>JASDDO010000006.1:233428309-234761021 GCA_030015575.1 Agapanthus africanus
GAGTGTGAATAGGTTGCATCCCTAGTTGGGAGTAAAATGATGCCAAACAGCGGAAATCAAGACACAATAATAATACGACACTCAAAATGAAGAATCTCATGCATAAGTAAAAGAAATATAATTTAACACATCTAAACGATCTTATCAGTCAAAATAAGATACATACAACCACATCTCGGTTTAAGTCAATTATACAGGGTCTGATAGAGTAATACTAGATCCAATATACAAAAACCCAAAATAGGATGTTACTGCGTAGGTAACCCACCTAGCAAAAAGAGCGATAAAAGCTGATAAGTGATCCACACTGCTGCTACGTGTCCACATGACTCCTGCAAGAAACTATGGAACAACGGGGTGAGTTGCTAGCTCAGTGAATAAAACTAACATATATCGGCTGATAATGTAAGTATGACGAACTATAGCTAATATCAACAAGGATGAATATAATGCATGATAATAGTGTAGCATGAACATGTAATACTAAGTTTATAAATCCAAAACTGAAATCTCATCAATTAATTCTAAATAAGGTTCATTTTTCCGTGTCCAACATCAACACAAATCTTCTATTTCCGTCAGGCATCGTTCCCCGAACGATCTTGTCATCCAATAACACCGGTCGGTATCACCTAGATATCCGCCGTGTTTCACAACTGTCTCCGGTATCGAGTATCCTCGCTAGACTCCCCTTCTCAAATGCGGCTTTCCTGCCCCTCGGTCTCGACCGGGTTAACTATGTATCCAACTGTATATCCCCCCCACTCAGTCTAGATAAGATATAAATCTGCAACCGTATAGCCCCCCACTCGGTTCGGAATAAATCCAAATCATAAAAGCGACATCTCATGGTGGATGCTTCACATCATTCAGGAATAATCAATGAATATAACTTAATAATATATAAAACTCAAAAACCAGAAATCCTTTAATCCAACACACCTGGTGATACAATTTACGACTAATTAAAAGTAAGCCATGTTAGGTATCAATCAATAACAACGATGCACAAAATCACTAATAATGATACATATGGTATGAAAGAAATCATATAGGATATGGCAAGTTCTAAATGATACGTGACATGTCAATATCGATGAGGTGTAATATAACATATAGGTATGTGCGCGTGCAACATGACTCATCGATAATTCGTACAGTATTCTAGCAAGTGTTATTTTATAGATATGAATGCATATGACGAAGTTTCTTAATTTTAAACATGTACTCAATATAAAGGAAATTATTATCCAACTAAAATTTATGGGCGTTTTAACGCCATCCATACAAAATCTCTCGGTAGATGTTTAGTCTACTCACCGGAATACGTCGAATCTATTCGGACATCATCAATCCCTTTCCTTTCCTTGCGGCCTCCGAAGTTTCCGTATTCGAATCTAATATTGAAATTAACTTCATATAAGAAACGGCTAAAAATTTGAATCCCATTACAGATACTAGCTTCCAGATTTCACATACTGATAAAATAACTTAAATTAGCAATACCAAACATCCTAACACATATACATAGAGCTACCCTAAAAATCCTCACACCCAACTCTCATAACAATCCGGCGAGCTCGGATTTTTGGCAATTGTCGTCGGCCAAAATCCGAGGGAATGGGGTCGTCTCCCTATGGGTTATTCTAAGTCCAATTTATAAGATGAAGGCAATGTTTGGTTATGTTAATTAACATCTAAACTACAGCAGATTTTACACAGAGCTTATATTTACCACAATACGATATTTCCGATATCCAATTTCTACATTTAAACTTTTCAGAACTAGAATTCTATAGAGTTTAGAGATTATACCTACAGTAGATTACTGAACAGGCTTCCTCCAAGATGCACAAACTTAAAGATCCTAGCTTGATGGTAATGGTGAAACTCCTTAGCACCTAATTCATTCTTCTCTTCTCTCTTTTCTTTTCTTTTGTGGGTTCTAAGATATTTGTTTTCTAAACCAATTATTTGCCCTAACATAATATATATCAAATGAATTAATTGGTACAATTTAAGGATAAGAAGAGATAAGGTAGTAGGTGGTGTCACCATACAAGATGGTGGTGGTTTCATGCAAGGAGGAGGTGTGTGTGTGTGGTTATACCTAAGGTGTGGTGTCTAAGAGGTATATCTTAACCCTAACCATTGTCTAACCCTAATTGCAAAAAAACCCTAATTAGCATAAGGACACTAACTTTCTCACATAAACCCCTCATTACACATGTTATTATATAAACACTATTTTCTTTACTAATTTATTTCCACTTCAATTTAAAAAGCCCTTTTTGACTACAATAAAAATTAAATAACATTACCTATTTAGATAAATAATCTAATTAATTATCAAAATATTTTAAAATGTTACAGGTGTAGTTTTCATGCACTTCAGTATTTTGATTCGATTTTGTGCACGCTGATGCACGTGGTTGTGAGATTATATACCATGGTATACCTGATTTGGATTGAGGTTTGTCGTATACCGTCGATTTCGATTGTGATATTCGATATTTGTTTTCCTGCCCCTTGTGCACTTGAGTTGGATTTTTGTGCATACTTGACACGCTTGATGCGATTTTGGTGCACACCAGATGCACTAGATCAATATTCTTCGTGCATATCAGATGCACCTGATATTGTTGTCAAGAACACTCGTTGCCTTTGACCGGTGTTTTCGTGCATACTCGTTGCACTTAGTTTTGGTTTCTGTGCACATGTATGGAAAATTCATTGATTTCGATTTCTGTGTGCACCAGATATACGTGGCATCGTTACATGTACTATCGAGTACGACTTCTTTTGAGCAGTATGTTTTTTATGATATTTACTACTTGGTATAGTAGCTGAGCAGGACTAGTCCGAGGACAGTGCCTGAACATGTTTTGCATGCATCGATAATTATTGAATGGATTTCCAAAAATGGAGCTATAGTCTCAGTGTTTACCTACGTGTCCGAGATAACACGAAACATTTTACAAAGGGAAACCCTTCTAAATTTTTTTCAAAAAACGGCGGGACGTGTATGTTAAACAAGTATATATATATATAGAGAGAGAGAGAGAGAGAGAGTTATTTTCTTACAATAAACGTCTACTACTATGCCGTGATGCGTGCATTGCACAGTGATTTGAAGAAGGTTTGGCATGCATTTCTTTCAGATGTTGTGACGAGTTTACAACGATGCGTATTATGTACATGTTATAGTTTTGACGTATATCATGTTGGTTTTCTTATAGGACTTTGGCATTGGTGTCTTCACCATAACTCCGATGATTGCGGGATGCTTAACGGAGTTTTGATTTTGGTTTATATACTCGTTTTTCATACGCATGCATTGCGCTACGATGTGTTTTATGTATTCATGATACGGAGCCCCGACGACTTAATCTTATTACTGAATTGTTTTAGTATTTAAGGGGTTTAAATTTAAATTCGGACACCGAATTTATTTAAGGGGGAAAGACTGTAATATTTCAGAAGAAATAAAATATTATTTTTGGGAATTTATATAATTAAATAATAAATATTCTGAATATTTTAATGATGCGGTATAATTATATACCGATAAATTGGGAAATATTGGAAAATTAAATTAAATGGTGATGTTGGAGGGGTTTATGTGATTTAGGCAAATTATAAATTTTTATAATTTATTATATACAAGTTTAATTCTAAACTTGATTATTGTTCACTAATCACACATTGATGGTGTTTTGTGCACAAGACATGCACCATGTCATATTACACATTTTTATATTTTCAACCATTGCTTTTTCCTTATTCTTCATGCATGGATTTGTTTTAATAAGAAGAGAGGATAAAAGAAAAGAAAAAGAAAAGAAAAGAATAAAGAAAGGAGGTATAGGCAAGTGAGAGAAGAGAAAGAAAGAGGTGAGGGGTTCATTGACCATGGCTCATTCTCTACATTCCCTTCATTCTTCTTCTTCCTCCTCTCCTTCTCCTCACTTGGCTACCCTCTCCCTCCACCTCCTTCACCTCCTAAATACACCCCCATTTCCATATCAAAACACCTCATTTCTTTCATTAAAAACATGCACAAGCTCGCTATAAGCATTTTCGACCAAGAAAGCTAGGATTTTGAGCACTTGTGGCAACTCAAGAAATTTCTTGAGTTGCCAAATGAGATAATTCTTTCACATTTACTATAGCATTTGAATTCTTATAGCCTCTATTTAAGTTTAAAACTGATTTAGTGTAGTTTTGTGAACTTTGAAATTTCCTAGAAGAGTGTTGAGGAATTCTTGAGTTGTGATTGTGCTAATGAGCTTTAGTGGTGATCTTAAACCCCCCCATAATATAGAAACCCAGACCAAACAGTAACAAACTAAACTTGGATTTGAATTTTCAAAATGTCGGTTTTGTGTTTAATTGGTGGCCTACAGGGAATCTGGAGTGAACCGGGAGTTTTACTGGAAAATCAAACAACACCATTAACCTAGAATTAGCACTAGGAGGCCACCCTATAAAGACGAACCAAAATGGAGAATATTTGGCCGAGGTGGCCGGATTTAGAGGGTTAGTGGCCGACCACATTGTGGAGATTTGGGTCCAGGTTGCTTCTGTAGTTCATATGCCCCCTATACAGCACCCCAGTACTGTTTGTTCATTCCAATTTCACCTGAACTAAAATCTAGAGCAAGTTTCATGAGTTGCTGCTTTGTATTCCTTGATGTATATGAATTTATGTTTTGATATTTGTGTTTTTTATCGGTCACTTGATGTTTGTACGTCGATATCGGGTGTTGTTTGGTTGATTTGCATGAGTAGACCATAGGTTTTTACCAATGTGAGATATGTGTGCCGTTTTAGTTTTCGTGCTCGATTTCGGTTTACAATACCATGTGTTATATATGTAGGTACCTCCACACGAACTTTGGACGATGAAGAAGAGGATAACGACATCGACTTCGACAAGCAAGGATCAATGTGAGTAGATATATATCTACGGGGGAAATCGGGTGGATGGCGTATAGCACCCCCGCAGTTCATAGTGTATCCTATGATATATCATGTATACACACACACACACACACGATACTATGTGTTATGTGAAATGTTTATGATTATTAAGAAAGGTTTTAGGATATCATGGGTTAAAGTTTAGTATAATTGGATGATAGTGTCATTAGCTAGTTTTAGTCGCGAAACCCTAGAATAAGGTACACGCACACACACACGCATACATTTTATTTCTCGTGCGTATATGAGGATATATACATATATATACATACATGTATATGAGTATGTATATATATGTGTGTGTGTGTGTGTGTGTGTACATATACATGGATGATGAGGATAGTATATGATACTTGGAGATGAGTCGATGTGATTGAGCTGGATGCCGTGAGATCGGTGATGTGTTTTGGGTCGTGTTATGAGATACAACATATTATATTAGTGGATGGATGGGCGATGTGTTTTCATACACACGCAGTCTTATGTTTGATGGTATCGGTATGTATTAGAATTAGATCAGTACTCTGTTCATGATATATTGATAGTGATACCAGATAGATATTGAGGTATATGTGATAGGAGACCCGTACCCCGATTTTGGGATGCCGTACGATGGATTTATCGTATGAGATATAATTATGATAATAGATCCGCACTCATGATTCAAGGATGCCGTATTGTATATATGTTATCGTATGTGACGCTATAGAGGCTGGATCACCGACTACTATATATATTTATCGACTCGGACTTAGGTAGTTTTTCTTAACCCTTTTGATTAGTCTCTTAGCTTGTCCTGTAGTTACTTAGTAGATGATAGACTGGGCTCGAGTCATACTTATTTCCAAAGCCAACGAATCGTGAATAATTTAAAGACAGGCCAAGGGGTACTACGGATATTTCAAAGGACGTATATTTCTTAAAAACACCATAGCCCCCATTTTTCTAAACACCACGATTCGTGTTATTTCAAATGACAAACTGTATGACTCGTATATCTAATGTAGATTTCTTATTGTTGCATTTACTATTCATTTCTGCATATTCATGTTGTTATCATCGTATTGCGTGCTTAATGTGTACTTTAGTGATTATGAAACCATGCTATCAGGACACCAGCACCATTACCGATGATGCGTATGCTTCACGTACACTTGCTTGCCGGCTCACACACATCATCATCGGTAATTGCCATGTCACGTACACTTTAGAGAATATTACCTTATTGATATCGCTTGTTAGCTGATAGTTCTGATATATCATTACTGTGCTAGTTTAGATATTGTATTCTTTACATATATACCCATGCATGTTTATATAATCATTTGTCATGCAATATTATAGGGCCAGTCCGGATTGCCGGAGCCTGGTATTTACTATTATTGACTCTTCATTTTGAGATTTCGGATTTTCCATGAGATTTCTGGATTTGGAGAAACCGCAACATTTTATAAACTCATTTTCATTTCAAAAGATAAAAAGTGTGGTTTTCTCATGTTATGATGTGAGATACGTCCACCATGAGTTTTCTCGGCTCTTGAGCGATATCATACACCTGATTCGAGGAGGAAGATGAACCGTCTGTGAGTGCATGGTGGACCCGGTGCGGTACCCCGGGGCGAGAAGGTCACAGATGATGGGGTTGTGCCTGGCAGAGGAGCACTACCAACCGGTTATTTGTGACGCGGCGGATATCCGGAGGATACCGACGTAGTCGTGAAATTGATGAGGGGCCAGTCCGGATAGCTGGAGCCCGAGATATTGAGACTTTGAGGTATTGAGACTTTATGATATGGGCCAGTCCGGATAGCCGGAGCCTGAGATATTAGATATTTGGATATATGTTTTGTGTCGATACTTGACACGGATTTTATGCTGATTTCATTGATGATACCTCAATTTAAATATACAGAAATCTCACCATGTTAAGAAAATAGTTTTCTCATTCATGATGTATTCTGTTTTCTTTTCGTTGCATTCATACATCATATATATGTTATGTTGCTATCCAAGACAAAGAAACGAGCACGTGGTATTACACTTATGTGTAGATGGTTCAGGATATTATTTGGAGGATATATTATTATCGTATGAGCTAGGATTGAGTCATACATGCGATTTCTGCTTGGTGATGTTTTCTATTCACGAGTTGGCAACTCACCCCCGTTGTGCCACAGTTTCTTGCAGGTTTTGCCGTACAGGTTTCCTTGGCGGCTTTGCTGGCACACTCCTTCATTCCGAGTGATTGCTTTGGTAGGTGGGTTCACTTGCATCGTGTCCACCATTGTATTTTATTTATATTCAGTTGTATCTAGTAATTCCATCAACCAGACTTGTATATTTGTAAACTTAGAAGACCAGCTGTATATTATTTGACCATAGAGTCGCGCGCTATATTATTATGGTTTTCTGGTGGTTATTGGTTTTCTTCCAAGTTTTGATTCTCGCCCTTCGGCGCTGTATATTATATTGCTTGTATGGTTGTGACCGTCAATTGGCGAAGAGCTAGCTCCCCAGGGATGCCTTTATATATATTTCATGTGTTGCACCCATTTGGTGCCATTATTTACAAAGGAGACTCTGCCGAAATTTTCAAAAAAGACTTGATGTTTTAAAAATGCATACTACGGCTTATTTTGTTAAACCACTTTCTTTAAAACTAAACTTTTCCTTCTCTCTCTTTTCAAATGGTTTAGATTTCCGGGATTTTATCTTATTTGAATTAGATGAGGTCCTATAGACTTCATATGATTCAAGTGCCAGTCACGTGCCATTTCCGATCGTGACACCTCTGCATGCGTATCACATCTCTAATGTCATCGGAGTAGAACGTCATCTCATCGAAGTCTCGTACGAACCTCTTACTCCACTTTTCTCTAATTTTGACTGATTCGGACTCATCTCTTCATGGCTGCATGGACTGCGCTCTAATGACTAAACTCATATCTGGAGTCCCCCAAGCAATGTATCCCATCACATGATATCCGAACGACGTCGAACTTTTCGATCGATTCGTCAAAGTCCCATAATTCTCCGAGAGCTTAACTCTTGAGTACAGTTTAATAATATCCAGTACTTGCCACAGTACCTATGGACAAGCCGTAGAAGGGCAAACCCAAGCCTCATTAATGGCACAGTGGAACTGCCGCAAACGTTAAGGTTCAAAAGCGTTCCCATGGTCATTATATCAAGTTAGGTTTTCAATCTTCTAGAGGGTCTATAGAATTACTTGCATGTTTTTCTGAATACATTAAACTTGGAAAAATGGGTTTCTGACATTCGATCGTTTCCTATCGACTCTTAACGTGCCTGCGTGAAGTCTTCTCTAGCTGGAAACAATCAATCTGATGACCTCACATCGGGGTATGCAACGAACTACATATCCTAGTCATTCCTCCTTGGGTGACTAGCGATCTTCTTGTTGGGATACGGCAGCGCCCCGGCCGTATTTCCGAGGCTAAATGCAGAACAAAAAACTTTTCAAAACTTGGCGCTACCATTACCAAATAACTGGATTGTTCCATTAACCATTAACTAGCAACTACTAAGAAGTTAGAATGGCTATACCGATCGATCCGTGTCCTTCGGTCTTTAGCCACCATCCTTAGCTCCTCACGGCATCTCCGATCTCGTCGATCTCCGATTTCCTCTTTGAAAAGGGCACCACATCAAGAAGTCTTTTTACGGGCTCCCGCTTCGGACCGAAACAATTTGGACATGAAGTTTGCTAGCCGACATGTCCAAGATGAAGTAGAGAATGTGTGTGATAATTTTGTCTCAAACATCCATTGATTCTCAACTCATGAGATTGTATGGATGGAGATTGAAGATGAAGCCATTGATTAGGAGATGGTGAGCTCAAGGGAAGAAAGAAGAAGAAGAGCTTTGTTTTCATACTATGTGGAAATTAAAATGTGAGAGAGCCTTATACAAATGAAGAGCCAACCCCAAGACTTAGTAGATGCCCTCCCTCTCTCCTCACATCAATTCAACACAACAATCAATCAAGAAAATTGACATGGCACCAAAAATAAGACCATGAGTCACCAAACATGCACATGCCACATTTAATTCTCTTCATAATGACTTGAGCTCACCATTTCCACCTAATTAAACATTTAAACCAAAATGTTTAATCCGACAAAAAGATATAGTATCAACTAAAGTAAACTCATGACGGATCACAAGAATACCCCTCACCTGTAAATACATACCTGCATCCGCATTCCGACTGAATACGAATGCAATGAGACGAAAGTAATCCAACAAATCTAATACTAGGATCCAGCTTAAACTAAAGCCCACTAGTATGATCCATCCGATCATGATCCGTGCACAAGTGCACGTATATGATCGAAACCTGCCATAAAACCATACGGCCTCTACAACATTTCGTCCGAACTTGGGAAACTTTCTGTGGGGGGTCTCTAATGACTCATCAATACGCTGGCTGTGGATTTAACCACAAGCATGTCAGTGGCACTAGCTGTGCGTAACGGCTGCCGAGGTATTGAGCGAAAGGGAAGCCGATAAGTGAACTCATCCATGAACCCCACTGAGCCTAACATGACAATATCCATACAGTCTGGTATGCTTGTCTAAGAGTATCGCATATCGGGTCAAAGGGGTGGATAAAGTCAGACCCCTAACAATGCGATAATTCGTGTCGGTATGTAACCCATCACCACCTGAGAAACTACTGATCCGAGATCAATAATTTTCATCTACCATGGCCAAGGATTTCTGGTGATGGCCACCCGTGCACTGCGCGACATCAACCCCCAATACCGAGATAGACGAATCCCCGACGATCCGCTCACTGCCTCCATATGGCTTGGGACTATACCCAACTAAAATCTGTTTGCATGACTCCTTTGAGCCGTGGTAGGGTAGTAATCAAAGCACAGTAGGAACTCACACGAGACAAATGACGATCTCAGGTCGACAGACTAACCTGTACACATGTCACCTGGGAACTGCTATCTGATAATAGGTATAATACCAATTAGCAGGTTCCCGGCGAGTCCGTCCAGTGTACTCATAACCTAATGAGCACCTGTATACTATCATAGGTGAACAAACTAACACCAATGGCTTGTGAGACCTGGCCACCGCCCCTCGTCGGGGTCTCGATCAGTATACACTAGTCTACACTGGAGTATCGATCCCCAGTCTCGATACTCCCATGACTAGGAACATTTAAGGATTTGCTTATAGACCACCAGCTCCCACGTATATGATCGCCATCATAATGCTGGTAGTCAAGCAAGAATCATATGGGCTCTATCAACATGTAATTGTAATGATAAAGACAAACCAAATAATATACTATCATCTTGAATAAGACTGTTCTATCGATATAGGTCCTCCCTCAATCATCACAATCGCCTATATGCGACTATAATAATTGCCTTGAGGGAATTATAGCCAACACTTCTATCATATCTCTAAGTACAACTCGTGCTACATTAGGTTCAAACATCTGGGGCGATATCTTGTCAGTCACTGTAGGGTTCCTAGGCACGCTAATGAGGTCTCACAAGGCATCAACCATGCCAATTTCAATTTTTACGGTGCTGAGAAACCCTAGACAAGATCGTTTACTAGAATTTTAGGCGACAAAAGAAACTAGTTAACAATTTAACTATAAGAACGGAAATACAACCTTTGTAGATCCGGTTCTCCACCTCCATAGGTCCATGATGAAGTCCCCTTGCTGTCCAAATCCAATCCCGGGCTCTAGCGTCGGCTTCATCGGAGAAATGAGCGGGCTTGGTCGTCGGTTCGATGCCGAAGATGATCTACGTCGAGGCATCACAAGATCAAGCTCCAACTTCACCAAGCCTTGAAAACTTGTGAAGGAAACACCCTATACTACTTGGCAAGAGGTAGAGGATGAAGAAATAGGAGGTGGGTTCATTTTAGAATTGGATTTCTCACTTGTTTTCATCACTTGCCATTGATGTAGCAAGCTTTTCTTCATGGAAGAAGAAGATGAAGAAGAAGAAGAAGATATGATAAGTGTTGAATCTATTTGATAAATAAATCAATACTTATCATATATTAACCCTTGGTTAATTGTAGAGAATGGAACATGGTTGACTTGAATGGTTAGGGTTAAATATAAGACAAGAATGGTGGACTAGTTCAAAGCTTCAAGAAGCTTCAAAGAAAAAGACAAAACTAGCAACCATTCTTTTCTCATCTATTCAAAATAAATAAATAAATAAATAAGTAAGAAAAGAAAACCCTAATCATTAGTTTAACCATGGCTTAATTCTTTACACTTAACCAAGTAAACATGTATCATCAAACATGATACAATCAAGTGCACAAAAGTATATCACATATACAACTTGCACAATCCAAGTGAGAAAATCAATTTAAAGTGAACCAATACTAGTTAATGCAAAGTAATATATCAAATATATAATTATACATTAAATCATTAAATCAACACTTGATTTAACGATCCGGTCATATCGCATATAACCGACTAGTATCCAAAGTATCGGCTTACCGAATCAATCCTTGATTCGATAACTAGGTTATATCGCATACAACCATTCGATACATTCGTCGCGAGAATATAATACGGTATCACATACACGAATCATTCTCGGTCCCACACATATCTCATATGCGCTCCTATTTCGTTTCGCTTGAGCCAGGAAACCTCTGTTTAGGACTCTAAAGACTCGTCAATACACCGGCAGCAGGTGATGATCATATCAGACACCCACAAGCCGCAAGCGGTCTGCTAAACGTAACGGCCACCCGGGTACTGAGCGATCAGAAGAACGACGAGCAAGCTCGCTCACACTCCTGTGAATCCAACCAGTAACACTTACCGTACAGTCCGTTCTGTTCGTCTGATATGTCGCATATCTTGCCTAGGGGTGGTAAACGTCAGACCCCAATAGCTCGATAAGTCGTGTCGATATGAGGTCTATAACAATTCGAGAAACTACTGGTAACACTTACCAGTAAATCTCAGCAACCCTGGCCAGGGATTTCCGGTTATAGCCAATCGAACAGCGCAACATCAACTCCCTATACCGGGAGAGACGAATCCCCTCCTATCGCTCATTTCCTCCATGTGATTCGGGACTGTACCCAAAAGCCACCGTTTTGCACGCCCTCTTGGACATGGTAAGGTGGAAATCAAAGCACAGTGGGAACCACACAAGACTCTATGACGATCTCGGGTCAACAGACTACTCTGTACCAGTGTCACCAGAGAACTGCCGTCTGACGTAAGGTATAATACCATCTGGGAGTTCTCGGCGAGTCCGTCCAGTGTACCCAGTCTCTACTGAGCACCCGTATATCATCTCCGATGTCAAAAACCAATGGATATGGGATCATCCATCGCCCATCTGTATGGGTCGAGAAGGTATACGCTAGTCTACTCTGGTATATCGATGCCCTGTCTCGATACACCCACGACTAGGGACCTTGAAGGATGTACTTATGTACTACCATGTCCCCACTAGTATGATCCGCATCATAGTCCAGGTAGTCAAGTACACATCCTAAGGGCTTTACCAACATATAACAGAGAGATAATCAGTATACACGTTAAGGTCAAGAGTAACCAGATAGCATACTATCATGTCGAGCAAGAAAGTCATCCCTATATATGTCCCAGCATCCACTACAATATACATCCAATGTACAGTAATGGCCTCTAGAGCATACATATAACTAACAATCTCCCACTTGCACTAGGGCCATCTGTAGCAGTGGTTGTAGTATCTCATACTCAACCATCCCATAAACGTCTCTCTCTGGGAATAGGCCTTCGTGAGTGGATCCGCCGTGTTGTCCTCTGAGTCTGCTCTCCTTGCCTCGATCACCCTGGAGATCAACCATCTCCATGATCAGGTGATACTGCCTTAGAATAAGTCTGGATCAGTGATGGGACCGGCGTTCCTTGGCATAAGCCACAACTCCATTGTCTCACAATGGTAGGAACGTAGTTCATCTCATGAACTAATATACACCCAAACATCCTCTTTGGTAGCATCTTAAGTAGCGATGTATCGTGCCTTTATCATCTAGTATGTCACGGTATCTAGCTTGGAACTCTTCCAACATACCGTCCCTTTACTGAGGGTAAAGACAATGCCTGCGACTGACATTCAGTCGTCTTTATCACCCTGGAACCCTTCCAGTGATTCTCCCCAGAATCGTTTGATATCATCTCACTACAACTAGTGAGAATCCAAACATCCAATTAGATCTATCTCATAGATCCAAAATTCAGGATTTAGTAGGTATCACTTTGATCCTATATGGAGAATCTTCGTGATAATCGGAGATTGATCGAGCGTAGCATAGGAAACTACTTCCCTATCAAGAGTATGTCATCCATGTACTCTACGAGGATCGTCACCATACACCCTACTACCTTTTTGTTTATACAAGGTTCATCTACCATTTTGATGATGTCAAACTCTTTGACTAACACATCAAAACAGACGTTCCAACTCCGCGATGTCTGCTTTATCCTATAAAACATCTTGCACACGTTTCCGCTGCTCCCACTATTTACGAAGCTCTCTGGCTGTGTACTTACATACGTTCTCTTCTAAAACATCATTTAGAAAAGCAGTCATGACACCCAACCACCAGATATCGTAGTCATGGTATGTAGCCGTGGCAAGTAGGATCCGGATGGACTTAAGCATAGGCCCCAGAAAAGGTTTCATCATTATCCACACCTGGTTGATGACGAAAACCTTTAACAAGTCTAGCTTTGAAAGTCTCAACTTTTCCATGTACACCAAGTAATCTTCTCAAGATATACTTGCTCCTGATGGGGATTTAACCCTTCAGATATAGCAAGCAAAGTCCATACTTTGTTGGTGTATAAGGATTCCATCTCAGATCGATAAACATCCAGCCATTCTTACAAAGTCTCATTCCTGATGGCCAGCTCGAAACTAGTTGGGTCATCATCTCATGATGCAATCCTCGCTGCCACTGTCATAGAGAAACCGAAGTAACTCTCAGGTGGGTGAGGAACCCTACTAGATCGGCGGAGAGGCTGAGATTCGTTGGAATCTACTGAATCCTTTGGTTCTACCAAATCATCTGCTGTAGTTTGTATAACTGGAACCTTTCCAGTTCTACATTACAGACTTTGCCTCGAGCTTGTCCAGATTTTGCTTTTAGACATAGGCCGGACAACCCCAAATCTTAACCAATTTAAGATATGGGCTCTTCCCATTCCATATCTCATATGGAGTGGTAGGCAACTGATTTGATTTGAACCCTATTTAGTAGGTATGCAGCTTCTCAAGTGCTTAACTCCCAAGAGGAAATAGGTAACTCAGTAGTACTCATCATAGAGCAAACCATATCAAATATGGTGTGATTGCTCCGCCCCGATATACCATCGTGCTATGGTGTATACGGAGGAGTAATGCTGAGAGAGAATCTCATTCTCCTTTAGAATAGACCAGGATTTTCGTGCTCAAGTATTCTCCTCCCTGATCTCATCAAAGGACATAATACTTATACCCGTTTTGGTTCTCTACTTCTAACTTATATTCTGTGAATATCTCAAAAGGTTCGGACTTGTGTTTCAACAAGAACATATGTCTGAATCTAAAGAGATCATCAGAGAAAGTAATGAAGTATAAAGAACCGGCCTTGGCATGTGTAGACAGGGGACCTACATACATTAACATGTATCATCCCAAGAGTTTACTAACTCTTTCTCTGTTTCCTGTAAACGGAGCTATGGTCATCTTACCTCTGTGACATGACTGGCGAGTTTCACAAGATGTAAATTCAAACTAATTTAAATATGCATCTATAATGTAACTCCAGCTAGTCGGGTCGCATTGATATGACCTAGTCTATAATACCTTAAGAAGGATTCGTTCATTTCTGAACTCTTCCTCTTGTGTGTGTTCTATATACTAAGAACTGTAGTTTAATTTAGAACATCAATGCTTTTAGATAACGTGCCTGAACCGATCAACTTTTGATATAGGAAATGTTCAAAACATTATTCAACAATACAAAATTTTATCATTTCTTTACTAATAAAGAGACTGATATGATTTTGTATATCAGGTTCGATATCTAATAACATTTGTTCAGAATCAATGTACTGGTAATACAGGGAGACAGTGACCAACAGACTTGGCTGCAACACTTGCCCCGTTTTCTGTCTCATGAAACTTATCACCCGTTCTCAGTTTTTCTACCCTTTTGTAGCCCTATGTAACAGATTACATATCTGGGATCCTGATCCGGTATCATATACCAAGGATGCGGAGGATACTGAGAAACAGTTCTGTATAATGAACATACCCGAAGATGACACATAAGCATGCACTCTCTTCGTTTGGGCGGCATAGGAATTCTGGTATTCCCTTAATTCCTGCTCTGTCTTATAACAATTATAAGTTGGAGCGGGACCAACGTTCCCCAGCTCAGTATAACAAGCGGGTTCGGTCAAAATCTGTATTATTATCTTGATTAAAGCGTGATATATTCGCTACCTGGAGAAAGAGAGAAGAAAACACTCAGCGTGCGCTCTTTGCAAGAATAGATTGGTTATTATTTTATCTAATCAGGATGGCTCCCACTGCTTTTTATCAAATCTTCCTTCAAACCCTAAAAGGAAAGACTAGCCGGGATTAATTACACACTACAAGTTCGCCAATCTTTCAGCCATGCCAGTGTCGGTACTTTGAGGGAGGTCCCCCGTGCTTTCGCACGAACCTAATTAATGCAAACCTCGTTTTCCCAGAGGCGTAATCTCGTTAACACCTTTCTAGACACCTACTTGATCGGCTAATTGTAATGTGTAAAACTCTCCCAGGAGTAACTCTTACTCGCAGCGGGTATCAGGATCCAACTATCTCATAGAAGGTATGCAATCTCATTGCAAATTTCAACACTTGAAATTCCCGATAATATTTTGCCCCTAACGTGCTATGGCCTTGACGAAAGCCAACAAACCATAGCCCGCTAGTCAAGTTCAACCCGTACATTTCTTGATTGAATTAAACCCACCCGCACGACCCTTGACGAAAGCCAACAAAGCCGCACGACTACCCTAATCCAATCGCATCGTATGCTAGCAGATAAGAAGCATATAGCTACCGCACACTACACTTTGACGAAAGCCAACAAATGTAGCACGAATACTATATACAACTTATCTGAAATGACGGAGGGCTACGACAGGTTTTTCTGAAAACCTATTGCGCAATGAACTTGATATCGTTGTAGAATCAAATGATTTTAAAAATGGAGTGTTTTTTAGGCTTTTCTAGTTTTGCTAAAGGAGTCACTCCCGGTGAAGGGATTGTCGGTCCTTTCCTCGTCGAATGAGGTGCGGGATATATCATATATATCACTGTGCAAAGCAAAAACTCTTAAAAGCAATCAAAAGACAAACCGAGTGTGTAGCATCTGCCAGTTATTGCTAAAGGAGTCACTCCTGGTGAAGGGATCTCGGTCCTTTCCCTATCGAATAAGGTGCAGGATATATCATATATACCGCTGTGCAAAGCAAGAACTGTAGCTACCTATTTTATTTTGAAATTCGATTCTACAACATCTTAGGTTTCTTTTATTTCATTAATCACATTAATAAAGTCCCATCATTTAAGTACCTAAACATCACAGATAAATACGACGTACACTTATGCCATCCACATTAGCCTCGATGTCCCCTCGTGCACCGTTAGGTTAGGTAACTAACGGCAGAGCAGGGCAGGGCTAGCGCGGGTGTAAAACATAAGTAACATCTATATAATATATCATATATACTATATACTGTATCTATCAAAGAACATCACATGATTACATCACATATATCGCAGCAGAAGAATCATATGAAATATTGGATATACTAGGACGTCCGTGTTTTCAATACGAGCCAGTATAAAACACGGATTCCACGGTCGTGATGAATAGCCAAACCCACACCCCTAGACCCCTACGAGAGCGTCAAGCAACCCTACCAATTCTAGAGTTAGGAGACCCGGACTCGACTCCTCGAGTTGGTCTCCCACTGGACTCCAGAACCCGGTTACTTGTGCCCTCCTCCTTGGGTCTATCCTAGTGCGGAAAAGTAAATAATATACAAAGGGTGACAACTTCCGCAACCTTGAAGTGCCCCAATAAAAGAATATTACATACAAGTTTTTACATGAATGAAAATGAAAAACACTCATCTCACATAAAACCCCCCCGGCTATTCAAACACGACGATCCAATATAACATATCCAGCAACACATAACATCACATGTCATCAACGTAAGTAAATATGTCCATCCCAATTGTCGTTGACATATAGCAACGAAACCGGCGATATCACATATTACACTTACGGTCACAGAAAAGAAAGTGAAAAACTACAACAGTTGGAATCCGCAACCACCTCAGACATCACATGCCTGACCAAATGAATTTCTTAGACATCGCATGCCTAACAATTATAAACCCCGCATTTTAGTCTCATTTATCGAAAACTCTTTTCAACATCAAGTCGGGCAATTCAACAAGATTCCCGACATCCTGATCGAATGCTCGTCGCAAACTTCAGTAGGCGGCCGCACCCCCGACGCCGTCGACGAAGTGCACCAAGGAGGAACACCGCTGCCGCGAGCACCCGAACGGATTCTTTCGGCAACGGGGTTCTCCTACAGTCACTTGGTCGGGGCTATGGAGTGAGGCTGTCTATTAAGTTTATCGGCGAGTATCCGCGTACGCTACGTGATTGCGACGGACTTTTGATCGCATCAAAATTCCGTGGCAACCGATCAAGTGAGACTAAAGTGCTGTGTTTATAACATTCATTCAGTTATCACATAACTATTTGTGAATTCCAATTATTGTATCCCATTCCAGATAAATAGAAAATGTTAAATTTTCCGATCGAACATTCAAACACCCAAGTTTTCCCGTAACAGATCAACACATGAAATAAGTGTAAAAACATTCTGTTCATGCCTCAGTACCAACGGTCCAGCCGTAGAAGGGTCAAGCCAACGCCTCACATGTGGCACGCCGTACTGCCCCAAACCTGAAGGTTCAAAGGGCAGGTCAAGACGGTCACATAATCGAGTTAAGGTTTGTTGTCTTCTAGAGGGTCCATCGAGTTACTTGCACTACTTAGAACGTCTATAAACTACGGAAAAATCCAACACTTGGAAATTTCCCGACAGGGGAAAAATTGGGTATTTATATCTGGTCGAAACTTTTAACATATTCATAAATTACCCGGAAAAACACATAGACAAAATTTGATAATCCGATCGAAACACCGAGTCCCCAAAACAACCCAGAAAATTTAACTCTTGAAAAAAATATTAAAAATTCCCAGGAAAATCACCACTGGAAACTAAGAATTACTGTGCAAAATCTTTACATTCTGTGGCCGTACGGCCGCGGAACCGCCGCATGAGCCTTTCTCATGCCGCGGAACCGCGGAGAGATAGTGGAATTGGGCCGCCGAATTTCACAGTAACTCTTAGATATTCGTGATGTGTTTTCTGCATATTTTTAATTTCGAAAAAGACCAGATTTCAGAAATTGTCCAGAGAGCATTTTAGGGTTGGGGTTTCGGGTCGATCGGACTTCAAAATCCGTCTAGACATCGCCTAAGGCTCAAGCTAGTCTCTGATACCACTGTAGGGTTCCTAGGCACGCTAATGAGGTCTCACAAAGCATCAACCATGCCAATTTCAATTTTTACGGTGCCGAGAAACCCTAGACAAGATCGTTTACTAGAATTTTAGACGACAAAAGAAACTAGTTAACAATTTAACTATAAGAACGGAAATACAACCTTTGTAGATCCGGTTCTCCACCTCCATAGCTCCATGATGAAGTCCCCTTGCTTTCCAAATCCAATCCCGGGCTCTAGCGTCGGCTTCTTCGGAGAAATGAGCGGGCTTGGTCGTCGGTTCGATGCCGAAGATGATCTGCATCGAGGCATCACAAGATCAAGCTCCAACTTCACCAAGCCTTGAAAACTTGTGAAGGAAACACCCTATACTACTTGGCAAGAGGTAGTGGATGAAGAAATAGGAGGTGGGTTCATTTTAGAATTGGATTTCTCACTTGTTTTCATCACTTGCCATTGATGTAGCAAGCTTTTCTTCATGGAAGAAGAAGATGAACAAGAAGAAGAAGATATGATAAGTGTTGAATCTATTTGATAAATAAATCAATACTTATCATATATTAACCTTTGGTTAATTGTATAGAATGGACCATGGTTAACTTGAATGGTTAGGGTTAAGTATAAGACAAGAATGGTGGACTAGTTCAAAGCTTCAAGAAGCTTCAAAGAAAAAGACAAAACTAGCAACCATTCTTTTCTCATCTATTCAAAATAAATAAATAAATAAATAAGTAAGAAAAGAAAACCCTAATCATTAGTTTAACCATGGCTTAATTCTTTAAACTTAACCAAGTAAACATGTATCATCAAACATGATACAATCAAGTGCACAAAAGTATATCACATATACAACTTGCACAATCCAAGTGAGAAAATCCATTTAAAGTGAACCAATACTAGTTAATGCAAAGTAATATATCAAATATATAATTATACATTAAATCATTAAATCAACACTTGATCTAACGATCCGGTCATATCGCATATAACCGACTAGTATCCAATGTATCGGCTTACCGAATCAATCCTTGATTCGATAACTAGGTTATATCGCATACAACCATTCGAAACATTCGTCGCGAGAATAGAATACGGTATCACATACACGAATCATTCTCGGTCCCGCACATTTCTCATATGCGCTCCTATTTCGTTTCGCTTGAGCCAGGAAACCTTTGTGTAGGACTCTAAAGACTCGTCAATACGCCGGCAGCAGGTGATGATCATATCAGACACCCACAAGCCGCAAGCGGTCTGCTAAACGTAACGGCCACCCGGGTACTGAGCGATCAGAAGAACGACGAGCAAGCCCGCTCACACTCCTGTGAATCCAACCAGTAACACATACCGTACAGTCCGGTCTGTTCGTCTGACATGTCGCATATCTTGCCTAGGGGTGGTAAACATCAGACCCCAATAGCTCGATAAGTCGTGTCGATATGAGGTCTATAACAATTCGAGAAACTACTAGTAACACTTACCAGTAAATCTCAGCAACCCTGGCCAGGGATTTCCGGTTATAGCAAATCGAACACAGCACAACATCAACTCCCTATACCGGGAGAGAAGAATCCCCTCCTATCGCTCATTGCCTCCATATGAATCGGGACTGTACCCAAAAGCCACCGTTTTGCATGCCCTCTTGGACGTGGTAAGGTGGAAATCAAACCACAGTGGGAACCACACAAGACTCTATGACGATCTCGGGTCAACAGACTACTCTGTACCAGTGTCACCAGAGAACTGCCGTCTGACGTAAGGTATAATACCATCTGGGAGTTCTCGGCGAGTCCGTCCAGTGTACACAGTCTCTACTGAGCACCCGTATATCATCTCCGATGTCAAACACCAATGGATATGGGATCATCCATCGCCCATCTGTATGGGTCGAGAAGGTATACGCTAGTCTACTCTGGTATATCGATGCCCTGTCTCGATACACCCACGACTAGGGACCTTGAAGGATGTACTTATGGACTACCATGTCCCCACTAGTATGATCCGCATCATAGTCCAGGTAGTCAAGTACACATCCTAAGGGCTTTACCAACATGTAACAGAGAGACAATCAGTATACACGTTAAGGTCAATAGTAACCAGATAGCATACTATCATGTCGAGCAAGAAAGTCCTCCCTATATATGTCCCAGCATCCAGTACAATATACATCCAATGTACAGTAATGGCCTCTAGGGCATACATATAACTAACAGTCGCAACAAAAACTGAATCATTCGTCAGCATGGTGAATAGTGCCTCAATCATCAAGAATAACGATGCATTGACGGTCATCACATTCTGGATGGCCTCTAGCAGTGGCCCAATCCTCTGGTGCTGATCTGGACGTTCGAGAAATTCTGTAAAGCAATCCATCAAAAGCTCATGGCGCAAAAACAAAATAAAACGACACATCTATGCAATCGTGTGTCGCCGGAATTTCTCCCTGGTCAGTCCTCGTCCAAAACGAGATCATGCTGACCTCAAGTCTAGCTGCAGCTCTCTCTTCCCGTGTAATCGTGCTAGCAAAAACCATAAACCGATATCGATGAGGATAGATCATAGGAATGAATATAATACCGTGCAAAGAAATGTATATCCTAAGGCTTCTTAAGCGGAGTAGCGTATCGTAAGTATGCCGCGGAACATACACACGGTACGTCACTCTACTTAAGTCACTTACTCCATCAACCAAGGTCAACCTATGCGATGAAAGTTCGGGTCTAATACCCCCTCGACCAAGTCTATGTTTCTTAAGGTCAAGCTTAGGTTCCGAATATATATAAACGCCCTAGACTCCGCATAGTCAAACATAGACTCGAACCAAGGTTAAACCTAGCGCTCTGATACCAACTTTGTCACGACCCGAAATGGCACGTGACTATAACTTGAATCATATGAAGTCTATAGGACCCCATCTAATTCAAGTAAGCCAAAATCCCAGAAATCTAAACCATTTTAAAAGAAGAAAGTGGAGGAAAACTTGTTTAAAAGTTTGCGTATAACTCACTTTGAATGTCATATTAAACATTTTTAAAAAATCAAGTCTTTTCCGAAAATTTCGGCAGAGTCTCCTTTGTAAATATTGACCCCAAACGGGTACAACATGAATAATATACATAAATGATAAAAGGCATCCCCAAGCGGGAGCTAGCTCTTCGCCAATTGGCGGTCACAACTACACAAGCAATATAATATACAACACCGAAGGGCGAGGATCAAAACTCAAAAGGAAAACCAATATCATCAAGAAAACCATAATAATACAAGCGCGATTCTAAGGTCGAAAGAATAAACACTGGTCTTTTAAGTCTATAAATTAATACAAGTCTGGTTGATGGAGTTTACTAGATACAATTGAATAAATAAAATACAATAGTGGTCACGATGCAAGTGAACCCACTTGCCAAAGCAATCACCCGGAAAGAGCAGTATGCCTGCAAAGCCGCCAAGGAAAGCTGTACGGCAAAACCTGCAAGAAACTGTGGCACAACGGGGGTGAGTTGCCAACTCGTGAGTAGAAAACATCACCGAGCAGATATCGCATGTATGACTCTATCCTAGGCCATACCATAATATCCATATAATAATATAGCCTGAAGCATAAAATAATGGAAAGGTAAACATCTATACATAAGTGTGATACCAAGTGCTCATGTCAATGCCTCAGGGAGCAACATATCATATATATGATGTATGAATGCATGACAACAGAACATATCTAAATGAGAAAACTGTTTTCTTATCTCAGTGAGATTTCTGTATAAAATCAAAGTATCCTCAATGAAATCAACAGAGAATCAGTGTTTAGCATCGACACAAAATATATATATCTCGCTATCTCAATATCTCGGGCTCCGGCAATCCGGACTGGCCTGTATCATCAAATCTAAATACCTCAGGCTCCGGCAATCCGGACTGGCCTATATCATCAAATCTCAAGACTATGTCGGTATCCTCCGAATATCCGCCGCGTCACAATAACCGATCGGTAGTGCTCCCCTGCCAGGCTCAACGCCATCATTTGCGACCATCTTACCCCCGGGTAACGCACCGGGTCCACTATGCACCCACAGACGGTTCCTCCTCCTCCTCGAATCGAGTGTATGATATCGCTCAAGAGCCGAGAAAACTCATTGTGGACATATCTCACATCATAACATGAGAAAACCACAATTTCTATCTTTTGAAAATGATAATGAGTTTATAAAATCCTTGCGGTTTCTCCAAATCCATAAATCTCATGGAAAATTTGAATCCCATAATCAAAATTCAATAAATAGTGAATACCATAATATTGCATGACAAATGAAAATACACATGCATGAGATATCACTGTAATAAATGCAATGTCTAAGCTGTTATATAAAAGCAAGCGCACTAGTATTATGTTTAAACTATCATCTAACAATTTATACAAATGAAGTACCGTTTTCTAATGTATAGTGACATGAAAATTACCGATGATGATGTGTGTGAACCGGAAAGTAAGTGTATGTGGAGCATACGCATCATCGGTAATGGTGCAGGTGTCCTGACAGCAGGGTTTCATAATAACTACGAAACACATTTAAGCATGCAATGCGATGCGAAAAACAAGAATATATGGAAAATGAATTGTAAACGCAACAATAAAGAATGTACAATATATCTATGAGTCATACAGTTTTGGAATTTGAAAGAACACGAATCGTGGTGTTTAGAAAATAGGGGTTACGGTGTTTTTGAGAAAAGATACGTCTTTTGAAATATCCGTAGTATCCCTTGGCTTGTCTTTAAAATACTCACGATTCGTTTGTTTTGGAAATAAGTATGACTCGAGCCCAATCTAACATCTACTAAGTAAACTACAGGACAAGCTAAGAGACTAATAAGGGAGACCACCTAAGTCTGAGTCGATATATATATATCTAGTAGTCGGTGATCCCGCCTCAATAGTGTCATGTACGATACAATATATAATATGACATCCTCGAGTCAAGAATACGGATCTACCATCATAATTATATCTCGTACGGTAAATTTATCGTACGGCATCCCAAATCCGGGTACGGGTCGAATATCATATTTATCTCATTATTCATCTGGTATCCTTATCATCATATCCTGAATTAGGGGTACTGATCTAATGTCTGGTACATTCCGATACCATCAACATATATATATATATATATATATATGCATGTGTATGAAAACACATCGCCTAAAGATCCGCTATAATATCGTGTTGTATCTCATAATACGAACCAAGTCACATCACCGATCTCGTGGCATCATGCCCAATCACATCGACTCATCTCCAAGTACCATATACTATCCTCATCATCCATGTATATGTGTGTGTGTGTATATATATATATATACATACTCACATACATATATGTATATATATAAGTATATATCCACATATACGCACAAGTAAAACAAATGTATGCATGTGTGTATGCGTGTGAGAAAATTTTTACTCTAGGGTTTCGCGAGTAAGAAGCTAAACTAAGTTACTTCTAATTACACTAAAACTAACCCAAGGACACCCTAAAGCTATCTTGATAATCATTTAGTCTCACAAAACACATATTTATATAAATATAACGTATTGGTATTTTACGCTACGAAACTACGTGGTGCTATACGCCATCCACCCGACTTCCCCCGTAGATATATACCTTGATCCTTACTTGCCGAAGTCGATGATGTCACGCTCAACCTTGTTGTTCAAAGTCCACTCGAGGTTACCTACATATATACACACAAAGTATCGTAAACCGAAATCGCGCACGAAAACCAAAACGGCCCACGTATCTCACATAGGTTAAAACCAATGGTCTACGCATGCAAGAAGAACCAATACCTCTCGACATCGACATACAAACTCCAATCGATCGAGACAACACAAAAATACCCAAGTTCTGTTGGAGATAGTGCCCTCAGAGTTAATTATTGGATCACAGGAACGTGATTGCAGTGATTGAGGGAGGACCTATCCCGGTAGGACAGTCTTACTTAAGATGATAGTATGCTATCTGGTTTACCTTTATCATCGTGTACTGCTTTAGGTGACCTGACAGGTCGCTATTACACGTTGATAGAGCCCCTAGGATTCTTGCTTGACTACCAGCAGTATGAGGGCGATCATATAAGTGGGAGCTGGGGGTCTACAAGCACATCCTTAAAAGGTCCCTAGTCGTGGGAGATTCGAGACAGGGCATCGATTCTCCAGAGTAGACTAGTGTATACAGTCGAGACCCCGACGAGGGGCGGTGGCCGGTCTCACAAGCCACTGGTGTCAGTTGGATCACCTAAGATGTATAAAGGTGCTCATTGGGTTATGAGTACACCGGACAGGACTCGCCGGGAACATGCTAGTTGGTCTTATACCTGACGTCAGATAGCAGTTCCCAGGTGACATGTGTACAGGTTAGTTCATCGACCTGGGGATCGTCATTTGTCTCGTGTGAGTTCCCACTGTACTTTGATTACTACCCTACCACGGCTCAAAGGAGTCGTGCAAACAGGTTTTAGTTGGGTACAGTCCCGAGCCACATGGAGACAGTGAGCGTATCTTTAGGGGTTCGTCTCTCCCGGTATTGGGGTTGAGGTCGCGCTGTGTCTAGGAGAGCCATTACACGAAGACCTTGGCCAAGGCAGGAGATTTACTGGTAGGTATTCCAGTAGTATCTCAGGGTGTTCTGGGCTACACTCCGACACGACTTGTACCGCTTTTGGGGGTCTGACTTTTACCAACCTCCTAGGCCCGCCATGCGATGCTCATAGACGAACGGACCGGACTGTACGGATATTGTCACTGACAGGCTCAGTTGGGTGTCGGGGTGAGCTTCCTCATCGACGTCCCTTTTAGTCAATAGCTGGTGGCCCGTCACGTATTGGCTTATACCTCTGACGTGCTAGTGGTTAAATCCACAGCCATAGTATTGACGAGTCTTTAGAGTCCACCACACTTTCAGTTACTCAAGCTTTCGGGCGAAACGTTGTAGAGGCCGTATGGAGATATGGCAGGGTCCGATCAGATACGTGCGGTATTGCACGGATCAGGATCGGACGGTTTTGTACAAGTGGCCGTATAGTTATATGGCAGCGTTCAATCAGATACGTGCGGTATTGCACGCATCAGGATCGGACGGATATTACTAGCCGGCTTTGGCTTAAGCCGGTCCTAGTTTAGTACAGTGTAGATTTTGTCTCATTGCATTTGTATCCGGACGGAATACAAATGCGGGTGTGTATGCACAGTGTGGGGGTTTTCCTGTAATTTATTACGGGACCAGTTTTCTGGAGTTGCCAGTTTGCATTCCGTTCCGGCCGGTTTTTCTTTGTTCTTTCCCGGCCGGACTTTTCTGATGGAGGGGGTTATTTGCAGTTTTGCAAATAACACATTGTGGAGGTTTTTCTTGCAAAAGTATTTATTATGAAAGCATCTTTTCTTTTCAACCATCACTTGATTTGCATTAATGAGATTAGAAGTGATTAGAGGTTGATGTGAGATTGTGATGATGAGGTTAGGATATGGTCACCACTTGCTTTACACTACACTCACCTCCCTTCATGTTTTTGTTATGATATTCTTTCCTCCACCATCTTCTTCTCACTTGATGAAAAATGGTAGAAAGAAAGAAAGAAGAAAAAGAAAAGAGAGAAAGAAAAAGAATGAGAGAGTTCATCTTAGTTTTGGGAGGAATTCTTCATCTCCTTCTTCTTCTTGTTTTGAAAAATGAAAGTACCATTTTTCCTAATCCGATTCCTCCATCTATGGCAACCAACCCCAAAGTGAGCTATGATTCTACACTACACTTCCTACAGCATATCTTGAGCATGTCGAGTTGCCGGCTTCATGCGCGAGTTGCCTCGGTATTGAGGTGGGAGCCCGTAAAAGTATCCGGCTTCGTGGTGCCCTTTCCGACGAGGAGGAGACGGACGGAGATCCCGTGAGGAGATCGGAGTGGAGATGAAGACCGGAGGACTCGGATCGTATGGTATACTTCTCTACCCCCTCTCTAGATAGCTTAGACTTGTTTAATGGCACGATCCGGGGTTTAGTGCGCGGTGGTGCCGGTTTGCTAAGTCCGCAAAAATTTAAGTTTACCACCGTTTCCGCGTTTGGCCGTCGGGTTGACGGCCGGGGCGCCGCCGTGCACTTACAGTGGTATCAGAGCCACGCCATTAACTTCGTCTAGCTTTTCGTTTGATGTGTTTTACGTTTCCGATCGAACAAAATCCCGAAAACACGTATTTCAACCACATCAGTTTCTGTCGAATTTTTTTTTGAGTCCAAAAATTTTTCAGGTTGTCTCAGAGTGATGTGCAGGCAAATAGAAGCATACTGTAAAAATTTGGTAACATGATCTCACTGTTCCGCCGCGGAAGGGCGGCCAAACCCCTGCTTTGGCCGCTCTTCCGCCGCAATGTTTACTGTTCACCCCCCCAAAATTTTGCAGTATGTTCCTGAGTGAGAAATGTGGTTTCTGGGATATTAAAATTGGGCCCAGGTTTTCTGTGAGTGCTACAGTTTTGATTGGGGGCCCACTTGTTAATTTTTGGTCAATCGGAAAATTTTAAACACATTTTTCCACAGTATTTACATTATATCTGCGACCGTGAATGTCACTCGATCGGTAAATCCGGTCTAACTGCTATAGCCCGGTTAGACGGATTTGCGAACGTGACTTTCACGTTGATGTTCTATGTTTATGCTGTGATGTTGCGGATCGGTCGTGGGGGATAGCCTGGATGCAATGCTAGTACAGTTGTGGTGGTATTATGTACATTTGATATTGCGGGGCGAGCGTCCGACATGTGGACTGCCGTCACTGCCTGTTTGTATTATTCTTTTGGGGCACGACCTGGTTGCGGTCGATGTACCCGGTGTATGTATATTTTACATTCTGTACTAGGATTACCCCGCGGTGGGGTGCACGGATGGCCGGGTTCTAGAGGGCAACAAGCCCGCATCTCATGGCATTGAGACGGAGGGGGCTTCACTCTGGGATTGGCGGGCTATTCGCCGCACTCGTAGGGGGTACAGGTTGACCCAGGAGGGGTGCCCAAGTTGCCGGATTCCGTGGAGTGCTGGGTGGTCCATTCACGGAGCTGAAGGGGGCTGCCTCGCTTCAGGTTTTGGCGGGTGACTTGCCGCGCCCGTAGGGGTCTAGGATTTCATTGCACAGGCTATCCACACGACCAGGGGAACGTCGGGTTTCAGTAGTGGCTCTGTGAAACCCGGGGATCCCAGATATCTGTATTGTTCTGTGATGCTGTACATTTCTGTGATGTTGCATTTCTTTTCACGCCTTGAGCGAAATATAATATATTGGTATATATATTAGTAGATGTTGTATATGTTTTACATCCGCGCTAGTCCAGTCCCCGCTCTGTCGTTAGTTAGCTAACCTAACGGGTAATGACGGGACCCAGTGGCGAATGCGGATGGCATATACGTACGTCAGTATATTTTCGTTCTTTGTGGTGTGATCAATTGATGGGACTGCGTTGATTCGGATCAAAGCAAGTTAAACAAACCTAATCTGATGTTGTTGGAACACTTTTCAAAAAGCTGTTATTGCAAGGACGTTCACTTTTGTTTTGCATCGTGGTATTCATTTGGAATATCCTGCTCCTCAGTCGACGAGGCAAGGGCCGAGATCCCTTCACCGGGATTGACCCCTTGGACAGAAGTTTGCGTCAGGGCATTAACTTCACTATAGCCGATTACTTTTGCTTTGCACCGTGGTATTCAGATGGAATATCCTGCACCCCATTCTACGGGGAAAGAGCCGAGATCCCTTCACCGGGAGTGACCTCTTTAGCAACGGTTTTCGTCACTATATTTTTAAAAGCTATCCGTTCCTTCGACGATATCAAGTTCTTTACGTTAAAGGTTTTCGCCAGAAACCATTCGTAGCCCTCCGTCGTTTCATATGGGTGGTCAATAGTATTCAAGCTGTGTATGTTGGCCAAAGTCAAGGCACAGTGATTGGTAGCTATTGGGGTATTCATATGCAGCATAGATAGATGCGTTGGTTTGGGACAGTCATACTGCCATTTTGGCCAAAGTCAAGGGTATGTACGGGTGGATTCAAATTAACCTGGAGAATGACGGGTAGAACTTGACATGTGACTTATGATATGTTGGCCAAAGTCAAGGTCATAAGAGCATGGGGCAGAAATCACATCGGGAGTTTCAAAAGAACTGAAACTTGCCAGATATGCGCATACCTTCTGGAGTGTGATAGCGTGAGCGGATTCCGTCAAGTTATCATGCGATGATAGTTGGATCCCGATTCCCACTGATGAGTTGGTTTACTCCTCGGGTGACCCCGACTAATTCTTCTTTCAGGTTTGGAGGAGAATTTGAGGTACAGTGGGAGGTTTCCAGATTAGATAAATTGGTAACCATTCTGATCTAGGATAGAGTGCACGCTGAGTGTTTCTTTTCTCTCTCTCTCTGGCAGCGACCATTGACCCGACCCTAGACTATGACTCAGTGACCAAGTTGACCGAACCTTCTTAACACTGGCTTTTGGATTGTCAGAGTTGCAGACCTCATTGCCACTCCTACTTTTACCCTTTTCTCCAGGGCACCCCGTATTACTACGAACGTCCACTTCCATTGGACAAAACCATCGTATGGTTAGATACGAACTCGAAGGGATTTATTCGAGGATGGTTTCCGGTTCTGGAGAAAACGGATAGGACTATTCAGTTGTCTTTTCTTTTCACCCTCTCTCAGGCTGCGAGTACTCCTTGGTTTAGCAGTAGTACACCTATTATGCAAATTGGATAGTCTTCTTCCAAACCATAGGCTGGTGCCGACCGGTAGGGAATGAAGAAAACCAGTTAGCCTAAACGGTGTACAGAAGGTATTAAGTTCAGACAAAGCAAGGGATTAGCAAGAGGGCAAAGTAAATTGCGACTGCTATTCACGACCAAACCAAGTATTTTCTTCGCCAATCCTAAATCACCTTTGTATTTCTCCAGGACACTCCGTATCACTACGAAGATCCCATTTTATTGGATAATCCATCGTATGGTTATATACGAACTCGAAAGGAACTCGTTCCAGTTCGGGGATGGATCCTGGTTCAGGAGAAATAGGAATAAAGTACATTCAGGTGTCTTTTATCTTCACCTTCTCTCGCGATGCGAGTGCTCCTAGGATTAGGACAGTACACCCTTTATGCTTTTTGGATAGTCTTCTTCCAAACCATAGGCTGGTGCCGAACGGTAGGGAAGGAAGAAAACCAATTGGCCTAAAGGGATGTGCAGAAGGTAATGACTAAAGACATATGAAGGGATTTGGAGAAGTGGCAAAGAATTATACGGTTATAATTGTGAATCTGGATAATGGAAGAGGCATTACTAAGAATACCGGGATACCCCATCGAAGCATTTTAATGTTTCAGTTCAGCTGTGTACTGTTAAAAGAAAACTGATTTTCCGATTAGACACTTACTCCAGGGTATGTATTTACCAGGTATGATTCTCACATCTGTATGGTTTTACAGATGATGAGTGGGAGTAAGTTATTGGGAGTTGGGTGATCATCCTCATTATATCGGGATTCGTTGTAATCGGTGATATTTGAGGAGATCATCTGGGTTGTTTGCCGGTCGGCAAATATTTGGTTTTGAATATCCGCTGTTGTGCACCAATTTCAAATTGATATATCTGTACGTCTATTTTTATAGAGTGAGATGTACCTTTTGATATTATGTCGATGACATTTACCTATATCAGTGGGTGGTTAGGTAAGGAGCATTGAACAGCGGTGTAATTCTTCTTAACCATAAGTACAGTTTTCAACCTACGACACACAGTGAATGAGTTATCTGACTCAAGGGACTTATACAGAGTATTGTATGTTGTCCAGGGTCCATCAGGACAGAGGGGTTGGTCTTCGTACTGTATTCTGCTTACTTATGACTTCTCTAGTTCTTAGACAGGTGTTTCGTACAAACACAGGGTCGAAGTTTTGAGAAGTTATAGGTATAAGAATAAAGTAGAGAACCAGGTGTTGCAAGTATCGGGATTCTTCAAAGTGATCGAAGATGTAGATACTTGTGTATGGTATTCAGTTGATAGTAATGATTAAGAGAACTTGCTTCTTTTTCGGGTTACTCAAAATTGGAAGTATTCCTAAGTTGAGTAACGCTGATCGGCCTCTCTCCATTTAGTTGACATGCACTGGAGATAGCTGCATGATTTGAATCTGGTTCAATTAAATCAGTGCCTCTGGTTCTATATTGGATATAGTACAGTTCATATCTTAACATTGTTAAGGTACGGGGAGTTGTCCGGTTTATGCTTAAAACCAGACTCTGGATAACTCATAGGCACATTTCTGTAATGGCTGTTTGTGGGTTGACCCAGGCTATGACGAGGGTTGACTTTCTACCATCTGGGAGATCAATAGAAATATTGTTCAAGACTCGCCACAGTTTTATTAAAAATGGATTTTTTCAAAAACAGCAGTGGGAGTATGGTAGAACTGGAAGTGATTCCAGAACCGCAAACGATTACTGAAGATTTGATAAGGAACCTAAAGATTCAATCTGATTTGACATTCCATTGGCCACTCCGCAGATAAGGTGGGTAACTTCAGGCACCCGAGAGGTACTCCGGTAGCCTCAAGGACGGTGACAGGGAAGTTCTTGTTTACCCACACTTTCCATTGTTGTTGTTCCAGGCTACGAGACCCGGTAGGAGGATGAGTATAGCGTCGTTCTAAACTTGCTTTGGAAGTGCGCGTCTATATGACTCTACCAGAGGGTTGTCGTAGTCAGTGGGAGCAGCGGAAGCATTGGTGGACATCAGGCTTATGTCTATTTATTGACTAAAGCAGATATAGCGGAGATAGATCATCTATTTCTGATATGACAGTCATAGGTTTGACGTCATCAGAATAGGGGATGGATCTGTTGAGAAGGTAGTAGGAAGTGATATTCCTATACTACGATCGGTTAGACTTTGGTCGTCACACAGTGGTTTCTCCACACAGGACTTGGATATATATCAGACATTCTGGTTACTAGATTTATGGTTTTAGATCTAGATTTGGGTGGTTTCCTAATCTGGGTACCTTGACAGCATTCTATGAGTATTTAGAATGGACGACTCCTGGCATGGTGGTGTACCTGCAGGTAATGGAGTCACCCTCTCCAAAGGTGTCTTACAGACTAAAGTAGAGAGGGACGTACATGATTGGCAGATCACTTGCTCAGGCAATTGAGTCAATCATGAGATGTCAAGTACCACACCAGATGTTGTTCTTGCACCAGATGCAATAAGTTGACATTGATACAATCCAGGAGAAACAGTCGGAAGCAGTTTTAGAACATAAGTGGATGTTCTAGGGATATGACAACGACAGCCTCATTAGGGAGACAGTTATCATTCCAGGCTTCCAAGGTGACATGGACGACAGGGTGATCGTCAGAGTTATAGTTTTCCTTCTGACGAGGGGCAGTATTTTGGACAGGTGATCCAAGGCAATACTGAGGGTGGCATGGCGCAGGATACTGATTAAGTTCAGTTGACGATACAGTCTAAGAAGTTTGGATTTGAAGTTCATTTATGAGCTATGTCCCATCAGACATCCAGACACTCTAAGACTGGTATTGCTCATTTCGGGAGATGGGTTTCTCCGCGAACTTGAGATATAGAGAGACATAGATAGAAACATCTAGGCGGATCCACTCACTGAGGCTATTCCTCGAACGCAATAGTTTCGCAAACGAGCTTTGTGAGATTGACTAGTAGAGGAGTTGGGTGTTCGGTATCACACGGGCTGTGAGTATGCGACATCGCAATAATTAGCTTTGAGTGCAAGTGGGAGATTGTTGGAGATAGTGCCCTCAGAGTCAATTATTGGATCACAGGCACGTGATTGCAGTGATTGAGGGAGGACCTATTCCGGTAGGACAGTCTTACTCAAGATGATAATATGCTATCTGGTTTACCTTTATCATCGTGTACTGCTTTAGGTGACCTGACAGGTCGCTATTACACGTTGATAGAGCCCCTAGGATTCTTGCTTGACTACCAGCAGTATGAGGGCGATCATATAAGTGGGAGCTGGGGGTCTACAAGCACATCCTTAAAAGGTCCCTAGTCGTGGGAGATTCGAGACAGGGCATCGATTCTCCAGAGTAGACTAGTGTATACAGTCGAGACCCCGACGAGGGGCGGTGGCCTGTCTCACAAGCCACTGGTGTCAGTTGGATCACCTAAGATGTATACAGGTGCTCATTGGGTTATGAGTACACCGGACAGGACTCGCCGGGAACATGCTAGTTGGTCTTATACCTGACGTCAGATAGCAGTTCCCAGGTGACATGTGTACAGGTTAGTTCATCGACCTGGGGATCGTCATTTGTCTCGTGTGAGTTCCCACTGTACTTTGATTACTACCCTACCACGGCTCAAAGGAGTCGTGCAAACAGGTTTTAGTTGGGTACAGTCCCGAGCCACATGGAGACAGTGAGCGTATCTTCAGGGGTTCGTCTCTCCCGGTATTGGGGGTGAGGTCGCGCTGTGTCTAGGAGAGCCATTACACGAAGACCTTGGCCAAGGCAGGAGATTTACTGGTAGGTATTCCAGTAGTATCTCAGGGTGTTCTGGGCTACACTCCGACACGACTTGTACCGCTTTTGGGGGTCTGACTTTTACCAACCCCCTAGGCCCGCCATGCGATGCTCATAGACGAACGGACCGGACTGTACGGATATTGTCACTGACAGGCTCAGTTGGGTGTCGGGGTGAGCTTCCTCATCGACGTCCCTTTTAGTCAATAGCTGGTGGCCCGTCACGTATTGGCTTATACCTCTGACGTGCTAGTGGTTAAATCCACAGCCATAGTATTGACGAGTCTTTAGAGTCCACCACACTTTCAGTTACTCAAGCTTTCGGGCGAAACGCTGTAGAGGCCGTATGGAGATATGGCAGGGTCCGATCAGATACGTGCGGTATTGCACGGATCAGGATCAGACGGTTTTGTACTAGTAGCCGTATAGTTATATGGCAGCGTTCAATCAGATACGTGCGGTATTGCACGCATCAGGATCGGACGGATATTACTAGCCGGCTTTGGCTTAAGCCGGTCCTAGTTTAGTACAGTGTAGATTTTGTCTCATTGCATTTGTATCCGGACGGAATACAAATGCGGGTGTGTATGCACAGTGTGGGGGTTTTCCTGTAATTTATTACGGGACCAGTTTTCTGGAGTTGCCAGTTTGCATTCCGTTCCGGCCGGTTTTTCTTTGTTCTTTCCCGGCCGGACTTTTCTGATGGAGGGGGTTATTTGCAGTTTTGCAAATAACACATTGTGGAGGTTTTTCTTGCAAAAGTATTTATTATGAAAGCATCTTTTCTTTTCAACCATCACTTGATTTGCATTAATGAGATTAGAAGTGATTAGAGGTTGATGTGAGATTGTGATGATGAGGTTAGGATATGGTCACCACTTGCTTTACACTACACTCACCTCCCTTCATGTTTTTGTTATGATATTCTTTCCTCCACCATCTTCTTCTCACTTGATGAAAAATGGTAGAAAGAAAGAAAGAAGAAAAAGAAAAGAGAGAAAGAAAAAGAATGAGAGAGTTCATCTTAGTTTTGGGAGGAATTCTTCATCTCCTTCTTCTTCTTGTTTTGAAAAATGAAAGTACCATTTTTCCTAATCCGATTCCTCCATCTATGGCAACCAACCCCAAAGTGAGCTATGATTCTACACTACACTTCCTACAGCATATCTTGAGCATGTCGAGTTGCCGGCTTCATGCGCGAGTTGCCTCGGTATTGAGGTGGGAGCCCGTAAAAGTATCCGGCTTCGTGGTGCCCTTTCCGACGAGGAGGAGACGGACGGAGATCCCGCGAGGAGATCGGAGTGGAGATGAAGACCGGAGGACTCGGATCGTATGGTATACTTCTCTACCCCCTCTCTAGATAGCTTAGACTTGTTTAATGGCACGATCCGGGGTTTAGTGCGCGGTGGTGCCGGTTTGCTAAGTCCGCAAAAATTTAAGTTTACCACCGTTTCCGCGTTTGGCCGTCGGGTTGACGGCCGGGGCGCCGCCGTGCACTTACAAGTTCAAGTTACAGAATTCGCAAAACCGAAATCAGAAACGATGTAAAACACTTCCAGATTTTACCCTAGGTGAAATTAGCCAATTTTACATATGTGGAAGGTCTAGTTTAAAGATGAAGGGACTACAGACCGAACACGAACCATTTCTACCCTACCCAGGCCGCAATTTGCGGCCAATGGGAATATATTTGTGGCCAGAGTGAAGGGGTTGGGGCTCGCGTCTTCAGGGTAGCTTTTAGGTCACCTGCACATATCTCAGTAATCGCTATAAAATTTTCAGGTGCCCCGGGTCATAGCAGATCACTAAACAACAATACAAATCCAACACAAATCTGATATCGGGGATTTCTAAGTTTGTGAATTGGGGTTAAGTCTCAGGTTTAGGTCCAAAACATAATCACTACAGAGGTTGTATGGCCTATACTAACCTCAATTGCACTATCTACATTCAATAATTCCTCAAACCTCATGTATGAATTTTCTAAGTTCACTAAACTCCACTAAAACAATTCTAAATATGTAAAGATGCTAAAGTGAATGAAACACTATACTAATGGTGAAAGAATTACCTCATTTGGCAACTCAAGAAATTTCATGAGTTGCCCAAGTGCTCAAAATCCTAACTTTCTTGGTCAAAAATGCTTGTAGTGAGTTTGTGCACATTTTTAATGAAAGGAAGATGATGTTTTGATATGGGATTGAGGGTGTTTGTGAGGGTGTAGAGGAGGTGGGAGAAGAGGTAGTTATGGTGAGAGGAAGAAGAGGGAAATGATCAAGGAAAAATGAAGTGAAAACAATAGGAGCCATGATCAATTGACCCCTCACCTCTCTCTCTTCTTTCTTATGCCCATACCTATTTCTTTACTCATTTTATTTTTCTTTTCTTTTCTTTTCTTTTCCTCTCATTTAAAACCAAACCATGCTTGAAAATAAAGAAAGAAGCCAAGGTAGAAAAATGTAACAATGTGTAATATGACATGGTGCATGTCATGTGCATAAATCAAGCTTAATGCATGATTTGTGATATTTAAACGAGATTAGCATTAAGATAGAATATAATTAATCATAAAGAATTTATAATTTGCTTAAATCACATAAATTCTTCCAAAAATCTCCATTCAATTTAACTTCCCAATATTTCCCAAATTATCGGTATTTAATTATACAGCGCCGTTAAAATATTCCTAATATTTATTATTTAATATATAAATTCCCAAAAATAATATTTTATTTTTCTGAATTGTTACAGCTACCCTATCCTACAAACCCTAACAAGTGAGAATTTACTCGCTCATTGGGATAAACGAAGTAAACGAGGTAAGATAGAAGATAAATGAACCCATAAGAAATAACTAAAAATAAAAGCACGGAAAGTAAATGCAGAAAATAAATGCGAAAAGTAATGAGACAAGATAAAAAAAACTATCTTTTATTGAATAAACAATTACATTACAGATTTTTGAGTGCTGAAAAATAAACTAAAAACCCTATTTTGCTCGATCGGTAGATCGGGGGATAGATAAATAACCCTAATTGCTCTCAGTCCTTTTTATTGGCTCTGGAACTTGAAATCCTAAACGTCGTCTTAAAGTATGTGAAAATACGATCAAGCCAATGAAAATTTACCTCCAATGGCTACGAAATGACCGCGCTTCCGCTGCCCTTTACCTCATTTAACCGCGGATCCGACGCCCTTTGGTGTGATCTCGCCCCCATATTTCTTGTATTATCTTCTCATGTTGTTAGGAGATTTTTCTGATAAAATTATTTTGAAAATAACTGTTTCTTTATGCAGTTGCGAGATTCTTCAATTTTCACCTAAAATTCGGCAGATTTGGTTTGCTAATTCGATTTGATTGGATCTCCTCAATCCACTTTACAGTCTTGAACTGATTTTTTATTTTAAACCAGCACAATATCTCAAATCAAATTGTTGGTAGCATTTGGTTTATTTGAGATAATATTCCAACCAATTAAATTAGAGATGTGATATTTTAATAATAATGGTTAAGAATATTTGATATGACATGATATGCATATTTTAATAATCTCATGGATATTTTATTTAACCATGATATGCATATATTCCCCCAATTTTATTAATTATATATTAAGAAACATATGACAAAATCTATTTACACATAAAACCACATATGTTCTTAAATTATAAATAACATCATTTAGTAATTAACAATAATAGGGAAAATGACCGTACAAATGTACAATAAATTTGACTGATCAAATATCCCCAAACTTATATTTTGATCTTCATGAGCAAACTGTTTTATTTTAAAAAGAAAAACCGAGCACACTTTCGTAGGCAATATGATTGTACTTAGCTCGTGGAACAGGCCGTTAAATCTCTAGGTGTCCCTACTAGGAGGAGTATTGTCTCCTGAGGGTTTTCAGCGGATTACACCCATAAAATCCAAAAATTTAGAAAATAAATAAAACAAGACGAAAATTACATGCAAAAGATAAGGAACATATAAAAGAGAAACTTGAAAATAAGAGTTTCAAACTACACTAGCTTTTTAGTTGTCATGAGCCCTATCTTAATGGCCTTGAAAAGATGTCGGAAATCACATCTCCCTCAATAAAACATCGTCTTTAGTCTTCCTACCTACCTATCCTCCAAACATCGATCATATACTCCTACGTGTGTGTAAAAGACATCCCTACACTTGGAGAATTCAATTCAAGCTATCAGACCCTTTGTCCATATTCCTCAGTACTTTTATAGTCGGTGATGTTTTAGATTGATTTTCTCACACATTCTTAATGCGACCGTTAATACTTCTTAAGGCACTAACCATCCAATTACCGAATGTGCTCACTTATTAAGGCGTACTTTGCAATATCCTAATCTTGCAACATCTAAGACTTAGCAGTGACCCCCAAACCAGTTGGTCTAAGGCACTAGGTAATAAGATACTCTCGATGTATTTTTTTATATGCTGCCTTAAGTAATTACAAAACCAGTGTTCATTTTTCTTTTAAATTTTATTTATCATTTATATTTTATTGATTTTGTTTTTTTGTACTAAGGTTTTCAGGTAAGAGTATTTCAAGGTATTCTCTACTATCCCAAGTTTCAAGACGTGTGCAAGTACGTATAATAGGGTATCGCCGTTCAGAAGTTTGGACTAAAGAATATGGACTATTTTTCAGACTTATTTCTACACAGATTAGTAATTTTTTCATCTTACTAACCCTTGGGACAACAGCTTATGACCACATATTACTAGTTTCGTTCTAAAATATATAAATTTCTTGCATTTCTTAAGTCACTTTCTCTCTTTCATTTATATTTTTCACTTTCTAACTTTTATTTTCAATTTTTTTGTTTTTTTATGCAATGCAAAATTTACATATGATGCGTGGATACATACAAACCATCCATACAAACCTTAATACCTCCAAACTTGTTTGCAATAGTGTCCTCACTGATATCATCCTGTAAGCTCAAAACCTGAAGACTCGGAGAAACAGTCCAAGAAGATGGTATAAAGAAGGGGTCAAGAGTGAATGACAGTGAAATCCTCCCCCAAACTTGTTCTTGGCTCACAATCGTGCAAAATTTTCCTTTCTTTCAAGAGCCGTTTTAAAAATATTTTTCTTCTTTTCCCCCAAACCTGATTAAAAAAGTGTTTTCATTACTAAACATTGAAATTCAACATAAGAGGGGGGAATATTATCGGTCTATACAATGTTTTACAAAGACCAAAAGTTAAAACCAACCATTCAGATGTTTTATCAATATAAGACCATGGTTGGTGAAAGATAGTGTAACAGATAGACGTGAAGAAGACTCGAGACTGTATAAGAATGGAGGTTGTATCATGTCTCGAGTAGAAGAAACAGAAATGAAAGTAACGATAAGAGATGATGTGGGGGGAAGATACGAGGTGTAATCGAAAGGTTTTACGTCTCGGTTGGTGGGGATGAAAATGTGAGTGTGAATGAAAACGAGAATGTGAAAGATAAGGAATGGGTGGAATAGTTGTATTCTCGTATGTAACAAGAAGAAGGGGTAGCAGTTCAACTTCTTCGGCCTCAAACAGAGGTGCATAAATTTCTGGTGGAGGTTGATTCATTACAGCATCCAAGTCTTCAAGGAACGCGAGTTCTTCGGCGAAAATACTATCAAAACTTTCAATGATGATGATCTCATCGGAAATAAAAAATCGATATCCGTGTTAGTTGAATAGGCAGATTCTCTAGGAAGGTTGAAATTTTCAAGATCAATGTATTGCGCACCGGGATTCAAAACACTTGATTCATAAAAAATTATATAGGTAGGAGACTTAAAAAGCTCATCTCCTTCATTCTCAAAAGAGTCTAAATCAAGTGGTCTTTTAAGAATCATAGAACTCGAAATATTAGAGTGTGGTTTATCAAATCTCGCTAGAATTGAAAGAAGATGAGAAGAACAAAAGAAAGCGTGTAATGAAATGGGTAAACGAACTTGGGTGTCGAGCATTGTTGATCCAGAAATGGGAGATGAAGGCTGAATATCGTTTTGCATATCGGATAGGTTGGTGGTAAGAATAAGATCGGTTGAATGTATAGGAAGATGTTCACATTCAATGGAAGGGACATGATGAGTCGAGGAATCCAACTCATCCAACATAGCGAGTTCATCTTCAAAGATATTCTTAACATCGATCTCACTAGCACCTCTAGTCGAATAAAACAAATAGTTCTTTAAAAATTCATCAATTATATTATCTTCAAACGATGGATCACTAGGTTCACTTGATGGAATTGGAAGGTTTGAAATGTCAAGTTTAATCGGATAAGGATCGGTTTGATTTGGAATGATGTAAGGCTCTCTTTCACATTTATGATTGGAAAAGTCAAACATGTTATTCTCGGATGTTAGTGTATATGCCCTAGAGGCCATTACTGTATCATACTAGTTTGTATATTACTTAATGGAAGCTTGGGATATTCACCGTTGTATAGACAATCTTGTTCAAAATAGTAGTATGCTACTTGGTTTGTTTCTATTTCAATATGTGCATGTGTTTCTTTTAGCATATTGCTTATACATATTAGTAGAGCCCTTAGGATCTTTGCTTGATTACCAGCGTTGTGATGGCAGTCACACTCATGGGGGCTGGGTAATCCGCAAGCACATCTTTATACAAGTCCCTAGTCATAGGACTATCGAGACAGGGCATCGATACTCCGGAGTAGACTAGCGTATGCGCTTCTCATCCCAGCAAGGGAGACGGTCTGTCTCACAGCCGTCAGTACGTCGTACTTGAGATAGTATGCGGGTGCTCGTTAGGTTACGAGTACACTGGATAGGACTCGTCGGGAACAGATTGGTTGGTGTTATACCTATCGTCAGTTATCAGTTCCCAGGTGACATGAGTACGGCTTAGTCCGCTGACTTGACACTGTCACTTCGCCTCGAGTGTGTTCCTACTGTACTTTGATTAATACCCTACCACGGCTCAAAGGAGTCATGCAAACAGGTTGTAGTTGGGTGCAGTCCCGAAGCACTTAGAGGTAGTGACGGTTAGACAGGATTCGTCCCTCCCGGTATTGGGAGTTGATATCGCGCTGTGTCAAGGAGAGCCATTACACAGAGTTGTCCCTGGCCACGGCAAGCGAGATATACTGGTATGTTTCCAGTGTTATCTCAGGGTGTTCTGGTCTACACTCCGACACGACTTGTACCGCTATTAGGGGACTGATGTTTACCGCTCCCCTAGGCCCACCATGCGATATTCTCAGACGAACAGATCGGACTGTACGAAGATTGTCACATTCAAGCTCAGTAGGAGTTCGGATGAGTTCACCTCGTCAGTCTTCTTATCGGCATCACCTGGGGGCCATTATACACAGCTAGTGCCGCTTGCGGTCTGTGGTTAAACCCACTACCAGCATAGTGTCGAGTCTTTAGAGTCCCACACAGAGAGCTATTCGCCTTTAGGCAAAAGAGTAGAGGTCGCATGGTTTTGCGGCAGGGTTCGGCCACATCCGTACACTTGTGCACGTTTAGTGTCCGGGAAGTTATTACTAGCGGGCTTTGGTTTAAGCCAGATCCTAGTATACATTTTGGGATTGGTTTTATCTCGTTTATATTCGTGTTTCCCGGAATGCGGATGCGGGTGTGTATGCACGGTTGACAGAGACAGAGGCAGAGGATTCTCATTAGGGCTGTTGACTATTGACTTTTGCTAAACCCTAATGAGAATAAGAAATATGATTAATAATAATATTAATTAAGTATTATTGTGCCATGGTGGTGTTGAAAGGTTGACTTTGTTGACCGGTTGACTAGGTTGGACTTGTTGACCATCATCATTACAATGGCTATCATTTCATTGCAAAGAATTTTGCTTGCTTGTTATTCTTTACAAAATGAGTGCATGAAATGATATTGGCATTTTGACTCGAACCATCACATAATACTCAATTATTATTATTATTATATTTATTTTGTGTTATGAGAGGATATTTGCAAAAGTCTTCTTCATTCTATCATTTGTATTCTCTCTCATCCTCAAGCTCTCCCTCTTCCTCTTGCTCTCTCTAGTTTGGTTCTATTGTCTCATGAGTTAAGAAACAAGAACCATAGAGATAAAACCCAAAACACTTCTCTACTCATCCTAGTGTACAAGGTCTAGCAAACCAAGTATTCTAGTTTCCTCTAGATTGAGGTTGGAGCCAAAGGTAGAAGCTTTCGGGTGGATCCATCTTCGGCACAAGGAGACGACGAGGTGAGGCCGATCCGACCACCACAAGGAGTTGAAGAGAGGGAGTTCAAGTTAAGGTATAACCCTAACATAGTAGTTAAACTCCTAGTTAGGTTGTTAGATAGTTTGTTTAACAAAGATCCGTTTTTAGAGTCCATGTTACCTCCACCGAAAAAATCATTTTTCATCATTTCCGCAACCCCAAAGAACCGGGGACGGGTAAAGTGGACTTACAGTGGTATCAGAGCCTAGCTAAACACTATCTAACATGTTAGCAAAGTAACTAGAAGTTCGATCGGAGAAAAAATCACAAAACATGCCCGAAATATCAACTTTCTGCCGATTTTGTTTTCTGTTCAAAAATTAATAAATCATACACTAAAAATCGGCTCATGGTTTTTAAAGCACACCCAAGAAAAATGGTCCAGCGACTCAGTCAAAGCGCCGCGGAACCGCGGCAGGAGCATGCTCTTGCCGCGGATCCGCGGCCGAGTTGACTCGGCCATGGGCAATTTTTCCTGCAGTGTGTTCGGTGGGGTGTTTTGGGATTTTTACAATATGTTTTTTCTACCCAGATTTTCCAGAAAACAAATTTGTGTTTTGGGGTGGTTACAAATCCGTATTTTGATCGAACTTCTATAGACTTAAGCTAACGGGTTATATCTGTGATGTGATATAAGTATTGAACGTCTGCTAATTGCTATATGTCGATTAGTGGGGGTTATACATATCTGTGATCTGTAATGTTGATGGTATGTGTATATGAATTCATTGGATTGTCGTGGATGAATAGCCGGGGGGTTGTGAGATGAGAGTTTTCTTTATCTTTTCAATTCATACAATTTGTAATTGATGTAATATTATTTATATGGCCGCACAACCGGGATGAGGTTGTAGCCATCATTGTATAATTTCTTTTACTGTTTTTGCTCCTAGGATAGATCCAAGGTGGGGTGCACAAACTACCGGGTACCTCGAAGTGCCGAGTGGCCTACTCACGGTGTTGAGGGAGGTTGCTTCGCTTCGGGTACTTGGCGGGTAGTTTGTCGCACCCGTAGGGGTCTAGGGTGGGTTCTTGGCTATTCATCACGACCGTGTAATCCGCTCTTCGTTGCAGGCTCGTACGGAATGCGGATTCCTAGTATATCCAATGTGTTCATCTGTGATCTGGAATGGCTATCATTGCATCTGACGAATGTATATATATCTATATATGATATCTATTTAGATGTTGCTTATGTTTTGCATCCGCGCTAGTCCAGCCCCCGCTCTGTCGTTAGTTAAGTAACATAACAGGTAATGACGGGGCCCCATGGCGAATGCGGATGGCATAAGTGTATGCCATATTTTCGTTGTTTTCTGCAATGGTAGGATTAAATGATGGGACACATTAAATTAATGCAAGAAAATAAACCAAAGTAAAGTCGTTGGAACAATTTCAAAACCACTCGGTTTCTTTTCAAAAACAACTTTTAAACGCGGAGCTTAAGCCACTCCTTTTAAAAGCTATCTCGTTCCATCGATTATATCAAGTTTACTACGTTCACGGTTTCGCCAAAACCATTCGTAGACCTCCATCATTTCAGTTAAATATTCGGTAGTATTCAAGCTATATATTTTGACCTACGCCAAGGCATAGTGATTGGTAGCTGCCGGATATTTATCTGTTGCATAGATAGATGCGTTGGTTTGGGACAGTCGTACCACCTTGTTGGCCAAAGTCAAGGGTAGGTACGGGTGGGTTCAAATTAACCTGGATAATGATGGGTAGAACTTGACATGTAACATATGATATTTTGGCCTACGTCAAGGTCATAAGAGCATGGGGCAAAAATCCTCATCGGGAGTTTCTAAAGAAACTGAAACTTGCTAGCGCCGCATACCATTTGGAGTGTGTTGATTCTGGTAGGATTCCTTCAGTTTTGTCACGCGATGATATTTGGATCCCGATTCTACTGTGAGTATATGCTACTCGGGAAATTTCTCGCTTAACGATCAATGCTATAAACCAAGTAGGTGTCTAGAAAGGTGTTAGCGGGGCTACGTCCCCAGGGAAAAGAGGTTCTTAAATTAAGGAACTTCGCAAAAGCGTTGGAAAACCTCCCTCGAAGTACCGACACTAGCCTGGCTGAACGGTTAAGCAAGTATTGTACGGTGAGATTGATCCCGACTAATTCTTCCTTTTTGGTTTGAGGAGGGATTCGAGAAACAGTGGGAGCCATCCTGTTTAGATAAATTAAAAACCAATCTAAACTTGCAAGAGCATCATGCTGAGTGTTTTCTTCTCTCTCTCGTAATTGCAGCGACCCAGTGACCACACATAGGTTACATCTAGATAATAAAATGACTGAATCTGAATGTTATGATTGGCAAATCTCTGTCCAGATGTCCATTGCCCATGACAAGCTGGGACACCTCTTAACTGATCAAACCCCTGTCGTCTCAGGACCAGTTTCCCCTGTCTCGGATATTGATATCCGTAAGACATCGGAAAAAGACTGTGCGAAAGCCAAGTGCCTCGTGTTAGCCTCAGTTGATGGTGGATGCCAGAGGCAGCACGAGAAGATGGACTTAGTTTCTATCTTCCTCCATAACAATGATTTATATGGAGAGAAATCTCGTATCGCAAGATATGAGACCTCGAACGAATTGCTTCAAGCGAGATTGGCTATCGGGTCATCTGTAGGGGGCAACTTCTTTACAGAGACCAGCTATTTTGAGCTCACAGACCTGAAGACCACGTTGGAGAACGGGTCAAATGTTGACTTGATTCTACAGTCTCTGCCCTCTGCCCTGAAGGAAACCAGGGAGGAAGAAAGAAAGAGAAGGGCAAAAGTTACTGGACGGGATGTAGTAAAAGAGGGACGCTCCTATTGTTACGGGAATGGACATTGGCAGAAAGATTGCAGGGCTAGCAAAGCCAGTAGCCAGGATTCATGTTGTGGCTTCGGCTTCGGGTGTGTTTGTAGTAGAGAACTGTATATCAGTTAACCCTACTTCCTGGGTATTGGATACCGGATCAGGATCTCACATCTGTAATTCGTTACAGGCTCTGAGAAACCGTAGGGTTATCAGGAAAGGTGATATGACTCTCAGGGTTGCTAACGGAATAAGCATTGACGCTGAATCCGTAGGGGAATATCATCTTGGACTGACAACTGGGCAGATATTGATTTTGCGTAACTGTTAGTATATACCAGGTGCGACTTGTAATATCATATCTGTATCTTTACTTTCTAAGGAAGGATATGATTTTACTTTTGTAAGCGATGTGGTCCACATCCACCTAAATCAAGTTCTGATTGGGTCAGGTACATTAAATAACGGGATATACATATTGAATCAAGCTCAGATTTTCAGTGTCCAGAACACACTTAAAAGAAAGTCTCCGGAATTAAATCAGGCTTTCTCATGGCATTGTAGAGTGGGTCACATCAATGAGAGAAGGTTGACGAAATTACATACAGAAGGATATTTGGATCCATTCGAATATCAATCATATGCAACTTGTCAATCCTATCTCAAAGGAAAAATGACAAAGACTCCGTTTACTGGACATGGAGTAAGAGCGAGCGAGCTCTTAGGACTCGTACACAGCGATGTGTGCGGTCCAATGTCTACACATGCGCGAAGTGGTTATTCTTACTTCATTACTTTTACGGATGATTTTTCAAGGTTCGGGCATGTCTTCTTAATGAAGCATAAACCTGAAGCCTTTGAAAAATTCCAGGAATACAAGAATGAAGTAGAAAAACAAACAGGCAAAAGTATTAAGACATTGAGATCTGATCGAGATGGTGAATACTTGAGTGCCGAGTTCTTAGATTACCTAAAAGAGAATGGAATTCTCTCTCAGCTTACTCCTCCATACACTCCACAACATAACTGTGTATCGGAGAGACGGAACCGAACCCTATTAGATATGGTACGTTCCATGATGAGTAACGCTGAGTTACAGCAATCATTCTGGGGATATGCACTAGAATCAGCTGCATATCTTTTGAACCGAGTTCCAACTAAGACTGTGCCTACCACACCATATCAAATATGGAGTGGGAAGAAACCTTATTTTCAATATCTGAACATTTGGGGATGTCCAGCTTTTGTCAAAAAGCAGCATGCGGACAAACTCGAGGCACGCTCAGTACAGTGCAAGTTTGTGGGATACCCAAAGAACTCCAGGGGGTATCTTTTCTATTACGCAGAAGAACAAAAGGTCTTTGTCTCTCGTAATGCCCACTTTCTGGAACATCAGTTCTTAGAAAAAGAAATAAGTGGGAGCGCAATAGAACTGGAAGAAATTCCAGAACCACAAACTATTACTGAAAGCTTAGTAGAACCAGAGGGTTCGAAAGAACAGGATATTCCTACGCCGCTCCGCAGGAGTAGTAAGCAGTCTCATCCGCCCGAGAGATACTACGGTTTTCTCATATACGGGGATAGAGAGGATTGCACTATTGATTATGATGATCCTACTAGCTTCCAGCAAGCCATTCAGAGCGGTGACTCGGTAAAATAGCTGGATGCAATGCGGACCGAGATGGAGTCCATATGCACCAACAAAGTTTGGACTTTGGACTTTGCTCCAGAAGGGGTAAAACCCGTAGGCTGCAAATGGATCTTCAGAAAGAAGATTGGTGTAGATGGGCAGGTTGAAACCTATAAAGCTAGGCTTGTTGCAAAAGGTTTTTATCAAAGACCTGGTTTGGACTATGACGAGACCTTTTCTCCAGTAGCTATGCTCAAATCCATTTGGATCCTTCTTGCCATTGCTGCCTTCTACGATTATGAGATCTGGCAAATGGACGTAAAGACGGCTTTCATAAATTGAATTTGGAAGAGTGCGTCTATGTGGATCAGCCAGAGGGGTTCATTTAGAGTTGGAGCAGCGGTAAAGTGTGCAAGTTGCTCAAGTCCATCTATAGACTGAACAGGCATCGCGGAGTTGGAACATCTGCTTTGATGATACTGTCAAAGAATTCGACTTTGTCAAACACCCAGATGAACCATGCATTTACAGTAAGATTGTAGGGAGAAATGTAGTATTCCTCGTCTTGTACATCGATGAAATTCTCCTAATAGGAAATGATATTTCTATGCTACAGTCAGTCAAAGGATTCTTGTCACAGAGGTTCTCCATGAAGGACCTGGGCGATGCCAACTACATTCTGGGGATCCAGATCTATCGTGATAGATCTAAAAGGATGTTGGGACTTTCACAGTCCAGGTATATTGACACCATACTAAAACGATTCAGTATGGAAGATTCCAAGTACGCTAATCTACCGGCTTGTCACGAAATCACCCTCTCCAAAGAGATGTCTCCCAAGACTGATTTGGAAAGGGCTCGCATGTTATCTATACCCTACCCATCTGCGGTAGGCTCTATAATGTATGTGATGTTATTTACCAGACCAGATGTAGCATACGCATTGAGCGTTGTAAGCCGGTATCAGTCGGACCCAGGGGAGAAACACTGGATAGCAGTAAAGAACATTCTCAGGTACCTGAGAAGGACTAAGGAGATGTTCTTGGTGTATAGCGGAAAAGAACTCCAGATCGAGGCCTTTGCTGACTCCAGCTTCCAGAGTGACAAGGATGACTCCAAGTCCATGTCGGGTTATGTCTTTACCCTCAATGGAGAGGCGGTTTGCTGGAAGAGCTCCAAGCAGGAAGCCGTTGCTGACTCAACTATGGAAGCGGGGTACATAGCTGCTTGCGATGCCGCAAAGGAAGCTGTCTGGATGAAGAAGTTCCTCACGAAGCTTCAGGTGGTTCCTACCAGTGTTGATCCAATACCGCTGTATTGTGACAACAACGGTGCTATAGCTTTAGCGAAGGAACCCAGGTCCCATCAGAAGTCCAGGCACATTTTGAGGCGGTAACACATGATCAGGGAGATCGTAGATCGCCGGGAGATCGAGGTGAAGAGAGTAAATACAGAAGATAACACTGTTGATCCACTCATGAAGGCCTTACCCCAGACTCAGTTCGAGCGGCTGATCGAGATGATAGGTCTCCGATAGCCAGTACATGGCCTTAGTGCAAGTGGGAGATTGTTAGTGTATATGCCCTAGAGGCCATTACTGTATCATACTAGTTTGCATATTACTTAATGGAAGCTTGGGATATTCACCATTGTATAGACAATCTTGCTCAAAATAGTAGTATGCTACTTGGTTTGTTTCTACTTCAATATGTGCATGTGTTTCTTTTAGCATATTGCTTATACATATTAGTAGAGCCCTTATGATCTTTGCTTGATTACCAGCGTTGTGATGGCAGTCACACTCGTGGGGGACTGGGTAATCCGCAAGCACATCCTTATACAGGTCCCTAGTCGTAGGACTATCAAGACAGGGCATCGATACTCCGGAGTAGACTAGTGTATGCGCTTCTCATCCCAACAGGGGAGACGGTCTGTCCCACAGCCGTTAGTACGTCGTACTTGAGATAGTATGCGGGTGCTCGTTAGGTTACGAGTACACTGGACATGACTCGTCGGGAACTGATTGGTTAGTATTATACCTATCGTCAGTTATCAGTTCCCAGGTGACATGAGTACAGCTTAGTCCGCCGACTTGACACTGTCACTTCGCCTCGAGTGTGTTCCCACTGTACTTTGATTACTACCCTACCACGGCTCAAAATAGTCGTGCAAACAGGTAGTAGTTGGGTGCAGTCCCGAAGCACTTGGAAGTAGTGACGGTTAGACAGGATTCGTCTCTCCCGGTATTGGGAGTTGATATCGCTCTGTGTCACGGAGAGCCATTACACATAGTCGTCCATGGCCAGGGCAAGCGAGATATACTGGTAGGTTTCCAGTGTTATCTCAGGGTGTTCTTGGCTACACTCCGACACGACTTGTACCGCTATGAGGGTACTGACGTTTACCGCCCCCCTAGGCCCGCCATGCGATATTCTCAGAAGAACAGACCGGAATGTACGGAGATTGTCACATTCAGGCTCAGTAGGAGTTCGGATGAGTTCACCTCGTCAGTCTTCTTATCGGCATCTACCTGGGGGACGTTACGTACAGCTAGTGCCGCTTGCGGTCTATGGTTAAACCCACTGCCAGCGTAGTGTCGAGTCTTTAGAGTCCCACACAGAGAGCTATTCTCCTTTAGGAAAAAGAGTAGAGGTCGCATGGTTTTGCGGCAGGGTTCGGTCACATCCGTGCACTTGTGCACGTTTAGTGTCCGGGCAGTTATTACTAGCGGGCTTTGGTTTAAGCCAGATCCTAGTATACGTTTTAGGATTGGTTTTATCTCGTTTGTATTCGTGTTCCCCGGAACGCGGATGCGGGTGTGTATGCACGGTTGACAGAGACAGAGGCAGAGGATTCTCATTAGGGTTGTTGACTGTTGACTTTTGCTAAACCCTAATGAGAATAAGAAATATGATTAATAATAATATTAATTAAGATTATTGTGCCATGGTAGAGTTGAAAGGTTGACTTTGTTGAACTTGTTGACCGGTTGACTAGGTTGGACTTGTTGACCATCATCATTACAATAGCTATCATTTCATGGCAAAGACTTTTGCTTCCTTGTTATTCTTTACAAAATGAGTGCATGAAATGATATTGCCATTTTGACTTGAACCATCACATAATACTCAATTATTATTATTATTATATTTATTTTGTGTTATGAGAGGATGGTTGCAAAAGTTTTCTTCATTCTATCATTTGTATTCTCTCTCATCCTCAAGCTCTCCCTCTTCCTCTTGCTCTCTCTCTAGTTCATGGTTCTATTGTCTCATGAGTTGAGAAACAAGAACCATAGAGATAAAACCCAAAACACTTCTATACTCATCCTAGTGTACAAGGTCTAGCAAACCAAGTATTTTAGTTTCCACTAGATTGAGGTTGGAGCCAAAGGTAGAAGCTTTCGGGTGGATTTTTTTTCGGCACAAGGAGACGTCGAGGTGAGGCCGATCCGACCACCACAAGGAGTTGAAGAGAAGGAGTTCAAGTTAAGTTATAACCCCTAACATAGTAGTTAAATTCCTAGTTAGGTTGTTAGATAGTTTGTTTAGGAAAGATCCGTTTTTAGAGTCCATGTTACCTCCACCGAAAAAATCGTTTTCCATCATTTCCGCAACCCCAAAGAACCGGGGACGGGTAACGTGGACTTACATCGGACACCTCATCAATTAGATTATTAAGTGGTTGAACATCAAATGTATTCTGTTGGGGTTCAAGATGAAAGGTGTTGAGATCAAAAGAATCGGTTTTAGGTTGACTATGAGGGATCCCTGGTTCTTTCTCACAACTCGATTCCAACTCTACTTCAAGACTAGACATAGATTGTGAAAAAGTTTCAATGAAGGATTCTCTTTGAACCGTGGAACTTTTACTGTCTAGATAAGGTGCGACAGTTGAGTATGGTTGGAATGTGTTTAATTATTGGCTACGGGCGAGTTCAATGTATTCCGCAGTAGAAATGGGTTTACGAATTGCCACATTAGCCTCAAGAGAAGTATCAATATGAGAGAGTTTGAAACTTTGATACTGTTGATAAGAGTTAGAAGGGTGTATTCAATTTTCATAAATAGGATTAGGATCAAAATTGTGATATGAAAAAGATCGAGATTGGTTGAATTGTTGGTGTTAGTTATATGTATGCCCTAGAGGCCATTACTGTACATAGGATGTATATTGTAGTGGATGCTGGGACATATATAGGGAGGACTTTCTTGCTCGACATGATAGTATGCTATCTGGTTGCTCTTTATCTTAACGTGTACACTGATTGTCTCTCTGTTACATGTTGGTAAAGCCCTTAGGATGTGTACTTGACTGCCTGGACTATGATGCGGATCATACTAGTGGGGACATGGTAGTCCATAAGTACATCCTTCAAGGTCCCTAGTCGTGGGTGTATCGAGACGGGGCATCGATATACCAGAGTAGACTAGCGTATACCTTCTCGACCCATACAGATGGGCGATGGATGATCCCATATCCATTGGTGTTTGACATCAGAGATGATATACGGGTGCTTAGTGGAGACTGGGTACACTAGACGGACTCACCGAGAACTCCTAGATGGTATTATACCTTACGTCAGATGGCAGTTCTCTGGTGACACTGGTACAGGTTAGTCTGTAGACCCGAGATCGTCATAGAGTCTTGTGTGATTCCCACTGTGCTTTGATTTCCACCTTACCACGTCCAAGAGGGCGTGCAAAACGGTGGTTTTTGGGTACAGTCCCGAATCACATGGAGGCAATGAGCGATAGGAGGGGATTCGTCTCTCCCGGTATAGGGAGTTGATGTTACGCTGTGTTCGATTGGCTATAACCGGAAATCCCTGGACAGGGTTGCTGAGATTTACTGGTAAGTGTTACCAGTAGTTTCTCGAACTGTTATAGACCTCATATCGACACGACTTATCGAGCTACTGGGTCTGACGTTTACCACCCCTAGGCAAGATATGCGACATATCAGACTAACAGACCGGACTGTACGGTAAGTGTTACTGGTTGGATTCACAGGAGTGTGAGCGGGCTTGCTCGTTGATCTTCAGATCGCTCAATACCCAGGTGGCCGTTACGTTTAGCAGACCGCTTGCGGCTTGTGGGTGTTTGATATGATCATCACCTGCTGCCGGCGTATTGACGAGTCTTTAGAGTCCTACACAGAGGTTTCCTGGCTTAAGCGAAACGAAATAGGAGCGCATATGAGATATGTGCGGGAATAATACCAGTATGTGATACTGTATTCTATTCTCGCGATTTGTATCATCGGCAGGTTATATGTGATATAGCCGGGTTACCGAATCAAGTGTTGATTCGATACATTGATACACTTGATATTAGTCGGTTATATGCTGTATGACCGGATCATTAAATCAAGTGTTGATTTAATGATTTAATGTATAATTATATATTTGATATATTACTTTACATTAACTAGTATTGGTTCACTTAAGATGATTTTCTCACTTGATGTGCACATTGTATATGCGATATATTTTTGTGCACTTGATTGTATCATGTTTGATGATACATGCAAACTTGGGTGTATGTTTGATTTAAACCATGTTTAGGTTAATGGTTAGGGTTTTGTTATCTTTACTTATTCTTTTATTCATTTATTTTTGGCAAGAATAAAATGGTGGCTAAATTTGTTTTTACTTGAAGCACTAGTAAAATAAGGGGTTGCCCCTACGGATAATGACATCCGTAGGGGCAATTTAATTTTGGCCCTACGGATTAGTCCGTAGGGCCAAAAGGTTTCCCCTACGGGTCCTCACATATTAATTTAAAAATATTAAATCTTAAATTTTTGTTTGCCCATACAGAGCCGCAAACCAAACACCTACGTACTTATCCGTAGGGGCAACTAAATAGAGATTTAATTAAAAAGGCACGGATCGATCTCTACGCTGATCATTTTCTTCTGCGCGCGCGCGAACCCAAATTCCTCCCAAACCCTCGTTCCCGCCGATCGATCGTCGATCTCGTCGTCGCCACCGCCGGCCGATTCGTCGTAGCCACCGCCTGCGCCTTTCGTCGTCGCCACCGCCTGCGCCTTTCGTCGTCGCCAGCTCCGGGTCATCTCTGTTTTCATCGTCATCTTCGATCGATCGTCGCTTTCGATCAGGTAAGGAAATCTTCAATTACTCAAATTTTTGATTGTTTTAGGGCTATAGTTCATTGTTTGGTTACCGATGAGGCATCGGTTGGGGTTGGGGTTAGGGTTGGGGCTGGGGCTGGGGCTCGGGCTGGGGTTCGGCAGGGGGTTGGGGTTGGGGTTAGGGTTAGGGTTGGGGTTTGGCTGGGGCTGGGGCTGTGTCACGACCTAAAAATGGCCCGTGACGGCCCTAATACTACGCAACGCCTAAAGACGCAACGTAGTAAAAGAAAGCCAAACCCAGAAATCTAAACCAAGAAAAATACGGAAAAGATAATACAAGTTTAGAAACAATTGAAACCGCAACCCAAATTCTTTAAAAGTCTTACTTTCTTTCTTTAAAATTTTAGCAACACCTCATTGTTTGTAAAAACTAGTCAATGCGAATACAATAGAAGAATAAGGACAGTAGAGAAAAAGCTGTATATATAAAGACATCAAATCCACCATAATACCTCTAACGTCCTCACCAAGTCTCTATGTCAATAATACAATAGCTGATGGAGAGTACAAAATACAACGAATATACAATATGTAATACAGATAACCATCTAACCCACCTAAGCAAAAAGGTACTGTGAGCTGATGCGGTATCTGTAGCAAAAGATGGTAGCTGGATGGCTGGATAGTGGAATAGCCTGCCTCGACTACTCTGGGGAAAAACCTGAAACACCTGTGGCACAACGGGGGTGAGTTGCCAACTCGTGAATAGTATAAAACATATGCAGGTAATCGCAGGAATGTACGTACAGCATGAATCTAAGATATGCGATTACACTAATAAATTATCATGCAAATGCTGAAATAGGGAGAGTACACTAGCAGGTACAATCAATATGTGAAGCAATGATGGCATGATAGTAGTATGCAATGTCTATGCAATAGAGATATGAGAAAGCAAATATGCAACTATCATAAGGGTACACTACAAGGACTACCAATATATAAATCTGTGCATAAGATAGGTAATGGTGAGGTGTAGGGTGGAATATGTCATTTTCCACGGAAACCTGACGTCGTGGCAGGATCACAATCCACTAAGATACTCCAATCCCAAATCCTCAAACCAGGCCCCACACTGGGCACTCACATCAAATAAGTCTCACATCTCCTCAATGTACAATGTCGAGTAATCTCCTATATCCCGAATGTACAAGTCACCAATCACATAGGTATATCCAATGTCCAAGTCCCAATGAATCACCTAGTATCCCAAGTCCAATCTCAAGTAAGTTTCTAGCATCCTAAAGGTAAATATTGTTAGTGTATATGCCCTAGAGGCCATTACTGTATCATACTAGTTTGTATATTACTTAATGGAAGCTTGGGATATTCACAGTTGTATATACAATCTTGCTCGAAATGGTAGTATGCTACTTGGTTTGTCTCTTCTTTAATATGTGCATGTGTTTCTTTTAGCATATTGCAGGTATACATATTAGTAGAGCCCTTAGGATCTGTGCTTGATTACCAGCGTTGCGATGGCGCTCGCACTCGTGGGAGCTGGGTAATCTATAAGCACATCCTTATACAGGTCCCTGGTCGTTGGACTATCGAGACAGGGCATCGATACTCCGGAGTAGACCAGCGTATGCGCTTCTCATCCCAGTGTGGGAGACGGTCTGTCCCACAGCCGTTAGTACGTCGTACTTGGGATAGTATGCGGGTGCTCGTTAGGTTACGAGTACACTGGACAGGACTCGTCGGGAACTGTTGGTTGGTAATATACCTATCGTCAGTTATCAGTTCCCAGGTGACATGAGTACAGCTTAGTCCGCTGACTTGACACTGTCACTTCGCCTCGAGTGTGTTCCCACTGCACTTTGATTACTACCCTACCACGGCTCAGAGGAGTCGTGCAAACAGGTAGTTTTTGGGTGCAGTCCCGAAGCACTTGGAGGCAGTAACGGTTAGACAGGATTCGTCTCTCCCGGTATTGGGGGTTGACATCGCGCTGTGTCCAGGAGAGCCATTACACGAGTAGTCCCTGGCCAGGGCAAGCGAGATATACTGGTAGGCTTCCAGTGTTATCTCAGGGTGTTCTGGGCTTCACTCCGACACGACTTGTACCGCTATTAGGGGACTGACGTTCACCGCCCCCCTAGGCCCGCCATGCGATGTATCAGACGAACAGACCGGACTGTACGGAGATTGTCACATACAGGCTCAGTAGGAGTGCAGATGGGGTTCACCTCGTCGGTCTTCTTATCGACATCTACCTGGGGACCGTTACGTACAGCTAGTGCCGCTTGCGGTCTGTGGTTAAACCCACTGCCAGCGTAGTGTCGAGTCTTTAGAGTCCCACACAGAGAGCTATTCGCCTTTAGGCAAAACGGGTAGAGGTCGCATGGTTTTGCGACAGGGTTCGTTCGCACCCGCGCACTTGTGCACGTTTGCTGTCCGGACAGTTTATACTAGCGGGCTTTGGTTTAAGCCGGATCCTAGTATATGATTTGAGATTGGTTTTTCTCATTGTGTTCGTGTTCCTCGGATCATGAATGCGGGTGCGTATGCACGGCAGCTTGAGATTGAGGGAGAGGACCTTGTTTAGGGTTAATGACTATTGTCATTTTATTAACCCTATTGTTTTTGTGTGTATTATTGTTAATTAATAATTAGCTTAATTATTGTGCATGGTTGTTGTTGTTGACACTTTGACTTTGTTGACTTGTTGACCAAGTTGACAATTTGACCATGATCATTTCATTTGGAAGATGCTCTTTGATTCTTGCAATTTGTATTAATAATGAAATGATAATGGTCACCTCTTGATTAAACCATGACAATTTTCTTGCTAATTAATTAATTAAAATAACTCACACATATTAGTGAGAATGGCTCACTATTATTTCATTCTATCATATCTTTTCTCTCTCTTGCTCATCCTCTCCCTCAAGCTCTCTCCCTCTCATGTGTTGAGAAACAAAAAGCTTGAGAAAAACCTTCACTTGATCTTCTCTACTCACTTCTAGGGTTCAAGTCTTAGCATTTCTTGCACTCTAGTTACTCCTAGCTTGGAGTTGAAGCTAAAGGTCGAGGCTTTCGGGTGGATCGTTCTTTGACGGAAGGAGACTAGCAAGGTGAGGCCTTTCTACCATTCCGACGAGCAAGGAGAGAAGGAGTTCGAGCCCAAGGTATAACCTTTCTACAACTTTGTTAGTTGTTAGTTTACTTTAGTTAGTTTTAGTTTAGTAAAGATCCTCACAAGCAAGGTCCATGTTGCCTAAGTCATTAAAAATCCGATTTTTATTATGTTTTCCGCCTCCCCGCAAGTACCGGGGTGGGCAACGTGGACTTACAGTGGTATCAGAGCCTAACTAAACTCAAACTAGCTAGGTAGTGAAGTGTAACGAAGTTTCGAAACCGAAAAATCCAAAAACCGAACTTTGAGAAACCCTAGTTTCTGTTGAAATTTTTTCTGCTCAAAATAGAAAACTTTATATTTGTAAATTCATCTCAGGGTTTTTTAAAAACACCCATGAAAAACGACACAGAGATTCATCCAAACCGCCGCCCTTCCGCCGCACGAGGTAGGCTCGTGCCGCGGAAGCGCCGCGGTTTGATGTCCTCTCTGCATCGTTTTTCGTGCAGTGTCTTTATGTGTTGATTTTAGGATTTTTAGGATATATATAATATGCCCAGATTTTCCAGAACTAAAATTTACTTTTGGGGGCCTATAAATCCGTATTTTTCGGAACTTCACTACACTTTAACTACATCGGTTATATCTTTAATGCTTGCATGTATTGAACGTCGGCTAATCGCTATAAGACGATTAGTCGGGGTTATACATGATCTGTGATTGCTATTGGTTTGTGGATATGAATGGATTGGATTGTCGCGGGTGAATGGCCGGGGTGGATGTGATATGAGCGTTGTTTTTTCCTTTCATTCATTTGTAACATGTAAATTGATGTAATAATATTCTTTGTATGGCCGCACAACCGGGTCGGGGTTGTAGCCGTCATTGTATAATTCTTTTTACTGTTTTTGCTCCTAGGATAGACCCATGGAGGGGGTGCACAAACTACCGGGTACTCGAAGTGCCGAGTGGCCTACTCACGGTGGTGAGGGAGGTTGCTTCGCTTCGGGTGCTTGGCAGGTAGTTTGCCGCACCCGTAGGGGTCTTGGGTGGGGTATTGGCTATTCACCGCGACCGTGTAATCCGCTTTGCGTTGCAGGCTCGAACGCATTGCGGATTCCTAGTATATCCAATGTATTCATCTGTGATCTGTAATGTCTATCATTGCTGTATATTTATATATAAATAACTATTTAGGCGTTGCTTATGTTTTACAGCCGCGCTAGCCCAGCCCCCGCTCTGTCGTTAGTTAAGTAACCTAACGGGTGATGACGGGGCCCCGTGGCGAATGCGAATGGCATAAGCGTACGTCATATTTTGGTTGTTTTCTGCAATGGTAGGATTAATTGATGGGACGCATTAAAAGAACTAATGCAAGAAATAAACCAAGTAAAAGTCGATTGGAACACTTTGAAAACCACTCGGTTCTTTTCAAAACTAAACTTTTAAACGCGGAGCTTGAACCACTCCTTTTAAAAGCTATCTCGTTCCATCGACCATATCAAGTTCACTACGTTCACGGTTTCGCCAAAACCATTCGTAGCCCTCCGTCATTCCACATGAATGGTCAAAAGTATTCAAGCTGTGTATTTTGGCCAAAGTCAAGGCATAGTGATTGGTAGCGTTTGGGCATTCATGTGCAGCATAGATAGATGCGTTGATTTGGGACAGTCGTGCTGCCATTTTGGCCAAAGTCAAGGGTAGGTACGGGTGGGTCCAAATTAACCAGGAGAATGACGTGTAGAACTTGACATGTGACTTATGATATTTTGGCCAAAGTCAAGGTCATAAGAGCATGGGGCAAAAATCCACATCGGGAGTTTCATAAGTACTGAAACTTGCTAGATTTGCATACCATTTGGAGTGTGATGATTCTGGTAGGATTCCTTCGGTTTTATCACGCGATGATATTTGGATCCCGATCCTACTGTGAGTATATGCTACTCCTCGGGAAAACTCTCACTTAACGATCAATGCTATAAACCTAGTAGGTGCCTAGAAAGGTGTTAGCGGGGCTACGCCCACAGGGAAAAGAGGTTACTTAATTAAGGAACTTCGCGAAAGCGTTGGAAAACCTCCCTCGAAGTACCGACACTGGCCTGGCTGAACGGTTAAGCAAGTATTGTACGGTGAGAATGATCCCGGCTAATCCTTTTCTTTATGGTTTGAGAAGGGATTCGAGAAACAGTGGGAGCCATCCAGTTTAGACAAACTAAAAACCACTCTAAACTTGCAAGAGCAACATGCTAAAGTGTTTCTTTTCTCTCTCCTAATTGCAGCGACCATTCAACATGACCGGACTTAAGTTACTGTTAGATAAAAATATATTGACAGGGCCAAACTACAAAGATTGGCTCAGGAACGTCAAGATGGCGATCACTTATGACAAGCTGGGGTATATACTTACCACCAAAGCTCCCCCTGTCCCAGGTCCCACCTCCAGCGTCGCGGATGTAGAAATCCGTAAGACATGGGAGATAGATTGCGCGAGGGCCAGATGCCTCGTACTAGCCTCGATGGACAACGAACATCAGAGGAGGCACGAGAATATGGACCTAGAGTCCATATTTCTCCATACAAAAGAACTGTATGGAGAGCAGTCTCGTATCGCAAGATACGAAGTGTCGAAGAAGCTTTTTTCGGCAAGGTTGGCCGTCGGATCATCGGTAGCGGACCACGTGCTTAAGATGATCGGCTACATAGAGGAGCTCGCAGACCTCGGGACCACGTTGGAGAATGAACTCTATACCGATTTGATTCTCCAGTCCCTTCCTTCCACTTACGCCCAGTTCGTTCTTAACTTCAACATGCAAGGAAAGGAGGTTGAACTTGCCGAGCTTCTGAACATGTTGAGGACTGCTGAGGGCACCCTACAGAAGGGTAGGGAGACATCCACTTTGTTTGTAGGAGGATCTTCCTCTTCTAGGTCCAGGGCGAAAGCCAAGGGCAAGAAGAAGAAAGCCCCCGCCAAACCAAGAGGCGGTGTCGGTAAAGTGGATACGAAGGGAAAGGGTAAAGCAACAAAAGTAGCGGGGAAGATGGTGGGGAAGGAAGAATGCTTCTATTGTCACAAAAGTGGTCACTGGAAACAAGATTGCAAGGCTTGGAAAGCCAGAACACAGGATTTGAAGCGAGTTGCAGCTTCAGCTTCAGGTGTGTATGTTATTGAAAACTGTCTATCAATAAACTCTACATCCTGGGTATTGGATACCGGATCAGGATCTCATATCTGTAATTCTTTGCAGGCGTTGAGAAAGCGTAGAGTTTTGAAGGCAGGTGACATGACCCTCAGAGTTGCGAACGGTGCTAGCATGGATGCAGAGGCCGTGGGGGACTATCACCTGGGATTATCTGATGGACACCTTTTGGTTTTGCGTAGTTGTTATTATGTACCAAATGCAACCTGTAATATCATATCTGTATCTTTATTATCTAAAGAAGGTTATGAATTTGCATTTGTAAGTAATGTAGTGAACATTCACCTTAATCAAGTTTTGATTGGGTCAGGTACATTGAACAACGGTATTTACGTTTTAAACCAACCGCAGGTTTTCAATATCCAGAATACACACAAAAGAAAGTCTCCAGAAATTAATAAAACTTTCTTATGGCATTGTAGACTGGGTCACATCAATGAGAGAAGATTGACTAAGTTACATACTGAAGGATATTTGGATCCGTTCGAATATCAATCGTATGCAACTTGTCAATCCTGTCTCAAAGGAAAGATGACATAGGCTCCGTTTTCTGGACAGGGAGAAAGAGCGAGCGAGCTCTTGGGACTCGTACACAGCGACGTGTGCGGTCCAATGTCTACACATGCGCGAAGCGGTTTTTCTTACTTCATTACCTTTACGGATGATTTTTCAAGGTACGGTTATGTTTTCTTAATGAAACATAAATCCGAGGCTTTTGAAAAATTCCAGGAATATAAGAATGAAGTAGAAAAACAAACCGGCAAAAGTATCAAGATCCTAAGATCGGATCGAGGAGGAGAATACTTAAGTGCCGAATTCCTGAACTACTTAAAAGAGAATGGAATTCTCTCTCAGCTTACTCCTCCATACACTCCGCAACATAATGGTGTATCGGAGAGAAGGAACCGGACCCTATTGGATATGGTACGGTCCATGATGAGTAACGCTGAGTTACCGCGATCGTTCTGGGGATATGCGCTAGAATCAGCAGCATACCTTTTGAACCGAGTTCCAACTAAGACTGTGCCTACTACACCATATGAAATGTGGTGTGGGAAGAGACCCCATCTTAATCACATTAAGACATGGGGATGTCCAGCTTTTGTAAAAAAGCAGCATGTGGACAAGCTCGAGGCACGCTCAGTACAGTGCAAGTTTGTGGGATATCCGAAGAACTCCAAGGGATATTACTTCTATTGTGAAGAGGAACAAAAAGTCCTTGTTTCTCGCCATGCCCACTTTCTAGAACATCAGTTCATAGAAAAAGAATTAAGTGGGAGCGTGGTAGAACTGGAAGAAGTTCCAGAACCGCAAGCTATTACTGAAAGCTTAGTAGAGCCAGAGGGTTCGAAAGATCAAGACATTCCCGTGCCACTCCGCAGGAGTAGTAGGCAGTCTCATCCGCCCGAGAGGCACTACGGTTTTCTCATTGACGGGGATAGAGAGGACTGCATCCTAGATTGTGATAAGCCTACTAGCTTCCAGCAAGCCATTCAGAGCGTCGACTCGGTAAAATGGCTGGATGCAATGCGGACCGAGATGGAGTCCATGTACACCAACAAAGTATGGACGTTGGACATTGCTCCAGACGGGGTAAAACCCGTAGGATGCAAGTGGATCTTCAAAAGGAAGATTGGTGTAGATAGACAGGTTGAGACCTATAAAGCTAGACTGGTAGCAAAGGGTTTTCGTCAGCGACCTGGTTTGGACTATGACGAAACCTTTTCTCCAGTAGCTATGCTGAAATCCATTCGGATCCTTCTTGCCATCGCTGCTTTCCATGATTATGAGATCTGGCAGATGGACGTAAAGACAGCTTTTCTAAATGGTCATTTAGAAGAGTGTGTCTATATGGATCAGCCAGAGGGTTTCATTCAGGGTGGGAGCAGCGGGAAGGTGTGCAAGTTGCTCAAGTCCATTTATGGACTCAAGCAGGCATCGCGGAGTTGGAACATCTGCTTTGATGAGACGGTCAAAGAATTTGGCTTTATCAAAAATCCAGATGAACCATGCATCTATTGTAGATTTGTAGCGAGAACTGTAGTATTCCTCGTTTTATACGTGGATGACATTCTCTTAATAGGAAATGACATTCCTATGCTACAATCTGTCAAGGGTTTCTTGTCACACAGGTTCTCCATGAAAGACCTGGGTGATGCCTCATACATTCTGGGTATCCGGATCTACCGTGACAGATCCAAGAGGATATTAGGACTCTCACAGTCCAGGTACATCGACACCGTACTGAAGAGATTCAGTATGGAAGATTCCAAGCGCGGTAATTTGCCGGCTTGTCACGGGATCACCCTCTCCAAAGAGATGTCTCCCAAGACTGATTTGGAGAGGGATCGCATGTCTATTATACCCTACGCTTCTGCGGTAGGCTCTATAATGTATGCGATGTTGTGTACCAGACCGGATGTGGCTTATGCACTGAGTGTGGTAAGCAGGTATCAGTCAAACCCTGGGGAGAAACATTGGATAGCAGTAAAGAACATTCTCAAGTACCTGAGAAGGACTAAGGAGATGTTCTTGGTGTATGGCGGAAAAGACCTGCAGATTGAGGCCTTTGCTGACTCCAGCTTCCAGAGTGACAAGGATGATTCCAAGTCCATGTCGGGTTTTGTCTTTACCCTCAATGGAGGGGCGGTGTGTTGGAAGAGCTCCAAACAGGAAACCGTTGCTGACTCGACTATGGAAGCGGAATACATCGCTGCATCTGATGCCGCAAAAGAAGCTGTCAGGATGAGGAAGTTCTTGAAAGAACTTCAGGTGGTTCCGTCCATTGTTGACCCAATACCTCTGTATTGCGACAACAACGGGGCTATAGCTTTAGCGAAGGAACCCAGGTCCCATCAGAAATCCAGACACATCTTAAGGCGGTATCACCTGATCAGGGAGATTGTGGATCGCCAGGAGATCGAGGTCCGGAGAGTTGCATCAGAGGATAACACAGCAGATCCATTCACCAAGGCCTTGCCCCAAACTCAGTTCGAGCGGCTGATCGAGATGATAGGTCTTCGATACGCCAGTACATGGCCTTAGTGCAAGTGGGAGATTGTTAGTGTATATGTCCTAGAGGCCATTACTGTATCATACTAGTTTGTATATTACTTAATGGAAGCTTGGGATATTCACAGTTGTATATACAATCTTGCTCGAAATGGTAGTATGCTACTTGGTTTGTCTCTGCTTTAATATGTGCATGTGTTTCTTTTAGCATATTGCAGGTATACATATTAGTAGAGCCCTTAGGATCTGTGCTTGATTACCAGCGTTGTGATGACGCTCGCACTCGTGGGAGCTGGGTAATCTATAAGCACATCCTTATACAGGTCCCTGGTCGTTGGACTATCGAGACAGGGCATCGATACTCCGGAGTAGACCAGCGTATGCGCTTCTCATCCCAGTGTGGGAGACGGTCTGTCCCACAGCCGTTAGTACGTCGTACTTGGGATAGTATGCGGGTGCTCGTTAGGTTACGAGTACAATGGACAGGACTCGTCGGGAACTGTTGGTTGGTAATATACCTATCGTCAGTTATCAGTTCCCAGGTGACATGAGTACAGCTTAGTCCGCTGACTTGACACTGTCACTTCGCCTCGAGTGTGTTCCCACTGCACTTTGATTACTACCCTACCACGGCTCAGAGGAGTCGTGCAAACAGGTAGTTTTTGGGTGCAGTCCCGAAGCACTTGGAGGCAGTGACGGTTAGACAGGATTCGTCTCTCCCGGTATTGGGGGTTGACATCGCGCTGTGTCCAGGAGAGCCATTACACGAGTAGTCCCTGGCCAGGGCAAGCGAGATATACTGGTAGGCTTCCAGTGTTATCTCAGGGTGTTCTGGGCTTCACTCCGACACGACTTGTACCGCTATTAGGGGACTGACGTTCACCGCCCCCCTAGGTCTGCCATGCGATGTATCAGACGAACAGACCGGACTGTACGGAGATTGTCACATACAGGCTCAGTAGGAGTGCAGATGGGGTTCACCTCGTCGGTCTTCTTATCGACATCTACCTGGGGACCGTTACGTACAGCTAGTGCCGCTTGCGGTCTGTGGTGAAACCCACTGCCAGCGTAGTGTCGAGTCTTTAGAGTCCCACACAGAGAGCTATTCGCCTTTAGGCAAAACGAATAGAGGTCGCATGGTTTTGCGACAGGGTTCGTTCGCACCCGCGCACTTGTGCACGTTTGCTGTCCGGACAGTTTATACTAGCGGGCTTTGGTTTAAGCCGGATCCTAGTATATGATTTGAGATTGGTTTTTCTCATTGTGTTCGTGTTCCTCGGATCACGAATGCGGGTGCGTATGCACGGTAGCTTGAGATTGAGGGAGAGGACCTTGTTTAGGGTTAATGACTATTGTCATTTTATTAACCCTATTGTTTTTGTGTGTATTATTGTTAATTAATAATTAGCTTAATTATTGTGCATGGTTGTTGTTGTTGACACTTTGACTTTGTTGACTTGTTGACCAAGTTGACAATTTGACCATGATCATTTCATTTGGAAGATGCTCTTTGATTCTTGCAATTTGCATTAATAATGAAATGATAATGGTCACCTCTTGATTAAACCATGACAATTTTCTTGCTAATTAATTAATTAAAATAACTCACACATATTAGTGAGAATGGCTCACTATTATTTCATTCTATCATATCTTTTCTCTCTCTTGCTCATCCTCTCCCTCAAGCTCTCTCCCTCTCATGTGTTGAGAAACAAAAAGCTTGAGAAAAACCTTCACTTGATCTTCTCTACTCACTTCTAGGGTTCAAATCTTAGCATTTCTTGCACTCTAGTTACTCCTAGCTTGGAGTTGAAGCTAAAGGTCGAGGATTTCGGGTGGATCGTTCTTTGACGGAAGGAGACTAGCAAGGTGAGGCCTTTCTACCATTCCGACGAGCAAGGAGAGAAGGAGTTCGAGCCCAAGGTATAACCTTTCTACAACTTTGTTAGTTGTTAGTTTACTTTAGTTAGTTTTAGTTTAGTAAAGATCCTCACAAGCAAGGTCCATGTTGCCTAAGTCATTAAAAATCCGATTTTTATTATGTTTTCCGCCTCCCCGCAAGTACCGGGGTGGGCAACGTGGACTTACAAATATATGTACAGAAATAAATATGATGGGGGCAATACACATATATTAGCGTCCCATTCCACTAATATTGGTGTAAGGGTATATATAACAACGGCTAAGTCCCCTGTTATATATACAAAAAGGGGTTAAAGAAATATCATGAAACCGTGTGCCAAGCATCGACACAGAAATCCTCGTATATGGGGATCCGTCAGTCCGGGTCAGCCCACGGGGTCCGTCTGCAGTGTCGGCCCTCGGCCTCGACAGTACAGGTCATTCCGTATCCATCTCTCTACTCTGGCCAGTAGCCTCCAGACAACTGCCAGGTCCAAACAATCACCGGTAGGTACTCGCCCGCCTCCAGGCTCAATCGGCAAACCCATCGATCTTCTTGCCGAGGGGAACCATACCGGGCCCCACCATGTACTCTCATACGGCAACCACACATCGTATGGAGCATAGAATCAGCACCGATAAAACTCATGGGGGACGCTCGAAATATCATATCAAGGAAACCGGGTTGTTCATGTATGCATAATTTCATGAACTCCCGCGGTTCCCAAATCCCGAAAACATCATATAAAATCCAGATAAACAATGCGCAATCCAAGAATAAATATATGAGATATATCTGAATGCGAGCAGGTAAACACAAGTATATAGCTGAACCAGAGGTATGCGAAATCATGATAAGGTACAGCTAAGTAACATCAGTAAATGTGAATATGCGACAACAACTGAATATGTATCTAACATACAGGTGTAGCAAAGTATAGGTATCTACCTATAGGAACTGATGTCGTATACCCCCCTGGGTATAGTAACATATGTAGGAAATCCCTCCCGGTATAGGTAAAATATGTAGGAGGTATACCTGTAGCTGTATCGCAAAGTGAAAATATACCTATCATTAAAGGTATGATACACTATAGGTATACCGATAAACTAGATGTCAAGTGTGGCAAGCAATGGTAGCTATAAGGGGTAGTGTGTGACATGGCAATTATTGACGGTGTGTGTGTAGCATGCAATCCGTGCTCGTGCAACATGAACCGTCAATAATGTGTGCAGTGTCCTACGGCTGCTAGTCACAGTATATAGCTATATCTAGGAAATGCAGTAAAGCGCAATTCTACAATGACGTAGAATGTGCGACAGGAATTTGAATCCTAGCCCAGACGCATAACGCCATGCGGGCGATTCCCCTGTAGATGTTATATCTACTCACCTAAACTCCACGCTGGATCAATCCCATCATCAGCTCCCCCCGTAGCCGTGTCTGTAACCCCTGTCTGCAAACCTGTAAATACGACAAGAAATCATATATAAGCCACATATCTCGCGAAACGCGATATCGAATCGAAACGAGAAACTCGCGTCGCGAACTAAACGCGCGTGTGCACGATACGCTGAATCGTGTGTGTGTACGCGTCTAAAACCATCGCGACACGCGTCGATACGCTGAATCACAGAACTCACTCACGTATCGCGCGTATCGCGCAAACACAACTAAACACAAAAGCGACATATAGTCCCAGATTTTCCTACAGGCCAAAACTTACAAAACTAGACATACCAAAACACTACACTACACATCAGAGAACACTACCCAAAATCCCAAGTCCCCAGGCTCCTTCCAGGCCGCAATTTGCGGCCAGAACCCTAAAATTGGCGGCCACTGTTGAGAGTGGGAGTCTCGTTTTCCGGTGGTGTTATCTAGACCTAACAAGTATGCTCCAGTTTTCCCAATTTTTACCTGAAGGCATCGGGTCTACAGCAGATCACAAATATCACAATTCTCACTTTAAAACACCAATTTTGCACAATTAACAAACCTTATGGTATTTTAGTGTAACCTGGGTTATTTCTCAGTGAAGTGACCCTAATAACACTTAAATACACTAAAGTAGCTAACACAATCATCAATTTGCCAAGATTCCACCTAAACACCACAATTAGCACTAAACTTAGCTATTTAGCACTAATCGAAGCTAAAAAACATACAACTAAGCAAACCAGGAATTGGGGTTTAGAAATATACCCACAAGGATCACAAGAAGCAGGAGAAGGAGTGTGAGGAGTTGCTCCAAGTTGCTGGAGCCCCTGCTGCTGTTAGTGCTGCCTGCTGTTGCTCCTTTTGTTGTTGCTGTTGTTGAGAATGAAGATGATAATGATGCTGATGATGTCTGCAGCTGCTACTGCTACTTCAGCTGATGATGATGATGCCGTTGTTGATGGTGAGGATGCTGCTACCACTGCTGTAGGTGTGTGTGTGTGTGATGAAGCTGCTGCTGCTATGTTGCTGTTGTTGTGTTATTGTTGCTGATGATGCTAGCTGCTGCTGCTGCTGGAGCTCTCTCTCTCTCTCAGGTGAGTGGGTGTGTGTGTGAGAGTGAGATAATGAGAGAAGAAAAGAATGAGATGGAGAATGAGCACACATAAGAACCCCCCCTTCTCACTCTCTCTCTCTTCATTAAATGAAGCATGGGCAAGGCCATAATGCCCATGCTCTCTCTCTCTCTCTCAAGTCAACCACACAAAGAAATCCTTTTTTCTAAAATTCATTTTCATTAAAACAACCATGACACCAATAAACCCAAAGCACTTAACAACAATTCATGAAACTAACCTAAAGAGAATGGGTTAGTTTATCATGCTTGGCAAACATGGTCTAACCCCAAAAACAAGTCTAGTTATCATGCACAAGTGTGTGTGTGCCTAACAAAATTCTAATAAAATACACAATAATTAGGATAAAATATTTATGACTTAATTTGGTAAACTTTTTATTAAAAACCATATATTAAAATATAAATAGCTACAAAACACATTCTAAGGTGTTACAATCTCCCCCCCCTTAAAAGAAATTCGTCCCCGAATTTAAAAATTATACCTTTACGTGTACCTTCAAAGAGAAGATTAAAATCCTCAAATCTCGCTCGCAGCCTCCCAAGTGACTACCTCACTACACGGCTACGCCCGAGAAAACCCTTCACAGATGGCAAGACCTTTGACCGACGTTTCTCCACCTGTCGAGCCATTAACACACATGGCTGCTGGTGAACTAAAGATCGCGTCCAACTCAATGGTCTGATGCCAAATCATGTGAGAAGGTCATGAAGGTAATTGTAAGGTATTATCACAAGGAATACGGGGTGAAAATCCAATAATCTGGGCGGAAGTGCCAAATTAAAGGCAACGAAACTAACTCGCTAATAGGATCTAAAAGGACCTAAAAACCTGGGATAAGCTTCCCAACATCCAACACGTCATTCATTGGAAAGTCCATAGGAATCCATGACTTGCCACTGCGCACTCAAGCCTGTGACCAGTACAGTCGCATAAAACATCTGTTTGCAATGGACAGTTGTCATCCTGACCTGAACACAACTGGACTATCTCCGAATTCTCTAGACATAGCTGGGGTCCAAAATCCTACTTACGCAGAGTCAGAAAACAACAGGCTGGTGATCGACACGACCTAACCCCTAAGCCTAAGGGTGGCCAATTGGAGTATCTCCTGATAACAGCTATCGAAGGAGAACCCGAACGATGGCGAGTGACGATCCCAAGCTGCTGACGACCAAACAAAACAACAAACACACAACTTAAACAAAACAACTGAGCAAACTGAGTAAAACCGGATGACAAGAATCCGAATGGAGTCGCACCCTAACCAAAATTAGGTGGAAACCATAACGAAATTCGTGGAGATCTGCTCCCATTCCTGCTTCGGAACGGTAAAAGGTTGCAAGTCTCCAGCCGGCCTCAGATGCTCGACCCAAAGCACACAACAAGACAGACACTCGAAACGAAACCTGAAACCTCTCTTTACATCCCTGTCCACTCGTAACTATCTCACAAGTCACGCCCAAGCTGGTGGAACTTGAATGCATAGAGGGGGTTGACAGATGTGCATGTTCTAGGATTATACGTCTCTACCCGATGAAACCAGGTACACGAACGCGTCCCTAACTTAACACATCATTGTCACAATCAAGGTCTTCGAATCATTACCCAGCCGAATACGCTCAAGTATCTCTGACGTACGAGCTTCGACGGGCAGTGTCTCGCGAAAACGATTTAAGGAAAGTGGTCGGGCGCGGACGTGAGCAAGCTGTCCCCTCCGTAGAGGCGAACTAAGCTATACTCAACGATCACACAAGAACTGTAAATCTGCAGAAGACTAACACAACAATCCAAATCTGCTGCAGGAAGATGTACATTAAGCTCTAGTGGTCCGTGGAAAATCTGACACGACTCTCAAGCAAGTAGTGTCTCCAAATCTCCAACGCAAAACCACCGCGGCCATCTCCAGATCATGAGTGGAATATCCTCCTCGTACTTCCTCCAAATGTAGGGAAAGCAAAAGAGACGACTCTGTAGTGTCATATCAGTACACCCTCGAGCCCACTCAAGAAACATCACAGTTAAACAACAAGGTCGCCCGAACCAAAAGCAAAGAAAGACTGATGCAGTTGTTAACTGAATCTTCAACTGCCGAAAACTCCGTACACATGCCTCAGTCCACAGAAAAGAAACCTCCTTTTGGTCAATTCAGTCAACGGTGCAGCACTACTCTAGCAATCCTGCAAGAAACGGCGGCAAAACCTGCTAAGCCCAACAATCTGCGGATCTCCGTCCTGCTCACAAGTCTGGGCCTAAGCCGTACGGTCACAATCTCTCTTGAAACCATACGAAACCGTCTCCCGTGACTACAAGACCTAGGAGTCAACACAAACAAGCCTGAAGAAACACTCTGAGAATTTAGCAAACTGCTGGTGCTCTCCCAGCATCTGCATAACAAATCCTCAAGTGCTACTCCTGTACCTCCAGACACATTAAATAGACCAGAGTGTCGTAAATAACACAACAAAAACTGGTCGAGGAACGGCCTGAAGAAATCTGGTTCATCATATCTACGAATGCTGCTAGGGCACCAGGGAATCCAACGACTCACCAAAACACAAAAAGCCCGTAGCACGCACAAGGCAGTCTTCGGAATGCCGTCACTCCGAATCCGCAATAATGATGACCTGATCCCAAACACACCTAGAAAAAGTCTCGCACTCTGGAGCTGAGCGAAGGAATCGTCACAGCGAGATGAAGGATACCTATCCGAACCGTAAGCCGGCTCAATTGACGATCCGTCGATACGCAACCCCAAACTGCCGTCTTTCTCCTTGACGAACAGAATTAGGAGCTCCCAAAGCGAAACACTCAGATGCACAAAACTTCCCAAACCAAAACTCTGCAGTTGATCCTTAAGATCCCTCAGCTTCGCCGGCTCATCAGGAACAACGTCGGAAAAACATCTCGCACGAAAAGAACCCGGTCCAACAATCCCACGGTGGCTCCGGTATCACGAACGAACATCAAGAATCCACGACATCTCCTCAGTAGCCGACTAGCGGAAAAGGCTGAATTCAAGCTGTGAGAGGCGGCACAACTATCCACCTGCACAACAAGAACTGACTTGCCGGGGAGAACAAAACCTAACTTGCTTCCACACGGTAGTCCACAGACGCCTAACACGTAGTTAACCAGTCCGTGGCCAGGAGAACGTCAAACCCAACATCTTTAGAATGATCAAAACGACGGACGAAACTCTATCTCTTATCCGATTGGCACAGAACTGAAATACGTGTCGCGCAACAAAAGGATCGCTGACAGAAGTTAGCACAACTACGACTAATCTACCCAACCACAGTACAAGCAAGAAACAAACAAATACACCAAGAGAAAATAAAATATAACTCAAGGGTACCTGAAAACTCCACATTGGACGTCTGCGCGTCCAGATGAGTAGGAGCAAACTCCTGTGTCCGCCCTCTACTCGCAGCTGGATGAACTCCTCTGGTAGCCTGAGCCCTCTGAGCGAATCTCCCATGTCCACAGCCTCTCTGGAAACGATCATGACGGGGTGCCAAGGAACAATCCCTGACGAAGTGCTGAAGGCTCCCGCATCGAAAACATCCACGTGCTGACTGCTGACCATCCTGGGGGTAAGAGCTGAACGACTGTCCTCGTCCTAAGCCTCTGCTACTCCCGTAGTGGCCACGAAATCTGTCTCGACAACCGAACCTCTGTCTCTGGGCTGGTACGCTGGTACGAGTCCTTCACTGTCCTGGAACTCTCTGAGCCTCTGAAATATGTGCCTCGTCAACTGGAGCTGCAACCACTGGTGCTATGTAGGTGACGGACTGCTGCATACTGATCGTAAGGGACAGCTGAGTAACAGGGTGACTACCTCCTGTCGTAGCTCCCGAACGACATCAACCAAGGAACTCATCGTCTGGCGGAACTCCTGCATCTCTACCAAAAGTCTATCCATAGTATAGGTCGTAGGCTGATCCGTCTGCACCTGTGCAACTAGAGTGCCATCCTGGTCAGTACTCGTCTCACCCGAGCTAACTCTGACCTCGGTCCTCGCTGCATCGCTCTGAGTCCCCAAAGTCATCGGCGGCAAGGCTATAAATAGATATAAGATGAGATTCGATAAGAATGAGGAAATCGAATCTCAAAGATATGAATCATCAAGGAAGGAATGTCAAGCAAATTGTACTTAGGTCACTTAATGCAAGGTACCGCGCTGTGGGTATGCTGCAGACATACACACACTACGTTACTCTGCTTAAGCTACCTACTCCATCATACTAAGGTCATCCTACACTCCGAAAGGTAAAACCTAACGCTCTGATACCAACTTTGTCACGACCCAAAAATGGCCCGTGACGGCCCTAATACTACGCAACGCCTAAAGACGCAACGTAGTAAAAGAAAGCCAAACCCAGAAATCTAAACCAAGAAAAATACGGAAAAGATAATACAAGTTTAGAAACAATTGAAACCGCAACCCAAATTCTTTAAAAGTCTTACTTTCTTTCTTTAAAATTTTAGCAACACCCCATTGTTTGTAAAAACTAGTCAATGCGAATACAACAGAAGAATAAGGACAGTAGAGAAAAAGCTGTATATATAAAGACATCAAATCCACCATAATACCTCTAACGTCCTCACCAAGTCTCTATGTCAATAATACAATAGCTGATGGAGAGTACAAAATACAACGAATATACAATATGTAATACAGATAACCATCTAACCCACCTAAGCAAAAAGGTACTGTGAGCTGATGCGGTATCTGTAGCAAAAGATGGTAGCTGGATGGCTGGATAGTGGAATAGCCTGCCTCGACTACTCTGGGGAAAAACCTGAAACACCTGTGGCACAACGGGGGTGAGTTGCCAACTCGTGAATAGTATAAAACATATGCAGGTAATCGCAGGAATGTACGTACAGCATGAATCTAAGATATGCGATTACACTAATAAATTATCATGCAAATGCTGAAATAGGGAGAGTACACTAGCAGGTACAATCAATATGTGAAGCAATGATGGCATGATAGTAGTATGCAATGTCTATGCAATAGAGATATGAGAAAGCAAATATGCAACTATCATAATGGTACACTACAAGTACTACCAATATATAAATCTGTGCATAAGATAGGTAATGGTGAGGTGTAGGGTGGAATATGTCATTTTCCACGGAAACCTGACGTCGTGGCAGGATCACAATCCACTAAGATACTACAATCCCAAATCCTCAAACCAGGCCCCACACTGGGCACTCACATCAAATAAGTCTCACATCTCCTCAATGTACAATGTCGAGTAATCTCCTATATCCCGAATGTACAAGTCACCAATCACATAGGTATATCCAATGTCCAAGTCCCAATGAATCACCTAGTATCCCAAGTCCAATCTCAAGTAAGTTTCTAGCAACCTAAAGGTAAATATATGTACAGAAATAAATATGATGGGGGCAATACACATATATTAGCGTTCCATTCCACTAATATTGGTGTAAGGGTATATATAACAACGGCTAAGTCCCCTGTTATATATACAAAAAGGGGTTAAAGAAATATCATGAAACCGTGTGCCAAGCATCAACACAGAAATCCTCGTATATGGGGCTCCGTCAGTCCGGGTCAGCCCACGGGGTCCGTCTGCAGTGTCGGCCCTCGGCCTCGACAGTACAGGTCATCCCGTATCCATCTCTCTACTCTGGCCAGTAGCCTCCAGACAACTGCCAGGTCCAAACAATCACCGGTAGGTACTCGCCCGCCTCCAGGCTCAATCGGCAAACCCATCGATCTTCTTGCCGAGGGGAACCATACCGGGCTCCACCATGTACTCTCATACGGCAACCACACATCGTATGGAGCATAGAATCAGCACCGATAAAACTCATGGGGGACGCTCGAAATATCATATCAAGGAAACCGGGTTGTTCATGTATGCATAATTTCATGAACTCCCGCGGTTCCCAAATCCCGAAAACATCATATAAAATCCAGATAAACAATGCGCAATCCAAGAATAAATATATGAGATATATCTGAATGCGAGCAGGTAAACACAAGTATATAGCTGAACCAGAGGTATGCGAAATCATGATAAGGTACAGCTAAGTAACATCAGTAAATGTGAATATGCGACAACAACTGAATATGTATCTAACATACAGGTGTAGCAAAGTATAGGTATCTACCTATAGGAACTGATGTCGTATACCCCCCTGGGTATAGTAACATATGTAGGAAATCTCTCCCGGTATAGGTAAAATATGTAGGAGGTATACCAGTAGCTGTATCGCAAAGTGAAAATATACCTATCATTAAAGGTATGATACACTATAGGTATACCGATAAACTAGATGTCAAGTGTGGCAAGCAATGGTAGCTATAAGGGGTAGTGTGTGACATGGCAATTATTGACGGTGTGTGTGTAGCATGCAATCCGTGCTCGTGCAACATGAACCGTCAATAATGTGTGCAGTGTCCTACGGCTGCTAGTCACAGTATATAGCTATATCTAGGAAATGCAGTAAAGCGCAATTCTACAATGACGTAGAATGTGCGACAGGAATTTGAATCCTAGCCCAGACGCATAACGCCATGCGGGCGATTCCCCTGTAGATGTTATATCTACTCACCTAAACTCCACGCTGGATCAATCCCATCATCAGCTCCCCCCGTAGCCGTGTCCGTAACCCCTGTCTGCAAACCTGTAAATACGACAAGAAATCATATATAAGCCACATATCTCGCGAAACGCGATATCGAATCGAAACAAGAAACTCGCGTCGCGAACTAAATGCGCGTGTGCACGATACGCTGAATCGTGTGTGTACGCGTCTAAAACCATCGCGACACGCGGCGATACGCTGATTCACAGAACTCACTCACGTATCGCGCGTATCGCGCAAACACAACTAAACACAAAAGCGACATATAGTCCCAGATTTTCCTACAGGCCAAAACTTACAAAACTAGACATACCAAAACACTACACTACACATCAGAGAACACTACCCAAAATCCCAAGTCCCCAGGCTCCTTCCTGGCCGCAATTTGCGGCCAGAACCCTAAAATTGGCGGCCACTGTTGAGAGTGGGAGTCTCGTTTTCTGGTGGTGTTATCTAGACCTAACAAGTATGCTCCAGTTTTCCCAATTTTTACCTAAAGGCATCGGGTCTATAGCAGATCACAAATATCACAATTCTCACTTTAAAACACCAATTTTGCACAATTAACAAACCTTATGGTATTTTATTGTAACCTGGGTTATTTCTCAGTGAAGTGACCCTAATAACACTTAAATACACTAAAGTAGCTAACACAATCATCAATTTGCCAAGATTCCACCTAAACACCACAATTAGCACTAAACTTAGCTATTTAGCACTAATCGAAGCTAAAAAACATACAACTAAGCAAACCAGGAATTGGGGTTTAGAAATATACCCACAAGGATCACAAGAAGCAGGAGAAGGAGTGTGAGGAGTTGCTCCAAGTTGCTGGAGCCCCTGCTGCTGTTACTGCTGCCTGCTGTTGCTCCTTTTGTTGTTGCTGTTGTTGAGAATGAAGATGATAATGATGCTGATGATGTCTGCAGCTGCTACTGCTACTTCAGCTGATGATGATGATGAAGTTGTTGATGGTGAGGATGCTGCTACCACTGCTGTAGGTGTGTGTGTGTGTGTGATGAAGCTGCTGCTGCTATGTTGCTGTTGTTGTGTTATTGTTGCTGATGATGCTAGCTGCTGCTGCTGCTGGAGCTCTCTCTCTCTCTCAGGTGAGTGGGTGTGTGTGTGAGAGTGAGATAATGAGAGAAGAAAAGAATGAGATGGAGAATGAGCACACATAAGAACCCCCCCTTCTCACTCTCTCTCTCTTCATTAAATGAAGCATGGGCAAGGCCATAATGCCCATGCTCTCTCTCTCAAGTCAACCACACAAAGAAATCCTTTTTTCTAAAATTCATTTTCATTAAAACAACCATGGCACCAATAAACCCAAAGCACTTAACAAAAATTCATGAAACTAACCTAAAGAGAATGGGTTAGTTTATCATGCTTGGCAAACATGGTCTAACCCCAAAAACAAGTCTAGTTATCATGCATAAGTGTGTGTGTGCCTAACAAAATTCTAATAAAATACACAATAATTAGGATAAAATATTTAAGACTTAATTTGGTAAACTTTTTATTAAAAACCATATATTAAAATATAAATAGCTACAAAACACATTCTAAGGTGTTACAGGTTGGGGTTAGGGTTAGGGTTATGGTTGGGGTTAGGGTTTAGCTGGGGCTGGGATTGGGGTTAGGGTTAGGCTGGGGCTGGGCTGGGGCTGGGGCTGGGGCTGGGGTTCGGGTTAGGTTGGGGTTGGGGTGGGGCTGGGCTGGGGCTGAGGCTGGGGCTAGGGAAGAATTCGTGGAGTCATGAGGAATTAATGTAGTCTCTGACGATGTTGCCCCAATTTCCATGGAGACATGAGGAGACCTGGGAAGAATTCATGTCTTTCGTGCTGTAGATATAGAATCAAGTAGCTAGCTATAGATTGATTGCTCAAAAATTATAATTGTTTGCATTCATGTGGTGGTTGTAGTTTGTGGCCAAATAAATCTTTGCATGCTGCCATTGGCAAGTCTTTGTCCAACCAAAACATGATTCAACATACTGAGCTTGTGGTACGAGACCATTCATAATGCAAAAAAAGATACATTTCTGATTTGAAGAAAAGGAAAGGCAAGATAGGGATTTAGTTATAGATTTTACTTGGACGCCAGAAAACTTTTCTGACACCGTGTACCCAATTTTCCCACACACACCCCTTCACATATGAAGGTTGGCAGAAGATGTTTTTCTGGTAACATCTTCAGCATCATCGAGACTTAATTACATTTGAAAGGAGGATATATATTCTTTCAACTTAAATTTATATTATATTCATCTTGTTTATTGATTTCTTTTCTATGTTGCAGGTATGTATCTCAATCTCAAGTCTAATGCATCTTAGTTCTTTAATGCTCAATTTTCAAAGGAGCTTAGTTCTCCATAGGAGTTTAGTTCTCCAAGATAGGAGCATGCTCCTCCCCATAATGCGCATATGCGCAAGCGCCACGTTCACTACGTGCAACGCACGTGTGTCCGCCATGGGCACACCACGTGCAATGCACGTGCGCACCACGTGCAATGCACGTGCGGACCACATGAGAATATTTAATAATATTAAAAGGAGCTTAGTTCTCCAAGATAGGAGCATGCTCCTCCCCATAATGCGCATACGCACAAGCGCCATGTGCGCTACGTGCAACGTACGTGTGCCCGCCATGCACGCACCACATGCAATGCACGTGCGCACTACATGAGAATATTCAATAATATTAAAAGGAGCTTAGTTCTTCAAGTTAGGAGCCTGCTCCTCCCCATAATGCGCATATGCGAAAGCGCCTTGTGCGCTACGTGCAACGCACGTATGCCCACTATGCCGCACCACGTGCAATGCACGTGCGCACTACATGAGAACATTTAATAATATTAAAAGGAGATACATTCTCCGTAGGAGCTTAAGTCTAATGCATATACACAGATTTTCTCCTTTGTCAGTAACTATCCTGTTCTTATATTTCTCAATATAGTAAGCATAACCTACAATTTATATGTTATACAGTCTAACATGGCCCATGAGTACGTCAGAGCTAAGGACTGGATGTATGTGGATTGGAAACAACGTATGCTACCTAAGTTTGTCGCAGGAGTTGCTGCTTTCCTTGAATTTGCACGCGCACATAATAAGATCATAATAGAGAAGATTCTCTGTCCGTGCGATAGATGTGGCAATAAGTACTGGCAGAAGGTAGAATTGGCAGAGCTTCATATTGTAAAACATGGGTTTACTAGACTTTATACAACTTGGATATATCACGGGGAAGGAGAAGAATGCAGTACTGCGGCAGAAGAAGTAGAACACGATAATGCGGCAGGAGAAGAAGAATTCGGTAATGCGGCAGAAGGAGAAGGCGGTAATTTATTTCCATCAGAAGAAATGGAGGATATGGTAGAGGCTGCCCTAGGTGAATCTATTCGTACCGAAGATGACATTCCTTCCGATCAAGGACCTCGTATGGATAAATATGAAAATTTCATGAATGATGCTAGGAAACCAATTTATAAGAATGCGAAGTATTCCACCCTCTCATGGTTCGTCCAACTTTTCCAGATTAAGTGTCTAAATGGATGGAGCAACAAGTCATTCACAATGCTTCTTTCGTTCTTGAAAGATTCTATGCCTCCGGGAAATAATGTGCCCGACAGCTAGTACGAAGCCCAGAAGATGATATCTGATTTGGGTCTAAAGTGCGAGAAGATTCAAGCATGTCCTAAAAATTGCGTGTTGTAATGGAAAGAGAATTTAGATTTGAAAGAGTGTCCAACTTGCGGAGAGGCCAGGTATAAGCTGAAAGATTCTGATAAGAAGCCTGATATACCTGTAAAGATAGCACGATACTTTCCCGTAACACAGAGGCTACAGAGGCTATTCAGGTGCAAGAAAACAGCCGAGGCAATGATCTGGCATCACCGTGCTACTCCTAGTGAAGATGGAAAAATGAGCCATCCAAGAGATTCACCGGCATGGAAGGATTTCGAGAGGAGGCACACAATATTCAGTAGCGATCCTCGCAATGTCCGGCTCGGACTGGCTACTGATGGGTTCTGCCCATTCAACTATATAGCTGGAAGTCACAGCACATAGCCCGTTGTAATGATAATTTATAATCTGTCGCCTTGGTTGGCTATGGACCAATCATACTTTATGATGCATCTTCTTATCGACGGACCAAACTCACCGGGGAACAATATCGACGTCTATCTCCGACCTCTGATCGAGGAGTTGAAATCTTTGTTCGTTGATGGTGTAGAGACATATGATGCAAACACAAAGACAACCTTCATACTGCGTGTGACTTTAATGTGGACAATTAATGACTTTCCTGCGTATGGAATGCTATCAGGTTGGTCCGTACATGGTCACAAAGCATGTCCTCATTGCTATGAACACACAACATCGAAATTCTTGAATTTTAGCAGGAAGGTTTGTTATTGCGGCCATCGACGTTTCCTGCCTCCAGACCACCCCTATAGGTTAGACACGGTTCACTTTGATGGTCATCAGGAGCTTCTTGGACCTCCATCCCCATTGTCCGGAGAGGACGTGGCTGCTAAATGGGATGGTTACAATAATGTGACCTTCGGAATGGATCCGACGAAACAGGTCAAACCACCATATTGGAACAAGTTAAGCATTTTCTTCGAGCTTCCGTACTGGTCTACAAATTCAGTGCGTCATTTTCTGGACGTCATGCATATATAGAAGGGAGTATCATAGCACATACTTAACTTGCTTCTTTGTAAAGACGGGAAATCTAAAGACAACATGAATGCTCGGATGGATCTACAAGAGTGGGGAATAAGAAGTGAATTGCACCCTAGACCGGTAGCGGGTAAACCGGGCAAGTTTGTACTTCCCAATGCCGCTTATCATATGTCACAACCGGAGAAGAAAAGATTCCTGCAGGTGTTGCATGATTTGAATGTCCCCACAGGTTTCTCAGGATCATTCAGCAAGAAAATAAAAATTGTGAAGGGCAAGATCGATGGGCTGAAAAGTCATGATCACCATGTTATCTTGGAGCACCTTCTTCCCTTAGCCCTTAGGACTTCTCTCCCCGACTCGGTTGGTCTAGTAATCAACGACCTATGTTGTTTTTTCAGTGAGTTGTGTGCTAAAACACTGGAGGTTGTGACACTGGATAAACTAGAAAATTCTATTGCATTGATACTTTGCAAGTTTGAGCTTATTTTCCCACCGTCATTCTTCGATATCATAATACACTTGACTGTTCATCTTGCAACTAAGGCGAAATTAGCCGGACCGGTACAATATCGATGGATGTATCACGTCGAGAGGTACGTGTAATTTTTCGTTTCGCGCAATTTATAAATTTATTGTTGTCCTGTATGCATGTATTTATTTATTCAACATATTCTCATTAGGTACCTCTACACTCTTAAGAAGTATATACGCAATAAAAATCCACCAGAGGGTTCTATCATGCAAGGTTATCTTCTTGATGAAGCAACCACATTTTGTTCCCGCTATCTGGACGAGAACATTGAGACAAGGCTTAACCGACCACGAAGAATTCAAGACAGGCCATATGGTAAAGCCGAGTATAAGAGGGTAGACACTATCTTTATCAACAAGATATACCGGTTTATCTTGCTTAATTGCGCATGTCTTGAACAAATTAGAGAGTAAGTTCTTTTGGATTAATTGTTATATCTGTGTTTGTGTGTGTATGAAATGATATAATATTAATGTCACAATTATTTGTCGAAAACAGAATTCATTTTAACGAGGTACGTGAGGGGCATCCTGATTGGAACGAAGAACGTTTGGAAAAATACCATCAGGATAATTTTTGTGATTGGGTCACAGATCATGTAAGTTATTCGAATAACATTTTATTGCTATCAGTTTTAATCTAAGCTTGTATCGTTATGTATTTTTCGTAAAATTTGTTTTGTTAGATCCACGATCCGAACTTGTCTGCATCATTGAGAGTGATTCAAGATGTTTAGCTCAATTTCCTAGTATGGAGGTTGCATATTACAAAGGATTTGGTGTCCTTGGATACAAATTCGAAGTTAAGGACATAGAAACATCTAGAACCACTCAGAATAGTGGGATTGCGACAGTAGGATCGGACGGTGTGATTTACTATGGGTACTTAAATTGTATACTCGGCATACACTATCCCGGACGATCAGAACCCTTTTATATATTCCAGTGTACTTGGTAAGATCCGTGAACCGATACAGACAGGTGGAGAAGCAGTCTTGGGACTTGGAAAGATGAATATGGATTGACCGGTGTGAACACGCTTCGATTTTACGGTCAGGACGATCCGTTTATCTTTCCGAACCAATGTTTGATTGTCTAGTTGTTGGTGATGCGTCCACATCTGGGGCAGAGGCCACCCCCGCTCCTCCAGGTATGTTTATATATCATATAGTGTATGTATATTGATTTAGAATGCTATATCATAAATACACACATTCCTTTTGCTCTTACTTAGCAATTTTTATTATTGTCTAGCTGTAGGTGGTGACACCACCGCACCTGCGGGTATGTTTATATATCCTATAGTGCATGCATATTGATTTAGAACGTTATATTATTTATCTAAACATTCTTTTTGCAATTACTTATATAATCTATTTTTAATTGTCTAATTATAGGTGATGCGTCCACATCTTTCGCAGGGGCCACTCCTGCCGCTTCCATACCCTCCGCATCGTCTGCAGGTTAGTATAAATAAATTTAAAATATTTATTCATTTTACATATGCTCTACAAAATAAATATGAACTTAATGGAAATTTTGCATCGATGTTTATTTTCTAGTTGGAGGGGATGCGTCCGCATCCGGGACCCCGGTTGTTCCACACCGGAGGAACTGTCGTCCCGCTCGTGCTGCTGCCCGGGCCCAGGCTCATGCGATAGTCACCGGAGGTATATATCACACTTGAATTTTGGTTTAACCTTGATTTCTTAATACAACTGTCTTATTATTGATTGTCTTGATATTTCGTGCAGACGCAGGGCCTCCCCATCCCCAGAGGGGGACTCGAGGCCCGAATCAGTCCCATAGGCTGTGGCCTGACAGAGCCAGGGGGAGGCAGCATTCCCCCCCTTTTTTACCCTTGAATATCGCTATAACGGTCCTCATGCCGAGCGGTTCGACTGGTATTTGGGGGACGAGAGCCGGCTCGTGAAGAACTATCCACTTCACGTTGAGTGGGGCGAGCAGCACCAGCGCTCATTCGCCCTCTTCTTTGATCAGGCTAGGGTATGTATTAATATATATTTTCATTTGATCTATCCAATATATTTATTATTAACACTTGCAATCTAATAACAATGTTTTTTTTTGTATTTTCAGTTGGATTACAATTTTCAGCCTGTAGCCGACCCTGATCACCCGGGGAGGGTGCTCGACCATCATGCTCTGTACAATGGCCTGATGAAGAACATGCAGGCCAAGGTCCGATACAACAGGAATGAGCTGAAGGCCGACTGCTACTCCCTGTGGATGGCGACCCCCGAGGCAGAGAGAGCGGCCCTCCTATCTACTCCGGCGTTTGCGAGAGTCGACGTAGAGACATGGCCTCTATTGTGCGCTTATTTCGACTCCCAACGCAAACAGGTATGTATTTTAAATGTAATTCATTATTTATGATATAATTTATTTCATTGTGTTTCTTAATTAGAAAACTAAATGTTAATGCGTTGTGCAGAAACAGGACGCTCAGAATACAGAGAACAGGAAGTCGGCGAAGAGGGGTCGCCCCACTTACACAGGTGGCTCGAGGAACATTACTCGAGCCATGGAGTTATCGGTAAATTACAATAAACCGACCTTTGTGATATTCTGCAATATTAAGAGTTATTTTCTAATATTTCTAATATTAAGAGTTACTTTCTAATATTGCAGACATCTCGGACCGTGGCGTCTGGTGGTACACCGAGCGTGCTGTCCGCATATCTTGTCGTCCACGACACCTCGACAGATCCCGCCACGGGCGAGCTTCGATATCCCGACGTCGCTACCGAGGAGTACTGCGTAAGTGTTAATATTTTTTCTACCCAAATTTGAAATTTTAGTTTTGGAAGGTTTAAGTTTAAATTTTATACTTATACTTTACTGCTTAATATGGGTATAGGAGCGGGTGGTTGAGCAGGCCCAGGCCTCGGGGATCGATTTTACCGGACAGAGCAATCCGAGGCTGCTGACCCCAGTTCTGGACGCCGCACACGGAGGGCACCACGGAGGTTGGGAGAGAGGCCGGGGACTGGGCCCTAGCAGGGCCCATATGAGGTTGGACTCCACCCCGGCGGTTACTTCCTCCTTCTCCAGTGACCGACGTGTCCATCAGGAACTGGAGAGCTTGAGGGCCACCGTTCAGGAGTTGAAGGAGATGCTGGTATGTATACTACTTTATAGTAAAATATCATGTCATATTATATAGATATCAACATATCCATAATTAGTATGTAGCTTGAGCTTATTTGGTTTTAGACTTAAGTTTGATTAATCATACATACAGATGTAATTAAAATAAACAATAAACTAGATATCCAAACGGGGTTTCGAAATAACTTAATATTGATACGAATTCGAATAATACACAGTTCTTACACGCTTATTACACACGTTAGGTCCAGACGTGACAGGGTACATCGGCCGAGCCTCCACATGCATCTCCTTCGGCTGCAGCTCCGCAAGCCACTATATCGGCTGCGGTTCCGCAGACAGCTCCTATAGCTCCACCGCCCGCTCAGACTCCCGCAGCCGCGGCTCCACAAGCAACTACCTCAACGGCGGCTGCGCAGACCACATCGCCAGCTCCACAGGCCGCTCAGACTCCCGCTCGCGCCGAATTGCAGAGTTTATTGACCGAGGAGCAGGCGCGCGTTATTCTATCGTTATTCAGAGGTGGAGCTGGACCGAACTAGGGTAGCTTTTTGGTTCTTATTTTTGAAACATGTATTTATTTATATCATACACATTGTACTACATTTTGAAACGATATTGATATTGGTTTATATTTATATCATATTCAGTTTTTGGGTTTCTTTTGTATATTATATATATGCGTGAGATGTGATTATGAATACTGCGATATATGTTGTGTGATGATTAATTTTATATTTGATTGATGTATATATTATTGTGCACAGGGCGGGAAAAAAATCAGGTAGCCCATTTAAAAAAAAATACAGATAATATGTACCTACGGATTAATCCGTAGGTACACATGTTGCCCCTACGGCTATATCCGTAGGGGAAAAATATCAGCAGTAACTGATATTTCCCCCCTGATTTCAGTACCGGGGGGTTGGGAGTGCCCCTACGGATATGTCCGTAAGGGCCATGGCCTCGCCCCTACGGCGTTATCCGTAGGGGCAAAATATCTGGATTCCTGATAATTTGCCCCGACGGATAGGTACCTACGTAGATATCCGTAGGGGGTAGTACATGGCCCTACGGTTCTGTCCGTAGGTAAATTTAATATATTAAAAAAAATCGTAAATAATATAACTTTTTTTACCCTACGGCCTACTCCGTAGGGGCAACAGGACCTACACAGAAATCCGTAGGGGCAAGAATTGGCCCGTAGGGGCAAGTTCAGGGCTTCAACTTGCACCTGCGGCCTTTGCACCTACGGGGTATTTTTTCGCCTCTACGCATATATCCGTAGGGACAACCCTTATTTGTAGTAGTGAAGCTTCATGAAGCTTTGAAAAGCTTTAGCCATTTTGTCTTTTGCCTTAACCTAACCATTAAACCTAAACCCTAGTTTATTCTCTACATGTGTTAGCTTCACCCATGGTTGCATTATGATAAGATCACTTGACTTTTATTATTGATTTAATTCCTTTTCATTCTCTTCTTCTTCTTCATCTTCTTCATGAAGAAAAAGAAAAAGGCTTGCTTGAAAATTATCAAGTGATGAATCCAAGTGAGAAATCCAAATCCAAAGTGAACCCACTTCCTATTTCTTTATCCTCTACCACTTGCCATGTAGTAGAGTGTGTTATCTTCACAAGTTCCATAACCTAGTGAAGGTGGGGCTTGAGTTTGAGTCGTCTCGACGTAGATCATCTCCGGCATCGAAGTCAACGACCTAGCCCGACCATTTCTTCGATGAAACCGACGCTAGAGTCCGGGATTCCGATGATCGCAGCGGAGGGATGTCAACACGGAGCTAGAGAAGTGGTGGACCGGATCTACAAAGGTTATATTTCCATTCACTTATTAGTCAAGCAGTTTACTAGCTTGTAGTTTCGCTTAAACTCTAGTTAACGATCTTGCTAAGGGTTGTTCGGCACCTAGAAAATTTTTGTTTGGCATGGTTGATGCCTTGTGGAACCTCTTGAGTGTGCCTAGGAACCCTACAGTGGTATCAGAGCTACTAGGCATTGGATGTCGACCTATGGGGGGTTCTCACTGTGTGACAGTATGGCGAAGCATAAGCTCTTACCCCCAGGGTGTCCCGAGACCGGAAGGTGTTCCGGCGGATTGTAGTCCTCGCGAGGGGGCATGCGTAAAAAGTAGCGGCTGAGTGACCCGTTGGTGCCACGGCATCCCCATTGGATGGGGTTGCTGACTGACCAACAGTGGTATCAGAGCCTAGCTAGAGCTTTAGGCGAAGTGTAGAGGATGTTAGAAGTCCGATCGAACCCGAAACCCTAATCCGCAACCCCTCTCTGTACAATTTTGAAAACAGTGGATTTTTCCAGATTAAAAATATCCAAAAAATTCAGCAGGGTTATTTAAAAGTTACTGTGCAGCACGTGCCATTGATTCGACAGAAGCGCCGCGGAACCGCGGCCCGACCCTGGCTTGCGCGGCGGTTCCGTGGCCAAAGTGTTGAATCAATGCACGTGGTTTGCACAGTAATTAGTTTCTGTATTTGCTGTATTTTATGGGAATTTTTAATATTTACTCATGAGTTGAGTTTTCTGGGTTGTATTGGGGACTCGGTGTTTCGATCAGGAAGTTTAACTTCGTCTGTGTTTTTCCGGATAATTTAAGAAAATGTTGAAAAGTTCGACCGGATATAAATACCCAATTTTTCCCCTGTCGGGAAATTTCCAAGTGTTGGATCTTTCCGTAGTTTAAGAACGTTCGAGTAGTGCAAGTAACGCGATGGACCCTCTAGAAGACAACAAACCTTAACTCGATTATGTGACCGTCTTGAACTGCCCTTTGAACCTTCGGGTTTGGGGCAGTACGGCGTGCCATATGTGAGGCGTTGGCTTGACCCTTCTACGGTTGGACCGTTAGTACTGTGGCATGAACTGAATGTTTTTAAACTTGTTTCATGTGTTGAGCTGTTTTGGGAAAAACTTGGGTGTTTGATTATTCGATCGGAAAGTTTAACATTGTCTAATTATCTGGAATGTGATACAATATTTGGAATCCACAAGTAGTTATGAGATAACTGATTTGAATGTTATAAACATAGCACTTTAGTCTCAATTGATCGGTTGCCACGGAATTTTGATGCAATCAAAAGTCCGTCGCAATCACGTAGCGTACGCGGATACTCGCCGGATAAACTTAATAGACAGCTACACCCCTTAGCCCCGACCAAGTGACTGTAGGAGAACCCCGTCGCCGAAAGCATCCATTCGGGTGCTCGCGGTAGCGGTGTTCCGCCCTGGTGCACTTCGTCGACGGTATCGGGGGTGCGGCCGTCTATTAAAGTTTGAGACGAGCATTCGATCAGAATGTCGGGAATACTGTTGAATTGCTCGACTTGATATTGAAAAGTGTTTTCAATAATGAGACTAAAATGCGGGGTTTATAATTGTTAGGCATGCGATGTCTAAGGAATTCATTTGGTTAGGCATGCGATATCTAAAGAGTTTGCGGATTCCAACTGTTGTAGTTTTACACTTTCTTTTCTGTGACCGTAAGTCTAATATGTGATACCGCCGGTTTCGTTGCTATATGTCAACGACAATTGGGATGCGCACATTTACTTATGTTGATAACATGTGATGTTATGTGTTGCTGGATATGTTATATTAGATCATCGCGTTTTGAATAGCCGGGGGTTTTATGTGAGATGAGAGTTTTTTCTTTTTTCATTCATGTAAAATTTGATGTATGTAATATTCTTTTATTGGGGCACTTCTAGGTTGCGAAAGTTGTCACCATTTGTATATTATTTACTTTTCCGCACTAGGATACACCCAAGGAGGAGAGCACAAGTAACCGGGTTCTGGAGTCCAGTAGGAGACCAACTCGAGGAGTCGAGTCTGGGTCTCCTAACTCTAGAATTGGTAGGATTGCTTGCCTCTCTCGTAGGGGTCTAGGGGTGTGGGTTTGGCTATTCATCGCGACCGTGGAATCCGTGTTTTATACAGGCTCGTATTGAAAACACGGACGTCCTAGTATATCCAATATTTCATATGATTCTTCTGCTGCGATATCTGTGATATGATCATTTTATGTTCTATGATAAATACTGTATATAGTATATATGATATATTATATAGGCGTTACTTATGTTTTATACCCGCGCTAGCCCTGCCCCGCTCTGCCGTTAGTTACCTAACCTAACGGTGCATGAGAGGACATCGAGGCAAATGCGGATGGCATAAGTGTACGTCGTATTTATCTGTGATGTTTAGGTAACTTAAATGATGGGACTTCATTAATGTGATTAATGAAAGAAAAGAAACCTAAAATATGTTGTGGAATCGAATTTTCAAAAAAAGGTAGCTACAGTTCTTGCTTTGCATCGCGGTGTTCCTTATCGAACATTATGCACCTTATTCGATAAAGAAATGACCGAGATCCCTTCACTGGAAGTGACCCCTTTAGCAATAACTGGCAGATGCTACAACCCTCAGTTTGTCTTTTGATTGCTTCTATAGTTTTTGCTTTGCACAGTGGTATATATGTTATATCCTGCACCTTATTCGATGAGGAAAGGGCCGACGATCCCTTCACCGGGAGTGATCCCTTTAGCAAAACTAGAAAAGCCTCAAAAACATTCCATTTTAAAATCATTTGATTCTACAACGATATCAAGTTTATTACGCTCATGGTTTTCTTAAAAACCTGCGTAGCCCTCTGTCATTTCAGATAAGTACTATTTAGTATTCGTGCTGCAGTAGTTTGGCATGTGATTGTTAGGATACGTGCGTGTTCAAGTTCTAGTTTAAATACCGCAATCAAGACGGTTTCGCTTGTAGCTAGCCGGTTGAGTACGGGTTGTCCGCAGGGAGATGGGAGTCTTTTTCAAAGTGTTTTAACGAGTTAAGTCCTATTTTCAGATTTTGTTGGATTATCTAAGTGTTGAGTTGATATTTAAAGAGAGCTTGTTAGGGTTAGGATTATGTTAGTTTGAGTTAGGAGTCTCCACATCTTTCGTTGCCCCTCTTAATATCGGTGTTACGGTAATCGGCAAGAACGGGGATTAGCACGACTAGGAAGGAACTTGCGAGTATAAGCTAGGCTTTCCAACGCATAGTCCTTCCTTTTGGTGCTTGTCCGTCCGTTCTTGGCTCTTATCCATAACCTCCGGTTAATTCAACCACAACCGGTCTCACTACGGAATCACCGCTATCATGTAGGATAGGGTGCCGTAAGGAGCGGATTGTGGTTTAATTAACGGGAGTTGATTTAAGCTGTTGGGCAAGGAAAGAGTGAGAGAGATTTCCTTCTCTCAAACTTCCCTTATCCTACCCTAACAAGTATTAACTACTCACACTTCATGATAAGGAAAAACAAAACAAAACAAAAGAGGAAGATAGAAAGAAGGAGATTTGGAGAATACGACTAACTATTTGCGACCTCACCTTGGCGAGGATCAAGCGTAAGTATCATTGTCGTATGAATGATAAAGAAAAGGAGAGAAGAAATAAACAACAAGGAAATAACAACAACTACTTAACGAATTAAAATTGCAACAATTAACAAAGTAAAGAGACAAGCATGATAATAAATGGTTCTTCTTTATTCATCACTCTTCACTCAAAAGCTCACTACAAGTTTAATGGAGAAGAGGTGAGAAGAGGAAGAAGAAACACACTAAAACTAGGCAAAATGAAAATACAAGAATGGACCCTTTCCTTCACAAAGTTCTGGGCTATTTATAGGCCAAAAAATGAAAACCTAGGGCAAACACCAGAACACCTGTACAATGACCAAAATACCCCCCAAAACCCTGCACATGCGGCGCCAGTACGGCCACGGATCCGCGGCCTGGACCCCACTTTGGCCGCGGATCCGCGGCCCTATTGATGAATTGGATCTTGGGCTTTCTTGTGGTCCCCTGGTTTGCTGTCCTCTGTTCTCTGGTTCATATATTTTCTGAAAATACTTCCACATTTCTTCCAGAATTTCTGTTGAGGGAAAGGTGGACTTTTTGTCAGGATTTTGTCATGATTGCCTCGAGCTCCGCGTAGATCTCTTGGATTTTATGCTACCATTGAGCCTTGTGCATGAGAATGACATTGATTTGACCTTTTGTCTTCCTAAACTGGTATCTGGCAACATACGGATGAAGAGCGGAGACCGTGTTTTTATCTGTGGTTGGCAGGAACCCAGATTTTGTCGTGTTTTCCATGAATTTCACCGTTTTAGAACCGAGAACCTGTATCCTGTAATTGACTAGCAAACACGGCTCAAGAGTATCTACCGATATGCAATGTGACAAAAATTGGGCGGTATGAAAATGCAAAAATCTGATATGAACAAATACCCCCAAACTTATCATTTGCTCGTCCCGAGCAAAGCCCATTTATTCACAAAAAATTTCCTAACCTCACTTTCGCAGGGAACGCGATTGCACTGAGCATGTGCAACAAGCCGTTAAACCTCTAGGTGTCCCTAGTAGGAGGAGTGTTGTCTCCTGAGGGTTTTCAGCGGATACTACCCACAAAATCCGGTCAAGTTTGGTTTTGTAAAATAACTAGGCTTCAAATCCTAAAGTTTTGTTTCAGAAAATAACAATTCTATAATCCTAAGTCTAGACCGTCGAACCTTTATTTTTCACACCTCGCATATCATTTAACTACAGATTTTATATGTCTTTACGTGCAGTGCAAATAGTGTCGTTAAGTTCCAGAAGGATCGATTAAAGTTATCATGTCGCACAATAAAGCCCAGATAACAATTTTAAAAGGATCACATAAGTTTTATAACGAGGTAAGCATTTTTCAAGTTTCGTTTTCCAGTAAGGTTTCAACTTCAGAATTTCTATCTTCCTTAACAGGAAACTAAGTCGTATTTTTCACTCCACCTTTTTCTTGTTTTCATTTCATACACACCTCTGTGAACGTGCAATAGTCTTTATCATAGAATAAAACCTTCATATCTCCGTTAAATTTTTTTTTAAAAGCCTGTCTTTTATCAAGATTATTCTCATATAAAGAACCGTTAGGAATTTTAACTCGGAGAGAACACTTGCTTGACTTTGTTTTAAACTGGACTTTCTAAGCTTCTTAGCGAGCTTTGGGCCAATGCACCCAAACCAGTTGGTTTTAGGGCATTAGGTGTAGAAACACCCCAGCGGACTTAATTACTCAAGTTACCTAGGTCCAAAAACAAAAGACAGTTTGGCGTGAAAATCAGATGATTTAATACGAACGGAGATATAACCGGCAATTCAATTATTTTTTTTTTGGATAAAAGACGTGTTTAGTGGGTTTGGTGTGTAATCATTCCAATCAAGTTTCCGATGGGTTATTTTTCAGACTTAGCTCCAATTACGGCATCAATAACATTCCTTCATATTCGCTTTACTTCATAAACTATTCTTGACATTACTTATTTCAGAACAAACCTATTTGATCCTCAGAAAATCATTTATCTGTTTAAAAGTTTAAACATGAAAGACTTGTCATCTAATTCCCAAAATTCACGACACGTGTAGTGTGATGTAAAGACGTATATCAGCTATAGTTAACATCAAAGGAGAGTTATCTTTCAGGTTTTCAAAATCTAAACATAAGATTTAGTTATTCCTATTTTTTTCAAACAAAAACCGTCGAAATGTTGAATCAGAGTTCTTTCACAAGCTAACTTGACAGAAAAGTTTTATGTTTTTAGAAAATTTTCAAATTTTTATGGATTTTATGGATTTAATATGCAGATGCAAAATATACATATGAATGCGAAGGTAAGAAATGCATACCGAGCGTACCCCCAAACTTAAACTGGACAGTGTCCTCACTGTCATTGCATGAAGAGATCATTTGAAGGGTCAAAATTGTCGGTTAGGGAAACACAAATTTTTATTTGTTTTTGTTTTTAAAGGAAAAAGAAAAAGAATATACACAAATATATACAACATGGTTTGTACATACCCCCAAACTTATTTGGAACAGTGTCCGCTGTTCTTGGCTGGATAATCAAAGTTTGGAGGTAGGCAGAGGAAGATCATTCAGGGTAAACCGGCTCCTGTAAGAACAGGAGCTCCTCTGTTGGTTCGGCGCTAAGGTACGGTTTGCATCGGTATCCGTTTACTTTGAAAAGAGAACCGTCCTTTGGATTTTCCAAATCCACAGCGCCCTGAGGATACACATTCCGCACAAAATACAGCCCTTTCCAGCGAGATCTGAGCTTTCCAGGATGGAAGTGAAGTCGGGTGTCGTAAAGCAGTACCTGCTGACCAGGTACGAAGGTTTTGCGCAAAAGGTGTTTATCGTGAAACACCTTCGTTCGATTCTTAACGAAGACCGCGTTATCGTAAGCCTCATCCCTAAGCTCGTTCAGTTCGTTCAGCTGCAGCTTCCGATGGCTGCCCGCATCCTCAAGAGACAGATTCAGCTCCTTAATCGCCCAAAATGCGCGATGCTCGATTTCGACAGGAAGGTGGCAGGCTTTTCTGTACACAAGCCGATAGGGAGACATGCCAAGGTCGGTCTTATAAGCGGTTCTAAATGCCCAAAGGGCATCAGTGAGTTTCAGAGACCAATCCTTACGGTTTTTGGAAATCGTCTTCTCCAGTATCTGCTTGATTTGCCGATTTGAAACTTCAGCCTGCCCGCAGGTTTGGGGGTGGTAGGGCGTAGAAAGCTTATGATTAATGGAGTATTTCCGCATCAAGGCCTCGAAGGTTTTGTTGCAGAAATGACTTCCATTGTCACTAATGATCGCTCGGGGGTGCCCAAACCGGGAGAAAATGTTTTCTTTAAGGAACCTAACGACAACCTTGTTGTCGTTAGTTCAGCTGGGCACAGCCTCGACCCATTTAGAGACGTAATCAACAGCTTGAAGGATGTACAAGTTCCCGAAAGAGCTGGGAAACGGCCCCATGAAGTCTATCCCCCAAACATCGAAAATCTCCATAACCAAGATCGGTTGGAGCGGCATCTCGTTCCTCCGGGATATCCGGCCCATGTGTTGGCACCGGGAGCAAGTCTTGCAATAGTCGTGAGCGTCTTTGAAAAGTTGTGGCCAGTAGAAACCACATTGCAAGATCTTCTCAGCTATCTTTCTGGGCCCAAAATGCCCGCCACATGCTTGATCGTGGCAAAATGACAGCACACTCTTGAATTCCTCATCAGGGACACACCGACGAATAATCTGGTCGGGACAGTACTTGAACAAGTAGGGTTCGTCCCAGTAAAAGTGTTTTACTTGGGATAAGAAGCGAAGTCTGTCCTGACTAGACCATTCGGTTGGTAGTAATCCCGTGGCCAAATAGTTCACAATATCTGCGAACCAGGGTTCTCACGATACTGTCAAGAGTTGTTCATCCGGGAAAACGTCGTTGATCGGAATTGGAAGCGAAGGCGAAGAAGGAAGTTGTGAGAGATGGTCGGCAACTATGTTTTCACATCCTCGTTTGTCCTTAATGACAAGGTCAAACTCTTGAAGCAAGAGGATCCAACGTATTAACCGAGATTTGGCATCTTTCTTCGCAAAAAGATGGCGCAGAGCTGAATGGTCCGTGTAGACAATGACTGGAGAGCCGATGAGGTAGGGCCTGAACTTTTCTAAAGCAAATACAACAGCTAAGAATTCCTTCTCAGTTGTTGTATAATTGAGTTGGGCGTCGTTCAGGGTTCGGCTCGCGTAATAGATTACGTGCGGCATCTTGTTGATGTGCTGTCCAAGGACAGCACCGATGGCAAAGTCAGATGCTGTTGGAGATAGTGCCCTCATAGTCAATTATTGGATCACAGGTACGTGATTGCAATGATTGCGGAGGACCTTTACCGGTATGACAGTCTTACTCGAGATGATAGTATGCTATCTGGTTTGCCTTTATCAGTCGTGTACATGTTCAGGTGACTGATTACATGTTACACTTTGATAGAGCCCTTAGGATCTTGCTTTACTACCAACAGTATGATGGCGACCATATACGTGAGAGTTGGGTAGTTTATATGCATATCCTTAATTGTTGTCCCTAGTCGTGGGAGTTTCGAGATAGGGCATCGATACTCCGGAGTAGACTAGTGTGTACAGTCGAGACCCCGATGAGGGGCGGTGACCGGTCTCACAAGCCACTGGTGTCAGTTGGATCACCTAAGATGTATACAGGTGCTCATTGGGTTATGAGTACACCGGACAGGACTCGCCGGGAATCTGCTAGTTGGTACTATACCTATCGTCAGATAGCAGTTCCCTGGTGACATGTGTACAGGTTAGTTCATCGACCTGAGGTCGTCATTTGTCTCGTGTGAGTTCCTACTGTGCTTTGATTTCTACCCTACCACGGCTCAAAGGAGTCGTGCAAACAGGTAGCTTTTGGGTACAGTCCCGAGCCATATGGAGGCACGTGAGCGGATCGGCAGGGGATTCGTCTCTCCCGGTATTAGGGGCGAGGTCGTGCTGTGTCTAGGAGAGCCATTACACAAAGTCCATGGCCATGGCAGGAGATTTACTGGTAGGTACTCCAGTAGTATCTCATGGTGTTATTGGGCTTCACTCCGACACGACTTATACTGCTATTGGGGGTCTGACGTTACTAGCACCCTAGGCAGATATGCGATACTCATAGACGAATGGACCGGACTGTATATACATTGTCACTGTTAGGCTCAGTAGGGTTTTCCGGATGAGTTCGCTCATCAGCCTCCTTTGAGGTCAGTCCATGGGCAGCCGTTACGCATTGCTAGTGCCGCTGACGGTTTGTGGTTAAACCCACTGCCAGGGTACTGACGAGTCATTAGAGTCCTCCACAGACAGTTTCCCAAGTTCGGGCGAAACGTTGTAGAGGCCGTATGGTTTTATGGCAGTGTTCGGAAAATACACGTGCTTTTACGCACGTGTTATTTTTCGGGCAGATAATACTGGTCGGCTTTGGTTTAAACCGGATCCGAGTATTATATTGAGTAGGTATAATATCTTTGTCTCAGTTGCATTTGTATTCGGTCGTAATACAAATGCGGGTATATTTATACAGTTTCGGGGTTATCCTGAAAGTCGTTTCAGGATCACTTTTGGAAGTTGCCAGTTTCCAGTTTTCTATCAGCCGTCTTTTAACATTCGGTTAAAGACGGATTTATCTTTTCTTGGATGAGAGTGAGTCATGCTTCTAGAAGCTTCTAGAAGGTTCTAGAAATGGAGAGGTGTCTTGTGACTCATGCTTTGATTTCTAAACATTCTTGTTTTCCTTAAGATCTTTATGCTTGATATTTTCATGTGTTCACACATGATATTTTTCTTATGGTCACCCCCCTCTCCTACGATCACCTCCCTCTTTGCTATAAGAGGCCGGCCCCCTCTCTCTCCTCACACTCTCTCACTTGAGTTTTTCATGGTTGTAAAAAGATATGATAGTATTTGGGGTGCATGGAATTTTACAGTTCATTTCATTCCATCATCCGATTTCCTCGGCAACTTCATTTACCGATCGTCCACGGACTTGGACGAAGTGAGAAAAAGTCATCTACTCATTCTCTACATTATTCTTGGTCATCTCTTTTAGCAAACTTGACGATCGAGTTGCCTCGAGTCAGAGGCGGGAGCCCGTTTAAAGAATCGTCGACGTGGTACCACCTCGACGAGGATATCGGAGATCGACGAGATCGGAGCAGCCGCAACGGAGCGTGGGATGATGGTTGAAGAACGAAGGACTCGGACCGTTCGGTATAACCTTTCTACACTCTTTACAGTTTGTTACTTTAGCAATAATGGCAGATCCGGGTTAAAGTATACGATAGCGCCAGTTAAAAAGTTTTTGTTCCGCATTTGGCGTCTGTAGACTGCCGGGGCGCTACCGTAGACTTACAGTGGTATCAGAGCCTAACCATTTTGCTATGCTAACTTGTGCTAACGCGTTTAAAACTTCGATCGAACCGGAAATCAAAAACTGCAAAATCCAAGCTTGACAGTTTCTGTTGTTTTTAAACGGTGTCCTAAAAATATTTCACATATCTCAGAAATCTGTGCAGGGTTTTCTAAGGCACACGACAAAATTTGAGCAAGTGATTCCACTATATAGCCGCGGAAGCGCGGCCAAACCCATGGTTTGGCCGCAGATCCGCGGCCATCCTAATGAATCACTGCATCAAATTTTCTCAGTGTCTTCTCTGTTGGAAGTTGGGGTTTTTGGTATATATCGTTTGGGCCCAGGTTTTGTTACTGTTCTACAGATGTTCGTGGGGCCCACTTTGTGATATTTAGTCGATCGAAATTTAAACATGTTAGTTTACAGTGCTTACATTATATCTCCGACCGGGAATGTCATTTGATCGGTAAATCGCGTCCGATTGCTATAGTTCTTTTAGACGGGTTTGCGAACGTGACATTCGCGTTGATGTTCTGTGTTGTGCTGTGATGTTGCGGATTTGTCGTGGTGGATAGCAGTGTGCAATGGTAGTACAGTTTGAGTTTATTTGTACATTTGATATTGCGGGGCGAGCGTCCAACTTGTGGACTGCCGTCACTGCCTGTTGTATAATATTCTTTTAGGGCACGACCAGGTTGCGGTCGATGTACCTATTGTACTATTTTTCATTACTGTACTAGGTTTTGCCCCGCGACGGAGTGCACGGATAGCCGGGTTCTGGGGGGCAACGGGTCCGCATCTCATGGCTTTGAGAGGCAGAGGGGTCCCACTCTAGAATTGGCAGACTATTCGCCGCACTCGTAGGGGGTATAGGTTGACCCAAGGAGGGGTGCCCAAGATTACCGGATTCCGTGGAGTGCTGGGTGGTCCATTCACTATGCTGTAGGGGGCTGCCTCACTTCAGGTTTTGGCGGGTAACTTGCCTCACCCGTAGGGGTCTAGGTTTCATTGCACAGGCTATCCACACGATAGGGGAACGTCGGGTTTCAGCAGCGGCTCTGTGAAACCCGGGGATCCCAGATTATCTGTATTGTTCTGTGATGCTTATTACTTTTCTGTAATGTTGCATATTATCACGCCTGGAGCGATTATTGTATATTGGTTTATATACTATTAGATGTTGTATATGTTTTACACCCGCGCTAGTCCAGTCCCCGCTCTGTCGTTAGTTAAGTAACCTAACGGGTGATGACGGGACCCAGTGACGAATGCGGATGGCATATACGTACATTTTATTTTCGTTCTTTTGTGGTGTGATTAATTGATGGGACTGCGTTGATTCTGATCAATGCAAAGTAAAACAAACCTGTTTACAGTTGTTGGAACAAATTTAAAAAGTGTTATTGCAAAGACGTTTTCTTTTGTTATGCATAGCGGTATTCAGTGGAATATCCTGCACCTCATTCGACGGGGCAAGGGCCGATATCCCTTCACCGGGACTGACCCCTTGGGCAGAAGTTTGCGTCAGGATAATAACTTCACTATAGTCGATTACAAGTTGCTTTGCATCGCGATATTCAGTGGAATATCCTGCACCTCATTCCACGAGGAAAGAGCCGAGATCCCTTTACCGGGAATGACCTCTTTAGCAAAAGGTTTTTGCCACTATATTTTAAAAAGCTATCAGGTTCCTTCAGCGATATCAGGTTCACTACGTTAAAGGTTTTTCGCCAAAAACCAGTCGTAGCCCTCCGTCATTTCATATGAATGGTCAGTAGTATTCAAGCTATGTTGGTCTGGCCCTTAGCTAGGACATAGTGATTGGTAGCTGCTGGCGTGTTCACATGTTGCATAGATAGATGCGTTGGTTTGGGACAGTCGTACAGCCTTGTTGGCCCTTAGTCAAGGGCGAGTACGGGTGGGTTCAAATTAACAAGATAATGATGGGAAGAACTTGACATGTGACTTATGATGGGTTGGCCCTTAGTCACGATCATAAGAGCATGGGGAAAAAACTATATCGGGAGTTTCTAAAGAAACTGAAACTTGCCAAGTATGCGCATACCTTCTGGAGTATGAGTAACGTGGATGCATTCCATCACGTTATCATGCGATGAGAGTTGGATCCCGATTCCCACTGATGAGTTGGTTTACTCTTCGGGTGATCCCGATTGATTCTTCTTTAGGTTTGGAGGAGAATTTGACAGGACAGTGGGAGGTTTCCGGATTAGATAAAGTGATAACCATTCTGATCTAGGTTAGAGTGCACGCAGAGTGTTTCTTTTCTCTCTCTCTTTGACAGCGACCTTTGACCGACCCTAGACTATGACTCAGTGACCAGGTTGACCGAACCTTCTTAAAATAATGGCTTTTGGATTGTCTGAGTTGCATAAGTCATTGCCACTCCTTCTTTTACCCTTTGAATTTCTGAGAACACCCGTATTACTACGGATATCCACTTCCATTGGATAGATCCATCGTATGGTTATATACGAACTCGAAGGGACTTCTTCGAGGATGGATCCAGGTTCAAGAGAAATAGAATTAGTTTATTCAGTTGTCTTTTATTATCACCTTCTCTCAGGTTGCGAGAGCTCCTTGGTTTAGGAGAGTACACCTATTACGCTTATTGGATAGTCTTATTCCAAACCATAGGCTGGTGCCGAAAGGTAGGGAATGAAGAAAACCAATTAGCCTAAGTAGGGTGTGCAGAAGGTAATATGTAAAGACAAAATAAAGGGATTAGAAAGAGGGCAAAGTAAATTGCGACTGATATCATTCACGACCAAAACCGCGTACTTCATCGCCACTCCTATTTCACCTTTAAAAGAATAAGGTATTATTCAGTTGTCTTTTATCATCACCTTCTCTCGAGATGCGAGTACTCCTTGGTTTAGGAGGGTACACCTATTATGCTTACTGGATAGTCTTCTTCCAAACCATAGGCTGGTGCCGAACGGTAGGGAAGGAAGAAAACCATTTAGCATAACGATGGTGTACAGAAGGTAACGACTAAAGACAAATAAAGGGATTTGGAGAGATGGCAATAAAATATACGGTTGAAGTCATGAATTGGATTATGGAAGAGGCATTGCTATGAATACCAGGATACCCCTACGAAACATTTTCATGTTTCAGTGCATTGTTAAAGAAAAACTGTTTTCCCGATTAGACACTTACTCCAAGGGTATGTATTTACCAGGTTTCATTCTCATATCTGTATGGTTTTACAGATGATGAGTGGGAGTAAGTTATTGGGAATTAGGTGATTATCCTCATTATATCGGAATTCGTTGTAATTGGTGATATTTGAGGAAATTGCCAGGGTACAGTTTTCTGCCTACGACGCACAGGTTTTGAGTTGTTTAACTCAGCGGACTTATACAGAGTATTGTATGTTGTCCAAGTGTCTTTCAGGACAAAGGGGTAGGTCCTAGTACTTTGTTCTGTTTACTTATAACTTCTCTAGTTTTTAGACAAGTGTTTCGTAGAAATACATGGTCTAAGTTTTGAGAAATTGTGGGTATAAGAATAAAGTAGAGAACCAGGTATCACAAGTATCTGGATTCTTCAAAGAGATCGAAGATGTAGATTCTTGTGATTGGTATTCAGATGATTGTAATAGTTTTGAGAAACGTGTTTCTCTTTCAGGTTGCTCATAATTGGATGGATTCCTAAGTTGAGTAATGCTGATTAGCCTTTTTCCATTAAGATGAAATGCACTGGAGACAGCTGCATGATTTGAATCTGGTTCCAATTAAATAAGTGCCAAAGTTTCTATATTGGATATAGAATAGTTCGTACCTTAAAAGATATTAAGGTACGGGGAGCTGTCCAGCTTATGCTTAAAACCAGACTCTGGATAACTCAGGGCACGTTTCTGTAGTGGCTGTTTGTGGGTTGACCCTGGCTATGACGAGGGTTGATATTCTACCATTTGGAAGATCAATAGTGATAATATTCTTGACTCGCCACAGTTTTAGTAAAATGGATCTTTTTCAGAAAACAGTAGTGGGAGTATGGTAGAACTGGAAGTTATTCCAGAACCGCAAACGATTACGGAAAATTTAATAGGACCTATATATTCAATCAGGTTTGATATTCCAATAGCCACTCCGCAGATATGGTAGGTAACCTCAGACACTCGAGAGGTACTCCGGTAGCCTCAAGGACTGTGACAGGGAGGTTCTTATCTACCCAGACTTGATACTACTGTTGTTCCAGGCTGTGAGACCCGGTGGGAGGGTTGTCGTAGTCAGTGGGAGCAGCGGAAGTATAGTGGGCAAGTAGCTTATATCTATTTATAGACTTAAGCAGTTATAGCGGAGATAGATCATCTAATTTTGATATGACAGTCATGGTTTTGACTTCAATCAGAATAGGGGATGGATCTGTTAAGAAGGTAGTAGGGTGTGATGTCATGGTATCAGGATGACATACACAGAGTAGGAAGTAAAATTCCTATACTACGATCGGTTGAACTGTGGTCGTCACACAGTTGTTTCTTCAGATAGGATATGGATATAATATTTGACATTCTGGTTTCTAGATCTATGGTTTTAGATCTGGATTTGGGTAGTTTCCCAATGTGGGTACTTTGACAGATATTCTAATGGTTTTTGGAATAGTTGACTCCTAGCATGGTGGTGTACCTGCAGGTGATGGAGTCACCGTCTCTAAAGGTGTCTTACAGACTAAAGGGGTGAGGGATGGGCATGATTGGCAGATCACTTGCTTAGGCAATTGAGTCAATCATGTGATGTCAAGTACCACACCAGATGTTGTTTTTGCACTAGATGCAATAAGTTTGTATTAATCCAATCCTGGAGAAACATAAGGAAGCAGTTTTAGAACATAGGTGAATGTTCTACGGATTTGATGACGGCAGCCTCCTTCGGGAGACGGTTATCATTCCAGGCTTCAAAGGTGACATGGTTGACAGAGTGATTGTCAGAGTTATAGTTTTTCCCTCTGACGAAGAGGGACAGTATTGTGGACAGGTGGTCCAAGAGGATACTGTGGGTGGCATGGTGCCGGATACTGATTAGGTTCAGTGATCGATACAGTCTAAGAACTTTGGATTTGGAGTTCATTTATGAACTAGGTCCCATCAGATATCCAGACATATTCTAAGACTGATATTACTCAATTCGGGAGATGGCTTTCTCCGCGAACTTGAGATTAAGAGAGATATAGAAAGAAACATCTAGGCGGATCCACTCACTAAGGCTATTTCTCGAACACAATAGTTTTACAAACGGGCTTTATGATACTGATTAGTAGAGGAGTTGGATGTTCGGTTTCACACGGGCTGTGAGTAGTTGACATCGCAATAATTAGCCTTGAGTGCAAGTGGGAGATTGTTGGAGATAGTGCCCTCATAGTCAATTATTGGATCACAAGTACGCGATTGCAATGATTGCGGAGGACCTATACCGGTATGACAGTCTTACTCGAGATGATAGTATGCTATCTGGTTTGCCTTTATCAGTCGTGTACATGTTCAGGTGACTGATTACATGTTACACTTTGATAGAGCCCTTAGGATCTTGCTTTACTACCAACAGTATGATGGCGATCATATACGTGAGAGTTGGGTAGTTTATATGCATATCCTTAATTGTTGTCCCTAGTCGTGGGAGTTTCGAGACAGGGCATCGATACTCCGGAGTAGACTAGTGTGTACAGTCGAGACCCCGATGAGAGGCGGTGGCCGGTCTCACAAGCCACTGGTGTCAGTTGGATCACCTAAGATGTATACAGGTGCTCATTGGGTTATGAGTACACCGGACAGGACTCGCCGGGAATCTGCTAGTTGGTACTATACCTATCGTCAGATAGCAGTTCCCTGGTGACATGTGTACAGGTTAGTTCATCGACCTGAGGTCGTCATTTGTCTCATGTGAGTTCCTACTGTGCTTTGATTTCTACCCTACCACGGCTCAAAGGAGTGGTGCAAACAGGTAGCTTTTGGGTACAGTCCCGAGCCATATGGAGGCACGTGAGCGGATCGGCAGGGGATTCGTCTCTCCCGGTATTGGGGGCGAGGTCGTGCTGTGTCTAGGAGAGCCATTACACAAAGTCCATGGCCATGGCAGGAGATTTACTGGTAGGTACTCCAGTAGTGTCTCAGGGTGTTATTGGGCTTCACTCCGACACGACTTATACTGCTATTGGGGGTCTGACGTTACTAGACCCCTAGGCAGATATGTGATACTCATAGACGAATGGACCGGACTGTATATACATTGTCACTGTTAGGCTCAGTAGGGTTTTCCGGATGAGTTCGCTCATCAGCCTCCCTTGAGGTCAGTCCATGGGCAGCCGTTACGCATTGCTAGTGCCGCTGACGGTTTGTGGTTAAACCCACTGCCAGGGTACTGATGAGTCATTAGAGTCCCCCACAGACAGTTTCCCAAGTTCGGACGAAACGTTGTAGAGGCCGTATGGTTTTATGGCAGGGTTCGGAAAATGCACGTGCGTTTACGCACGTGTTATTTTTCGGGCAGATAATACTGGTCGGCTTTGGTTTAAGCCGGATCCGAGTATTATATTGAGTAGGTATAATATCTTTGTCTCAGATGCATTTGTATTCGGTCGTAATACAAATGCGGGTATATTTATACAGTTTCGGGGTTATTCTGAAAGTCGTTTCAGGATCACTTTTGGAAGTTGCCAGTTTCCAGTTTTCTATCAGCCGTCTTTTAACATTCGGTTAAAGACGGATTTATCTTTTCTTGGATGAGAGTGAGTCATGCTTCTAGAAGCTTCTAGAAGGTTCTAGAAATGGAGAGGTGTCTTGTGACTCATGCTTTGATTTCTAAACATTCTTGTTTTCCTTAAGATCTTTATGCTTGATATTTTCATGTGTTCACACATGATATTTTTCTTATGGTCACCCCCCTCTCCTACGATCACCTCCCTCTTTGCTATAAGAGGCCGGCCCCCTCTCTCTCCTCACACTCTCTCACTTGAGTTTTTCATGGTTGTAAAAAGATATGATAGTATTTGGGGTGCATGGAATTTTACAGTTCATTTAATTCCATCACCCGATTTCCTTGGCAACTTCATTTACCGATCGTCCACGGACTTGGACGAAGTGAGACAAAGTCATCTACTCATTCTCTACATCATTCTTGGTTGTCTCTTTTAGCAAACTTGACGATCGAGTTGCCTCGAGTCAGAGGCGGGAGCCCGTTTAAAGAATCATCGACGTGGTGCCACCTCGACGAGGATATCGGAGATCGACGAGATCGAAGCAGCCGCAACGGAGCGTGGGATAATGGTTGAAGAACGAAGGACTCGGATCGTTCGGTATAACCTTTCTACACTCTTTACAGTTTGTTACTTTAGCAATAATGGCAGATCCGGGTTAAAGTATATGATAGCGCCAGTTAAAAAGTTTTTGTTCCGCATTTGGCATCTGTAGACTGCCGGGGCGCTACCGTAGACTTACAGATGCATCGCACATAATCTCGAATGGGTGCATCCAGTCAGGGGAAGAAAGAACGGGAGCAGAAGTGAGGGAGCGTTTCAGTGACTCGAATGCATTCACACAGCTCGAGTTGAAGTCGAAAGGCGTATCCTTGGCCAACAAAAGAGTCAAGGGCCTAGCAATCTTGCTAAAGTCCTTGATAAACCGTCTATAGAAACCGGCATGGCCAAGGAAGGCTCGGATATCTCTGACGCATCGGGGAGGAGGCAGATTGGAAATGACCTCAATCTTTGCTTTGTCAACCTCTATGCCATTTTGCGAGATGATATGTCCTAAGACAATACCTTCGCGCACCATGAAGTGGCATTTCTCCCAGTTCAAAGTGAGATTCTTGTCCTTACATCGGGTAAGGATAGCGTCAAGATGCAGCAAACACTCGTCAAAGGAGTCGCCGAAGATGGAGAAGTCATCCATGAAAATCTCCAGAAATTTTTCCACCATGTCAGAGAAAATTCCCATCATACACCGCTGGAAGGTAGCGGGCGCATTGCTTAACCCAAAGGGCATGCGTCGATATACAAACGTGCCGAAAGGACAAGTGAAAGTGGTCTTGTCCTGGTCTTTCTCGGCGATGGGAATTTGATTATAGCCAGAGTAGCCATCAAGAAAGCAATAGTACTCATGTCCGGCCAATCGTTCAAGCATTTGGTCAATGAAAGGTAGCGGAAAGTGGTCTTTCCGCGTTGCGGCATTGAGTTTTCTGTAATCAATGCAGACTCGCCACCCAGTTTGGGTGCGAGTAGGGATTAACTCGTTCGCCTCGTTAGTGATGACCGTGATGCCCGACTTCTTGGGGACAACGTGAATGGGGCTAACCCACTGGCTATCAGAGATAGGGTAAATGATACCACTATCTAGACATTTGACGATCTCCTTCTTCACAGCCTCCTTCATGACTGGATTAAGACTTCTTTGTGGATCCCGGGATGGTTTGGCATCATCCATCAGATGAATGTGATGCTCAACGATGAGGGGACTAATCCCCTTGATGTCCGCCATGGACCAGCCAAAAGCTTGCCTGTTGCTGTGCAAGACTGCGAGAAGGGCTTTCTCTTGCTCGGGAGCTAGAGAAGCCAAGATGATGACAGGGAGGGTCTCGTTTTCACCTAAGTAAGCGTACTTAAGGTGAGACGGCAAAGGCTTGAGTTCGAGCGTTGGAGGTGAAATGATAGAAGGCAAGATTGGTGCAAAGGTCTCGAACTGAAAGAACTCCAGCAAAGGTTCAAAGCGAGTGTAGGCAACCGAGTTGGATGGTTCAGGTAACTCATCCGGAAAGTCAAAGGATTCAAACTCGGGTTGTGCGCAGCTAAGATCGTTCGAAAACGTGAAACACTCGTAGTCATTGTCGGGCGCAGAAACAGCAGCAGGTTCGAAGAGAAACGCACTAGTGGCGTCAAGATTATCGTGATCAAACAGAAACTCCTCGAATTCACACTCTTCGGGGGTGATCTCCTGGATCGAGCAGACGTCCAGTACATGAGCATTAGGTTCGGCGGGCTGATTCCCCAACCTAAAAATGTTGAGTTCAATCGTCATATTTCCAAAAAAGAGGTTCATTGAACCGTTGCGACAATTGCTCACAGCATTTGAGGTTGCGAGAAATGGGCGACCGAGTATCAACGGAATTTGATTCCGGGGGTTAGCTACAGGCTGTGTATCTAATACAATGAAGTCAACGGGGAATATGAAGTCCCCGACTCTTATCAACACATCCTCTAGCTCACCCCTAGGATGGGTGATCGATCGGTCGGCCATTTGGAGAGTGCAGTGCGTGGGTTTCAGCTCTCCGACGCCTAATTGCTCGTATACTGAATACGGAAGCAAGTTAACACTGTCACCAAGATCTAATAGTGCGTGGTTGATGTTCTTATCCCCAATGGTAATTGAAATCGTAGGACAGCTAGGGTCCTTCCGTTTTTGTGGTAAAGATTGGGTAAGGGCATCACTCACAGCACTAGCCAAGAAAACTTTCTTGGGTACCTGAGACTTCCTCTTTTTCGTGCACAAGTCCTTTAAGATTTTCGCGTAGGACGGGACTTGTTGGACAGCATCTAAAAGAGGAATGTTAATGTTAACCTGCTTGAATAACTCCAGAATCTTCTCCATTTGAGGATTTTGTTTATTAGATCTCAACCGGTTTGGAAATGGAACATTTTGAAAATTGGTTGAGTCTAATGTTGGAGGAGGAGATTGTGGAGTTGGAACGGATCCCAGAATAGGTGTTTTCGTGGAGTGAGAAGTGGGTCCGTTCAGAGCAGAAGAAGAGGGAGGGGAGCCTTGTGAAGAACGGAGAATAGGCTCAGAGGACGAAGAAGAAGAAGAAGCGGCGGCCGGGGTGTCATCGTTGATCCGTGTGCCAATGTTGTTTTGCAGCATCCTCCCCGATCTCAGTGTAGTCACGACACTCACATTATGATTTTGTTGTTCAAGAGCAACATGTGCATTATGTGGGTGACCGGGATTTGGAAGTGGCTGGGACGGGAGCTTCCCCTTCTCTCGCTCGCTTAAGGCCGCGTTCAGCTGTACGATCTGGGCCTCGATGGTCTTGATGCTTTGCCCGTGTGCGGCAGTATATTGCACTAAAGATTGAATGGAAGACTGGATGTTGGCGGTGGATTGAGTCGATTGTTTAACAAACGCCTCCAGACTTCGTTCGAGCGAGGAAACCCTATCGTTGTTTGACGGAACAAAGTTGTTTGGTGGAAAAGAATTGTTGGGTGCAAAGTTGTTCGTCTGATTTTGGAAAGGTTGGGGTTGGAAGGGCTGCTGATATGGATGTTGAGTTTGTTGTTGCGCTTGTTGTTGCGGTGGAGGGGCCCTTTGGAAATTGTTGCCTTGGAATTGATTCTGATTCTGATTCCAGGCGAAATTGGGGTGGTTCCTCCAACCGGGATTGTAGGTGGAAGAGTATGGATCATTCCTCGGTCTTTGCTGGAAGGAAGCATTAACCTGATCCTGTCCTTGCGAGGGTGGATTGCAAGGACACTCTTCGGTCAAGTGGGAAGGATCGGAACAACAAGCGCAGATGGTACGAAGGGGGAGAACAGGGGCAGGAGCAGGAGCAGAAAATTTGCTCTCTATCGCTTCAAGCTTTCGTGTTATCGCAGCCATTTCAGCTTTCATCGCAATAGAGACGTCAAGTTGGTGGATTCCTACCCTAGACTGACCGGTAGAAGTGGAGGTAGAAGAAGAAGAAGTCGGTCTGGTGCTTTCCCACTGTAGCGTTTGCTCCGCAAGATCATCAAAGAACTGCCACGCTTCCTCGTCAGATTTCGATAGGAAGTGGCCCTGACAGATGGTTTCCAGCAACTGCTTCGCTGCTGGGTTCAGTCCCTCGTATAAGGTTTGGCAGAGCTGCCATTTCTCTATACCGTGGTGAGGAAACTGAACAAGAAGGTCTTTGTATCGGTCAAAGCACTTCCAGAAGGGTTCAGAAGGAAGCTGGGAGAATTGGTTGATTTCATTTCGAATTCTTGCGGTCTTATGATTTGGATAGAATTTTTTCAGAAACGCTTTAACAAACTCGTCCCAGCTGGTGATTGAGTGGGAAGCGGTGCTATACAGCCATTTTTCAGCGAGATCGCATAAAGTGAACGGAATGACCCGCAGACGTATAGCATCGTCCGACAGCTGGGTTGTTTTCATCATGGCACAGACGTTTTGAAATTTATTGATGAAGATATAGGCATCTTCAGATTCAAGCCCATGAAAACGTGGAAGCATGTTGATGAAATGGGGCTTAATTTCAAAGTTGTCCCCATTGGCCGGAGGAAGAGAAAGGCAGGTGGGAAGTGCAGAACGGGTGGGATAGAAACGATCCTGGAGCGCGATTCGCTGCGGCGCTACAACAGGCGGAGGTGGTGGGAGATTGGTCTCCGTAGGAGGTGGAGCCAATCCAGCGGTGGTCAAAGAGATGTTCGGATTAAATCCCGACATCACGGAAGAAGAGGTTGGTGAAGGTGAAGGTGAAGGTGAAGATGTATGAACAGAATTCCGGTCAACGTCGGAGTTGGCCGGCAAAGGAAGGGGTGAAAGAGGAGTGGACGGAGTATCGACTTCGGAGTCGATCGCGTAGTCGGTCGCGACTAACGTAACGCGGACTAGACGAGCGCTAGTGTCCCGAGTCCAAGCGGACATACACTAAACGAGTTTAGTACAGTCAAAGCGGAGAAGGTGAGGGTAAGAAAACGTCAATGGAGAAAGGTGATGGGTGAAAATGGATTTGGTGACAAAAGGGCAAGTTTTTATAAAAGTTTTTGATTTTTTCTTTTTTTTTTTAGAAAGAGATTTACAGAAATATGTACGGAAATACGGCTTAAGCAATCACAAACAAGATATGCACAATCACACCTAGATCTAGGGTAACCTAGGTCTACTAGACCTGCTCCTGAACTTGATTGTCGAAGTTAAACAATGTTGAGAAACGGGCTTAAAAATACACTGATCACGAGGCCAGGTAAGTGCAGAGATAAGGGGAGGTTATCCAACGCTTTCGCGAAGTTCCTTAATTAAATAACCCTTTCTCTTTCGGCGGTTGCGCCTTTAACACTTTCCTAGACACCCCGTAAACAATATACGGTTAAGCGAGGTTCTAAACACGGTTTATCTTCTCCTAATGAGCGCGAAGTCCTTAGGGCAGAAGTCTAGTATTTTTTAATTTACAATAGACAATGCATATGCTTTAGTGATTCTTGGGGTCCTGGGAAGGGTGATGAAATCCCCACCCAATCTGGATTGGTTTCAAGCCCCTTAAGTCCGTATTAAAGAAATGCAAAACAGTAACAAATCAACTGCAAACAATTTTTATTTTTGCGGCGTAAAGAATCCTGCACAAGAACAGTTTATTGGAAGGGGGAGAAGAATTTGCGCAAAGAAGGCTGCAGAAAACACAGTTCAGTGGAGTTCAGAGGAGTGGAGAGAAGAGAGAGACTCACCAGAAAAAAGATGGCAGCCCAAGGGCACCAAATGGACGCGGATCCGCGGCCTAAGCCATCTATTGCCGCGGATCCGCGGCAATAAGGAGAGATTGGGGGTTCAGATTTTCTGTGGGTGCTTCTGTGGGTCTCCTCTGCTTGTATGGATCTTTGGAATTTTTACTTGCTCACTGTACCAGCTCCAGATCTTGACAGTAGACCGTATGCTTCGTTTTGTCCGTCGCGGTGTAGCCGCGAAATGTGGGTCTATCTTCCCACGTCTTTGGCACTGTACTTGAACTCCGTATTTTCAACGTCTTGGCCACTGAACTCGAACCTTGTATTTTCCTACACACTTACACAAAAGCTAATCAAAAAACAACAAGATGGTTTTTTACAAAGTATGTATTTTTTTTTCGTTTTTTTTGGTTATATTTATACTTACAAATTAACCCGAAATTACACAAGGAAATAAACTACCGTCTCCCCGGCAGCGGCGCCATTTGATTGTTAGGATACGTGCGTGTTCAAGTTCTAGTTTAAATACCGCAATTAAGACGGTTTCGCTTGTAGCTAGCCGGTTGAGTACGGGTCGTCCGCAGGGAGATGGGAGTCTTTTTCAAAGTGTTTTAACGAGTTAAGTCCTGTTTTCAGATTTTGTTGGATTATCTAAGTGTTGAGTTGATATTTAAAGAGAGCTTGTTAGGGTTAGGATTAGGTTAGTTTGAGTTAGGAGTCTCCACATCTTTCGTTTTCCCTCTTAATATCGGTGTTACGGTAATCGGCAACAACGGGGATTAGCATGACTAGGAAGGAACTTGCGAGTATAAGCTAGGTTTTCCAACGCATAGTCCTACCATTTGGTGCTTGTCCGTCCGTTCTTGGCTCTTATCCATAACCTCCGGTTAATTCAACCACAACCGTTCTCACTACGGAATCACCGCTATCATGTAGGATAGGGTGCCGTAAGGAGCGGATTGTGGTTTAATTAACGGGAGTTGATTTAAGCTGTTGGGCAAGGAAAGAGTGAGAGAGATTTCCTTCTCTCAAACTTCCCTTATCCTACCCTAACAAGTATTAACTACTCACACTTCATGATAAGGAAAAACAAAACAAAACAAAAGAGGAAGATAGAAAGAAGGAGATTAGGAGAATACGACTAACTATTTACGACCTCACCTTGGCGAGGATCGAGCGTAAGTATCATTGTCGTATGAATGATAAGAAAAAGAGTGAAGAAATAAACAACAAGGAAATAACAACAACTACTTAACGAATTAAAATTGCAACAATTAACAAAGTAAAGAGACAAGCATGATAATAAATGGTTCTTCTTTATTCATCACTTTTCACTCAAAAGCTCACTACAAGTTTAATGGAGAAAAGGTGAGAAGAGGAAGAAGAAACACACTAAAACTAGGCAAAATGAAAATACAAGAATGGACCCTTTCCTTCACAAAGTTCTGGGCTATTTATAGGCCAAAAAATGAAAACCTAGGGCAACCACCAGAACACCTGTACAATGACCAAAATACCCCCCAAAACCCTGCGCATGCGGCGCCAGTACGGCCGCGGATCCGCGGCCTGGACCCCACTTTGGCCGCGGATCCGCGGCCCTATTGATGAATTGGATCTTGGGCTTTCTTGTGGTCCCCTGGTTTGCTGTCCTCTGTTCTCTGGTTCATATATTTTCTGAAAATACTTCCACATTTCTTCCAGAATTTCTGTTGAGGGAAAGATGGACTTTTTGTCAAGATTTTGTCATAATTGCCTCGAGCTCCGCGTAGATCTCTTGGATTTTGTGCTACCATTGAGCCTTGTGCATGAGAATGACATTGATTTGACCTTTTGTCTTCCTAAACTGGTATCTGGCAACATACGGATGAAGAGCGGAAACCATGTTTTTATCTGTGGTTGGCAGGAACCCGGATTTTGTCATGTTTTCCATGAATTTCCCCATTTTAGAACCGAGAACCTATATCCAGTAATTGACTAGCAAACACGGCTCAAGAGTATCTACCGATATGCAATGTGACAAAAATTGGGCGGTATGAAAATGCAAAAATCTGATATGAACATCATGCGTCAAGGCGTAGTGTACGGTAGCTAACTAGTGCTTATTTGTAAGCATACGATGCGATTGGATTAGGGTATTCGTACGGCGTTGTTTAGCATGCGTCAAGGGTATATATGATATACCCTGCACCTTATTCGATGAGGAAAGGATCGAGATCCCTTCACCGGGAATGACTCCTTTAGCAGTAACTGGCAGATGCTACACACTCGGTTTGGTTTTGATTGCTTTTAAGAGTTTTTGCTTTGCATAGCGATATATATGATATATCCCGCACCTCATTCGACGAGGAAAGGACCGAGATCCCTTCACTGGGAGTGACCCCTTTAGCAAATCTAGAAAAGCCTCAAAATCATTCCATTTCAAAACTTCATTTGATTCTACAACGATATCAAGTTCATTACGCAATAGGTTTTCAGAAAAACATGTCGTAGCCCTCCGTCATTTCAGATAAAAACTGTTTAGTATTCGTGCTGCGTTTGTTGGCCTTTATCAAGGCGTAGTGTGCGGTAGCTGAATAGTGCTTATCTGCTTATGCATGTGATGCAGATTGTTTCAGGGTAGTCGTACGACCTTGTTGACCTTTGTCAAGGGTCGTGCGGGTGGGTTTAATTCAATCAAGAAATGTACGGGTTGAACTTGACTAGCGGACTATGGGTTGTTTGGCATGCGTCAAGATCATAGCACGCTAGGGGCAAAATTATCGGGAATTTCAAGTGTTGAAATTTGCAATGAGATTGCATACCTTCTATGAGATAGTTGGATCCCGATACCCACTCCGAGTAATTGTTACTCCTGGGAGAGTTTTACACATTACAATTAGCCGATCTAGTAGGTGTCTAGAAAAGTGTCAACGGGGTTACGCCTATGGGAAAACGAGGTTTACTGTAATTAGGTCCGTGCGAAAGCACGGAGAACCTCGCTCAAAGTACCGACACTGGCCTGGCTGAAAGATTGGCGAACTTGTAGTGTGTAATTAATCCCGGCTAGTCTTTCCTTTTAGGGTTTGAAGGAGGATTTGATAAAAACCAGTGGGAGCCATCCTGATTAGATAAAATAATAACCAATCTGATCTTGCAAGAGCGCACGCAGAGTGTTTTCTTCTCTCTCTCTCTCCAGGTAGCGACCATGTCACGCCTTAATCAAGATAATAATACAGATGTATTGACCGAACCCGCTTGTTATACTGAGCTGGGGAACGTTGGTCCCGCTCCAACTTATAATTGTTATAAGACCGAGCAGGAATTAGGGAAATACCAGGATTCCCATGCTGCCCAAACGAAGAAAGTGCATGTGATGCATCTCCTTCGGGTGTGTTCATTATAAAGAACTGTTTCTCAGTATCCTTTACGTCCTAAGTATGTGATACCGGATCAGGATCCTGCATATGTAATCTGTTACATAGGCTACATATAGGTAAAGAACTGAGAACGGGTGATAAGTTTCATGAGACAGAAAACGGGGCAAGTGTTGCAGCCAAGTCTGTTGGTCACTGTCACGCTGTATTACCAATACATTGATTCTGAACAAATGCTAATAGATACCGAACCTAATATACAACATCATATCAGTCTCTTTATTAATAAAGAAAGGATATAATTTTGTATTGTTGGATAATGTTTTGAACATTTCCTATATCAAAAGTTGATCTGTTGCGTCTTGAAAGTCGTTTTGGTGTTTTCCTGAAAATCGGTGAAAATTCGGTATTTTTCCGAAAACTGTCTTTTTTGTTATTTTGCAGTTTAGGGCTAATTATACCTAAAATGGATAGGTAATTGCTTGTTTTTAGTAGCTAATGAGTTGCTTATGAAATTTTGGTCATTTAAAATTTTTTCCCTATGTTTCAATTTTTTTATATTATTTTAAGCCGGTAAGAAAATACATTAAATTAGCGATAAATACAAATTTTTCCGGGCTAATTTTAGTCTTTAAAATTATGATAATTAAAATCTAGTTGTAACATAAATTTTTAGTATTTTATTTTGATTTTTAACTAATTTTTATTATAGGAAGCGAAATTATTGAATTTTAAGCTAAAACTTGCAATTTTTGACTTGTAGGGGTCTTTTTGCATAAAATTTTTTTTGTAAAACCCCTCTCTCTCTTCCCTCAGACCTAGGACAGCCCCACCTTGTTCAGGTCCAGAAATTTCTGGCCTCATTTTGGTTTTCTTTCTTGTGTTGAATTAGTTGGTTTATGAATTTATTTTAAATATAGTTTGATTAGGTATGGTGTATTGACTTTTGGGAGAGTTGACTCATGACTTTTCCCCACACACCCACACCCTCCCCTTACCTCTCATCTGGCCGAAACCTGCACCCCCTCCTCTTCATCTCTTTTCTTTTCATTTTCTTCAAATTCTTCAAGTTTAATTCCAAAAAAATTGCAATTTAAAGCTTACAAATTAAACCCATCCTTCATCTTTCTTTTCCTTCACCTCCCTAGCTTGGATCTTGATGCTTGAGGCCATCATTTGAAGCAAATTTATTCTTGCTAGATCTCAAATTGAGGTATAATTTTGTCCCATTTAAATACTTATGGTTTGATTCCTTGAATGAAATTGTTTTAGTGTTAAATTTCATTGCCAATTTCTAATCTTGTTTTTTTTAAAGTGAATGGTTTGAATTGAATTAGGGTTTAGAAACCATTATGTAGTTGATTAAATCTAATTTGTTATCTAGTTGTTTTGCTAACCTAATCTAGAAGGTTAACTTGCTAATTGAGTTATAAATTAGTGTTAATTTAAGGTTTTCATATATAGTTTGGATTAAGATTTGCTAGGTTATATAATTCAAGTAATGGTTGTTTATGGAAAATAGGTTTTGAATCTTTGCTAATGTGTTGTAATTATAGTGTTTGTAGATTGCTTGTTATGTGGTCTTCAAATTATGCTAATTTAGTTAATTTTAATTTGTGAAATTGGTTTGTAATTGTTGTTTTATGAAAATCAAGAAAGGGGTTTGTGTATGGAAATGGGTTGTGAAGCATGATAAATGAGTTGAATTTATGTGATTGTGGCTAACTAGTTGTGTGGTTGGATATTGTGTTGGATTGTGATGACCGTATCGCTAATTTTCGATATTTGCACCAAAATTGCTAGTTTTGTGCTTACTAGGCTTTTGTTAAAATTAATTGGTGAATTATTTGTGATACCTTGGGGATGTTTTTAGCATCTCCTATGACGTTTAGGATGCGTGAGTGCGGAGTTTTAAGTAGTCGGGTTTTGGTTTTGCCGGGCGACCAAATCGACGATTTTTGGCAGTTTTGCGATTTTCGCGTATGTTCCGCGCACCTTGCGCGCGTTGTACCTAGCTAGTGAACTTTAGTAGTTTCGTTTGGGTTTTGCGTCGTTCTTGATAAGTAACCTTATGTTTGGTATTGATGTAAATTCCAGGTTCGGTCGCGGAGACGTCAGACGCGGCGCGAAAGGGGAAAGCGGTGATTGGACACAGCTAGCCAGGAATTCCGGTGAGTAGATGTAACATCTACGGGGGACTATCGTTGGATGGCGCGAGCCGCCCGATAGTTTTAGTAACTTATAAGATTCTTAGTAATGTTAGTAATTAGGGGTGTAACACTTGTATGATTAATTGCTACATTCATGCCCTATATTGACATACATATACGAAACCATGTTATAAGACACCTGCACCATTGCCAGGGTTTTTTATATGCAGCACGAGCACTATTCATGATTACACACACACCCTGGTAATTGCCATGCCACCACACTAGATAACCTTTAAATTGAACCCTTTTACTATAATTGATACTTAAACTTACGCTATTGCTTTAATTCCTTAAAATGAAATCGTAGAATTGCTATTCATGTGCATGTACTTCATCATATTAATTGTCCACGCCTAATCTATCAATCATACATCGCAACTTGATTATTGACACCATATGCATTCATTATCATTGGCATATGCAGTTATGAGGATTTCTTGAGATTTTGTGATATTCTGGATTTCGGGGGAAAGCCGCAAAATTTCTAAACTTATTATATTTTTAAAATATGTAAATTGCGGTTTTCTAGTGATGTAAGTGTCGTCCACCATGAGTTTGCTGTGGTTTTTGAGACCCGTTTCGAGGAGTTGGATGAACCGTCTCGGGTACATGGTGGGCCCGGTAGGGTACCCCGGGGCAAGAAGCTCGTGGTGCTGACGATGAGCCTGGCAGGGGACGGATTACCTACCGGTGACTTCATTAGGCACGGCGGATATCCAGAGGATACCGACCGGGGCCGCGAGAGGATGAGATATTGATATTGAGATGGGTCAACCGGATGGCTGAGGCCAGAGACACTATGACATAGATTCATGAGATTTGAGACAGCTTTTGGGTGTCGTTGCTGGACACCGGTTCTCTTCGATTCTTTGATTATTATGCTGGCATTCTAAAAGAGTTTCAAAAGCAAAAAGAGATAAAATGTTTCTTATATATGCCTATTGAGACCTCAGATATTCATGTTGCATATTCGTACACTGATGTTGTATACACACCTGCTAGTGTATCCAGTCATACCTGTATTTTAGATGCTAGGATGCTTGTGTGCATGCATACGATAGCCTTTGTAGGTGTTATTTATTACTCACGAGTTGGCAACTCACCCCCGTTGTGCCACAGTCTTTTGCAGGTCCGCTCCGTCAGTTCAGTAGCTGCGGGCGCACTTGTCATTTTGCCTCCTTTGCCTGGACTCGAGGTTTTGCTCCTAGGTGGGTTATATCATTATTTTGTACCACCTTGTATATTCTTTGTATCTAGTACACTCCATCTACTGTATCTACCAACATTATTGTATATTGACCTAGAGATGAGACTGTGAGATTTGTAGACTTTTATGCTGTATTTTGGGGTCGAGCTCACTTGAGTCGACATGCTGTTTTTCTTATGCTTCATTATGATTATTTTGCTTGTTGTCATTTTATATTGCGTGGGATTTGTGACCGCCTTGTGGCGAAGAGCTAGCTCCCGCTTGGGGATGCCCTATTTTGTTGTATTCATATATATTTTTGTTGTACCCATTTTGGGGGCCAGTATTTACAAAGGAGACTCTGCCAAAATTTTTGGAAAAATTGGTATTGTTTTTAAAAAGGGTTTTACATGACTTATTTGATAAACTCGCTTTAAATGGATTGGTTTTCCTTCATTCTTTTTCTTAATTGGTTTTGTTTTTTGGGCTTTGGGTTACTTACTTTACGGACGTCTTTAGACGTTTCGTAAACTTAACTGCCAGTCACGTTCCGTACCCTGCGGGTCGTGACAAAGTTGGTATCAAAGCGATAGGTTTTACCTTTTTGAGTGTAGGATGACCCTTGGTAGATGGAGTAAGTGACTTAAGTAGGGTAACGTAGCGTGTGTATGTCCGCGGCATACTTGCGATACGGTACTCCGCCTAACTGACTTTAGGATACTTGCTTGAAATTCTTCTTCAATTCCGTGTATCCTATGATCCTATTGCACTGTTCTTTCTATCCGTTTTCCTGTAACAGCCACTATGCCGCCGAAGGCTACGAGGGCACAGAGGGCTGCCGCCAGAGACGAGATTCGAGCTGGCTCGTCCGAGACTAGGACTGAGCAGGGTGGCATGCCTTCGCCGCAGGGACAGACCGATCCACCTTCCCTAGGCCGTATGGATAGGCTCGAGACTGGTATGAAGGAGTTGCGACAGATGATGGGAGGCATGCAGGAGCTACGTCAGATGGTAGGATCCCTAGTTGCAGCCAGTCGTACACCGAGGCCGGATGACGTACCTACTACATCACAGACGACCATGATACCTGCTCCTACTACTACCACCGTGACCATCCCGGTTTCACTACAGGATTTCATGAGGCTGAGACCTCCAGTATTCACTGGCACCGAGGCAGCGGAGGACCCACAGATGTTCCTTGACAGTTTAGCCAGGATCTGCCGTTCGCTGAGATGTGCGGATGATCGATGGGTAGAGCTTGCGAGTTTCCGACTAGAGGGTCTCGCGCAGACATGGTGGGAGTCAGTCTTGAAAGGTCGAGCTGCAGGTCTACCGCCTATGACGTGGGCCGAGTTTACAGCGGTCTTTCTAGCTCGTTTCCTCCCAGAGAGCGTTCGTGACGCCAGAGCTCGCAGCTTCGAGGCCTTAGTCAAGACACCTGGGATGACGGTGTCTGAGTATGACATCCAGTTTACACAGTTATCCCGATATGCTCAGTATTTGGTGGACACCGAGGAGAAGATGGTGAAGAGGTTCGTACATGGACTTGATGCCCAGCTATATCTTGCCATTGGCGCCCAGCACTACGACACTTATTCAGCTGCTAGGGATACGGCATTGCGGATGGAGGCACGCATATCACAGACTTCGGCCGTTTCTGGGCCAAAGAAGATTCGCACCGAGGTATCGTCTCAGAGGCAGCACGCCAGATTCTTTCCGAGAGATAGGCCTGGCAGAGGATTTGGGCTGGGACAGTTATATGGTTCTTATCCCCAGGGGCAGCAGCCGTCGCCAGGGTGTTTTGGGTGCGGGAGTTTGCACCATCTTGTCAGAGACTGTCCGGCGAGACGACAGGGAGCAGCGACAGTTCCGCACGTGACCCTACCACCATCACCACCCCCTCCTCAGAGAGCCCTACTTCCTACCATCGGCGATGCTCCACGCCAGTTAGGTGCACCCAGAGGCCTTGGACGCGGCGGTCCTGTTCAGAGAGGACGAGGAGGCAGAGGCCGAGGTCGAGGTCAGCCCGCTATCGGTGGAGGACAGGCCCGAGTTTTTGCTTTGACACCGCAGGATGCGCAGGCATCCAATGCCGTTGTGACAGGTACCTTGTCAGTTTGTTCTTTCGACGCACGGGTATTATTCGACCCAGGTTCCACACATTCGTACGTCTCTACACACTTTGCACCGATGTTGGGCCGTGAGTCGTTGTGGTTAGATCATCCGCTTGTTGTTGTTACTCCGGTAGGCGAGTCGTTTGTCGCTCGTTTTGTATTTCGTTTGTGTTCCGTTCGTATCGGGGAGAGGGATTCATCAGTTGATTTGATACTCCTCGATATGTTGGACTTTGATGTGCTTCTGGGCATGGACTGGCTGGCCACTTGTTATGCTTCGGTGGACTGCCGTGAGAAGGCAGTCAGATTTAGCTTTCCGGGAGAGCCAGTCCTTGTTATTCAGGGAGACCGCAGCGTCACCCTTCCCAGCTTGATTTCGTCTCTTCGCGCTGGTCAGCTTTTGCGGAAGGGATGTCAGGGATTCTTAGCGTTTATTTGTGATACTCGAGCTGCAGAGGTTCCGTTAGACCGGGTCCCGATAGTATGTGAGTTCCCTGATGTTTTTCCTGATGAGCTACCTGGGCTACCGCCTGAGCTCGATGTTGAGTTCTGCATTGATTTGATTCCCGGCTCGGGGCCTATTTCTATACCGCCTTATTGGATGGCCCCGGCAGAGCTTCAAGAGCTGAAGGATCAGTTGCAGGATTTGATAGATAAGGGGCTTATTCGACCGAGTGTTTCTCCGTGGGGTGCTCCGGTCCTGTTCGTCAAGAAGAAGGATGGAAGTTTGCGCTTATGTATCGACTACCGCCAGCTGAACAAAGTTACCGTTCGGAACAGATATCCGTTGCCGCGCATTGATGATTTGTTCGACCAGCTTCAGGGTGCGGGATATTTTTCGAGGATCGACTTGCGATCAGGATACCATCAGCTGCGAGTCCGACAGGAGGATATATCGAAGACAGCCTTCCGTACGCGCTACGGCCACTACGAGTTTTTGGTGATGTCGTTCGGACTCACCAACGCCCCAGCAGCATTCATGGATTTGATGAACTGTACATTCAGGCCGTATCTTGACTTGTTCATCATCGTGTTTATCGACGATATCTTGGTGTACTCCCGGAGCAGAGAGGAGTACGAGCAGCACTTGCGGATTACGTTACAGACTCTGAGGGAGCACCAGCTGTTCGCAAAGTTCTCCAAGTGTGCATTCTGGCTGGACAGCGTCAGATTCTTGGGTCACGTGGTTACGAGAGACGGCATATGTGTGGACCCGAAGAAGATTGAGGCTGTTCAGCAGTGGCCCCGACCTACATCGGTTACTGAGATCCGTAGTTTTCTAGGCCTGGCGGGCTACTACAGGCGTTTTGTTCAGGACTTCTCCTTTATAGCTGCACCGTTGACCGGTTTGACCCGGAAGGGAGTTCCTTTCGTTTGGACAGAGGAGTGCGAGCGCAGTTTTCAGCAGCTACGGACTTGTTAGACTACGGCGCCGGTATTATCTTTGCCTTCGGGATCAGGCGGATTTGTTGTCTACTGTGATGCTTCGCGAGTGGGATTAGGATGCGTATTGATGCAGCATGGCCGGGTGATCGCTTATGCTTCTCGGCAGTTGAAGAAGCATGAACAGAACTACCCCACTCATGATTTGGAGATGGCTGCAGTGGTCTTTGCACTGAATATTTGGCGACATTACCTATACGGCGAGTCGTGTCAGATATTCACCGATCATAAGAGCTTAAAGTACATATTTCAGCAGCGAGACCTGAACCTCAGACAGCGTCGTTGGATGGAGTTGGTGAAAGACTACGACTGCGAGATCTTATATCACCCCGGCAAGGCGAATGTGGTGGCAGATGCGTTGAGTAGGAGGCCCGGGGGTAGTCTATCCTTTTTGCGCGCAGTGCAGAGGCAGTCGTCAGCAGATTGGCAGATGTTATGCGACAGCCGAGTTGAGTTCGAGTTCACTCAGACAGGGGGACAGCTCGCGCATGTTCGTGCACGCCCACAGTTGCTTGACCGTATATATGAGGCACAGCGACCGTTGCTCAGAGATCATGGCACAGATGGGACAGGGCAGATTTTCCGAGTTCGTGGTTGACGATCAGGGGATTTTACGATATGGATCTAGACTGTGCGTACCAGATGCTGATGGATTGCGGCGTGACATTCTTGAGGAGGCACACCGATCAGTGTATAGTGTCCACCCCGGTTCCACCAAGATGTACCATGATATGAGAGAGACCTACTGGTGGGACAGGATGAAGAGGGACATTGCCGAGTTCGTTTCGAGATGCCTGACTTGTTAGCAAGTCAAGGCCGAGCACCAGAGGCCCGCAGGAGAGCTACAGCCGTTACACATTCCAGAGTGGAAATGGGAGCAGATTTCGATGGATTTCGTTGTGGGTCTACCCAGGACCAGTCGAGGGTACGACTCCATCTAGGTGATCGTGGATAGATTGACGAAAGCGGCTCACTTCCTACCAGTGAAGACCACTTTCAGCTTCGCTCAGTATGCTCAGCTCTATATTGACGAGATCGTGCGACTACATGGCGTACCGACTTGTATCGTGTCAGATCGAGGCACTCAGTTCACCAGCCGACTTTGGCAGAGACTTTGGGCACTCGTTTGAGCTTCAGCACAGCGTTTCATCCACAGACAGACGGACCGTCAGAGCGGACCATTCAAACTCTCGAGGACTTGCTAAGAGCGTGCGTTTTAGACTTTGGTGGTAGCTGGGATCGTCATTTACCTCTAGTGGAGTTCTCCTACAACAATAGCTTCCAGGATACTATTCAGATGGCACCTTTCGAGGCATTGTATGGGAGGAGATGCAGATCGCCCGTTTGTTGGACAGAGCTCAGCGAGAGCAGTATTTTGGGGCCGCAGCTTGTTGAGGAGATGACAGCGAAGATATAGTTGATCCGAGACCGGATGAGAGCGGCTCAGAGCAGGCAGAAATCGTATGCGGACAGGCGCCGTCGCAGATTAGAGTTCGCAGTTGGCGACCATGTTTTTCTGAAAGTCTCTCCGATGAAGGGCGTGATGCGTTTTGGGCAAAAGGGGAAGCTTAGCCCTAGATTCGTAGGTCCCTTCGAGATCCTCGAGCGGGTTGGCGTTGTTGCTTATCGTTTGGCTCTTCCACCCAGCTTTCCCGATGTTCACCCCGTCTTCCATGATTCGATAATCCGCAAGTACCTTCACGACCCTTCGCATGCGATTCAGCACCCGACAGTCCAGCTAGAGCACGACCTTTCTTTTGCAGAGCAGCCGGTGGACATCCTGGATCGGCAGGTGAAGAAGTTGAGGTCGAAGATTATACCAACCGTCAAGGTCCTTTGGCGTAGCCCGAGCAGCGAGGAGGTTACCTGGGAGACCGAGGGCGAGATGAGGAAGAAATATCCCCATCTCTTTGAAGGTACGCGTAGCTATATTTTTAAATTCGGGGACCGAATTTCTTTAAGGGGGGAAGATTGTAGCGTCTTGAAAGTCGTTTTGGTGTTTTCCTGAAAATCGGTGAAAATTCGGTATTTTTCCGAAAACCGTCTTTTTTGTTATTTTGCAGTTTAGGGCTAATTATACCTAAAATGGATAGGTAATTGCTTGTTTTTAGTAGCTAATGAGTTGCTTATGAAATTTTGGTCATTTAAAATTTTTCCCCTATGTTTCAATTTTTTTATATTATTTTAAGCCGGTAAGAAAATACATTAAATTAGCGATAAATACAAATTTTCCCGGGCTAATTTTAGTCTTTAAAATTATGATAATTAAAATCTAGTTGTAACATAAATTTTTAGTATTTAATTTTGATTTTTAACTAATTTTTATTATAGGAAGCGAAATTATTGAATTTTAAGCTAAAACATGCAATTTTTGACTTGTAGGGGGTCTTTTTGCATAAAATTTCTTTTGTAAAACCCCTCTCTCTCTTCCCTCAGCCCTAGAACATCCCCACCTTATTCACGTCCAGAAATTTCTGGCCTCATTTTGGTTTTCTTTCTTGTGTTGAATTAGTTGGTTTATGAATTTATTTTAAATATAGTTTGATGAGGTATGGTGCATTGACTTTTGGGAGAGTTGACTCATGACTTTTCCCCACACACCCACACCCTCCCCTTACCTCTCATCTGGCCGAAACCTGCACCCCCTCCTCTTCATCTCTTTTCTTTTCATTTTCTTCAAATTCTTCAAGTTTAATTCCAAAAAAATTGCAATTTAAAGCTTACAAATTAAACCCATCCTTCATCTTTCTTTTCCTTCACCTCCCTAGCTTGGATCTTGATGCTTGAGGCCATCATTTGAAGCAAATTTATTCTTGCTAGATCTCAAATTGAGGTATAATTTTGACCCATTTAAATACTTATGGTTTGATTCCTTGAATGAAATTGTTTTAGTGTTAAATTTCATTGCCAATTTCTAATCTTGTTTTTTTTAAAGTGAATGGTTTGAATTGAATTAGGGTTTAGAAACCATTATGTAGTTGATTAAATCTAATTTGTTATCTAGTTGTTTTGCTAACCTAATCTAGAAGGTTAACTTGCTAATCGAGTTATAAATTAGTGTTAATTTAAGGTTTTCATATATAGTTTGGATTAAGATTTGCTAGGTTATATAATTCAAGTAATGGTTGTTTATGGAAAATAGGTTTTGAATCTTTGCTAATGTGTTGTAATTATAGTGTTTGTAGATTGCTTGTTATGTGGTCTTCAAATTATGCTAATTTAGTTAATTTTAATGTGTGAAATTGGTTTGTAATTGTTGTTTTATGAAAATCAAGAAAGGGGTTTGTGTATGGAAATGGGTTGTGAAGCATGATAAATGAGTTGAATTTATGTGATTGTGGCTAACTAGTTGTGTGGTTGGATATTGTGTTGGATTGTGATGACCGTATCGCTAATTTTCGATATTTACACCAAAATTGCTAGTTTTGTGCTTACTAGGTTTTTGTTAAAATTAATTGGTGAATTATTTGTGATACCTTGGGGATGTTTTTAGCATCTCCTATGACGTTTAGGATGCGTGAGTGCGGAGTTTTGAGTAGTCGGGTTTTGGTTTTGCCGGGCGACCAAATCGACGATTTTTGGCAGTTTTGCGATTTTCGCGTATGTTCCGCGCACCTTCCGCACGTTGTACCTAGCTAGTGAACTTTAGTAGTTTTGTTTGGGTTTTGCGTCGTTCTTGATAAGTAACCTTATGTTTGGTATTGATGTAAATTCCAGGTTCGGTCGCGGAGACGTCAGACGCGGCGCGAAAGGGGAAAGCGGTGATTGGACACAGCTAGCCAGGGATTCCGGTGAGTAGATGTAACATCTACGGGGGACTATCGTTGGATGGCGCGAGCCGCCCGATAGTTTTAGTAACTTATAAGATTCTTAGTAATGTTAGTAATTAGGGGTGTAACACTTGTATGATTAATTGCTACATTCATGCCCTATATTGACATACATATACGAAACCATGTTATAGGACACCTGCACCATTGCTAGGGTTTTTTATATGCAGCCCGAGCACTATTCTTGATTACACACACACCCTGGTAATTGCCATGCCACCACACTAGATAACCTTTAAATTGAACCCTTTTACTATAATTGATACTTAAACTTACGCTATTGCTTTAATTCCTTAAAATGAAATCTTAGAATTGCTATTCATGTGCATGTACTTCATCATATTAATTGTTCACGCCTAATCTATCAATCATACATCGCAACTTGATTATTGACACCATATGCATTCATTATCATTGGCATATGCAGTTATGAGGATTTCTTGAGATTTTGTGATATTCTAGATTTCGGGGGAAAGCCGCAAAATTTCTAAACTTATTATATTTTTAAAATATGTAAATTGCGGTTTTCTAGTGATGTAAGTGTCGTCCACCATGAGTTTGCTGTGGTTTTTGAGACCCGTTTCGAGGAGTTGGATGAACCGTCTCGGGTACATGGTGGGCCCGGTAGGGTACCCCGGGGCAAGAAGCTCGTGGTGCTGACGATGAGCCTGGCAGGGGACGGATTACCTACCGGTGACTTCATTGGGCACGGCGGATATCCAGAGGATACCGACCGGGGCCGCGAGAGGATGAGATATTGATATTGAGATGGGTCTGCCGGATGGCTGAGGCCAGAGACACTATGACATGGATTCATGAGATTTGAGACAGCTTTTGGGTGTCGTTGCTGGACACCGGTTCTCGTCGATTCTTTGAGTATTATGCTGGCATTCTAAAAGAGTTTCAAAAACAAAAAGAGATAAAATGTTTCTTATATATACCTATTGAGACCTCAGATATTCATGTTGCATATTCGTACACTGATGTTGTATACACACCTGCTAGTGCATCCAGTCATACCTGTATTTTAGATGCTAGGATGCTTGTGTGCATGCATACGATAGTCTTTGTAGGTGTTATTTATTACTCACGAGTTGGCAACTCACCCCCGTTGTGCCACAGTCTTTTGCAGGTCCGCTCCGTCAGTTCAGTAGCGGCGGGCGCACTTGTCCTTTTGCCTCCTTTGCCTGGACTCGAGGTTTTGCTCCTAGGTGGGTTATAACATTATTTTGTACCACCTTGTATATTCTTTGTATCTAGTACACTCCATCTACTGTATCTACCAGCATTATTGTATATTGACCTAGAGATGAGACTGTGAGATTTGTAGACTTTTATGCTGTATTTTGGGGTCGAGCTCACTTGAGTCGACATGCTGTTTTTCTTATGCTTCATTATGATTATTTTGCTTGTTGTCATTTTATATTGCGTGGGATTTGTGACCGCCTTGTGGCGAAGAGCTAGCTCCCTTTTGGGGATGCCGTATTTTGTTCTATTCATATATATTTTTGTTGTACCCATTTTGGGGGCCAGTATTTACAAAGGAGACTCTGCCGAAATTTTTGTAAAAATTGGTATTGTTTTTAAAAAGGGTTTTACATGAATTATTTGATAAACTCGCTTTCAATGGATTGGTTTTCCTTCATTCTTTTGCTTAATTGGTTTTGTTTTCTGGGCTTTGGCTTACTTACTTTACGGACGTCTTTAGACGTTTCGTAAACTTAAGTGCCAGTCACGTTCCGTACCCTGCGGGTCGTGACATGATCGGTTCAGGCACGTTGTCTAAAAGCATTAACGTTCTAAATCAAACTACAGTTCTTAGTATACAGAACACACACAAGAGGAAGAGAAATGAACGGATCCTTCTTGAGGTATTGTAGACTAGGTCATATCAATGTGACCCGACTAGCTAAGTTGCACATAGATGCATATTTAAATCAGTTTGAATTTACATCTTGTGAAACTTGCCAGTCATGTTACAAAGATTAGATGACCATAGCTCTGTTTGTTGGAAAACAAAGAAAGAGTTAGTAAACTCTTGGGACTGATACATTGTGATGTATGCAAGGTCCCCTGTCTACACATGCCAGGACCGGTTCTTTGTACTTCATTACATTCTTTGATGATCTCTGAAGATTCAACCATATGTTCCTGTTGAAACATAAGTCTGATGTTTTTGAGATATTCACAGAATATAAGTTAGAAGTAGAGAACCAAAAACCGGGTATAAGTATTATGTCCTATGATGAGATCAGGGAGGAGAATACATGTGCATGGAATTCTTGGACTATTCTAAAGGAGAATAAGATTCTCTCTCGGTGTTACTCCTCTGAATACAGCACAGCACAACGGTGTATCGGGGCGGAGCAATCGCACCACATTAGATATGGTGTGCTCTATGATGAGTACTACTTAGTTACCTATTTCCTTTTGGGCTTGTGCACTTGAGAAGTTGCATACCTATTGAATTGGATTCAAATCAAATCAGTGCCTACCACTCCATATAAGATATGGTATGGGAAGAGCCTATCTCTTAAGTAAGTTAAGATTTGGGATTGTCCGGCCTATGTCTAAAAAGCAAAATCCGGACAAGCTTGAGGCAAGGTCTGTTATGTAGAACTGGAAATGTTCCAGCTATACAAACTGCAGCTGATGATTTGGTAGAACCAAAGGATTCAATTGATTCCAACTAACCTCAGCCTCTCCGCCGATTCCAGTTGATGTTGTGCTGTGTTCGATTGGCTATAACCGGAAATCCCTGGCCAGGGTTGCTGAGATTTACTGGTAAGTGTTATTAGTAGTTTCTCGAACTGTTATAGACCTCATATCGACACGACTTATCGAACTACTGGGGTGTGACGTTTACCACCCCTAGGCGAGATATGCGACATATCAGACGACGAGACCAGACTGTATAGGAGTGTTACTGTTTGGATTCACAGGAGAATGTACATGCTTGCTTGTTGATCTTCTGAGCATTCATACCTGGGGTGGCTGCCTGACCTACAGTGGTATCAGAGCTACTAGGCATTGGATGTCGACCTATGGGGGGTTCTCACTGTGTAACAGTGTGGCGAAGCATAGGCTCTTACCCCGAGGGTGTCCCGAGACCGGAAGGTGTTCCGGCGGGTTGTAGTCCTCGCGAGGGGGCATGCGTAAAAAGTAGCTGCTGAGGGACCCGTTGGTGCCAAGGCGACCCAATTGGATGGGGAAAGGATTAACTGATCATATTCATTCATCTTCTTCTTCCTTAAGTTCCCTTTTGAAAAAGCTTTCTTTTGTGATGAAAGTGAGTGAGAAAAAGATTATAAATGAGAGCAAAAATCCTACTTCATCATTCTCATCTATCCTTGCCATTTAGATGAGGATGTTCACATCATTTCATGAGTGATAGCTTGTGTTAACGAAACTTCAAGGTAGATCATCATTGTATCGAAGATCGGAAGCAAGACTGCATCTTTCTCTTCGTGAAACCTCTCGAGAGTCCAGAACACGATGATCACAGCGAAGGGAGCTCAACACAGAGCTTAAGAAGTGAAGGACCGGATCTACAATGATTGTAATCCCTCTCACTTAGTTCTAAAATGTTTAACATGTTAATTTTCGCCTAAACCCTAGTTTAAAGATCCGGCTTCGGGTTGTTCGGCACGGCTAAAATTTTAATCGGGCATGGTTGATGCCTCGTAGACCCTTGTGCGTGTGCCTAGCAACCCTACAGTGATATCAGAGCCAAGCTAGAGCTTTAGGCGAAGTCTGAGCGAAGTTTAAAGTCCGATCGAACCCAGATACCCCGATGTTTACCCCTCTCTGGATAATTTTCAAAAAGTTGAATTTTTCTGAATTAAAAATGCTTAGAAAAACAAGCAGGAAAAGCTAAGAATTACTGTGAAGTACGGATCTCTGAGTCAACAATTTCATCGCGGAACCACGGCCAAACCATGGTTTTTGCGGCGGTTCCGCGGCCAAAATTTGGACTTAGTCCGTGGAATTTCACTTATTTATTCTTAGGTCATTTCTTGGCAATTTTTTCTGGGAATTTTTTAATTCCGCTCAAGTGTTGAGTTTTCTGGGTTGTATTGGGGAGTTAGTGATTCGATCGGATAATTAAACTTTGTTTAGTTTTTCCGGATATTTTTTAGAAACTGTTAAAAAGTTCGAACGGATATCAATAACTCACTTTTTCCCCTGTCGGAAAATTTTTCAAAAGTTGGATTTTTTCTCGAGTTTAAGAACGTTCTAAGTCGTGCAAGTAACACGGTGGACCCTCTAGAAAACAACAAAACTTAACTCGATTATGTGACCGTCTTGAACTGCCTCTAAACCTTAGGGTTTGCGGCAGTACGGCGTGCCACATGTGAGGCGTTGGCTTGACCCTTCTACGGCAGGACCATTGGTACAGTGGCATGTGATGGATGTTTTTAAACTGATTTCAAGCGTTGAGATATTTTGGGGAAATCTTGGGTGTTTGATTATTCGATCGGAAAGTTTAACATTGTCTATTTATCTGGAATGTGATACAATATTTGGAATCCACAGGTAGTTATGAGATAACTAATATGAATGTTATAAACATAGCACTTTAGTCTCACTTGATCGGTTGCCACAGAATTTTGATGCGATCAAAAGTCCGTCGCAATCGCGTAGCGTACGCGGATATTCGTCGGGTAAACTTAACAGACAGCAACGCCCCATAGCCCCGACCAAGTGACTGTAGGAGAACCCCGTCGCCAAAAGCATCCGTTCGGGTGCTCGCGGCAGCGGTGTTCCACCTTAGTGCACTTCATCAACGGCATCTGGGGGTGCGGCCGTCTACTAAAGTTTGCGACGAGCATTCGATCATGATGTCGGAAATCTTGTTGAATTTCTCGACTTGATATTGAAAAGAATTTTTGAAAAATGAAAATAAAATGCGGGGTTTATAATTATTAGGCATGTGATGTCTAAGAAATTCATTTGGTTAGGCATGCGATGTCTAAAGAGGTTGCGGATTCCAACTGTTGTAGTTTTACACTTTCTTTTCTGTGACCGTAAGCATAGTATGTATTGTATCGCCGGCTTCGTTGCTATACATCAACGACAATCGGGATACGCATACTTTCTTACGTTGATGATATGAGATATTATGTGTTGCTGTAATATGTTATATTGGATCGTCGTGTCTGAATAGCCGGGGGTTTTATGTGAGATGAGAGTTTTTCTTTTTCATTCATGTAAAATTCATTTGTATGTAATATTCTTTTATTGGGGCACTTCCAGGCTGAGGATGATGTCACCATTGTATATTATTTACTTTTCCGCATTAGGTAGACCCAAGGCGGGGAGCACAAGTAACCGGGTTCTAGGTTCCAGTGGGAGACCATCTCGAGGAGTCGAGACCGGGTCTCCTAACCCTAGAATTGGCAGTGTTGCTTGCCGCTTTCGTAGGGGTCTAGGGATGTGGGTTTGGCTATTCATCGCGACCGTGGAATCCGGGTTTTATACAGGCTCATATTGAAAACACGGACGTCCTAGTATATCCAATATTTTATATATGTTCTTCTGCTGCAATGTTCTGTGATGAGATCATATTACTGCCTGAGACGAATGTTTATATTATATATATGAGATATATGTTATATTGCAGATTTCGTTTCAATTGTGATGCTTGCGAAGCATAATAAAATGGGACTTCATTAATGAGATTAATGAAATAAATGAAACCTATGATGTTGTAGAAACTTGTTTAAAAATTGGTAGCTCTAGTTCTTGCTTTGCATAGCGGTGTTCCTTGTAGAACATCCAGCACCTTATTCGATAAGGAAAGAGCCGAGATCCCTTCACCGGGAGTGACCTCTTTAGTGAAACTAGCAGATTCTACAAACTCGGTTTGTCTTTTGATTGCTTCTATAGTTATTGCTTTGCATAGTGATATTTGTGAAATATCCCGCACCTTATTCGATGAGGAAAGGGCCGACGATCCCTTTACCGGGAGTGACCCCTTTAGCAAAACTAGAAAAGCCTAAAAAACACACCATTTAAAATCACTCGATTCTACAACGATATCAAGTTCATTACGCAAAGGGTTTTCTTAAAAACCTGTCGTAGCCCTCCGTCATTTCAGATAAGTAATATTTAGTATTCGTGCTGCTTTTGTTGACCTCTATCAAGGCGTAGTGTGCGGTAGCTGATTACTGCTTATCTGTATAAACATATGATGTGATTGATTTAGGGTAGTCGTGCGACCTTGTTGACCTCTGTCAAGGGTCGTACGGGTGGGTTTACTTCAATCAGGAAATGACGGGTTGAACTTGACTAGCAGCCTATGGTTTGTTGACCTCTATCAAGGTCATAGGACGCTAGGGGTAAAATATTATTGGGAATTTCAAGTGTTTAAATTTGCAATGAGATTGCATACCTTCTATGAGATAGTTGGATCCCGATACCCACTGCGAGTAAGAGCTACTCCTGGGAGAGTTTTACAAATTACAATTAGCCGATCAAGTAGGTGTCTAGAAAGGTGTTAACGGGGTTACGCCCCTGTGAAAACGAGGTTTACTTTAATTAGGTTCGTGCGAAAGCACGGGGGACCTCCCTCAAAGTACCGACACTGGCCTGGCTGAAAGATTGGCGAACTTGTAGCGTGTAATTAATCCCGGCTAGTCTTTCCTTTTAGGGTTTGAAGGAAGATTTGATTAAAACAGTAGGAGACATCCTGATTAGATATATTAGATAACCAATCTAATCTTGCAAGATTATACGCTGAGTGTTTTCTTCTCTCTCTCCAGATAGCGACCATATCACGCCTTAATCAAGATAATAAAACGGATGAATTGACCGAACCCGCTTGTTATACTGAGCTGGGGAACACTGGTCCCGCTCCAACTTATAATTGTTATAAGACAGAGCAGGAAATTGGGGAATACCAGATTTCCCGTGCCGCCCAAACGAAGAAAGTGCATGTTGATACAACATCTTCGGGTGTGTTCATTACAGAGAACTGTTTCTCAGTATCCTGTATGTCCTGGGTATGAGATACCGGATCAGGATCCCACATATGTAATTTGTTACATGGGCTACAGAAAGGTAGAGAACTGAGAACGGGTGATAAGTTTCATGAGATAGAAAACGGTGCAAGTGTTGCAGCCAAGTCTGTTGGTCTCTATCACCCTGTATTACCAGAATACATTGATTCTGAAAGAATGTTATTAGATACCGAACCTGATATACAACATCATATCAGTCTCTTTATTAGTAAAGAAAGGATATAATTTTGTATTGTTGGATAATGTTTTGAACATTTCCTATATCAAGAGTTGATCGGTTCAGGCACGTTAGCTAAAAGCATTGACGTTCTAAATCAAACTACAGTTCTTAGTATACAGAACACACACGAGAGGAAGAGTTCAGAAATGAACAAATCCTCCTTGAGGTATTGTAGACTAGGTCATATCAATGCGACCCGACTAGCTGAAGTTACATTAAGATGCATATTTAAATTTGTTTGAATATACATCTTGTGAAACTTACCGGTCATGTCACAAAGATACGATGACCATTGCTCTGTTTATTGGAAACAGAGAAAAAGTTAGTGAACTCTTGGGATTGATACATGCTGATGTATGAAAGTCTCCTGTCTACACATGCCAAGACCGGTTCTTTTTACTTCATTACATTCTCTGATGATCTCTCAAGATTCAGACATATGTTCCTGTTGAAACACAAGTCCGAACCTTTTGAGATATTCACAGAATGTAAGTTAGAAGTAGAGAACCAAAATACGGGTATAAGTATTATGTCCTTTGATGAGATCAAGGAGGAGAATACTTGAGCACGGAATTCCGGGACTATTCTAAAGGAGAATGAGATTCTCTTTCAGAATTACTCCTCCGTATACACCACACTACATTTATGTATCGGGGCGGAGCAATAACACCCTATGTAATATGGTATGCTCTATGATGAGTACTACTGAGTTTCCTATTTCCTTTTGGAAGTTATGCACTTGAGAAGCTGCATACATATTGAATAGGGTTCAAATCAAATTAGTTGCCTACCACTTCATATGTGATATGGAAAGGGAAGAGCCCATATCTTAAGTTTGTTAAGATTTGGGGCTGTCCGGCCTATGTCTAAAAGCAAAATCCAGACAAGCTCGAGGCAAGGTCTGTTATGTAGAACCGGAAATGTTCCAGCTATACAAACGGCAGCTGATGATTTTGTAAAACCAAAAGATTCAATAGTTTCCAACGAACCTCAGCCTCTCCGCCGATCTAGTAGGGTTCCTCACCCACCTGAGAGATACTTCGGTTTCTCTATGACAGTGGGAGCGAGGATTGCATCATGAGATGATGACCCAACTAGTTTCGAGCAGGCCATCAGGAGTGGGACTCTGTAGGAATGGCTGGATGCTTATCGATCTGAGATGGAATCCTTATACACCAACAAAGTATGGACTTTGGTTGCTTTATCTGAAGGGTTAAATCCCTATCAGGAGCAAGTATATCTTGAGAAGATTACTTGGTGTACATGGAAAAGTTGAGACTTTCAAAGCTATGCTTAAGTCTATCTAGATCCTACTTGCCATGGCTACATACCATGACTACAATATCTGGTGGTTCGGTGTCATGACTGCTTTTCTAAATGATGTTTTAGAAGAGAGCGTCTATAAGTACACAGCCAGAGGGCTTCGTAGACAGTGGGAGCAGCGGAAACGTATGCAAGATTTTTTATATGATAAAGCAGGCATCGCGGAGTTGGAACATCTGTTTTGATGTGGTAGTCAAAGAGTTTGACTTCATCAAAATGGTAGATGAACCTTGTATATACAAAATGGTAGTAGAGAGTATGGTGGTGATCCTCGTAGAGTACATGGATGACATACTCTTGATAGGGAAGGAGTTTCCTATGCTACGATCGGTCAATCTCCGCTTATCACAAGGATTCTCCATATAGGATCAAAATAATACCTCCTAAATCCTGGGTTTTTGGATCTATGAGATAGATCTAATTGGATGTTAGGATACTTACTAGTTGTAGTGAGATGGTATCAATCAATCCTGGGGAGAATCACTGGAAAGGTTCCAGGGTGATAAGAACGACTGAATGTAAGTCGCAGGCATTGTCTATACCCTCAGTGGAGGGACGGTATGTTGGAAGAGTTCCAAGCTAGATACCGTGACATACTAGACGATTAAAGGCAAGATACATCGTTACCAAGGATGCTACCAAAGAGGCAGTCTGGATATATAAGTTCATGAGATGAACTTCGTTCCTACCATTGTGTGACAATGGAGTTGTGGCTTTAGCCAAGGAACCCCCGTCCCATCTGAAATCCAGATATAATTCTTAGGCAGTATCACCTGATCATGGAGATGGTTGATCTCCAGGAAGATCGAGGTTAGGAAAGTAGACACAGAGGACAACAGCGCGGATCCACTCACAAAGGCCTTTTTCCCAGCAGAGACTTTTATGGGATGGTTAAGTATGAGATACTTCAACCGCAGCTAATTGTTGGGTATGTGATACCACAACAGATGGCCCTAGTGTAAGTGGGAGATTGTTAGTTATATGTATGCCCTAGAGGCCATTACTGTATATACGATGTATATTGTAATGGATGCTTGGGCATATATAGGGAGGACTTTCTTGCTCGACATGATAGTATGCTATCTGGTTGCTCTTTATCTTAACATGTACTCTGATAGTCTCTATGTTACATATTGATAAAGCCCTTAGGATATGTACTCGACTACTGGGACTATGATGAGATCATACTAGTGGGGCCACGGTAGTCAACGAGTACATCCTATAACTGTTCCTAGTCGAGGGTGTATCGAGACAGGGCATCGATACACCAGAGTAGACTAGCGTATACGCATCTTGGCCCATATGATGGGCGATGGATGATCCCATATCCATCGGTGTTTGACATCAAGGATGGTGTACGGTGCTCAGTGGAGACTGGGTACACTGGACGGACTCGCCGAGAACTCCCAGATGGTATTATACATCACGTCAGATGGCAGTTCTCCGGTGACACTGGTACAGAGTAGTCTGTTGACCCGAGATCATCATAGAGTCTTGTGTGATTCCCACTGTGCTTTGATTTCCATCATACCACGTCCAAGAGGGCATGCAAAAAGGTGGCTTTTGGGTACAGTCCCGAATCATATGGAGGCAATGAGCGATAGGAGGGGATTCGTCTCTCCCGGTATAGGGAGTTGATGTTGTGCTGTGTTCGATTGGTTATAACCGGAAATCCCTGGCCAGGGTTGCTGAGATTTACTGGTAAGTGTTATTAGTAGTTTCTCGAACTGTTGTAGACCTCATATCGATACGACTTATCGAGCTACTGGGTCTGACGTTTACCACCCGTAGGCGAGATATGCGAGATATCAGACGACGAGACCGGACTGTACAGGAGTGTTACTGTTTGGATTCACAGGAGAATGTACAGGCTTGCTTGTTGATCTTCTGAGCGCTCAATACCTGGGTGGCTGTTACGTTTAGCTGACCGCTTGCAGCTTGTGGGTGTTTGATATGATCATCACCTACTGCCGGCGTATTGACGATTCTTTAGAGTCCTACACAGAGGTTTCTTGACTCAGGCAAAACGGAGTAGGAGCACATATGTGATATGTGCGGGACCGAGGATAATGCGGTATGTGATACCGTATTGGATTCTCGCGATATGAGATATCGGCCGGGTATATGTGATATAGCCGGGTCATCATATTAGTCTGTTATATGCGATATAGCGGATTGTCGGATCAAGTGTTGATTCGATAATTTAATGTATAATAATATATATGATATATTAAATTACATTAACTAATATTAGCTCACTAAAAGATTCATTTTCTCACGGGATAATACATTGATATATATGCGATATATGTTAATTGTATTATTTTCTATTGTTACAAAATATATTGTATATGTGATATATAATATTGTAACATATTAGGGTTACAAATTTAACCATGGTTTAGGGTTTAAACTTGGTTAGGGTTTGGATTAGGGTTAGCTTTTGCATGAAGCTTCCATGAAGCTTCATGAAGCTTTGACTTTGTGGTTGCTTGATATTTTTGTGAGATATTATGTTAACCCAATCCAAACCATTAACTCTAGTTAACTCTCTACAAGGGTTAACTCTTTCTGCTTAACCCTTGGTTAGATTTGTAACCACTACAATAATTCATTGTTCATCACAAAAGGATTAAGTGATCATATTCATTCATCTTCTTCTTCCTTGAGTTCCCTTTTGAAAAAGCTTTCTTTTGTGATGAAAGTGAGTGAGAAAAAGATTATAAATGAGAGCAAAAATCCTACTTCATCATTCTCATCTATCCTTGCCATTTAGATGAGGGTGTTCACATCATTTCATGAGTGATAGCTTGTGTTAACGAAACTTCAAGGTAGATCATCATTGTATTGAAGATCGGAAGCAAGACTGCATCTTTCTCTTCGTGAAACCTCTCGAGAGTCCAGAACACGATGATCACAGCGAAGGGACCTCAACACGGAGCTTAAGAAGTGAAGGACCGGATCTACAAAGGTTGTAATCCCTCTCACTTAGTGTTAAAATGTTTAACATGTTAGTTTTCGCCTAAACCCTAGTTTAAAGATCCGACTTCGGGTTGTTCGGCACGGCTAAAATTTTAATCGGGCATGGTTGATACCTCTGCGCGTGCCTAGCAACCCTACACTGGATGCTTAGCGATCCGAGATGGAATCCATGTACACCAGCAAAGTATGGACTTTGGCTGCTATATCTGAAGAGTTAAATCCCCATCAGGAGCAAGTATATCTTAAGAAGATTACTTGGTGTAGATGGAAAAGTTGAGACTTTCAAAGTTAGAATTGTTAAAGGTTTTCGTCATCGACCAGGTGTGGAAAATGATGAAACCTTTTCAAGTAGCTAAGCTTAAGTCCATCCAGATCCTACTTGCCACGGCTACATACCATGACTACGATATCTGGTGGCTGGGTGTCATGACTACTTTTCTAAATGATGTTTTAGAAAAGAGCGTCTATAAGTACACAGCCGGAGGGCTCCGTAAACAGTGGGAGCAGCGGAAACGTGTGCAAGATGTTTTATGTGATAAAGCAGGCATCGCGGAGTTAGAACATCTGTTTTGATGTGGTATTCAAAGAGTTTGACTTCATCAAAATAGTAGATGAACCTTGTATAAACAAAAGGGTAGTAGGGAGTATGGTGATGATCCTAGTAGAGTACGTGGATGACATACTCTTGATAAGAAAGGAGTTTCCTATGCTACGCTCGGTCAATCTCCGCTTATCACAAGGATTCTCCATATAGGATCAAGATTATACCTCCTGAATATTGAGTTTTAATCTGTGAGATAGAAGTAAATAGATGTTAGGATTCTCACTAGTTGTAGTGAGATGGTATCAATTGATCCTGGGAAGAATCACTGGAAATGTTCCACGGTGATAAGGACGACTGAATGTCAGTCACACGCATTGTCTTTACCCTCAGTAAAGGGACGGTATATTGGAAGAGTTCCAAGCTAGATACTGTGGTATACTAGACGATAAAGGCTGGATACATCGCTACTTAAGATGCTGCCAAAGAGGCAGTTTGGGTCTTTATTAGTTTATGAGATGAACTTCGTTCCTACCATTGTGTAACAATGTAAGTGTGGCTTTGGCCCAGGAACCCCGGTCCCATCAGTGACCCAGACATATTCTGAGGCTGCATCACCTGATCATGGAGATTGTTGATATCCAGGGTGATCGAGGTTAGGAGAGTAGACTCAGAGGACAATACGGCGGATCCACTCACAAAAGCCTTTTCCCAGAGAGAGATTTTTATGGGATGGTTCAGTATGAGATACTGCAACCACTGCTACAGATGGCCCTAGTGCAAGTGGGAGATTGTTAGTTATATGTATGCCCTAGAGGCCATTACTGTACATAGGATGTATATTGTAGTGGATGCTGAGATATATATAGGGAGGACTTTCTTGCTCGACATGATAGTATGCTATCTGGTTGCTCTTTATCTTAACGTGTACACTGATTGTCTCTCTGTTACATGTTGGTAAAGCCCTTAGGATGTGTACTTGACCGCCTGGACTATGATACGGATCATACTAGTAGGGACATGGTAGTCCATAAGTACATCCTTCAAGGTCCCTAGTCGTGGGTGTATCGAGACGTGGCATCGATATACCAGAGTAGACTAGCGTATACCTTCTCGACCCATACAGATGGGCGATGGATGATCCCATATCCATTGGTGTTTGACATCAGAGATGATATACGGGTGCTCAGTGGAGACTGGGTACACTGGACGGACTCGCCGAGAACTCCCAGATGGTATTATACCTTACGTCAGATGTCAGTTCTCTGGTGACACTGGTACAGGTTAGTCTGTACACCCGAGATCGTAATGGAGTCTTGTGTGATTCCCACTGTGCTTTGATTTCCACCTTACCACGTCCAAGAGGGCGTGCAAAACGGTGATTTTTGGGTACAGTCCCGAATCACATGGAGGCAATAAGCGATAGGAGGGGATTTGTCTCTCCCGGTATAGGGAGTTGATGTTGCGCTGTGTTCGATTGGCTATAACCGGAAATCCCTGGCCAGGGTTGCTGAGATTTACTGGTAAGTGTTACCAGTAGTTTCTCGAACTGTTATAGACCTCATATCGACACGACTTATCGAGCTACTGGGGTCTGACGTTTACCACCCCTAGGAAAGATATGCGACATATCAGACGAACAGACCGGACTGTACGGTAAGTGTTACTGGTTGGATTCATAGGAGTGTGAGCAGGATTGCTCGTTGATCTTCTGATCGCTTAATACCCGGGTGGCCGTTACGTTTAGCAGACCGTTTGCGGCTTGTGGGTGTTTGATATGATCATCACCTGCTGCCGGCGTATTGACGAGTCTTTAGAGTCCTACACAGAGGTTTCCTGGCTCAAGCGAAACGAAATAGGAGCGCATATGAGATATGTGCGGGACCGAGAATAATACCAGAATGTGATACTGTATTCTATTCTCGCAATTTGTATCATCGGCAGGTTATATGTGATATAGCCGGGTTACCGAATCAAGTGTTGATTCGATACATTGATACACTTGATATTAGTCGGTTATATGCGTATGACCGGATCATTAAATCAAGTGTTGATTTAATGATTTAATGTATAATTATATATTTGATATATTACTTTACATTAACTAGTATTGGTTCACTTAAGATGATTTTCTCACTTGATGTGCACATTGTATATGTGATATATTTTTGTGCACTTGATTGTATCATGTTTGATGATACATGCAAACTTGGGTGTATTTTTGATTTAAACCATGCTTAGGTTAATAGTTAGGGTTTTGTTATCTTTACTTATTCTTTTATTCATTTATTTTTGGAAAGAATAAAATGGTGGCTAAATTTGTTTTTACTTGAAGCTTTGAAAAGCTTTAGCCATTTTGTCTTTTGCCTTAACCTAACCATTAAACCTAAACCCTAGTTTATTCTCTACATGTGTTAGCTTCACCCATGGTTTCATTATGATAAGATCACTTTATTTTTATTATTGATTTAATTCCTTTTCATTCTCTTCTTCTTCTTCATCTTCATCATGAAGAAAAAGAAAAAGGCTTGCCTGAAAATTATCAAGTGATGAATCCAAATCCAAAGTGAACTCACTTCCTATTTTTTCATCCTCTACCACTTGCCATGTAGTAGAGTGTGTTATCTTCACAAGTTCCATGACCTAATGAAGGTGGAGCTTGAGTTTGAGTCGCCTCGACGTAGATCATCTTCGGCATCGAAGTCAACGAACTAGCCCGACCATTTCTTTGATGAAACCGATGCTAGAGTCCGGGATTCCGATGATCGCAGCGGAGGGACGTCAACACGGAGCTAGAGAAGTGGTGGACCGGATCTACAAAGGTTGTATTTCCATTCACTTATTAGTCAAGCAGTTTACTAGCTTGTAGTTTCGCTTAAACTCTAGTTAACGATCTTGCTAATGGTTGTTCGGCACCTAGAAAATTTTTGTTTGGCATGGTTGATGCCTTGTGGAACCTCTTGAGTGTGCCTAGGAACCCTACAGTTGGCAACCGGCTTTTGCAATTTGTTCAGCAATGGTCAAGGGTGTAAAAGTTGCCTTATTCGCCTCAAAAGGAGTATCAACATGTTCATATGGAAATGACTGTAATTGTTTTCCTAAGGTTTTTGGAGCAGTGAAATGTATGAAACTTTGTCTATGGACCTTTGCAATATGCTCAGCAATGTACATGGGTTTAAAAGTTTCCTCACTAGTTTTAAAAGGAGTATCAATATAAGAAGGTGTTGAATTTTGACACGGTTGAAAGGAACTTGGGTGAGGTGTCCAACTGTTATTTCTAAAGCCCTCTATCCTATACCTTAAAGAAATGGTGGGGTCGGAAGTTCTACCAAAGTAATAACGATATAAAGAAATATCTGGTTGCGTGTAGCAAAGCTCGCCAAGAGTTGGTCGGTTTGGGTTACCCATCATTAGAGAATGAAAACAAAAGAGGGTGAAATGGTAAATTTTTTAAAGCTTTTTTGGGGATTTTTGAAAAAATTTTGTTTGGAAAGAGGTACTCGACTCAACTAATCACAATTGTGCACAAACAATCCCTGGAGCTAGGGTCATCTAGGTCAAATCACTAGACCGCTCCTAGACTTCCAAAGGACAATGCGTAGGATAAATCCTCTATTACCTCCTTATCAATTTTACAGCCAGATAAGTGGCAGGTAACTGGGAGGTATCCGCTATACGTATCACAGAAATAACGTGCCTAATTAAGTAAACAACTTTCCTTAGTCACACTTGCCTTAGACACCACAAGAAAAGTGTAGGGTGATGCGTATGCTTATTTGTGATTTGTGGGGCCTAGGAAGGGTGATGAAATCCCCACCTAATCTGAATTTGGGTTTCTTACCTCTTAATGTCTTTTTTAAATATGCAAAATAATCCAAAATCTAAAACACGCAAAAAGTTTTTTTAGCGGCGCTGTTTGTAATGAATCCTGCAGGCAGAACAGTTTATTGGAGCTTCAAAGGAGAAAGGAAGAAGAGAGAATGATACCAGAAAGATTTGGGGGCCCAACTCCCCAAGTTGGCCGTGGTTCAGCCGCCAAATACACAAGTTGGCTGCGGTTTCGCCGCCTTCTGGTAGAATCCCTTCTCCAAATTTTTGCACAGCACTCTAATGCTCCTCTGCTCCAATTTGAAATTCTTTGAATCTCTATTGGTTCACTCCAAGTGCTCCATATTTCTTACAAAACTCGCAACAAGGCAAGATGAATCAGGTGGGAAAGGGCGTTAAAGCAAGTGTCGTTTAAAAAACAAGATGCGGTTTTAATTTTTCATTTTTTTCTGAATTTTTTTAGAATCTGTTCTCCGCCGAAAGATGTGACCGGAACGTTTGGACGTCCGGCTTAAATTTTGGCGGCAGAAGCTATTTAGTTTTATCCGTCCACCTCTCCGAAGATGCCAAGTTGATTTATGATACCGTATATCGGAGGTTTGGACCGATGCGGCCGTTGTAGCAGACTTCGTCAGATTCCCCCTCGTTTGCGAGGGGTTTTTGATTGTGGGGACGCTCTTCCCTGCAGGTGTAAGCCCCTGCAGTTAATTATGCTACCGCCTCGCGGTAACCACTTTCTCCTTCTCCAGATGGTTACTTCATGTCATGTGTGTTTGTTTTGTTTTTTGGTTGTCCGTGGATTGTATACGGAGACTAATTTATGTTATCGCCCGTAGGGCATGAATTAGTCCAAATCCGTATTTTCTTAGATTTGGGTTTGGGTTGGTTTAAGGACCGTTAGTCTTTTTTTAGACTAAGATCAACTCAAACGTTTGTTGAGGATACGTTAGTCTAATTTTAGACTAAGATCTACTTAGCAAGATTTTGGGAACATTTAGATCCAACAAAAGTGCATGTGGGCTCTGTTGTGTTAGTTTAGGGACATTACGGTCTATAAGTTTAAGGACATCATATTCCATGGAGTTTAAGGACATCATAATCCATAGTTTAAAGATGTCATACTCTATAGAAGTTTAGTTTAGGTACGTTGCGGTCCGTAGTTAGTTTAAGAACATTACGGTCCATAGTTAGTTTTAGGACGTTGCGGTCCATTGGGTTTAAGGACATCATAGTCCGTGACAGTTTAAAAACATCATAGTCTATAAAGTTTAAAGACATCATAGTCTATGAGTGTAAGGGCCTCACAGTCCATAAAGTTTAAGAACATTATAGTCCATGAGTTTAAGGACCCTATAGTCCGTAATGTTTAAGGACATCATAGTCTATGGAATGTCTGGTTATCGGGACACGCCACCTCTCTGAAGACGTTGAAGAATTACAACGACACATATCAGAGGAATGAAGAGATGTACCCTTGAACCAATGTTGGTTTGGAGATCTGTAGTCAAGTTTGGGTCTATGATCAGTTAAAAAGATTTATGAGCATATGGGCTCAATTGATCTGAATTAGAGGTCTGCGGCCAACTTGGGCTCGGCCCACTCAGTTAAAATGTTGAACATTTAATTAGGCTTAGTCCTTTTTATTTAACAATGCTGAGCATTGGTTTGGGTTCTGACAACCTTTTTGTCTTTTATTGAGTGTTGAGCCCTTATTATGGCTCTGAGGCTTTATTTAAAGAACAGTTTATGTTCCCTCGGCGTCCACGTGAGGAGCATGTAGTGCGCTTGGCGCTGAGCGCCGGACTTAAAGCGCTAAGGCTCTTCCTGTAAAATAGCGCACACGTGAGGAGCACGTGGTGCGCTTGGCGCTGAGCGCCAGAATTGGAGCGCCGATGCGCTTCTTATGAAATAGCGCACACGTGAGGAGCACGTGGTGCGCTTGGCGCTGAGTTCCAGACAATGAGTGCATAGCGCTCCTTGTGAAATAGCGCAACGTGAGGAGCACGTAGCGCGCTTGGCGCTGAGCGCCAGACTTAGAGCGCTATGGCGCTTCCTGTTAAATAGCGCACATGTGAGGAGCACGTGGTGCGCTTGGTGCTGAGCGCCAGCCAATAAGTGCAGAGCCCTTCTTGTGAAATAGCGCACACGTGAGGAGCACGTGGTGTGCTTGGCGCTGAGCGCCATCCAATGAGTGTAGAGCGCTCCTTGACCAATTTTGTGCTCTGAGAATTAAGTTTTCGTTTATAGGAGACTTTGTCTCATAGCTCTAAGAACAAGGTTCTTACTTTAATAGGATATGTTACAATCTCTTATGATTTTTTTGTGAAACACTTTGTTTTTATCTTATAGGTCTGTGATCTAATAAGAACTAAGTTCTTCTCCCTCCTTTTTTATGATGAGATGCTATGATCACTTTTGTGAAGGACCTCTGTCTTATAGATCTATGATCTTGAAAAAGAACTAGGTTCTTCTTCTTTTGATGAGATGCTTTGATCTCTCTGTTTTATTTACCTTGAAGAAATTCTTCTTCCGAGAGCTCGCTCTTCTCTTTGAAACTTCTCAAAGCTTGTGGGGGGGATTCCTCTGTACAAGACTTGAAGTCTTGGGTCCTTTATATAGGGGTGGCTGATTTGTTGAATCAGTTAAGGAGATCTTTCTCTGATTAATTTGGGGATGTTTCCCCGCTATTGGATCTTTGATCCTAGGGCTTCTGTTTTACAGAAGACAATCTTCTTATTTCTTAACAAGATTGGGAAATTATTTTCCAATATAGAGATTGTTCTGTACCTTGGTGATTTTTAATCACCATTGGATAATTGATCCAACGGTGCTCTGATTTACAAAGCACAATCTTTCTTGTTTGGAAAAATTGTGAGGAGTATTTCCTTAACAGAATTTTATTCTGGTAGTTTGATTATTTATCACCTTCGTTGGATCTTTGATCCAACGGTGGGGAACATTTAGTTCTAGCGCTTGGCGCTCTCGTGCCTTGCACGTGAGCGTTGTTTTAGAGTCTTTGACTCTTAGCGCTGGCGCACTTGGCGCCCGCGCTCTCGTGCTTTGCACGCGAGTGCTGCTTCATAGTCTTTGACTCTCAGCACTAGCACACTTGGCGCTAGCTCTCTCATGCTCTGCACGTGAGCGCTGCCTCAGAGTCTTTGACTCTCAGTGCTGGCGTTCTTGGCGCTAGCGCTCTCATGCCTTGCACGTGAGCGCTGCCTCAAAGTATTTGATTCTTAGCACTGGCGCTCCTGGTGCCAGCGCTTTTATGAAGCGCTGCTTCATTTCAAATTTCAAAATTTGAATAGAGCTTTGCTCTGATTGGGGGAAATAAATGCCCCCACCGCTGCACTCATATGACTCACACGTGAGTTCAGCGGTGGTAGCCTTTCCACGTTAGATCAACTTAGAAGTTGAAACGACTCTTAGTGCCTATAAATAGGGCCTTTTGCCCTTGAGATGACTGTTTGTTCATCTTCTTTCTTGTTTTTCTGAGAATTAATTCTCTTTCAGTGCCATGCTCTCTTCCTTAAGAAGTTTCTTAAGAGTCGAAACTCTGTCCAAATTTGGTAAAAATTAAACTCATTAATAGAGCTTCACTCTTCTCAGATCATAGATCTTAAAAATATTTTTAGGGTTTTACCCATTAACAGAGCCATGCTCATCTTTTGATCATAGATCTTCAAGATATAACTTTTTTTAGGGTGATTTTAACCCATTAATTTGAACACTGTTCGTGAAGAACTCGTAGAGTTTATTCATAGATCTTGAAGATCTTGAAGTTTTTATCTTAGTAAAAGCTTTTCTTTTAGGGTTTTTGATGGGTTATTCCATCATCTTCACAGAGCATAGCTCTTCAGAATTTTTTTGAGGGGAATTCTATTCCTTTCATCATTAATTATGACAGATGTCATATCTGTTGTAGAGCACAACTCTCATGGGAGATTAACTTCTTGGCTCGAGGGGCCTCTCAATAAATGAGAATCCTTTTAGGATTTCTTATTTAATGAATGATTGTCTCATCAATGATAAGACTGTCTCATAAGTGATGAGCCGTCATCAAGATTTTGTGGGTCCCCTTTGGTCCCTTTCCACAACATTGCAGTGCAGTACAAATTTAAAGTACAAAATACTAAAACTTGAGCTGTTGCATTGATGGCTAACTTTTTATTTTTTCGCGCAGGTACTATATCTTTCGACACTTCTTTCCCCTTTATCCATTCGGAAAGCGGATTCCCTGAAGCGCATGTGGATAGGGAAGTCTTCGCGTTGATCAAAGATCATGACCCGAAGCAAAAGAACCTTCATTTATTGGGGACGTCGTACAATCAGATCATCAGGGGTCGGCGGAGCTTTTCTTGCGCAGCACCTTCGGAGCCCATTTCAGCGATCCATTATGCTGACGCACCTCCGGTGAACTATTCTGTAGAGGAGGTCAACTGTACCTCAGAGGGTTGCCTTCAACCCTCTATGGCCGCGTTACCCGTACAGCCGCCGATGGTTTTGGATACTCTGGGACGGCGTATATGTCAAGGAGAGTCACGCCCTTGGGGACAGCCATACATGATAGGCCTAACTCCTCGCCATCCAGCTGAGTATTTGCAGTGGGCCTAGTACATTTTATCGGCCAAGAGATCGTTGCTGCTGAGGCTTGGGTTATACCCCGCCGTTTATATGTCTCTCTTCCAATACTCCACGCCTCCTGTATGGTGGGTCAAGGCTTTTCTGGAGAAATGGAATATTCCGACCCACACCTTCCTTCTGTCGGATCGAGAAGTCTCAATCTCTTTAGAGGAGTTTGCAGAGATCTCTGGCTTACCCGTTAGGGGAGAACACTACGAAAAGCTGCTTTCTCCGGACGAGTACATCTTTGCCACCAAATCAATGGTAATGGGTCTTACCCAGGAGAACGCCATTCAACACCAATTCCCAAGCTTGATCAAGGTGTTGAATATCTACGAAAGTCTTTTTATGGTATCCGGAGGGCATGGAGTCAGCTATGCGGACTTCATCGCTCGCTTTCTTCGTCCGGAAGCCTTATCCAAGCAAGCTGCACTGTTCGCCAAGCTTGACGATCCGTTTGGTTTTTTTTTGGATAGCCAGCCGACAGTGGAGGCGGATTTAAAAAGTTTCTTTATTCCGGCTGCTCCTGTCATTCCTTTCGCGGAGCTTGCTGCTCCGGACGTCGATGAAGAGACGTTCGTGCTGGGGTTCATTTGCTTATGGGTGAATTGGTTCGTGCTTCCAATGCACCCTCGTTATATGAGGCCATCAGTCTTTTACCCAGCCCATCATATGGTTGCGGGAATGCAAGTGGCTATCGGGATTGCTGGGTTGGCACACCTGTACCATGGTCTCCGCTTAGCGGCGAACACCACTCAGCCATGGGTGCATCCTATCAACTTTCTCGCTGTATTATTTTATGTCATGGATCAAGCTACACGTACATGGCGCTTTTGGTGCCCATAAATGATCCCGTTTCTACGACAGTTACAACTTCCCTCGGATTATGCACTTAGTTGACGCGTCCGTTTTAAATCCGTCATAGCGGGAGGCTAGGGGTTTGATCGTTCGTCCGCGTACGGTTGGATATGGCATGACCTTTGTCGATAAGGTTTTAACCACAAAGAATCCGCAAAAACGGTGCAGCCTCTGCGCGATACTTTTAATGATGGGGCCTCTACCTTGAAAGCTCGGGAGATTCTTCATTTATATTCAATCAGGCCAGGCTTTCTAGTGTTTAGGAAGAACGATTCGGCATTGTTCATGAGGTACAACCCACACCGTTTTGCCCAACAATCAAGCTATAATCAAGGCGTCCCGCTCGAGGCCTTCCTAGCTGAGCCAGTAGCCACAGAAGAAGGTATTCGAAATGCATTACACCATTTTATGCGGTTGAACACCGGCTCTAATTTCTTTATCAGTGAGCTGAGTTGCGTTCGGCGAATCTTGAATGCATGTGTGGCGTGGTATCAACATTCAATGGGCGCTGTTATTAGGGAAGAAAAGCGATTTTTGCTTGATCCCAAGGGTACCGCCCCTGCTGGTAATCCAGCCGTTCCCTTGAAGCGACGGACCATCGTCCGTCTTCCCTTGAGAGAAACTGCTGCGGCTGTGGTACCACGTGTTATGCCTGAGCTGCCCCTACCCCGTTCTCCTTTAGAAGCAATAGCTGTAGCATCTCCTGAGTCTGGCATGGGTACTGAGATCGGGACTCGTCACGCCAAATTGCCCGCCAAGCGCAGACTCGTGTTATCGGCTGCCAACGTTAAGTCGCAGAAAAATAAGAAGTCACTATTTTCCGTGGACGTTGGATTTGGCCAGGAACCTCATGCCCCTTACAGAGAGGGCCTAAGTGAGTATGGGACCAACGAGGGTTTATTTATGGCGTCGGATGATATTGATCTAGATGCTGCTATCGTGGTTTCCGAGCAACTAGCTCGCAATGAAGCAGCACTGATTACCATTGCACAATCAGGTAGAATTCAGTCGTATCATTTCGTGGTTATATTTTTTTTATAATTATGCTTTGACTGACGCTTTTTTCTTCAACTGGTATCTCCGCCGAAGAGGCTCTCGCGGCTTCCCTCAAGACTTTCGAGGAGGAAGAGAGGATTTGCGCTTCTTTGGGCTTTGGTATACTTCGGCTTGCTGTGCCTTCATACCCCTTTTTCTTTATTCATGGTTTAACCCTTCCTTTTCATCTTATTACAGGAACTGCCTCGACTCAGGTCATCCCGAGCGCAGCGGTGATGCGGCGACGCTTCCAGAGCCGGTGAACGCCTTGAAATTCATTTAGGATGTTTTCGTGTTAATTAGCAATTTTGCGTGTTTTTCATAAAAACCAAAATATCTTATTTTCCTTCTTGGCTAGTGATAATTGTGTTGTGAAGTATTATATATATAATTATATGTAATTATAGGGTTATTAATTATTTCTAGTCGGGTTTACCCTAGGTGAGAATTTTTGTGTTAAGTGCACACATACACACTTATCATATTTTGTGACCTAGGTTAAAAGTGTTAGCATGTTAAAAATTTCTTTCTTGCATGGTTGTTAATTCCCCCACCCATATTAATCAAGTAAAACCCTTTTTATAATACAAAATTCAAATAGAAATAGAGGTATGGTGGGTAGGTGGGAAAAATTGACTTTTGTTTGACATTTCCTTCTCTCTTCTCTCTCTTCCTCTCTTTCTAAGAATTCCTTGCAGAATTCCAGCAGAAAACACAGCACTTCCTTCACCTTTTCTTCTTTTTTTCACTTCTCTTTGATCTCTACACAAAACCCTACACAAATCTAACCATTTTCATCACAATAACCTTGGTTTAATGGCTCCTTTGAGGTGTTTGGTGGCAAGTCTGCATACTTGAGGAGGGAGCTGGAAATTTTGGGTTGTTCTAAGGTCTTTAGAAGGTATTAACTCATATTTAACACCCTTTCACCATAACTTGTAGTATTTCTAGCAAAATATCACTTTTTTGTGCAATTTTAGTGCTATTGAAGGGATTTAATGAAGTTGTGTTAAAATTAACATTTTCATGGCTTAATTATCTTGGTGATGAGTTGTTAAGGTGGTTTTAAACTGGGGTTTGCTTCAGGTTTCATGAAAATACCCTAATGTATCATATTAGTGTCAAAAATGTGGTTTTTAACTAGAATTGGGCTCTGTTGAATCTGCTGCTACCCGAGTTGCTTCAGATTGAAATTGTAATTACTGGGGCATACAAAGTAGGTATGGAGTGCACACACAAAACCTGGGAGCCCATCTCCCTACCCAGGCCGCCGAAAAATACATTCTGGCCGCAATTTGTGGCCAGATGGGAGAATTGTAGGTTAGGGTTTGGGTGATGGGTGTCTGCTCCTATGTGTAGTATTATGGTATAAATAGTTTTGTAAAATTGTTCCTTTATCAAAATCTGGGATATAATACCCTATTTCTCGTATTTTAAACCTTCGCGACACGCGTGATACGTGTGTGGGTTTGGGGTTTCTGCGTATCGCGACGCGTCGGGGTAGCTTCAGGCGCGTAATCACACGTTTTAGCGTATCGCGCACACGCGTGCTTGGTTTGCGACGCGAGTTACTAGTTTGGCTTTAATGTCGTGTTTGTGTGACTTCGAGCTTATGTGTGATATATTGTGTAATTCTAGGTTCGCAGGCGGGTACGTCGGACGAAGCTAAGAAATGGAAGCAGGTGGTCGGTTACGAGTAGCGCACGACCAGGTGAGTAGATTTAACATCTACGAGGAAATCGCCCGTATGGCGTTAAGCGTCAGGGCGTGTTAGGATATTTAGTATAGATGTTCATATGGACTGTAGTAGCATACCTTATTGTTGCATATAGAAATGATAGCATAGGACACTGCACTGTCACTAACGGTTCAAGTTGCACGAGCACGATTTATTTGCTACACTCACACCGTTGTGATTGCCATGACACTCGCATTATAGGATTGCTATAAATCATATATCATATTGATTCCTCTTTATTGATGTTTTTCATGATTTGCCGCATATACAACATATATTCATACTTGGGCACATATACATCACATATCCATACCGGTACCATATACAACATCTATTCATACTTAGGCACATATACATCACATATTCATACATGCGCACATGCAAACTATGTACTCATACCAGTGCACATATATATTGATATCTTCATACTTGCTTAGATTTACGCATTGAGATATGTTGTTTCCATGTTATTTCTGGATTTGGGAACCGGGGATATTTCAAAAGAGAATAGTTAATTATTTAAAAACCGGGTTTCCTTTGATATGATATTTCAGTGCGTCCACCATGTGTTTTCTCGGTGCTAGAGTGATATATGAAACCCGATTCGAGGAGCGGACGAGACCGATTATGGGTACATGGTGGACCCGGTATGGTACCCTGGGGCGAGAACGGATCTGTCGTGCAGTAGACGATGAGCCTGGCAGTGGGACCACTACCTACCGGTGATTGGTTAGACCTGGCGTTTATCCGGAGGATACTGACAAGAGTCGATAGATGGATGCGGGATGACCCGTGCTGCCGGGGCCGAGGGGCGATACCGCAGACGGAGCCCGTGGGCTGACCCGGACTGACGGATGCCCGATATATGAGGATTTGTGTGTCGATACTAGACACGAGTATTTCTTGATATTTTGAGTGCCGATGTTGGGCACTCACGATTTTATGAGATTTACAAGATTTGAGAACCAAAGAGGATGACGGCGCCTGAGTAGTATTGGGTTTTGGGTGCATTGATGGGTACCGATTATACTTTCCACGATGACATTCCGTGTAGATGTTATATTTCCCATGCTCAGTATGTAGTATTTGATATCTCATCCTGTATCTATTGTACCTGATATAGTACACATGCTTGCACGATCATTACCTACCCTGCTCATTCTATATAGGGTTGTTAGATTGCATTGCCATACCTGATTATCACATATCTTGCTCATCACATGGAGATGTTATTAGATCGCACTTGTTGCATGATTTTGAGCATCCAGTTCATCATATATATGTTATCTGTTGGCATAGGTTAGAGTATCGCAGCACGTGCATACTCGCGATTACCTTTATATGTTATCTACTATTCACGAGTTGGCAACTCACCCCCATTGTGCTACGGTGTTTGCAGGTTGCCCTTCGGAGTATTCGCGGCAGGCTGCTCTATTGCATTTTTTGACACAGATACCCCTAAAGTTGGCGTACTAGCTCTTTTGCTAATAGGTGGGTTTTGTGCGGTATCTGTTTATCTTTCAGTTATGTACATTATTGTATCTAGTACTCTCCATCTACCACTTATGTATTGACTTAGAGACCAGTTGTGAGGACGATGTATATTATTTTGTACTCTGGTGTCGAGCTCGTTGTGAGCCGACTTTACTTATGCAGTTTATTCTATCTGTGATGTTTCCCACTTATTGCTCATTTTCTTCGTTACGGCGTCGTATATTGTTATCTTGGTAATTGTTTACGTAAGGTTTCTTAACATTTTGGTAAATGCTTCTATTCAATGCTTAAAACACTATATACTTTTACTGGTTTGATTTCTGTGTTTTCGGCTTACTTAGTCGCGTTACGCCTGTAGACGTTACATGGTTAAGTGCCGGTCACAGGCCAAACTTTTGGGTCGTGACAAAGTTGGTATCAGAGCGGAGGTTTTACCTTCGGAGTGTAGGATGACCCTGGTATGATGGAGTAGGTAGCTGCAGCAGAGTGGCGTAGCGTGCGTATGTTCCGCGGTATACTCACGACACGGTACTCCACCTAAGCGACCTTAACACTTATTGATTGAAATTCCTTCGTAATTGTATACATCCTTGTGATTCGATTTTCGTATCCTCATCGAATCATAATTTCTTTCAGCCATTATGCCGCCAAGGACTACGAGGGCGCAGAGAGCGGCCACGGGAGCCGAGATTCGAGTTGATTCGTCGGAGACGAGGACTGATCCGGGAAGTACACCCGTTGTACCAGAGCAGATTGTTCCTCCTACGACAGACCAGATCACTAGACTAGTGGTAGAGATGCAGGGCTTGCGCCAGACGATGAGCTCTTTGGTGGAGGTCGTTCGAGCGCAGCAATAGGTTGTTGTCACCCCTGTTACCCAGTGGTTCTTTGCGATCATCATGCAGTATTCCGTCACCTACATAGCACCGTGTTAGTTGTATGTATGCCCTATAGGCAAGTATTGTACAGATGATGTATATTATATTGGATGCTTGGACATATATAGAGATGACTTTCTTGCTCGATATGATAGTATGCTATCTGGTTACTCTTTATCTTAACATGTACACTTGTCTCTTTAAACTGTCTTTTAGTTACATGTTGGTAAAGCCCTTAGGATGTGTACTTGACTGCCTGGACTATGATGCAGACCATACTAGTGGGGACATGGTAGTCCATAAGTACATCCTTCAAGGTCCCTAGTCGTGGGTGTATCGAGACGGGGCATCGATATACCAGTGTAGACTAGCGTATACGCTTCTCGACCCATAAGATGGGTGATGGATGATCCCATATCCATTGGTGTTTGACATCAGAGATGGTATACGGGTGCTCAGTGGAGACTGGGTACACTGGACGGACTCGCCGAGAACTCCCAGATGGTATTATACCACACGTCAGATGGCAGTTCTCAGGTGACACTTGTACAGGTTAGTCTGTAGACCCGAGATCGTCATAGTGTCTTGTGTGATTCCCACTGTGCTTTGATCTCCACCTTACCACGTCCATGAGGGCGTGCAAAACGGTGGTCTTTGGGTACAGTCCCGAGTCACATGGAGGCAATGAGCGATAGGAGGGGTTTCGTCTCTCCCGGTATTGGGGGTTGATGTTGCGCTGTGCTCGATTGGCCGTAAAAAGGAAGTCCCTGGCCAGGGCTGATCAGAGATTTGCTGGTAAGTGTTACCAGTAGTTTCTCGACCCGTTATGAGCCTCACATCGGCACGACTAATCGGTTATTGGGGTCTGACGTTTACCACCCCTAGACTTGATATGCGACATATCAGACGAACAGACCGGACTGTACGGTAAGTGTTACTGGTTGGATTCACAGGAGTATGAGCGGGCTAGCTCGTCGATCTTCTGATCTCTCAATACCCGGATGGCCGTTACGTTTAGCAGACCGCTTGCGGCTTGTGGATGCTTGATATGATCATCATCTGCTACCGGCGTATTGACGAGTCTTTAGAGTCCTACACAGAGGTTTCCTGGCTCAAGCGAAACGAAATAGGAGCGCATATGAGATATGTGCGGGACCTAGAATAATGCGTGTATGTGACACCGCATTTCATTCTCGCGATGAATGTTTCGATTGGTTGTATGCGATATGACCTAGTTATCGAATCATTGATTCGATAAATCGATACATTAGATACTAGTCGGTTATGTGCGACATGACCGGATCATTGAATCAAATGTTGATTTAATGATTTAATGTATAATTATATATTTGATATATTACTTTGCATTAACTAGTATTGGTTCACTTTAAATGGATTTTCTCACTAGATGTGCAAGTTGTATATGTGATATACTTTTGTGCACATGTTTGTATCATGTTTGATGATACATGTTAACTTGTGCAAGTGTAAAGATTAAACCATGGTTATATGAATGGTTAGGGTTTTATTTACTTATTCATTTATTTATATTGATTATTCATTTTGGAAAAGAAAAGAAAAATGGTGGAATTATTTGTTTCTTTCATGAAGCTTCATGAAGAGTTGAATAATTGACCATTTTTGTTTTCTTCTCTTAACCTAACCATGCACCTAACCCTAGTTTGCTCTCTACACATCACCATGGTTAGTATATGATAAGTAATGATATTATTCTCATTATTAATCCAAGACTTATCATATTCTATCTTCATCTTCTTCTTCTTCTTCAAAGAGAAAGCTTGATGCCATTAATAGCAAATTGAGCTATAGTGTGAGAAATCCAATTCCAAAGTGAACCCACCTCCTATTTCTTCACCCTCTACCTCTTGCCAATTTGTTTTGGGTGTTTTCTTCACAAGTTTCACAACTTGGTGAAGTCGGAGCTTGAACTTGTGATGCCTCGACGTAGATCATCTTCGGCACGAAGCCGACGACCTAGTCCGCCCAATTCTCCGATGAAGTCGACGTTTGAGTTCGGGATTCGAGATGGACAACGAGAGGACGCCTACGTGGAGCTTAGGAAGTGGATATCCGGATCTACAAAGGTTGTAGCCTCTCTCCTTTAGTTAAGTTGTTAACTAGATTCGTTTTTCGCCTAGATTTCTAGTCGACGATCCGTGTTAGGGTTTCTCGGCACCCGTAAAATTTGAAATTGGCATGCTTGATGCCTTGTGAGACCTCTTGAGAGTGCCTAGGAACCCTACAGTGGTATCAGAGCCTAGCTAGAGTCTTAGGCGAAGTCTAGACGATGTTTGAAACCCGATCGAACCGAAAACCTAACCCGGAAAATGCACTCTGGACTTTTTCTAAAAACTGGGATTTTTCCAGATTAAAAATGCCTAAAAAATTCAGCAGGAAGATATAAGAATTATGGTGCAACACGAGCTCATGATGCGTCTAAAACGCCGCTGAAACGCGGCAGAAGCATGGCTTCTGCCGCGGTTCCGCCGCCTACTGTTCACAATGCACAATATTTTTTGCACAGTAATTCATATTTTCTGATGCTGGATTTTATGGAAATTTTTAAATTTTATTCAAGAGTTGAATTTTCTGGGGTTGTTTTGGGGATTCGGTGTTTCAATCGGGTTATCAGATTTTGTCTATGTGGCTTTCCGGATAATTTTTGAATATGTTAAAAAGTTCGACCGGATATAAATACCCAATTTTTCCCCTGTCGGGAAATTTCCAAGTGTTGGATTTTTCCGAGGTTTAAGGACGTTCTGAGTAGTGCAAGTAACGTGATGGTCCCTTTAGAAGACAACAAACCTTAACTCGATTATGTGACCGTCTTGAACTGCCCTTTGAACCTTAGGGTTTGGGGCAGTACGGCGTGCTACATGTGTGGAGTTGGCTTGAACCTTCTACGGCTGGACCGTTGGTACTGAGGCATGAAGTGAATGTTTTTGAACTTATTTCATGTGTTGATCGGTTTCGGGAAAACTTGGGTGTTCGAATGTTCGATCGGAAAGTTTAATATTTTCTATTTATCCGGAATGGGATACAATAATTGGAATTCACAAACAGTTATGAGATAACTGGATGAATGTTATAAATCTAGCGGTTTAGTCTCACTTGATATTGAAAAGAGTTTTCGATAATGGGACTAAAATGCGGGGTTTATAACTGTTAGGCATGTGATGTCTAAGTATTTCATTTGATTAGGCATGTGATGTCTAAAGAGGTTGCGGATTCCAACTGTTGTAGTTTTACACTTTCTTTTCTGTGACCGTAAGTGTAGTATGTTGATATCGCCGGTTTCGTTGCTATACGTCAACGACAATTGGGGTATGCATACTTACTTACGTTGATGACATGTGATGTTATGTGTTGCTGGATATGTTATATTGGATCGTCGTGTTCGAATAGCCGGGGGTTTTTATGTGAGATGAGTGTTTTTCATTTTCATTCATGTAAAAACTTGTATGTAATATTCTTTTATTTGGGGCACTTCCAGGTTGCGGAAGATGTCACCCTTTGTATATTATTTACTTTTCCGCATTAGGATAGACCCAAGGTGGGGAGCACAAGTAACCGGGTTCTAGGGTCTAGTGGGAGACCAACTCGAGGAGTCGAGTCCGGTTCTCCTAACCCTAGAATTGGTAGGGTTGCTTGCCGCTCTCGTAGGGGTCTAAGGGTGTGGGATTGGCTATTCATCACGACCGTGGAATCCGTGTTTTATACTGGCTCGTATTGAAAATACGGACGTCCTAGTATATCCAATATTTCATGTGTTTCTTCTGCTGCTTTATCTGTGATGTTCTGTGATAGATACAGTATATAGTATATATGATATATTATATAGACGTTACTTATGTTTTGCACCCGCACTAGCCCTGTCCTGCTCTGTCGTTAGTTACCTAACCTAACGGTGCACGAGGGGACATCCAGGCGAATGCGGATGGCATAAGTGTACGTCGTATTTATCTGTGATGTTTAGGTATTTAAATGATGGGACTTCATTAATGTGATTAATGAAAGAAAAGAAACCTAAGATGTTTTAGAATCAAATTTTAAACAAAACAGGTAGCTACAGTTCTTGCTTTGCATAGCGGTATATATGATATACCCTGCACCTTATTCGATGAGGAAAGGATCGAGATCCCTTCACCGGGAATGACTCCTTTAGCAGTAACTGGTAGATGCTACACACTCGGTTTGGTTTTGATTGCTTTTAAGAGTTTTTGCTTTGCACAGCGATATATATGATATATCCCGCACCTCATTCGACGAGGAAAGGACCGAGATCCCTTCACTGGGAGTGACCCCTTTAGCAAATCTAGAAAAGCCTCAAAATCACTCCATTTCAAAACTTCATTTGATTCTACAACGATATCAAGTTCATTATGCAATAGGTTTTCACAAAAACCTGTCGTAGCCCTCCGTCATTTCAGATAAAAACTGTTTAGTATTCGTGCTGCGTTTGTTGGCCTTTATCAAGGCGTAGTGTGCGGTAGCTGAATAGTACTTATCTGCTTATGCATGTGATGCAGATTGTTTCAGGGTAGTCGTACGACCTTGTTGACCTTTGTCAAGGGTCGTGCGGGTGGGTTTGATTCAATCAAGAAATGACGGGTTGAACTTGACTAGCATGCTATGATTTGTTGGCCTTTGTCAAGGTCATAGGACGCTAGGGGCAAAATATTATCGGGAATTTCAAGTGTTGAAATTTGCAATGAGATTCCATACCTTCTATGAGATAGTTGGATCCCGATACCCACTGCGAGTAAGAGTTACTCCTGGGAGAGTTTTACACATTACAATTAGCCGATCAAGTAGTTGTCTAGAAAGGTGTTAACGAGGTTACGCCTCTGGGAAAACGAGGTTTACATTAATTAGGTTCGTGCGAATGCATGGGGGACCTCCCTCAAAGTACCGACACTGGCATGACTGAAAGATCGACGAAGTTGTAGGGTGTAATTAATCCCGGCTAGTCTTTCCTTTTAGGGTTTGAAGGAAGATTTGATAAAAATCAGTGGGAGCCATCCTGATTAGATAAGATAATAACCAATCTGATCTTGCACGAGCATACACTAAAGTGTTTTCTTCTCTCTCTCTCCAGGTAGCGACCATTTCATGCCCTTATGAAGATAATAATATGGATGTATTGACCGAACCCGCATGTTATACTGTGCTGGGGAATGTTGGTTCCGTTCTTTCTTATAAGAGTTATCGGAATGAACAGGATATAGGGGAATACCAGGATTCCCATCCCACCCGATTGAAGAAAGTACATGTTGATGCATTTTCTTCGGGTGTGTTCGTTACAGAGAACTATTTCTCCATTTGCTCCACGTCCTGGGTATTAGATACCGGGTCAGGATCCCATATATGTAATCAGTTACATGGGCTTAGGAAAGGTAGAGAACTTGGAGAAGGTGATAAAGACATTAGAGTTGGAATTGGTGCAATTGTTGCAGCTAAGACTGTCGGGGAATATCACCTTGTATTACCAACTGGTAATACATTGGTTCTGAACGAATGCTATTACATGCCGAACCTGATATGCAACATTATATCGGTTTCTTTGTTGAGTAAAGAGGGATATAATTTTGTATTACAGGACAATGTTATGAACATTTTCCGTAACCAAAAGTCGGTTGGATCAGGCACGTTGTTCAATGGCATTTATGTTCTAAATCAATCAACAGTTCTGAACATAACAAACACACACAAGAGGAAGAGTTCAGAATTGAACGAATCCTTTTTGTGGCATTGTAGACTGGGTCACATCAATGCGACACGACTAGCTAAGTTGCATAAAGATGGATATTTAAATCCGTTTGAAATTTCATCTTATGACACTTGCCAGTCATGTCTCAAAGGCAAGATGACCAAAACTCCGTTTACGGGACACGGAGAGAGAGTTACCGAACTCTTGAGACTTATACATAGTGATGTATGCGGTCCCATGTCTACACATGCCAGGGATGGTTCTTCGTACTTCATTACATTCACTGACGATCTCTCTAGGTTCGGATATGTGTTCCTGATGAAACACAAATCAGAAGCTTTTGAGAAATTTAGAGAATATAAAAGAGAAGTCGAGAACCAAACCGGAAAAAGTATTAAAATCCTTCGATCTGATCGAGGAGGGGAATACTTAAGCAATGAATTGCTGGACTTCCTAAAAGAGAATGGGATTCTCTCTCAGCTGACTCCTCCATATACACCTCAGCACAACGGTGTATCAGAACGGAGGAACCGCACCCTATTAGATATGGTGCGCTCTATGATGAGCACAGCTGAGTTACCTATTTCCTTCTGGGGTTATGCGCTGGAGACAGCAGCATACCTATTGAATCAAGTTCCATCTAAATCTGTACCTACCACACCATATGAGATATGGAGTGGGAAGAGACCATGTCTTAAACGAGTTAAGATATGGGGTTGCCCGACCTATGTCAAAAGGCAAAATCCGGACAAACTCGAGGCACGGTCAGTTCTATGCAAGTTTGTGGGATATCCCAAACATTCACATGGATATCTTTTCTACCATACAGAGGAACAAAAAGTGTTTGTTTCTCGACATGCCACCTTTTTGGAAAAGGAATTTCTTGCAAAAGAAATTAGTGGCGATAAAGTAGAACTGGAAGAAATTCCGGCTACACAAACTCAAACTGAAGATTTAGTGGAACCAGAGGATTCAGTAGCTCCCGACGAACCTCAGCCTCTCCGCCGATCTAGTAGGGTTCCTCGCCAACCTGAGAGATACTACGGTTTTCTCATGGATGGTGGGAGCGAGGACTGCATCATGGATGATGATGACCCAACTAGCTTCGAGCAGGCCATCACGAGTAGGGACTCAGTGAAATGGCTGGATGCTATGCGGTCCGAGATGGAATCCATGTACACCAACAAAGTATGGACTTTGGACGTTGCTCCTGAAGGGGTAAAACCCATTGGGAGCAAGTGGATCTTCAAGAAGAAACTTGGTGTAGATGGGAAAGTGGAGACTTTCAAAGCTAGACTTGTAGCAAAGGGTTTTCGTCAAAGACCAGGTGTGGACTATGACGAGACCTTTTCTCCAGTGGCTATGCTTAAATCCATCCGGATCATGCTTGCCATCGCTGCATATCATGATTACGAAATCTGGCAAATGGATGTTAAGACCGCCTTTCTAAATGGTGATTTAGAAGAGTGCGTGTACATGACTCAGCCAGAGGGCTTCGTAGACAGTGGGAGCAGCGGGAAGGTGTGCAAGCTGCTTAAATCCATTTATGGATTAAAGCAAGCATCGCGGAGTTGGAACATCTGCTTTGACGTCGTTATCAAAGAGTTTGATTTCGTCAAAAACCCAGATGAACCTTGTATTTACAAGAAGGTAGCAGAGAGTAAGGTTGTCTTCCTCGTATTGTACGTGGACGACATACTCTTGATAGGAAATGATATTCCTATGCTGCAATCGGTCAGGCTCTTCTTATCACAAAGATTCTCAATGAAAGATCTTGGTGATGCCTCCTGCATATTGGGAATTAGGATCTACAGAGATAGATTCAAACGGATATTGGGATTGTCCCAATCCAGGTACATTGACACCGTACTAAAGAGGTTTAGTATGGAAGAATCCAAGCGTGGGAACTTGCCCACGATCTCTGGAGTCACTCTCTCCAAAGAGATGTCTCCCAAGACTGATTTGGAGAGAGCTCGCATGCAAGGGATACCCTATGCTTCGGCTGTAGGCTCTATCATGTATGCGATGCTATGTACCAGACCCGATGTAGCATACTCACTAAGTATAGTGAGCAGGTATGAAGCTGATCCTGGAGAGAGTCACTGGACAGCTGTGAAGAGCATTCTCAAGTACTTGCGAAGGACTAAAGAGATGCTCTTGGTGTATGGTAACGGAGAACTCCAAGTGGAGTCCTTTACCGATTCGAGCTTCCAGAGTGATAAGGACGACTCTAAGTCGCAGTCGGGATTTGTCTTTACCCTTTACGGAGGGGCGGTTAGCTGGAAGAGTTCCAAGCAGGAAACCGTGACAGACTCGACGATGGAGGCTGAATACATCACTGCCAACGATGCTGCCAAAGAGGCTTTCTGGATCAAGAAGTTCATTACTGAACTTGGAGTGGTTCCATCCATTGAGCATCCAATACCTTTGTATTGCGATAACAATGGAGCGGTGGCTTTGGCCAAGGAACCCAGGTCCCATCAGCGGTCCAGGCATATTCTGAGGCGGTATCACCTGATCCGGGAGATAGTTGATCGCCGGGAGATCGAGGTCAGGAGAGTTGACACGAAGAACAACACGGCGGATCCACTCACGAAGGCCATACCCCAGATACAGTTTGAGAGACTCTTCGGGATGCTCGGTATGCGATACTACAGCAGCTGGCCTTAGTGCAAGTGGGAGATTGTTAGTTGTATGTATGCCCTAGAGGCCAGTATTGTACAGATGATGTCTATTATATTGGATGCTTGGACATATATAGAGATGACTTTCTTGCTCGATATGATAGTATGCTATCTGGTTACTCTTTATCTTAACATGTACACTTGTCTCTTTAAACTGTCTTTTAGTTACATGTTGGTAAAGCCCTTAGGATGTGTACTTGACTGCCTGGACTATGATGCAGATCATACTAGTGGGGACATGGTAGTCCATAAGTACATCCTTCAAGGTCCCTAGTCGTGGGTGTATCGAGACGGGGCATCGATATACCAGTGTAGACTAGCGTATACGCTTCTCGACCCATGAGATGGGCGATGGATGATCCCATATCCATTGGTGTTTGACATCAGAGATGGTATACGGGTGCTCAGTGGAGACTGGGTACACTGGACGGACTCGCCGAGAACTCCCAGATGGTATTATACCTCACGTCAGATGGCAGTTCTTAGGTGACACTTATACAGGTTAGTCTGTAGACCCGAGATCGTCATAGTGTCTTGTGTGATTCCCACTGTGCTTTGATCTCCACCTTACCACGTCCATGAGGGCGTGCAAAACGGTGGTCTTTGGGTACAGTCCCAAGTCACATGGAGGCAATGAGCGATAGGAGGGGTTTCGTCTCTCCCGGTATTGGGGGTTGATGTTGCGCTGTGCTCGATTGGCCATAACAGGGAAGTCCCTGGCCAGGGCTGATCAGAGATTTGCTGGTAAGTGTTACCAGTAGTTTCTCGACCCGTTATGAGCCTCACATCGGCACGACTTATCGGTTATTGGGGTCTGACGTTTACCACCCCTAGACTTGATATGCGACATATCAGACGAACAGACCGGACTGTACGGTAAGTGTTACTGGTTGGATTCACAGGAGTATGGGCGGGCTAGCTCGTCGATCTTCTGATCGCTCAATACCTGGATGGCCGTTACGTTTAGCAGACCGCTTGCGGCTTGTGGATGCTTGATATGATCATCATCTGCTACCGGCGTATTGACGAGTCTTTAGAGTCCTACACAGAGGTTTCCTGGCTCAAGCGAAACGAAATAGGAGCGCATATGAGATATGTGCGGGACCGAGAATAATGCGTGTATGTGACACCGCATTTCATTCTCGTGATGAATGTTTCGATTGGTTGTATGCGATATGACCTAGTTATCGAATCATTGATTCGATAAATCGATACATTAGATACTAGTCGGTTTTGTGGGACATGACCGGATCATTGAATCAAATGTTGATTTAATGATTTAATGTATAATTATATATTTGATATATTACTTTGCATTAACTAGTATTGGTTCACTTTAAATGGATTTTCTCACTAGATGTGCAAGTTGTATATGTGATATACTTTTGTGCACATGTTTGTATCATGTTTGATGATACATGTTAACTTATGCAAGTGTAAAGATTAAACCATGGTTATATGAATGGTTAGGGTTTTATTTACTTATTCATTTATTTATATTGATTATTCATTTTGGAAAAGAAAAGAAAAATGGTGGAATTATTTGTTTCTTTCATGAAGCTTCATGAAGAGTTGAATAATTGACCATTTTTGTTTTCTTCTCTTAACCTAACCATGCACCTAACCCTAGTTTGCTCTCTACACTTCACCATGTTTAGTATATGATAAGTAATGATATTATTCTCATTATTAATCCAAGACTTATCATATTCTATCTTCATCTTCTTCTTCTTCTTCAAAGAGAAAGCTTGATGCCATTAATGGCAACTTGAGCTATAGTGTGAGAAATCCAATTCCAAAGTGAACCCACCTCCTATTTCTTTACCCTCTACCTCTTTCCAAGTTGTTTTGGGTGTTTTCTTCACAAGTTTCACAACTTGGTGAAGTCGGAGCTTGAACTGGTGATGCCTCGACGTAGATCATCTTCGGCACGAAGCCGACGACCTAGTCCGCCCAATTCTCCGATGAAGCCGACGTTTGAGTTCGGGATTCAAGATGGACAGAGAGAGGACGCCTACGTGGAGCTTAGGAAGTGGATAACTGGATCTACAAAGGTTGTATCCTCTCTCCTTTAGTTAAGTTGCTAACTAGATTCGTTTTTCACCTAGATTTCTAGTCGACGATCCGTGTTAGGGTTTCTCGGCACCCGTAAAATTTGAAATTGGCATGCTTGATGCCTTGTGAGACCTCTTGAGAGTGCCTAGGAACCCTACACACCGATATAGGTAGTCCCAGTTTACGAGACACGTCTTCCAGAGACCGTGAGAGTTCCAGAACAGTTGAGGAATCGTACTGGTGTACCAGCCCAGAGCAGAGGCTTAGGACGAAGACAGTCGTTTGGCTCTCATCCTCAGGAAGGACAGCAGTCAGCGCATAGCTGTTTACGATGCGGAAGCCTTCAACACCTCATCAGACAGTGTTCCTTCACACCACGTCAGGGTCGTAGTCTGAGACGTTGTGGACGCAGAAGGTTCGCGCAGAGGGGTCAGGCTAGTAGAGGAGGAGTTCGGTCAGTCGCAGATGAAGGACAGGCCCAATTTTTCACTTCGACTCATCAGGATACTCAGGCGTCCAATGCTGTGGTTTCAGGTACTCTTTCAGTATGTCCTTTTGTTGCACACGTGTTGTTCGATCCCGGATCCACGTACTCGTACGTATCCACACACTTTGTGCCTAGTTTGGGTAGAGAGTCCGGTCTGCTTGATCAGCCGCTTCTTGTGACTACTCCTGTGGGAGAGTCGTTTGTTTCTAGGCACGTGTTCTGATCCAGTATCGTCCGTATTAGCGAGAGAGAGTTGCCTGTTGACTTGATCCTTCTTGAGATGTTGGACTTCAACGTTCTTTTGGGCATGGATTGGTTAGCCACATGCTATGCTTCTGTAGACTGCCGTGAGAAGACGGTTAGATTTTGTTTTCCCGGCGAGTCGGTTTTTTTTGTGTTGGGGGACCGTGGTGCCGCCCCTCACAGTGTGATTTATTCTTTTCGCGCTGGACAGCTTCTGAGGAAAGGATGTCAGGGATTTCTCGCCTATGTTTGCGATACTAGAGCTACAGAGGTTCCGTTGGATCAGGTTCCAGTTGTTAGTGAGTTCCTTGATGTATTCCCTGACGAGCTTCCTGGGCTACCGCCCGAGCGTGATATTTCTTTCTATATTGATTTGGTTCCTGGCACAGGGCCCATTTCTGTACCGCTTTATCGGATGGCCCCGGCGGATCATCGAGAATTGAAGGGTCGGTTGCAAGATTTGTTGGATAAAGGACTTATTCGACCCAGTGTTTCTCTTTGGGGTGCTCCAGTCCTGTTTTTCAAGAAGAAGGACAGCAGTATGCGTTTGTGTATCGATTACCGTCAGCTGAACAGGGTTACAGTGCAGAACAGGTATCCTTTGCCACGCATCGTCGATTTGTTCGACCAGCTTCAGGGGGCAGGATACTTCTTGAGGATCGATTTACGATCAGGCTACCATTAGCTGCGGGTTCGACAGGAGGACGTTCCGAGGACAGCTTTCTGCATGCGCTACGGCCATTATGAGTTTTTGGTAATGTCGTTTGGACTCACCAATGCGCCAGCAGCATTCATGGACTTGATGTACCATATTTTCCGGCCGTATCTTGATCTGTTCATCATTTTATTCATTGACGATATTGTGGTGTATTCTCGAAGTAGAGGGGAGCACAGGCAGCACCTGCGGATTACACTGCAGACCTTGAGGGAGCATCAGCTTTTCGCCAAATTCTCCAAGTGTGCTTTCTGGCTGGACAGCGTATACTTCTTGAGCCACGTGATTACACGGGATGGTATATGTGTGGACCCGAGGAAGATTGAGGCCGTTCAGCGTTGGCCCAGACCCATATCAGTTACGGAGGTTCGCAGCTTTTTAGGGTTGGCCGGTTACTACAGGCGATTTGTGTAGGACTTCTCTCGCACTGCTACACCTTTGACCGGGTTGACCCGGAAGGGCGTTCCTTTCGATTGGACGGAGGAGTGTGAGAACAGTTTTCAGCAGTTACGGACTCTACTGACTACGGCGCCAATGTTATCATTGCTTTCAGGATCAGGCGGAGTTGTGGTCTATTGTGATGCTTCACGAGTGAGGCTATGGTGCGTATTGATGGAGCATGATAGGGTGATCGCGTATGCTTCGCGACAATTGAGGAAACATGAACAGAACTACCCCACTCACGATTTGGAGATGGCTGCAGTGGTCTTTGCACTTAAGATCTGGCGACATTACCTATATGGCGAGTCGTGCCAGATATTCACTGATCATAAGAGCCTAAAGTATATATTTCAGCAGCGAGACTTGAACCTTAGACAGCGCCGATGGATGGAGTTAGTGAAGGACTATGACTGCGAGATCTTGTATCACCCGGGCAGGGCTAATGTAGTGGCGGATGCTTTGAGCGGGAAGCCCGGGGGTAGTCTATCTTGTTTGAGCGCAGTACTGAGGTAGTCGTCAGCAGATTGGCAGATCTTATGCGACAGCCGGGTACAGTTCGAGTTTACGCCGATCGGAGGACAGATTGCGCGTGTTCGTGCATGCCCACAGTTGCTCGACCGTATACATGAGACACAGCACAGTGATGACCGATGTTCAGAGATCAGGGCACAGATTGGACATGGTAGATTTTCTGAGTTCGTGATCGATGATCAGGGGATACTTCGATTTGGGACTAGACTGTGCGTACCAGATGTTGAGGGACTCCGACGTGAGATTCTTGAGGAGGCACATCGATCGGTATACAACGTTCATCCCAGTTCCACCAAGATGTACCATGATATGAGGGATGTTTACTGGTGGGACGGAATGAAGAGGGACATCGCAGATTTCGTGTCGAGATGCCTGACCTGTCCCCAGGTCAAGGCTAAGCACCAGAGGCCCGCGGGAGAGCTACAGCCGTTACCCATTCCAGAGTGGAAATGGGAACAGATTTCTATGGACTTCGTTGTGGGTCTACCCAGGACTAGTCGAGGGTATGACTCCATCTAGGTGATCGTAGATCGTTTGACGAAAGCGGCTCACTTCTTTCCGGTGAAGACGACTTTCGGATTTACTCAGTATGCCCAGATTTACATCGACGAGATTGTACGACTGCACGGAGTTCCGACAGGTATCGTGTCCGACAGAGGCACCCAGTTTGCCAGCCTACTATGGCAGAGGCTTCAGGAGGCATTGGGCACTCACTTGAGTTTCAGCACAGCATTTCATCTGCAGACCGACGGACAGTCAGAGCGGACTATTCAGACTCTCGAGGACATGCTCCGAGCGTGTGTATTAGACTACGGAGGTAGCTGGGATTAACATTTACCCTTAGTAGAGTTCTCTTACAACAACAACTATCAGGAGACCATTCAGATGGCACCATTTGAGGCTCTTTATGGGAGGAGATGCAGATCACCCGCCTGTTGGACAGAGCTCAGTGAGAGCAGTATCTTAGGGCCACAGATTGTTGAGGAGACGACCGCGAATATCCAGTTGATTCGCGATAGGATGAGAGCAGCCTAGAGTAGGCAGAGATCTTATGCGGACCGTCGGCGGCGCAGACTTGAGTTTTCTGTTGGTAATCATGTTTTCTTGAGGGTCTCCCAAATGAAAGGTGTGATGAGATTTGGGAAGAAGGGGAAGCTTAGTCCCAGATATGTGGGCCCCTTCGAGATCCTAGAGCGTGTTGGTGCAGTTGCGTATCGGTTAGACCTTCCGCCCAGTTTTCCAGATATGCTCCCCGTGTTTCACTTTTTGATACTCCGCAAGTATCTTCATGATCCTTCGCATGCGATTCAGCACCCGACGATCCAACTTAAGCGCGACCTTTCCTATGCAGAGCAGCCGGTGATCATCTTGGATTGACAAATGAAGAAATTGAGATCGAAAGAGATACCGTCCGTCAAGGTACTTTGGCGTGGTCCGAGCAGCGACGAGGTCACCAGGGAGACCGAGTGCGAGATGAGAAAGAAGTATCCCCATCTCTTTGAAGGTACATGTTGTTAGATTTTAAATTCGGGGACCGAATTTCTTTAAGGGGGGTAGATTCTAACGCCTTGAAATTCATTTAGGATGTTTTCATGTTAATTAGCAATTTTGTGTGTTTTTCATAAAAGCCTGAATATCTTATTTTCCTTCGTGGCTAGTGATAATTCTGTTGTGAAGTGTTATATATATAATTATATGTAATTATAGGGTTATTAATTATTTATAGTCGGGTTTACCCTAAGTGAGAATTTTTGTGTTAAGTGCACACATACACACTTATCATATTTTGTGACCTAGGTTAAAAGTGTTAGCATGTTAAACATTTCTTTCTTACATGGTTGTTAATTCCCCCACCCATTTTAATCAAGTAAAACCCTTTTTATAATACAAAATTCAAATAGAAATGGAGGTATGGTGGGTAGGTGGGAAAAATTGACTTTTGTTTGACATTTCCTTCTCTCTTCTCTCTCTTCCTCTCATTCTCAGAATTCCTTGCAGAATTCCAGCAGAAAACACAGCACTTCCTTCACCTTTTCTTCTTCTTTTCACTTCTCTTTGATCTCTAGACAATACCCTACACAAATCTAACCATTTTCTTCACAAAAACTTTGGTTTAATGGCTCCTTTGAGGTGTTTGGTGGCAAGTCTGCATACTTGAGGAGGGAGCTGGAAATTTTAGGTTGTTCTAAGGTCTTTAGAAGGTATTAACTCATGTTTAACACCCTTTCTCCATAACTTGTAGTATTTCTAACAAAATATCACTTTTTTGTGCAATTTTAGTGATATTGAAAGGATTTAATGAAGTTGTGTTAAAATTAACATTGTCATGGCTTAATTAGCTTGGTGATAAGTTGTTAGGGTGGTTTTAAACTGGGGTTTGCTTCAGGTTTCATGAAAATACCCTAATGTATCATATTAGTATCAAAAATGTGTTTTTTTAACTAGAATTGGACTCTGTTGAATCTGCTGCTACCCGAGTTGCTTCAGATTGAAATTGTAATTACTGGGGCATACATAGTAGGTATGGAGTGCACACACAAAACCTAGGAGCCCATCTCCCTACCCAGGCCGCCGAAAAATACATTCTGGCCGCAATTTGCGGCCAGATGGGAGAATTATGGGTTGGGGTTTGGGTGATGGGTGTCTGCTGCTATGTGTAGTATTATGGTATAAATAGTTTTGTAAATTTGTTCCTTTATCAAAATCTGGGATATAATACCCTATTTCTCGTATTTTAAACCTTCGCGACACGCGTAATACGCGTGTGGGTTTGGGGTTTCTGCGTATCGCGACGCGTCGGGGTAGCTTCAGGCGCGTAATCACATGTTTTAGCGTATCGCGCGCACGCGCGCTTGGTTTGCGACGCGAGTTACTAGTTTGGCTTTAATGTCGTGTTTGTGTGACTTCGAGCTTATGTGTGATATATTGTGTAATTCTAGGTTCGCAGGCGGGTACGTCAGACGAAGCTAAGAAAGGGAAGCAGGTGGTCGGCTACGAGTAGCGCACGACCAGGTTAGTAGATTTAACATCTACGGGGAAATCGTCTGTGTGGCGTTAAGCGTCAGGGCGTGTTAAGATATTTAGTATAGATGTTCATATGGACTGTAGTAGCATACCTTATTGTTGCATATAGAAATAATAGCATAGGACACTGCACTATCACTAACGGTTCAAGTTGCACGAGCACGATTTATATGCTACACTCACACCGTTAGTGATTGCCATGACACTCACATTATAGGATTGCTATAAATCATATATCATATTTATTCCGCTTTATTGATGTTTGTCATGATTTGCCGCATATACAACATATATTCATACTTGGGCACATATACATCACAAATCCATACTGGTGCCATATACAACATCTATTCATACTTGGGCACATATACATCATATATTCATACCTGCGCACATGCAAACTATATACACATACTAGTGCTCACATATATTGATATCTTCATACTTGCTTAGATTTACGTATTGAGATATGTTGTTTCCATGTTATTTCTGGATTTGGAAACTGGGGATATTTCAAAAGAGAATAGTTAATTATTTAAAAACCCGGTTTCTTTTGATAAGATATTTCAGTGCGTCCACCATGTATTTTCTCGGTGCTAGAGTAATATATGAAACCCGATTCGAGGAGCGGACGAGGCCGATTACGGGTACATGGTGGACCCGGTATGATACCCCGGGGCGAGAACGGATCTGTCGTGCAGTAGACGATGACCCTGGCAGTGGGATCACTACCTACCGGTGATTGGTTGGACCCGGTGATTATCCGGAGGATACTGACCAGAGTCGATAGATGGATGCGGGATGACCCGTACTGCCGGGGCCGAGGGCCGATACCGTAGACGGAGCCCATGGGCTGACCCGGACTGACGGATGCCCGATATATGAGGATTTGCGTGTCGATGGTAGACACGAGTATTTCTTGATATTTTAAGTGCCGATATTGGGCACTCATTATTTTATTAGATTTACAGGATTTGAGGACCAAAGAGGATGACAGCGCCTGAGTAGTGTTGGGATTTGGGTGCATTGATGGGTACCGATTATACTTTCCATGATGACATTCCGTGTAGATGTTATATTTCCTATACTCAGTATGTAGTATTTGATATCTCATCCTGTATCTATTGTACCTGATATAGTATACATGCTTGCACGATCATTGCCTACCCTGCTCATTCTATATAGGGTTGTTAGATTGCATTGCCATACCTGATTATCACATATCTTGCTCATCACATGGAGATGTAATTAGATCGCACTTGTTGCATGATTTTGAGCATCCAGTTCATCATATAGATGTTATCTGTTGGCATAGGTTAGAGTATCGCAGCACGTGCATACTCGCGATAACCTTTATATGTTATCTACTATTCACGAGTTGGCAACTCACCCCCATTGTGCCACAGTGTTTGCAAGTTGCCCTTCGGAGTAGTCGCGATAGGCTTCTCTCTTTCATTTTTTGACACAGATACCCCTACAGTTGGCGTACTAGCTCTTTTGCTGATAGGTGGGTTTTGTGCGGTATCTGTTTATCTTTCTGTTATGTACATTATTGTATCTAGTACTCTCCATCTAGCACTTATGTATTGTCTTAGAGACCAGTTGTGAGGACGATGTATATTATTTTGTACTCTGGTGTCGAGCTCGTTGTGAGCCGACTTTACTTATGCAGTTTATTCTATCTGTGATGTTTTCCACTTATTGCTCATTTTCTTCGCTACGACATCGTATATTGTTATCTTGGTAATTGTCTACGTAAGGTTTCTTACCATTTTGGTAAATACTTCTATTCAATGCTTAAAACACTCTATACTTTTACTGGTTTGATTTCTGGGTTTTCGGCTTACTTAGTCGCGTTATTCCTGCAAACGTTACGTGGTTAAGTGCCGATCACGGGCCAAACTTTTGGGTCGTGACAGATGGCTATTGTGGCCCCAACACTCCCGTCAGTATCGCATGAAGCTTCACTTAAGCAGCTGATGACAGACGCCGTAACGGCTCCAGAGGTAGTTCCTGATTCGGACGATGACGTCTCTTTGACGGAGGTTTTGAGGAGATCACTTCTCACTGTCAAGGCCGACAAGAAGCGTAGAAAGCGTACGGCGAGGAAGCGTGACGTCAGCTCGGCTTTAGGTGCAGGCTCAAGCACCGCTTTATCTGTCACTATTCCTCCATAGGATGCTTCAGCTGCCCTGTCTACCGCTCATAGACAGGTCATGCGCGTTGCTCGGGTGGCAACCCAGAATCCATCGTCTGGTAATGTAATGCCCGGTCTTCTCATTTTCACTTGATTCGCAAACTCTAATGTACCATATCTTGCAGGTCCAAGCATTGGTGATGAGGTGGCAGGTGAGAAGACGGAGACCGCAGAGCTTGAAGCAACCACTCTCTCGAGAAAGTCTGGGATTGCCCCAACTGCCGCTCTTTCTTCTCATGGCTCCCAGGATCGGCGGGCATCGCAAGCGTCACATCGGCTCTCGTCGAATCAGGGGATGACGCCATGGGCGCAGAGACTATCCCTTTGTAGGGAAGCGAAGAAGCCGCAACGACTGGTGATATTTCCATCGCGGTTTTGGTTGATGACCCCTCAAGTAGGTCTTGGGCCGCTGTTTACTTTTTATTTTGCAATCCTTTTCAGTCCTTTCTGATAACATTTTGTTTGTTTTGAATGTAGGTGTGGTGTGCGCTGAGGTTATGCCACCCGAAGAAGCGTCACCAGTTGCTGCTCTGACGGTCGCCGTCCCTTCGCCTTCTCCCTTGTCCTCTCAAATGCTGGAAGGTATGGGTTTGCGATTTACCTAGTCAAATTGTGGATACCATCTTCCTTGTACTAACAGTACATTGACTCAACTTTGCAGGTGTCCTTTTCGACCACCTATATTAGGTGCCGAGCCCGCATTTCTCCTTCCAGTCGGAGATTGCTCCATCTAGTTATGTTGGTGAGTATAGTCTTTGGCTAATATCTCTTTTCCTTTCTTTTACGGGCAGCCAAGTCATTGCTAATTCTTCTTTGCATTGATTGCAGCATTACAGATTGAAGGAGGGGACGAGAGAATAGTCGCGCCACCGGTACTCACAACTTTGCCACATGTCGTAGCCGGTATAGTAGCCTTCTTCGCTCGTGTGATTTCTTTATTTCGTGAGTCAGCTTTTAACCATAATTCAACTTGCAGCAATTGCACCGGCTCCTGCTCCCTTCGAGTCTTGCATCCTAATGCCGACAGAGCCCTTTTCTAGACGTCCATCTTCCAAAAGCGCTGTGACCAGCCTACGTATGTTGAGTGAATCCATCGAGGAGCTTGACGCCGAGGTCCCTACATTCACTGCAGATTTTGCTGCCGAGGTTAATCCAATGCTGGCGACGCTCGTAAACTTTCATAACGAAGGCGTCATTGAGTCTTGGGTTAATCACTGTAGGATGATTGAGGCCTTCCTGCATGAGCTTGAGCTCAGGCGTCCTGCTCTCGAGGTTCTGGCTCTGAACTCCCAGCGGGCTGCGTGGGTTGAGCAAAGTGCCCTTTTCCTTTTCCATTTTGAACAAGTGGCGACCCTCAAGCGAAAGGAACGTGAGGCAACTTCCGCTGAGTCTGTCCAACTGCGTGCCCAGGTCGGAGCGAATGCTGCGCAGCTGAACTCTATTTTTGAAAACCTCCAACGATGTATTTCTGATGAGCTGGTGCTGAGGAAAAAGATTGACTTCACTGAGCAGGTTACGCAGAGTCAGGAAGTTGCTCAGCAGGAAATCGATGAGAAGCTTTCATCCTGCTTACAGCAACGGACTCGAATTGAAGCGGAGTTGGCCGCGGCGGCTGATGATGAGAAGGACCTGAGATGAGTGTGCGAGCGGCTTGCTGATTTGTTAAAATTGCCTCCTTCTCAATAGTCGTCTTTGTATCGATTGTACATTTGTAATCTTTGAATAACATGTATTCATTTTTATTTTTTTATTTTTTATGATGTACCTTGTATTCGATTGACTTTATGAATAAAGACACATTTTCCTTATCTCCCTCTGTCGCTTTCTTCTTTTTGCTGTGTTGTTGACATGTTACTTTAGCAAATGTGGCCTGTAGATAGTAGATAACAGTCCATCTTAGCCTCTTTGTAGGGTAGCGATGGCTTTGGAAGCAGGTTCAGTTCTGCTGCCAAAGACTTTTCAGCTTTATGAGCCATGAGGGTCTCATAAAGACTTTTCTCCCTACGAGTCGAGAGGATCTCGTAGGTGTATTTTCTCCTTAGGAATCGTGAGGATTCCTAAGTGTTCTTTCTCCTGAGAGTCGTAAGGATCGCATAAGAGAATTTTCTCCCTTACAAGTCGAGAGGACTCGTAAGTGGTTGATGAGTTGACTTGTTCCCGAGTCGAAGCCTTGCTTCGACGGGGAGGTTGAGGGTTGATTTTCTCCATTTTCTACGGTGTCAGGATCGACTTTCTCCGTTTTCTATGGTGTCGGGGTTCGACTTTCTCCGTTTTCTGAGGCGTCGTGGATCAACTTTCTCCATTTTCTATGGTGTCGGGGTCGACTTTCTCCGTTTTCTACGGTGTCGGGGTTCGACTTTCTCCGTTTTCTATGGTGTCGGGATCAACTTTCTCCGTTTTCTACGGTGTCGAAGCTCGACTTTCTTCGTTTTCTACGGTGTCGGGGTTCGACTTTCTCCGTTTTCTACAGTGTCGGGTATCGACTTTCTCCGTTTTCTACGGTGTCGGGGTCGACTTTCTTCTTTTTCTACGGTGTCGGGGTTCGACTTTCTCCGTTTTCTACGGTGTCGGGGTTCGACTTTCTCTGTTTTCTACAATGTCGGGGATTGACTTTAGGTTGTCTGTGAACCACAGAGTCTTGGAACTGAAGACTTTGCCATGGCTCTGATTTATAGTGTCACGTTCGTGTCCTGCTGGAATGAGGAGGAACGCCATTGCTGGTCTTCTGGGATGCAGATATTGCCGCTGAGACCTGACTCTCCCTTTGATGGAGTTTGTTGGGACATGTGGTTCCCTTTTCGTTTATGCCTATGGATTGTATACAGTGATCAGTATGGACTTACCTGCAGGGCAAAAGTTTCATTTCATATGTATTTTTTTTTTGTTTTCTTTCCGCGATACTCTATCATTTCAGCTTTTTATATCGCGAAAGTCACGATTGCCCAATCATTTCGGCTATTTCTCGCGGTGCCCAATCATTTCTGCTATTTTTTTCTTTTTACTCGCTGTTTTTATTGCGAGTTGCCCAATCATTTCGGCTGTTTTTGTATGCATATATTTTACTTGCTGATTTTGTTGCAAGTTGCCCTATCATTTCGATTATTTCATATGCATTTATGGCTCGCTGACGTTTGCCACGAGTATGGAACTCAGGATCTAATACCAATCTTGGCATCAGCATCGCTGCGACTGGAATATTGCCAGGAGCGAATCATCACTTTCCGTTGTCGATTCAAACAAAGATGGCTTAGCAAACAGGATTAGGATCCTGTAGACTAAGGCTTTTGACTTCATAAGCCATAAGGGTCTCATAAAGGTATTTCTCCTTACGAGTTGTGAGGATCTTGTAGGTGCGTTTTCTCCTTATGGGTCGTGAAGACTCTTAAGTGCGTTTTCTTTTATATGTCGTAGGGATCTTACAAGAGTGTTTTCTCCTTATAAGTCGAGAGGAGTTACAAGGGTTGTTCATCAAGCAAGGAAATTTTGCGCCACTGGTGGGAACTTAGTAGGAGATGTTCATTTGTGCCCGTGCATTCTATACTGTCTTGTTTTTTATTGTCCTCTCCCAGGTAGTTGAGTCAATATTGAACCGCTTATAGGGCAAAAGTTGGGAAACGTGATGGCTTAAGAATAGGTTCAGATCCCTGCAGCTTAAGGCTTTTGAATCTTATGAACCGTATGGGTCTCATAAGAGGGTTCTCCTTACGAGTCGTGAGGATCTCGTAAGTGTAATTTCTCCTTAGGAATCGTGGGGATCCCTAAGTGTGTTGCTCCTTTGTGAGTCGTAAGGATCTCATGAAGGTAGTTTTCTCCTTACAAGGTTGAGAGGACCTTGCAAGTGTTTTTTAACGAGATTGCGCCTTTTGGGGTTTTCACAAACTCGCCGGTAGCCCTTCTGTTTTTACTCACGGAGCCCTTTCGGGTTTTCATCCGTGCCCATTTTGCTTATGGACGTACCCTTTTTTTACGAGTCTGCGCCCTTTTGGGTTTTCACAAACTCGCCGGCAGCCCTGTTGTTTTTACTCACGGAGCCCTTTCGGGTTTTCATCCGTGCCCATTTTGCTTATGGATGTAATGTATTTTTTACGTGTCAGCCCAAGGATGCTGTGGGTTTGTAGTAGTTTACAGACGTTTCGGCCAGGCGTTTTCTATTTTTAGAGTCTGGACTCAAGAAGATAGCAAGCGGACATAGTCGTCGTCATCTATCATTAACCTGGTTCGTGACTCGTCAGGCGTAGTATTTTTTCAGGAACCGGCCGTTTATTGGCCGGAAGGGTCTTTCACCATGCATCTATGAGCAAGTAAGCCCCTCCTTGATAGACTTTGTCTATGATGTACGGGCCCTCATAATTCGGCTCGAACTTCCCACGTTTGGCATGATTGGGGATCATAGATCTCTTGACCATGAGCACGAGTTTGCCTTGGCGAAATGTCAGTCAATCTCTCGTATGAGTGCATCATCTTCGCTTTGTAAGCCCCCAAGTTTTGCTGCGCCATGAGCCGAGTTTCATCGAGGGCGTCAAGCTCCTCAAGCCGAAGATGAGCATTCTCTTCGTCTATTAGCTCGTAATGAACCGCCACTCGTAGGGAGGGTAAATCTATCTCCAAGGGGAGTACTGCTTCAGCGTCGAATACTAATGCATATGGCGTTGAGTTTGTGGCCATTTTGAACGTGGTCCGATATGCCCAGAGAGCTTCATGCAGTCTCTCGTGCCAGTCCTTCTTAATTTTGGACACCATCTTCTTCATAATCTTTGTTAAGGTCTTGTTGAAAGCCTCAGTTAGACCGTTAGCTCGAGGATTATAGACCGAAGAGTATCTCTAGTCTATATTATGCTGCTATGCGAAGCAGCTGATTTTGTGACTTCTGTAAGCTGGCCCGTTATCGGAGATAATTCGTCGTGGAGTGCCGAACCGATAGATGACGTGTGTCTTGAAGAAATGGAGAATATTCTCCGTCTTCACTTCTCTTAGCGGTACTGCTTCTGCCCACTTAGAGAAATAATCGGTTGTCGCCAATATGAACCAACGTCCTCTGGATGACGCTGGTTCGATGAGCCTGATTATATCGATTCCCCACATTTCGAATGGCCAGCTAGCCACCGTTGGGTGTAGCGGATTTGGATACTGCTGGATGATGTCCCCGTGAATCTGGCACGAGTGGCACTGCTTCGCATATTCGAGGCAGTCTTGAATCATCGTGGGCCAATAGTAACCTATCCTTTTGATCTTCAGCTTCATTTTCGGGCCGGCTTGATGAGAACCGCAGAGTCCGTCGTGAGTTTCTTGGACGGCTTTCTTTGCTTCTTCCGGTCCTAGGCATCTTAGCTACAGAGAGTCGAATGATCTCTTATATAGCATATCATTGACGAAGGCAAAAGATAGAGCTCGTTTCATGAGCTGATGTCTCGAGGATGCATCTTCAGGTGTTCGACAAGATTTGAAGTAGTCTATAAAGGCTTCTCTCCAATCCTTAGTCTTTTCCTGGTCTTTTATTTGTAGAGCCGTTTGCTTGGTCGCTCCCTTTTCTTCAGACGACTCCGGAGCTATTTCTGCTGGTGCAAGAACTTGACGGCTTTGTACAATGATCCTTACGTCGTCGAGATTTTCGTCAGCCAGTTCCTTAGCGAGCGTGGCTAACGCATCCACTTTGCTATTTTCTGCACGCGGTATGCTTTCCAAGGCGTAGGCAGGAATTTGAGTCAGCAATTGTTGCATTCTCTCACCGTACCTTACCAACTCTGGTTTGTATGTTTGATAGTCGTTGTTTACTTGACTAACGACCAGTAGAGAGTCTCCGTATATGAGGAGGTTTTCGATTCCCATGTCGACAGCGATCTCAAGACCTGCTATCAAAGCATCATACTCAGCTTTATTGTTTGACCTCGGATCTGTTAGGAAACATCAAAGTTCCTTGTGGAGTTACGAAGATGAGGCTTACCCCAGATTTGATTATGGGGGAGCTGCACTTTCGCTTCTTCATGGAAGATGCCCCATCGAAGTAGAGTTCCCATCGGGTATCATTCTCTCTTCTCCCCCCGTCAATCGTGTCAAATGCGTGCTCGTCTTGCAATTCGCAATTTAGGGGTGCGTCAGCAGGTATCAGATACTCAGCGAGAAAGTCGGTGATGGCCTGACCTTTCACCGCTTTGAGAGGTCGGTAAGCTATCGAGAACTCCATCAAGAGGAGGGCCCATTTCGCGAGCCGTCCTGTTAGTATGGCTCTTAACATAAGGTATTTGAGGGGATCTACCTTTGATATGAGATGGACCTCATGCGCCAAAGCATAGTGTCTGAGCTTCGTTATCGCGAAGATTAGCGCTAGGCAGTGTTTCTCGAGAGGGGAGTAATTGTTTTCTGCCCCCAGGAGAACTCGACTCAAATAGTAGAGGGCTCTCTCCTTCCCTTGATCATTTTCCTGTCCCCATAGCGCGCCAAAGGAACTTTCAAGGGCTTTTGTGTATAGGATGAGGGGTTTTCCCTTGACCGGAGTGGTCTGTACTGGCGGATTCTGCAAGTATTGCTTGATTTCGTCTAGTGCGCTTTGGCATTTGGGATCCCAGACGAACGGGGTCCCTTTCTTCATTAGATGACTGTAGGGACGATATTTTCCAAAGAGGTTAGCTATGAACCGTCGGATATATGCGAGCTTTCCTTGGAGAGATCGCAGTTGCTTGAGAGTTCTAGGCGGAGGCATTTCCATGATCGCCTTGATCATTGATGGGTCTATTTCAATGCGCCGGTGTTGTACGATGAATCCTTGGAATTTACCTGTGGAGGCTTCGAACGCGCATTTGAGAGGGTTTATCTTCAAGTTGTATTTTCGAAGGCGTTAAAACATGATCTTTAGATGCTCCCTATGTTCCTCGTACGATTTGCTTTTAACCACAAGGTCGTCGATATAGCATTCGACGATTTCATATATGAGGTCATCGAAAATCTTCGTCATGGCCCTCTGATAAGTGGTGCCGGCGTTCTTCAGACCGAAAGGCATCACTTCATAGCAGAATATGCCCAGAGGAGTCCGGAAAGCAGTATGCTTCTGGTCCTCAGGATGCATCTTTATTTGATTGTATCCTGACGAGCCGTCCATGAAGGAGAAGACTTCATGAGTAGACGTGTTTTCTATCATCAACTCGATAACTGGTACGGGAAAATCGTCTTTCGGACAGGCTTTGTTAAGGTTCCGAAAGTCCATGCAGATGCGCACTATCCCATTCTTCTTCATCACTGGGACGATGTTGGCAATCCAGTCGAGATATTACACTTCTCGGATGAATCCGGAGTCGATTAGCTTCTTGACCTCGGCATTGATGCTCATTTCAAGTTCGAGCCGCATTCTTCTCGGTGCTTGTTTGATCGACTTGACATCCGGAGATATCGCCAATTTGTGCACAGCTACTTCTGGATCTAGTCCCGGTATTTCAGAGTAGTTCCATACGAAACAGTCTTTATACTGCATGAGCACGTCTTTGAGCGTAGACACCTTTTCCTCAGACAACAGCTTACTGACGAATATCGGTCGTAGGTCGTTTGCCGTCCCCAAGTCGATTTTTCTCAGGTTATCTGCAGTAGTATGTATTCCATCTTCCAGCTCTTTTGGCGCTGGTGGAAACTCTGAGATCACCTCGTCGTCATCGTTTTCGAAGCACTAGGGGAGGTCAGCCATATCCTCGCGTACTTCTTCTCCTAACAGCATTATCGCGTGACATGTACGAGATCGCTTCCAAGACCCATGTTGATCCGGCTCTACTCTCGCTGCATACATGGCTTTCGGTTCATGCTTCTGTGGCGGGGTTACCTTCCAACTGCTGGATAAATCGAACCTGCCTTGCAGATACTGGTCTTCTATCCCGTCTTTGAATGTGAAGCAGTCTTCAAGAGGATGTCCTATCTCTCAGTGATAGGAGCAATAATCCGGGTGAGAGACCTCATCTACTTGCTCGGGGTGTTTGGATTATGGGAGCGTAATCATTTGATGTTTCATGACAAGACCGAATATCTTCCTTATCTTGTCTTGGGGAAAAGAACATGCTCAACCCATCTTCTTTATAAGAGACGAATCCCGGCTACTCAATTCTCGATTGCATAATTTCTTGGACCCGCTTTGCCACTGTCGAACGTTTTTTTTCCGTTCTTTAACTTGTTTTTACCTCTGTGTCGGGTCTTCTGTATGACGGGCTGGCAACGAAGAGCATCGTCATTCTCTGCAGCCTCTTGAAGGAGGCGCTGTGTCCTGGTTTTCTCGTAAATGGCCATTTCACGGTTGTGGTCATCCCGGGCCTTTTGGCCCGCTTCCCTTATCAGCTTGTCCATCTTTTCTTCAAACGATGGACTTGGCATTTTTACGGCAGGATCTCGTTTTGGTTCAATCGCAGTGTCTTATAAAAAAGCATCTCCTTCTTCATCGAAGTCATATATAACGCAGCAGCCATGGAATCGCTCCCGTTTCTTGGATCGAACATATCCATGCCCGATCGTTTCCATTCTCCCGTTGGGCAATTTTCGATGAGTTCTGGGGACGTTCCAGATCCTGTTGTAGAACTGAGATTGTCGAGCAGTCTGTTTGAAGGGTACGCCTTGGCACCTCAACAGTCTTTTTAATCCTTCTATTTAGTATCTGGGTAGACGGATGGGCTGGATCCTGTCAAGCGTAGAATCGGCACCATGCCAGATTTCTTTCTTTACTTTGGTTTCCACGAATCGATAAAAGAGGATTGCTTTTTCATCTTTCCGCCTGAGAGGGATGTAGAACGTCTGCAGTTCTTGCACACTATAGGTATCAAGTGTGTCGAGCTGCCGTGGAACCATAGCAATTTGCAAATTCTGATCATCTCCAATGAAGGCCTGTATTGATGGACGGACCGAGAATACTGCGTTGATCTCGTTTTCAGAGTCACTGCCAAAGACCAGAATAGGGGTAGACGGTCCGAGCTTGTTGTATTGGAGAGACCCCGAATAGACTATCTCTTCCTCCTCCTCAGTATTTCTCCCAAAGACCGGAATAGTGGTGAAAGATTTTTGCTTATTCTCCGGTTTATGGCATCTTTCCGTGTCTTCAAAGTCTGGCAGGAAATACTTTGCATCCTCGTATTTGTGGACTTCATTCAAGGAAAATGGGTTTAGCTCCCCCGTTACGGTGTACTCAAGACCATCCTTGAAATACTTCATACACTGATGCTGTGTAAAAGGGATGATATTGTACTTGTGCAACCAAGGCCTACCGAGCAAAGCGTTATAGCAAGTCTTGGCAACAATGACATGAAACTTGATGTCAGTGACGAGCAGCCCAAAGCGCAACGTCAGTATCACAGACCTAAGCGTCCGTGATGATTGGGAGTCGAACCCGGAGATAGTGATTTTATCCCGAGCGAGGTGCTGGACGCTCATGCAGATTTCTTTTAGCACTCTCACATTTAGGAGATTGACAGAGGACCTGTTGTCAACTAGGATCATCCTTATCTTGATGTCATGGCAGTATCCGGTGACATACAAGGGACAGTTGTGCTCGCATGTTCTGAAGAGGAGATCTTCATCGCCGAAAGTGACGTCAGCCGTGTGAACTTCTTCGAGCTAGTCCTTCATCTTTTCTTCGGCGAGGAAAGATTGAAACTGTTCGGGGTCTTGTAGTGACTCGATCAGGGAATCTCGCGCCTCTTTAGACAATAGAAGGGCATCCAAGATGCTCATCTTTGAGGGTATCTTCCTCAAGTATGCTAGGACGTTGTAATCCACTTTTCTTTTCTTGGGCGTGTTCTTGGCTGCCAGCTCTTCGACGACTCGTTCATCGAGAGCGATATCCACAGGGACTTTTTCCTTCCCCTTATCTTTTCTATTTGATCCCCTGTATGCAGATCCGAGATTATTTTCGGGCAACGTATGGTTGCGCAGCTGAATATTCTCACAGTTCTTTACTTCTACCTCTTTTCTTGAGGTGGATTCTTTGAAGAGAGGGCCGGGGGCTATTTCTTCATCAGAATTGCTCCCAAAGGTGAGAAATTGCGATCCCCCAGAATCAACCATGTGATAGTCGTCGGCAGTTCTTTTGCGCTCATCTGTCGTGCTTCTTTGCTCTCGACGAGTTTTGCGCTTCATCCGCTTGAAATGTTGTCGATGAGAAACGTATCCCTACCGCCAATTTTTAATGGCCATTCATTCCTCGGTAGGGTGTGCGACCCTCCGATGGTATAAGCAGTAGTTTGGATGTGCATCTAGTCCGTCAGGGAACGTATTTTCTGAAGTGTCTTCTTTGAAAGGTGGCAACTTCATTCCCATCGACAGGGCTTTAGCGAATTGCTTCCTTGTCTTAAACCTGTTTTTGCTGGCGGCAGAAGTGCTTCTATCAAGTTGGGGTGCTCTATGGCTTCTCAATATCGAAACTTCTTCAACGTGATGCCGATTCTTGGCCCTTCCATTTATGGCCGATTCACTGTCTCGGTCAGATTTGCTTTTTTGATGGGCCTCGTTCGGCAACATGTAAATCATCTCATCTGACGGCTCTAGGAATTCCAGTTCGGGATCTGCCTCTAGTTTCTCTGCATCTGGAGCTTCTTCACCATCTATTGACGAGTGAGAGATCATGTGGCTGCAGGGTTACCTAGCACGGCAGCAAGGTTTTGGGAGGCATCTCTCATGACAAATTAAAATTTTGCCGTTCTAACTAACCTTAACCCTAGAATCGTATACTAGAAATCGACGGAATAGAAATGCAAACGACTTTGCAAGTAAAGTAAACAAGGAATACAACCTTTGTAGACTGGTCCTTCACTTCATTAACTCCGTGTAGTCGTCCCTTCGCTGCGATAAAGAACTCCAGACTCTAGAGAGGCTCCCTCGAAGAAATGAAATGCTTGCTTCGAAGACTTCGAGGCCAAAGACGATCTACGTCGAGGAGACACTAACCCAAGCTATCTCTTCACTGATTACGGAATTAGTGAAGCAAACACCCTATACTAAATGGAAAGGAGTAGAGGATGATGACGTAGGAAGTTTGCTCACATTAGAAATCATTTTCTCATTCAAAATCATCACTTTATCACAAACTAGAGAGCAAGCTCAAGAGGAAGAAGAAGATGAAGTCAAGTGATGAATGAATTATTGTGTGAGTCATGGTTCAAAGCTTGTTTTCTTTTTGGCACAAAATATATATGTGATATATATAAGTGTGTCATTCTATTGTTAGTTATATGTGTGCCCTAGAGGCCATTACTGTACATACAATATATATTGTAGTGGATGCTTGGACATATACATAGTGGACTTTCTTGCTCGACATGATAGTATGCTATCTGGTTGCTCTTTAGCTTAACATATACACTGATTGTCTCTTTGTTACATGTTGATAAAGCCCTTAGGATGAGTACTTGGCTACCAGGATTATGATGCAGATCATACTGGTGGGGACATGGTAGTCGATAAGTACATCCTTCAAATGTTCCTAGTCGTGGGTGTATCTAGACAGGGCATCGATATACCAGAGTAGACTAGCGTATAGCTTCTCGACCCATGTAGATGGGCGATGGATGATCCCATATCCATTGGTGTTTGACATCAGAGACAGTATACGGGTGCTCAGTGGAGACTGGGTACACTGGACGGACTCACCGAGAACTCCCAGATGGTATTATACCTAACATCAGATGGCAGTTCTCTGGTGACACTGGTACAGGTTAGTCGTAGACCCGAGATCGTCATAGAGTCTTGTGTGATTTCCACTGTTCTTTGATTTCCACCTTACCAAGTTCAAGAGAACGTGCAAAATGGTGGCTTTTAGGTACAGTCCCGAATCACATGGAGGCAATGAGCGATGAGAGGGGTTTCGTCTCTCCCGGTATTGTGGGTTGATGTTGCGCTGTACTCGATTGGCTATAACAGGAAGTCCCTGGCAAGGTCTTCTTTAGAGATATACTGGTAAGTGTTATCAGTAGTTTCTAGACCCGTTATGATCCCCATATCGACATGACTTATCGAGTTACTGGGGTCTGACGTTTACCATCCCTAGACGAGATATGCGACACATCAGACGAAGAGACCGGACTGTACGGTAGTGTTACTGATTGGATTCGCATGAGTACAAGCAGTCTTGCTTGTTGATCTTTTGATCGCTCAATACCTGGGTGGCCGTTATGTTTAGCAGACCGCTTGCGGTTTGTGGGTGTTTGATATGATCATCATCTACTGCCGGCGTATTGACGAGTCTTTAGAGTCCTACACAGGGGTTTCCTGGCTCAAGCGAAACGGAGTAGGAGCACATATGTGATATGTGCGGGACCGAGATTAATATGATATGAGATACTTTATTCTATTCTCGCGATTTGTGACATTAGTCGGTTATATTTGATATAGCCGGGTTATCGGATCAAGTGTTGATTCGATAAGTTGTTACATATGATATTAGTCGGTTATATGTATTATAGCCGGATTATTAAATCCAGAGTTGATTTGATAATTTAATGTATAATTATATATTTGATATATTAAATTACATTAACTAATATTAATTCACTTAAGATTTCTTTTCTCATTCAAAATCATCACTTTATCACAAACTAGAGAGCAAGCGCTGGAGGAAGAAGAAGATGAAGTCAAGTGATGATTGAATTATTGTGTGAGATTAGAATTGCAACCATGGTGAGTTAAGGCCTCATGCCTAACTCATGTAGTGAATAAACCAAAGACTAAGGTTAAGGGTTGGGTTAACAAATATCCTAAGGAATGACAAAAGAGTGGACTTTGTCAATGTTCTACAAGCTTCTTCCAAGCTTGAAAATATTGACTAAGCCTTTTCTCTTTTGTGATAACTTAAGCAATAAATAAAACCCTAACTTAACTCTAGCATAGTATGAGTCTCATACACCCATCTTGCTTGTATCATCAAGCATGACACAATACATGTACACAAATATACATATCACATATATACAATGTGCACATCTAGTGAGAAAAGAAATCTTAAGTGAATTAATATTAGTTAATGTTATTTAATATATCAAATATATAATTATACATTAAATTATCAAATCAACTCTTGAATTAATAATCCGGATATAACCGACTAATATCATATGTAACAACTTATCGAATCAACACTTGATCCGATAAACCAGCTATATCGCATATAACCGACCAATGTCATAAATCGTGAGAATAGAATACGGTATCTCATATCGTATTAATCTTGGTCTTGCACATATCACATATGTGCTCCTACTCCGTTTCGCTTGAGCCAGGAAACCCCTGTGTAGGACTCTAAAGACTCGTCAATACGCCGGCAGTAGATGATGATCATATCAAACACCCACAAACCGCAAGCGGTCTGCTAAACATAACGGCCACCCAGGTATTGAGCGATCAAAAGATCAACAAGCAAGACTGCTTGTACTCATGCGAATCCAATCAGTAACACTACCGTACAGTCCGGTCTCTTCGTCTGATGTGTCGCATATCTCGTCTAGGGATGGTAAACGTCAGACCCCAATAACTCGATAAGTCATGTCGATATGGGGATCATAACGGGTCTAGAAACTACTGATAACACTTACCAGTATATCTCTAAAGAAGACCTTGCCAGGGACTTCCTGTTATAGCCAATCGAGTACAGCGCAACATCAACCCACAATACCGGGAGAGACGAAACCCCTCTCATCGCTCATTGCCTCCATGTGATTCGGGACTGTACCTAAAAGCCACCATTTTGCACGTTCTCTTGAACATGGTAAGGTGGGAATCAAAGCACAGTGGGAATCACACAAGACTCTATGAAGATCTCGGGTCTATAGACTAACCTGTACCAGTGTCACCAGAGAACGACCTTCTGAAGTTAGGTATAATACCATCTGGGAGTTCTCGACGAGTTTGTCCAGTATACCCAGTCTCCACTGAGCACCCGTATACTATCTCTGATGTTAAACACCAATCGATATGGGATCATCCATCGCCCATCTACATGGGTCGAGAAGCTATACGCTAGTCTACTCTGTTATATCGATGCCCTGTCTCGATACACCCACGACTTGGAACATTTGAAGGATGTACTTAGCAACTACTATGTCCCCACCAATATGATCTGCATCATAATCCTGGTAGTTAAGTACTCATCCTAAGGGCTTTATCAACATGTAAAACAGAGACAATCAGTGCACATGTTAAGATAAAGAGCAACCAGATAGCATACTATCATATCTAGCAAGTTAGTCCTCCATGTATATGTCCAAGCATCTACTACAATATACATCATATATACAGTAATGGCCTCTAGGGCACACATATAACTAACAATCTCCCACTTGCACTAGGACCATCTGTCGTAGTATCCAATACCCAACAATCAGCAGTGGTTGAAGTATCTCATACTCAACCATCCCATAAAAGTCTCACCTGGGAATAAGCCTTTGTGAGTGGATCCGCTCTGTTCTCCTCTGTGTCTACTCTCCTAACCCCGATCTCCTTGGAGATCATCCATCTCTATGATCAGGTGATACTGCCTAAGAATATGTCTGGATCACTGATGTGACGGGGGTTCCAAGACATAAGCCATAACTCCATTGTTAAACAATGGTAGGAACGAAGTTCATCTCATGAACTAGTATACATCCAGATTACCTCTTTGGTAGCATCCTTGGTAGCGATATATCCAGCCTTTATCATCTAGTTTGTCACGGTATCTATCTTGGAACTCTTCCAACATACCATCCCTCCACTGAGGGTAAAGACAATGCCTGCGACTGAAATTCAGTCAACCTTACCACCCTAGAAGCTATCCAGTGATTCTCCACAGGATCGATTGATACCATCTCACTATACCTAGTGAGAATCCTAACATCCACTTAGATCTATCTCATAGATCCAAAACCCAGGATTTAGGAGGTATCACCTTGATCCAATATAAAGAATCCTTGTTATAAGAGGAGATTGACCGAGCGTAGCATAGGAAACTCCTTTCCTATCAAGAGTATGTCATCCACGTACAATACGATGATCACCACCATACTCTTTACTATCTTTTTTATATACAAGGTTCATGTACCATTTTGATGAAGTCAAACTCTTTGAATACCACATCAAAACAGATGTTCCAACTCCGCGATGCCTACTTTAACCCATAAAGCAACTTGCACACGTTTCCGCTGCTCCCACTGTTTACGAAGCCCTCTGGCTGTGTACTTATAGAAGCTCTCTTCTAAATCACAATTTAGAAAAGCAGTCATGACACCTAACCGCCAGATATCGTAGTCATAGTATGTAGTAATGGCAAGTAGGATCTGGATGGACTTAAGCATAGGGACTAGAAAAGGTTTCATCATTATCCACATCTGGTCGATGACGAGAACCTTTTGCAAAAAGTCTTAGCTTTGAAAGTCTCAACTTTTCTATGTACACCAAGTAATCTACTCAAGATATACTTGCTCCTGATGGGGATTTAACCCTTCAGATAAAGCAACCAAAGTCCATACTTTGTTGGTGTATATGGATTCCATCTCAGATCGCTACGCACCCAGCAATTCTCACAGAGTCACTACTCTTGATGGACTGCTCGAAACCAATTGGGTCATCATCTCATGATGGAATCCTCGCTCCCATTGTTATTGAGAAAATCGAAGTATCTCTTAGGCGGATGAGAAACCCTACAAGATCGGCGGAGAGGCTGAGGTTCGTTGGAAGCTATTGAATCTTCCGGTTCTACCAAATCATCAGCTGCAGTTTGTATAGCTAGAACTCCTTCCAGTTCTACCTCATGACCACTAATTTCTTCATAAGAAATTCCCTTTCCAAATGGTGACATGCTGAGAAACAAAACGCCTTTTGCTCCCCAGTGTAGTAGAAGATATTCCATTACGAATGCTTGGGATATCCAACATACTTCCACAGAACTGACTTTGCCTCGAGCATGTCCGGATTTTGCTTTTAGACATAGGCCGGAGAACCCAAATCTTAACATTCTTAAGAGATGGGCTCGTCCTATACCATATCTCATATGGAGTGGTAGGCACCTGATTTGGTTGGAACCCTATTCAATAGATATACAGATTCTCAAGTGCAGAACCCCCAAAAGGAAATAGGCATCTCAGTAGTACTCATCATAGAGTACACCATATCACATAGGGTGCGATTGCTCCGCCCCGATATACCAACGTACTGTGGTGTATACGGAAGAGTAATGCTGAAAAAGAATCTCATTCTCCTTTAGAATAGTCCAGGAATTCCGTGCTCAAGTATTCTCCTCCCTGATCACATCAAAGGGCATAATACTTATACCCGTTTTGGTTCTCTACTTCTAACTTATATTCTTTGAATTTCTCAAAAGCTTCAGACTTGTGTTTCAACAGGAACACATATGCGAATCTTGAGAGATCATCAGTGAATGTAATGAAGTACAAAGAACCAGTTCTGAAATGTGTATACAGGGGACCTACATACATCATCATGTATCAATACCAAGAGTTCACTAACTCTTTCTCTGTTTCCTATAAACGGAGCTATGGTCATCTTAACTTTGTGACATGACTGGCAAGTTTTATAAGATGTAAATTCAAACTAATTTAAATATGCATCTTTTTGTAACTTAGCTAGTCGGGTCGCATTGATATGACCTAGTCTACAATGCCTCAAGAAGGATTCGTTCATTTCTGAACTCTTCCACTTGTGTGTATTTTGTACGTTAAGAACTATAGTTTGATTTAGAACGTATATGCTTTTAGATAACGTGCCTGAACCGATCAACTCTTGATATAGGAAATGTTCAAAACATTATCCAACAATACAAAATTATATCCTTCTTTACTGAATAAAGAGACTGGTATGATAATGTATATCAGGTTCGGTATCTAATAACATTCGTTCAGAATCAATGCATATGGTAATACAGGGTGATAACTGCCAACAAGCTTAGCTGCAACACTTGCACCGTTTCCAACTCTTGAAACTTATCACCCATTCCCAGTTCTCTACCTATCTGTAGCCCATGTAACAGATTACATATATGCGATCCTGATCCGGTATCTTATGCCCAGGACATAGAGGATATTGAGAAACAGTTCTCGGTAATGAACACACCCGAAGAAGATGCATCAATATGCACTTTCTTCGTTTGGGCAGCACGAGAATCCTGGTAATCCCCTATTTCCTACTCGGTTTTATAACATTTATAAGTTGGAGTGGGACCAACGTTTCCCAGCTCAGTATAATAATCGGGTTTGGTTAATGCATCCGTATTATTAACTTGATTAAGGCGTGATATGGTCGCTACCTGGAGAGAGAGAGAGAAGAAAACACTCAGCGTATGCTCTTGCAAGATTAGATTGGTTATTGATTTATCTAATCAGGATGGCTCCCACTGTTTTAGTCAAAGCTTCCTTCAAACCCTAAAAGGAAAGACTAGCCGGGATTAATTACACCCTACAAGTTCGCCAATCTTTCGGCCAGGCTAGTGTCGGTACTTTGAGAGAGGTTGCTCATGCTTTCGCACGGACCTAATTAAAATAAACCTTGTTTTCCCAGAGGCGTAACCCCGTTAACACCTTTCTGGACACCTACTTGATCGGCTAATTGTAATGTGTAAAACTCTCTCAGGAGTAACTCTTACTCACAGTGGGTATCGGGATCCAACTATCTCATAGAAGATATGCAATCTAATTGCAAATTTCAACACTTGAAATTCCCGATAATATTTTTCCCTTAGCAGCTATATGACCTTAACATAGTCAACAAATCATAAGTGCTAGTCAAGTTCAACCCGTACATTTCTTGATTGAAATAAACCCACCCGCACGTCCTTTAACATAGTCAACAAAGTCGCATGACTACCCTAATCCAATCGCATCATATGCTTATGCAGATAAACATTAACTAGCTACCGCACACTATGCCTTAATATTGTCAATAAACGTAGCACGAATACTAACTAGTACTTATCTAAAATGACGGAGGCCTACGACAGGTTTTTAAGAAAACCTTTTGCGTAATGAACTTGGTATCGTCGTAGAATCGAGTGATTTTTGAAAAGGAGTGTTTTTTAGGCTTTTACTAGTTTTTCTAAAGAGGTCACTCCCGGTGAACGGATATTGGCTCTTTCCTTATCGAATAAGGTGCAGGATATTTCACAAATACCACTATGCAAAGAAAAAACTATAAAAGCAATCAAAAGACAAACCGAGTTTGCAGCATCTGCTAGTTTCGCTAAAGAGGTCACTCCCGGTGAAGGAGTCTCGGCTCTTTCCTTAATGAATAAGGTGCTGGACATTCTACAAGGAATACCGCTATGCAAAGTAAGAACTAGAGATACCAGATTTCGAGACAAGTTTCTACAATATCTTTAGGTTTCTTTTATTTCATTAATCTCATTAATGAAGACCCATTATAATATGCTTCCCAAGCATCACATATGAAACGAAAGCAACAATATATAATATATAGCATATATATATAATATAAACATTCGTCTCAGAATATAATCAATGATCACATCACAGAATATTGCAGCAGAATAAAACATATGAAATATTGGATAAACTAGGATTTCCGGGTTTTAAATTAAGCCTGTATAAAACACGTATTCCGCGGTCATGATGAACAGCCAAACCCACATCTCTAAACCCCTACGAGAGCGGCAAGCAACCCTACCAATTCTAGAGTTAGGAGACCCAGTTTCAACTCCATGAGATGGTCTCCTACTGAACCCTAGAACCCGGTTACTTGTGCTCCCCGCCTTGAGTCTATCCTAATGCGAAAAAGTAAATAATATACAATGGTGATATCATCCTCGGCCCTGAAGTGCCCCAATAAAAGAATATTATATACAATGAATTTTACATGAATGAAAATAAAAACTCTTATCTCACATAAAAACTCCCGGCTATTCAAAACTCGACAATCCAATATAACATATCACAGCAACACATAACTTCGCATGTCATCAACGTAAGTAAATATACGTATCCCAATTGTTGTTGACATATAGAACCGAAACCGGCGATACACCACATATTACACTTACGGTCGCAGAAAAGAAAGCAAAAACTACAACAGTTGGAATCCGCAACCACCTTAGACATCATAAACCCAACGTATCACATACTTTGGATTTCATGCCTAACTAAATGAATTCTTTAGACATCGCATGCCTAACAATTATAAACCCCGCATTTTAGTCTTGATATTCAAAACACCTTTTAATATCTTGTCGGGCAATTCAACAAGATTCCCGACATCCTGATCGGAGCTCGTCGGAAACTTTAGTAGACGGCTGCACCCCTCGATACCGTCGACGAAGTGCACTAAGGTGGAACACCGCTCCCGCAAGCACCCAAAAGGATGCTTTTAGTGACAGGGTTCTCCTACAGTCACTTGGTCGGGGATATGGGGTGTGGTTATCTAATAAGGTTACCCGGCGAGTATCCACGTACGCTACGTGATTGCGACAGACTTTTGATCACATCAAAATCCCATGGCAACCGATCAAATGAAACTAAATTGCTAGGTTCAAAACATTCAAATTAGTTATCTCATAACTACTTTTGTGGATTCCAAATATTTTATCCCATCACATAATATCCTGACGACGTTAAACTTTTCGATCGATTCATCAAAGTCCCACAATTTCCCGACAGCTCAACACTTGAGCACAGTTCAATAATACCCAGAATATACCATAGTACCTATGCACCAGCCGTAGAAGGGCAAACCCAAGCCTCACTCATGTCGCCACGGAACTACGGCAAACCCTACGGTATGACCACGGTTCCACAATCAAAAAAGTCTAGTTAGGGTTTCATTCTTCTAGAGGGTTCATAGAATTACTTGAATATTTTTCCGAATACGATGAACTTGGAAAAATGGGTTTTTGACATTCGATCGAACTTTTAAACTTCGCCTAGACAATATGTGAATAACCAGAAACAATGTTAAAACTATGAATACAAGACACCCCGAATTTCTTATAGTGTAAGATTACATCACATGCAAAATTAGCAAAAACAAACAACACCTGAAGCATCAAAACCAAGTCACTGGAACACAGTGAAAATTTCATGCATTTCCAGACCAAAGTGGTCGGCCACAACACGTATGATCTCGGCCAAATCCAAGAAGAACCCCATGAAATTTGACTGTGTTCATGATATATCTCATACATCACACTGTACTTGTTTAAAAAATTTTTGACAATTATTTAAAATCGACAGAAACATCATTTTGGCGCTTCAAGTTTTGGAGTATTTCGGTTTCGTAATCTTAACAAAATCCGTATAAATTTTTACCATGGCTCTGATACCACTGTAGGGTTAGCTAGAACGACAAAATTTTAATTTGGCATGGATGATGCCTCCTGAAACCTTGCTGCCGTGCTAGGTAACCCTTCAGTTGCAGCTCGCCACATAATCCTCGGGCTCTTCTAAAGAATTGTCTCCTTCATCAGCGTCATCGGCTTCATTCTTAAGAACATGCTTAAAGAATTCATCCAACGTGATTAGGGTCCGTGCCTTCTAGTTATAATCTTCCAGTGTATCGATGTATTTCTACAGACCTGTGTGGCTGTCTTCGGGTTGGACGGGCTTCTTGGCTTTCTTCTTTTTCTTTAAAGACTTTGGAGGTTTGGCCTGAATGTTTTGTCCACCTTCACCAACTTTCAGCATTGGGCGCGGCTTCAGCATCCCCTCAATAATCTCGGGCTCCAGTGGGCTCTTCCACATATTCGCCGGACATGCTTGGAGATCTTTCGGCATCCTTTTTGTTTTGGTTGAAAGAGCGACCTCCCATGGAGTTTCTTCTATAAAAGAGCATGATGCCCCCGGCGTGTCCACCTTTTTAAGAGCATACGGCTGGGGTTTGTTTACCTTCCAGTTTTCAGACAACGCGAATTTGCCTTGCTGGTACTGGTCCTCAATCCAGTTTTTAAAGACAAAGCAATCTTCGATTGGATGGCCTTTTATTCGATGGTAGTGGCAATAGTTAGGACTGTTGACGTCACCAGGCTGTAGTGGACCTTTTGGATCCGTCAAGGTGATGAGCCTGTTGCGCACCGCCAGCTCGAACAGTCTCCTCGTTTTATCCCGGGGAAATGAATAAGGGTGGTTTAGCTTCTCGTTATAGAATCGATGTCTATCGTCTTGGCGATCAGATGGTTTTGGACCACTGGGCTGCTGCTGAGCATTTGCGACGAAGGTCGCTTTCTTTTTCCCCTTTTCGTTTCCAGGCACCATCTTAGAAAAAGAAGGGCTATGACCCATCTGATCCATTCGGGCCAGCTTATCAATCAAGGCCTGGAAGGTAGTCGGCTTGAAAAACATCATGAACTGGGATATGGTCGCCTGCGGATCAAGGGTACCCACGAACATGCCTACTGCAGGAGCTTCTTCGATGCGTTCTTCACATTTCGACCATAGGTTCCGCCACTGGATTGCATACTGAACCCATGTTTCTCCCGGATTCACCCTGGCATTGATCAATGCTGTGATTGGGATGCGTTCGCTAGCGCTTGTGAACCTTTGTTTAAACAGTAACTCCATTTCTGCAAATGTCTTAACGGAGTCATTCGGGAGATCAGAGTACCATTCAATCACTGTCTCCAACAAGCAGCCAACAAACTGGCGAAGAAGTAGTTTATTGTCATCCCCAGTATCACCGCACAAGGCTCTGAATTGAGCAACGTGCTGGTGTGGATTCCCCGTCCCCTTATATACATGGAATTTTGGGATCGTATATCCCAGTGGGTACTTTATTTGGTCATACCAACCCGGATAGGGTCGTCCAGTCTTAACAATTTGGCCGGCCGCTTCGCTTGCCTGATGAGCTCGTATCTTATGAGCGATATAATCATCCAGGGCAGCTTTGGAGATCATCTTCTCTTTGGCTGCTGATAGAGCCGGAAGAGGGTTTAATGTCTCCCCTCTATCGTCTTCAAGGATAAAAGCGTCATTTGTTTTATGTTGGCCGCTTGTTCCACGGCCTCTTTGTCTTTCCTCTCGAGCATTCTTCGGAGGAATTCGGCATCAGTTTCCTGTTCTTGACGCTGTTCTGACGATGTTTCTGGGCTTTCTTTTTGCCAATTGAGTGCGGCCATCTTCGTTAGCATCTCTTGGAGCTTTTGCTATTGCTGCTCCTGAGCCTTTGTTGCTGATCGGGTCAGCGGTCGGTGACCCATAGAAGCATGGCTTTCCTCTTTTCCGGAAGCCATATAAACAGTATGCACTACCATTCCCCCAAACTTGGGGCATTTGGATTCAATTCCTTTGCGATTCGTTGCGGACACGGGGATCTTCTCTGGCCTTCTCCTTTTGTGGGCAGTCAAAGTTGAGGGGCCCATTGCAGTGGGAACCCAAGTAGATGACACCTTCTGTGGTACGACAAGGTTGTCCTTCTCTTGCCGAACCTTCATTTTCTTTGGTTAGCGGGAGTAGTCTTGGTTAACCACAGAATCTTGGACCCATCGCCAGACCATATGAATTTTGGAGGACAGTCGCTGAGGGGGCTGCTCCAGCTTTGCCTTTATAGCGCTCTCCACAGGTGGAGGAGATCTTTTCAATACAGCAGTTGGAGAGTTTTTGCGCACCCTCCTAAGTGGTTCAAAGATATTCCCAGTTGGAACAACATCATCAATTTCCACCATCGGAGCTGGTGGAGTCAATCCAGAGGGGGGTCTGCCCCCAGCTTTCCTCACTCGGCGCTAGTGGCGACGTCGAGCTGCCTTGCAGACGGTATTGGTTCAGCTATGGGGGTGGCTTCATCATGCCCTCTGCTCTGGTGGAGGGTTGCTTCCGGTGTCAGCCTCTTGAAGACAGATGTCCGCTGAGAAGAAACGTCCAACGTATCGAAGACTGATTTTTGAGCAGGGAAATCAGCTTTGGTGATCTAGCCCGAAGCGGGAGTTTGAGCGGACAGTCTAGCGAAGACCGATCCCTTAGCAGGAGAAGCCTCTCTGATGATTTAGTTTGTTGGAACAGGGATGGCTATCCGTTTCAGGATAACCCCCTCAGGTATCGCGGGCTTCTTCACGGGCCCATTAGAGTTTTGGCCCAGTCTGTTAAAAACTGAGGCGTTAGATTTGGGCGACCCATTGAGAGGGGCCGCTGTAGTCGTAAGCCGATTAAAGAACGACTTCTTCGGAGTTTCTTGCGATGGAACTGGGGCGTTAAAGCTCATTGGAGGGAGCATGGTCCCAAAGAACAGCCCAATGGTGGCTTGCATCACCTGTTCCACTTGCATCACGAAAATCGAGGCCGCTTGAGGCCCTAAGTTACTCCTCCTGCGAGGATGGAGCGGGAGTTGTTGCAATTGTTGCAGCTGGAGCAGTTAGAAGCCATTGATCTTCTTTTTCTGCACAGAGCAAAACACCAAATCTTAGTACCTTGAATCCAGGGGCAACCACACTAAACCATGATTCGTTCGCGAACATGACACACGAAGTGTGGAGTGGAAAGAGGAAAAGGTCCTACCAGGCGTGCCAGAATCTGTTCTCCGCTGAAAGACGCGACCAGGACGTTTGGACGTCCGGCCTGAATTTTGGGGGAAGATGCTATTTGGTTTTATCCGTCCACTTCTCCGAAGATGCCAAGTTAATTTATGGCACCGTATAACGGAGGTTTGGACAGATGTGGCCATTGTAGCAGACTTCGTCAGATTCCCCCTCGTTTGCGAGGGGTTTTTGATTGTGGGGACGCTCTTCCTTGCAGGCGCAAGCCCCTGCAGTTAATTACGCTACCGCCTCGCGGTAACCACTTTCTCCTTCTCCAGATGGTAACTTCGTGTCATGTGTGTTTGTTTTGTTTTTTGGTTGCCCGTGGATTGTATACGGAGACTAATTTATCTTGTTGCCTGTAGGGCGTGGATTAGTCCAAATCCGTATTTTCTTAGATTTGGGTTTGGGTTGGTTTAAGGACTGTTAGTCTTGTTTTAGACTAAGATCAACTCAAACGTTTGTTGAGGATATGTTAGTCTAATTTTAGACTAAGATCTACTCAGCAGGATTTTGGGATCATTTAGATCCAACAAAAGAGCATGTAGGCTCTGATTTGTTAGTTTAGGGACATTACGGTATATAAGTTTAAGGACATCATAGTCCATGGTGTTTAAGGACATCATAGTCCATAGTTTAAAGAAGTCATAGTCTATGGGGGTTTAGTTTAGGGACGTTGTGGTCCACTGGGTTTAAGGACATCATAGTCCATGAGTTTAAGGACCTCACAGTCCGTAGAGTTTAGTTTAGGGACGTTGCGGTCCGTAGTTAGTTTAAAGACATTACGGTCCATAGTTAGTTTTAGGACGTTGTGGTCCAGCGGGTTTAAGGACATCATAGTCCATGACAGTTTAAAAATATCATAGTCTATAAAGTTTAAAGACATCATAGTCTATGAGTTTAAGGACCTCACAGTCCATAAAGTTTAAAGACATCATAGTCCATGAGTTTGAGGACCCTACAGTCCGTAAAGTTTAAGGACATCATAGTCCATGGAATGTCTGGTTATCGGGACCCGCCACTTCTCTGAAGACGTTGAAGAATTACAACGACACATATCAGAGGAATGAAGAGATGTACCCTTTAACCAATATTGGTTGGGAGATCTGTAGTCAAGTTTGGGACTAAGATCAGTTAAAAAGATTAATGAGCATATGGGCTCAATTAATCTGAATTAGAGGTCTACGGCCAACTTGGGCTCGGCCCACTCAGTTAAAATGTTGAACATTTAATTAGGCTCGGTCCTTTTTATTTAACAATGCTGAGCATTGGTTTGGGTTCTGACAACCTTTTTGTCTTTTATTGAGTGTAGAGCCCTCATTATGGCTCTGGGGCTTTATTTAAAGAACAGTTTATGTTCCCTCAACGCCCACGTGAGGAGCACGTGGCGCTCTTGGCACTGAGCGCCAGACTTAGAGCGCTAAGGTGCTTCCTGTGAAATAGCGCACACGAGAGGAGCACGTGGTGCGCTTGGCGCTAAGCACCAGACTTGGAGCGCTAATGCACTTCTTATGAAATAGCGGACACTTGAGGAGCACGTGGTGCGCTTGGCGCTGGGCGCTAGCCAATGAGTGCATAGCGCTCTTTGTGAAATAGCGCACACGTGAGGAGCACGTGGCGCACTTGGCACTGAGCGCCAGACTTAGAGCGCTAAGGCGCTTCCTCTGAAATAGCGCACACGTGAGGAGCACGTGGTGCGCTTGGCGCAGAGCGCCAGCTAATAAGTGCAAAGCCCTCCTTGTGAAATAGTGCACACGTGAGGAGCACGTGGCGCGCTTGGCGCTGAGTGCCAGCTAATGAGCGCAGAGCGCTCCTTGATCAATTTTGTGCTATGAGAATTAAGTTCTCGTTTATAAGAGACTTTGTCTCGTGGCTCTAAGAGCAAGGTTATTATTTTAATAGGAGATGTTACAATCTCTTATGTTTTTTTTGAAAGACTTTGTCTTTATCTTATAGATCTGTGAGCTAACGAGAACTAAGTTCTTCTCTCTCCGTTTTTATGATGAGATGCTATGATCTCTTTTGTGAAGGACCTCTGTCTTATAGATCTATGATCTAGAAAAAGAACTGTTAGTGATATGTATGCCCTAAAGGCCATTACTGTACATACGATGTATATTGTAGTGGATGCTTGGACATATATATGGAGGACTTTCTTGCTCGACATGATAGTATGCTATCTTGATGCTCTTTATCTTAACATGTACTCTGATTGTCTCTATGTTACATGTTGATAAAGCCCTTAGAATGAGTACTTGACTACCAGGACTATGATGCAGATCATACTAGTGAGGACAGTGTAGTCACTAGGTACATCCTTCAAATGTTCCTAGTCGTAGGTGTATCGAGACAGGGCATCGATATACCAGTGTAGACTAGAGTATAGCTTCTCGACCCATGTAGATTGGCGATGGATGATCCCATATCCATTGGTGTTTGACATAAGAGACAGTATACTGGCGCTCAGTAGAGACTGGGTACACTGGACGGACTCGCCGAGAACTCTCAGACGGTATTATACCTCACATCAGATGTCAGTTCTCTGGTGATACTGGTATAAGTTAGTCTGTAGACCCAAGATCGTCATAGAGCCTTGTGTGATTTCCACTGTGCTTTGATTTCCACCTTACCATGTTCAATAGAACATGTAAAATGGTGGCTTTTGGGTACAGTCCTGAGTCACATGGAGGAAATGAGTGATAGGAGGAGTTTCGTCTCTCCCGGTATTGGGAGTTGATGTTGCGCTGTGCTCGATTGGCTATAACTGGAAGTCCCTGACCAGGGCTGCTTTAGAGATATACTAGTATGTGTTATTAGTAGTTTCTCGACCCGTTATGAGCCTCATATCGACACGACTTATCGAGTTACTGGGGTCTTATGTTTACCACCCCTAGACGAGATATGAGACATATCAGACGAAGAGACCGGACTGTACGGTAGTGTTACTGATTGGATTCGCAGGAGTACGAGCAGGCTTGCTTGTTGATCTTCTGATCGCTCAATACCCGGGTTGCCGTTACGTTTAGTAGACCGCTTGCGGCTTGTAGGTGTTTGATATGATCACCACCTACTGCCGGCGTATTGACGAGTCTTTAGAGTCCTACACAGGAGTTTTCTGGATCAAGCGAAACGGAGTAGGAACACATATGTGAAATGTGCAGGAAAAAGATTGATACAATATGAGATACCGTATTCTATTCTCACAAATTGTGACATTGGTCGGTTATTTGTGATATAGCCGGGTTATCGGATCAAGTGTTGATTCGATAAGTTGTTACACATGATATTAGTCGATTATATGTCATATAGCCGGATTATTAAATCAAGAGTTGATTTGATAATCTAATGTATAATTATATATTAGATATATTACATTACATTAACTGGTATTTGTGAGTCGACGGTAGACACCCCACATGATGCAGGGAGGCGGAATAGGTAAAACAATCTTTTTGTTTAAACTAACATCGACTAACTTTACGGATCTTTGTTAAACCTAACTAACAACAACATAGAAGTGATTAGCTACTATGAAAGATGATTATACCTAATGAATAAATTCCTTCTTGTTCTCGTAGACCACCTCCTCGTCGGCCTCCTCGTTGTGATAGAAGATCCACCCGAGAGCTACTTCTCCAAGCTTAACCTCTCACTTGAGGTAACTAGGTTACTAAGAGTGCTAATCAAAGTAATCTAGAGGATATAGAATAGGATTAGGTATCTATTAGTCTTGTTAACCCTTGGATCTCAACACATGAGAGGTTAGGGTTAGTTCTTTGAAGAGAGAGAGCTTGAGGAGAGAGAAGGTGAGAGTGAGAATGATATGAAATAATATCTCATTATGAATATATGAAGCATAAAATATTATTAAATGAATAACAAATAATAATATCAACCATGCTTCATTAACTCACTTTGTGTGATTCATCTCATGAGTCATTAAGCAATAAATTCATCATTAACTCCTTCGGATGAATCACACCATGAGTCATTAATCCATTTAATGCAAATGCCACCTAAACCTCCAACTCATCAATCATCTAGAAGCTTCTCGACTAATTACGAGAATGCCCCTCCCATCCGTGAAAACATGGAAATACTGAGACTGTATAAATCCAATAATCCAATACTAGAATCTGGCTTAAACCAAAGCCTGCTAGTATAAACTGTCCGAACATCGTACGTACGTAAAAACACGTATGCGTCCGAACCCCGTCGTAAAACCATACGACCTCTATATCATTTCGCCCGAAGCAGGGAAACTCTCTGTGTAGGACTTTAAAGACTCGACACTACGCTGGCAGTGGGTTTAACCATAGACCGCAAGCGGCACTAGCTGTACGTAACGGTCCCCAGGTAGATGTCGATAAGAAGGCCGATGAGGAAACCCATCCAAACTCCTATTGAGCCTGATGTGACAATCTCCGTACAGTCCGGTCTTTTCGTCTATGACTATCGCATATCGGGCCTAAGGGGGGGCAAGCGTCAGTCCCCTATAAGCGGTATAAGTCATGTCGGAGTAAAGCCATTACACCTTGAGAAGCTACTGGAAATCCTACCAGTAAATCTCGCTTGCCATGGCCAGGGACTTTGCGTAATGGCTCTCCAAACACAGCGCGATATCAACTCCCAATACCGGGAGAGACGAATCCTATATAATCGTCTCTGCCTCCAAGTGCTTCGGGACTGCACCCAACTGCTATCTGTTTGCACGACTCCTTTGAGCCGTGGTAGGGTAGCAATCTAAGAACAGTGGGAACACACTCGAGATGAAGCAGCAGTGTCAAGTCTGTGGACTATGCTGTACTCATGTCACCTGGGAACTGTTAACTGACGACGGGTATAATACCAACCAACAGTTCCCTGCGAGTCCTGTCCGGTGTACCCGTAACCCAATCAGCACCTGTATACTATATCCAGTACAACGTACTGATGGCTGTGGGACAGACCATCTCCCCAACTGGGATGAGAAGCGCACACACTAGTCTACTCCGGAGTATCGATGGCCTGTCTCGATAATCCAATGACTAGGGACCTGAATAAGGATGTGCTTGTAGGCTACCCTGCCCCCACTAGTGTGACTGCCATCACAACGCTGGTAGTCAAGCATGATCCTAAGGGCTCTATCAATATGTATTCTCGATATGCTAACATATATACATATTAAGATAGATATAAACCAAGTAACATACTACTATGTTTAGCAAGACTGTTAATATAACTGTGAATATCCCAAGCTTCCATTAAATAATATACAAGCTTGTATGATACAATAATAGCCCCTAGGGCATATACACTAACAATCTCCCACTTGCACTAGGGCCATGTACTGGCGTATCGAAGACCTATCATCTCGAGTAGCCTCTCGAACTGAATCTGAGGTAAGGCCTTAGTGAATGGATCTGCAGTGTTCTCCTGTGTAGGAACTCTCCGGACCTCGATCTCCTGTCGATCTATGATCTCCCTGATCAGGTGATACCGCCTTAAGATGTGTCTGGGCTTCTGATGGGACCTGGGTTCATTTGCTAAGGCTATAGCTTCGTTGTTATCACAATACAGCGTTATTGGATCAGCAATGGTAGGAACCACCTGAAGTTCTGTTAAGAACTTCTTTATCCAGACTGCTTCTTTTGCGTCATCGCAAGCAGCGATATACTCTGCTTCCATCGTCAAGTCAGTAACGGTGTCCTCTTGGAACTCTTCCAGCACACCGCCCATCCATTGAGGGTAAAGAAATAACCTGACATGGACTTGGAGTCATCCTTGTCACTCTGGAAGCTGGAGTCGGTAAAAGCCTTGATCTGGAGGTCTTTTCCGCCGTAAACCAAGAACATATCCTTAGGCCTTCTCAGGTACTTGAGAATGTTCTTTATTTCTATCTAGTGCTTCTCCCCTGGGTCTGACTGATACCTGCTTACCACGCTCAGTGCGTAAGCTACATCTGGTCTGGTGCACAACATCACATACATTATAGAGCCTACCGTAGAAGCGTAGGGTATAACTAACATGCGATCCCTTTCCAAATCAGTCTTGGGAGACATCTCTTTGGATAGGGTGATTCCGTGACAAGCAGGTAAATTACCGCGCTTAGAATCTTCCATACTGAATCTTTTCAGTATAGTGTTGATATACCAGGACTGCGAAAGCCCCAACATCCTCTTAGATCTATCACGATAGATCTGGATCCCCAGAATATAAGAGGCATCACCCAAGTCTTTCATGGAGAACCTGTGTGTAACATTTTCAAAAAGATAAAATATTAATTTTGGGAATTTTTATAATTTAATACTATTTTATTGAATATTTTAATATTTTGGTATTATTAAATACAAATAAATAGGAAAAATATGAGAAAAATTGTGGAAAATTATGGAAAATTCTAAATTACGGTAAATTAGAGAATTATGCCATTTCTAAGTTTAATTGCTTAGTTACATGCTTATTTAGTGCTAATCGCGATTAAAAATCGCTAATCGGTTTTTTTGTATTTTTGGGCAAAACATGCACATATCACTTCTTCACACTTGTGTTACATTTTATTTCCATGGTTGTTTTGGGGTTACTATTTGGGTGAGAAGGGTTTTTAAAGAAAAGAAAATAAGGAAAAGAATAAAGAATTGGTAGTGGGTGAGAGAGAGAGGTATGGGCTTCATTTGACTTGAACACTTAGCCATTTTCCTTCATCCCCTCACACATCTCTCTCCCTCTTCAGCCCATGGCTGCAGCTGCTGCTTCCTCACCCTTCCTCCACCTTCAAACCCTCAAATCATCTCAAAAACTACACCAAAACCACACATCCATTTCATTAAAAATGTGCACAATCCCTAGATCTACACTTGGAGCTAAAGAAGTAAGGATTTTGGCCACTAGGGGCAACTCAAGAAAATTCTTGAGTTGCCAAATGAGGTAATTTCTGGATCATTAGCTTAATTCTAGCATTCCCTATACCCCAATGTTGTTATTAAACCGATATTGTTTGATATTGTGGACTTGTGGATAACCTAGTTAGGGTTGTGATGAATTATGGGTTGTAATATGAAATTGAGGTCAGTAGAGGTTATACCATCACCCTAGTATATGAATTGGAACCCAAAACCTGAAGCTTAAACCAGAATACGGATTTTAGAAACCGATATCGGGGAAATTATGAAATCTGTGTAGTGTTTATGGAATCTGCTATCACCCGAGGTATCCTAAAATAAAGTTGAGTGGACAGTGACATGTGCAGGCACCCAGGAAGCTACCACCAAGACCCCAGCCCCTAACTCCTTTTCCCGGCCGCAAATTTTCCCCTTTTGGCCGCAATTTGCGGCCTGGACCCCACCAATTTGGCTCGTTTTGGTTGTGGTGTTTCCTTATCTGTAGATTAGGCCCCTGGTATAGATAGAATTGTCTAATTGGACCTAGGGTGAAATCTGGGACATATTTCCTAAGTTGCTGTTTTGGATTCGTGTTTCCGTATTCCGTATTTTTAAGTCTGAAGTTGTGTCTTGTGTTTTACCTCGACTATTTGGCGTTTATACGACGATATAGAGGATTTATTGATGGTTTTGAAGGCGTGCCATAGGTTCTAACCTATAGGCCTCTTATCGTATCGTTTTGGGTTTCGTGTGCCGTTTTAGCTTTGATTTGGTTTTAATGCGCATATACGATATTTTGATGTGTAGGTACCCTATGAAGACTACGGGACGACAAGCAAACGCGTGGTGACATCGAAAGATGGAGACGCGAGGTGAGTAGATTATATCTACTGGGGGAAGTCGGGTGGATGGCATATAGCACCCCAGCAGTCCGTAGTTGTTATTATATGATAGTTAGGTGTATTATGGATAGTGTAGGGTTAGAAGTGACTAGTGTAGTTCATAGTCGCGAACCCTAGAATAGAATTACACCTACACGCACACCCTTGCATATTACCTATACTTGCACTGTGTTGATGATATTGGTTGACTTTGGAGATGAGTCGATGATTTTAGGCCTTGTGCCGCAAGGTCGGTGATTTGATAGGATTCCTATTTGGGATATGACATGTGATTCTTGCGGGCTTGGGATGTGTGTTTACCCCCGCATTCATACTTTATAGATGGTATCAGATGTACTAGACTTAGATCAGTACCCCAGATTATGTGATATGATGATAGTGATACCTGATATCTGATGAGAGGCATGCGATGTTGACCCGTACCCAGCTATTGGGATGCCGTACGACGATTTACCGTACGAGCCTATATTGATGATAGATCCGCGCTCATGACTTGAGGATGTCATATGATATACTGTATCGTACGCGATACTATCGAGGCGGGATCACCGACTATTATATCTATATATATATCGACTCAGATTTAGGTGGTTTACATACCCCTCCTGATTTACTTGATACTTAGATCTGTAGATTGCATAGTAGATGTTAGACTAGACCGAGGCATACCTATTTCAAAAACTATGAATCAGGGGTATCTTAAAGGACAAACAAAGGGATTCTGTGAATACTTAAAAGGCGTATCTTTTCTTAAAAAACATCGCATCCCTTATTTTACTAAAACCCTGATTCGTCTTATTTCAAAACGCATCACTGCATGACTTATAAATACTGATGTAATTTCTTCACCGTGGTGTTGATTATTTGATTTCCGCATATTCATGCTATTCATATTGCCTGCATTTGTTATTGCTATACTGTTATCATGCTGTTAGGACACCAGCACCATTATCGATGATGCGTATGTTCCACGTACACTATTTGCCGGCTCACACACTTCATCACCGATAATTGCTATGCCACTACACTGTAGTACTGCTGCATTCATGATATGATTTCCGCAAGGCATATTGTACACATATACCTGTACACAAACATATATGATTCTGACTTGATTAGAGATTTGAGGGCCGCAAGATATTCTTTAAAAACTGATTTAGTCTAAAGGAGCGGTTTCCCTCGACCTATGCACATTACTATTTATATGTGACATGACTTGATATTCATCCCTGATACATATATCACATCGCATCATAGTATTGTAGCTCATTTATTTGTGACATGACTTGATATTCATACCTGATACATATATCACATCGCATCATAGTATTGTAGCTCATTTATTTGTGACATGACTTGATATTCATACCTGATACATATATCACATCGCATCATAGTATTGTAGCTCATTTATATGTGACATGACTTGATATTCATACCTGATACATATATCACATCGCATCATAGTATTGTAGCTCATTTATATGTGACATGACTTGATATTCATACCTGATACATATATCACATCGCATCATAATATTGTAGCTCATTTATATGTGACATGACTTGATATTCATACTTGATGCATATATCACATCGGATCATTATGGTATAGCTTACCTTTATGTAACTTGACATGATATCTATATTTGACGCACATATCATATCGGATCATTGACTTGCATTTTGGTTTGGATTTTATGTGATTTCTGGATTTGGGAACCGAGGCTATTTCAAATATGTAATCATTTAAAACCCGGTTCCCTTGATATGATATTTCGGTGCGTCCACCATGTGTTTTCTCGGGGCTAGAGTGATATATGTGAACCCGAATCGAGGAACTGGTTGAGGCCGATTACGGGTACATGGTGGACCCGGTATGGTACCCCGGGGCGAGAACGGTTTCGCTGTGTAGTAGACGGTGAGCCCGGCAGAGGGATTACTACCTACCGGTGATTGTATTTGAGCTCGGCGGATATCTGGAGGATACCGACGGAGCCCAGAGATGGACATGGGTTGACCCGTACTGCCGGGGCCGAGGGCCGATACCGCAGACGGAGCCCAGAGATGGACATGGGTTGACCCGTACTGCCGGGGCCGAGGGCCGATACCGCAGACGGAGCCCCATATGGACGAGGATTTACGTGTCGATGCTAGGCACGGGTTTCATGATGTTTTTCCATGATTTTGTTTATGTCCTCATATTGCATACATGATGCTTATTGTCATTGGGTGACGGGTGGACGGGTTCCACGTTTATTGTCATTGGGTGACGGGTGGACAGGATTCTACGGTTTTACAGACATGGATCATATACAGACTGGATTTACACTGATCATACTTCATTTGTATATATAACAGGGTATGAGGCGCTGTTATATATACCCTTACACCAATATTAGTGGTATGGGACGTTAATATATGTGTATTGATATCCTTTGATACTTCATCATTTTTACTTCATGCAGACATACCTTATACTGATGACATGTTATTACCCGAGTACCTGGCACTACATACATGTTTAGATGCTACCTTGCCACCTTTTTATACTTCAGATGTACTCTTGTGGTTATATTACTGATTGTTGACCTAGGTTTATGTCTTGCATTCGGTTTCTGCTTGTAGATATTTCTATTCACGAGTTGGCAACTCACCCCCGTTGTGCCACAGTTCTTGCAGGTTCTGCCGTACAGGTTCTATTGCGGCATTTCTGGCACACTACTTTCTTGCGGGTGAATTGCTTTTGGTAGGTGGATTCTTTTGCATCAAGAACCACCATTGTATTTATTTTATCCATTGTATCTAGAATTTCCATCAGCCAGAATTGTATATTGTTTCAGACTTAGATATTAGTGATGTATTATTTGACCTTAGAGTCGCGCTTAGTAGTATTGCGGTTTTCTTGCTTTTGGAGCTTTCTTTTGAGTTTGATCCTCGCCATTCGGCGTTGTATATTATTATTGCATGTGTGGTTGTGACCGTCAATTGACGAAGAGCTAGCTCCCGCTTGGGGATGCCTTTTACCATTGTATATATGTTGTTCTTGTTGTACCCTGTTCGGGGCCAGTATTTACAAAAGAAACTCTGCCGAAATTTTTAGAAAAGACTTTACCTTTTAAAAATGCACATTCGGCTTAGTTATTTAAAAACCTTGACTTCAAACATGTTTTCCTTCACTTCTTAAAAACCAGTTTTCTTACTTACTCTTAAAATGGTTTTAGATTTCTGGGTTTTGGCTTACTTGGATCAGATGGAGTCCTATAGACTTCATATGGTTCAAGGGCCAGTCACGTGCTCTTTCGGGTCGTGACACTGTGTGACAAGAATCTTTTGACAGATTGTTGCATAGGATTGTCATTTCCTATTAATAGAATGTCATCCACGTACAATACGAGGAATACGACAGTTCGTGATACAATTTTACTATATATACATGGTTCATCTGGATTTTTGATAAAGTCATATTCTTTGACCGTTTCATCAAAATAAATGTTCCAACTCCACGATGCCTGCTTCAGTCCATAAATGGACTTAAGCAACTTGCACACTTTCCCGCTTCTCCTACTCTGATTAAAGCCTTTTGGCTGATCCATATAGACGCACTCTTCTAAATTACTATTTAAAAAAATCTTCTTTACGTCCATCTGCCAGATCTCATAATCATGGAAGGCGACAATGGAAAGAAGGATCCGAATGGATTTTAGCATAGCCACTGGAGAAAAAGTTTCGTCATAGTCCAAACCAGGTCTTTGACGAAAACCCTTTGCAACAAGTCTAGCCTTATAGGTTTCCACCTGTCCATCTACACCAATCTTTTTCTTGAAGATCCATTTGCATCTTATGGGTTTTACACCATCTGGAGCAAAGTACAAAGTCCATACTTTGTTTGTATACATACACTCTATCTCGGTCCGTATTGCATCCAACCATCTTACCGAGTCATCGCTCTGGATGGCCTGCTGGAAGCTAGTATGTTCATCATTATCAATGACGCAATCCTCTATATCCCCATCTATGAGAAAACCGTAGTATCTCTCAGGCGGATGAGACGGCCTACTACTCCTGAGGAGGGGTGCGGGAATGTCCTGTTCTTCTGGAACTACTAGTTCTACCAAACATTCAGTAGTAGTTTGTGGTTCTGGAATTTCTTCCAGTTATATTTCGCTCCCACTTGTTTCCTTTCTAAAAACTGCTGTTCTAGAAAATGGACATTACGAGAAACAAAAACCTTTTGTTCCTCTGCGTAATAGAAGAAATACCCCTATGAATTCTTTGGATATCCCACAAACTTACACTGTACTGATCGTGCTTCGAGTTTGTCCGCATGATGCTTTTTAACAAAAGCTGGACATCCCCATATCTTCAGATACTGACGATAGGGTTTCTTCCCACTCCACATCTGATATGGCGTGGTAGGCACAGTCTTGGTAGGAGCCCTGTTCAAAAGATATGCTGCTGATTCTATCGCATAACCCTAGAAAGATCGCGGTAACTCAGCATTACTCATCATGGAACGTACTATATCCAATAGGGTTCGGTTCCGTCTCTTCGATACATCGTTATGCTGTGGACTGTATGGAGGAGTAAGCTGAGAGAGAATTCCTTTCTCTTTTAGGTAACCTAGGAACTCGGCACTTAGTATTCACCACCTCGATCAGATCTCAGTGTCTTGATACTTTTGCCGGTTTGGTTTTCTACTTCATTCTTATATTCTTGGAATTTCTCAAAGGCCTCGGATTTATGTTTCATTAAGAAAATGAATCCATACCTAGAGTAATCGTCCGTAAAAGTAATGAAATATGAAAAACCACCTCTTGCATGTGTAGACATTGGACCACATACATCGCTGTGTATGAGTCCTAAGAGCTCGCTCTCTCTTACTCCATGTCCAGTGAATGGAGTCTTTGTCATCTTTCCTTTGAGACATGATTGACAAGTTGCATAAGATTGATATTCGAACGGATACAAATATCCTTCTCTATGTAACTTAGTTAACCTTGTCTCATTGATGTGACCCAGTCTATAATGCCATAAGAAAGCCTGATTTATATCTGGAGACTTTCTTTTTAATGTGTTCTGGACATTGAAAATATGTAATTGGTTTAGCACGTATATACCGTTATCTAGTGTACCGGACCCAATCAAACCATGATTAAGGTGGATATTAACATCATCGCTTACAAACGTGAAATCATAACCTTCTTTTGATAACAACGATACCGGTATGATATTACACGTTAAACTAGGTACACAAAAACAGTTGCGCAAAACCAAAATATGTCCACTCGTCAATCCTAGATGATAATCCCCTACGGACACAGCACCCACGCTAGCTCCGTTAGCAACCTGGAGGGTCATATCACCACCCTTCAGCACTCTACGGTTTCTCAGTGCCTGCAATGAATTGCATATATGAGATCATGATCCAGTATCCAACACCCAGTAAGTAGAGTTGATTGACAGACAATTTTCAATTACAAACACACCTGAAGTCGAAGCAACAGCTTGCTTCGGATCCTGGTTCTTGGCAATCCAAGCTTTGCAATCTTTCTTCCACTGGCCTTTCCTACGACAGTGGAAGCACTCGTCCTTTGCCACTACGGGCACCGCAACCTTTGCCTTTCCCTTAACTCCCACCTTACCAACACCACCTATTGGTTTGGTAGCGGCCTTCATCTTCCTTCCTTTGGCCCTTGCCTTGGACCTGGAAGAGGAAGCACCGCAAACAAACATAGTGGGTGTTTCCCTTGCTTTCTGCAAGGTGCCCTCTGCACTCCTCAACATGTTAAGGAGTTCTGGAAGTTCAACTTCTTTTCCTTAAATGTTGAAATTCAGAATAAACTGGGTGTAGGTGGAAGGAAGGGACTGAAGAACCAAGTCTGTATAGAGCTCGTTCTCTAAAGTCGTCCCGAGGTTCGCGAGCTCTTCTATATAGCAAATCATCTTTAGGACATGTTCTCCTACAGATGATCCGACATCCAGCCTCGACTGAAACAAGTTCTTCGAGGTCTCGTATCTAGCGATACGAGATTGCTCTCCATACAGATCTTTTGTATGGAGAAATATGGATTCAAGATCCATATCCTCATGCCTCCTCTGATGTTCGTTATTCATAGAGGCAAGCACGATGCATTTGGCCTTCGCGCAATCTAACTCCCAGGACTTGTGGATTTCCTTATCCGCAATACTGGATTCTGGACCAGGGACTGCAGGTGCCTTAGCAGTAAGGACATACACCAATTTTTCATAATTCAAAGCCATCTTAACATTTTGGAACCAATCTTTATAGTTTGGCCCTGTCAAAATATTTTTTTCTAATAGTAACTTAAGGCCTGTCATGTTCTGGGTCGCTGCAATGAGAGAGAGGGAAAACTTTAGCATGATGCTCTTGCAAGTTTAGAGTGGTTTTTAGTTTATCTAAACAGGATGGCTCCCATTGTTTCTCGAATCCCTCCTCAAACCAAAAAGGAAGAACTAGTCAGGACTATTCTCACCGTACAATACTTGCCTAACCGTTCAGCCAGGCCGGTGTCGGTACTTCGAGGGAGGTTTTATGACGCTTTCACGAAGTTCCTTAATTAAATAATCTCTTTTCTCTGGGGCGTAGCCCCGCTGACACCTTTCTCGACACCTACTTGGTTTATAGCATTGATCGTTAAGTGACGAATCTCCTGATGAGTAGCGGATACTCACAGTAGGATCGGGATCCAAATATCATCGTGTGATAAAACTGAAGGTATCCTACCAAAATTGTAACGTTTTAAAAATAAAAAAATAAATAATTAAATAAATAAAATTCTTTTAAGTGAATTTTATGATTTTCGGTAAAGTAAAACGTATTTTTCGTAAAACTAAACCGTAATTATTTTTCATTATAAATTTTTAAAAAGACCTATTTTAATTATGTAATTACTAGTAAATGGTATTTATTTAGTCACTTATAAATTTTTAGTTTAATTAAATATTTTTCCTTAATTAATTATTTTAAAATTTTACATAAGCTTTATTTTTACATTAAATTAGTGTAAATTACAAATTTGAAATGGGTTAATTTTATAAAATGAGCCATGCCATGTTAGAATCAATTGTTTTTATGCAAAATTCTTTCACAAATATTTTCATGATTCTAGACTTTTCTAGGATCAATTTTTATAAGAAGAAAATTATTAAATAAAGAATTTAATGAAAAGACATAAAGGATGTGTTGTTTTGAAGAAGTTTCCACATCATTCTTCACTCTTTTCTTTCTCTCCGTTTCCTCCCTAACATGGCCGGCCACTTCCCCATGGCAGCCCCCCCCCCCATTTTCTCCACTTGATTTTGTTACAAAAATCATCAAAATTTCATCAAAAATTCCAAAATAAACCTCAAAATTCATATTCATCCTTTACCCAATATTCTTTGACCTATTTAGCATCGATCTTGGAGATGGAAATCCATTATTTTGGAGGCATATTTTCATGTTTGGATTTCATGTTGTGGAGGTATAAATTTTATTCTTATGATTTATTGTTATTAAATGTTTCATTCTAGCATATTTATATTTAATTAATTAATTCTATTTACAAGTTTCAAAATTCAAGTTAGGCTTTATAAAATCAAGTTATGATTTCTATTAATTAAGTAGGGTTATTATAACTAGTTTAATATTTTAGAATTTGGCAAATCTTGTATGGTTGATATATTGTAAATTGTTTATCCAAAATTGTTTAAACTAAACAATTTTGCAAACTAGATTTCTATATATTGTATATATTGGTGAGATAAAATTTCAATTAATGTTTGTAACACTAGATTGTGATTTTAATGAGGATATTAACTTGTTAGTGGAATGAAAAACTTAATTTGGTTACTAGTTTTTATTTATAATTGAGAAATTGTGAGAAAAATGCTATTTTGCTAACTAGATTTTAGAAATTCTTAAATGAATGAGATTTAAAATCTTTTTTATGGTTTCATTATATTACTATCATCATGAATTGTAGTTTAATAAGTTAATTCATGCAAAATCAAGTCTAGAAGTGAAATTGTGAAATTTTGCTTAAAAGTATCGAAATCGGGGAAGTTTGCAAACTAGAATTTCAATTTAATACAAATTAGGGTGTTAAAAATATAGTAATGGTTTATATAGTCTAGTTATGCTATTTAAAGAGTATTATGACCATTAGTTTCATTTAAACATCGAGTTTTGAAGTAAAACGGTAATTTGGCATTTTCAGGTTTTTACGAAATCGGACGATTTGATCGATTTTAGGGTTTCGATGAATTAAATCATGTTTTATATTATAAGTAATGAGTTTTAAAACTATGAGTTGTTTGTTGGTGTTTTATCTCGTTCAATAAGCGTTTGTACGCCGATATCGAGCAATATTTGGTTCTTTTGTATGAGCGGGTCATAGGTTTTAACCTATGCGCGTTTCGTGCGTCGTTTCGGTTCTGTCCATGATTCAGATTAGGATATTATATGTGTTTGCATATAGGTACCCCTCACGTGGATTTTATACGATGAAGAAGAGGATGGCGACACCGTCTTCGGCAGACATGGACCAGGTGAGTAGATGTATATCTACGGAGGAAGTCGGGTGGATGGCGTTTAGCACCCCCGCAAACGTAGAATAGGAATAGTACTTATTGTCATTAGGAAGCCAGACGTGACCTTAGATTCTTGGTGAGTAGGACCTTAGAAATGACTTTAGGTTGGACTAGACTGATTTAGAAGGACCTTACCAGAGGATGAATATCTTGAAGGAGATTCGTAGGTTTCAGGTAGATACACACACGCACACACACAGAAACTCGACATGGTGTATACGTGTATGTGTATATATATAGGACTAGGTGTAGGTATATATATATATACACAACATGTATATGTGATACAAGGATGTGATATGATACATGGGGATGAAACAATATAACTGGGCTTGATGCCGTGATTCTTGGCTATACAGTCGTATTATGATGTTAGCGGATCATTAGAAAATGAGATAATGAATAGTTGTACATAAATAATAATGGGTGGTAATGATATTGAGGTTCATGAGACTCTAAAATAGAACCCGGACTGTAACCTGTGCCTGAAATCACGATATCATATAGGTGTGACTTGATTACGATACATATAGGTGTGACTTGATTACGATATGATATAAGTGTGACTTAATCACAATATGATATATGTGACATGATATTTCTGAGGATAAATTGACGATGTATATTTATGCTGGCAATGATATATGATTGATGTATGCGAGTACAGTACAGTACCTTGATCATGACATTATTTGATGATGATATTATACGAATGATGAGACATGTAGGTGATACTTGACCCGTACCCCAATATTGGGATGCCGTACGATGGATTTTACCGTACGAGGCATAGATGTGATGATTGATCCACACTCTTGATTCGAGGAAGCCGTGCTACGTACGTGACGCTATTGAGGCTGGATCGCCGACTATTAGAGATATGGACTCAGACCTTAGGTGGACTCTTATTTCTTATCGACTAGTTTCTTAAGTTTAGTTCCTTAGGAGGTTAGATGGACACTAGTTTAGGCTCGAGTCATATAGTTATAGTTATACTTGTATATCATAAATGAGTGGTTAATACACATCCGTCTTTACATTCGTACCCCAATCTTCATGTTTCATGTTCATACATATGTTTCTATAATCAGCATAAAACTCTGCCTGTTAAGACACCAGCACCATTACCGATGATGCGCATATTCCACGCACACTTATTTGCCGGCTCACACACATCATCATCGGTAATTGCTATGTCACGTACACTTTAGAACATATTATTTTTTATTGATAGAATCAGCTAACAGCTAGATCGATATAATATTGTATTACTCTCAGGTGTTAGACTAGACATGGCATTTATTATTTAGACATTTCATGCATTCACATTTCCATGTTATCATGCAGTGTTGTGGGGCGTATGCCGACATTTATCATTTACTTACTCATGATTTTGGGATTTTGGATTTCTATGAGATTTCTGGATTTTGGGGAAAACCGCAATAATATATATATAAAAACTTCTCTCTCTCCTCCTCTCTTTTTAAAATATAAGTTGCGGTTTTCTCGTGATGTATGTGTCGTCCACCATGAGATTTCATGTTTTCTGTTGGATTTGGAGACCCGATTCGAGGAATGGATGAACCGTCTCGGGTACATGGTGGGCCCGGTATGATATCCCGGGGCAAGAAGATCGAGTTGTAGAAGATGAGTCTGGCAGGGGAGGACTACCTACCGGTGATGTCTGGCGCGGCGGATATCCGGAGGATACCGACCGTTGTCGTGAGATTTGATGATATGGGCCGATCCGGACTGACGGAGCCCGAGATATTGAGACTTGAGATTTACATGTTTTGTATCGATGCTTGACACGGATTTCCATGGATTTCATCGATGATATTCAGATTTCTATACAAATTACCATGATAAAAGTTAAAGATTTCATATACAGATATATCCATATTTCAGGAATGATTGTTTTACATTCATGGTGCATGCATACTCATTCACATGACATATTATTATTTGAGGCACTAACACGCGCACGGAGCATTTGCACTTACACGTAGTTTATTACCCTGTCTTTACGTGATGACTAGTAGTATATTAGTATATTATATGACCTAGGACAGCGTAGTGCATTCAATTTCTTTTCGTAGATGTCTTCTACTCATGAGTTGGCAACTCACTCCCGTTGTGCCCAATTTTATTACAGGTTCGATGTACAGGTTTCCCTGCCAGCTTGCTGGCACATCTTTTCATTCAGGGTGATTTACTCGGTAGGTTGGTTCACTTGTATCTGAACCGCCGTTGTATTTTTATTATTTCATTTGTATCTAGTAAGCTCCATCAACCATACTTGTATTACTTGATAAGTTTACTGGACCAGTTATTTATTTCGACCTTAGAGTCGCGCTTGTATTATTATGGTATCTGGTGGATTTGTTTTCTTTTGAGTTTTGAGCCTCGCCCTTTGGCGTTGTTTATTATTGTGCTTGGTGTGGTTGTTTCCTCCTGTTGGCGTAGAGCTAGCTCCCGCTTGGGGATGCCTTGTTATTGTTTGTATATATTATTCTTGTTTGTACCCGTTTGGGGCCAGTTTTTACAAAGGAGACTCTGCCGAAATTTTTGAGAAAATTGGTTGTTGCTTTTAAACTTGTTTTCTACATGTTTTCCTTTACTTCTTCTTCTTTTTATGGTTTAGATTTATGGGCTTCGGCTTACTTAGGTTACGTTGCGCCTCTAGACGCTTCATAATCTAAGTGCCGGTCACGTTCCGTACTTTCGGGTCGTGACAAAGTTGGTATCAGAGCGCTAGGTTTAACCTTTGTATATGTCTAGGGTGACCCTTGGTTGATGGAGTAGGCGACTTAGGTAGAGTAACGTACCGTGGGTATGATCCGCGGCATGCTTACGATACGCTACTCTTCTTAAGTAGCCTTAGAATGTACATTTCTTTGCACCGCATTTCATTCGTTCCTTTTATCTATCTTCGTCGATATCGGATGGTGGTTTCTATTACCACGGGCGCACTAGTAGAGGGAGCAGCGGCTCGAATGCGATAACCATTAGGGTATCGTTTATTCTTGAGGATTGAAGCATTGTTTAGCGTGCGGACGAAGGGTATTTACATGCCGTCCAGACGAAGTTAAAGGATTCGAACGATTGTCAGAAACCCATTTTCCCAAGTTTAAGGTATTCGGAAGAACATGTAGGTATTTCTATGGACCCTCTAGAAGAATGAAACCCTAACTCGACATAATGACCACGAGAATGCCCTTGAACCTTAGGGTTTACGGCAGCTCCGCGGTGCCATTAGTGAGGCTTGGGTTTTCCCTTCTACGGCTGGTCCGCAGATGCTGGGGTATATATACTGGATAATTTTAAACTGTATTTGAGTGTTGAGCTCTCGGGGAATTATGGATTTTGATGAATCGATCGAAAAGTTTAATGTAGTCCGGATATCAGGTGAAGGGATAGATTACGTGGGGGACTCTAGATACGAGTATTGCCGTTGGTAGAAAAGTTAGCACAACTATGAAGAGACGAGTTCGAAGCAGTCGACATCCGAGGAAAGAGGCACACATTGACGACAATGTTTACGATTGTGATTTGGTGTTTGAGTTTCACATTTCCGTTGTTTAGATTTTGGTATTTTGAGGATTTTGTTCTACGATTGGTATTTCTTATGTGTACATTCATTACATTCTATTCGTGTTTCATATATCAGTTGTATTGATGTTGTTTTGTATATACCCAGTGCACTCGATTTGGTTTTATACATTTTGAGATTTTGATTTGATTTCGTGCATATGGGTTACACATGATTTTGACATATGCTTCGACCTAGTTTTCATGCATTTTCGTACTGTGATTTCGATTTTGATATTCGGTGTATGTTTTCATGCAACATGTCACCTGATTGAGATTCTTGCGCACACTTGGCGCACTTGATGCGATTTTGTGAACACCAGATGCACTAAATCGGGGTTTTGTGTAGATTAGATGCACCTGATATTGTGTCATGCACGCCCGTTGCACTTGGCAGGTGTTTTTGGTGCACACCTATTGCACTCAGTTTTGTTTCTGTGTGTATTCGTGGCATCTGTATTTGGTTTCGATTTCAGTGCGCACCGGACACACATAATATTTTTATGATGTGATTGGGATTGATTTCAGTTTAAGCAGTATGTTTTTATAATCATTACTATTGATTTGGTAACCAGGCGGGACGTGTATGTTAAATAAAAGATATATATAGCTATTTTTTTTAAATAAACGTCCGCTACTTATGCCGTGACACGTGCATCGCACGGCGATTTTCAAGAGCGGTTTTTGCATGCTTCTTTATTAAGATGTTTAGACGATTTTACTACGATGTGCACTATATATAAGTTATAGATTTGATGTATATTATATTGGTTTTCATATTGGGCTTGGATATTCTATTTTCACCATAACTCCGATGATTGTGTTATGTTTGACGGAGTTTTGATTTTGAGTTATGTACTTGTTTTTCATGCGCTTGTATCGTGCTAAAAACGTGTTTTTTGTATTGATGATTTCGGAACCCCGACGATTTGAGTGTTTTGCAAAAATTTTTAGTAATTGGAGGGGGAGTTTTAATTTAAACTCGGGGACCGAATTTCTTAAAGGGGGGAAGATTGTAACGTTTTAAAAATAAATAAATAAATAAAATTCTTTAAAGTAAATTTTATGATTTTCGGTAAAGTAAAACGTATTTTTCGTAAAACTAAACCGTAATTATTTTTCATTATAAATTTTTAAAAAGACCTATTTTAATTATGTAATTACTAGTAAATGGTGTTTATTTAGTCACTTATAAATTTTTAGTTTAATTAAATATTTTTCCTTAATTAATTATTTTAAAAATTTACATAAGCTTTATTTTTACATTAAATTAGTGTAAATTACAAATTTAAAATGCGTTAATTTTATAAAATAAGCCATGCCATGTTAGAATCAAGTGTTTTTATGCAAAATTCTTTCTCAAATATTTTCATGATTCCAGACTTTTCTAGGATCAATTTTTATAAGAAGAAAATTATTAAATAAAAAATTTAATGAAAAGACATAAAGGATGTGTTGTTTTGGAGAAGTTTCCACATCATTCTTCGCTCTTTTCTTTCTCTCCCTTTCCTCCCTAACATGGCCGGCCACTTCCCCATGGCAGCCCCCCCATTTTCTCCACTTGATTTTGTTACAAAAATCATCAAAATTTCATCAAAAATTCCAAAATAAACCACAAAATTCATATTCATCCTTTACCCAATATTCTTTGACCTATTTAGCATCGATCTTGGAGATGGAAATGTATTATTTTGGAGGCATATTTTCATGATTGGATTTCATGTTGTGGAGGTATAAATTTTATTCTTATGATTTATTGTTATTAAATGTTTCATTCTAGCATATTTATATTTAATTAATTAATTCTATTTACAAGTTTCAAAATTCAAGTTAGGGTTTATAAAATCAAGTTATGGTTTCTATTAATTAAGTAGGGTTATTATAACTAGTTTAACAATTTAGAATTTGGCAAATCTTGTATGGTTGATATATTGTAAATTGTTTATCCAAAATTGTTTAAACTAAACAATTTTGCAAACTAGATTTCTATATATTGTATATATTGGTGAGATAAAATTCTAATTAATGTTTGTAACACTATATTGTGGTTTTAATGAGTATATTAACTTGTTAGTGGAATGAAAAACTTAATTTTGTTACTAGTTTTTATTTATAATTGAGAAATTGTGAGAAAAATGCTATTTTGCTAACTAGATTTTAGAAATTCTTAAATGAATGAGATTTAAAATCTAATTTATGGTTTCAATATATTACTATCATCATGAATTGTAGTTTAATAAGTTAATTCATGCAAAATCAAGTCTAGAAGTGAAATTGTGAAATTTTGCTTAAAAGTATCGAAAACGGGGAAGTTTGCAAACTAGAATTTAAATTTAATACAAATTAGGGTGTTAAAAATATAGTAATGGTTTATATAGTCTAGTTATGCTATTTAAAGAGTATTATGACCATTAGTTTCATTTAAACATCGAGTTTTGAAGTAAAACGGTAATTTGGCATTTTCAGGTTTTTACGAAATCGGACGATTTGATCGATTTTAGGGTTTCGATGAATTAAATCATGTTTTATATTATAAGTAATGAGTTTTAAAACTATGAGTTTTTTGTTGGTGTTTTATCTCGATCAATCAGCGTTTGTACGCCGATATCGAGCGATATTTGGTTCTTTTGTATGAGCGGGTCATAGGTTTTAACCTATGCGCGTTTCGTGCGTCGTTTCGGTTCTGTCCATGATTCAGCTTAGGATATTATATGTGTTTGCATATAGGTACCCCTCACGTGGATTTTGGACGATGATGAAGAGGATGGCGACACCGTCTTCAACAGACATGGACCGGGTGAGTAGATGTATATCTACAGAGGAAGTCGGGTGGATGGCGTTTAGCACCCCCGCAAACGTAGAATAGGAATAGTACTTATTGTCATTAGGAAGCCAGACGTGACCTTAGATTCTTGGTGAGTAGGACCTTAGTAATGAATTTAGGTTGGACTAGACTGATTTAGAAGGACCTTACCAGAGGATGAATATCTTGAAGGAGATTCGTAGGTTTCAGGTAGATACACACACATGCACACACAGAAACTCGACGTGGTGTATACGTGTATGTGTATATATACAGGACTAGGTGTAGGTATATATATATATATACAACATGTATATGTGATACAAGGGTGTGATATGATACATGGGGATGAAACAATATAACTGGGCTTGATGCCATGATTCTTGGCTATACAGTCGTATTATGATGTTAGCGGATCATTAGAAAATGAGATAATGAATAGGTGTACATAAATAATAATTACGTGATTCTTTTTATGGTTTAGATTTCTGGGCTTTGGCTTACTTAGGTTACGTTGCGCCTCTAGACGCTTTGTAATCTAAGTGTCGGTCACATTCCGTACTTTCGGGTCGTGACAAAAATTATCACACTCCAAATGGTATGCAACTCTTTGTAAATTTCAGTTTCTTTATTAATTCCCGATATAAATTTCTTCCCCATGCTCTTATTATCTTGGCGTTGGTCAAAATGTCATAAGTCACATGTCAAGTTCTACCCATCATTATCTTTTTAATTTGAACCCATCCGTACATACCCCTGACGTTGGCCAAATGATAATACGACTATTCCAAACTAACTCATCTATCTATGCAACAAATGAATACCCAACAGCTACCAAACACTATGCCTTGGCGTTGGTCAAAATACATAGCTTGAATACTACTGAATACCCAAATGAAATGACGGAGGGCTACGAATGGTTTTGGCAAAACCGTGAACGTAGTGAACGTGATATGATCGAAAGAACGTGATAGATTTTAAAAAGAGTGGTTAAAGCTCCGCAATTTAAAAAATATCTTCTGTTTTAAAATAACCGAGCGGTTTCTTTTAAACTGTTCCAACGATTCAACTTTGGTTTATTTTCATTGCATTAATATAATGTGTCCCATAAATTAACCTACTATTGCAGAAAACAACGAAAATACAATGTCCTCTTATGCCATCCGCATTTGCCACTGGGTCCCTTCATTCACCCGTTAGGTTACTTAACTAACGACAGAGCGGGGGCTGGGCTAGCGTGGGTGTAAAACATAAGTGACGCCTAATAGATATCATATATAGATATTGTACATTCGTCAGACACAATAATAGGCATTCCAGATCACAGATGAACATATTGGATTTTCTACGAATCCGCATTCCTTTTTAGCCTGCAAAGAAAGACGGAATACACAGTCGCGATGAATATCCAAAACCCCACCCTAGACCCTTACGGGTACGGAAAACTACCCGCTAAGTACCCGAAGTGAAGCGGTCTCCCTCAACAACGTGAGTAGGCCATTAAACACTTCAAAGTACCCGGTAGTTTGTGCACCCCATCATGGGTCTATCCTAGGAGTAAAAAACAGTAAATGAAATAATACAACGGTGGCTACAACCTCAACCCTGATGTGCCCAGCAAAAGAATATTACAACAATTTACAAATTACATTTGAATGAAAGAAACACTCGTCTCACATCCCCGGCTATCCACTCACGACAATCCAACAGGTCCACAAACACAAACCAGTAAAAACCATTGCAGAAATGTGCAACGCCCTGCTAATCGACATACTAGCAGTTAGGGGAGGTTTACGAACACATTAAACACATCACAGATATAATCAAATTAGCCAAACATCTTAGAATTTCCATCAAGCAAACACAAATGATTCTACTCCAAATAATTCTCTGTGCACCTGAAACCTGAGCAGAAACAAAACATCCCAGAAAATACAAAATCAACACAGAAGAGTTACTGGGAAAATTTGGGCTGACTCGGCTTCAACTCGGCCGCAGATCCGCGGCGGATCGCTTGGATCGTCCGCGGTTCCGCGACGGTTTGGCCGAGTTACGATCCTAAATTTCTCCAGTAATCTTATAATTCCCTGCTTGTATTTTTAAGGGTCCTTGAAAAATTTTTAGACCCCGTTTTAAAATCGGCAGAAACATGGTCAAAATGATGTTTTTTCCGGTTCGTTTTGCGATCGAATTTCTAACGACTTTGCTAACAAGTTATTTATGGTTTAGAGAGGCTCTGATACCACTGTAAGTCGACGTTAGACACCCCACTATGATGCGGGGAGGCGGAATAGGTAAAACAATCTTTTTGTTTAAACTAACATCGACTAACGTTACGGATCTTTGCTAAACCCTAACTAACAACAACATAGAAGTGATTAGCTACTATGAAAAATGATTATACCTAATGAATCAAGTCCTTCTTGTTCTCGTAGACCACCTCCTTGTCGGCCTCCTCGTTGTGATAGAAGATCCACCCGAGAGCTACTTCTCCAAGCTTAACTTCTCACTTGAGGTAACTAGGTTGCTAAGAGTGCTAATCAAAGTAACCTAGAGGATATAGAATAGGATTAGGGATCTATTAGTCTTGCTAACCCTTGGATCTCAACACATAAAAGGTTAGGGTTAGTTCTTTGAAGAGAGAGAGCTTGAAGAGAGAGAAGGTGAGAGTGAGAATGATATGAAATAATATCTCATTGTGAATATATGAAGTATAAGATATTATTAAATGAATAACAAATAATAATATCAACCATGCTTCATTAACTCACTTTGTGTGATTCATCTCATGAGTTATTAAGAAATAAATGCATCATTAACTCCTTTGGATGAATCACACTATGAGTCATTAATCCATTTAATATAACTGCCACCTAAACCTCCAACTCATCAATCTTCTAGAAGCTTCTCGACTAATTACGAGAATACCCTCCCATCCGTGAAAACACGGAAATACTGAGACTGTATAAATCCAATAATCCAATGCTAGAATCTGGCTTAAACCAAAGCCTGCTAGTATAAACTGTCCGAACATCGTACGTGCGTAAAAATACGTATGTGTCCGAACCCTGTCGTAAAACCATACGACCTCTATATCGTTTCGCCCGAAGCAGGGAAACTCTCTGTGTGGGACTCTAAAGACTCAACACTACGCTGGCAGTGGGTTTAACCACAGACCGCAAACCGCAAACGGCACTAGCTGTACGTAACGGTCCCCAGGTAGATGTCGATAAGAAGGCCGATGAGGAAACCCATCCGAACTCCTACTGAGCCTGATGTGACAATCTCCGTACAGTCCGGTATGTTCGTCTATGACTATCGCATATCGGGCCTAGGGGCGACAAGCGTCAGTCCCCTATAAGTGGTATAAGTCGTGTCGAAGTGAAGTCCATTACACCTTGAGAAGCTACTGGAAATCCTACCAGTAAATCTCGCTTGCCCTGGATAGGGACTTTGCGTAATGGCTCTCCAAACACAGCGTGATATCAACTCCCAATACCGGGAGAGACGAATCCTATCTAACCGCCACTGCCTCCAAGTGCTTCAGGACTGCACCCAACTGCTACCTGTTTGCATGACTCCTTTGAGCTGTGGTAGGGTAGCAATCTAAGAACAGTGGGAACACACTCGAGACGAAGCAGCAGTGTCAAGTCTGTGGACTATGCTGTACTCTTGTCACCTGGGAACTGTTAACTGACGACAGGTATAATACCAACCAAAAGTTCCCTGCGAGTCCTGTCCTGTGTACCCGTAACCCAACTAGCACCTGTATACTATCTCCAGTACAACGTAATGATGGCTGTGGGCATCTCCCCAACTTGGATGAGAAGCGCACACACTAGTCTACTCCGGAGTATCGATGTCCTGTCTCGATAATCCTACGACTAAGGACCTGAAAAAGGATGTGCTTGTAGACTACCCAGCCCCTACTAGTGTGACTGCCATCACAACGCTGGTAGTCAAGCAAGATCCTAAGGGCTCTATCAATATGTATTCTCGATATGCTAACATATACACATATTAAGATAGATATAGACCAAGTGGAATACTATTATGTTTAGCAAGACTGTTAATATAACTGTGAATATCCCAAGTTTTCATTAAGTAATATACAAGCTAGTATGATACAATAATGGCCCCTAGGGCATATACACTAACAGTATTAGCTCACTTATAATTCTTTTCTCACTTGGTTTGTGCACATTGTATATATGAGATATGTATATTTGTTTACATGAATTGTGTCATGCTTGATGATGCTGCAAGATGGGTGTATGAGACTTAATCCATGCAAGGGTTAAGTTAGGGTTTTTTTTATTTCTTAATTTATAACAAAAGAGAGAAGACTTGGTCAATGTTGTCAAGCTTGGATGAAGCTTGTAGAAACATTGACAAAGTCCACTCTTTTGTCTAGCTTAGGATATTTTGTTAACCCAGCCCTTAACCTTAGCCCTTGGTTAATTCTCTACGTGAGTTAGGCATGAGGGCTTAACTCATCCATGGTTGCAATAATTCATTTGGATTAACTCATATAATGAGTTCTAGCTTCTTCTTCTTCTTCCTCACAAAAGCTTTCTAGCTTCAATGGAGTTGATAGAAAAAGTGTGAGAAAATCAAATCTAAAGTGAGCCCACTTCCTACTTCATCATCCTCTACTACTTTCCATTTAGTATAGGGTGTTTGCTTCATTAATTCTGTAATTAGTGAAGAGATAGCTTGGGTTAGTGTCTCCTCGACGTAGATCATCTTCGGCCTCGAAGTATTCGAAGCAAGCATGTTCGTTTCTTCAACAGAGACTTTCTAGAGTCTGGAGTTCTTGATCGCAGCGAAGGAGACTACTACACGGAGCTATTGAAGTGAAGGACCGGTCTACAAAGTTTGTATTCCTTGCTCACTTAGGATGTAAAGTGTTTACATATGTTATTCTGTTGATTTCTAGTATACGATTCTAGGGTTAGGGTTAGATAGAACGGAAAAATTTTAATTTGGCATGGATGATGCCTCCCGAAACCTTGCCTCCGTGCTAGGTAACCCTGCAAGAACTAGGTTCTTCTTCTTTTGATGAGATGCTTTGATCTCTCTGTTTTATTTACCTTGAAGAAATTCTTCTTCCGAGAGCTCGCTCTTCTCTTTGAAATTTCTCAAGATTGTGGGGGGTTCCTCTGTGCAAGACTTGAAGTCTTGGGTCCTTTATATAGGGGAGGCTGATTTGTTGAATCAGTTAAGGAGATCCTTCTCTGATTGATTTGGGGATATTTCCCCACCATTGGATCTTTGATCCTAGAGTTTCTGTTTTACAGAAGACAATCTTCTTATTTCTTAACAAGATTGGGAAATTATTTTCCCATACAGAGATTGTTTTGTACCTTGGTGATTTTTAATCACCATTAGATCATTGATCCAACGGTGCTCTGATTTACAAAGCACAATCTTTCTTGTTTGGAAAGATTCTGAGGAGTATTTCCTTAACAGAATTTTATTCTGGTAGTTTGATGATTTATCACCTTCGTTGGATCTTTGATCCAACGGTGGGGAACATTTAGTTCTAGCGCTTGGCGCTCTCGTGCCTTATACGTGAGCGCTGCTTCAGAGTCTTTGACTCTCAGCACTGGCGCACTTGGCGCTAGCTCTCTCATGCTTTGTACGGGAGGGCTGCCTCAGAGTCTTTGACTCTCAGCGCTGGCACTCTTGGCGCAAGCGCTATCGTGCTTTGCACGTGAGCGCTGGCTCAGAGTATTTGACTCTTAGCATCGGCGCTCCTAGTGCCAGTGCTTTTATGAAGCGCTGCTTCATTTCAAATTTCGAACAGAGCTTTGCTCTGATTGGGGGAAATAGAAATCAACCCGAATAATAAGAAAAATAATACTACCGTTTCCTCGACAATGGCGCCATTTGATTGGTTTAAAAAATTGAGTCTTTGTTTGTTTCCTAATTACCGCAATCAATAACGATGTTGCAATAGCTAGTTGATATTGAGTACGGGTCGTCTACAGGGAAATGGTGAACTACTTTTCTTGTTTTAGACGAATTAATAGAAGAAAGGTGAGATTTTTATCGTTTTATACTGAAAAGATTTGAAAAGTTTATAAGAGAAGGGCATGTAGGCTTTTTTGGATTGAGTAGTTAAAAGATGGAGTTTTAAAAATAATTCTTTTTATTTTTTAATTATTTAATACTAGAGAAATAGCGATGAATGTGGATTAGGGTTCTTGGAGGGATTGGGGGTTCCCTCTACTGACCTTTGTCCTTTCATTGATCCTTATTTATCTCAAGCCCTCAACAAAGCAAGTATTAACAAATCTCAAATCGTGGTCGTAACTTTCATTAATTGATAGCACTCCCGAATAATAGGGTTAATACTCCCTTTGTTAAAGTTTATAAAAATTAAAATGTAAAAAGAAGTTAAGGGATTATTTCATCCATTATACTACCCTACCCTACTGTCATGACCCAAAATTTAGCCCGTGACCGGCACTTAAATCACGCAACGTCTAAAGACGTAACATAATTCAAGTAAGCCGAAGTCCAGAAATATAAACTTTTTTGCGGAAAATAGTGGAGGTGCAGTTTTCAAATAAAGGTATAACAAAATCAAGTTTTTCTTTAATGCATAGATAATGAAATATGAAAATGCAAGTGGATTATATTATAGTTCAAGACATTTTTTCGTCTTACAAAAAATTTGGGCAGCACCTCCCTTGTATATTTTGATCTAAAAATCACACACAAACAATATAAATAGGCATCCCCAAGTGGTAGCTAGCTCTTCGCCAAATAGTGGAAACACAATCATGCCAGTAAGCAAGAGATATATATACGACGCCCAACGGCGAAAATCAACCCAGAAAGAATAAATAATTAAAGCAAGACATCAAAACCTCAAAGAAGCGAACATACACCCATCGCTCTAAGTCCCGCTACACAAGCCCTTCTAGTCTAATAAATATACAAATTATAGATTCTGATTGATGGAGTTTATCTACATATAATAGGAATAATAAGTACAAGAGTGGGCACGATCTAATGTATCCCACCTACCATAGCAAAACACCCGAATGCAAGCTGTGTGCCAGCGATACCGCTACTGATCCAAACGGTCAAACCTGAAAGAAACTGTGGCACAACGAAGGTAAGTGGCCAACTCGTGAGTAGAAAACATCAGTAGGTAGAAATTGAATAAAACAACGATTCATAATGTATCATGAAGGTAATACTATGATATTTAGGGTAACCATGTATGCATATATCTCACAACAGAGTCAATGCCAACAATATAATCAGCATCAAAGACATGTACAAATAAACATCTGACATCATATGCATGTATGCATGTATGCATGTGGATATCATCCACGTGTGTCCATCAACGACACGATCAATATCATGGAACCTGAGTGTCCAATATCGACACTCGAAACATCATGAAAACATATGCCTATATGTATGAGGATAATCAACAACCATGTGCCCATCAATGACACATCAATATCATGGAACATGAGTGTCCAACACCGACACTTGAAACATCATGAAACCCATGTCCAGCATCGACACGTAAATCCTCATATCTTGGGCTCTATCAGTACGGATTGGCCCATGGGCTCCGCCAGTCTGGATCGGCCCATATCTATCTCACGACTCCGGTCGGTATCCTATGTATAACCGCCGGGTCCAAACTATCACCGGTAGGTAGTGCTCCTCCTGCCAGGCTCATCGTCTATACCTCGAGCTTCATGCCCCGGGGTACCTCACCGGGTCCACCATATACCCGCAGACGGCTTATCCAACTTCTCGAATCGAGTCTCGAAAACAAGGTCAGAATCGAGAAAACTCATGGTGGACGCCTCGAAATATCATATCAAGAGAAACCGGGGTTTTAAAAAAATACATAATTTCCTTTGAAATATAACCATGCTTCTCAAATACAGAGATCTCATGAAAACAACATCTCAATGCATATAACCATAAAGTACGATGTATAGAAATGTAGAACAATAATATGAGCATATCAAGCATGTCATGCAAGCGTGTCCTATGATAATGCTGAGAAATGAAAGTACTTTTACGGTTAAGATTAATATCATTATATGGCAGTTCTACTGTACAAGTGGCATAGCAATTACCGATGATGAATGTGTGTGAGCCGGCAAATCTGTGTAAGTATAACATGCGCATCATCGGTAACTGTGCAGGTGTACTAGCAGATGATATCATATAGCAATAAATACCGGAACGTGGTATGTACATCATGAGGGATAATCCTACACAAACATGAACAATAATTAGGTACATATGTCTACACATGAACCATATGATCACTTTTAAAAGATACAAATCGTGGTTTTAAAAGTGGGGCTACGGTATTTTTAAGGAAAAAACACCATTTGAAAATCCGTAGCATCCCTTAGGGTTTCCGTCTCAAAGATGCATTCGTCAGTTTGGAAATAAGTATGGTTCAGGTGGTATCTTTACGTCGGCGATCCCGCCTTATAACATCCGATGAGGCAATATCCTCGATCATCATCCTCAAACCATGAGCGCGGATCAATCATCCGGTGTATCTCATCCCGTACGGTAATCCATCATACGACAGCAACAAACAGAATGGGGATTCTATCGACCTATACAACAATGAGGGTACGGATCTAAAGTCACGTTCGGCATATCACTCATTATTCTCATATATACACACATATATCTCAAGTTGCATCCGTATCAATCTCATATTGAGTCTTGGTAAAAGTATTTATATTCTCATATCAGCTCGCATCTGTATATCGACATATTAAGCCAAGTCATCTATATCATATTCTCTTTTCATCAAGTCATCTTGCATATACATCATAACTTATTAATTTCACAACACATATATCTCAATCTCATGTTGTATTTACACTGATCTCATATCGTATCACTATCAACCCATACTCGTCTTCTTTCAATTACCTATATATCACTATTCACATCCATATTTCCATATCCTCATATATCAATCTGAGTCATCCTTATCTATCATATCATTTCACCCTAAATCCTCTGATCACATTCGTAGGTCCTAGTTTAGGTTTTTCCGACTATATTCTATATATCGGTTTTCCATTATCTAAATTGCGGGTGTGCTATACGCCATCCACCCGACTTCCCCCGTAGATATAAATCTACTCACCTATAAAACTCCTTGCTTAGCCAAAGTCGATATGCTCCGCCGTCACGAAAATCCACGCGAAGGTACCTACAATCACAACACATCGAAATGCAATTAAAACCATGTCCGAAAACCTATACGGCACACAAATTTCCTATAGGTTAGAACCTATTGATTACGAATGCAAAAACAACACAATAACCCTCGTCATTGACGTACAAACGTCCAATGACCAAATCAAGTCCAAATACCAAAACCAAGAATTTAAATATCGGGTAAACATAGCCAAAGCACTCTCAAACAGCTCCCAGATTTTGGCAAAGGGGGTATAGGACTAAACTAACAATGACTAGCTTATAGGGAATGTGTGATACAGACCAAACTCCAACACCAGTGCAAAAATGGGGCCCGGCGAGATGCACTAAAAATCCAGCGCCGCCGGTTTATATGGGGACTTTTGGCCTCGCGTTCTGGTGGTGTTCTTCTAGTTGTTTATCTAAATCAATGGACTTGTTTGATTTTTATAAAAACATCCCAGATCGCTCCAGATTTCCTGTAGATCTAACAAAAAAAAAGAAACCGACATCGGGAAATTCAAAGTTCGTATTTGGGTTTGTATTCTCTGGCCCAGGTCAGGAAAATCATCACTAGGGTCCTACAACATCACTACACTTCATTAACCACATCACTAGTCCACACAATCACCTAAACTCCCTCTTAGAAATTCCAAACATCACTAAACCAACTAATACAAACTCTAAACTAAACTAGGATATAATAAACATAAACAACTAAACTAAAGGAATGAAAATATACCTCACTTGGCAACTCAAGAAAATTCTTGGGTTGCCCAAAGTGCTCAAAAACCAATCTTGAAGTTGCCATGGGGTGTAAGATGAGGTGGGGATCATTTTTAATGAATGCGGCATGGGGTTTTAATGAGGATTTGGGGTGGTGGAGGAGGTGGAGGAAGTGAAGGAAAAGATGAATGAGGAGTTGAAGAAAGATGAGGTGAAGAAATAATGGATGAAGGAATTGGTCAAGGGTTGAGCCATGCCATACTCACACACTCTCTCTCTCTCTCTCTCTCTCATGGCATGCCATGCCTCATGGGTCCCCTTTCTCTCTCCTCAATCATTCATTTTTTCTTTTTCTTCCTTTTCTCTTTCTCACAAATACATAAAAATAATACCACTATTACAAATCAACAACTTGCAACAAAAACGCAATATTTCATTGTGCACTAGGCATGACTAAATATAAAAAAAATCGGATTTGGCTCAACAGTGATTAGTAGTGCACTAATTGGGTTAAATTTAAACTTGCATATAATTAATTATAAAATTGCCCAAATCTGATAAACATCTTTTTAATAAATAAATCATTGTAATATCCAATTATTTTCCAAATATCTGTATATAATTATACCATTTTACGAAAACCCCAATTCGCAAATATGATAGTTTTTGCGAAATATATTATTTTATTATTTAAATTCAAAAAATAATATATTATATTTTCTGAAATGTTACAATCTTCCCCCCTTAAATAAATTCGGTCCCTGAATTTAAATTTAAACCCCCAAATATTAAAACATTTAAATAATCATTTAAATCAATGGGGCTCCGAAATCACGGCATACATAGAAATATCACAGCGCATCGAGTGCGCAAGAAAACAAATGCGAAACTCAAAATCGAACCCCGTCAAGCGTCACACAATCACTGGAGTTATAATGGAAACACAATCTTGAAATCCACTACTGAAATCCAAATATATTATAGTCAAAATCATAATACGTATATATAGTACGCATCCTCTAAAACCATTTTAAAGGCTGAATAAAACTCATGCAAAAATCCTTTCCAAACTGCTGTGTGATGCGTAACTCACGGTATATGTGGCAGACGCTCATTTATAAGGTAGTAATATACATCTATATATGTTTGCTCAAATATACGTTCCACCTTTTTGAAATGTCCCAAAAGGTTTTCCTTGTAAAAGTTCGTGTCACTCTTGGACACGTAGGAAATAGCGAGACTATAACTCCCTTTTGAAAACCTCTCGGTAAACTTTTATGCATGCAAAAGTGCTCAGGTACTATCCTCAGATTAGTCCTGCTCGGATACTATATAATATAGTACCACATGAAAATATGATGCTCAGAAATAAATCAGCCTAAAAAGGCGTATCCATTATCACATGCGTCTGGTACGCACGAAAATCCAAGTCCAATACAAGTGTCACGAATGTGCACAAAAGTAAAAACTAAGTGCAACGGGTGTGCACAAAAGTATCTGTCAAGTGCAACAGGTGTGCACGACAACAATATCATGTGCATCTAGAGTGCACGAAAATCTCAACCTAGTGCAACTAACATGCACGAATAAAAATCTCAATCAAGTGCATCCGGTATGCACAAAATCTCAGACCATATGCCCCATATGCGCAAAAATTCAAATCAAGTGCATCAGATCCGCACAAAACATCTAGTGTAGTAAAGCGCATGAAAACGAACATCAAGTGCAATAACTGTGCACAAAATGTAAATATCCAGCAGGTGCAGCCATGGTGCATGAAAACAAATATCTTGAAACTCAATAATTGAAACTCAAGTCCAAGTGATAAAAGTATGATACTCGTATCACAAACGCAAATCGCAATAAATGACATTGAGGTACACCTCCTTCAATGCCGGAAAAAATGATGGTGCGCCCAAAGCTGGCAGAGCAAGAACATTCGTTTGCCTCCTGCTCACGGTCTGGTGTCCTCTGTCTGTAGGTCCTCATTTCTCTGTGCATTACTAATCTCAAAATCTTCCCGCTCGTCGGACCGGTTAGGTGTAATAACGGAAATGATTCCGCTCTGGAACTACTCAAGTCATTCCTCGGCAAATTACCATGACCACTCGTAAAGCAGCACGTCACTGATGGCGGCATCTGGCCCTCTGAAAACACGCGATACAATCGATCCTGGGTGCAAATCTTTATCGCTGCGGTGTCCTGGAAAGGACCTACTTAAGGTCTCTTCCATTCTCACCTATGCCGAACTATACGAAGGTTGGCTCTGTTGCTTAACACTCTTTCTCATAACAGGACAGCTGCGTCCTCAGTACGGCTTCCCTCTGGCATCGGTCGTATCTAACGCCTCTACACATATATCAATCCTCCGGCATCAATGGGGAGTAACACAACTCGTTAATATCTCGCGCAAACCTATTGTTTCACCCGTCTTTATTTTCGTCCACATCGAAATCACGTCCCACTGTTTGCGTACTGCAATTTGTTCTCGGCTACAGTTAAATCCGGAGTCTCTCGTATGGACTCAAACTTACGAACTCGAGTATCTCCACCACCCTATGGAAGATATCAGCCGATTACATCTTCGGGAACTCGTCCAAAATATTGGAGGAATACGCTTTATTCGTTTGTTCTTGATCAACTCACATTGCATCTGGGTGAGGTCCTTCTATCTGAAGCAGGTCAACTTTCTGAGCTCACATCGGAGCATCCAACGAACAACATCCTCTCTTGATCGATTTACCCTGGAACTGAGTAAGATCATTCAAACTAGAATTCTTCCATTCGACTGAGCATGTGTCGGCGCATCAAATCAGACGAATCAACTTCGTCACTCTATTCGAGATGGACTAGAGGTCCCCTGTGACATCTCTGCCTGAAAACACCAGTGGTTTCAACTCATAACTCTGGAAGCTACATCTCGTCAATCTTAGTAACAGCTGGGTCGTCTTTCTACACGGTAGACAACATCGCGACCTCTGGGGTAGGTTGTACCTCAACATTCCTCTAAATCTGGCAGCCTCTATCAATGGCCCGATCATCCGGTATAGATCCAAACACTTGACTCAAACGCGAGGTCACAACACACTATGCCGATACGTTCCTAAGTCAGCAGAAAACATCATGGTAAGCCCTCATCCGTGAAGAGCTCGCTCTGACCGCATCACTAGCAGCAGCTCTCTCTGCACTCAACACCCTGGTGACAGGAATCTCAAGCAGGTATCGAAGAAGATAGATCAAGGAAACGAAAGGAATTAACAAGTCCAAAATGGATATATGATCATAAGGAGGAATGGAATCAATGGGAGTATGATCATTGGAACGAATAGAAGCACAGATCTCAAGCAATGTACATCCTAAGGTCACTTAAATGGAGCAGTGTCTCGTAAATATGCCGTCGAACATACACACGGTACGTCACTATACTTAAGCTACCTACTCCATCAATCAAGGTTAACCTATGCGACAAAAGTTCCCGTCTAATACCCCCTCAGTCAAGTGTAAGTTCCGTAAGGTCAAGCCTAAACTTGAACCAAGGTTAAACCTAACGCTCATATACCAATTTTGTCACGACCCGGAATTTAGCCCATGACCGGCACTTAAATCACGCAACGTCTAAAGGCGTAACGTAATTCAAGTAAGCCGAAGCCCAGAAATCAAAACTTTTTTGCGGAAAATAGTGGAGGTGTGGTTTTGAAATAAAGGTATAATGAAATCAAGTTTTTCTTTAATGCATATATAATGAAACATGAAAATTCAAGTGGATTATACTATAGTTGAAGTCATTTTTCGTCTTAAAAAAATTTGGGCAGCACCTCCCTTGTATATTTTGATCCAAAAACCACCCACAAACAATATAAATAGGCATCCCCAAGCGGGAGCTAGCTTATTGCCAAACGGTGGAAACACAACCATGCCAGTAAGCAAGAGGTATATATACGACGCCCAACGATGAAGATCAACCCAGAAAGAATAAATAATTAAAGCAAGACATCAAAATCTCAAAGAATCGAGCATACACCCATCTCACTAAGTCTTTCTACACAAGCCCTTCTAATCTAGTAAATATACAAATTCTAGATTCTGACTGATGGATTTTATCTAGATACAATAGGAATAATAAGTACAAGAGTGGGCACGATCCAATATGTCCCACCTATCATAGCAAAACACCTGAATGCAAGTAGTGTGCCAGCGATACCGCTACTGATCCAAGCGGTCAAACCTGCAAGAAACTGTGGCACAACGGGGGTGAGTTGCCAACTCGTGAGTAGAAAACATCAGCAGGTAGAAATCGAATAAAACAATAATTCCAAAGTCATACTATATCATGAAGGTAATACTATGCTATCTAGGGTGATCATGTATGCATATATGTCACGACAAAGTCAATGCCAACAATATAATCAGTTTCAATGACATGTACAAATAAACATCTGACATCATATGCATATATGCATGTAGATATCATCCACATGTGTCCATCAACAACACAATCAACATCATAGAGCCTGAGTGTCCAACATCGACGCTCGAAACATCATGAAAACATATTCCTGTATGTACGAGGATAATCAACCAACATGTGCCCATCAACGGTATATCAATATCATGGAACCTGAGTGTCCAACACCGACACTTGAAACATCATGAAACCCATGTCCAGCATCGACACGTAAATCCTCATATCTCGAGCTCCGTCAGTCCGGATCGGCCCACAGGCTCCGTCAGTCCGGATCGACCCATATCCATCTCACGACTCCGGTCGGTATCCTCCGGATAACTGCCGGGTCCAAACTATCACCGGTAGGTAGTGCTCCCCCTGCCAGGCTCATCGCCTACACCTCGATCTTCTTACCCCGAGGTACCTCACCGGGTCCACCATGTACCAGCAGACGGCTCATCCAACTCCTAAAATCGGGTCTTGAAAACAAGCTCAGAATCGAGAAAATTAATGGTGGACGCCTCAAAATATCATATCAAAAGAAACCGGGTTTTTAAAACAATACATAATTTCCTTCGAAATATAACCACGGTTCTCAAATCCAGAGATCTCATGAAAGCAACATCTCAATGCATATAACTATAAAGTACGATGTATGCAAACGTAGAACAGTAATATGAGCATATCAAGCATGTCATGCAAGCATGTCCTATGATAGTGCTAAGCAATGAAAGTACTTTTACAGTTAAGATTAATATCATGATATGGCAGTTCTACTGTGCAAGTGGCATAGCAATTACCGATGATGAATATGTGTGAGCCGGCAAATCTGTGTAAGTGTAACATGTGCATCATTGGTAACTGTGCAGGTGTACTAGAAGATGATACCATATAGCAATAAATACCGGAATGTGGTATGTACATCATGAGGGATAATCCAACAAAAAAATGAACAATAATCATGTATATACGTCTACATATGAACCATACGGTCACTTTTAAAAGATACGAATCGTGGTTTTAAAAGTGGGGGCTACGGTATTTTTAAGGAAAAGACGCCATTTGAAAATCCGTAGCGTCCCTTGGGGTTTCCGTCTCAAAGACGCATACGATTCGTCAGTTTGGAAATAGGTATGGTTCAGGTGGCATCTTTACATCGACGATCCCGCCTTATAATATCCGATAAGGCAATATCCTCGATCATCATCCTTAAACCATGAGCGCAGATCAATCATTCGGTGTATCTCATCGCGTACGGTAATCCATCGTACATCGGCAATAAACAAAATTTGGATTCTATCGACCTATACAACAATGAAGGTATGGATTTAAAGTATCGTTCGGCATTTTACTCATTATTCTCATATATATATACACATATATCTCATGTCGCATCCGTATCAATCTCATATCGAGTCCTGGCAAAAGTATCTATATTCTCATATCGTCTCGCATCCGTATATCGACATATTAAGCCAAGTCATCTTATATCATTATATTCTCTTTTCATCAAGTCATCTTGTATATACATCATAACTTATTAATTTCACAACACATCTATCTCAATTTCATGTTGTATTTACATCGATCTCATATCGTATCACTATCAATCCATACTCGTCCTCTTTCAATTACCTATATATCACGAGTCACATCCACATTTCCATGTCCTCATATAACAATCTGAGTCATCCTTATATATCATATCATTTCACACTAAATCCTTTGATCACATCCGTAGGTTCCTAGTATAGGTTTCTCCGACTATATTCTATATATCGGTTTTCCATTATCTAAATTGCGGGGGTGCTATACGCCATCCACCCGACTTCCCTCGTAGATATAAATCTACTTACCTGCAAAACTCCTTGCTTAGATGAAGTCGATGTGCTTCTTCGTATCGAAAGTCCACGCGAAGCTACCTACAATCACATCACTTCGAAATGCTATTAAAACAATATCCGAAAACCGATACGGCACACGAATTGCCTATAGGTTAGAACCTATAGCTTACGCATGCAAAAACAACCTAATAACCCTCGTCGTTGACGTACAAACGTCCAACGACCAAATCAAATCCAAATACCAAAACCAAGAATTTAAATATCAGGTAAACATAGCCAAAGCACTCTCAAACAGCTCCCAGATTTTGGCACAGGGGGTATAGGACTAAACTAACAATACATGGACTAGATTATAGGGAGTGTATGATACAAACCAAACTCTAACACCAGTGCAAAAAGGGGGCCCGGTGAGATGTACTAAAAATCCGGCGCCGCCGGTTTTTATGGGGACTGTTAGGCTTGTATTCTGGTGGTGTTCTTCGAGTGGTTTATCTAAGTCAATGGATTTGTTTGATTTTTATAAAAACATCCCAGATAGCTCCAGATTCCCTGTAGACCTAAAAAAATCAAAGAAACCGATGTCGGGAAATTCAAAGTTCGTATTTGGGTTTCTATTCTCTGGCATAGGTCAAGAAAATCATCACCACAGTCCTACAACACTCACTACACTTCAGTAACCACATCACAAGTCCACACAATCACCTAAATCCCCTCTTGGAAATTCCAAACATCACTAAACCAACTAATACAAACTCTAAACTAAACTAGGATATACTAAATATAAACAACTAAACTAAAGGAAATGAAATATACCCTATTTGGCAACTCAAGAAAATTCTTGGGTTGCCCAAAATGCTCAAAAACCAATCTTGAACTTGCCATAAGGTGTAGGATATGGTGGGGATCATTTTTAGTGAAGGTGGCATGGGGTTTTAATGAGGATTTAGGGTGGTTGTGGAGGTGGTAGAGGAGGTGGAGGAAGTGAAGGAAAAGATGAAGGAGGAGTTGAAGAAAATAACTCTTTCACTTTGGTGTGAACTCGCCCCCATATTTCTTATGTTATCTTCTCGTGATATTAGGAGATTTTTCTGATAAAAATATTTTGAAAATAACTCTTTCACTTTGCAGTTCCGAGATTCTTCAATTTGCTCCTGAAATTCGGCAGATTTGGTTTGCTAATTCGATTAGATTTGATCTCTTTAATCCTCTTAGCAGTCTTGAACCGATTTGTTATTTTAAACTTGCACAATATCTCAAATCATATTGTTAGTAGCATTTGGTTTATTTTAGATAATATTCCAACCAATTAAATTACGGATATGATATCTTAATAATAATGGTTAAGAATATTTGATATGACTATTTTCATAATCTCATGGATATTTTTTAAACATGATATGCATATATTCCCCCAATTTTATTAATTATAAATTAAGAAACATATGACAAAATCTTTTTACTAATAAACCCACATATGTTCTTAAATTATAAATAATATCATTTAGTAATTAACAATAATAGGGAAAATGACCATACAAATGTGCAATAAATTTGACTGATCACACGACTCAGTAGAGCTGTGGTAGGGTAGTAATCTAAGTACAGTGGGAACTCACATGAGACAAATGACGATCTCTGGTCAACAGACTATCTGTACTCATGTCACCAGAGAACTTCTATCTGATGATAGGTATAGTACCATTTAAAAGTTCTCGGCGAGTCCGTCCGGTGTACTCATTTCCAGTGAGCACCTGTATACAATCTTAGGTGCAACACACCAATGGCTATGAGTCCTGCTACCATCCCTCATCATGGTGTAGAAACATATACACTAGTCTACTCTGGAATATCGATGCCCAGTCTCGATACTCCTACGACTATGGATATTTAAGGGTGCGCTTATGGACTACCCAGCGCTCACTAGTATGATCACCATCATAACCCTGGTAGTCAAATAAAGATCCTACGGGCTCTATCATTATATATTCGGGACACGTAATAAAACGTGTACATATACATATAAAGACAAACCAGATAGTATGCAATCATCTCAAGCAAGATTTTTCTTACCGTATAGGTCCTCCTTCAATTACTATAATTTCCTACTTGAAATTAAAATAATTTCCTTGATAGAACTATATCCAACAATTCTCACTTGCACTTACGGTTAATTATTGCGGTATCGTATACCCACAGCTCGTGTGCTACCGTATACCTAACTTCTCTACTAACAGTTTCTCAAACCGTGTTTGAGAAACTTCTATGTTCGAGAAATAGCATCAGTGAGTCGATCCGATAAATGTTTCTAACTTTATCTTTCTATATCTCAACTTCGTAGAGATCGGCTATCTCCCAAAATAAGTGATATCCTGACTTAGAATTTGTCTGGATACATGATGGGACCAAGTTCATAAATGAACAATTTTATCCAACAAACTTCTTAAGCTTTATCCTCCGCTGATCATAATCAGCATCCAGTGCCATATATGCCTCAGTATCCTGCTTGGAACTCTTTCTAACATATTATCCCTCAGAAGAGAGTAAACTTATAGCTCGTGACAGATACTCGTCACCCAGGTCACCTTGGAAGTCAGAACCGATAACCGCCTATAGGAGGCTGCCATTACCACAATCTAAGAACCGTTGGGTTACGACAGCGCCCCGGTCATCAAACCGTGGCCAAATGCGGAACAAAAATCTACTAAACTGGCGTTATCATTACCCGATGCCCGGATCTACCTTAAACCTTAAACTAGCAAACTATATATAAGAAGCTCGATGGTTATACCGAGTTGATCTGTATCCTTCGGTCTTCAACCATCATCCCCAAGCTCTTAGTGGCTCCTTGATAGAATTTGGTTGCCGGTCTTCCTCCATCTACGATGATCCACCTGAGGGAAATAGCGCAAGCTTCAGCCTAGTTGAGCGAGGCAACCGACGCTCCAAGGTTGCTAGCAATGGAGAGTGGAAGTGTAGGAATGTGTCACTATCTTTTTCTCCCATCACAATGATCAATAGAGAAACTCAAGAAGATGAAGGTGGTGAGGAAAACATGTGGCTTGAGAAACTCAAGAAAATGTCTAAAAGTTTTCAAGTGAGAATGGGAGAGTGGAGAAAAGCAAGTGTAGAAAACAAATGAGCCAAGCACCCTCATGAGATGGCTGCCCCCCCTCTCTCCTCACAATCATGCACGCCAAAATATATCCACAATTTTTCATTAAACAATAAAGACTCATGCCTCTCTACATGTCCAAGCCCATGCTCATGCCACCTCACTCCTCCACCTCATTTGTGAAACAAATGAATTTTCAAAAAAGGAAAATCATACAAATGAGGTGTCCACTTCTAGAAGCTATTCCGTATAAATACGGAATACAACCCAGTACATGTATCGAAATACATATACACGTATTCATACAAAAATACGAATAGCCAAGAGAGAAAATGAATAGTGAACAATAATACTAGAATACATATATATAAATACATATATAAATTATTAAATCAAAACTTGATTTAATAATCCGGCTGAGTCCTAAGACGCTAGTATTATCAACCGTCCGATTAAAATCTGTGCAGCATGCACACATATTTAATCGGACACCTGTATATACCAACATACGTAATATACACCATATCGCCTAAACCGTGAAAAACCTTTTGTGTGGGACTATAAAGACTCATCAATACGCTGGCAGTGGGTTTAACCACAAGCACGTACCCGGCACTAGCTGTACGTAACGGCTACCCAGGTATTGAACGAAAGGGAGGCCAATGAGCAAACTCATCTTGAACCCCTACTGAGCCTGACAGTGACAATATCCGTACAGTCCGGTTTGTTCGTCTAAGAGTATCGAGTTAAGGGTGGATAATGTCAGACCCCTAACAATGCGACATTTAGTGTCGGCATGAAACCTATCACCACCTGAGAAACTATCGATCCTGGATCGGTAATTCTCGTCCACTGTGGCCACGGATTCTGGTGATGGCGACCCGTGCACAACGCGACATCAACCCCCAATACCGGGAGAGACGAATCTCCAACAATCAGATCACTGCCTCCATGTGGCTCGGGACTGTACCCAACTAAAACCTGTTTGCATGACTCCTTTGAGCCGTGGTATGGTAGTAATTAAAGCACAGTGGGAACTCACGCGAGACAAATGATGATCTCAGGTCGACAGACTAACCTGTACACATCTCACCATGGAACTGCTATCTGACAATAGGTATAATACGAACTAGCAGGTTCCCGGTGAGTCCGTCCAGTGTACTTATAACCCAATGAGCACTAGTATACTATCTTAGGTGAACAAACTAACACCAATGGCTTGTGAGACTTGGCCACCGCCCATCGTCGAGGTCTCGATCAGTATACACTAGTCTATACTGGAGTATCGATGCCCGGTCTCGATACTCCCATGACTAGGTACATTTAAGGATGTGCTTATAGACCCCCAGCTCCCACGTATATGATCGCCATCATAATGTTGGTAGTCAAGCAAGAATTCTATGGGCTCTATCAACATGTACATGATGATAAAGACAAACTAGATAGTATACTATCATCTCGAGTAAGACTATTCTACCGGTATAGGTCCTCCCTCAATCATCATAATCACCTAACTTCGATTACAATAATTGCCTTGAGGGCACTATAGCCAACAATCTCCCACTTGAACTTAAGGCCAATTATTGCGATGTCGCATACTCACAGCCCGTGTGATACCGAACACCCAACTTCTCTAGTAATCAGTTTCGCAAAGCCCGTTTGCAAAACTATTGCGTTCGAGAAATAGCCTAAGTGAGTGGATCCGCTCCAATGTTTCTTTCTGTACATCACTATATCTCAACTTCGCGGAGAAAGCTATCTCCCGAAATGAGCATTACCTGTCTTAGAATTTGTCTGGATATCTGATGGGACCCAGTTCATAAACGAACTCCAAATCCAGCAAACTTCCTAGACTATATCATCCACTGAATTTAATCAGTATCATGGGCCATGCCATTCCTCAGAATTCGCTTGGACCACCTGTCTAACACACTGTCCCTCAAAAGAGGGAAAACTATAACTATGACAGTCACTCTGTCATCCAGGTCACCTTGGAAGCCTGAAGTGATAATCGTCTCCTGAAGGAGGCTGCCATAATCATTTCCCAAGAACATCCATTTATGTTCAATAACTGCTTCCCAATGTTTCTCCATGATTGGATTAATATATGTTTATTGCAGCTAGTGAAAAAACAACATCTGGTGTGGTACTTGACATTTCATGATTAACTTAATTTCCTAAGCAAGTGATATGCTAATCATACAGATCTCTCTCCCCTTTAGTCTGTAAGACACCTTTAGAGATAGTAACTCCATCACCTGCAGGTACACCATCATGCCAGGAGTCGTCCATTCTACAATACCTTTAGAATAGTGTCAAGTACCCAAATTGGGACACTTCCCAAATCTAGATCTAAAACCATAGATCTAGAAACCAGAAATCCTGATATTTTATCCATATCTTATGTGGAGAAATAACTTTATGACAACCACAGTATAACCGATCGTAGTATAGGAATATCTCTTCCTATCAAGTGCATGTCATCCTAATACCTGGACATCACTCTCCACTACCTTATTAGCAGATCCATCTCCTATTCTGATGAAGTCAAAGCCTATGACTGTCACATCAAAAATAGATGATCTATTTCCGCTATACCTTCTTTAGTCTATAAATAGACATAAGCTACTTGCCCACTATGCTTCCGCTGCTTCCACTGACTACAATAACCCCCTGGAAGAGTCATATACACGTGCACTTCTAAAGCTAGTTTAGAACGACGCTATACTCATCCTTCTACCGGGTCTTATAGTCTATAGCAGCAGCAATGTAAAGTCTAGGTAAACAAGAACCTCCCTATCACCGTCACTGAGAAGACCGAAGTACCTCTCGGGTGCCTGAGCTTACTCACCAAATCTGTGGAGTGGCTAATGGAATTTCGAAACTAATTGAATCCTTAGGTTCTATTAAATCTTCAGTGATCGTTTGTGGTTCTAGAATCACTTCCAGTTCTACTATACTCCCACTTCTGTTTTTCTGAAAAGAATCCATTTTACTAAAACTGTGGTGAGTCAAGAACAATATAAATATTGATCTTCCTGATGGCAGAAAGTTAACCCTCGTCAAAACCCGGGATAACCCACAAACAGCCATTACTAAAACGTGCCTCGAGTTTATCCGGATTCTGGTTTTAAGCATCAGCCGGACAACTCCATATACCTTAACATCGTTAAGATATAAATTGATTCTATATATATCTAATACAGAAACAAAAGCACTAATTTAATTGGGATCAGAATCAAAATCATGCAGCTGTCTCTAGTGCATATCAACAAAATGGAAAAAAGGCCAATCAATATTACTCATCTAGGAGTGTATCCATATATGAGTAACTTGAAAGAGAAGTAAGTTCTCAAAACTATTACTATCAACGGAATACCAAACACAAGTATCTACATTTTCCACTTTCTCGAAGAATCCTGATACTTCCAACAAATGGTTCTCTACTTTATTCTTATACATGTTCCTTGTATTTAAACGAAATACTTGTCTAGAACTAGAGAAGTTATGAGTAAACAGAATATAGTATGAGTACCAACCCCATTGTCCTAATGGACACTGGACAACATACAATACTTTGTATAAGTCCCCTGAGTTCAATAACTCAAACCCTGTGCGTCGTAGGTTGAAAACTGTCCTATGGTTAAGAAGAATTACACCGCTGTTAAATACACCTTACCTAATCACCAACTGATATAAGTAAATGTCACAGACATAATATCAAAAATTTATATCTCACATTATAAAATAAACGTACAGATATATCAGTTTGAAATTTGTGCATAATAACGGATATTCAAAACCAAATATTTGCCATCCGGCAAAATCCAGATGATTTTCTCAAATATCACCAATTACAATGAATTCCGATATAATGAGGATCTAATCACCCAATATCTTACTCCAACTCATCCCACTCACCATCCATAAAAGGATACAGATGTGAGAAACTGATCTGGTAAACACATACCCTCGAGTTATATTCCAATTGGGAAAACAATTTTCAATTAACATCGCACATTGAAACTGAATGTCACGACCCGAAATGGCATGTGACTGGTATTTGAATCATGTGAAGACTATAGGACCCCACCTAATTCAAGTAAGCAAAAAGCCCAGAAATCTAAACCATTTTTAAAGAAAAAAAGTGAAGGAAAACTTGTTTTAAAGAAAGTGGCTTTAAATAAATAAGGCATAAAACATTTTAAAAGCAACATCATATTTTCCCGAAAATTTCGGCAGAGTCTCCTTTGTAAATACTGGCCCCCAAACAGGTACAACACATGAAATACATAATAATAAATAAAGGCATCCTCAAGCGGGAGCTAGGTCTTCGCCAAATGGCGGAAATCCACCACACAAGCAATATAATATACAACGCCGAAGGGCGAGGATCAAAAACTCAGAAGAAAACCAACATCCTCAAGAAAACCAGAGAAGAATCATAATAATACAAGTGCGCGACTCTAAGGTCAAAATAATATACAACTGGTCTTCTTAGTCTATTAAATATACAAGTCTGCTTGATGGAGTTTACTAGATACAACTGAAATAAATAAAGTACAACGGTTGTCACGATACAAGTGAACCCACCTACCAAAGCAATCACCCGGAAGAAAGCAGTGTGCCAGCAAGCCGCAATGAAACCTGTACGGCCAAACCTGCAAGAAACTGTGGCACAACGGGGGTGAGTTACTGACTCGTGAGTACAAAACATTACCGAGAAGAAATCGCTTGTATGACTCTCTCCTAGGTCATACAATAAAACTATACAATATTACAACAAGGGTAACAATATATCATGAGTGTGATATCAAGTACCCGTGTCCATGTCAAGAGTAATAATATATCGATGCATGACATGTACTAATGCATCATCCAACGTGTGTCCAGTAACGACACACAAATCATGATAAAACCCGAGTGCCCAGCATCGACACTCAAAACATCTCGAAGTCCGTGTCCAACAGCGACACATAATACTCAAATCTAAGCCTCCGTCAGTAAGGATCGGCCCATAGGCTCCGTATGCTCGGATCGGCCTATAAGTCTGAACAGTATCCTCAGGATATCCATCGAGTTTCCAATACAATCACCGGTTGGTAGTGCTCTCCTGCCAGGCTCATCGTCCACTATGAAATCACTCTCACCCCGGGGTACCTCCCGGGTCCACTATGTACCCGCAGACGGTTCATCCTCCTCCTCGAATCGGGTCTCCAAAGCCAACTCAGAACCGAGAAAACATCATGGTGGACGCTATTCATCATATCAAGGAAAACCACATCTTTCTCTTTTAAAATTATCATAAGTTTATAAACATTCACATGCGGTTTCCCAAAACCAGAAATCTTATGAAAGATCCGAAATCTCAAAATCACTAGTCAGTGAACAGTGAATATCGGCATAAAGCCCCACGAATGAATGCATAAATGCATGAAGTATCTGAGTAAGAAATGCAATATCAAAACTAGCATATGAAGGCGAGCGTACTAGTACTATGTTGAAACTACCAGCTAGCAATTTATACAAATGAAGTAATGTTTTCTAATGAGTACACGACATGGAAATTACCGATAATGATATGTGTGAGCCGGCAAGCAAGTGTACGTGGAGCATACACATCATCGGTAATGGTGCCGGTGTCCTGACAACAGGGTTTCATAATAACTAAAGAAACTCATTTATAAGCATGCAATGCGATGAGAACAGCATGAATATACAGAAAAGATGTAGTAACCCCAACATTTAAGAATATACCTTTCCAAATACGAGTCATACAGTTCTTGGTGTTTGAAATAGCACAAATCGTGGTTTTAGAAAAAATAAGGGTTACGGGGTCTTTGAGAAAAGATACGTCTTTTGAAAAATCCGTAGTATCTCTTGGCCAGTCTTTAAAATAATCTCGATTCGTTAGTTTTGAAAATAAGTATGACTCAAGCCCAGTCTAAAGGGTAAAGAAAATCCGCCTAAAGTCTGAGTCGATATATCTAGTAGTCGGCGATCCCGCCTCAATAGCGCCACGTTCAGTAAAAATACATAGTACGACATCCTCGAGTCAAGAGTGTGGATCAATCATCATATCTATATCTTGTATGGTAAAATCCATCGTACGGCATCCCAAAATCGGAATACGGGTCAAATATCACATATACCTCATTATTCATATAATATCATCATCGTAAAATCATGAATTAGGGGTACCTTTCTAAAATCTAGCACATCTCAATATCATCAAACATATATACTCGTATGTATGAAAACACATCGCCCAACGATCCGCTATAATATCATGTCGTATTATATCATGACCAAATCACATATCACAGACTCACGGCATCATGCCCGATCATATTGTCTCATCTTCAAGTATCATATACTGGGATCATCATCCATGTATACGTATATGTGTGTGTATGTGTGTGTGTGTATATACACACCAATACATACACGTATATATATATATATATATATATATAGACATATAAACATATACACCCAAGTATATCACGTGTGTGCATGTGTGTGTGTAAACCTTTACTCTAGGGTCTCGCAACTAAGAAACTAAACTGAAAGTACTTTCTTCCAATTACACTAAATCTAACTCATGGTCTCCTAAAGTTTTTCTTGCTAAGTATTCATATCTCGCAATAACAAATATATATATATATATATATATATCATAACACATCATATCCTACGAAAAATATATATATATATATATATATATATATATATATATATATATCATAACACATCATATCCTACAAAATTGCGGGGGTGCTATACGCCATCCACCTGACTTCCCCTGTAGATATACATCTACTCACCTGGACGCCTCGGCTAATCTGATTCGATTTCAGCTCTGTTATTTCCGCGCCACATCTGACGTCTCTGCACCCGATCCTAGAAATGTACACACAAGGAAATAAGAGAATAAATATATATATTTGCGGACACAAACAAATACAAGTCAACCACACGCACTAACTAAACGCGCACGCACTTGGTGCACAAAACGCGCTCGCGACAATGCCATAAACCACAACTAGGGTCGCCATGCGTGGCAACTACTAAATCAAAAACCCAATCGCACTAATCGCGCATTCACAACACACTAAATATATATGAAATAAGGTGTATATCATCAAAACCTTAAACTTAATTTAAAATCGATTTATTCCAAAAACCAACTAAGCATCAATTAACCGTTTTAGAATAAAACATGATGTTTTAACAATTTTAGTGGCCACAATACTCACTAAATATCTTAATTAGGTCACAGAACCATTAACTAGATTTTTAATCTCACATATTTTCATTAATCCTAAAATCTAGTTTAAAATTTATAGAATTAAGATAATTCAAAAGTAACAATTTGCAATTTAGCATCTAGTTTAGATTTTGCATGTCTTAAGGTATTAAACTACACATTGCAACCTTAATGATGTGATAAAAACCCTAACTTGATCCAAACCTTTCTCTTGAAATTTCTAACTTCCAATTAAAACCATAATTAAACACCTAATTAGCTTGGATTTAAGTAATTAACTAACCAATTAAACATAAGGTTAGAATTTATACCTCTCAATTTGTGGATCTAACTTGACAAATCTTGGCCTCCAAAATGGCTTCTTGCTTCAAGAACCCAAGCTAGATAGGTCAAGGAAAAAGGGTAAGGGTTTAATGGAAGAATTAGTGAGGTTTTGTTTGGGTTTTTGATGAATTTTGGGAAGAGAATGAGGTGGGGAAAGATAGGGGAGCTGCTGTCTTGATAGGCTCGGCTAAGGAGAGGTGAGGGGAGAGAGAGGACGTGGGTGTGGGTTAGAAGTCAAGAATTTGTCCATACCTCAAATATAATAAGCCCATAATTCATTCTTTATTAGTATCTTTTTTTATTTTCTCTTTCTTTTAACTTGTGAGGAAAATATCAATGGGGAATTGGGGCTGCTCATGTTAGGCTCAGCCAAGTGTGGGGAAATAGGGGTTTGTGTGTGTGTATAATTTCCCAAGTCAAGAAAAACCCTTCAAGCCTCAGTAAAACAACACACATCAATTTCTATTTTTATTTTATTTAATCTAGCATTCTACAAACATCTAGAACCATGAGGAAAATTTTAGAAAGAATATGTTGCAAACTAGATTCTAGGTTGTCATGGTTCACAGAATTTGTATTAAGCCATTCCAATTTGTAATTTTCACTAATTAAATGTATTAGTGAAAGCTTAAAATAATATTAAAACAATTAATTACGGAAAATATTTTAGTAAACTAGAAATTTACAAGTGACCTATTAAATACCAAATACTAGCAATTACATAGTTAGAATAGGTATATTTAATTCTATGTAGAAAAATAATTATATCTTGGTTTTTACGGAAAACACCAGTTATTTTACCGATTATCAGAAATTTCACCTAAACGATTTTTAAAACGTTACAATCTTCCCCCATTAAAGAAATTCGGTCCCCGAATTTAAATTAAAACTCCCCCAACTACTAAAACATTTCAGCAAAACATTCAAGTCTTCGGGGCTCCGAAATCATCAATACTTAAAACGCATCCCAGCGCAATGCATGCGCATGAAAACGAGTATATATCTCAAAATCAAAACTCCGTCAAGCATCACACAATCATCGGAGTCATGGAGAAGATACCAATGTCAAAGTCCAATACGAAAACCAACATGATATACTCAAAACTATAATATGTACATAGTACGCATCGTTGTAAACTCGACAAAACATCTGAAAGAAATACATGCCAAACCTTTTTCAAGTCGCTGTGCGATGCACATCTCACGGCATAAATAGCGGACGTTTATTGTAAGAAAATAACTATATATATATCCTTTTTTTAACATACACGTCCCGCTGTTTTGAAAATAATTTAGAAGGGTTTCCTTTGTAAAATGTTTCGTGTCATCTCGGACACAGAGGAAAATATTGAGACTGTAGCTCCTTTTTGGAAATCCCTTCGGTAACTATCGATACATGCAAAAATACCTAGGTACTGTTCTTAGAACAATCCTATTCGGTTACTAACCCAAATAATAAATATCATACAAACCTACTGTTCAAAGGAAACCATACTCTATAGTATATGTAATAATACTACGTGCGTCTGGTGTGCACGGAAATAGAAATCAATGAATGTGCCATACGTTTGCACAGAAACAAAGTCTAAGTGCATCGGGTGTGCACGAAAACACCTGTCAAGGGTAACGGGTGTGCCTGACAACAATATCAGGTGCATCTGATATGCATAAAAAATCCAGATTTAGTGCATCTAGTGTGCACCAAAATCGCATCAAGCGCGCTAAGTATGTGCAAGAATCCAAATCAAGTGCACAAAGTGCACGAAAAAAATATCGAATATCACAATCGAAATCGACGGTAAACAATATATATCAATCCAAATCATGTATACCGTGGTATATAATCTCACAACCACATGCATCAACGTGCACAAAATCGAATCGAAGTACAAAAAGTGCATGAAAACTACACCGAAAGCACAAGTCAAATCACCTACATACCATAAGCATGAAATCAAAATCAAATATCTTGAACGACATCAAATTGATGTAGAGTGCACCTGTGGTGCACAAAATCTCAATCATGCAAATAAATCGCCCAAAATACCGAAAACCAAAATGACGGACACGTAATATACGAATCACCAAATCGTAAATCGTAAACACTGTCGTCGATATGTCCTTCCTTCAAAGTCGAAAAGGTGTCGGTGCTTCCAAAGCTAGCAGAGCAAGATATCTACTTGCCTCCTGTTCATGGTCTGGCGCCTTGTGCCCTTAGGCTCTCGGCTCTCACCGCCGATTGTCATTTACGTAGATTCTCGGCTCAACGGCCCAATATGGAATGATGAAAGAAACAATTCCACTCTGGCACATCCTCTAAAATCTCTGGCCAACTATTATGGTCACTCATAACATGTTTCTGTAAGTGCACGGCGGCGCCCCGGCCGTCAATCCGACGGCCAAATGCGGAAGCGGTGATAAACTTTAATTTTACATGAACTGGCAAACCGCCGCGCACTAATACCCGGATCGAACCACTAACTAGTCCTAGCTATCTACAAGAAAGGGAAGAGAGATATACCGACAGATCCGAGTCCTCCGGTCTTCTCGTCGTCGTCCCGATCTCCTGCGGAATGTCCCGTCTCCTCCTCGTCGCCGGAAGTGCACCACATCGCCTACTTCTTTTACGGGCTCCCACCTCAATGCCGAGGCAACTAGGGCACAAAGCTGGCTAGTCGACGTGCCCAAGATTCGCTGTAGAATGTGTAGTGAAGAAGTCTCATTTTTGGGGTTGTGGAATTGCTATTTTGGTGGAGGAAATAAAGGATGTTTTTGGATGAACAAGAGAGCATTTTTCTTGGCACCATGAGAACTAAAATTGCCACACCCATAATGAAATGAATCCCATTCCCTTCTCTTGGAATGGCCGCCCCCCCCATGTGTGATTGGAGAGAGAAAGAACAATGACAAGGGGGTGGGTGGAAAGTGAGTGATGATGAAAAGTCAAATGATTACAACAAATCCAACACTCCAAGGCAACCATCATCTCATGCATGATGGCTTCAAAAATTCAAGCCATCATGAGAAGAAGAAGTCAAGTGATGGTGCTTATCATGAAAACCATCATGATACAAATATAAGCAAAGACCCCCTCCACAAAATGCTTATTTGCAACAATGCAAATAAACCCTCCTCCACCAATCTTCGGCCAATGAACGATACAAAGGAAATTGGCCGAAACGGAAAGCAAACTGGCAACTCCAGAAAACTGGTCCCGTAATAAATTACAGGAAAACCCCAATACTGCGCATACATGCCCGCATCTGTATTTCGACCGAAATACAAATGCAATGAGACAAAATCTCTACTGTACTATACTAGAATCCGGCTTATACCAAAGCCGGCCAGTAAAATCTGTTCGATCCTGATCCGTACAATACCGCACGTATCTGATCGAACCCTGCCATATAACCATACGGCCTATAGTACAAACTGTCCGATCCTGATCCGTGCAATACCGCACGTATCTGATCGGACCTTGCCATATCTCCATACGGCCTCTACAACCTTTCGCCCGAAAGCTGAGTAACTGAATGTGGGGGACTCTAAAGACTCGTCAACACCTTGGTTGTGGATTTAACCACTAGCACGTCAGAGGTATAAGCCAATACGTAACGGGCTACCAGGTATTGACTAAAAGGGACGTCTGTGAGCGAACTCAGCCTGACAACCCTACTGAGCCTGTCAGTGACAATATCCGTACAGTCCGGTCCGTTCGTCTATGAGCATCGCATGACGGGCCTAGGGGGTTGGTAAAAGTCAGACCCCCAAAAGCGGTACAAGTCGTGTCGGAGTGTAGCCCAGAACACCCTGAGATACTACTGGAATACCTACCAGTAAATCTCCTTGCCTCAGCTGAGGGCTTCGTGTAATGGCTCTCCTAGACACAGCACGACCTCACCCCCAATACCGGGAGAGACGAACCCCTGAAGATACGCTCACTGCCTCCATGTGGCTCGGGACTGTACCCAACTAAAACCTGTTTGCACGACTCCTTTGAGCCGTGGTAGGGTAGTAATCAAAGTACAGTGGGAACTCACACGAGACAAATGACGATCCCCTGGTCGATGAACTAACCTGCACACATGTCACCAGGGAACTGCCATCTGACGTCTGGTAATTGACCAACTAGCATGTTCTCGGCGAGTCCTGTCCGGTGTACTCATAACCCAATGAGCACCTGTATACATCTTAGGTGATCCAACTGACACCAGTGGCTTGTGAGACCGGCCACCGCCCCTCATCAGGGTCTCGACTGTATACACTAGTCTACTCTGGAGTATCGATGCCCTGTCTCGAAACTCACACGACTAGGGACCATTTAAGGATATGCTTATAGACCCCCAGCTCTCACTTATATGATCGCCCTCATACTGCTGGTGGTCAAGCAAGAATCCTAGGGGCTCTATCAACGTGTAATAGCGACTTGTCAGGTCACCTAAAGCAGTACACGATGATAAAGGTAAACCAGATAGCATACTATCATCTCGAGTAAGACTGTCCGACCGGGATAGGTCCTCCATCAATCATTGCAATCACGTACCTGTGACCTAATAATTGACTCTGAGGGCACTATCTCCAACAATCTCCCACTTGCACTCAAGGCTAATTATTGCGATGTCGCATACTCACAGCCCGTGTGATACCGAACACCCAACTCCTCTACTAGTCAGTCTCACAAAGCTCGTTTGCGAAACTATTGCGTTCGAGGAACAACCTTAGTGAGTGGATCCGCTTTGTTGTCTCTTTCCATGTCTCTCTATATCTCAAATTCACGGAGAAACCCATCTCCCGAAATGAGCAATACCTGTCTTAGAATGTGCCTGGATGTCTGATGGGACATAGCTCATAAATGAACTCCAAATCCAAACTTCTTAGACTGTATCGTCAACTGAACTTAATCAGTATCCTGCGCCATGTCACCCTCAGTATTGCCTTGGACCACCTGTCCAAAATACTGCCCCTCTCCAGAAGGAAAACTATAACTCTGACAACCTCCTTGTCGTCCATGTCACCTTGGAAGCCTGGAATGATAACTGTCTCCCACATGAGGCTGTCGTTATCATATCCCTAGAACATCCACTTATGTTCTAAAACTGCTTCCGACTGTTTCTCCAGGATCAGGTCAATATCAACTTATTGCATCTAGTGCAAGAACAACATCTGGTGTGGTACTTGACATCTCATGATTGACTCAATTGCCTGAGCAAGTGATCTGCCAATCATGCACGTCCCTCTCCCCTTTAGTCTGTAAGACACCTTTAGAGAGGGTGACTCTATTACCTGCAGGTATACTACCGTGCCAGGAGTCGTCCATTCTAAATACTCTTAGAATGTTGTCTGAGTACCCTGATTGGGAAACCACCCAAATCTAGATCTAAAACCATAGATCTAGTAACCAGTATGTCTGATATAAAATCCATTTCCTTTGTGGAGAAACCACTGTGTGACGACCAAAGTATAACCGATTGTAGTATAGGAGTTTCTTTTCCTATTCTGTGTATGTCATCCAAATACCAGGATATCACACCCTACTACCTTCTCAACAGATCCATCCCCTATTCTGATGAAGTCAAACCCATGACTGTCACGTCAGAAATAGATGATCTATCTCCGCTACATCTGCTTTAGTCTATAAATAGACATAAGCTACCTGTCCACCAATGCTTCCGCTGCTCCCACTGACTACGACAACCCTCTGGCAGAGTCATATAGACGTACACTTCTAAAACTAGTTTAGAACGACGTTATACTCATCCTCCCTCCGGGTCTCGCAGCCTGGAACAACAGCAATGGTAATTGTGGGTAAACAAGAACTTCTCTGTCACCGTCCTTGAGGCTACCGTAGTACCTCTCGGGTGCCTGAAGTTACCCACCTTATCTGCGGAGTGGCCAATGGAATGTCAATCCAGATTGAATCTTTAGGTTCCTTATCAAATCTTCAGTAATCGTTTGTGGTTCTGGAATCACTTCCAGTTCCACCTTACTCCCACTACTGTTTTCTGAAAAAATCCATTTTTAATAAAACTGTGGCGAGTCTAGAACAATATCGCTATTGTTCATCCAGATGGTAGAAAGTCAACCCTCGTCATAGCCTGGGTCAACCCACAAACAGCCATTACAGAAACATGCCTTGAGTTGTCCAGTGTCTGGTTTTAAGCATAAACCGGACAACTCCTCGTACCTTAACACCGTTAAGATATGAACTGTTCTATATCCAATATAGAACCAGAGGCACTGATTTAATTGAACCAGATTCAAATCATGCAGCTATATCTAGTGCATGTCAACTGAATGGAAGGAGGCCGATCAGCGTTACTCAACTTAGGAATGCTTCCAATTATGTGTAACCTGAAAGAGAAGCAAGATCTCTTAATCACTACTATCAACTGAATACCATACGCAAGTATCTACATCTTCGATCTCTTTGAAGAATCCCGATACTTGCTACACCTGGTTCTCTACTCTATTCAAATACCCATGACTTCTCAAAATTCGGACCCTGTGTTTCCACGAAACACCTGTCTAAAAACTAGAGAAGTCATAAGTAAACCGAATATAGTACGAGGACCAACCCCTCTGTCCTGATAGACCCTGGACAATATACAATACTCTGTATAAGTCACTTGAGTCTAATAACTCATTCACTGTGTGTCGTAGGTTGAAAACTGTACTTATGGTTAAGAATAATTACACCGCTGTTTAATGCTCCTTACCTAACCATCCACTGATATAGGTAAATGTCGTAGATATAATTTCAGAAAGGTATATCTCACTCTATGAAAATAGACGTACAGATATATCAATTTGAAATTGGTGCATAATAGCGGATATTCAAAACCAAATATTTGCCGACCGGCAAACTACCCAGGTGACTTCCTCAAATATCACCGATTACAACGAATCCCGATATAATGAGGATGATCACCCAATTCCCAATAACTTACTCCCACTCATCATCTGTAAAACCATACAGATGTGAGAATCAAACCTGGTAAATACATACCCTGGAGTAAGTATCTAATCGGGAAATCAGTTTTCTTTTAACAGTACACAGTGAAGCTAAAACATTGAAATGTTTCGATGGGGTATCCTGGTATTCCTAGTAATGCCTCTTCCATTATCCAGATTCACAACTGTAACCATATAATTCTTTGCCACCTCCCCAAATCCCTTCATATGTCTTTAGTCTTTACCTTCTGTACACCCCTTAAGCCAAATGGTTTTCTTCCTTCCCTACCGTTCGGCACCAGCCTATGGTTTGGAAGAAGACTATCCAATAAGCATAATGGGTGTACTGTCCCAATCCTAGGAACACTCGCAATGCGAGAGAAGATGAAGATAAAAGACACCTGAATAACTCTTATTCCTATTTCTCCTGAACCAGAATCCATCCCCGAACTGGAACAAGTTCTTTTCGAGTTCGTATATAACCATACGATGGAGTATCCAATAAACTGTGGATCTTCGTAGTGATACGGAGTGTCCTGGAGAAATACAAAGGTGATTTTAGGATTGGCGAAGGAATACTTGGTTTGGTCGTGAATATCTGTTGCAATTTACTTTGCCCTCTTACTAATCCCTTGCTTTGTCTTAACTTAATACCTTCTGCACACTATCGTTATGCTAATTGGTTTTCTTCATTCCCTACCGGTCGGCACCAGCCTAAGGTTTGGAAGAAGACTATCCAATTTGCGTAATAGGTGTACTACCTCCTATACCAAGGAGTACTCGCAACCTGAGAGAAGGTAAAAGGAAAAGGCAACTGAATAATCCTATCCGTTTCCTCCAGAAACTGAAACCATCCTCGAATAAATTCTTTCGAGTTCGTATCTAACCATACGATGGTTTTGTCCAATGGAAGCGGACGTTCGTAGTAATACGGGGTGTCCTGGAGAAAAGGGTAAAAGTAGGAGTGGCAATGAGGTTTGCAACTCTGACAATCCAAAAGCCAGTGTTAAGAAGGTTCGGTTAATTTGGTCACTGAGTCATAGTCTTAGGGTCGGGTCAATGGTCGCTTCCAGAGAGAGAGAGAAAAGAAACACTTAGCGTGCACTCTAACCTAGATCAGAATGGTTACCAATTTATCTAATCTGGAAACCTCCCACTATACCGTCAAATTCTCCTCCAAACCTGAAAGAAGAATTAGTCGAGATCACCCGAGGAGTAAACTAACTCATCAGTGGGAATCGGGATCCAACTCTCATCGCATGATGATGTGACAGAATCCGCTCACGGTATCACACTCCAGAAGGTATGCGCATATCTGGCAAGTTTCTGTTCTTTTGAAACTCCCGATGAGATTTCTGCCCCATGCTCTTATGACCTTGGCGTGAGGTCAAAATATCATAAGTCACATGTCAAGTTCTGCCCGTCATTATCCAGGTTAATTTGAACCCACCCGTACATACCCTTGACGTAGGCCAAAATAGTAGTACGACTGTCCAAAACCAACGCATCTATCTATGCAACAGATAAATACCCGGCAGCTACCAATCACTATGCCTTGGCGTGAGGTCAAAATACATAGCTTGAATACTACCGAATATTTAACTGAAATGACAGAGGGCTACGAATGGTTTCTGGCGAAAACCTTTAACGTAATGAACTTGATATCGTTGAAGGAACTGATAGCTTTTAAAAATATAGTGACGAAAACCGTTGCTAAAGAGGTCGCTCCCGGTGAAGGGATCTCGGCTCTTTCCCCGTAAAATGGGGTGCAGGATATTCCAAATGAATACCCCGGTGCAAAGCAAAAGTAATCGGCTATAGTGAAGTTAATGCCCTGACGCAAACTTCTGTCCAAGGGGTCACTCCCGGTGAAGGGATCTCGGCCCTTGCCTCGTCGACTGAGGAGCAGGATATTCCAACTGAATATCACGATGCAAAACAAAAGTAAACGTCCTTACAATAACAGCTTTTGAAAAAGTGTTCCAACAACATCAGATTAGGTTTGTTTTTAACTTGCATTGATCCGAATCAACGCAGTCCCATCAATTGATCACACCACAAAGAACGAAAATATACTGATGTACGTATATGCCATCCGCATTCGCCACTGGGTCCCGTCAATACCCGTTAGGTTAGCTAACTAACGACAGAGCGGGAACTGGACTAGCGCGGATGCAAAACATATACAACATCTACTAATATATATACCAATATATTATATTTCGCTCAAGGCGTGAAAGAAATGCAACATCACAGAAAATGTACAGCATCATAGAAACAATACAGATATCTGGGATCCCCGGGTTTCACAGAGCCACTACTGAAACCCGACGTTCCCCTGGTCGTGTGGATAGCCTGCGCAATGAAATCCTAGACCCCTACGGGCGCGGCAAGTTACCCGCCAAAACCTGAAGCGAGGCAGCCCCGTTCAGCACCGTGAATGGACCACCCAGCACTTCACGGAATCCGTTAACTTGGGCACCCCTCCTGGGTCAACCTGTACCCCCTACGAGTGCGGCGAATAGCCCGCCAATTCTAGAGTGAAGCCCCCTCCGTCTCAATACCATGAGATGCGGGCTTGTTGCCCTCTAGAATCCGGCTATCTGTGCACCCCTCCTGGGGTAATCCTAGTACAGAAAGTAAAATATACATACACCGGGTACAACGACCGCAACCTGGCCGTGCCCCAAAATAATAATACAAACAAGCAGTGACAGCAGTCCACATGTCGGACGCTCGCCCCGCAATATCAAATGTACATAATACAAACACAACTGTACTAGCATTGCATCCAGGCTATCCCCCACGACCGATCCGCAACATCACAGCAAAAACAGAACGTCAACGTGAAAGTCACGTTCGCAAATCCGTCTAACCGGGCTATAGCAGTTAGACCGGATTTACCGATCAAGTGACATTCACGGTCGCAGATATAATGTAAATACTGTGAAATAATGTGTTTAAAATATCCGATCGATCAAACATTAGCAAGTGGGCCCCCAAGTAATACTGTAGCACTCACAGAAATAATTGGCCCAATTTTAATATTCCAAAACCCTATTTTAAGCCCACAAAGCAACTGAAGAAGTTCGATACAGTAAGGACACCATTGCGCGGCCGAACCGCGGCCCAAGGGGTTAATTGCCGCGGTTCCGCGCTCTGGTGGTCGAATTACTGCGTCGAATTTCTACAGTGGGCTTCTTACCTCCAGTACATCAATGTTTTACAACCTGAAAAATTTTTCGAGACCAAAAAGTTTCAACAGAAACTGATGCTAACAAAAAATGTGGATTTTGGAGTTTTGGTCGATCGGAAATGCAAAACACATTACACCAAGCTAGACTAAGTTAATGGTGAGGCTCTGATACCACTGTAAGTGCACGGCGGCGCCCCGGCCGTCAATTCGACGGCCAAATGCGGAAGCGGTGATAAACTTTAATTTTACATGAACTGGCAAACCGCCGCGTACTAATACCCGGATCGAACCACTAACTAGTCCTAGCTATCTACAAGAAAGGGAAGAGAGATATACCGACAGATCCGAGTCCTCCGGTCTTCTCGTCGTCGTCCCGATCTTCTGCGGAATGTCCCGTCTCCTCCTCATCGCCGGAAGTGCACCACATCGCCTACTTCTTTTACGGGCTCCCACCTCAATGCCGAGGCAACTCAGGCACGAAGCTGGCTAGTCGACATGCCCAAGATTCGCTGTAGAATGTGTAGTGAAGAAGTCTCATTTTTGGGGTTGTGGAATTGCCATTTTGGTGGAGGAAATAAAGGATGTTTTTGGATGAACAAGAGAGCATTTTTCTTGGCACCATGAGAACTAAAATTGCCACAGCCCTAATGAAATGAATCCCATTCCCTTCTCTTGGAATGGCCGCCCCCCCCCCCCATGTGTGATTGGAGAGAGAAAGAACAAAGACAAGGGGGTGGGTGGAAAGTGAGTGATGATGAAAAGTCAAATGATTACAACAAATCCAACACTCCAAGGCAACCATCATCTCATGCATGATGGCTTTAAAAAGTCAAGCCATCATGAGAAGAAGAAGTCAAGTGATGGTGCTTATCATGAAAACCATTATGATACAAATATAAGCAAAGACCCCCTCCACAAAATGCTTATTTGCAACAATGCAAATAAACCCTCCTCCACCAATCTTCGGCCAATGAACGATACAAAGGAAATTGGCCGAAACGGAAAGCAAACTGGCAACTCCAGAAAACTGGTCCCGTAATAAATTACATGAAAACCCCAATACCGCGCATACACGCCCGCATCTGTATTTCGACCGAAATACAAATGCAATGAGATAAAATCTCTACTGTACTATACTAGAATCCGGCTTATACCAAAGCCGGCCAGTAAAATCCGTTCGATCCTGATCCGTGCAATACCGCACGTATCTGATCGAACCCTGCCATATAACCATACGGCCTATAGTACAAACTGTCTGATCCTGATCCGTGCAATACCGCACGTATCTGATCGGACCTTGCCATATCTCCATACGGCCTCTACAACCTTTCGCCCGAAAGCTGAGTAACTGAATGTGGGGGAATCTAAAGACTCGTCAACACCTTGGTTGTGGATTTAACCACTAGCACGTCAGAGGTATAAGCCAATACGTAACGGGCTACCAGGTATTGACTAAAAGGGACGTCTGTGAGCGAACTCAGCCTGACAACCCTACTGAGCCTGTCAGTGACAATATCCGTACAGTCCGGTCCGTTCGTCTATGAGCATCGCATGGCGGGCCTAGGGGGTTGGTAAAAGTCAGACCCCCAAAAGCGGTACAAGTCGTGTCGGAGTGTAGCCCAGAACACCTTGAGATACTACTGGAATACCTACCAGTAAATCTCCTTGCCTCGGCCGAGGGCTTCGTGTAATGGCTCTCCTAGACACAGCACGACCTCACCCCCAATACCGGGAGAGACGAACCCCTGAAGATACGCTCACTGCCTCCATGTGGCTCAGGACTGTACCCAACTAAAACCTGTTTGCACGACTCCTTTGAGCCGTGGTAGGGTAGTAATCAAAGTACAGTGGGAACTCACACGAGACAAATGACGATCCCCAGGTCGATGAACTAACCTGCACACATGTCACCAGGGAACTGCCATCTGACGTCTGGTATATGACCAACTAGCATGTTCCCGGCGAGTCCTGTTCGGTGTACTCATAACCCAAAGAGCACCTGTATACATCTTAGGTGATCCAACTGACACCAGTGGCTTGTGAGACCGGCCACCGCCCCTCGTCGGGGTCTCGACTGTATACACTAGTCTACTCTGGAGTATCGATGCCCTGTCTCGAAACTCACACGACTAGGGACCATTTAAGGATATGATTATAGACCCCTAGCTCTCACTTATATGATCGCCCTCATACTGCTGGTGGTCAAGCAAGAATCTTAGGGGCTCTATCAACGTGTAATAGCGACTTGTCAGGTCACCTAAAGCAGTACACGATGATAAAGGTAAACCAGATAGCATACTATCATCTCGAGTAAGACTGTCCGACCGGGATAGGTCCTCCATCAATCATTGCAATCACGTACCTGTGACCTAATAATTGACTCTGAGGGCACTATCTCCAACAGTTTCATCGATAATGCCGAACTCTGGCCTATTAGGTGTGCGTGATACGACTGATCCTGGGTCCAAGTCTTCTCGTGTAGTATTTCCAGAAGATTCTTGTCGGGGTTTCTCCTAAATTTTGTTTCTGCCTAACTGCCCGGAATTTATCACCCTTTACCAAATCCGTTTCTTGTTTCAGAACCGCTACATACTCATCATGATTTCTTCTAAAAGATACATCCACAGTTAACGCCTCTGTGTGTGTATCGCATCTCTGATGTCAACGGGGTGGAACGTCATCTCGTACGAACCTCTTTCTCCACTTTTCTCTAATGTGGACTGATTCGGACTTGTCTCTTCGTAGCTGTATGGACTGCGATACAACGGCTTTACTCATATATGGAGTCTCTCTTCCGAAACTACGAACTCGACAGCTCAATATCTGGTGGTAGGTATTGTTAGTTATATGTATGCCCTAGAGGCCATTACTGTACATACGATGTATATTGTAGTGGATGCTAGGACATATATAGGGAGGACTTTCTTGCTCGACATGATAGTATGCTATCTGGTTGTACTTTATCTTAACATGTACTCTGATTGTCTCTATATTACATGTTGATAAAGCCCTTATGATATGTACTCGACTAATGGGACTATGATGAGATCATACTAGTGGGGCCACGGTAGTCGACGAGTACATCCTATAACTGTTCCTAGTCGAGGGTGTATCGAGACAGGGCATCGATACACCAGAGTAGACTAGCGTATACGCATCTTGACCCATATGATGGGCGATGGATGATCCCATATCCATCGGTGTTTGACATCAAGGATGGTGTACGGGTGCTCAGTGGAGACTGGGTACACTAGACGGACTCGCCGAGAACTCCCAGATGGTATTATACCATACGTCAGATGGCAGTTCTCCGGTGACTCTGGTACAGAGTAGTCTGTTGACCCGAGATCGTCATAGAGTCTTGTGTTATTCCCACTGTGCTTTGATTTCCATCATACCACGTCCAAGAGGGCGTGCAAAAAGGTGGCTTTTGGGTACAGTCCCGAATCACATGGAGGCAATGAGCGATAGGAGGGGATTCGTCTCTCCCGATATAGGGAGTTGATGTTGTGCTGTGTTCGATTGGCTATAACCGGAAATCCCTGGCCAGGGTTGCTGAGATTTACTGGTAAGTGTTATCAGTAGTTTCTCGAACTGTTATAGACCTCATATCGACACGACTTATCGAGCTACTGGGGTCTGACGTTTACCACCCCTAGGCGAAATATGCAACATATCAGACGACGAGACCGGACTGTATGGGAGTGTTACTGTTTGGATTCACAGGAGAAGTTACAGGCTTGCTTATTGATCTTCTGAGCGCTCAATACCTGGGTAGCTGTTATGTTTAGCTGACCGCTTGCAGCTTGTGGGTGATTGATATGATCATCACCTACTGGCGGCGTATTGACGATTCTTTAGAGTCCTACACAGAGGTTTCTTGACTCAGGCAAAACGGAGTAGGAGCACATATGTGATATGTGCAGGACCGAGGATAATGCGGTATGTGATATCGTATTGTATTCTCGCGATATTTGATATCAGCCGGGTCATCGGATCAAGAGTAGATTCGATGAATCGGTACGGATAAATATTAGTCGGTTATATGTGATATAGCCGGATTGTCGGATCAAGTGTTCATTCGATAATTTAATGTATAATAATATATATGATATATTAAAAGACATTAACTAATATTAGCTCACTAAAAGATTCTTTTTCTCACTCGGATAATACATTGATATATATGCGATATATGTTAATTGTATTATTTTATTTGGTTACAATAAATATTATATATGTGATATATAATATTGTAACATGATATGATAAATAATGCAACATGTTTAGTAGAGATTAAACATGATTAGGGTTTGGATTAGGGTTAAGCTTTCTAGATGTTTCTAGAAGGTTTTGGTTTTGTTTTGTGAAAGATATTTGTAAGTGACTCATGCTTTAACCCAACCCAAACCCTAACCCTAGTTAATTCTCTACATGGGTTTAGTCAACCATGGTTGCATTATTCATCATATTATTCTTTTCCTATTCATCACAAAAGGATTCTTATCATGTTCATCTTCTTCTTCCTTCATTCTTTCATGGAAAAAAGCTTTCTTGATTTTTTCCAAGTGATGAATAATTGTGAGAAAAATATAAAAAAAGAGAGCAAAAATCCTACTTCATCATCCTCATCTTCCCTTGCCATTTAGATGAGGGTGTTCACATCATTTCATGAGTGTTAGCTTGTGTTAACGGAACTTCAAGGTAGATCATCTTAGTATCGAAGATCGGAAGCAAAGGTTGCATCTTTCTCTTCGTGGAACCTCTCGAGAGTCCGGATCCCGATGATCGCAGCGAAGGGACCACAACACGGAGCATATGAAGTGTAAGACCGGATCTACAAAGGTTGTAATCCCTCTCACTTAGTGTTAAAGTGTTTAGCATGTTTGTTTTCGCCTAATCTCTAGTTTAAAGATCCGTATTCGGGTTGTTCGGCACGGCTAATTTTTTAATCGGGCATGGTTGATGCCTTGTAGACCCTTGTGCGCGTGCATAGCAACCCTACAGTGGTATCAGAGCCAAGCTAGAGCTTTAGGCGAAATCTAGACGAAGTTTAAAGTCCGATCGAAACCCGAAACCCCGATAAAACCCGCTCTCTGGACTTTTTCTAAAAACTAGGATTTTTCCACATTAAAAACGCTTTAAAAATTCAGCAGAGAATTATAAGAATTACGGTGCAAAAAGTTTTTGATGAACAGTACAAGTGCGGCGGAACCGCGGCAGAATCATGCCTTATGCGGCGGTTCCGCGGCTAAAGGATGACGTCATCATTCCCTGTTTGCACAGTAACTCCTATTTTATTATGCTGGATTTTCTGGGAATTTTTAATATTTATTCAAGAGTTGAATTTTCTGGGGTTGTTTTGGGGATTCGATGTTTCGACCAGGATGTCTAATTTTGTCTATGTGGTTTTCCGGATAATTTTTAGAAACTATTAAAAAGTTCGAACGGATATCAATAACTCACTTTTTCCCCTGTCGGAAAATTTTTCAAAAGTTGGATTTTTCTCGTGTTTAAGAACGTTCTAAGTCGTGCAAGTAACGTGGTGGACCCTCTAGAAGACAACAAACCTTAACTCGATTATGTGACCGTCTTGAACCGCCTTTTGAACCTTAGGGTTTGAGGCAGTACGGCGTGCCACATGTGAGGCGTTGGCTTGACCCTTCTACGGCTGGACCATTGGTACTGTGGCATGTGATGGATGTTTTTTAAACTGATTTCAAGTATTGAGATACATTGGGGAAATCTTGGGTGTTTGATGATTCGATCGGAAAGTTTAACTTTTTCTATTTATCTGGAATGTGATACAATATTTGGAATCCACAGGTAGTTATGAGATAACTGATTTGAATATTATAAACATAGCAGTTTAGTCTCAAATGATCGGTTGCCACGGAATTTTGATGTGATCAAAAGTCCGTCGCAATCACGTAGCGTACGCGGATATTCGCAGGGTAAACTTAATAGACAGCTACGCCCCATAGCCCCGACCAAGTGACTGTAGGAGAACCCCGTCGCCGAAAGCATCCGTTCGGGTGCTCGCGGCAGCGGTGTTCCGCCTTAGTGCACTTCGTCGACGGCATCTAGGGGTGCAGCCGTCTACTAAAGTTTGCGACGAGCATTCGATCAGGACGTCGGGAATCTTGTTGAATTGCCCGGCTTGATATTGAAAAGAGTTTTCGATAATGAGACTAAAATGCGGGGTTTATAATTGTTAGGCATGCGATGTCTAAGGAATTCATTTGGTTAGGCATGCGATGTCTAAGGAGGTTGCGGATTCCAACTGTTGTAGTTTTACACTTTCTTTTCTGTGACCGTAAGCGTAGTATGTGTTGTATCGCCGGCTTCGTTGCTATACATCAACGACAATTGGGATACGCATACTTGCTTACGTTGATGATATGAGATATTATGTGTTGCTGTGATATGTTATATTGGATCGTCGCGTTTTGAATAGCCGGGGGGTTTTATGTGAGATGAGAGTTTTTCTTTTTCATTCATGTAAAATTCATTTATATGTAATATTCTTTTATTGGGGCACTTCCAGGTAGCGGAAGATGCCATCGTTGTATATTATTTACTTTTCCGCATTAGGTAGACCCAAGGAGGGGAGCACAAGTAACCGGGTTCTAGGGTCCAGTGGGAGACCATCTCGAGGAGTCGAGACCGGGTCTCCTAACCCTAGAATTGGCAGTGTTACTTGCCGCTCTCGTAGGGGTCTAGGGATGTGGGTTTGGCTATTCATCGCGACCGTGGAATCCGTGTTTTATACAGGCTCGTATTGAAAACACGGACATCCTAGTATATCCAATATTTCATATATGTTCTTCTGCTGCAATGTTCTGTGATGAGATCATATTTCTACCTGAGATGAATGTTTATATAATATATATGAGATATATATTATATTGCAGATTTCGTTTCAAATGAGATGCTTGTGAAGCATAATAAAATGGGACTTCATTAATGAAATTAATGAAATAAAAGAAACCTAAGATGTTGTAGAAACTTGTTTATAAAAATAGGTAGCTACAGTTCTTGCTTTGCATCGCGGTGTTCCTTGTAGAACATCCAGCACCTTATTCGATAAGGAAAGGACCGAGATCCCTTCACCGGGAGTGACTCCTTTAGCAATAACTGGCAGATGCTAGAAACTCGGTTTGTTTTTTGATTGCTTCTATAGTTCTTGCTTTGCATAGTGGTATTTGTGAAATATCCTGCACCTTATTCGATGGGGAAAGGGCCGACGATCCCTTCACCGGGAGTGACCCCTTTAGCAAAACTAGAAAAGCCTAAAAAACACTCCATTTAAAATCACTCGATTCTACAACGATATCAAGTTCATTACGCAAAGGGTTTTCATAAAAACCTGTCGTAGCCCTCCGTCATTTCAGATAAGTCCTACTTAGTATTCGTGCTACGTTTGTTGGCCTGCGTCAAGGCGTAGTGTGCGGTAGCTAACTAGTATTTATCTGTTTATGCATATGATGCAGATTGGATTAGGGTAGTCGTGCGACTTTGTTGGCCTGCGTCAAGGGTCGTGCGGGTGGGTTTAATTCAATCAAGAAATGACGGGTTGAACTTGACTAGCGCACTGTGGTTTGTTGGCCTGCGTCAAGGTCATGGGACGCTAGGGGTAAAATATTATTGGGGATTTCAAGTGTTGAAATTTGCAATGAGATTGCATACCTTCTATGAGATAGTTGGATCCCGATACCCGCTGCGAGTAAGAGTTACTCCTGGGAGAGTTTTACACATTACAATTAGCCGATCAAGTAGGTGTCTAGAAAGGTGTTAACGGGGTTACGCCTCTGGGAAAACGAGGTTTAAGTTAATTAGGTTCGTGCGAAAGCACGGGGGACCTCCGTCAAAGTACCGACACTGGCCTGGCTGAAAGATTGGCGAACTTGTAGCGTGTAATTAATCCCAGCTAGTCTTTCCTTTTAGGGTTTGAAGGAAGATTTGATTAAAACAGTGGGAGACATCCTGATTAGATATATTAGATAACCAATCTAATCTTGCAAGAGCATACGCTGAGTGTTTTCTTCTCTCTCTCTCCAGGTAGCGACCATATCACGCCTTAATCAAGATAATAATACGGATATACTAACCGAACCCGCTTGTTATACTGAGCTGGGGAACATTGGTCCCGCTCCAACTTATAATTGTTATAAGATAGAGAAGGAAATTGGGGAATACCAGATTTCCCGTGCCGCCCAAACGAAGAAAGTGCATGCTGATGCATCATCTTCGGGTGTGTTCATTACACAGAACTGTTTCTCGGTATCCTTTACGTCCTGGGTATGTGATACCGGATCATGATCCCGCATATGTAATCTGTTACATGGACTACAGATAGGTAGAGAACTGAGAACGGGTGATAAGTTTCATGAGACAGAAAACGATGCAAGTGTTGCAGCCAAGTCTGTTGGTCACTATCACCCTGTATTACCAGAATACATTGATTCTGAACAAATGTTATTAGATACCGAACCTGATATACAAAATCAAATCAGTCTCTTTATTAGTAAAGAAAGGATATAATTTTGTATTGTTGGATAATGTTTTGAACATTTCCTATATCAAGAGTTGATCGGTTCAGGCACGTTATCTAAAAGCATTGACGTTCTAAATCAAACTACAGTTCTTAGTATACGGAACACACACAAGAGGAAGAGTTCATAAATGAACGAATCCTTCTTGAGGTATTGTAGACTAGGTCATATCAATGCGACCCGACTAGTTGAAGTTACATAAAGATGCATATTTAAATTAGTTTGAATTTACATCTTGTGAAACTTGCCGGTCATGTCACAAAGATAAGATGACCATAGCTCTGTTTATTAGAAACAGAGAAAGAGTTAGTGAACTCTTGGGATTGATACATGCTGATGTATGAAAGTCTCCTGTCTACACATGCCAAGACCGGTTCTTTGTACTTCATTACATTCTCTGATGATCTCTCAAGATTCAGACATATATTCCTGTTGAAACATAAGTCCGAACCTTTTGAGATATTCACAGAATGTAAGTTAGAAGTAGGGAACCAAAATACGGGTATAAGTATTATGTCCTTTGATGAGATCAAGGAGGAGAATACTTGAGCACGGAATTCCTCGACTATTCTAAAGGAGAATGAGATTCTCTCTCAGCATTACTCCTTCGTATACACCATGGCACAATGGTATATCGGGGCGGAGCAATAGCACCATATGTGATATGGTTTGCTCTATGATGAGTACTACTGAGTTTCTTATTTCCTTTTGGATGTTATGCGCTTGAGAAGCTGCATACTAATTGAATAGAGTTCAAATCAAATCAGTTGCCTACCACTTCATATGTGATATGGAAAGGGAAGAGCCCATATCTTAAGTTTGTTATGATTTAGGGTTGTCCGGACTATGTCTAAAAGCAAAATCCGAACAAGCTCGAGGCAAGGTCTGTTATGTAGAACTGGAAATGTTCCAGCTATACAAACTGCAGCTGATAATTTGGTAAAACCAAAGGATTCAAAAGTTTCCAACGAACCTCAGCCTCTCCGCCGATCTAGTAGGGTTCCTCACCCACCTGAGAGATACTTTGGTTTCTCTATGACAGTGGGAGCGAGGATTGCATCATGAGATGATGACCCAACTAGTTTCGGGCTGGCCATCAGGAGTGGGACTCTGTAAGATTGGCTGGATGCTTATCGATCTGAGATGGAATCCTTATACACCAACAAAGTATGGACTTTGGTTGCTTTATCTGAAGGGTTAAATCCCCATCAGGAGCAAGTAAATCTTGAGAAGATTACTTGGTGTACATGGAAAAGTTGAGACTTTCAAAGCTAGACTTGTTAAAGGTTTGCATCATTGACCAGGTATGGATTATGATGAAACCTTTTCTAAGGAGCTATGCTTAAGTCCATCCAGATCCTACTTGCCATGGCTACATACCATGACTACGATATCTGGTGGTTGGGTGTCATGACTGCTTTTCTAAATGATGTTTTAGAAGAGAGCGTCTATAAGTACACAGCCAGAGGGCTTCGTAGACAGTGGGAGCAGCGGAAACGTGTGCAAGATGTTTTATATGATAAAACAGGCATCGCGGAGTTGGAACGTCTGTTTTGATGTGGTAGTCAAAGAGTTTGACTTCATCAAAATGGTAGATGAACCTTGTATATACAAAAAGGTAGTAGGGAGTATGGTGGTGATCCTCGTAGAGTACGTGGATGACATACTCTTGATAGGGAAGGAGTTTCCTATGCTACGCTCGGTCAATATCCGCTTATCACAAGGATTCTCCATATAGGATCAAAGTGATACCTACTAAATCCTAGGTTTTGGATATATGAGATAGATCTAATTGGATGTTAGGACACTCACTAGTTGTAGTGAGATGGTATCAATCGATCCTGGGGAGAATCACTGGAAAGGTTCCAGGCTGAGAAGGACGACTGAATGTCAGTCGCAGGCATTGTCTATACCCTCCGTGGAGGGACGGTATGTTGGAAGAGTTCCAAGCTAGATACCGTGACATACTAGACGATTAAAGGCAAGATACATCGTTACCAAGGATGCTACCAAAGAGGCAGTCTGGATATATATAAGTTCATAAGATGAACTTCGTTCCTACCATTGTGTGACAATGGAGTTGTGGCTTCAGCCAAGGAACAACCGTCCCATCAGAAATCCAGATAAAATTCTTAGGCAGTATCACCTGATCATGGAGATGGTTGATCTCCAGGGAGATCGAGGTTAGGAGAGTAGACACAGAGGACAACAGCGCGGATCCACTTACAAAGGCCTTTTTCCCAGTAGAGACTCTTACGGGATGGTTGAGTATGAGATACTACAACCGCAGCTAATTGTTGGGTATGCGATACCATAACAGATGGCCCTAGTGCAAGTGGGAGATTGTTAGTTATATGTATGCCCTAGAGGCCATTACTGTACATACGATATATATTGTAGTGGATGCTAGGACATATATAGGGAGGACTTTCTTGCTCGACATGATAGTATGCTATCTGGTTGTACTTTATCTTAACATGTACTCTGATTGTCTCTATATTACATGTTGATAAAGCCCTTAGGATATGTACTCGACTACTGGGACTATGATGAGATCATACTAGTGGGGCCACGGTAGTCAACGAGTACATCCTATAACTGTTCCTAGTCGAGGGTGTATCGAGACAGGGAATCGATACACCAGAGTAGACTAGCGTATACGCATCTTGACCCATATGATGGGCGATGGATGATCCCATATCCATCGGTGTTTGACATCAAGGATGGTGTACGGGTGCTCAGTAGAGACTGGGTACACTGGACGGACTCGCCGAGAACTCCCAGATGGTATTATACCATACGTCAGATGGCAGTTCTCCGATTACACTGGTACAGAGTAGTCTGTTGACCCGAGATCGTCATAGAGTCTTGTGTGATTCCCACTGTGCTTTGATTTCTATCATACCACGTCCAAGAGGGCGTGCAAAAAGGTGGCTTTTGGGTACAGTCCCGAATCACATGGAGGCAATGAGCGATAGGAGGGGATTCGTCTCTCCCGGTATAGGGAGTTGATGTTGTGCTGTATTCGATTGGCTATAACCGGAAATCCCTGGCCAGGGTTGCTGAGATTTACTGGTAAGTGTTATCAGTAGTTTCTCGAACTGTTATAGACCTCATATCGACACGACTTATCGAGCTACTGGGGTCTGACGTTTACCACCCCTAGGCGAAATATGCAACATATCAGACGACGAGACCGGACTGTACGGGTGTGTTACTATTTGGATTCACAGGAGAAGTTACAGGCTTGCTTGTTGATCTTTTGAGCGCTCAATACCTGGGTAGCTGTTACGTTTAGCTGACCGCTTGCAGCTTGTGGGTGATTGATATGATCATCACCTACTGCCGGCGTATTGACGATTCTTTAGAGTCCTACACAGAGGTTTCTTGACTCAGGCAAAACGGAGTAGGAGCACAAATGTGATATGTGCGGGACCGAGGATAATGCGGTATGTGATATCGTATTGTATTCTCGCGATATTTGATATCAGCCGGGTCATCGGATTAAGAGTTGATTCGATGAATCGGTACGGATAAATATTAGTCGGTTATATGTGATATAGCTGGATTGTCGGATCAAGTGTTGATTCGATAATTTAATGTATAATAATATATATGATATATTAAAAGACATTAACTAATATTAGCTCACTAAAAGATTCTTTTTCTCACTCGGATAATACATTGATATATATGCGATATATGTTAATTGTATTATTTTATTTGGTTACAATAAATATTATATATGTGATATATAATATTGTAACATGATATGATAAATAATGCAACATGTTTAGTAGAGATTAAACATGATTTGGGTTTGGATTAGGGTTAAGCTTTCTAGATATTTCTAGAAGGTTTTGGTTTTGTTTTGTGAAAGATATTTGTAAGTGACTCATGCTTTAACCCAACCCAAACCCTAACCCTAGTTAATTCTCTACATGGGTTTAGTCAACCATGGTTGCATTATTCATCATATTATTCTTTTCCTATTCATCACAAAAGGATTCTTATCATATTCATCTTCTTCTTCCTTCATTCTTTCATGGAAAAAAGCTTTCTTGATTTTTTCCAAGTGATGAATAATTGTGAGAAAAATATAAATAAAGAGAGCAAAAATCCTACTTCATCATCCTCATCTTCCCTTGCTATTTAGATGAGGGTGTTCACATCATTTCATGAGTGTTAGCTTGTGTTAACGGAACTTCAAGGTAGATCATCTTAGTATCGAAGATCGGAAGCAAAGGTTGCATCTTTCTCTTCGTGGAACCTCTCGAGAGTCCGGATCCCGATGATCGCAGCGAAGGGACCACAACACAGAGCATATGAAGTGAAGGACCGGATCTACAAAGGTTGTAATCCCTCTCACTCAGTGTTAAAGTGTTTAGCATGTTTGTTTTCGCCTAATTTCTAGTTTAAAGATCCGTATTCGGGTTGTTCGGCACGACTAATTTTTTAATCGGGCATGGTTGATTCCTCGTAGACCCTTGTGCGCGTGCATAGCAACTCTACAGGTATCTTGTCAATTACCTTCTAGGGAACTCGCTCAATTTATCAGAGTGATGCGCTTACGCTCTTCCTCTCTCAATCGACTCATAACGTGCCTGTGTGAAGTCTTCTCTAGCTGAAATTAATCAATCTAATGACTTCACATCGGGGTATGCAAACGAACAACATGTCATATTCATTCATCCATGGGTGGCTAGCGATCTTCTATCATATCCCTAAGTACAATCTTGTGCTGCAATAGTTTCAAACATCTGGGACGATATCCTTGTTAGTTATATATATGCCCTAGAGGCCATTGTTGTACATATGATGTATATTATAGTGGATGCTTGGATATATATAGAGAGGACTTTCTTACTCGACATGATAGTATGCTATTTGGTTTTCACTTTGTCTTAACATGTTGACTTGTATTAGTTTGCTATCTTGCTCTCACATGTTGATAAAGCCCTTAGGATATGTACTCGACTACTGGGGTTATGATGAGATCATACTAGTGTGGCCAGGGTAGTCAATGAGTACATCCTATAATTGTTCCTAGTCGAGGGTGTATCGAGACAGGGCATCGATACACCAGAGTAGACTAGCGTATACGCATCTTGACCCATATGATGGGCGATGGATGATCTCATATCCATCGGTGTTTGACCTCAAAGATGGTGTACGGGTGTGTTCATATCATAATATTGCATTATTATATTCCCCAGTCCTAGTCATTTTACAAATAAACAGGTACTTTTGACACATGTCTGCTACATAGTTGCAGGTTACAGATTCTCGGGACAAAAACAGTGAAAAAGACAAAAGACGATACAAAAGTGAGACTTCGACCAACAAACAGAGAATCTTGATAAAGCCTACACGAAGATCAGTTCACAAGTACAAGACAGTGCAAGGTTCAATACTTCGTCACGAAGCAACGGTAAAAGTCCACTACAATTATTCACTGTGGAATCTGGAAGAAACCTAGAAGCCAAACAGAGAAAAGAACCAAAGAAATAGGAAGACAAATACACCCAGAAGCATACCAGAAAAATTGAAGGCACAATCCCACTGTTTGGCCGCGGAACCGCGGCCAAACCATGCTTTTGGTCGCGGATCCGCGGCCATCTGGGGCTCGTGTCGGTGCAGAAAAAGTCGATGCGCGCGGATCGTTGAATAGGTCTTTTTCTTAGGGGGTATTTTTGTAAAAGCAGATATGCGAGTCAATTGTAACCCTAGGGTTCCTATCCTTTATAAATAGGAACTCTAAATCTTGTATGAGGCCATGCCTCTTTTCATTTCATAAATTTAGATCTGTACTGTGTTGATGTTTGGAGAGAGCCATCAATAAAAATTAGTAAGTTCTTTTATTTTCATTGCCTTAGTTTATTTTTAATTTAGAATGTTCATAAATTCCCTAATGAGCGAGTAGTCTCCTCACTTGTTAGGGTTAGCTTTAGGGAAAGGTTTGAGAGATGAGATCTCTCATCCTTTTCTTGCCCCATCACACATAATACTTAGAACTCCATGCATACATGTACACACCGCTCCCTGCAGCACCTTACCCCTCAAGGTAACGGTGATACCGTAGTATAAAGGACCGGTTGTGTATGTTTTCCATGGAGGTTAGGGTAAGGATTGATAAAGGAAGGACAAGAACCTAGAAGAAGAAACACCGTTTCTTCCCGATGGTACTAATCCCTATTATTGATGATTACCATAACACCTAATAGATCTAAAATAGGGCATTGAAAGCGGTGAGCAAACCTTCAATCTCCCAACTTACCCTAAACCTAACCATAGCAAGACTTAGATCTAGATAATCTTAGTATAAATCAATTTAAGTTTTAGAAATAATCAATCCGCCACCCTTCGGAATTAACTCGTAAAAGCGATTAGGAAAACTCAAAATCCCTGTGGACCGACCCGTACTCACCGGCTAGCTACTAAGCGACATCGTTCTTGATTGCGGTTTATAAATATTTTTGACAGACAAATCAAATGGCGCCGTTGCCGGGGATGGCGTAGTATTTCCTTTTTGCAATTTCGGGTTAATCTAAATTAAAAAAATCGTAAAAACAGAAAAGAAAAAAATTATAAAAATTTAATCATTTATTGTTTGAAGGGTATTTTTTGTGAATCTTTGCAGGATCGACGGATCTGGAAAAATCCAGAGTGCGAAACAGAAATCGGGAGATCAGAACAGAGGGGGATTTCAAAAACAGAACAATAGAATTTTTCTGGAGATCTGAACCCCCCACCGCGCCGCTAAACCACAGCAGTAACCCTGATCCAACCGCGGAAAGGCGGTGCCCTGGTGTCATCGTCATCTAAAATTTTTTCTTGGGAATCGTGCCTCAAATTCAACCGCGAAAACGCAGCAGGAACGCGCTTGGGCCGCGGATCCGTGCTCTGGTGACCTCATCAGTTGACCAAATTTGCACTGTAAGATCTTTTCTCTCTCCTTTGTAAATCCTGATATATCTTTTGTCAAATCTCCTGTAGGATTCTTTGCGCTTAAAAAAAATCTTCCCCCTTCTCAATAACAAATCTTGTGCAGGATTCTTTGTGCCGCGCATAAAATAAAAAGATTTGATTGCAAGTGATTTACTTCTTTGCATATTTTAATCGGACTTTAAGGGGCTTGAGACCAATTTAGATTGGGTGGAGATTTCATCACCCATCCCAGGACCCCAGAAATCACATAAGGCATATGCATTGACCATTCTTAATAAAAAAATACTAGACTCAGCCCTGAGGACGTCGTGCTCAATAGGACAGAGGACTAGTTATAGGCATCGACCGTTTATCCTAACCTAACTTTGCGGTGTCTAGGCAAGTGTGTCTAAGGCGAGTGGTTACTTAATTAGGACCACTACTTGTAGTGGGGAGCCTCCCACTCACCTGGCACTTACCTGGCCGCAATTGGCGGTGAAGAGGCGGTTTGAGGTCCTATTTCTAGCCCTTTGGAACAGTTAGGAGCTGTCTAGCTGACCTAGGTGACCCTAGATCTAGGACTGATTGTGTATTTTTGGTTGATCAAAAGTGTGTCTTAGCCTTTTATCGAAAATCTTCTTTGCAAAAAGTTCCAAATAAAAAAAAGAGGGAAAAAGAAAAAAAATTTATAAAAACTTGCAACTTGTCGCTCAAAATCCTTGCACCCCACCACCACCCACTTTCTTCTCATTGACATTTTCTTACCCCCACATTTTGTTTTTCATTTTTTTTTACTACACTACCCCTTTAGTATATGCCACATTGGACTAGGAACACTAGCGCCCGATTAGTCCGTGTTTCGTTGGTACCGATCGACGAATCTTTTGACTCCGAAGTTGAAATTCCTTCCACTTCATTACCTCCACCTTCAAATTCTTCTTCCGAAGGTATGTCGTGATATAATCCCAACAACACCTTACCCATAGGAATGATTCCACCTCCGTTAGGTGCGAATAACCCGAATCACCCACCTGTTGTAGCGCCCCCAACGAATCGCGTTCCAGGATCTCTTCTACCATGTCCGCACCTCCTTACCTACCTGTCTTTCACCCCCACCGGCAAATGGGGACAATTTTGAGATAAAACCCCACTTCATCAATATGCTGCCAAAATTTCATGGATTGGAATCCGAAGATGCCTATATCTTTATCAATAAATTCCAAACGTTTGCGCCATGATGAAAACAACCCAATTAACAGATGATGCTATAAGGCTAAGGGTCATTCCTTTCACCTTATGTGACTTAGCCGAGAAGTGCCTATACAGCACAGTATCACATTCAATTAGAAATTAGGATGAGTTTGTTAAACCTTTTCTTAAAAAGTTTTATCCTCATCACAAGACCGCGAGAATTCGCAATGAGATTATACAATTTTCCCAGCTTCCTTCCGAACCATTTTGGAAGTGTATTGAAAGATTTAAGGACCTACTTGTTCAATGCCCTCACCATGGGATCAAAAATGTGCAACTTTGCCAAACATTATACGAGGGATTGAACCCGGCAACGAAGCAGTTGCTAGAAACCATTTGTCAAGGTCACTTTCTAACCAAATCTAGTGAGGAAGCGTGACAGTTTCTCGAGGATCTTAGTGAACAAACAATTCAGTGGGAGAGCACAAAGACCACCTCATCTTCTTCTATTGGTCAATCTAGGGCAGGCATACATCAATTAGATATGTCGATTGCTATGAAGACCGAGATGGCCGCACTTACGAAAAAGCTAGAAGCCATTGAGACCAAAATCTCATCGTCTTCTCCTGCCCCTGCTTTACCCCCACGAACTGTTTGTGCTTGTTGTTCGGATCCATCACACCTTACCGAAGAGTGTCCTTGCAATCCACCTGTTCAAGGTCAAGATCAAGTCAATGCTGCCTTTCAGCAACGACAAAGAAATGATACTTACTCTTCGACCTATAATCCGGGTTGGAGGAGTCACCCAAATTTTTCTTGGAATCAAAATCAACAATTCCAAGGAAACAACAACTTTCAAAGGCCTCCTCCTCCTCCACAACAACAAGCACCCTAACAAACTCAATACCAGCAACCTTTCCAACCACAACCTTATCCAAATCAAATGAACAATTTTGTTCAACCAAATGATGATAAGGTTATCTCGCTAGAAAAATGTCTAGATGCGTTTCTCAAACAATCTACAGAATCCGCAGCAAGGTTGGAAAATTCCATCCAGTCTTTGGTGCACAACAATGCTTCATACGATCAAAGCATTAAATCTATTGAGACACAAATTGCACAACTAACTGCTGCGTTGAGCGAGAGAGAAAAAGGAAAGCTTTCATCTCAACCATTGCCAAATCCCGGTCACACACACAACGCACATGAATATCACAATCATAATGTAAATGCGGTGACCACGTTGAGATCTGGAAAAGTGTTGCAAAATAATGTGGGTACTAGTGATGACACCCCCGCTGGTGGTTCTCCTTCTTCTCCTTCTTCTCCATCTTCTTCTTCTTCATCTTCATCTTCTTCGTTAAAGCCTATTCTCCATTCTTCAAAAGGCTCTTCTTCTTCTAATCTGAACGGACCCACTTCTCACTTCACGAACACACCCATACTGGGATCCGTTCCAACTCCACATTCTACTCCACAGACATTGGACTCAACAGATTTTCAAAATGCTCCATTTCCAAACAGGTTGAGTCCCAATAAACCAACTGCACAAATGGAGAAGATTGTGGAGTTATTTAAACAGGTTAGCATAAATATACTTCTCTTGGATGCAATCCAACAAGTCCCTTCGTACGCGAAAATATTAAAGGGCTTATGCTCCTCGAAGAGAAAATCTCAAATACCCAAAAAAGTGCTAGTGGCTAGTGCAGTGAGCAATGCTATTAACCAACCTCAACCCTTACCCCAAAAACGAAAGGACCCCAGTTGTCCTACGATTTCTATAACAATTGGGGATAAGAAAATCAATTGAGCACTTTTAGATCTTGGGTCTAGTGTTAACTTGCTTCCCTACTCCGTGTACGAGCAATTAGGGGTTGGAGAGTTGAAACCCACTCGTTGTACTCTCCAAATGGCTGATCGATCAATCACCCATCCTAGGGGTGAGCTAGAGGATGTGTTGATCAAAGTTGGGGACTTTATATTCCACGTTGATTTTATTGTTATGGACACAAAACCTGTTGCTAACCCACGGAACCAAATTCCGGTAATCCCCGGTCGACCATTTTTGGCCACTTCCAATGCCGTAATAAATTGTCGCAATGGCTCCATGACTCTATCCTTCGGGAAAACGTCTAGTGAGTTCAATATTTACAAGTTAGGAAGTCTGCCCTCGTGCCTAAAACTAGTACACGAGAAGTTTGCTCTATTCACGAAATCACGCAGGAGGACTGCGGGCTTGAAAGATTTATGTTTGATGAAAACAGTTTTGACGCCACTAGTGCGTCCCTCCTTGAATCTACTACAGTTGACACAACCGATATTGATTATGAATATTTCACTTTTTCTGATGATTTTGACGACTCACCGCCCGAATATGACTCTTTTGAATTTTTGGATGAGTTAGTTGAACCATCCGAATCAGTTGTTTGCAGTGATTTCGAACCTGTGTTGGAGTCCTTTGAGTTCGAGGTAGATGTCCCAATTTTTCCTATGATTGTTTTTCCTCCGAAACTCGAACCAAAGCCCTTGCCGTCTCACCTTAAATATGCTTACATAGGTGAGAATGAGACCTTTCCCGTTATCATATCGGCTTCTCTAGCCCTCAAGAAAGAGAACGCCCTTTTAATGGTCTTACAAGATAGGCGGCAGGCTTTCGGCTGGACTATGGCGGACATCGAGGAGATTAGTTCCCTCATAATTGAATATCATATGCATATGATGGATGATGCCAAGTCGATAAAGGATCCACAGAAATATCTTGGGGATTGTGTGGATAGTCAACCTCCGCCTTTAGAAGTTGAACCATCCCCTTTTCTTTTAATAAGCTACGAGAATGCCAATATTCCACTGATTGCTGATCATTCACATTCTCGTTTTGATTCATCATCACCTCCTATCTATTCACTTCCACACTTTCCATCTCACCACTTCTATCTTCCCCAATTCTTTTTGGATCGGTACAACATGTTCTTCCACCAACCGATACTCTATAAAAATAAATTTTTCGACTTGTTGGTATTAACGTTTGGTCTTTGCAAAGTTTGGCAGTGACGTCTAACATTGTTTCAATGAAGTTTGGGGGGGGGCTTTCTATATATATTTATTTGTTTTTCTTTTAACAATAAAAAAAATTATAAATAAATAAATAGGGGAGTACCGACATTCTCAACCCTCTTGGTGTAGCATGACAGTGAGGACACTGTCAGGTTTAAGTTTGGGGGGTATGCTCGGTAAGCTTTCTTCCTACGCATTCATGTATATATTTTTGCATTTGCATACTTATTTTAAAACCCATAAAAAATTGAAATTTTTTAAAAATTATAAAATTAAAGTATTCAATTTTGGCCATAATTGACTTGAGTTTGACAAAAAGGTTAACTAGTTAGGAACAACTAGACCTTAGACTTAGTAAATTAAAAACCCTAAAAATAATCTTTCTTAAAGTTTAACGGTAGAAAGTATATGTCTTTGTAGTTTATTTAGAAATAGGCAAATTTTGAGTTCACTTCTTGGGCTAAGTTAAAACAAAGGAAAAGTATTGATGGTTTCGGGATTTTGTTCGATCGGAAACGTAAAACACATCAAACGAAGCTAGACGAAGTTAATGGCGAGGCTTTGATACCACTGTAAGTGCACGGCGGCGCCCCGGCCGTCAATCCGACGGCCAAACGCGGAAACGGTGATAAACTTTAATTTTTGCGGACTTGGCAAACCGGCACCACCGCGCACTAAACCCCGGATCATGCCATTAAACTAGTCTAAGCTAACTAGAGAATGAGTTAGAGATATACCGACTGATCCGAGTCCTCCGGTCTTCATCTCCACTCCGATCTCCTCGCGGGATCTCCGGTCATCGCCTCCTCGCCGGAAGGGCACCACGTCGCCTGCATCTTTTACGGGCTCCCGCCTCTATACCGAGGCAACTCGGGCATAAAGCCGGCAACTCGACATGCTCAAGATGTGCTGTAGGAAGTGTAGTGCTTTGTCTCTTTGGGGTTTGTTGCCTTTGGATGGAGGAATGAAGATTGATCTTTGGAGGGAAATGAAGCTATCAATCTTTGCATGAATAATGATATGAACATTTATATCTCCTCACAAAATGAAACACTCTCTCACACTCAAAATGATGGTCGGCCCCTTATCAAGAGAATGGTGGAGGAAAAATGAAAACCATCCATACATAAACCATGAAGGAGAGTGAGTGTAGGAGATGAGAAGAGGTGACCACATCCTAGACAAAGAAACATCAACCATAACAAAAACCCATACCTATATCAAATCCATTCACTTCACAATAAATGCAAGAATGGTGCAAAAGAAAAGATGCTCTCATAATAAATCCTTTTGCAATAAAACCCCTCCACAAAAGTTATTTGCACAATTGCAAATAACCCCCTCCATCGGAAAAGTCCGACCGGGAAAGAACAAAGGAAAACCGGCCGGAACGGAAAGCAAACTGGCAACTCCAGAAAACTTGTCCCGTAATAAATTACAGGAAAACCCCCATACTGTGCATACACACCCGCATCTGTATTCCGTCCGGATACAAATGCAGTGAGACAAAATCTATACTGTACTAAACTAGGATCCGGCTTAAACCAAAGCCGGCTAGTAATATCCGTCCGATCCTGATGCGTGCAATACCGCACGTATCTGATCGAACCCTGCCATATAACCATACGACCACTAGTATAAACTGTCCGATCCTGATCCGTGCAATACCGCACGTATCTGATCGGACCCTGCCATATCTCCATACGGCCTCTACAGCGTTTCGCCCGAAACTTGAGTAACTGAAAGCGTGGTGGACTCTAAAAACTCGTCAATACTATGGCTGTGGATTTAACCACCAGCACGTCAGAGGTATAAGCCAATACGTGACGGGCCACCAGCTATTGACTAAAAGGGACGTCGATGAGTGAACTCATCCTGACACCCTACTGAGCCAGTCAATGACAATATCCGTACAGTCCGGTCCGTTCGTCTATGAGCATCGCATGTCGGGCCTAGGGGGTTGGTAAAAGTCAGACCCCCAAAAGCGGTACAAGTCGTGTCGGAGTGTAGCCCAGAACACCCTGAGATACTACTGGAATACCTACCAGTAAATCTCCTGCTTTGGCCAAGGTCTTCGTGTAATGGCTCTCCTAGACACAGCGCGACCTCACCCCCAATACCGGGAGAGACGAACCCCTGAAGATCCGCTCACTGCCTCCATGTGGCTCGGGACTGTCCCAACTAAAACCTGTTTGCACGACTCCTTTGAGCCGTGGTAGGGTAGTAATCAAAGTACAGTGGGAACTCACACGAGACAAATGACGATCCCTAGGTCGATGAACTAACCTGTACACATGTCACCTGGGAACTGCTATCTGACGTCAGGTATAAGACCAACTAGCATGTTCCCGGCGAGTCATGTCCGGTGTACTCATAACCCAATGAGCACCTGTATACTTCTTAGGTGAACCAACTGACACCAGTGTCTTGTGAGACCAGCCACCGCACCTCGTCGGGGTCTCGACTGTATACACTAGTCTACTCTGGAGAATCGATGCCCTGTCTCGAAACTCCCACGACTAGGGACCTTTTAAGGATGTGCTTATAGACTCCAGCTCTCACTTATATGATCGCCCTCATACTGCTGGCAGTCAAGCAAGAATCCTAGGGGCTCTATCAACGTGCAATAGCGATATGTCAGGTCACCTAAAACAGTACACGATGATAAAGGTAAACCAGATAGCAAACTATCATCTCGAGTAAGACTGTCCTACCGGGATAGGTCCTCCCTCAATCATTGCAATCACGTGCCTGTGATCCAATAATTGACTCTCAGGGCACTATCTCCAACAATCTCCCACTTGCACTCAAGGCTAATTATTGCGATGTCGCATACTCACAGCCCGTGTGATACCGAACACCCAACTCCTCTACTTGTCAGTCTCACAAAATCCGTTTGTGAAACTATTGCGTTCGAGGAATAGCCTCAGTGAGTGGATCCGCCATGAAGTTTCTTTCTATGTCTCTCTATATCTCAAGTTCGCGGAGAAAACCATCTCCCGAAATGAGCAATACCTGTCTTAGAATGTTTGGATTTCTGATGGGACCGAGCTCATAAATGAACTCCAAATCCAAACTTCTTAGACTGTATCGTCAACTGAACTTAATCAGTATCCTGCGCCATGCCACCCTCTGTATTGCCTTGGACCACCTGTCCAAAATACTGCCCCTCGTCAGAAAGATAACTATAACTCTGACGATCACCCTGTCGTCCATGTCACCTTGGAAGCCTGGAGTGATAACTGCCTCCCGAATGAGACTGTCTTTATCATATCCTTAGAACATCCACTTATGTTCTAAAACTGCTTTCGACTGTTTCCCCCGGATTGGATCAATATCAACTTATTGCATCTAGTGCAAGAACAACATCTGGTGTGGTACTTGACATCTCGTGATTGACTCAATTGCCTAAGCAAGTGATCTGCCAATCATGAACATCCCTCTCCCCTTTAGTCTGTAAGACACCTTTAGAGAGGGTGGCTCCATTACCTGCAGGTACACCACCGTGCCAGGAGTCGTCCATTCTAAATACTTTTAGAATGCTGTCAAAGTACCCTGATTGGGAAACCACCCAAATCTAGATCTAAAACCATAGATCTAGTAACCAGTTTGTCTGATATAATGTCCAAATCCCATATGGAGAAAACACTGTGTGACGACCAAAGTATAACCGATCGTAGTATAGGAATATCACTTCCTACTACCTTCTCAACAGATCCATCCCCTATTCTGATGACGTCAAACCTATGACTGTCACATCAGAAATAGATGATCTATCTCCGCTACATCTGCTTTAGTCTATAAATGGATATAAGCCTGATGTCCACCAATGCTTCCGCTGCTCCCACTGACTACGACAACCCTCTGCTAGAGTCATATAGACGTGCACTTCTAAAACTAGTTTAGAACGACGCTATACTCATCCTCCTGCCGGGTCTCGCGGCCTGGAACAACAACAATGGCGAGTGTGGATAAACAAGAACTTCCCTGTCACCGTCCTTGAGGCTACCGGAGTACCTCTCGGGTGCCTGAAGTTACCCACCTTATCTGCGGAGTGGCCAACGGAATGTCAAAACAGATTGAATCTTTAGGTTCCATATCAAATCTTCGGTAATCGTTTGCGGTTCTGGAATCACTTCCAGTTCTACCATACTCCCACTGCTGTTTTGAAAAAATCCATTTTTAATAAAACTGTGGCGAGTCTAGAACAATATTTCTATTGATCTGCCAGATGGTAGAAAATCAACCCTCGTCATAGCCTGGGTCAACCCACAAACAGCCATTACAGAAATGTGCCTAGAGTTATCCAGAGTCTGGTTTTAATCATAAGCCGGACAACTCCCCGTACCTTAACAACGTTAAGATATGAACTGTTCTATATCCAATATAGAACCAGAGGCACTGATTTAATTTAACCAGATTCAGATCATGCAACTGTCTCCAGTGCATGTCAACTAAATGGAGAGAGGCCGATCAGCGTTACGAAACTTAGGAATGCTTCCAATTATGAGTAACCTGAAAAGGAAGCAATTCCTCTTTAACATTACTATCAACTGAATACCATACACAAGTATCTACATCTTCGATCACTTTGAAGAATCCTGATACTTGCTACACTTGGTTCTCTACTCTATTCAAATACCAATAACTCCTCAAAACTTAGACCCTGTGTTTCTACGAAACACATGTCTAAGAACTAGAGAAGTTAAAAGTAAATAGAATATAGTATGAGGACCAACCCCTCTGTCCTAATGGACACTGGACAACATACAATACTCTGTATAAGTCCGCTGAGTCTAACAACTCTTTCACTGTGTGTCGTAGGTTGAAAACTGTACTTATGGTTAAGAAGAATTACACCGTTGTTTAATGCTCCTTACCTAACCATCCACTGATATAGGTAAATGTCACTGACATAATTTCAAAAAGTATATCTCACTCTATGAAAATAGACGTACAGATATATTGATTTGAAATTGGTGCATAACAACGGATATTCAAAACCAAATATTTGCTGACCGGCAAACAGCCCAGATGATCTCCTCAAATATCACCGATTACAACGAATCCCGATATAATGAGGATGATCACCCAATTCCCAATAACTTACTCCCACTCATCATCTTTAAAGCCATACAGATGTGAGAATCAAACCTGGTAAATACATACCCTGGAGCAAGTGTCTAATCAGGAAATCAGTTTTCTTTTAACAGTACACAGCTGAAGTGAAACATTGAAATGTTTCGATGGCGTATCCTGGCATTCCTAGCAATGCCTCTACCATTATCCAGATTCACAACTATAACCATATAATTCTTTGCCATCTCTCCAAATCCCTTATTCTGTCTTTAGTCATTACCTTCTGTACACCCCTTTAGGCCAAATGGTTTTCTTCCTTCCCTACCGTTCGGCACCAGCCTATGGTTTGGAAGAAGACTATCCAAAAAGCATAAAGGGTGTACTGTCCTAATCCTGGGAGCACTCGCAACGCGAGAGAAGGTGAAGATAAAAGGCACCTGAATGTACTTTATTCCTATTTCTCCTGAACCAGGATCCATCCCCGAACTGGAACAAGTTCCTTTCGAGTTCGTATATAACCATACGATGGATTATCCAATAAAATGGGATCTTCGTAGTGATACGGAGTGTCCTGGAGAAATACAAAGGTGATTTAGGATTGGCGAAGAAATACTTGGTTTGGTCGTGAATAGCAGTCGCAATTTACTTTGCCCTCTTACTAATCCCTTGCTTTGTCTGAACTTAATACCTTCTGTACACCGTTTAGGCTAACTGGTATTCTTCATTCCCTACCGGTCGGCACCAGCCTATGGTTTGGAAGAAGACTATCCAATTTGCGTAATAGGTGTACTACTCCTAAACCAAGGAGTACTCGCAGCCTGAGAGAAGGTGAAAAGAAAAGACAACTGAATAGTCCTATCCGTTTTCTCCAGAACCGGAAACCATCCTCGAATTCCTTCGAGTTCGTATCTAACCATACGATGGTTTTGTCCAATGGAAGTGGACGTTCGTAGTAATACGGGGTGTCCTGGAGAAAAGGGTAAAAGTAGGAGTGGCAATGAGGTTGGCGACTCTGACAATCCAAAAGCCAGTGTTAAGTAGGTTCGATCAACTTGGTCACTGAGTCATAGTCTAGGGTCGGGTCAATGGTCGCTGCCAGAGAGAGAGAGAAAAGAAACACTCAGCGTGCACTCTATCCTAGATCAGAATGGTTACCAATTTATCTAATCTGGAAACCTCCCACTGTACCTCAAATTCTCCTCCCAACCTGAAAGAAGAATTAGTCGGGGTCACCCGAGGAGTAAACCAACTCATCAGTAGGAATCGGGATCCAACTCTCATCGCATGATAACGTGACGGAATCTGCTCACGGTATCACACTCCAGAAGGTATGCGCATATCTGGCAAGTTTCAGTTCTTTTGAAACTCCCGATGTGGATTTTTGCCCCATGCTCTTATGACCTTGACTAAGGCCAACAAATCATAAGTCACATGTCAAGTTCTACCCGTCATTGTCCAGGTTGATTTGAACCCACCCGTACAAGCCCTTGACTAAGGCCAACAAGGCTATACGACTGTCCCAAACCAACACATCTATCTATGCAGCATATGAATACCCAATAGCTACCAAACACTGTGCCTTGACTAAGGCCAACAAACACAGCTTGAATACTATTGACTACCCATATGAAACGACGGAGGGCTACGAATGGTTTCTGGCGAAAACCTTTAACGTAGTGAACTTGATATCGTTGAAGGAACGGATAGCTTTTTAGAAAATATAGTGACGAAAACCTTTACTAAAGAGGTCACTCCCGGTGAAGGGATCTCGGCTCTTTCCCCGTAGAATGGGGTGCAGGATATTCCAACTGAATACCACGGTGCAAAGCAAAAGTAATCGGCTATAGTGAAGTTAATGCCCTGACGCAAACTTCTGTCCAAGGGGTCACTCCCGGTGAAGGGATCTCGGCCCTTGCCTCGTCGACTGAGGAGCAGGATATTCCAAATGAATACCACGATGCAAAACAAAAGAGAACGTCCTTGCAATAACAGCTTTTTGAAAAGTTTTCCAACAACATCAGAATAGGTTTGTTTAACTTGCATTGATCCGAATCAACGCAGTCCCATCAATTGATCACACCACAAAGAACGAAAATATACTGACGTACGTATATGCCATCCGCATTCGCCACTGGGTCCCGTCATCACTCGTTAGGTTAGCTTACTAACGACAGAGCGGGGACTGGACTAGCGCGGATGAAAAACATATACAACATCTACTAATATATATACCAATATATAGTATTTCGCTCAAGGCGTGAAAAGAAATGCAACATCACAGAATGTACAGCATCACAGAACAATACAGATATCTGGGATCCCCGGGTTTCACAGAGCCACTACTGAAACCCGACGTTCCCCTGGTCGTATGGATAGCCTGTGCAATGAAAACCTAGACCCCTACGGGCGCGGCAAGTCACCCGCCAAAACCTGAAGCGAGGCAGCCCCCTTCAGCTTCGTGAATGGACCACCCAGCACTCCACGGAATCCGGCAACTTGGGCACCCCTCCTGGGTCAACCTGTACCCCCTACGAGTGTGGCGAATAGCCCGCCAATCCCAGAGTGAAGCCCCCTCAGTCCCAATGCCATGAGATGCGGGCTTGTTGCCCTCCAGAACCTGGCTATCCGTGCACCCCTCCGCGGGGTAATCCTAGTACAGAAAGTAAAATATACATACACCGGGTACATCGACCGCAACCAGGTCGTGCCCCAAAAGAATAATACAGACAGGCAGTGACGGCAGTCCTCATGTCGGACGCTCGCCCCGCAAAATCAAATGTACATAATACACCAACACTGTACTAGCATTGCAACCAGGCTATCCCCCACGACCGATCCGCAACATCACAGCAAATACATAGAACATCAACGTGAAAGTCACATTCGCAAATCCGTCTAACCGGGCTATAGCAGTTAGACCGGATTTACCGATCGAGTGACATTCACGGTCGTAGATATAATGTAAATACTGTGAAAAATGTGTTTAAAATTTTCCGATTGATCAAACTTAACAAGTGGGCCCCCAAACCAATACTGCAGCACTCACAGAAAACCTGGGCCCAATTTTAATATTCCAAAACCCCTATTTTCAGCCCATAAGCCCACTACAAAAAAATGATCACACGAACCCATACTACTGCGGCGGAAGCGCGGCCAAAAGGGGGTTACGGCCGCGCTTCCGCGGTCGTACGGAGGAATCGTGACACCAAATTTTTCCAGTGTTCTTAGAACTCCCTGCACATCATTCTGAGACAACCTGAAAAATTTTTGGACTCCAAAAAATTTCGACAGAAACTGATTGTGCTAGAAAATGCAGTTTCGGGATTTTGTTCGATCGGAAACGTAAAACACATCAAACGAAGCTAGACGAAGTTAATGGCGAGGCTTTGATACCACTGTAAGTGCACGGCGGCGCCCCGGCCGTCAATCCGACGGCCAAACGCGGAAACGGTGATAAACTTTAATTTTTGCGGACTTGGCAAACCGGCACCACCGCGCACTAAACCCCGGATCATGCCATTAAACTAGTCTAAGCTAACTAGAGAATGAGTTAGAGATATACCGACTGATCCGAGTCCTCCGGTCTTCATCTCCACTCCGATCTCCTCGCGGGATCTCCGGTCGTCGCCTCCTCGCCGGAAGGGCACCACGTCGCCTGCATCTTTTACGGGCTCCCGCCTCTATACCGAGGCAACTCGGGCATGAAGCCGGCAACTCGACATGCTCAAGATGTGCTGTAGGAAGTGTAGTGCTTTGTCTCTTTGGGGTTTGTTGCCTTTGGATGGAGGAATGAAGATTGATCTTTGGAGGGAAATGAAGCTATCAATCTTTGCATGAATAATGATATGAACATTTATATCTCCTCACAAAATGAAACACTCTCTCACACTCAAAATGATGGTCGGCCCCTTATCAAGAGAATGGTGGAGGAAAAATGAAAACCATCCATACATAAACCATGAAGGAGAGTGAGTGTAGGAGATGAGAAGAGGTGACCACATCCTAGACAAAGAAACATCAACCATAACAAAAACCCATACCTATATCAAATCCATTCACTTCACAATAAATGCAAGAATGGTGCAAAAGAAAAGATGCTCTCATAATAAATCCTTTTGCAATAAAACCCCTCCACAAAAGTTATTTGCACAATTGCAAATAACCCCCTCCATCGGAAAAGTCCGGCCGGGAAAGAACAAAGGAAAACCGGCCGGAACGGAAAGCAAACTGGCAACTCCAGAAAACTGGTCCCGTAATAAATTACAGGAAAACCCCCATACTGTGCATACACACCCGCATCTGTATTCCGTCCGGATACAAATGCAGTGAGACAAAATCTACACTGTACTAAACTAGGATCCGGCTTAAACCAAAGCCGGCTAGTAATATCCGTCCGATCCTGATGCGTGCAATACCGCACGTATCTGATCGAACCCTGCCATATAACCATACGGACACTAGTATAAACTGTCCGATCCTGATCCGTGCAATACCGCACGTATCTGATTGGACCCTGCCATATCTCCATACGGCCTCTACAGCGTTTCGCCCGAAACTTGAGTAACTGAAAGCGTGGTGGACTCTAAAAACTCGTCAATACTATGGCTGTGGATTTAACCACCAGCACGTCAGAGGTATAAGCTAATACGTGACGGGCCACCAGCTATTGACTAAAAGGGACGTCGATGAGTGAACTCATCCTGACACCCTACTGAGCCAGTCAGTGACAATATCCGTACAGTCCGGTCCGTTCGTCTATGAGCATCGCATGTCGGGCCTAGGGGGTTGGTAAAAGTCAGACCCCCAAAAGCGGTACAAGTCGTGTCGGAGTGTAGCCCAGAACACCCTGAGATACTACTGGAATACCTACCAGTAAATCTCCTGCCTTGGCCAAGGTCTTCGTGTAATGGCTCTCCTAGACACAGCGCGACCTCACCCCCAATACCGGGAGAGACGAACCCCTGAAGATCCGCTCACTGCCTCCATGTGGCTCGGGACTGTACCCAACTAAAACCTGTTTGCACGACTCCTTTGAGCCGTGGTAGGGTAGTAATCAAAGTACAGTGGGAACTCACACGAGACAAATGACGATCCCCAGGTCGATGAACTAACCTGTACACATGTCACCTGGGAACTGCTATCTGACGTCAGGTATAAGACCAACTAGCATGTTCCCGGCGAGTCCTGTCCGGTGTACTCATAACCCAATGAGCACCTGTATACATCTTAGGTGAACCAACTGACACCAGTGGCTTATGAGACCAGCCACCGCCCCTCGTCGGGGTCTCGACTGTATACACTAGTCTACTCTGGAGAATCGATACCCTGTCTCGAAACTCCCACGACTAGGGACCTTTTAAGGATGTGCTTATAGACTCCAGCTCTCACTTATATGATCGCCCTCATACTGCTGGCAGTCAAGCAAGAATCCTAGGGGCTCTATCAACGTGCAATAGCGACATGTCAGGTCACCTAAAACAGTACACGATGATAAAGGTAAACCAGATAGCAAACTATCATCTCGAGTAAGACTGTCCTACCGGGATAGGTCCTCCCTCAATCATTGCAATCACGTGCCTGTGATCCAATAATTGACTCTGAGGGCACTATCTCCAACAACACGAACCTTGAAACTTGGAATAGTAGGAGAGACCTTAAAATGCTCTTGTCTAAAGTCCTTAGTACGAAGAAAATAAAAAAAAATACAAGTGTGAATAAATAGATAATAAAAAAAATGAACACTGGTTTTTGTGATTACTTAAGGCTGCAAAAAAATAAAAAAATATTTAGCAAGGGTGCTTCATCACCTAGTGCCTCAGACCAACTGGTTTGGGAGTCACTGCTAAAGCCTTATGTGTTGTAAAAGAGGCTGTGTGATCGGTTGTTGGTACCTCAAGAAATATTAACAGTCGAATGAAGGATGTGTGAGCGAAATTCATCTAAAAATCCACCTATTAAGAAGTGCTTTGGACGACAGACAAAAGTATGATTGCTTGATTTGAATTTCCAAGTGTAGGGGTTATCTATACACATACGTAGGGGTATGTGATTGGGATTTAGATAAGAGATAGGAATGAAGAATAGAACTTGTATCTTTAGTAGAGATGATAAAAATTCCTAAGTTGAGATGAAACCCTAGAAGAAAAAACTTGAGAGATGCCGAAAGCTAAGTAAATTTACAAGGATATATATAATCTTAAGTTAAATGATAAGGAAGTGTGAAGAATATGGATGGATAATTTACGAGTAGAAGATAATAGAATTCTTCGTTAGAAAACCTAATTGGAGAATAAAAGTCAATGGGCCTAATTGATAGTATTTTGTCGGTAGTATCCGCTGAAAACCCTCAGGAGACAACACTCCTCCTACCAAGGACACCTAGAGGTTTAACGGCTTATTGCACAAGCTCAGTGCAATCGCGATTCCCTGCGAAAGTGAGGTTAGGATTTTGTCGAGAATAAAACTAGGTTTGCTCGAGGACGAGCAAAAGATAAGTTTGGGGGTATTTGTTCATATCATAATATTGCATTATTATATTCCCCAGTCCTAGTCATTTTACAAATAAACAGGTGCTTTTGACCCATGTCTGCTATATAGTTGCAGGTTACAGATTCTCGGGACAAAAACAGCGAAAAAGACAAAAGACGATACAAAAGTGAGACTTCGACCAACAAACAGAGAATCTTGATAAAGCCTACACGAAGATCAGTTCACAAGTATAAGGCAGTGCAAGGTTCAAGACTTCGTCATGAAGCAACGGTAAAAGTCCACTACAATTATTCACTGTGGAATCTGGAAGAAACCAAGAAGCCAAACTGAGAAAAGAACTAAAGAAATAGGAAGATAAATACACCAAGAAGCATACCAGAAAAATTGAAGGCACAATCCCACTGTTTGGCCGCGGAACCGCGGCCAAACCATGCTTTTGGCCGCAGATCCGCGGCCATCTGGGGCCCGTGTCGGTGCAGAAAAAGTCGGTGCGCGCGGATCGTTGAATAGGTCTTTATCTTAAGGGGTATTTTTGTAAAAGAAGATATGCGAGTCAATTGTAACCCTAGGGTTCCTATCCACTATAAATAGGAACTCTAAATCTTGTATGAGGCCATGCCTCTTTTCATTTCATAAATCCAGATCTGTACTGTGTTGATGTTTGGAGAGAGCCATGAATAAAAATTAGTAAGTTCTTTTATTTCCATAGCCTTAGTTTATTTTAAATTTAGAATGTTCTTAAATTCCCTAATGAGCGAGTAGTCTCCTCGCTTGTTAGGGTTAGCTTTAGGGAAAGGTTTGAGAGATGAGATTTCTATCCCCTTTCTTGCCCCATCACACATGATAATTAGAACTCCATGCATACACGCACACACCACTCCCTACGGCACCTTATCCCTCGAGGTAACGGTGATACCGTAGTATAAACGACCGGTTGTGTATGTTTTCTATGGAGGTTAGGGTAAGGATCGATAAAGGAAGGACAAGAACCTAGAGGAAGAAACACCGTTTTTTCCCGATGGTACTAATCCCTTTTATTGATAATTACCATAACACCTAATAGTTCTAAAATAGGGCATTGAAAGCGGTGAGGAATGTAACAACCCTAATTTTCCTATACACTTTTCTATACAATTTTTTTTAAAAATTTTTTAAAATCCATAAAGGAGTATTTTAACTGGAGCACAATATATATATATAAGTAATTATTTTGTTTTTAAATAACTCCATTTTTTGTACATAAAATTGTTTTAAAATTAAAGTAATACTTGGGGTATTTAATGTTGTTGTTACCACTTTAAGTAGTTATTTTCCCACAATAATTACAAGAAGGACTTGTAGCTGATTGGTAATACCTTGCACTGCTGAACCAAGCCACCGGAGTTCAAATCTCATGCCCCACATTATTTTTGTATTTATTTTGTTTTAATTTCTTTTGGAAGCCAAGGGTCAAAAGGCCATAACTCCCAAAATATGTACTGGACAACAAAAAGTAAATATACCAAATTGTACCCCCGAAGTTTTCCCGGCCTCTGGTGGTGTGACTCGGCCCGACTCGGCGCCACCGGCCGGCGACTCGGCCGACTCGGTCCGGCGCTGCCGGACGGACTTGACCGGACGGCCGAGTCACCAACAGAGAAAAGTTGGCCCTTGACCTGGTCCACCCTCTCGCACACTTTAAATGCTTGGATCGGTTATCATTTGGCCAATAAATCCCTTTTAATCCTAGGTTTAATGATTTTTAATGATTTTTCATATATTTTTTTAAATTAAAACCCTAACCCTAGCCTAACCCTATATAAACACCCCTACCTTCTACCCTTTCATCCTAAATTCCAAAGTCCACTCTCCCAAAATCCCAAGAGAACTTGGTTCGTCGGAAAAGGAGCGAAAGGCGAAGCGCTGACGAAATCGACGGCGACTGTCCGGTGATCGAGCTAGGAGCTCTCGACGACGTTTCGACGCGCCGGCAATCCCTTTACCTCCCTCTCACTCTCTAGCGTTGTCCAAACCCGTAAGTTTCCCTTTTATATCCTTCTTTTCTTTCATTAAAATACGACTTTTCAAACCCGACGGAAATCGGAACAAACCGATTTCCGATTCGGTTTTCTATCAAATCTCACTTATCACTAATTCCATAATACTTAAACATATTCATGTTGACTACTAATCACTTAAAAATTAATTTGAACAAGTTTTCACACATGAAATGATAGCTTTTGTAATATACCGTATTTTTGCACTTAAATACCACCATATTTAGTTTATTACATTTAACCCTTTAACATTGCTATACCTTAAAATAGATCACGAGATAATGACCTACCTCCACACACACTCAAATGCAATCATAACACGCTACCTTGAAAATTTAGAATAAGATAAAATAAGATTTTACATTAAAATACCAATTTTCTAAATAAAACATTTTCTAAAAGTTCTTAGTTATATACAATTTTAAAACCATATCTTTTAATAGGAAATACGAAAGTTATGGACATCGATCGTTTATCTAAACCTGACTTTGTGGTGTCTAAGGAGAGTGGTTACTTAATTAGGACCACTACTTTTAGTGGAGAGCCTCCCACTCACCCGGCACTTACCTGGCCGCAATTGGCGGTGAAGAGCTGATTTTAGGCTTCTAATGACTTGTCGTTTAGACCATTTAGAAATAAACTAGTTGTCATAGGAAACCCTAGAATCTAAAATACGGAAATTTACACCTTTTACAAATAAATATCTTATCTTTATAAAACCGTTTTCTAAATGATTAGTGTTTATTAAATCTTTGCAAAGCGCCACTACAACCCACCTTTGGGGAACTCGTTAGCGATAGTACGGTTTATCGTGCACCCTCGGGCTTAGTAGTGCGAGATTCAGACCTCCGCAAGGAGCATTCGGTCTCGAAAGATTTAAAATACGACATTTAAGAAAAATATAATTTTTGGAAAATAAAATATTTATTAAAAATTATTCTAGTATAAACATATGTATATTTATCATTTAACCACCTATTTTATTATAAGATAAAATTTCCACATTTTCCTAAAAATTAAAAGATTAAAATTTACTTTAAAATACCATGAATTTCAAATAAATCAATATTACAAATTAATACGTTTATTTATGTAATTAGAATATTTTCACTAGAAATAAGACAAAAATAAAATCACATTCATTATAACTATAAAGAAGAATAATAAATTCTTGAGGTGTATCTTGAAAACTATAAAAAAAAGTATTTTTACATAAAACCCCCTCAAATTTTATAAATTACAATAATGACCGTAACAAATATAGAACTTCGAATTACATTTCTTTTAGTCTGACTCGGGTTTGAGTCTGATTATTTTTGACTTGAATATGATCAAGTCAATCTATATTCTTTAATATTCCAACTCAATATGAACACATGAATCCCAGAATCCAGTTAACAATCTATACAACTTGACTGAATCAAACCATGGATATACATCCATATTCCCGTTATTCTATTTACCTGATTATGCAGTTATAATCTGTTACTGATATCATGGTTTTGGTCAGTCATCCAACTTATACAATACAATACTACAATACAATCAAAACACTACGGGGTTTAAGAGGAAGATTAGTACGGAAGATGTTAAAAGTGGCACGAGACGGTCAGACTTAAGATACCTAACATGAATCCAATTGCCGTTGTTCCGGGTTGTATAACGGAGCCTTGTACTCTATTTTCCGTTTATTCTGGTCTCTAGCATATAGAGACCCCTCTCGTATACACTGGCATTCTTCTTTACCAAGCTACAAACAACAGCGTTAATACAACATTACAGCAAATAGTATACAACTTTAGAAGATACCTCTTATTCTGTATTTCTAATTCCTCCTTATCTTTGGGACTTACCGAGCGACCTGTTCGCTGACGACATTCAATTTCTTTTTTCTTTGAATGTCGTCAGGTGCTTTGGACCCAGCAGAGATTGAGCCCACCGGTGAAGACTTGGAGCAGTTTCACGAAGACCCCAAGCTCTAGATATTGTACCTTGTTGTATTCAGTATTTTCATTTCCTGTTATGCCATTATTTAGGCATCGCTTTTCATTCCAGTTGTATTTACTTTTCATGCATTGTACAAAAGAATGTTATTAATAAAGTTGCTATTATTTCTATATCTCTTGTCTCTTGTGATTTATTTTTATATTGCTTAGATACGCTTAGCGTATGTACTTCTGAGTATATACGTAGCGGGCCTCATCGCGTCCCCTTCGCCGTACATCAGGAGGCGGAGCGTGACAGGTTTTGTTGGTGGCCCATGCAGGTCAGAGCTGTATGAATCCCTATCATGCAGTTTTGGTCTGCGTGAACAACCTAAGCAATATAACACAAGAATCAACAACTAAAATATTCTTTACAATCATATTCCTTGAATCCTTTCTTTCATATCGCTTGAATCATATACTTTGAATCTGTCCTAACCCAAAATTCTCTCACCTCTTTTACAATTTTATCAAAACCTTCGCATTCTTTCATTCCTTCACACATTCTTCACATCTTTAAAACCCTTACACCACCTTATTATTTTTTTTCACATATTGTCAGTACACCTGCACCAAACTTTCCTTGGATTTGTTATACTTTCCTTTTACAAATTTCGAGGACGAAATTTTTATAAGGAGGGTAGAATGTAACAACCCTAATTTTCCTATACACTTTTCTATACAATTTTTTTTAAAATTTTTAAAAATCCATAAAGGAGTATTTTAACCTGAGCACAATATATATAAGTAATTATTTTGTTTTTAAATAACTCTATTTTTTGTACATAAAATTGTTTTAAAATTAAAGTAATACTTAGGGTATTTAATGTTGCTATTACAACTTTAAGTAGTTATTTTCCCACAATAATTACAAGAAAGGGCTTGTAGCTTATTGGTAATACCTTGCACTGCTGAACCAAGCCACCGGAATTCAAATCCTATGCCCCACATTATTTTTGTATATATTCTGTTTTAATTTCTTTTGGAAGTCAACGGTCAAAAGCCCATAACTCCCAAAATATGTACTGGACAACAAAAAATAAATATACCAAATTGTACCCCCGAAGTTTCCCCGGCCTCTGGTGGTCTGACTCGGCCCGACTCGGCGCCGCCGGCCGGTGACTCGGCCGACTCGGTCCGGCGCCGCCGGCCGGACTTGGCCGGACGACCGAGTCACCAACAGAAAAAAATTGGCCCTTGACCTGGTCCACCCTCCTGCATACTCTAAATGCTTGGATCGGTTATCATTTGGCCAATAAATCCCTTTTAATCCTAGGTATAATGATTTTTAATGATTTTTCATATATTTTTATATTTTTTTTAATTAAAACCCTAACCCTAGCCTAACCCTATATAAACACCCCTACCCTCTACCCTCTCATCCTAAATTCCTAAGTCCAATCTCCCAAAATCCCAAGAGAACTTGGTACGTCGAAAAACGAGCGAAAGACAAAACGCTGACGAAATCGACGGCGACTTTCCGGTGATCGAGCTAGGAGCTCTCGACGACGTTTCGACGCGCCGGCAAACCCTTTACCTCCCTCTCACTCTTTAGCGTTGTCCAAACCCGTAAGTTTCCCTTTTCTATCCTTCTTTTCTTTCATTAAAATACGATTTTTCAAACCCGACGGAAATCGGAACAAACCGATTTCCGATTCGGTTTTCTATCAAATCTCACTTATCACTAATTCCATATTGCATAAACATATTCATGTTAACTACTAATCACTTAAAAATTAATTTGAACAAGTTTTCACACATGAAATGATAACTTTTGTAATATACCGTATTTTTGCACTTAAATACCACCATGTTTAGTTTATCACATTTAACCCTTTAACATTACTATACCTCAAAATAGATCACGAGGTAATGACCTACCTCCACACACACTCATATGCAATCATAACACGCTATCTTGAAAATTTAGAATAAGATAAAATAAGATTTTACATTAAAATACCATTTTTCTTAATAAAAGCTTTTCTAAAAGTTCTAAGTTATATCCAATTTTAAAACCATATCTTTTAATAGGAAATACGAAAGTTATGGGCATCGATCGTTTATCTAAACCTGACTTTGTAGTGTCTAGGCAAGTGTGTCTAAGGCTAGTGGTTACTTAATTAGGACCACTACTTGTAGTGGAAAGCCTCCCACTCACCTGGCACTTACCTGGCCGCAATTGGCGGTGAAGAGGCGATTTGAGACTTCTAATGACTTGTCGTTTAGACCATTTAGAAATAGGATAGTTGGCTTAGGAAACCCTAGAATCTAAAATACGGAAATTTACACCTTTTACAAATAAATACCTTATCTTTATAAAACCGTTTTCTAAATGATTAGTGTTTATTAAATCTTTGCAAAGCGCCACTACAACCCACCTTTGGGGAACTTGTTAGGGATAGTACGGTTTATCGTGCACCCTCGGGCTTAGCAGTGCGAGATTCAGACCTCCGCAAGGAGCATTCGGTCTCGAAAGGTTTAAAATACGACATTTAAGAAAAATGAGATTTTTGGAAAATAAAATATTTATTAAAAATTATTCTTGTATAAACATATATATATATTTATCATTTAAACACCTATGTTATTATAAGATAAAGTTTCCACCTTTTCCTAAAAATTACAAAATTAAAATTTACATTAAAATACCATGAATTTCAAATAAATCAATATTAAAAATTAATATGTTTATTTATGTAATTAGGATATTTTCACTAGAAATAAGACAAAAATAAAATCACATTCATTATAACTATAAAGACGAATAATAAATTCTTGAGGTGTATCTTGAAAACTATACAAAAGTATTTTTACATAAAACCCTCTCAAGTTTTATAAATTAGAATAATGACCGTAACAAATATATAACATCGAATTACATTTCTTTTAGTCTGACTCGGGTTTGAGTCTAATTATTTCTGACTTGAATATGATTCAAGTCAATCTATATTATTTAATATTCCAACTAAATATGAACACATGAATCCCAGAATCCAGTTAACAATCTATACAACTTGACTGAATCAAACCGTGGATATACATCCATTATCCCGTTATTCCATTTACCTGATTATGCAGTTACAATCTGTTACTGATATCATGGTTTTGATCAGTCATCCAACTTATACAATACAATACTACAATACAATCAAAACACTACGGGGTTTAAGGGGAAGATTGGTACGGAAGGTGTTAAAAGTGGCACGAGACGGTCAGACTTAAGATACCTAACATGAATCCAATTGCCGTTGTTCCAGGTTGTATAACGGAGCCTTGTACTCTATTTTCCATTTACCCTAGTGTCTAGCATATAAAGACCCTTCTCGTATACACTGGCATTCTTCTGTACCAAGCTACAAACAACATCGTTAATACAATATTACAGCAAATAGTATACAACTTTAGAAGATACCTCTTATTCTGTCTTTCTAATTCCTCCTTATCTTTGGGTCTTACCGAGCGACCTGTTCGCTGACGACATTCTATTTCTTTTTTCTTTGAATGTCATGAGGTGCTTTGGACCCAGCAGAGATTGAGCCCACCGGTGAAGACTTGGAGCAGTTTCACGAAGACCCCAAGCTCTAGATATTGTACCTTGTTCTATTCAGTATTTTCATTTCCTGTTATGCCATTGTTTAGGCATCGCTTTTCATTCCAGTTGTATTTACTTTTCATGTATTGTACAAAAGAATGTTATAAATAAAGTTGCTATTATTTATATATCTCTTGTCTCTTGTGATTTATTTTTATATTGCTTAGATACGCTTAGCGTATGTACTTCTGAGTATATACGTAGCGGGCATCATCGCTTCCCCATCGTCGTACACCGGGAAGCGGGGCGTGACAGGTTTTGTTGGTGGCCCATGCAGGTCAGAGCTGTATGAATCCCTTTCATGCAGTTTTGGTCTGCGTGAACAACCTAAGCAATATAACACAAGAACCAACAACTAAAATATTCTTTACAATTATGTTTCTTGAATCCTTTCTTTCATATTTCTTGAGTCATATACTTTGAATCTGTCCAAACCCAAAATTCTCTCACCTCTTTTACAATTTTATCAAAACCTTCGCATTCTTTCATTCCTTCACACATTTTTCACATCTTTAAAACCCTTACACCACCTTATTATTTTTTTCACATATTGTCAGTACACCTGCACCAAAATTTCCTTGGATTTGTTACACTTTCCTTTTACAAATTTCAAGAACTAAATTTTTATAAGGAGGGTAAAATGTAACAACCCTAATTTTCCTATACACTTTTCTATACAATTTTTTTTAACTTTTTAAAAATCCATAAAGGAGTATTTTAACCTGAGCACAATATATATATAAGTAATTATTTTGTTTTTAAATAACTCCATTTTTTGTACATAAAATTGTTTTAAAATTAAAGTAATACTTGGGGTATTTAATGTTACTGTTACCATTTTAAGTAGTTATTTTCCCACAATAATTACAATAAGGAGCTTGTAGCTTATTGGTAATACCTTGCACTGCTGAACCAAGCCACCGGAGTTCAAATCCCATGCCCCACATTATTTTTGTATTTATTTTGTTTTAATTTCTTTTGGAAGTCAACGGTCAAAAGGCTATAACTCCCAAAATATGTACTAGACAACAAAGAGTAAATATACCAAATTATACCCCCGAAGTTTCCCCGGCCTCTGGTGGTGTGACTCGGCACGATTCGGTACCGCCGGTCGGCGACTCGGCCGACTCGGTCGGGCGCCGCCGGCCGGACTTGGCCGGATGGCCGAGTCACCAACACAGAAAAGTTGCCCCTTGACCTGGTCCACCCTCCTGCACACTCTAAATGCTTGGATCGGTTATCATTTGGCCAATAAATCCCTTTTAATCCTAGGTTTAATGATTTTTAATGATTTTTCATATATTTTTTATATTTTTTTAATTAAAACCATAACATTAGCCTAACCCTATATAAACACCCCTACCCTCTACCCTCTCATCCTAAATTCCTAAGTCCACTCTCCCAAAATCCTAAAAGAACTAGGTACGTAGGAAAACGAGCGAAAGCCGAAGCGCTGACGAAATCGACGGCGGCTTTCCAGTGATCGGGCTAGGAGCTCTCGATGACGTTTCGACGCTCCGGCAAACCCTTTACCTCCCTCTCACTCTCTAGCGTTGTCCAAACCCGTAAGTTTCCCTTTTCTATCATTCTTTTCTTTCATTAAAATACGACTTTTCAAACCCGACGGAAATCCGAACAAACCGATTTCCGATTCGGTTTTTTATCAAATCTCACTTATCACTAATTCCATAATGCTTAAACATATTCATGTTGACTACTAATCAATTAAAAATTAATTTGAACAAGTTTTCACACATGAAATGATAACTTTTGTAATATACCGTATTTTTGCACTTAAGTACCACCATATTTAGTTTATCACATTTAACCCTTTAACATTGCTATACCTTAAAATAGATCACGAGGTAATGACCTACCTCCACACACACTCATATGCAATCATAACACGGTATCTTGAAAACTTAGAATAAAATAAAATAAGATTTTACATTAAAATACCATTTTTCTTAATAAAACCTTTTCTAAAAGTTCTAAGTTATATACAATTTTAAAACCATATCTTTTAATAGGAAATACGAAAGTTATGGACATCGATCGTTTATCTAAACCTGACTTTGTGGTGTCTAGACAAGTGTGTCTAAGGCGAGTGGTTACTTAATTAGGACCACTACTTGTAGTGGAGAGCCTCCCACTCACCAGGCACTTACCTGGACGCAATTGGCGGTGAAGAGGTGATTTGAGGCTTCTAATGACTTGTCGTTTAGACCATTTAGAAATAGGCTAGTTGTCTTAGGAAACTCTAGAATCTAAAATACGGAAATTTACACCTTTTACAAATAAATACCTTATCTTTGTAAAACCGTTTTCTAAATGATTAGTGTTTATTAAATCTTTGCAAAGCGCCACTACAACCCACCTTTGGGGAACTCGTTAGGGATAGTACGATTTATCGTGCACCCTCGGGTTTAGTAGTGCGAGATTCAGACCTCCACTAGGAGCATTCGGTCTCGAAAGGTTTAAAATACGGCATTGAAGAAAAATGAGATTTTTGGAAAATAAAATATTTATTAAAAATTATTCTTGTATAAACGTATATATATTTATCATTTAAACACCTATTTTATTATAAGATAAAGTTTCCACCTTTTCTTAAAAATTACAAGATTAAAATTTACATTAAAATACCATGAATTTCAAATAAATCAATATTACAAATTAATACGTTTATTTATGTAATTAGGATATTTTCACTAGAAATAAGACAAAAATAAAATCAAATTCATTATAACTATAATGACGAATAATAAATATTTGAGGTGTATCTTGAAAACTATACAAAAGTATTTTTACATAAAACCCCCTCAAGTTCTATAAATTACAATAATGACCCTAACAAATATAGAACTTCAAATTACATTTCTTATAGTCTGACTCGGGTTTGGGTCTGATTATTTCTGACTTGAATATGATTCAAGTCAATCTATATTCTTTAATATTCCAACTCAATATGAACACATGTATCCCAGAATCCAGTTAACAATCTATACAACTTGACTGAATAAAATCATAGATATACATCCATTATCCCGTTATTCCGATTACCTGATTATGCAGTTACAATCTATTACTGATATCATGATTTTGGTCAGTCATCCAACTTATACAATACAATACTACAATACAATCAAAACACTACGGGGTTTAAGGGGAAGATTGGTACGGAAGGTGTTAAAAGTGGCACGAGACGGTCAGACTTAAGATACCTAACATGAATCTAATTGCCGTTGTTCCGGGTTGTATAACGGAGCCTTGTACTCTATTTTCTGTTTGCCCTGGTCTCTAGCATATAGAGACCCCTCTCATATACACTGGCATTCTTCTGTACCAAGCTACAAAAACCAGCGATAATACAACATTACAGCAAATAGTATACAACTTTATAAGATATCTCTTATTCTGTCTTTCTAATTCCTCCTTATCTTTGGGACTTACCGAGCGACCTGTTCGCTGACAACATTCTATTTCTTTTTTCTTTTAATGTCGTCAGGTGTTTTGGACCCAGCAGAGATTGAGCCTACCGGTGAAGACTTGGAGCAGTTTCACGAAGAACCCAAGCTATAAATATTGTACCTTGTTCTATTCAGTATTTTCATTTCCTGTTATGCCATTGTTTAGGCATCGCTTTTCATTCCAGTTGTATTTACTTTTCATGCATTGTACAAAAGAATGTTATTAATAAAGTTGATGTTATTTCTATATCTCTTGTCTCTTGTGATTTATTTTTATATTGCTTAGATACGCTTAGCGTATGTACTTCTGAGTATATACGTAGCGGGCCTCGTCGCGTCCCCTTCGCCGTACACCGGGAAGCGGGGCGTGACATGGAAACCTTCAATCTCCCAACTTACCCTAGACCTAACCCTAGCAAGACTTAGATCTAGATAATCTTAGTATAAATCAATTTAGGTTTTAGAAATAATCTATCCGACACCCATCGGAATTAACTCGTAAAAGCGATTGGAAAACACAAAATCCCTATGGACCGACCCGTACTTCCGGCTAGCTACCAAGCGACGTCGTTCTTGATTGTGGTTTAAAAATATTTTTGACAGACAAATCAGGGTGCTCAGTGGAGACTGGGTATACTGAACGGACTCGCCGAGAACTCCTAGATGGTAATATACCTATCGTCAGATAGCAGTTCTCTGGTGACACTAGTACAGGTTAGTCTGTAGACCCGAGATCGTCATAGAGTCTTTTATGATTCCCACTGTGCTTTGATTTCCACCTTACCACGACCAAGAGGGTGTGCAAAATGGTGGCTTTTGCGAACAGTCCCGAATCACATGGAGGCAATGAGCGATAGGAGGGGTTTCGTCTCTCCCGGTATAGGGAGTTGATGTTGTGCTGTGTTCGATTGGTTATAACTGGAAGTCCCTGGCCAGGGCTGATATAGAGTGCTAGTGGTAAGTGTTTTCAGTAGTTTCTCGACTGGTTATGAGCCTCACATTGACACGACTTATCGGTTACTGGGGTCTGACGTTTACCGCCCCTAGACTAGATATACGACATATCAGACGAAGAGACCGGACTGTACAGTAGTGTTACTGATTGGATTCACAGGAGAATGTATAGGCTTGCTTGTTGATCTTCTGATCGCTCAATACCTGGGTGGCTGTTACGTTTAGCTGACCACTTGCAGCTTGTGGGTGTTTGATATGATCATCACTTACTGCCGGCGTATTGACGATTCTTTAGAGTCCTACATAGAGGTTTCTTGACTTAGGCGAAACGGAGTAGGAGCACATATGTGATATGTACGGGACCGAGAATAATACGATATGAGATACTGAATTCTATTCTCATGATATATGATATCGGCCGGTATATGTGATATAGCCGGGTCATCGGATCAAGTGTTGATTCGATGAATCGGTACATAATATATTAGTCGGCTATATGCGATATAGCCCGATTGTCGGATCAAGTGTTGATTCGATAATTTAATGTATAATTATATATGTGATATACTACATTACATTATCTAATATAAGCTCACTTTATTGATTCATTTTCTCACCGGATAATACATTGATATATATGCAATATATGTTAATTGTATTATTTTCTTTTGTTACAAAAATATATTATATATGTGATATATAATATTGTAACAAGTTACGATTACAAATGCAACATGATTTGTGGATATTAAACATAGTTAAGGTTTGATTTGGGTAGCTTTTTTATGAAGCTTCTAGAAGCTTTATTATTTTTTTAAGCTTAGATATTTTGTGAAGAAATTTCTAACCCAACCCAAACCCTTTACCATGGTTGATTCTCTACAAAGGTTAAGCCCTTCATAATTAACCAATGGCTGCAATTATAACCATAGCAATAATTCATTATTGATCACAAATACTTTTCTTCTTCTTCTTCCTCCTTGAAAAGCTTGCTAGCTTTTTACATGTGATGATTTTGTGTGAGAAATTGATAATAAAAGAGAGTATAATTCCTACTTCATCATCCTCCTCTATTCTAGCCACTTAGATTAGGGTGTTCACTTCATTAATACTTGATTAGAGAAGTGAGAGCTTGAGTTAAAGATTCTTCAAGATAGATCATCTTCGAAAAGGAAGACTTTAAGCAAGCATGGATCATTCGGCTTGTGGAACCTCTCTAGAGTCCGGAGGTTCATGGATCGCGGCGAAGGGATTACTATTCTGAGCTTATGAAGCGAAGGAGCGGACTACAAAGGTTGTAATTCCTTTCTCTTAGATGTAAATATGTTTACATGCTTTGTTAACCCTAATTATCTAGCAAAGATCATCGCTTTAGGTTGTTCGGCTCTTGAAATTTTTTTGATTTGGCATGGTTGTTGCCTTATGAGCCATGTGATAGTGCCTAGTAACCCTATAGTGGTATCAGAGGCTAGCTAGAGAATTAGGTGATGTGTAGATGAAATTAAAAGTCTGATCGAACACCGAAACGTCGTATTTGACCCCCTCTCTGGAATTTTTTTAAAAAGATGGTTTTTTCCGTATTAAAAATACTCAAAAAATAAGCAGGTGATTCTATGGATAACAGAGAAAGACGAACCCCTAATTCCTTAAAGTCGCCGCGGAACCGCGGCCATAACAGGCTTTTGGCGGCGGTTCAGCGGCCGTACTTGGGTGTTAGGGATAGTTATTTCTAAGGTTTATCCGTATGTATTACTACATGCTTCTGGGAATTTTTAATATCACTCAAGTGTTGAGTTTTCTGGAGATCTATAGAATTCGTTTATTCGATCGGAAAATTTAACATCGTTTAGTTTTTCGGGTAATTTAGAACGTGTTAAAAGGTTCGAACCGATATCAATAACTCATTTTTTTCATGACGGAAAACTTTCAAGTGTTGGATTTTTTTCTCTGTTTAAAACTTTCGGGAAATCATGCCAGCGTATCTGTGGACCCTCTAGAAGAACATAACCTTAGCTCGATTATATGACCGTCAGAAATGCCACTGAACCCTAGGGTTTGTGGTAGTTTAACGTTGCCACATGTGAGGCATTGGTTTGACCCTTCTACGGCTGGTTTATTGGCGCGGTGACATGTTCTGGGATTTTTGAACTCCGCTCAAGTGTTGAGCTATTTGGGAAATCTTGTGTATTTGATTATTCGATCGGAAAGTTTAACATTGTCTATTTATATGGAATGTGATACAATATGTGGAATTCATTAAGTTAGGTATGAAATGCGAAGTATGTGATATTTTGGATTTAAGATATCTAAAGTATTTGTGGATTCCAAATGTTGTAGTTTTACACTTTTTTCTGTGACCGTAAGCGTAGTATGCGGTGTATCGCCGGCTTCGTTGCTATACATCAACGACAATCGGGATACACATACTTGCTTACGTTGATGATATGAGATATTATGTGTTGCTGTGATATGTTATATTGGATCGTCGTGTTCTGAATAGCCGGGGGGTTTATGTGAGATGAGGGTTTTTATTTTCATTCATGTAAAATTCATTTGTATGTAATATTCTTTTATTGGGGCACTTCCGGGTTGAGGTTGATGTCACCATTGTAAATTATTTACTTTTCCGCATTAGGTAGACCCAAGGAGGGGAGCATAAGTAACCGGGTTCTAGGGTCCAGTGGGAGGCCATCTCGAGGAGTCGAGACCGGGTCTCCTAACCATAGAATTGGCAATGTTGCTTGCCGCTCTCGTAGGGGTCTAGGGATGTGGGTTTGTCTATTCATCGCGACCGTGGAATCCGTGTTTTATACAGGCTCGAAATAAAACACGGACGTTCTAGTATATCCAATATTTCATATGTAATCTTCTGCTGCAATGTTCTTTGATGAGATCATATTACTGCCTGAGACGAATGCTTACTATATATATATATGATGATATATAAATATTACTGCTTTCATTTCTTCTGTAATGCTTAGGGAGCATAACTGATGGGATTTATTAATGCGATTAATAAAAGAAAAGAAACCTAAAAGATGTTGTAGAATCAAAACTTTATAAAAAGGGTAGCTACAGTTTTGCTTTGCATAGAGGTATATATGATATACCCTGCACCTTATTCGATGAGGAAAGAGTCGAGATCCCTTCACCGGGAGTGACCTCTTTAGCAAAATTGGCAGATGCTACAAACTCGTGGTTTAGTTCTTGATTGCTTCTATAGTTCTTGCTTTGGACGGCGGTATTTGTGAAATATCCTGCACCTTATTCGATAAGGAAAGAGCCGAGATCCCTTCACCGGGAGTGACCTCTTTAGCGAAACTAGAAAAGCTTCAAAAACACTCCTATTCAAAATCACTTGTTTCTACAACGATATCAAGTTCATTACGCTCATGGTTTTCTGAAAAACCTGCGTAGCCCTCCGTCATTTCAGATAAAGACTATTTAGTATTCGTGCTGCGTTTGTTGGCCTCTGTCAAGACGTAGTGTGCGGTAGCTGACTAGTACTTATCTTTTTAAGCATGTGATGCGATTGGATTAGGGTAGTCGTACGACCTTGTTGGCCTTTGTCAAGGGTCGTGCGGGTGGGTTTATTTTAATCAAGAAATGACGGGTTGAACTTGACTAGCTTCCTATGGTTTGTTGGCCTTTGTCAAGGTCATAAGGGGTTAGGGGCAAAAGCATTATCGGGAATTTCAAAGTGTTGAAATTTGCAATGAAATTGCATACCTTCTATGAGATAGTTAGATCCCGATACCCACTGCGAGTAAGAGTTACTCCTGGGAGACTTTTACACAGGACAATTAGCCGATCAAGTAGGTGACTAGAAAGGTGTTAACGAGGTTATGCCTCTGGGAAAACGAGGTTTATTTTAATTAGATCCGTGCAAAAGCACGGGGAACCTCCCTCAAAGTACCAACACTGATCTGGCTGAAAGATTGGCGAACTTGTAAGGTGTAATTAATCCCAACTAGTTTTTCCTTTTAGGGTTTGAAGGAAGATTTGGTAAAACCAGTGGGAGACATCCTGATTAGATAAGATAATAACCAATCTAATCTTGCAAGAGCATACGCTAAAGTGTTTTCTTCCTTCTCTCTCCAGGTAGCGACCAAGTCAGGCCTTAATCATGATAATAACATGGATGTATTGACTGAACCCGCTTATTATACTGAGCAGGGGAACGTTGGTTCCGTTCTATCTTATAAGTGTTATAAGACTGAGTAGGAATAGCAGAATATCTGGATTCTCACACCGCCCAAACGAAAAACAAGCATGCTGATGCATCTTCTTCAGAAGTGTTAGTTATTGAGAACTATTTCTCAGTTCACTCTACGTCCTGGGTATTCAGGATCCCACATATGTAATATGTTACGTGGGCTACGTAAAGGTGGAGAACCGGGAATGGGTGATCATTCCGTAACAGTAGGGAATGGTGCAAATGTTCCAGCCAAAGCAGTTGGCGAATATCACCTAGTATTACCAAATGGTAATACATTGGTTCTGAACGAGTGCTATTACATTCCGACCCTGATATGCAATATTATATCAGTTTCTTTATTAAATAAAGAAGGATATAATTTTGTAATACAGGAAAATGTTATGAACATATTCCTGAATCAAAAGTTGATAGGATCGGGATCGTTAAATAATGGCTTGTACGTTCTAAATCAAACTACAATTCTTAATGTACAGAACACAAACAAGAGAAAAAGTTCAGAAATGAACGAATCCTTCTTATGGCATTGTAGACTAGGTCATATCAATGCGACACGGCTAGCTAAGTTACATAAGGATGGATATTTCAAACCGTTCGAATTATCATCTTATGATACTTTCCAGTCATTTCTCAAAGGAAAGATGGCCAAACCTCCGTTTAGTGGACACGGAGAAAGAGTTACAGAACTCTTGGGGATGATACATAGTGATGCATGTGGTCCCATGTCTACACATGCCAGGAACGGTTCTTCCTACTTCATTACATTCAGTGTCGATCTCTCAAGATACGGACATGTGTTCCTGATGAAACACCAGTCTGAAGCTTTTGAGAAATTCAGGGAATATAAGCATGAAGTAGAGAACCAAACAGGTAAAAGTATTAAGATCCTTCGATCTGATCGAGGAGGAGAATACTTGAGCAATGAGTTCCTGGACTATCTAAAAGAGAATGGGATTCTCTCTCAGCTTACTCCTCCTTATACACCACAACACAACGGTGTATCGGAGCAGAGGAATCGCATCCTATTAGATATGGTGCGCTCTATGATGAGCAATGCTGAGTTACCTATTTTCTTCTGGGGATATGCGCTTGAGACAGCCATACACCTATTGAATATGGTTCCTCCCAAATCAGTGCCTACCACTCTATATGAGATATGGAAAGGGAAGACACCATCTTTTAAGTATGTTAAGCTATGGGGTTGTCCGGCCTATGTCAAAAGGCACAATCCGGAAAAAATCGAGGCAAGATCTGTCCTATGTAAGTTTGTAGGATATCCCAAAAACTCATAAGGGTATATCTTCTACCACACTGAGGAACAAAGGGTATTTGTTTTTCGACATGCCACCATTTTAGAAAAGGAATTTCTTGCAAAGGAAATTTATGGCGAAGAGGTAGAACTGGAAGAAGTTCCAGCAACGCATACTACGACAGATGACTTAGTAGAACCAGAGGATTCGGTAGTCCCCGACAAACCCCAGCCTCTCCGCCGATCTAGTAAGGTTTCTCATCCACCTGAGAGATACTACGGTTTTCTCGTTGATGGTGGGAGCGAGGATTGCATCATGGAAGATGATGACCCGACTAGCTTCGAGCAGGCCATCACGAGTGGTGACTCTATGAAATGGCTGGATGCAATGCGATCTGAGATGGAATCCATGTACACCAACAAAGTATGGTCTTTGGAAGTTGCTCCTGAAGGGGTAAAACCCATTGGGAGCAAATGGATCTTTAAGAAGAAACTTGATGTAGATGGAAAAGTTGAGACTTACAAAGCTAGACTTGTTGCAAAGGGTTTTCGTCAACGACCAGGTGTGGATTATGATGAAACCTTTTCTCCAGTGGCTATGCTTAAGTCCATCCGGATCTTACTTGCTATTGCTGCATACCATGACTACGAAATCTGGCAAATGGATGTTAAGACCGCCTTTCTAAATGGTGATTTAGAGGAGTGCTTGTACATGACTCAGCCAGAGGGCTTCGTAGATAGTGGGAGCAGCGGAAAGGTGTGCAAGCTGCTTAAATCCATCTACGGGTTAAAGCACGTATCACGGAGTTGGAACATCTGCTTTGATGTTGTAGTCAAAGAGTTTGACTTCATCAGAAACGTAGATGAACCTTGTATATATAAAATGGTTGCAGAGTGTAAGGTTGTCTTCCTCGTATTGTACGTCGATGACATACTCTTGATAGGAAATGTTGTTCATATTCTATAATCGGTCAAGCTCTTCTTATCACAAAGATTCTCAATGAAAGATCTTGGTGATGCCTCCTGCATACTGGGAATTATGATCTATAGAGATAGATCTAAACGGATACTGGGATTGTCCCAATCCAGGTACATTGACACCATACTAAAGAGGTTCAGTATGGAAGAATCCAAGCCTGGTAACCAACCCACGATCTTTGGACTCACTCTCTCCAAAGAGATGTCTCCCAAGACTGATTTGGAAAGAGCTCACATGCAAGGGATACCCTATGCTTCGGCAGTAGGCTCTATCATGTATGCGATGCTATGTACCAGACCCGATGTAGCATACTCACTAAGTATAGTGAGTAGGTATCAAGCAGATCCTGGAGAGAGTCACTGGATAGCCGTGAAGAACATTCTCAAGTACTTGAGAAGGACTAAAGAGATGTTCTTGATATATGGTAATGGAGAACTCCAGGTGGAGTCCTCTACCGATTCGAGCTTCCAAAGTGATAAGGACGACTTTAAGTCGCACTCGGGATTTGTCTTTACCCTCAATGGAGGGGCGGTGTGTTAGAAGAGTTCCAAACAGGAAACCGTTGCAGACTCAACGATGGAGGCTGAATACATCGCTGCCAACGATGCTGTAAAAGAGGTTGTCTGGATGAAGAAGTTCATTACTGAACTTGGTGTGGTTCCATCCATTGAGCATCCAATACCTTTGTATTGTGATAACAATGGAGCTGTGGCTTTGGCCAAGGAACCCAGCTCCCATCAGAAGTCCAGACATATTCTGAGGCGGTATCACTTGATCCGGGAGATAGTTGATCGCCGGGAGATCGAGGTCAGGAGAGTTGATACGAAGGACAACACTGTGGATCCACTCACGAAGGCCATTCCCCAGACACAGTTTGAGAGACTCTTCGGGATGTTGGGTATGAGATACTACAACAGCTGGCCTTAGTGCAAGTGGAAGATTGTTAGTTATATATATGCCCTAGAGGCCAATGTTGTATATATGATGTATATTATAGTGGATGATTGGATATATATATAGAGGACTTTCTTGCTCGACATGATAGTATGCTATTTGGTTTTTACTTTGTCATAACATGTTGACTTGTATTAGTTTGCTGTCTTGCTCTCGCATGTTGATAAAGCTCTTAGGATATGTACTCGACTACTGGGGCTATGATGAGATCATACTAGCGGGGCCAGGGTAGTCAATGAGTACATCCTATAATTGTTCCTAGTCGAGGGTGTATTGAGACAGGGCATCGATACTCCAGAGTAGACTAGCGTATACGCATCTTGACCCATATGATGGGCGATGGATGATCCTATATTCATCGGTGTTTGACATCAAAGATGGTGTATGGGTGCTCAGTGGAGACTGGGTACACTGAACGGACTCGCCAAGAACTCCTAGATGGTAATATACCTATCGTCAGATAGCAGTTCTCCGGTGACACTGGTATAGGTTAGTCTGTAGACCCGAGATCGTCATAGAGTCTTGTGTGATTCCCACTATGCTTTGATTTCCACCTTACCACGTCTAAGAGGGCCTGCAAAACGGTGGCTTTTGGGTACAGTCCCGAATCACATGGAGGCAATGAGCGATAGGAGGGGTTTCGTCTCTCCCGGTATAGGGAGTTGATGTTGTGCTGTGTTCGATTGGCTATAACTGGAAGTCCCTGGCCAGGGCTGATATGGAGTGCTACTGGTAAGTGTTATCAGTAGTTTCTCGACTGGTTATGAGCCTCACATCGACATGACTTATCGGTTACTGGGGTCTGACATTTACCACCCCTAGACTAGATAAGCGACATATCAGACGAAAAGACCGAATTGTACGGTAGTGTTACTGATTGGATTCATAGGAGAATGTACAGGCTTGCTTGTTAATTTTCTGATCGCTCAATACCCGGGTGGATGTTATGTTTAGCTGACTGCTTGCAGCTTGTGGGTGTTTGATATGATCATCACCTACTTCCGGCGTATTGACGATTCTTTAGAGTCCTATACAGAGGTTTCTGGACTCAGGCAAAACGGAGTAGGAGAACATATGTGATATGTGTGCGACCGAGAATAATACGATATGAGATACCATATTCTATTCTCACGATATATGATAACGGCCGGGTATATGTGATATAGCCGGGTCATCGGATCAAGTGTTGATTCGATGAATCGGTACATGATATATTAGTCGGTTATATGCGATATAGCCGGATTATCGGATCAAGTGTTGATTCGATAATTTAATGTATAATTATATATGTGATATATTACATTAGATTATCTAATATAAGCTCACTTTATTGATTCATTTTCTCACCGGATAATACATTGATATATATGCGATATATGTTAATTGTATTTTTTTTTTACAAAAATATATTATATATATGATATATAATATTGTAACAAGTTACGATTACAAATGCAACATGATTTGTGGAGATTAAACATAGTTAAGGTTTGATTTGGGTTAGCTTTTTTATGAAGCTTCTAGAAGCTTTATTTTTGTTTTAAGCTTAGATATTTTGTGAAGATATTTCTAACCCAACCCAAACCCTTTACCATGGTTGATTCTCTACAAAGGTTAAGCCCTTCATACTTAACCAATGGCTGCAATTATAACCATAGCAATAATTCATTATTCATCACAAATACTTTTTTTCTTCTTCTTCCTCCTTGAAAAGCTTGCTAGCTTTTTACATGTGATGATTTTGTGTGAGAAATTGATAATAAAAGAGAGTATAATTCCTACTTCATCATCCTCCTCTATTCTAGCCACTTAGATTATGGTGTTCACTTCATTAATACATGATTAGAGAAGTGAGAGCTTGAGTTAAAGATTCTTCAAGGTAGATCATCTTCGAAAAGGAAGACTTTAGGCAAGCATGGATCATTCGGCTTGTGGAGCCTCTCTAGAGTCCGGAGGTTCATGGATCGCGGCGAAGGGATTACTATTCTGAGCTTATGAAGCGAAGAAGAGGACTACAAAAGTTGTAATCCCTTTCTCTTAGATGTAAAGATGTTTACATGCTTTGTTAACCCTAATTATCTAGCAAAGATCCTCGCTTTAGGTTGTTCGGCTCTTGAAAAATTTTGATTTGGCATGGTTGATGCCTTATGAGCCATGTGATAGTCCTTAGTAACCCTACAATCCTGTCAGTCGCAGCAACAATTGGCTCATTCTTCCGCACCCTAAACAATGCATCAATCCTCAAGAATAGACGATACATTAACGGTCATCATATTCCTAGCCGGCCTCTAGCAGTGGCCCAATCCTTTGGTGCTGGTCTTAACGTTTCGAGAAATATTAGTAAAAAAAAGGGCGGAATGCCTTTGGAGTTTTGGTTGTGCAGAGGTCTTGTAGAGCCTTATCTCAAAAGGGATAATCCATCAAAACGCCCATGTCACGAAAAACACAAATAAACGACAAATCTATACAATCGTGTGTCATCGGAATTACGCCCAGATCAGTCCTCGTCCAAGACGAGCTCATGATGACCGCAATTCTAGCCGCAGCTATCTCTGCCCGTGCAACCGTGGTAACAGAAACCACCATCCGTCATCGATGAAGATAGATCAAAGGAACGAATAGAATACGGTGCAAAGAAATATACATTATAAGGCTTCTTAAGCGGAGTAGCGTATTGTAAGTATACCGCGGAACATACACACGGTACATCACTCTACTTAAGTCACCTACTCCATCAACCAAGGTCAACCTACGCGATGAATGTTCGAGTCTAATACCCCCTCGACCAAGTCTAAGTTCCGTAAGGTCAAGCTTAGGTTCCGAATATAAATATACGCCATAGACTCCGTATAGTCAAACCTAGACTAGAACCATGGTTAAACCTAGCGCTCTGATACCAACTTTGTCACGACCCGAAATGCCACGCGACTGGCACTTAAATCATGTGATGTCTATAGGACCCCACCTAATTCAAGTAAGCCAATAACCTAGAAATCTAAAGCATTTTTGAAGAAAAAAAGTGAAGGAAAACTTATTTTAAAGCAAGTGGTTTTAACAAAATAAGGTATTAAATATTTTTAAAGCAACATCATATTTTCACAAAAATTTCGGTAAAGTCTCCTATGTAAATACTATATCCCAAATAGGTACAACACATGAAATACATAATAATGAATAAAGGCATTTCCAAGTGGGAGATAGCTCTTCACCAAATGGCGGAAATCCACTACACAAGCAATATAATATACAACGCCGAAGGGCGAGAATCAAAAACTCAGAAGAAAACCAACATCCACAAGAAAACCAGAGAAGAATCATAATAATACAAGCGCGCGACTCTAAGGTCGAAATAATATACAACTGGTCTTCTATGTCTATCAAATATACAAGTCTGGTTGATGGAGTTTACTAGATACAACTGAAATAAATAAAGTACAACAGTGGTCACGATACAAGTGAACCCACCTACCAAAGCAATCACCCGGAAGGAAGCAGTGTTCCAGCAAACCACAATGAAACCTGTACGGCCAAACCTGCAAGAAACTGTGGCACAACGAGGGTGAGTTGCCAACTCGTGAGTAGAAAACATTACCAAGAAGAACTCGCATGTATGACTCTCTCCTAGGTCATATAATAAAACTATACAATACTACAACAAGGGTAGCAGTATATCATGAGTGTGATATCAAGTACTCGTGTCTGTATCAAGAGTAATAATATATCGATGCATGATATGTACTAATGTATCATCCAACGTATGTCCAGCAATGACACACAAATCATGATAAAACCCGAGTGCCCAAAATCGGCACTCAAAACATCTTGAAGTCCATGTCCAACAGCGACACATAATACTCAAATCTCGGGCTCCGTCAGTCCAGATTAGCCTATGGGTTCCGTCAGTCCGGTTCGGCCCATAACTCCGAACGGTATCCTCCGGATATCCGTCGAGTTTCTAATACAATCACCGGTAGGTAGTGCTCCCCTACCAGGCTCATCGTCCACTATGAAATCACTCTCGCCCCGGGGTACCTCACCGGGTCCACCATGTACCAGCAGACGGTTCATCCTCTTCCTCGAATTGGGTCTCGAAAGCCAACTCAGAACCGAGAAAACATCATGGTGGACGCTACTCATAATATCAAGGAAAAACCGCATCTTTCTCTTTTAAAATTATCATAAGTTTATAAACATTCACATGCTGTTTCCCAAAACCAGAAATCTCATGAAAGATCCAAAATCTCAAAATCACTAGTCAGTGAACAGTGAATATCAGCATAAAGCCCCACAATATTGCATAACAGAATGAATGCATGAATGCATGAAGTATCTGAATAAGAAATGCAATATCGAAACAAGCATATGAAGACGAGCGTACTAGTACTATGTTAAAACTACCATCTAGCAATTTATAAAAATGAAGTAATGTTTTCTAATGTGTACGTGACATGGAAATTACCGATAATGATATGTGTGAATGGCAAGCAATTGTACGTGGAGCATACGCATCATCAGTAATGGTGCTGGTGCCCTGACAACAGGGGTTCATAATAACTAATGAAACACATTTATAAGCATGCAATGCGATGAGAATAGCATGAATATACAGAAAAGATGTAGTAACCGCAACATTTAAGAATATACCTTTCCAAATACGAGTCATACAGTTCTTGGTGTTTGAAATAGCACGAATCGCGGTTTTAGAAAAAATAGGGGCTACGGGGACTTTGGGAAAAGATACGTCTTTGAAAAAATCCGTATTATCCCTCGGCCTGTCTTTAAAATAATCACGATTCGTTAGTTTTGAAAATAAGTATGACTCGATCCCAGTCTAAAGGATAAAGAAAATTCGCCTAAAGTCCGAGTCGATATATCTAGTAGTCAGCGATCCTGCCTTAATAGCGTCACGTACAATAAAAATACATAGTACGACATTCTCGAGTCAAGAGTGCGGATCAATCATCATATTTATATCTCGTACGGTAAAATACATCGTACGGCATCCCAAAATCGGGTTACGGATCAAATATCACATATACCTCATTATTCATATAGTTTCATCATCGTAAAATCATGAATTAGGGGTACCTTTTTAAAATCTAGCACATCTCAATATCATCAAACATATATACTCGTGTGTATGAAAACACATCGCCCAACGATCCACAATAATATCATGTCATATCATATCACGACCAAATCACATATCACAAACTCACGGCATCATGCCCGATCATATCGTCTCATCTCCAAGTATCATATACCGGGCTCATCACCCGTGTATACGTATATGTGTGTGTGTGTGTGTGTGTGTGTGTGTGTGTGTGTGTGTATACACACACCAACGCATACACGTATATATATATATATACATATAAACATACACACCCAAGCATATCACGTGTGTGCATGTGTTGTAAGTCCACGTTACCTCTCCCGGTACTTACGGGCTTGCGGAAATGATGAAAACGATTTTTCAAGAGGTGGTAACATGGACTCAAAATACGGATCTTTGTTAAACAACTACCTAACAAGCTAACTAGAGTTTTACCTACTCGGTTAGGGGGCTATACTTTTCTTGAACTCCTTCGTTTTCAACTCTTTCCGGTGTACGGATCGGCCTCACCTCGTCCTCTCCTTGCGCCGAAGATGGATCCACCTGAAAGCTTCTACCTTTGGCTTCTTCTTCGAACTTGAAGAAACTAGAACACTTGGTTTGCTAAACCTTGTGAACTAGGATGAGTAGAGAAGTGATATGGGTTTTCTTTTATCTCTAAGGCAATGTTTCTCAACTCATGAGAAGGTGATGCCTTGAACTAGAGAGAGAGCAATAGGAAGATCAAGAGGAAGAGCTCAAGCAAGAGAGAGAAATGAAATGAGAGAATGAGTAACTCTTTTGCCATCAAGCTCTCATAATCCAAAACCATCATAACAAAAATAGTAATCAAGTATTGTGTGATGGTTTAAGTCAAAATGGCTATATCATTTCATGCACTCATTTTGCAAAAACAAACAAGCAAGTAAAAGTCTTTTCCATGAAATGATAACCATTGTCATGATGATGGTCAACTAGTCCAACCTAGTCAATCGGTCAACAAAGTCAACAAGTCAACAAAGTCAACCCCTCAACAACCATGCCACTATAATACTTAATTAATATTATTGTTAATTATATTTCTTATTCTCATTAGGGTTTAGCCAAAAGTCAATAGTCAACAGTCAACAGTCAACAACCCCAATGAGAATCCTCTGCCTCTGTCTCTCTGTCAACTGTGCATACACACCCGCATCCGCGTTCCGAGGAACACGAATACAAACGAGATAAAACTAATCCCAAAATGTACACTAGGATCTGGCTTAAACCAAAGCCCGCTAGTGTTAACTGTTCGGACACCAAACGTGCACAAGTGCACGGATGTGACCGAACCCTGTCGCAAAACCATGCGACCTGTACTCTTTTACCTAAAGGCGAATAGATTTCTGTGTGGGACTCTAAAGGCTCGACACTACGCTGGCAGTGGGTTTAACCACAGACCGTAAGCGGCACTAGCTGTGTGTAACGGTCCCCAGGTAGATGCCGACAAGAAGACTGACGAGGTGAAACCCATCTGAACTCCTACTGAGCCTGAATGCGACAATCTCCGTACAATCCGGTCTGTTCGTCTGATACATCGTATGGCGGGCCTAGGGGGCGGTAAACGCCAGTCCCCTACTAGCGGTACAATTCGTGTTGAAGTGTAGCCCAGAACACCCTGAGATAACACTGGAAACCTACCAGTATATCTCGCTTGCCCTAGCCAGGGACTACTCGTGTAATGGCTCTCCTAGACACAGCGCGATGTCAACCCCCAATACCGGGAGAGACGAATCCTATCTAACCGTCACTGCCTCCAAGTTCTTCGGGACTGCACCCAACTACTACCTGTTTGCACGACTCCTTTGAGCCGTGGTAGGGTAGTAATCTAAGTACAGTGGGAACACACTCGAGGCGAAGTGACAGTGTCAAGTCAGCGGACTAAGCTGTACTCATGTCACCTGGGAACTGATTACTGACGATAGGTATAGTAACAACCAACAGTTCCCGACGAGTCCTGTCCGGTGTACTCGTAACCTAACGAGCACCCGCATACTATTTCAAGTACGACGTACTGACGGCTGTGGGACAGACCGTCTCCCACACTGGGATGAGAAGCGCATACGCTAGTCTACTCCGGAGTATCGATGCCCTCTCTCGATAGTCCTACGACTAGGGACCTGCATAAGGATGTGCTTGTGGATTACCCAGCCCCCACTAGTGTGACTGCCATCACAACGCTGGTAATCAAGCAAAGATCCTGAGGGCTCCACTAATGTGTATAGGTGATATACTAAAATAAACACATGTACACATTAAAGTAGAAACAAACCAAGTAGCATACTGCTATATTGAGCAAGATTGTCTATACAAGGTGAATATCCCAAGCTTCCATTAAGTAATATACAAACTAGTATGATACAGTAATGGCCTCTAGGGTATATACACTAACAATCTCCCACTTGCACTAAGGCCATGTACTGGCGTATTGAAGACCTATCATCTCGATCAGCCGTTCGAACTGAGTCTGGGGTAAGGCCTTTGTGAATGGATCAGCTGTGTTATCTTCCATAGAATCTCTCCGAACCTCAATCTCCTGGTGACCCACGATCTCCCTGATCAGGTGATACCGCCTCAAGATGTGTCTGGACTTCTGATGGGACCTGGGTTCCTTTGCTAAAGCTATAGCCCCGTTGTTGTCGCAATACAGCGGTATTGGATCAACAATGGACGGAACCACCTGAAGTTCCGTTAAGAACTTCCTTATCCAGACGGTTTCTTTTACGGCATCTGCAGCAGCGATATATTCCGCTTCCATCGTCGAGTCAGCAACGGTTTCCTGTTTGGAACTCTTCCAACACACCGCCCCTCCATTGAGGGTAAAGACATAACCCGACATGGACTTGGAATCATCCTTGTCACTCTGGGAGCTGGAGTCAGCAAAGGCCTCGATCTGGAGTTCTTTTCTGCCATACACCAAGAACATCTCCTTAGTCCTTCTCAGGTACTTGAGAATGTTCTTTACTGCTATCCAGTGTTTCTCCCCAGGGTTTGACTGATACCAGCTTACCACACTCAGTGCATAAGCTACATCTGGTCTGGTACACAACATCGCATACATTATAGAGCCTACCGCAGAAGCGTAGGGTATAATTGACATGCGATCCCTTTCTAAATCAGTCTTGGGAGACATCTCTTTGGAAAGGGTGATCCCGTGACAAGCCGGTAGATTACCACGCTTGGAATCTTCCATACCGAATCTTTTCAGTATAGTGTCGATGTACCTGGACTGTGAGAGTCCCAGTATCCTCTTGGATCTGTCACGATAGATCCGGATCCCCAGAATGTATGAGGCATCACCCAGGTCTTTCATGGAGAACCTGTGTGACAAGAACCCTTTGACAGATTGTAGCATAGGAATGTTATTTCCTATTAAGAGAATGTCATCCACGTATAAAACGAGGAATACTACAGTTCTCTCTACAAATCTACTATAGATGCATGGTTCATCTGGATTTTTGATAAAGCCAAATTCTTTGACCGTCTCATCAAAATAGATGTTCCAACTCCACGATGCCTGCTTTAGTCCATAGATGGACTTAAGCAACGTGCACACCTTTCCGCTGCTCCCACTCTGAATGAAACCCTCTGGCTGGTCCATATAAACACACTCCTCTAAATTTCCATTTAGAAAAGCGGTCTTTACGTCCATCTGCCAAATCTCATAATCGTGGAAGGCAGCAATGGTAAGAAGGATCCAAATGGATTTCAGCATATATACTGGAGAAAAGGTCTCGTCATAGTCCAAACCAGGTCTTTGACGAAAACCCTTTGCAACCAGTCTAGATTTATATGTCTCAACCTGTCCATCTACACCAATCTTCCTTTTGAAGATCCACTTGCATCCTACGGGTTTTAACCCATCTGGAGCAACGTCCAACGTCCATTCTTTGTTGGTGTACATGGACTCCATTTCGGTCCGCATTGCATCCAGCCATTTTACCGAGTCAATGCTCTGAATGGCTTGCTGGAAGCAAGTCGGCTCATCATAATCAATGATGCAATCCTCTATATCCCCGTCTATGAGAAAACCGTAGTATCTCTCGGGCGGATGAGACTGCCTACTACTCATGCGGAGCGGCATAGGAATGTCATGTTCTTTTGAACCCTTTGGTTCCACTAAGCTTTCAGTAATAGTCTGTGGTTCTGGAATTTCTTCCAGTTCTATTTCTCTCCCACTTGTTTCCTTTTCTAAGAACTGGTGTTCCAGAAAATGGGCATTACGAGAAACAATGATCTTTCGTTCCTCTGTGTAATAGAAGAGATACCCCCTGGAGTTCTTTGGATATCCCACAAACTTGCACAGTACTGAGCGTGCCTCGAGTTTGTCCGCATGCTGCTTTTTGACAAAAGCCGGACATCCCCAGATCTTCAGATATTGAAGATAGGGTTTCTTCCCAATCCATATCTCATATGGTGTGGTAGGCACAGTCTTAGTTGGAACTCGGTTCATAAGGTATGCAGCTGATTCTAGTGCATATCCCCAGAATGATCGCGGTAACTCAGTGTTACTCATCATGGAACGTACCATATCCAATAGGGTCCGGTTCCGTCTCTCCGATACACCGTTATGTTGCGGAGTGTATGGAGGAGTAAGATGAGAGAGAATTCCATTCTCTTTTAAGTAATTCAAGAACTCTGCACTCAAGTATTCACCATTTCAATCCGATCTCAGTGTCTTGATACTTTTGCCGTTTTGTTTTTCTACTTCATTCTTATATTCCTGGAATTTTCCAAAGGCTTCGGATTTATGTTTCATTAAGAAGACATAACCGTACCTTGAAAAGTCTTCCGTAAAAGTAATGAAGTAAGAATAACCGCTTCGCGCATGTGTAGACATTGGACCGCACACATCGCTATGTACGAGTCCCAAGAGCTCGCTCGCTCTTACTCCGTGTCCAGTGAACGGAGTCTTTGTCATCTTTCCTTTGAGACAGGATTGACAAGTGGCATACGATTGATATTCGAATGGATCCAAATATCCTTCTGTATGTAACTTCGTCAATCTTCTCTCATTGATGTGACCCAGTCTACATTGCCATAAGAAAGTCTGATTTATTTCCGGAGACTTTCTTTTGTGTGTATTCTGGACATTGAAAATCTGTGGTTGGTTTAATACGTATATACCATTGCTTAAGGTACCTGACCCAATTAGAACTTGATTAAGGTGAATGTTTACAACATTACTTACAAATGCAAATTCATAACCTTCTTTAGATAATAAAGATACAGAAATGATATTACAAGTTGCATTGGGTACAAAATAGCAATTACGCAAAACCAAAACGTGTCCATCTAACAACCCCAGGTGATAGTCCCCCACGGACTCAGCATCCATACCAGCTCCGTTTGCAACTCTGAGGGTCATATCACCTGCCTTCAAAGCCCTACGCTTTCTTAATGCCTGTAAAGAATTACAGATATGAGATCCTGATCCGGTATCCAATACCCAGGAAGTAGAGTTTATTGATAGACAGTTTTCAATAACATACACACCTGAAGCTGAAGCCACAACTTACTTCAGATCCTGGGTTCTGTCTTTCCAAGCCCTGCAATCTTTCTTCCAGTGCCCACTCTTATGACAGTAAAACCACTCTTCCTTCCCCACAAGTTTTCCCGCTATCTTTGTTGCTTTTGTCTTTCCCTTCATATCCACTTTACTAACACTGCCCCTTGGTTTGGCGGGGGCTTTCTTCTTCTTTCCCTTGGCTTTCGTTTTGGACCTAAAAGAGGAAGATCCTCCTACAAACAAAGTGGATGTTTCCCTACCTTTTTGTAGGGTGCCCTCTGCACTCCTCAACATGTTGAGAAGTTCTGAAAGTTCAACTTCTTTTTCTTGCAAGTTGAAGTTCAGGATAAACTGGGCGTAAGTGGAAGGAAGGGACTGGAGAATCAAGTCCGTATAGAGCTCGATCTCTAACGTGGTCCCAAGGTCCGCGAGCTCCTCTATGAAGCCAATCATCTTAAGCACGTGTTCCGCTACCGATGATCCGACGGCCAACCTTGCCGAAAACAGCTTTTTCGACACTTCGTATCTGGCGATACGAGATTGCTCTCCATACAGTTCTTTTGTATGGAGAAATATGGATTCGAGGTCTATATTCTCGTGCCTCCTCTAATGTTCGTTGTCCATAGAGGCAAGCACGAGGCACTTGGCCTTCGTGCAATCGATTTCCCAAGTCTTATGGATTTTCCTATCCACGACGCTGGTTTTGGGACCTGGGACAGGGGGAGCTTTGGTGGTAAGGAGATACCCCAACTTGTCATAAGTGATTGCCATTTTGACATTCCTGAGCCAATCTTCGTAGTTTGGCCCTGTCGGTATGTTTTTATCTAGTAGTAACTTAAGTCCGGTCATGATGTTTGGTCGCTGCAATTAGGAGAGAGAGAAGAAACACTTTAGCATGATGCTCTTGCAAGTTTAGAGTGGTTTTTAATTTGTCTAAACAGGATGGCTCCCACTGTCTCTCTAATCCCTCCTCAAACCAAAAAGGAAGAATTAGTCAGGATCAATCCCACCGTACAATACTTGCTTAACCGTTCGGCCAGGCTGGTGTCGGTACTTCGAGGGATGTTTTCCAACGCTTTCGCGAAGTTCCTTAATTAAATAACCTCTTTTCCCTGGGAGCGTAGCCACGCTATCACCTTTCTAGACACCTACTTGGTTTATAGCATTGATCGTTAAGTGAGAAATTTCCCGAGGAGTAGCATATACTCACAGTAGGATCGGGATCCAAATATCATTGCGTGACAAAACTGAAGGAATCCTACCAGAATCATCACACTCCAAATAGTATGCAGTGCTAGCAAGTTTCAGTTCTTTTGAAACTCCCGATGTGGATTTTTGCCCCATGCTCTAATGACCTTGACTTTAGCCAACAAATCATAAGTCACATGTCAAGTTCTACCCGTCATTCTCCAGGTTAATTTGAGCCCATCCACACATACCTTTGACTTTGGCCAACAAGGTAGAACGACTGCCCCAAACCAACACATCTATCTATGCTGCACATGATTACCCAATAGCTACCAATCACTATGCCTTCACTTTGGCCAACAAACATAGCTTGAATACTATTGACCATCCATGTGAAACGAAGGAGGGCTACGAATGGTTTTGGCGAAACCGTGAATGTAGTGAAGTTGATATAATCGATGGAACGGGATAGCTTTTAAAAGGAGTGGCTTAAGCTCCGTGTTTAAAAGTTATTTTGAAAAGAAACCGAGTGGTTTTGAAAGTGTTCCAACGACTTTTACTTGGTTTATTTTTTCTTGCATTAATTCCAATGCGTCCCATCATTTAATTGTAAGTCCATGTCACGCACCCCACGAACTTGCGTGGAGGCGGAATATATGAAAAACGATTATCAAAGCTTCGTAACACGGACTTGAGCGCATGAATCGTTATCTAAACCATTACTAACAAAAAGCTAGAGGTTTAACTACTCGGATACGAAGTTATACCTCACGTTACTTATCTTTCGGGTCTTCATCGCTGTCCTCCACTCCTCGTAAGCTCCTTGGATCATCGGCACCTCAACGGCCTCTTCGAATCAAAGACGATCCACCCGAAAGCTCCTACGCCAAGCTTAATCTCAAACTTGAGATAACTAGGTTGCTTAAAGTGCTAATCTAAGCTACCTAGGGGATATAGAGTGAGCTTATGGATGTATTAGTCTAGCTAACCCTTGATCTCAACTCATGAGAGGTTAGGGTTAGGGTTTGAAGAGAGAGAGTGAGCTTGAGGAGAGAGAAGGTGAAGATGATAATCAAAAGAATAATGAACTCATATGAATATATCAACCATAACAATTAATCAAATAAATAATATAAATGATTTATCATCATGATTAGATTCATTCATCTAGTGTGATTCATCATATGACTCATTAATTCATTAGTGAATCATTTAATGTAAAGGATGAATCACACAAATGAGTCATTAAGCAATTAATGCTCATGCCACCTTAACCCCTCAGTCACCACTGTACTAGAACCTTCCCGACAAATTACGAGAACGCCCCTCCAATCCGTGAAAATACGGAAAAAATTTAGACTGTATAAATCCAATAACCCGATACTAGAATCTGGCTTAAACCAAAACCGGCTAGTAAAAACTGTCCGAAAAGTCGTACATGCGTAAACACACGTACGCATCCGAACGCTTGTCGTAAAACCATATGACCTCTATATCGTTTTGCCTGGAGCAGGGAATCTCTCTGTGTGGGTCTCTAAAGACTCGACACTACGCTGGCAGTGGGTTTAACCACAGACCGCAAGCAACACTAGCTGTACGTAACGGTCCCCAGGTAGATGTCGATAAGAAGGCCGATGAGGAAAACCATCCGAACCCCTACTGAGCCTGATGTGACAATCTCCGTACAGTTCGGTCTGTTCGTCTAAGACTATCTCATATCAAGCCTAGGGGGCGGCAAGCGTCAGTCCCCAAATAGCTGTATAAGTCGTGTCGGAGCGAAATCCATTACACCCTGAGAAGCTACTGGAACCTACCAGTATATCTCGCTTGCCCTGGCCAGGGACTTTGCGTAATGGCTCTCTGACACAGTGCGATATCAACTCCCAATACTTGGAGAGACGAATCATATCTAACCGCCACTGCCTCCAAGTGCTCGGGACTGCACCCAACTGCTACCTGTTTGCACGACTCCTTTGAGCCGTGGTAGGGTAGCAATCTAAGAACAGTGGGACACACTCGAGGCGAAGTAGCATTGTCAAGTCTGTGGACTATGCTGTACTCATGTCACCTGGGAACTGTTAACTGATGATGGGTATAACACCAACCAATCAGTTCCCTGGCGAGTCCTGTCCTGTGTACCCGTAACCTAACAAGCACCTGTATACTATCTCTAATACGACGTACTGATGGTTGTGGGACAGAGCATCTCCTCAACTGGGATGAGAAGCGTATACACTTAGTCTACTCCGGAATATCGATGCCCTATCTCGATAATCCAACGACCAGGGACCTGTATAGGATGTTGCTTACAGACTACCCAGCCCCCACTAGTGTGACTGCCATCACGACGCTGGTAATTAAGCAAAGATCCTATGGGCTCTACTAATATGTATAAGTGATACGTTATAAGAAACATATGCACATATTAAAGTAGACTCAAACCAAGTAGTATACTACCGTGTTTTGCAAGACTGTTATATATACAACTGTGAATATCCCAAGCTTCCATTAAGTAATATACAACCTAGTATGATACAATAATGGCCCCTAGGGCATATACACTAACAATCTCCCACTTGCACTAAGGCCATGAGCTGGCATATCGTAGACCTATCATCTCGAACTGCGTCTGAGGAAGGGCCTTTATGAATGGATTGGCAATGTTATTCTCCGTCTCTACTCTCTTCACCTCGATCTTCCGGCGATCTGCGATCTCCCTGATCAGGTGATACCGCCTTAAGATGTGTCTGGACTTCTGATGGGACCTGGGTTCCTTCTCTAAAGCTATAGCACCGTTGTTGTCACAATACAGAGGTATTGGACCAACACTGGTAGGAACCACCTGATGTTCCGTAAGGAACTTCTTCATCCAGACAGCTTCTTTTGCGGCATCGCAAGCAGCTATGTACTCCGCTTCCATTGTCGAGTCAGCAACGGTCTCTTGCTTGGAACTCTTCCAACAGACCGCCCCTCCATTGAGGGTAAAGACATAACCCGACATGGACTTGGAGTCATCTTTGTCACTCTGGAAGCTGGAGTCGGCAAAGGCCTCCATCTGGAGGTCTTTTCCGCCAGACACCAAGAACATCTCCATAGTCCTTCTCAGGTACTTGAGAATGTTCTTTACTGCTATCCAGTGATTCTCCCCTGGGTTTTGCTTGATACTGGCTTACTACGCTCAATGCGTATGCTACATCTGATCTGGTACATAACATCGCATACATTATAGAGCCTACCGCAGAAGCGTAGGGTATAATCGACATGCGATCCCTTTCCAAATCAGTCTTGGGAGACATATCTTTGGAGAGGGTGATTCCGTGACAAGCCGGTAAGTTACCGCGCTTAGAATCTTCCATACTGAATCTCTTCACTATGGTGTCTATGTACCTGGACTGCGAAAGTCCCAACATCCTCTTTGATCTATCACGATAGATCCGGATCCCCAGAATGTAGGTGGCATCACCCAGGTCTTTCATGGAGAATTTATGTGACAAGAAACTTTTGACTGACTGTAACATAGGAATATCATTTCCTATTAGGAGAATGTCATCCACGTATAAGACGGGGAATACTACAGCTCTCCCTACAATCTTACTGTATATGCATGGTTCATCTGGATTTTTGATAAAGTCAAATTCTTTGACAGCATCATCAAAACAGATGTTCCAACTCCGTGACGCCTGCTTTAGTCCATAAATGGACTTAAGGAGCTTGCATACTTTACCGCTGCTCAAACTCTGAATGAATCCCTCTGGCTGATCCATATAGACGCTCTCTTCCAAATTTCCATTTAAAAAAGCCGTCTTTACGTCCATCTGCCAGATCTCATAATCGTGGAAGGCAGCAATAGCAAGAAGGACCCTAATGGATTTTAGCATAGCTACTGGAGAAAAGGTTTTGTCATAGTCCAAACCAGGTCTTTGACGGAAACCCTTTGCAACAAGTCTAGCTTTATAGGTTTCAACCTGTCCATCTACACCAATCTTCTTTCTGAAGATCCATTTGCATCCTACGGGTTTTACCCATCTGGAGCAAAGTCCAAAGTCCATACTTTGTTAGTGTACATGGACTCCATTTCGGTTCACATTGCATCCAGCCATTTTACTGAGTCACCGCTCTGAATGGCTTGCTGGAAGCAAGTAGGCTCATCATAGTCTATAGTGCAATCCTCTCTATCCCCGTCTATGAGAAAACCGTAGTATCTCTCGGACGGATGAGATTGCCTACTACTCCTGCGGAGTGGCGTCGGGATGCCCTGTTCTTCTGAAGCCTCAGGTTCTACCATACTTTCAGTAGTAGTTTGTGGTTCTGGAATTTCTTCCAGTTCTATTTCGCTCCCATTTGTTTCTTTTTCTAAAAACTGATGTTCCAGAGAGTGGGCATGGCGAGAAACAAAAACTTTTTGTTCCTCTGCGTAATAGAATATATACCCCTTGGAGTTCTTTGGATATCCTACAAACTTACAATGTACTGATCGTGTCTCGAGCTTGTCCGTATGCTGCTTTTTAACAAAAGCTGGACATCCCCAAATCTTTAGATACTGAAGATAGGATTTCTTCCCACTCCACATCTGATATGGTGTGGTAGGCACAGTCTTGGTAGGAACTAGGTTGAAAAGATATGCAGCTAATTCTAGTGCATATTGTAAGTGCACGGCGGCGCCCTGGCCTCCATCCCGAGGCCAAATGCGGAAGCGATGGTTAACTTTAATTTTTCAAACCGGCACCACCGCGCACTAAAACCCGGATCGGGCCATTAACTAGTCCTAGCTAACTACAAGATGGGAAGAGAGATATACCGAGTGATCCGTGTCCTCCGGTCTTCTCGTCGTCGTCTCGATCTCCCGCGGCCGATCTCCATCTCGTCGCCGGAAGGGCACCACGTCGCCGGCTTCTTTTACGGGCTCCCACCTCTATACCGAGGCAACTCGGGCACGAAGTTGGCGAGCCGACGTGCCCAAGGTTTGCTGTAGAATGTGTGTAGAACCATGTCTCATTTTGGGGTTCATGGAGGTTGCCATTTTGTGGAGGAGAATGAACTATACTTTGGAGGTGGAACTATGGGATTTTTGTGAAGCTAAAAGACCAAAAATCCCCACATGAAATATTGGGACAGCCCCCCTTCACTTGGCCGGCCATGGCACTTGGTGAGGTGAGAGTGAGAGTGAGTGAGTGAAAATGATAGCCACAAGAATAATGCAAGTGAGAGGAAAAGTTATCATATCAATAAATGATCACAAAGAAACTCCAACACTCATACAACCATCATAATCCATCATCATCACCAAAAAGTCATGCCATCATGACACTACAAGACTAGCCATGATGACTAAAGAAAGTCAAACAATGATGGTGCAAGTATCATGATACAATAATATGCAAAGACCCACTTCCAAATTGCTTATTTTCACAAATGCAAATAAGCCCTCCTCCACCAATCTTCGGCCAATGAACGATACAAAGGAAATTGGCCGAAACGGAAAGCAAACTGGCAACTTCAGAAAACTGGTCCCGTAATAAATTACAGGAAAACCCCGATACTGTGTATACACACCTGTATCTGTATTCCGACCGAAATACAAATGTAATGAGACAAATTTACACTGTACTATACTAGGATCCGGCTTATACCAAAGCCGGCTAGTAATATCCGTCCGATCCTGATCCGTGCAATACCGCACGTATCTGATCAAACCCTGCCATATAACCATACGGCCTCTAGTACTAACCGTCCGATCCTGATCCGTGCAATACCGCACGTATCTGATCGAACCCTACCATATCTCCATACGGCCTCTACAGCGTTTCGCCCGAAACTTGAGTAACTGTATGTGTGGTGGACTCTAAAGACTCGTCAATACTATGGTTATGGATTTAACCACTAGCACGTCAGAGGTATTAGCCATACGTGATGGGCTACCAGCTATTAACCAAAAGGGACGTCGATGAGCGAACTCATCCTGACACCCTACTGAGCCTGTCAGTGACAATATCCGTACAGTCCGGTCCGTTCGTCTATGAGCATCGCATGACGGGCCTAGGGGTTGGTAAAAGTCAGACCCCCAAAAGCGGTACAAGTCGTGTCAGAGTGTAGCCCAGAACACCCTGAGATACTACTGGAATACCTACCAGTAAATCTCCTGCCTCGGCCGAGGGCTTCGTGTAATGGCTCTCCTAGACACAGCGCGACCTTACCCCCAATACCGGGAGAGACGAACCCCTGAAGATCCGCTCACTGCCTCCATGTGGCTCGGGACTGTACCCAAATAAAACCTGTTTGCACGTCTCCTTTGAGCGTGGTAGGGTAGTAATCAAAGTACAGTGGGAACTCACACGAGACAAATGACGATCCCCAGGTCGATGAACTAACCTGTACACATGTCACCAGGGAACTGCTATCTGACGTCAGGTATAAGACCAACTAGCATGTTCCCGGCGAGTCATGTCCGGTGTACTCATAACCCAATGAGCACCTGTATACATCTTAGGTGAACCAACTGACACCAGTGGCTTGTGAGACCGGCCACCGCCCCTCGTCGGGGTCTCGACTGTATACACTAGTCTACTTTGGAGTATCGATGCCCTGTCTCGAAACTCCCACAACTAGGGACCATTTAAGGATGTGCTTATAGACTACCAGCTCCCACGTATATGATCACCCTCATACTGCTGGCAGTCAAGCAAGAATCCTAGGGGCTCTATCAACGTGCAATAGTGACCTGTCAGGTCACCTAAAGCAGTACACGATGATAAAGATGAACCAGATAGCATACTATCATCTCGAGTAAGACTGTCCTACCGGGATAGATCCTCCCTCAATCGTTGTAATCACGTGCCTGTGATCTAATAATTGACTCTGAGGGTACTATCTCCAACAATCTCCCACTTGCACTCAAGGCTAATTATTGCGATGTCGCATACTCACAGCCCGTGTGATACCGAACACCCAACTCCTCTACTAGTCAGTCTCACAAAGCTCGTTTGCGAAACTATTGCGTTCGAGGAATAGCCTCAGCGAGTGGATCCGCTATGATGTTTCTTTCTATGTCTCTCTTAATCTCAAGTTCGCAGAGAAACCCATCTCCCGAAATGAGCAATACCTGTCTTAGAATGTGTCTGGATGTCTGATGGGACCTAGCTCATAAATGAACTCCAAATCCAAACTTCTTAGACTGTTTCGTCAACTGAACTTAATCAGTATCCTGAGGCATGCCTCCCTCAGTATTGCCTTGGACCACCTGTCCAAAATACTGCCCCTCGTCAGAAGGAAAACTATAACTCTGACAACCTCCTTGTCGTCCAGGTCACCTTGGAAGCCTGAAATGATAACTGTCTCCCGAATGAGGATGTCGTTATCATATCCCTAGAACATCCACTTATGTTCTAAAACTGCTTTCGACTGTTTCTCCAGGATTGGATCAATATCAACTTATTGCACCTACCGCAAGAACAACATCTGGTGTGGTACTTGATATCTCATGATTGACTCAATTTCCTGAGCAAGTAATCTGCCAATCATGCACATCCCTCTCCCCTTTAGTCTGTAAGACACCATTAGAGAGGGTGACTCCATCACCTGCAGGTACACTACCGTGCCAGGAGTCGTCCATTCTAAATACTCTTAGAATGCTGTCTAAGTACCCTTAATTTGGAAACCACCTAAATCTAGATCTAAAACCATAGATCTAGTAACCAGTATGTCTGAAATAATGTCCAAGTCCCATGTGGAGAAAACACTGTGTGACGACCAAAGTATAACCGATCGTAGTATAGGAATATCACTTCCTACTCTGTGTATGCCATACAAATACCATGACATCACACCCTACTACCTTCTCAATAGATCCATCCCCTATTCTGATGAAGTCAAACCTATGACTGTCACGTAAGAAATAGATGATCTATCTCCGCTATATCTGCTTTAGTCTATAAATAGACATAAGCCACCTGTCCACCAATGCTTCCGCTGCTCCCACTGACTACGACAACCCTCTGGCAGAGTCATATAGACGTACACTTCTAAAGCCAGTTTAGAACGACGCTATACTCATCCTCCCGCCGGGTCTCGCAGCCTGGAACAACAGTAATGGCAAGTGTGGTAAACAAGAACCTCCCTGTCACCGTCTTTGAGGCTACCGGAGTACCTCTCGGGTGCCTGAGGTTACCCACCTTATCTGTGGAGTGGCCAATGGAATGTCAAACCAGATTGAATCTTTAAGTTCCTTATTAAATCATCAGTAATCGTTTCTGGTTCTGGAATCACTTCTAGTTCTACCATACTTCCACTACTGTTTTTCTGAAAAAATCCATTTTCAATAAAACTGTAGCGAGTCTAGAACAATATTGTAATTGTTCTTCCATATGGTAGAAAATCAACCCTCGTCATAGCCTGGGTCAACCCACAAACAACCATTGTTAGTTATATGTATGCCCTAGAGGCCATTACTGTACATAGGATGTTTATTGTAGTGGATGTTGGGACATATATAGGGAGGACTTTCTTGCTCGACATGATAGTGAGCTATCTGGTTACTCTTTACCTTAACGTGTATACTGATTGTCTCTCTGTTACATGTTGGTAAAGCCCTTAGGATGTGTACTTGACTACCTGGACTGTGATGCGGATCATACTAGTGGGGACATGGTAGTCCACAAGTACATCCTTCAAGGTCCCTAGTCGTGGGTGTATCGAGATGGGGCATCGATATACCAGAGTAGACTAGCGTATACCTTCTCGATCCATACAGATGGGCGATGGATGATCCCATATCCATTGGTGTTTGACATCAGAGATGATATACGGGTGCTCAGTGAAGACTGGGTACACTGGACGGACTCGCCGAGAACTCCCAGATGGTATTATACCTTACGTCAGATGGCAGTTCTGGTGACACTGGTACAGGTTAGTCTGTAGACCCGAGATCGTCATAGAGCTTTGATTTCCATCTTACCACGTCCAAGAGGGCATGCAAAACGGTGGTTTTGGGTACAGTCCCGATTCACATGGAGGCAATGAGCGATAGGAGGGGATTCGTCTCTCCCGGTATAGGGAGTTGATGTTGCACTGTGTTCGATTGGCTATAACAGGAAGTCCCTGGCCAGGGCTGATCAGAGATTTGCTGGTAAGTGTTACCAGTAGTTTCTCGACCCGTTATGAGCCTCATATCGACACGACTTATCGAGCTACTGGGGTCTGACCACCCCTAGGCGAGATATGCGACATATCAGACGAACAGACCGGACTGTACGGTAAGTGTTACTGGCCGGATTCACAGGAGTATGAGCGGGCTTGCTCGTCGATCTTCTGATCGCTCAATACCCGGGTGGCCGTTACGTTTAGCAGATCGCTTGCGGCTTGTGGGTGTTTGATATGATCATCACCTACTGCCGGCGTATTGACGAGTCTTTAGAGTCCTACACAGAGGTTTCCTGGCTCAAGCGAAATGAAATAGGAGCGCATATGAGATATGTGCGGGACCGAGAATGATACCAGTATGTGATACTGTATTCGATTCTCGCGATTTGTGACATTGATCGGTTATATGCGATATAGCCGGGTTATCGGATCAAGTGTTGATTCGATAAGTTGTTACTGTTAATATTAGTCGTTTATATGCGATATGACCGGATCATTAAATCAAGTGTTGATTTAATGATTTAATGCATAATTATATATTTGATATATTACTCTGCATTAACTAGTATTGGTTCACTTTAAATGGTATTTCTCACTTGAATTATGCAAGTTGTATATGTGATATCCTTTTGTGCACATGTTTGTATCATGTTTGATGATACATTCTTCTTTGGTTAAGTGTATAGAATTAAACCATGGTTACCTTGATGATTAGGGTTTTGCTTTGTCATTTTATTATTTGTTTATTCATTTTGGATATTAATAAAAGCATAAAAAGAAAAGCAAAATGGTTTCTTTATTTTATTTTCTTTCATGAAGCTTATTGAAGCTTCATGAAGCTTTGACCAAGTGACCATTTTGTCTTGTTCTTTTAACCCTAACCATTCTTATAACCTTAGTTAGTTCTCTACACTTGACCATGGTTTATTATATGATAAGGATTATTTTCTTTTAACTGATCATATCATTCTCTTCATCTTCTTAAAATGAAGAAAGCTTGCCTCATCAATGGCAAGTGAAGAAATCAAGTGAGAAATCCAATTCTAAAGTCTACCCACTTCCTATTTCTTCATCCTATACCTTTTGCCAAGTAGTAGAGTGTGTTTTCTTCACAAGTTTCTTGACTTGGTGAAGTTGGAGCTTGATCTAGTGATGCCTCAATGTAGATCATCTTCGGCACGAAGCCGACGACCTTGCCCGCTCATTTCTCCGATGAAGCCGACGCTAGAGCCCGGGATTTCATTTGGACAGCGGAGAGGACTTCATCACAGAGCCGAGGAGGTGGAGGACCGGATCTACAAAGGTTGTATTTCCGTACTCTTAGTTAAAGTAGTTAACTAGTTGCTTTGTTTCGCCTAGACTTCTAGCCAACGATCCGTAGTCTAGGGTTTCTCGGCACCGTAATTTTTGAAATTGGCATGGTTGATGCCTTGCGAGACCTCACTAGGGTGCCTAGGAACCCTACAGTGGTATCAGAGCCTAGCTAGAGCCTTAGGCGATGCTTAGACGACGTTTGAAACCCGATCGAACCGAAACCCTAAAATCCAAAATGCTCTCTGGAAATTTTCTGAATATTTGGATTTTTGTCAATTAAAAATATGCAGAAAAATAAGCAGGGTGTTATTTGAATTACTGTGAAATACGAGGACCTAAGTCGATTTTTCCACCGCGGAACCGCGACATAAGCTAGGCATGTGCGGCGGTTCCGCGGCCGTACTGTCCCCTTGTCTGGTGATTTCTGCACAGTAACTCATATAATTTAATACTATATTTTCTGGGTATTTTTATTGTGACTCTACAGTTGAGTTTTCTGGGGTGTTTTGGGGCTTGGACGATTCGATCGGATTATCAGATTTTGTCGATGTTGTTTTCCGGATATTTAGAATATGTTAAAAAGTTCGACCGGATATAAATACCCAATTTTTCCCATGTCGGGAAATTTCCAAGTGTTGGATTTTTCCGTAGTTTAACGACGTTCTAAGTAGTGCAAGTAACGCGATGGTCCCTCTAGAAGACAACAAACCTTAACTCGATTATGTGACCGTCTTGAACTACCCTTTGAACCTTCGGGTTTGGGGCAGTACGGCGTGCCACATATGAGGCGTTGGCTTGACCCTTCTACGGCTGGACCGTTAGTACTGAGGCACGAACTGAATGTTGTTAGACTTGTTTCATGTGTTGATCAGTATCGGGAAAACTTGGGTGTTTGACTGTTCGATCGGAAAGTTTAACATTTTCTGTTTATTTTCTGTTTATCTGGAATGTGATACAACAATTGGAATTCACAAGCAGTTATGAGATAACTGAATGAATGTTATAAACATAGCAGTTTAGTCTCACTTGATCGGTTGCCACGGAATTTTGATGCGATCAAAAGTCCGTCGCAATCACGTAGCGTACGCGGATACTCGCTGGATAAACTTAATAGACAGCTACACCCCATAGCCCCGACCAAGTGACTGTAGGAGAACCCCGTCGCCGAAAGCATCCATTCGGGTGCTCGCGGTAGCGGTGTTCCGCCTTGGTGCACTTCGTCGACGGTATCGGGGGTGCGGCCGCCTACTAAAGTTTGCGACGAGCATTCGATCAGGATGTCGGGAATCTTGTTGAATTGCTCGACTTGATATTGAAAAGTGTTTTCGATAATGAGACTAAAATGCGGGGTTTATAAATGTTAGGCATGCGATGTTAAAGGAATTCATTTGATTAGGCATGCGATGTCTATGGAGGTTGCGGATTCCAACTGTTGTAGTTTTACACTTTCTTTTCTGTGACCGTAAGTGTAATATGTGATATCGCCGGTTTCGTTGCTATATGTCAACGACAATTAGGATGCGCATATTTACTTACGTTGATGACATGTGATGTTATGTGTAGCTGGATATGTTATATTGGATCGTCGTGTTTGAATAGCCGGGGTTTTTTATGTGAGATGATTGTTTTTTCATTTTCATTCATGTAAAAACTTGTATGTAATATTCTTTTTATTGGGGCACTTCCAGGTAGCGGAAGTTGTCACCGTTTGTATATTATTTACTTTTCCGCACTAGGATAGACCCAAGGAGGAGGGCACAAGTAACCGGGTTCTAGAGTCCAGTGGGAGACCAACTCGAGGAGTCGAGTCCGGGTCTCCTAACTCTAGAATTGGTAGGGTTGCTTGCCGCTCTCGTAGGGGTCTAGGGGTGTGGGTTTGGCTATTCATCACGACCGTGGAATCCGTGTTTTATACTGGCTCGTATTGAAAACACGGACGCCTAGTATATCCAATGTTTCATATGTTTCTTCCGGTGCGATATCTGTGTTGTGATCATGTGATGTTCTGTGATAGATACAGTATATAGTATATATGATATATTATATAGACGTTACTTATGTTTTGCACCCGCACTAGCCCTGCCCTGCTCTGTCGTTAGTTACCTAACCTAACGGTGCACGAGGGGACATCGAGGCGAATGCGGATGGCATAAGTGTACGTCGTATTTATCTGTGATGTTTAGGTATTTAAATGATGGGACTTCATTAATGTGATTAATGAAAGAAAAGAAACCTAAGATGTTGTAGAATCAAATTTTAAATAAAACGGGTAGCTACAGTTCTTGCTTTGCATAGCGGTATATATGATATACCCTGCACCTTATTCGATGAGGAAAGGGCCGAGATCCCTTCACCGGAAGTGACTCCTTTAGCAATAACTGGCAGATGCTACACACTCGGTTTGACTTTTGATTGCTTCTATAGTTTCTGCTTTGCACAGTGATATATATGATATATCCCGCACCTCATTCGACGAGGAAAGGGCCGACGATCCCTTCACCGGGAGTGACCCCTTTAGCAAAACTAGAAAAGCCTCAAAATCACTCCATTTGAAAACTTCATTTGATTCTAGAACGATATCAAGTTCATTACGCAATAGGTTTTCAGAAAAACCTGCGTAGCCCTCCGTCATTTCAGATAGAGACTAGTTAGTATTCGTGCTGCGTTTGTTGACCTTAGCCAAGGCGTGGTGTACGGTAGCTAATTAGTATTTATCTGCTAAAACATGAGATGTGATTGAGTTAGGGTAGTCGTGCGACTTTGTTGACCTTAGCCAAGGGTCGTACGGGTGGGTTTAATTCAATCAGGAAATGACGGGTTGAACTTGACTAGCTCTTATGATTTGTTGACCTTAGCCAAGGTCATAAGTTGCTAGGGGTAAAAACATTATCGAGAATTTCAAGTGTTGAAATTTGCAATGAGATTACATACCTTCTATGAGATAGTTGGATCCCGATACCCGCTGCGAGTAATTGTTACTCCTGGGAGAGTTTTACACATTACAATTAGCCGATCAAGTAGGTGTATAGAAAGGTGTTAACGAGGTTACGCCTCTAGGAAAACGAGATTTACATTAATTAGGTTCGTGCGAAAGCACGGGGGACCTCCCTCAAAGTACCGACACTGGCCTGGCTGAAAGATTGGCGAACTTGTAGGGTGTAATTAATCCCGGCTAGTCTTTCCTTTTAGGGTTTGAAGGAAGATTTGATAAAAAGCAGTGGGAGCCATCCTTATTAGATAAAATAAATAACCAATCTGATCTTGCAAAAGCGCAAGCTGAGTGTTTTCTTCTCTCTCTCTCCAGGTAGCGACCATATCACGCCTTAATCAAGATAATAAAACGGATTATTGACCGAACCCGCTTGTTATACTGAGCTGGGGAACGTTGGTCCCGCTCCAACTTATAATTGTTATAAGACAGAGCAGGAAATTGGGGAATACCAGAATTCCCGTGCCGCCCAAACGAAGAAAGTGCATATGATGCATCTTCTTCGGGTGTGTTCATTACAAAGAACTGTTTCTCTGTATCCTCTACGTCCTGGGTATATGATACCGGATCAGGATCCCAGATATGTAATCTGTTACATAGGGCTACAGATAGGTAGAAAAACTGAGAACGGGTGATAAGTTTCATGAGGCAGAAAACGGGGCAAGAGTTGCAGCCAAGTCTGTCGGTCACTGTCACCCTGTATTACAATACATTCATTCTGAACGAATGTTGTTTGATACCGAACCTGATATACAAAATCATATCACTCTCTTTATTACTAAAGAATTGATAAAATTTTATATTGTTGGATAATGTTTTGAACATTTCCTATATCAAAAGTTGATCGGTTCAGGCACGTTATCTAAAAGCATTAATGTTCTAAATCAAACTACAGTTCTTGATATATGGAACACACACAAGAGGAAGAGTTCAGAAATTAACGGATCCTTCTTGAGGTATTGTAGACTAGGTCATATCAATGCGACCTGACTGGCTTAAGTTACATTTAGATGTTTATTTAAATTAGTTTGAATTTACATCTTGTGAAACTTGCCAGTCATGTTACAAAGATATAATGACACCAGCTCTGTTTATTGGAAACAGAGAAAGAGTTAGTGAACTCTTGGGATGATACATGTTGATGTATGTAGGTCCCCTGTCTACACATGCCAAGGCCGGTTCTTTGTACTTCATTACATTCTCTGATAATCTCTCAAGATTCAGACATATGTTCCTGTTGAAACACAAGTCCGAACCTTTTGAGATATTCACAGAATATGATTTAGATGTAGAGAACCGAAATACGGGTATAAGTATTATGTCCTTTGATGAGATCAAGGAGGAGAATACTTGAGCACGGAATTCTTGGACTATTCTAAAGGAGAATGAGAATCTCTCTCAGAATTACTCCTCCGAATACACCATAGCACGATGGTATATCGGGGCGGAGCAATCACATCCTATATGATAAGGTGTGCTCTATGATGAGTACTACTGAGTTACATATTTCCTTTTAGGGAGTTACGCACTTATGAAGATGCATACCTATTGAATTGGGTTCCAATCAAATCAGTTGCCTACCATTTCATATGTGATATGGAAAGGGAAGAGCCCATGTTTTAAGTTAGTTAAGATTTGGGGTTGTCCGGTTAATGTCTAAAAGCAAAATCCGGACAAGCTTGAGGCAAGGTCTGTTATGTAAAACTGGAAATGTTCCAGCTATACAAACTGCAGCTGATGATTTGATAGAACCAAAAGATTCAATAGTTTCCAACGAACCTCAGCCTCTCTGCCGATCTAGTAGGGTTCCTCACCCACCTGAGAGTTACTCCGGTTTCTCTATGATAGTGGGAGCAAGGATTGCATCATGAGATGATGACCCAACTAGTTTCGAGCAGGCCATCAAGAGTGAAACTCTGTAAGAATGGCTGGATGCTTAGCGATCTGAGATGGAATCCTTATACACCAACAAAGTATGGACTTTGGTTGCTATATCTGAAGGGTTAAATCCCCATCAGGAGCAAGTATATCTTGAGAAGATTACTTGGTGTAGATGGAAAAGTTGAGACTTTCAAAGCTAGACTTGCTAAAAGTTTGCATCATTTACCAGGCGTGGATTATGATGAAACTGTTGGAGATAGTGCCCTCATAGTCAATTATTGGATCGCAGGTACGTGATTGCAATGATTGCGGAGGACCTATCCCGGTAGGACAGTCTTACTCGAGATGATAGTATGCTATCTGGTTTGCCTTTATCAGTCGTGTACATGTTCAGGTGACTGATTGCATGTTACACTTTGATAGAGCCCTTAGGATCTTGCTTTACTACCAACAGTATGATGGCGATCATATACGTTAGAGTTGGGTAGTTTATATGCATATCCTTAATTATGGTCCCTAATCGTGGGAGTTTCGAGACAGGGCATCGATACTCCGGAGTAGACTAGTGTGTACAGTCGAGACCCCGACGAGGGGCGGTGGCCGGTCTCACAAGCCACTGGTGTCAGTTGGATCACCTAAGATGTATACAGGTGCTCATTGGGTTATGAGTACACCGGACAGGACTCGCCGGGAATCTGCTAGTTAGTATTATATCTACCGTCAGATAGCAGTTCCCTGGTAACATGTGTACAGGTTAGTTCATCGACCTGAGGTCGTCATTTGTCTCGTGTGAGTTCCCACTGTGCTTTGATTTCTACCCTACCACGGCTCAAAGGAGTCGTGCAAACAGGTAGTTTTTGGGTACAGTCCCGAGCCATATGGAGGCACGTGAGCGGATCGGCAGGGGATTCGTCTCTCCCGGTATTGGGGGCGAGGTCGTGCAGTGTCTAGGAGAGCCATTACACAAAGTCCATGGCCATGGCAGGAGATTTACTGGTAGGTACTCCAGTAGTATCTCAGGGTGTTATTGGGCTTCACTCCGACACGACTTATACTGCTATTGGGGGTCTGACGTTACTAACCCCCTAGGCGGATATGCGATACTCATTGACGAACGGACCGGACTGTATATACATTGTCACTGTTAGGCTCAGTAGGGTTTTCGGAGGAGTTCGCTCATCGGTCTCCCTTGAGTTCGCTCCTCGGCCACCCTTGAGGTCAGTCCATGGGCAGCCGTTACGCATAGCTAGTGTCGCTGACGGTTTGTGGTTAAACCCACTGCCAGGGTACTGACGAGTCATTAGAGTCCCCCCACAGAAAGTTTCCCAAGTTCGGGCGAAACGTTGTAGAGGCCGTATGGTTTTATGGCAGGGTTCGGAAAATGCACGTGCGTTTACGCACGTGTCGATTTTCGGAGAGATGATACTGGTCGGCTTTGGTTCAAGCCGGATCCGAGTATTATATTGAGTAGGTATAATATCTTTGTCTCAGTTGCATTTGTATTCGGTCGTAATACAAATGCGGGTATATTTATACAGTTTCGGGGTTATCCTGAAAGTCGTTTCAGGATCACTTTTGGAAGTTGCCAGTTTCCAGTTTTCTATCAGCCGTCTTTTAACATTCGGTTAAAGTCGGATTTATCTTTTCTTCAGATATGAGTGAGTCATCATTCTAGAAGCTTCTAGAAGTGATGATGAGGCTTGGTGAGTCATTCATGATAAGATGACTAGGTTTAATCTAATTGGTTCAATTAGATGAGTCATGATGCTATTTTGTTTTCCTTAGGATATTTCTTCATGATATTTGTGATACGGTCACCTCCCTCCTCCTACGGTCACCTCCCTCCATCAATATATATGGCCGGCCACCCTTGTGAGAAGTGTGTGATTGATTTTCATTTTGGGAGAGAAAAGACTATGGTTTTGTGTGCATGGAAATTTCATTGCTTCTTTCATTTCCATCACCCGATAAAATTGGCAACTTCATTAACCGATCGTCCACGGACTTGGACGAAGTGAGACAAAGTCATCTACTCATTCTCTACATCATTCTTGATCGTCTCTTTTAGCAAACTTGACGATCGAGTTGCCTCGAGTCAGAGGCGGGAGCCCGTTTAAAGAACCGATCATGTGGTGCCACCTCGACGAGGAGATCGGAGATCGACGAGATCGGAGCAGCTGCAACGGAGCGTGGGATGATGGTTGAAGAACGAAGGACTCGGATCGTTCGGTACAATCTTTCTACACTCTTTACAGTTTGTTAGTTTAGCAATAATGGCAGATCTGGGTTAAAGTATACGATAGCGCCAGTTTAAAAGTTTTTGTTCCGCATTTGGCGTCTGTAGACTGCCGGGGCGCTAGCGTAGACTAACAGTGGTATCAGAGCCTCACCATTTTGCTATACTAACTTGTGCTAACGCGTTTAAAACATCGATCCGACCGAAAATCGAAAAACACAAAATTCATGCCCGACAGTTTCTGTTGTTTTTAAACGGTGTCAAAAATGAATTCTACATGTCTTAAAAATCTGTGCAGGGTTTTTTAGGAATACTGCAGAAAAACGACGAAGTAATTCGACTGTTCTAGCGCGGATCCGCGGCCCAAGCATTGGTTTGGCCGCGGATCCACCGCAGAAAAGTCAAATCAGTTGGTCAATTTTCTGCAGTATATTCTATGTTGGATTTTGTGATTTTTGGTATATATCTTTTTGGCCCAGGTTTTGTTACTGTTCACCAGTAAGCAGTGGGGCCCACTTATTGATATTTGGTCTTTGGTCGATCGAAATTTAAACACTTTAGTTTACAGTGCTTACATTATATCTCCGACCGGGAATGTCATTTGATCGGTAAACCGCGTCTGATTGCTATAGTTCTTTTAGACGGGTTTGCGAACGTGACATTCGCGTTGATGTTCTGTGTTGTGCTGTGATGTTGCGGTTTTGTCGTGGTGGATAGCAGTGTGCAATTGTAGTACAGTTTGAGTTTATTTATACATTTGATATTGCGGGGCGAGCGTCCAACTTGTGGACTGCCGTCACTGCCTGTTGTATAATATTCTTTTTGGGGCACGACCAGGTTGCGGTCGATGTACCTATTGTACTATTTTTCATTACTGTACTAGGTTTTGCCCCGAGACGGAGTGCACGGATAGCCGGGTTCTGAGAAGCAACGGGTCCGCATCTCATGGCTTTGGGAGGCAGAGGGGCCCCACTCTAGAATTGGCAGACTATTCGCCTCACTCGTAGGGGGTACAGGTTGACCCAAGGAGGGGTGCTCAATTTACCGGATTCCGTGAAGTGCCGGGTGTTCCATTCACTATGCTGTGGGGACTACCTCGCTTCAGGTTTTGGCGGGTAACTTGCCGCACCCGTATGGGTCTAGGTTTCATTGCACAGGCTATCCACACGATTGGGGAACGTCGGGTTTCAGCAGCGGCTCTGTGAAACTCGGGGATCCCAGATTATCTGTTTTGTTCTGTGATGCTTATTACTTTTCTGTAATGTTGCATATTATCACGCCTGGAGCGATTATTGTATATTGGTTTATATACTATTAGATGTTGTATATGTTTTACACCCGCGCTAGTCCAGTCCCCGCTCTGTCGTTAGTTAAGAAACCTAACGGGTTATGACGGGACCCAGCAACGAATGCGGATGGCATATACGTACATTTTATTTTCGTTCTTTTCTGGTGTGATCGATTGATGGGACTGCGTTGATTCTGATCAACGCAAAGTAAAAACAAACCTGTATACAGTTGTTGGAACAATTTAAAAAGTGTTATTGCAAAGACGTTTTCTTTTGTTATGCATAGCGGTATTCAGTGGAATATCCAGCACCTCATTCGACGAGGCAAGGGCCGATATCCCTTCATCGGGACTGACCCCTTGGGCAGAAGTTTGCGTCAGAGTAATAACTTCACTATAGTCGATTACAAGTTGCTTTGCATAGCGGTATTCAGTGGAATATCCTGTTGGAGATAGTGCCCTCAGAGTCAATTATTGGATCACAGGCACGTGATTGCAATGATTGAGGGAGGACCTATCCCGGTAGGACAGTCTTACTCGAGATGATAGTACGCTATCTGGTTTACCTTTATCATCGTGTACTGCTTTAGGTGACCTGACATGTCGCTATTGCACGTTGATAGAGCCCCTAGGATTCTTGCTTGACTGCCAGCAGTATGAGGGCGATCATATAAGTGAGAGCTGGAGTCTATAAGCACATCCTTAAAAGGTCCCTAGTCGTAGGAGTTTCGAGACAGGGCATCGATACTCCAGAGTAGACTAGTGTATACAGTCGAGACCCCGACGAGGGGCGGTGGCCGGTCTCACAAGCCATTGGTGTCAGTTGGTTCACCTAAGATGTATACAGGTGCTCATTGGGTTATGAGTACACCGGACAGGACTCGCCGGGAACATGCTAGTTGGTCTTATACCTGACGTCAGATGGCAGTTCCCTGGTGACATGTGTACAGGTTAGTTCATCGACCTGGGGATCGTCATTTGTCTCGTGTGAGTTCCCACTGTGCTTTGATTACTACCCTACCACGGCTCAAAGGAGTCGTGCAAACAGGTTTTAGTTGGGTACAGTCCCGAGCCACATGGAGGCAGTGAGCGGATCTTCGGGGGTTTCGTCTCTCCCGGTATTGGGGGTGAGGTCGCGCTGTGTCTAGGAGAGCCATTACACAAAGACCTTGGCCAAGGCAGGAGATTTACTGGTAGGTATTCCAGTAGTATCTCAGGGTGTTCTGGGCTACACTCCGACACGACTTGTACCGCTTTTGGGGGTCTGACTTTTACCAACCCCCTAGGCCCGCCATGCGATGCTCATAGACGAACGGACCGGACTGTACGGATATTGTCACTGACAGGCTCAGTTGGGTGTCGGGGTGAGCTTCCTCATCGACGTCCCTTTTAGTCAATAGCTGGTGGCCCGTCACGTATTGGCTTATACCTCTGACGTGCTAGTGGTTAAATCCACAGCCATAGTATTGACGAGTCTTTAGAGTCCACCACACTTTCAGTTACTCAAGCTTTCGGGCGAAACGCTGTAGAGGCCGTATGGAGATATGGCAGGGTCCGATCAGATACGTGCGGTATTGCACGGATCAGGATCGGACGGTTTGTACTAGTGGCCGTATAGTTATATGGCAGCGTTCGATCAGATACGTGCGGTATTGCACGGATCAGGATCGGACGGATTTTACTAGCCGGCTTTGGTTTAAGCCGATCCTAGTATAGTACAGTGTAGATTTTGTCTCACTGCATTTGTATCCGGACGGAATACAAATGCGGGTGTGTATGCACAGTGTGGGGTTTTCCTGTAATTTATTACGGGACCAGTTTTCTAGAGTTGCCATTTTGCTTTCCGTTCCGGCCGGTTTTCCTTTGCTCTTTCCCGGCCGGACTTTTCCGATGGAGGGGGTTATTTGCATTTGTGCAAATAACATTTGTGGAGGGGTTTTCTTGAAAAAGGTTTTATTATGAGAGCATCTTTTCTTTTGCACCTTTTCTTGCATTTATTGTGAAGAGAAAGGATTTGAAATGGATTTGAGGTTGATGGAGAGTTTAGTGATGATTATGTTTAGGATGTGGTCACCTTTCTACTTTTCCTACACTCACCTCCCTTCATGTTTATGCATCATATTCATTCCTCCACCAACTTACTCTCACTTGATGAAATGGTTGAAGAAAAGAAAAGAGAGAAAGAAAAAGATGAGAGCTTCACCATGAGAGATTCATTCTTGATCTTTTTTTTTTTTCCATGCTAGAAAAATGCAAGCACCATTTTTCTAGTCTTGATTCCTCCATCATCTTCAATGGCAACCAACCCCAATGTGAGACATACATTCTACATTACACTCCCTACAGCAAATCTTGAGCATGTCGAGTTGCCGGCTTCATGCTCGAGTTGCCTCAGTATCGAGGTGGGAGCCCGTAAAAGTACCCGGCTTCGTGGTGCCCCTTTCCGACGAGGAGGAGATGGACGGAGATCCCGCGAGGAGATCGGAGCGGAGATGAAGACCGGAGGACTTGGATCGTCGGTATATCTCTAACCTATCTTGTTAGTTAACTAGACTAGTTTAATGGTAACGATCCGGGGTTTAGTGCGCGGTGGTGCCGGTTTGCTAAGTCCGCAAATTTTAAAGTTTACCACCGTTTCCGCGTTTGGCCGTCGGATTGACGGCCGGGACGCCGCCGTGCACTTACAGTGGTATCAGAGCCTCGCCATTAACTTCGTCTAGCTTTGTGTAATGTGTTTTACGTTTCCGATCGAACAAAATCCCGAAAACACGTATTTCATGCACATCAGTTTCTGTCGAATTTTTTTTAAGTCCAAAAATTTTTCTGGTTGTCTCAGAGTGATGTGCAGGGAAATAGAAGCATACTGACAAAATTTGGCAAAATGATCTCACTATTCCGCCGCGCAAGCGCCGCGAAACCCCACCTCGTGCGGCGCTTCCGCCGCGGAATTTACTGTTCACCCCCCCAAATTTTTCCAGTGTGTTCCTGAGTTAAAAATGTGGTTTCGGGAATATTAAAATTGGGCCAATTATTTCTGTGAGTGCTACAGTTTTTGTTTGGGGGCCCACTTGTTAATTGTTTGATCAATCGGAAAATTTTAAACACATTTTTCACAGTATTTACATTATATCTGCGACCGTGAATGTCACTCGATCGGTAAATCCGGTCTAACTGCTATAGCCCGGTTAGACGGATTTGCGAACGTGACTTTCACGTTGATGTTCTATGTTTATGCTGTGATGTTGCGGATCGGTCGTGGGGGATAGCCTGGATGCAATGCTAGTACTGTGTTGTTGTATTATGTACATTTGATATTGCGGGGCGAGCGTCCGACATGTGGACTGCCGTCACTGCCTGTTTGTATTATTCTTTTGGGACACGACCTGGTTGCGGTCGATGTACCCGGTGTATGTATATTTTACTTTCTGTACTAGGATTACCCCGCGGTGGGGTGCACGGATAGCCGGGTTCTAGAGGGCAACAAGCCCGCATCTCATGGCATTGGGACGGAGGGGGCTTCACTCTAGGATTGGCGGGCCATTCGCCGCACTCGTAGGGGGTACAGGTTGACCCAGGAGGGGTGCCCAAGTTGCCGGATTCCGTGGAGTGCTGGGTGGTCCATTCACGGAGCTGAAAGGGGCTGCCTCGCTTCAGGTTTTGGCGGGTGACTTGCCGCGCCCGTAGGGGTCTAGGATTTCATTGCACAGGCTATCCACACGACCAGGGGAACGTCGGGTTTCAGTAGTGGCTCTGTGAAACCCGGGGATCCCAGATATCTGTATTGTTCTGTGATGCTGTACATTTCTGTGATGTTGCATTTCTTTTCACACCTTGAGCGAAATATAATATATTGGTATATATATTAGTAGATGTTGTATATGTTTTTCATCCGCGCTAGTCCAGTCCCCGCTCTGTCGTTAGTTAGCTAACCTAACGGGTAATGACGGGACCCAGTGGCGAATGCGGATGGCATATACGTACGTCAGTATATTTTCGTTCTTTTTGGTGTGATCAATTGATGGGACTGCGTTGATTCGGATCAATGCAAGCTAAACAAACCTAATCTGATGTTGTTGGAACACTTTTCCAAAAAGCTGTTATTGCAAGGACGTTCACTTTTGTTTTGCATCGTGGTATTCATTGGAATATCCTGCTCCTCAGTCGACGAGGCAAGGGCCGAGATCCCTTCACCGGGAGTGACCCCTTGGACAGAAGTTTGCGTCAGGGCATTAACTTCACTATAGCCGATTACTTTTGCTTTGCACCGTGGTATTCATTTGGAATATCCTGCACCCCATTCTACGGGGAAAGAGCCGAGATCCCTTCACCGGGAGTGACCTCTTTAGCAACGGTTTTCGTCACTATATTTTTAAAAAGCTATCCGTTCCTTCGACGATATCAAGTTCTTTACGTTAAAGGTTTTCGCCAGAAACCATTCGTAGCCCTCCATCATTTCAGTTAAATATTCGGTAGTATTCAAGCTATGTATTTTGACCTCACGCCAAGGCATAGTGATTGGTAGCTGCCGGGTATTTATCTGTTGCATAGATAGATGCGTTGGTTTGGGACAGTCGTACTACTATTTTGGCCTACGTCAAGGGTATGTACGGGTGGATTCAAATTGACCTGGATAATGATGGGTAGAACTTGACATGTGACTTATGATATTTTGACCTCACGCCAAGGTCATAAGAGCATGGGGCAGAAATCACATCGGGAGTTTCAAAAGTACTGAAACTTGCCAGATATGCGCATACCTTCTGGAGTGTGATACCGTGAGCGGATTCCGTCACGTTATCATGCAATGATAGTTGGATCCCGATTCCCACTGATGAGTTGGTTTACTCCTCGGGTGACCCCGACTAATTCTTCTTTCAGGTTTGGAGGAGAATTTGAGGTACAGTGGGAGGTTTCCAGATTAGATAAATTGGTAACCATTCTGATCTAGGATAGAGTGCACGCTGAGTGTTTCTTTTCTCTCTCTCTCTGGCAGCGACCATTGACCCCGACCCTAGACTATGACTCAGTGACCAAGTTGACCGAACCTACTTAACACTGGCTTTTGGATTGTCAGAGTTGCGAACCTCATTGCCACTCCTACTTTTACCCTTTTCTCCAGGACACCCCGTTTTACTACGAACGTCCACTTCCATTGGACAAAACCATCGTATGGTTAGATACGAACTCGAAGGGATTTATTCGAGGATGGTTTCCGGTTCTGGAGAAAACGGATAGGATTATTCAGTTGTCTTTTCCTTTCACCTTCTCTCAGGTTGCGAGTACTCCTTGGTTTAGGAGTAGTACACCTATTACGCAAATTGGATAGTCTTCTTCCAAACCATAGGCTGGTGCCGACCGGTAGGGAATGAAGAAAACCAGTTAGCCTAAATGGTGTACAGAAGGTATTAAGTTCAGACAAAGCAAGGGATTAGTAAGAGGGCAAAGTAAATTGCGACTGCTATTCACGACCAAACCAAGTATTTCTTCACCAATCCTAAAATCACCTTTGTATTTCTCCAGGACACTCCGTATCACTACGAAGATCCCATTTTATTGGATAATCCATCGTATGGTTATATACGAACTCGAAAGGAACTTGTTCCAGTTCGGGGATGGATCCTGGTTCAGGAGAAATAGGAATAAAGTACATTCAGGTGTCTTTTATCTTCACCTTCTCTCGCGTTGCGAGTGTTCCTAGGATTAGGACAGTACACCCTTTATGCTTTTTGGATAGTCTTCTTCCAAACCATAGGCTGGTGCCGAACGGTAGGGAAGGAAGAAAACCATTTGGCCTAAAGGGGTGTGCAGAAGGTAATGACTAAAGACATATGAAGGGATTTGGAGAAGTGGCAAAGAATTATACGGTTATAATTGTGAATCTGGTTAATGGAAGAGGCATTACTAAGAATACCGGGATACCCCATCGAAACATTTTAATGTTTCAGTTCAGCTGTGTACTGTTAAAAGAAAACTGATTTCCCGATTAGACACTTACTCCAGGGTATGTATTTACCAGGTATAATTCTCACATCTGTATGGTTTTACAGATGATGAGTGGGATTAAGTTATTGGGAATTAGGTGATCATCCTCATTATAATCGGGATTCGTTGTAATCGGTGATATTTGAGGAGATCATCTGGGTTGTTTGCCGGTCGGCAAATATTTGGTTTTGAATATCCGCTGTTGTGCACCAATTTCAAATTGATATATCTGTACGTCTATTTTTATAGAGTGAGATGTACCTTTTGATATTATGTCGATGACATTTACCTATATCAGTGGATGGTTAGGTAAGGAGCATTGAACAGCGGTGTAATTCTTCTTAACCATAAGTACAGTTTTCAACCTACGACACACAGTGAATGAGTTATCTGACTCAAGGGACTTATACAGAGTATTGTATGTTGTCCAGGGTCCATCAGGACAGAGGGGTTGGTCCTCGTACTGTATTCTGCTTACTTATGACTTCTCTAGTTCTTAGACATGTGTTTCGTAGAAACACAGGGTCTAAGTTTTGAGGAGTTATAGGTATTTGAATAAAGTAGAGAACCAGGTGTTGCAAGTATCGGGATTCTTCAAAGTGATCGAAGATGTAGATACTTGTGTATGGTATTCAGTTGATAGTAATGATTAAGAGAACTTGCTTCTCTTTCAGGTTACTCATAATTGGAAGCATTCCTAAGTTGAGTAACGCTGATCGGCCTCCTTCCATTTAGTTGACATGCACTGGAGATAGCTGCATGATTTGAATCTGGTTCAATTAAATCAGTGCCTCTGGTTCTATATTGGATGTAGAACAGTTCATATCTTAACGTTGTTAAGGTACGGGGAGTTGTCCGGCTTATGATTAAAACCAGACTCTGGATAACTCAAGGCACGTTTCTGTAATGGCTGTTTGTGGGTTGACCCAGGCTATGACGAGGGTTGATTTTCTACCATCTTGACTCGCCACAGTTTTAACAAAAATGGATTTTTTCAAAAACAGCAGTGGGAGTATGGTAGAACTGGAAGTGATTCCAGAACCGCAAACGATTACTGAAGATTTGATAAGGAACCTAAAGATTCAATCTGGATTGACATTCCATTGGCCACTCCGCAGATTTGGTGGGTAACTTCAGGCACCCGAGAGGTACTTCGGTAGCCTCAAGGACGGTGACAGGGAAGTTCTTGTTTACCCACAATTACCATTGCTGTTGTTCCAGGCTGCGAGACCAGGCGGGAGGATGAGTATAGCGTCGTTCTAAACTAGTTTTAGAAGTGCACGACTCTGCCAGAGGGTTGTCGTAGTCAGTGGGAGCAGCGGAAGCATTGGTGGACATCAGGCTTATGTCTATTTATAGACTAAAGCAGATGTAGCGGAGATAGATCATCTATTTCTGATGTGACAGTCATAGTTTTGACGTCATCAGAATAGGGGATGGATCTGTTGAGAAGGTAGTAGGAAGTGATATTCCTATACTACGATCGGTTATACTTTGGTCGTCACACAGTGGTTTCTCCACACAGGACTTGGATATTATATCTGACATACTGGTTACTGGATCTATGGTTTTAGATCTAGATTTGGGTGGTTTCCCAATCAGGGTACTTAGACAGCATTCTAAGGGTATTTAGAATGGACGACTCCTGGCACGGTAGTGTACCTGCAGGTAATGGAGTCACCCTCTCTAAAGGTGTCTTACAGACTAAAGGGGAGAGGGACGTGCATGATTGGCAGATCACTTGCTCAGGCAATTGAGTCAATCATGAGATGTCAAGTACCACACCAGATGTCGTTCTTGCACTAGATGCAATAAGTTGTCTTTAATCCAATCCTGGAGAAACGGTCGGAAGCAGTTTTAGAACATAAGTGAATGTTCTAGGGATATGATAACGACAGCCTTATCCAGGAGACAGTTATCATTCCAGGCTTCCAAGGTGACCTGGACGACAAGGAGGTTGTCAGAGTTATAGTTTTTCCCTCTGACGAGGGACAGTATTTTGGACGGGTGGTCCAAGGCAATACTGAGGGTGGCATGGCGCAGGATACTGATTAAGTTCAGTTGACGATACAGTCTAAGAAGTTTGGATTTGGAGTTCATTTATGAGCTAAGTCCCATCAGACATCCAGACATTCTAAGACAGGTATTGCTCATTTCGGGAGATGGCTTTCTCCGCGAACTTGAGATATAGAGAGACATAGAAAGAAACATCTAGGCGGATCCACTCACTGAGGCTATTCCTCGAGCGCAATAGTTTCGCAAACGAGCTTTGTGAGATTGACTAGTAGAGGAGTTGGGTGTTCGGTATCACACGGGCTGTGAGTATGCGACATCGCAATAATTAGCCTTGAGTGCAAGTGGGAGATTGTTGGAGATAGTGCCCTCAGAGTCAATTATTGGATCACAGGCACGTGATTGCAATGATTGAGGGAGGACCTATCCCGGTAGGACAGTCTTACTCGAGATGATAGTACGCTATCTGGTTTACCTTTATCATCGTGTACTGCTTTAGGTGACCTGACATGTCGCTATTGCACGTTGATAGAGCCCCTAGGATTCTTGCTTGACTGCCAGCAGTATGAGGGCGATCATATAAGTGAGAGCTGGAGTCTATAAGCACATCCTTAAAAGGTCCCTAGTCGTAGGAGTTTCGAGACAGGGCATCGATACTCCAGAGTAGACTAGTGTATACAGTCGAGACCCCGACGAGGGGCGGTGGCCGGTCTCACAAGCCATTGGTGTCAGTTGGTTCACCTAAGATGTATACAGGTGCTCATTGGGTTATGAGTACACCGGACAGGACTCGCCGGGAACATGCTAGTTGGTCTTATACCTGACGTCAGATGGCAGTTCCCTGGTGACATGTGTACAGGTTAGTTCATCGACCTGGGGATCGTCATTTGTCTCGTGTGAGTTCCCACTGTGCTTTGATTACTACCCTACCACGGCTCAAAGGAGTCGTGCAAACAGGTTTTAGTTGGGTACAGTCCCGAGCCACATGGAGGCAGTGAGCGGATCTTCGGGGGTTTCGTCTCTCCCGGTATTGGGGGTGAGGTCGCGCTGTGTCTAGGAGAGCCATTACACAAAGACCTTGGCCAAGGCAGGAGATTTACTGGTAGGTATTCCAGTAGTATCTCAGGGTGTTCTGGGCTACACTCCGACACGACTTGTACCGCTTTTGGGGGTCTGACTTTTACCAACCCCCTAGGCCCGCCATGCGATGCTCATAGACGAACGGACCGGACTGTACGGATATTGTCACTGACAGGCTCAGTTGGGTGTCGGGGTGAGCTTCCTCATCGACGTCCCTTTTAGTCAATAGCTGGTGGCCCGTCACGTATTGGCTTATACCTCTGACGTGCTAGTGGTTAAATCCACAGCCATAGTATTGACGAGTCTTTAGAGTCCACCACACTTTCAGTTACTCAAGCTTTCGGGCGAAACGCTGTAGAGGCCGTATGGAGATATGGCAGGGTCCGATCAGATACGTGCGGTATTGCACGGATCAGGATCGGACGGTTTGTACTAGTGGCCGTATAGTTATATGGCAGCGTTCGATCAGATACGTGCGGTATTGCACGGATCAGGATCGGACGGATTTTACTAGCCGGCTTTGGTTTAAGCCGATCCTAGTATAGTACAGTGTAGATTTTGTCTCACTGCATTTGTATCCGGACGGAATACAAATGCGGGTGTGTATGCACAGTGTGGGGTTTTCCTGTAATTTATTACGGGACCAGTTTTCTAGAGTTGCCATTTTGCTTTCCGTTCTGGCCGGTTTTCCTTTGCTCTTTCCCGGCCGGACTTTTCCGATGGAGGGGGTTATTTGCATTTGTGCAAATAACATTTGTGGAGGGGTTTTCTTGAAAAAGGTTTTATTATGAGAGCATCTTTTCTTTTGCACCTTTTCTTGCATTTATTGTGAAGAGAAAGGATTTGAAATGGATTTGAGGTTGATGGAGAGTTTAGTGATGATTATGTTTAGGATGTGGTCACCTTTCTACTTTTCCTACACTCACCTCCCTTCATGTTTATGCATCATATTCATTCCTCCACCAACTTACTCTCACTTGATGAAATGGTTGAAGAAAAGAAAAGAGAGAAAGAAAAAGATGAGAGCTTCACCATGAGAGATTCATTCTTGATCTTTTTTTTTTTTCCATGCTAGAAAAATGCAAGCACCATTTTTCTAGTCTTGATTCCTCCATCATCTTCAATGGCAACCAACCCCAATGTGAGACATACATTCTACATTACACTCCCTACAGCAAATCTTGAGCATGTCGAGTTGCCGGCTTCATGCTCGAGTTGCCTCAGTATCGAGGTGGGAGCCCGTAAAAGTACCCGGCTTCGTGGTGCCCCTTTCCGACGAGGAGGAGATGGACGGAGATCCCGCGAGGAGATCGGAGCGGAGATGAAGACCGGAGGACTTGGATCGTCGGTATATCTCTAACCTATCTTGTTAGTTAACTAGACTAGTTTAATGGTAACGATCCGGGGTTTAGTGCGCGGTGGTGCCGGTTTGCTAAGTCCGCAAATTTTAAAGTTTACCACCGTTTCCGCGTTTGGCCGTCGGATTGACGGCCGGGGCGCCGCCGTGCACTTACATATCCTGCACCTCATTCCACGAGGAAAGAGCCGAGATCCCTTTACCGGGAGTGACCTCTTTAGCAAAAGGTTTTCGCCACTATATTTTAAAAAGCTATCAGGTTCCTTCAGCGATATCAAGTTCACTACGCTAAAGGTTTTTCGCCAAAAACCAGCCGTAGCCCTCCGTCACTTCTTTTGGGTATTTAGTAGTATTCAAGCTATGCATTTTAGCCAAAGTTAAGGCATAGTGTTTGGTAGCTGCTGGGTATTCAATTGTTGCATAGATAGATAAGTTAGTTTGGGACAGTCGTTCTGCCGATTGGCTAAAGTCAGGGGCATGTGCGGGTGGGTTCAAATTGACAAGATAGTGACGGGTAGAACTTGGCATGTGACTTATGACACTTTGACCAAAGCCAAGGTTATAAGAGCATGGGGCAAAAATCATATCAGGAGTTTCTAAAGAAACTGAAACTTGCCGAGTATGCGCATACCTTCTGGAGTATGAGTAACGTGGATGCATTCCATCACGTTATCATGCGATGAGAGTTGGATCCTGATTCCCACTGATGAGTTGGTTTACTCTTCGGGTGATCCCGATTGATTCTTCTTTAGGTTTGGAGGAGAATTTGACAAGACAGTGGGAGGTTTCCGGATTAGATAAAATGATGACCATTCTGATCTAGGTTAGAGTGCACGCAGAGTGTTTCTTTTCTCTCTCTCTCTTTGGCAGCGACCTTTGACCGACCCTAGACATGACTCAGTGACCAGGTTGACCGAACCTTCTTAAAATACTGGCTTTTGGATTGTCTGAGTTGCATAAGTCATTGCCACTCCTTCTTTTACCCTTTGCATTTCTCAGAACACCCGTATTACTACGGATATCCACTTCCATTGGATAGAGCCATCGTATGGTTATATACGAACTTGAAGGGACTTCTTCGAGGATGGATCCAGGTTCAGGAGAAATAGAATTGGTTTATTCAGTTGTCTTTTATTATCACCTTCTCTCAGGTTGCGAGAGATCCTTGGTTTAGGAGAGTACACCTATTACGCCTATTGGATAGTCTTATTCCAAACCATAGGCTGGTGCCGAAAGGTAGGGAATGAAGAAAACCAATTAGCCTAAGTAGGGTGTGCAGAAGGTAATATGTAAAGACAAATAAAGGGATTGGAAAGAGGGCAAAGTAAGTTGCGACTGATATCATTCACGACCAAAACCGCGTACTTCGTCGCCACTCCTATTTCACCTTTAAAGGAATAAGGTATTATTCAGTTGTCTTTTATCATCACCTTCTCTCAGTTGCGAGTACTCCTTGGTTTAGGAGGGTACACCTATTATGCTTACTGGATAGTCTTCTTCCAAACCATAGGCTGGTGCCGAACGGTAGGGAAGGAAGAAAACCATTTAGCCTAACGATGGTGTACAGAAGGTAACGACTAAAGACAAATAAAGGGATTTGGAGAGATGGCAATAAAATATACGGTTGAAGTCATGAATTGGATTATGGAAGAGGCATTGCTACGAATACCAGGATACCCCTATGAAACATTTTCATGTTTCAGTGCATTGTTAAAAGAAAAAACTGTTTTTCCCGATTAGACACTTACTCCAAGGGTATGTATTTAACAGGTTTCATTCTCATATCTGTATGGTTTTACAGATGATGAGTGGGAGTAAGATATTGGGAATTAGGTGATTATCCTCATTATATCGGAATTCGTTGTAATTGGTGATATTTGAGGAAATCGCCAGGGTACAGTTTTCCACCTACAACGCACAGGTTTTGAGTTGTTTAACTCAGCGGACTTATACAGAGTATTGTATGTTGTCCAGTGTCCATCAGGACAAAGGGGTAAGTCCTCGTACTATGTTCTGTTTACTTATAACTTCTCTAGTATTTAGACGAGTGTTTCGTAGAAATACATGGTCTATGTTTTGAGAAGTTGTGGGTATAAGAATAAAGTAGAGAACCAGGTATCACAAGTATCGGGATTCTTCAAAGAGATCGAAGATGTAGATTCTTGTGATTGGTATTCAGATTATAGTGATGGTTTTGAGAAACGTGTTTCTCTTTCAGGTTACTCATAATTGGATGGATTCCTAAGTTGAGTAATGCTGATTAGCCTCTTTCCATTAAGTTGATATGCACTGGAGACAGCTGCATGATTCGAATATGGTTCCAATTAAATAAGTGCCAAAGTTTCTATATTGGATATAGAATAGTTCATACCTTAAAAGATATTAAGGTACGGGGAGTTGTCCAGCTTATGATTAAAACCAGACACTGGATAACTCAGGGCACGTTTCTGTAATGGCTGTTTGTGGGTTGACCCTGGCTATGACGAGGGTTGATATTCTACCATTTGCAAGATCAATAGTGATATTGTTCTTGACTCGCCACAGTTTTAGTAAAATGGATCTTTTTCAGAAAACAGTAGTGGGAGTATGGTAGAACTGGAAGTGATTCCAGAACCGCGAACGATTACGGAAAATTTAATAGGACATATACATTCAATCAGGTTTGACATTCCAATAGCCACTCCGCAGGTATGGTAGGTAACCTCAGACGCCCGAGAGGTACTTCGGTAGCCTCAGAGACGGTGACAGGGAGGTTCTTATCTACCAAGACTTGACACTACTGTTGTTCCAGGATATGAGACCCGGTAGGAGGGTTGTCGTAATCAGTGGGAGCAACGGAAGCATAGTGGGCAAGATGCTTATGTCTATTTATAGACTAGAGCAGTTATAGCGGAGATAGATCATCTAATTTTGATGTGACAGTCATGGGTTCTACTTCAATCAGAATAGGGGATGGATCAGTTAAGAAGGTAGTAGGGTGTGATGTCATGGTATCTGGATGACATACACAGAGTAGGAAGTAAAATTCCTATACTACGATCGGTTGTACTGTGGTCGTCACACAGTTGTTTCTCCAGACAGGATATGGATATAATATTTGACATTCTGGTTTCTAGATCTATGGTTTTAGATCTGGATTTGGGTAGTTTCCCAATGTGGGTACTTTGACAATATTCTAATGGTTTTTGGAATAGTTGACTCCTAGCATGGTGGTGTACCTGCAGGTGATGGAGTCACCCTCTCTAAAGGTGTCTTACAGACTAAAGGGGAGAGGGATGTGCATGATTGGCAGATCACTTGCTTAGGCAATTGAGTCAATCATGAGATGTCAAGTACCACACCAAATGTTGGTTTTGCACTAGATGCAATAAGTTTGTATTAATCCAATCCTGGAGAAACACAAGGAAGCAGTTTTAGAACATAAGTAAATGTTCTACGGATTTGATGACGGCAGCCTCTTTCGGGAGACGGTTATCATTCCAGGCTTCAAAGGTGATATGGATGACAGAGTGACTGTCAGAGTTTTAGTTTTTCCTTCTGACGAAGAGGGACAGTATTATGGACAGGTGGTCCAAGAGGTGTTAGTGTATATGCCCTAGAGGCCATTACTGTATCATACTAGTTTGTATATTACTTAATGGAAGCTTGGGATATTCACCTTGTATAAACAATCTTGCTCAATATAGTAGTATGCTACTTGGTTTGTTTCTACTTCAATGTGTACTTGTGTTTATTTTACTATATCACTTATACGCATTAGTGGAGCCCTTAGGATCTTTGCTTGGTTACCAGCGTTGTGATAGCAGTCGCACTAGTGGGGGCTGGGTAATCTATAAGCACATCCTTATACAGGTCCCTAGTCGCAGGACTATCGAGACAGGGCATCGATACTCCGGAGTAGACTAGCGTATGCGCTTCTCATCCCAGTGTGGGAGATGGTCTGTCCCACAGCCATCAGTACGTCGTACTAGAGATAGTATACGGGTGCTCGTTAGGTTACGAGTACACTGGACAGGACTCGTCGGGAACTGACAGGTTGGTATTATACCTATCGTCAGTCATCAGTTCCCAGGTGACATGAGTACAGCTTAGTCCGCTGACTTGATACTAGCACTTCGCCTCGAGTGTGTTCCCACTGCACTTTGATCACTACCCTACCACGGCTCAAAGGAGTCGTGCAAACAGGTGGAGGTTGGGTGCAGTCCCGAAGCACTTGGAGGCAGTGCCGGTTAGACAGGATTCGTCTCTCCCGGTATTGGGGGTTGATATCGCGCTGTGTCTAGGAGAGCCATTACACGAGTAGTCCCTGGCCAGGGCAAGCGAGATATACTGGTAGGTTCCAGTGTTATCTCAGGGTGTTTTGGGCTTCACTCCGACACGACTTGTACCGCTATTGGGGGACTGACGTTTTACCGCCCCCTAGGCCCGACATGCGATGTATCAGACGAACAGACCGGACTGTACGGAGACTGTCACATTCAGACTCAGTAGGATTACAGATGGGGTTTCACCTCGTCAGCCTTCTTGTCGGCATCTACCTGGGGACCGTTACGCACAGCTAGTGCCGCTTGCGGTCTGTGGTTAAACCCACTGCCAGCGTAGTGCCGAGTCTTTAGAGTCCCACACAGAGGGTATTCGCCTCTGGGCAAAACAGAGTAGAGGTCGCATGGTTTTGCGACAGGGTTCGTTCTCATCCGCGCACTTGTGCACGTTTGGAGTCCGGACGGATTATACTGGCAGGCTCTGGTTTGAGCCAGATACTGGTATATGTTTTAGGGTTGCTTTTATATCTTGGTATTCTTGTTCCTCGGAACGAGAATGCAGGTGTGTATGCACAGTTGCTTGAGGCGGAGAATGAGGTTTTTCATTAGGGTTTCGGAACGGGTGCGTATGCACAGTTGACAGTTATCTTTTTCCAAACCCTAATGGATTTATGAATTGTCTATTAATAATAGTAATTAAATGAGAATTATGTTATGGTTGATTTTTGTTGACTTATTGACCTTGGTTGACTTGTTGATCATTGACCACCATCATGCTTTGAAAGATCTTCCTTGATTCATGCTTACACTTCATTTAAAGAAGCATGATAGTGGTCATTCCAAAAATTACCATCAACTATTCTTATTTTCAATTATTATCATTTAGATAATTCTTTTCTTTTGCATTATGGTTGCAAGAGAGAAAGAAATAGCTCATTCTATCATAACCTCTCTCTCTCCTCTCTTCATCTTCTTCTTCCTCAAGCTCAAGGTGACCCCTTCTCATGTGTTGAGAATCCATCACCTTGAAAAGAAAAGCAAACCCTAGTCACTCTCTACTCATTCTAGGTTCAAGGTTTAGCAAACCGGAAACCCTAGTTCACTCAAAGATCGAGGAAGAGCCCAAAGGTCGAACCTTCGAGGTGGATCCATCTTCGACGGAGGAAGGCGACAAGAAGAGAACCATCAACCTCTACAAGGTTTAAAGAAGAAGGAATTCAAGTTTAGGTATAACCATCTTCCATAGTAGCTAACTCCTTTTAGCGTATTTGCTAGTTTAGTTTAGACACGATCCCGACCTAGTGTAGTCCATGTTGCCTCTTGCGATAAAAATTTGTTTTTATACCGTTTCCGCCTCCCCGCAAGTACCGCGGGTCGCAATATGGACTTACAGTGGTATCAGAGCCTAACTAAACTTAAACTAGCTTGGTAGTGAAGTGTAACGAAGTTCGGAACCGAAAAATCGCAAAACCGGAAAAACCAAAACCCTAAGTTTCTGTTGAAATTTTTTCTGCTCAAAATGGAAAACTTTATACTTGTAAATTCGGCTCAGGGTTTTGTTTGAACACACAAGAAAAACGATGCACCAATTCAACTAAACCGCCGCGCTTCCGCGGCACGAGGTAGGCATGTGCCGCGGAAGCGCCGCAGTTTGGTTTCCTCTCTGCATCGTTTTTCGTGCAGTGTTCTTGTGGTGGGATTTTGGGATTTTTAAAATATATATTATGTGCCCAGATTTTCCAGAACTGAAATTCACTTTTGGGGTCCTATAATTCCGTATTTTTCCGAACTTCACTGCACTTTGGCTATAATGGTTATATCTGTGATGTTTGCATGTATTGAACGTCGGCTAATCGCTATAAGTCGATTAGTCGGGGTTATACATGATCTGTAATGTGCTGGAATGTGTATATGAATGTGTTGGACTGTCGCGGATGAATAGCCGGGGTGGATGTGAGATGAGCTTTTGTTTTTCTTTCATTCATTGTAAATGTAAATTGATGTAATAATTATTATTTGTTTGGCCGCACAACCGGGTCGGGGTTGTAGCCGTCATTGTATAATTCTTTTTACTGTTTTTGCTCCTAGGATAGACCCATGGAGGGGTGCACAAACTGCCGGGTACTTGGCGGGTAGTTTGCCGCACCCGTAGGGGTCTTGGGTGGGGTATTGGCTATTCACCGCGACCGTGTTATCCGCTTTTCGTTTCAGGCTCGAAAGGATTGCGGATTGCTAGTATATCCAATGTATTCATCTTTGATCTGTAATGACTATCATTGCTTTCTATTTAGGCGTTGCTTATGTTTTACAGCCGCGCTAGCCCAGCCCCCGCTCTGTCGTTAGTTAAGTAACCTAACGAGTGATGACGGGACCCCGTGGCGAATGCGAATGGCATAAGCGTACGTCATATTTTGGTTGTTTTCTGCAATGGTAGGAATTAAATGATGGGACGCATTAAAAGTACTAATGCAAGAATATCACGCATTAAAAGAACTAATGCAAGATAATAAACCAAGTTAAAATCGTTGGAACACTTTCGAAAAACCACTCGGTTCTTTTCAAAACTAACTTTTAAATGCGGAGTTTGAGCCACTCCTTCTAAAAGCTATCTCGTTCCATCGATTATATCAAGTTCACTACGTTCACGGTTTCGCCAAAACCATTCGTAGCCCTCCGTCGTTTCGTATGAATATTCAATAGTATTCAAGCTATGTTTGTTGACCTTCGTCAAGGCATAGAGTTTGGTAGCTGTTGGGTGTTCATATGTAGCATAGATAGATGCGTTGGTTTGGGACAGTCGTGTTGCCTTGTTGACCTTCGTCAAGGGTATATACGGGTGGGCTCAAATTAACCTGGATAATGACGGGCAGAACTTGACATGTGACTTATGATTTGTTGACCTTCGTCAAGGTCATAAGAGCATGGGGCAAAAATCCACATCGGGAGTTTCATAAGGACTGAAACTTGCTAGATTTGCATACCATTTGGAGTGTGGTGATTCTGGTAGGATTCCTTCAGTTTCGTCACACGATGATATTTGGATCCCGATCCTACTGTGAGTATATGCTACTCCTCGGGAAATTTCTCACTAGACGATCAATGCTATAAACCTAGTAGGTGCCTAGAAAAGTGTTAGCGGGGCTACGCCCCCAGGGAAAAGAGGTTATTTAATTAAGGAACTTCGCGAAAGCGTTGGAAAACCTCCCTCGAAGTACCGACACTGGCCTGGCTGAACGGTTAAGCAAGTATTGCACGGTGGGATTGATCCCGGCTAATTCTTCCTTTGTGGTTTGAGGAGGGATTCGAGAGACAGTGGGAGCCATCCTGTTTAGACAAAATTAAAAACCATTCTAAACTTGCAAGAGCATCGTGCTAAAGTGTTCCTTCTCTTCCCCCTGCAGCGACCAAAATCGAAATGACTGGACTTAAGTTACTTCTAGATAAAAACATATTGACAGGGCCAAACTACAAAGATTGGCTCAGGAATGTCAAGTTGGCAATCACTTACGACAAGCTGGGGTATCTTCTTACCACCAAAGCTCCCCCCGTCCCAAGTCCCACCTCCAGCGTCGCGGATAAGCAAATCCGTAAGACTTGGGAGATTGACAGCGCGAAGGCCAGGTGCCTCGTACTTGCCTCGATGGACAACGAACATCAGAGGAGGCATGAGAATATGGATTTGGAATCCATATTTCTTCATACAAAAGAACTGTATGGAGAGCAGTCTCGTATCGCAAGATACGAAGTGTCGAAGAAGTTGTTTTCGACAAAATTGGCCGTCAGATCATCGGTAGCGGACCACGTGCTTAAGATGATTGGCTACACTGAGGAGCTCGCGGAACTTGGGACCACGTTGGACAGTGAACTCTACACGGATATAATTCTCCAGTCCCTTCCATCCACTTACGCCCAGTTCATACTGAATTTCAACTTGCAAGAAAAGGAAGTTGAACTTTCAGAACTCCTCAACATGCTGAGGAGCACAGAGGGCACCCTACAGAAGGGTAGGGAAACACCCGCTTTGTTTGTAGGAGGATCTTCTTCCTCTAGGTCCAAGGCGAAAGCCAAGGGAAAGAGGAAGAAAGCCCCCGCCAAACCAAGAGGCGGTGTTAGTAAAGTGGGTACGAAGGGAAAAGAATTGGCAACAAAGATTGCGGGGAAGCTTGTGGGTAAAGAAGAATGCTTCTATTGTCATAAGAGTGGACACTGGAAGAAAGATTGCAGGGCTTGGAAGGCCAAGACACAGGAACTGAAGCAGGTTGCGGCTTCAGCTTCAGGTGTGTATGTTATTGAAAACTGTCTTTCTATAAACTCTACTTCCTGGGTATTGGATACCGGATCAGGATCTCATATCTGTAATTCATTGCAGGCGTTGAGAAATCGTAGGTTTTTGAAGGAAGGTGACATGACCCTCAGAGTTGCAAACGGAGCTAGCATGGATGCTAAAGCCATGGGGGACTATCACCTGGGAATGTCAGATGGGCATGTTTTGGTTTTGCGTAATTGCTTTTTTGTACCCAACGCAACTTGTAATATCATTTCTGTATCTTTGGTTTCTAAAGAAGGTTATGAATTTGCGTTTGTAAGTAATGTTGTAAACATTCACCTTAATCAAGTTCTGATTGGGTCAGGTACACTGAGCAATGGTATATACGTATTGAACCAACCACAGATTTTCAATGTCCAGAATACACACAAAAGAAAGTCTCCAGATATTAATCAGGCTTTCTTATGGAATTGTAGACTGGGTCACATCAATGAGACACGGTTGACTAAGTTACATAAAGAAGGATACTTGGATCCGTTCGAGTATCAGTCTTATGCCACTTGTGAATCTTGTCTCATGTGAAAGATGACAAAGACTCCGTTCACTGGACACGGAGTGAGAGCAAGCGAGCTCTTGGGACTCATACACAGTGACGTGTGTGGTCCAATGTCTACACATGCGTGAAGCGGTTATTCATACTTCATTACTTTCACAGACGATTTCTCTAGGTATGGACATGTCTTCTTAATGAAGCACAAATCCGAGGCCTTTGAGAAATTTCGGGATTACAAGAATGAAGTTGAAAAACAAACAGGCAAAAGTATTAAGATTCTAAGATCGGATCGAGGTGGAGAATACTTGAGTGCCGAGTTCCTGGACTATTTAAAAGAGAATGGAATTCTCTCTCAGCGTACTCCTCCATACACTCCGCAACATAACGGTGTATCGGAAAGGAGGAATCGAACCCTATTGGATATGGTTCGTTCCATGATGAGTAAGGCTGAGTTACCGCGATCTTTCTGGGGCTATGCACTAGAAGCAGCTGCATATCTCTTAAACAAGGCTCCCACCAAGACTGTGCCTACCACTCCATATCAGATGTGGAGTGGGAAGAAACCCTGTCTTAAGTACCTTAAGATATGGGGATGTCCAGCTTTTGTAAAAAAGCAGCATGCGGACAAGCTCGAGGCACGTTCAGTACAGTGTAAGTTTGTGGGATACCCAAAGAACTCCAGGGGGTATCTGTTCTATTCTGCAGAGGAACAAAAAGTTCTTGTTTCTCAACATGCCCGCTTCTTGGAAACTGAGTTTTTGGAAACCCAGATAAGTGGGAACGCAATAGAACTGGAAGAAATTCCAGAACCACAAACTATTACTGAGAGCTTGGAAGAGCCAGTAAGTTCAAAAGAACAGGACATTCCTATGCCGCTCCGCAGGAGTGGTAGGCAGTCTCATCCGCCCGAGAGATACTACGGTTTTCTCATAGACGGGGATCGAGAGGATTGCATCATAGATTATGATGAGCCTACTAGCTTCCAGCAGGCCGTTCAGAGCGTTGACTCGGTAAAATGGCTGGATGCAATGCGGACCGAAATGGAGTCCATGTACACCAACAAAGTATGGACGTTGGACATTGCTCCAGACGGGGTAAAACCCGTAGGATGCAAGTGGATCTTCAAAAGGAAGATTGGTGTAGATGGACAGGTTGAGACCTATAAAGCTAGACTTGTAGCAAAGGGTTTCCGTCAAAGACCTGGCTTGGACTATGACGAAACCTTTTCTCCAGTGGCTATGCTGAAATCCATTCGGATCCTTCTTGCCATTGCTGCCTTCCACGATTATGAGATTTGGCAGATGGACGTAAAGACCGCTTTTCTGAATGGAAATTTAGAGGAGTGTGTCTATATGGATCAGCCAGAGGGTTTCATTCAGAGTGGGAGCAGCGGAAAGGTGTGCAAGTTGCTTAAGTCCATCTATGGACTAAAGCAGGCATCGCGGAGTTGGAACATCTGTTTTGATGAGACGGTCAAGGAATTTGACTTTATCAAAAATCCAGATGAACCTTGCATCTATAGTAGATTTGTAGCAAGAACTGTAGTATTCCTCGTTTTATACGTGGATGACATTCTCTTAATAGGAAATGACATTCCTATGCTACAATCTGTCAAAGGGTTCTTGTCACACAGGTTCTCCATGAAAGACCTGGGTGATGCCTCATACATCCTGGGGATCCGGATCCATCGTGATAGATCCAAGAGGATATTAGGACTTTCTCAGTCCAGGTACATCGACACCATAGTGAAAAGATTCAGTATGGAAGATTCCAAGCGCGGTAACCTACCGGCTTGTCACGGGATCACCCTCTCTAAAGAGATGTCTCCCAAGACTGATTTGGAGAGGGATCGCATGTCTATTATACCCTACGCTTCTGCGGTAGGCTCTATAATGTATGCGATGTTGTGTACCAGACCGGATGTAGCTTATGCACTGAGTGTAGTAAGCCGGTATCAGTCAAACCCTGGGGAGAAACATTGGATAGCAGTAAAGAACATTCTCAAGTACCTGAGAAGGACTAAGGAGATGTTCTTGGTGTATGGCGGAAAAGACCTCCAGATTGAGGCCTTTGCTGACTCCAGCTTCCAGAGTGACAAGGATGATTCCAAGTCCATGTCGGGTTTTGTCTTTACCCTCAATGGAGGGGCGGTGTGTTGGAAGAGTTCCAAACAGGAAACCGTTGCAGACTCGACTATGGAAGCGGAATACATCGCTGCATCTGATGCCGCAAAAGAAGCTGTCTGGATAAGGAAGTTCTTAAAAGAACTTCAGGTGGTTCCGTCCATTGTTGACCCAGTACCTCTGTATTGCGACAACAACGGGGCTATAGCTTTAGCAAAGGAACCCAGGTCCCATCAGAGATCCAGGCACATCTTGAGGCGGTATCACCTGATCAGGGAGATCGTGGATCGCAAGGAGATCGAGGTTCGGAGGGTTGCTTCAGAAGAGAACACTGCAGATCCATTCACCAAGGCCCTACCCCAGACTCAGTTCGAGCGGCTGATCGAGATGATAGGTCTTCGATACGCCAGTACATGGCCTTAGTGCAAGTGGGAGATTGTTAGTGAATATGCCCTAGAGGCCATTACTGTATCATACTAGTTTGTATATTACTTAATGGAAGCTTGGGATATTCACCTTGTATAAACAATCTTGCTCAATATAGTAGTATGCTACTTGGTTTGTTTCTACTTCAATGTGTACTTGTGTTTATTTTACTATATCACTTATACGCATTAGTGGAGCCCTTAGGATCTTTGCTTGGTTACCAGCGTTGTGATAGCAGTCGCACTAGTGGGGGCTGGGTAATCTATAAGCACATCCTTATACAGGTCCCTAGTCGCAGGACTATCGAGACAGGGCATCGATACTCCGGAGTAGACTAGCGTATGCGCTTCTCATCCCAGTGTGGGAGATGGTCTGTCCCACAGCCATCAGTACGTCGTACTAGAGATAGTATACGGGTGCTCGTTAGGTTACGAGTACACTGGACAGGACTCGTCGGGAACTGACAGGTTGGTATTATACCTATCGTCAGTCATCAGTTCCCAGGTGACATGAGTACAGCTTAGTCCGCTGACTTGATACTAGCACTTCGCCTCGAGTGTGTTCCCACTGCACTTTGATCACTACCCTACCACGGCTCAAAGGAGTCGTGCAAACAGGTGGAGGTTGGGTGCAGTCCCGAAGCACTTGGAGGCAGTGCCGGTTAGACAGGATTCGTCTCTCCCGGTATTGGGGGTTGATATCGCGCTGTGTCTAGGAGAGCCATTACACGAGTAGTCCCTGGCCAGGGCAAGCGAGATATACTGGTAGGTTCCAGTGTTATCTCAGGGTGTTTTGGGCTTCACTCCGACACGACTTGTACCGCTATTGGGGGACTGACGTTTTACCGCCCCCTAGGCCCGACATGCGATGTATCAGACGAACAGACCGGACTGTACGGAGACTGTCACATTCAGACTCAGTAGGATTACAGATGGGGTTTCACCTCGTCAGCCTTCTTGTCGGCATCTACCTGGGGACCGTTACGCACAGCTAGTGCCGCTTGCGGTCTGTGGTTAAACCCACTGCCAGCGTAGTGCCGAGTCTTTAGAGTCCCACACAGAGGGTATTCGCCTCTGGGCAAAACAGAGTAGAGGTCGCATGGTTTTGCGACAGGGTTCGTTCTCATCCGCGCACTTGTGCACGTTTGGAGTCCGGACGGATTATACTGGCAGGCTCTGGTTTGAGCCAGATACTGGTATATGTTTTAGGGTTGCTTTTATATCTTGGTATTCTTGTTCCTCGGAACGAGAATGCAGGTGTGTATGCACAGTTGCTTGAGGCGGAGAATGAGGTTTTTCATTAGGGTTTCGGAACGGGTGCGTATGCACAGTTGACAGTTATCTTTTTCCAAACCCTAATGGATTTATGAATTGTCTATTAATAATAGTAATTAAATGAGAATTATGTTATGGTTGATTTTTGTTGACTTATTGACCTTGGTTGACTTGTTGATCATTGACCACCATCATGCTTTGAAAGATCTTCCTTGATTCATGCTTACACTTCATTTAAAGAAGCATGATAGTGGTCATTCCAAAAATTACCATCAACTATTCTTATTTTCAATTATTATCATTTAGATAATTCTTTTCTTTTGCATTATGGTTGCAAGAGAGAAAGAAATAGCTCATTCTATCATAACCTCTCTCTCTCCTCTCTTCATCTTCTTCTTCCTCAAGCTCAAGGTGACCCCTTCTCATGTGTTGAGAATCCATCACCTTGAAAAGAAAAGCAAACCCTAGTCACTCTCTACTCATTCTAGGTTCAAGGTTTAGCAAACCGGAAACCCTAGTTCACTCAAAGATCGAGGAAGAGCCCAAAGGTCGAACCTTCGAGGTGGATCCATCTTCGACGGAGGAAGGCGACAAGAAGAGAACCATCAACCTCTACAAGGTTTAAAGAAGAAGGAGTTCAAGTTTAGGTATAACCATCTTCCATAGTAGCTAACTCCTTTTAGCGTATTTGCTAGTTTAGTTTAGACACGATCCCGACCTAGTGTAGTCCATGTTGCCTCTTGCGATAAAAATTTGTTTTTATACCGTTTCCGCCTCCCCGCAAGTACCGGGGGTCGCAATATGGACTTACAAGAGGATACTGTGGGAAGCAAGGTTCCCGATACTGATTAGGTTCAGTGATCGATTCTGTCTAAGAAGTTTGGATATGGAGTTCATTTTTGAACTAAGGTCCCATCAGATATCCAGATATGTTCTAAGACAGGTATTACTCAATTCGGGAGATGGTTTTTCTCCGCGAACTTGAGATTAAGAGAGATATAGAAAGATACTTCTAGGCGGATCCACTCACTGAGGCTATTTCTCGAACACAATAGTTTTACAAACGGGCTTTGTGAAACTGATTAGTAGAGGAGTTGGATGTTCGGTTTCACACGGGCTGTGAGTAGTCGACATCGCAATATTAGCCTTGAGTGCAAGGATGAAACTGTTGGAGATAGTGCCCTCATAGTCAATTATTGGATCGCAGGTACGTGATTGCAATGATTGCGGAGGACCTATCCCGGTAGGACAGTCTTACTCGAGATGATAGTATGCTATCTGGTTTGCCTTTATCAGTCGTGTACATGTTCAGGTGACTGATTGCATGTTACACTTTGATAGAGCCCTTAGGATCTTGCTTTACTACCAACAGTATGATGGCGATCATATACGTTAGAGTTGGGTAGTTTATATGCATATCCTTAATTGTGGTCCCTAGTCGTGGGAGTTTCGAGACAGGGCATCGATACTCCGGAGTAGACTAGTGTGTACAGTCGAGACCCCGACGAGGGGCGGTGGCCGGTCTCACAAGCCACTGGTGTCAGTTGGATCACCTAAGATGTATACAGGTGCTCATTGGGTTATGAGTACACCGGACAGGACTCGCCGGGAATCTGCTAGTTAGTATTATATCTACCGTCAGATAGCAGTTCCCTGGTGACATGTGTACAGGTTAGTTCATCGACCTGAGGTCGTCATTTGTCTCGTGTGAGTTGCCACTATGCTTTGATTTCTACCCTACCACGGCTCAAAGGAGTCGTGCAAACAGGTAGTTTTTGGGTACAGTCCCGAGCCATATGGAGGCACGTGAGCGGATCGGCAGGGGATTCGTCTCTCCTGGTATTGGGGGCGAGGTCGTGCAGTGTCTAGGAGAGCCATTACACAAAGTCCATGTCCATGGCAGGAGATTTACTGGTAGGTACTCCAGTAGTATCTCAGGGTGTTATTGGGCTTCACTCCGACACGACTTATACTGCTATTGGGGGTCTGACGTTACTAGCCCCCTAGGCGGATATGCGATACTCATTGACGAACGGACCGGACTGTATATACATTGTCACTGTTAGGCTCAGTAGGGTTTTCGGAGGAGTTCGCTCATCGGTCTCCCTTGAGTTCGCTCCTCGGCCACCCTTGAGGTCAGTCCATGGGCAGCCGTTACGCATAGCTAGTGCCGCTGACGGTTTGTGGTTAAACCCACTGCCAGGGTACTGACGAGTCATTAGAGTCCCCCACAGACAGTTTCCCAAGTTCGGGCGAAACGTTGTAGAGGCCGTATGGTTTTATGGCAGGGTTCGGAAAATGCACGTACGTTTACGCACGTGTCGATTTTCGGACAGATGATACTGGTCGGCTTTGGTTTAAGCCGGATCCGAGTATTATATTGAGTAGGTATAATATCTTTGTCTCAGTTGCATTTGTATTCGGTCGTAATACAAATACGGGTATATTTATACAGTTTCGGGGTTATCCTGAAAGTCGTTTCAGGATCACTTTTGGAAGTTGCCAGTTTCCAGTTTTCTATCAGCCGTCTTTTAACATTCGGTTAAAGACGGATTTATCTTTTCTTCAGATATGAGTGGGTCATCATTCTAGAAGCTTCTAGAAGTGATGATGAGGCTTGGTGAGTCATTCATGATAAGATGACTAGGTTTAATCTAATTGGTTCAATTAGATGAGTCATGATGCTATTTTGTTTTCCTTAGGATATTTCTTCATGATATTTGTGATATGGTCACCTCCCTCCTCCTACGGTCACCTCCCTCCATCAATATATATGGCCGGCCACCCTTGTGAGAAGTGTGTGATTGATTTTCATTTTGGGAGAGAAAAGACTATGGTTTTGTGTGCATGGAAATTTCATTGCTTCTTTCATTTCCATCACCCGATAAAATTGGCAACTTCATTAACCGATCGTCCACGGACTTGGACGAAGTGAGACAAAGTCATCTACTCATTCTCTACATCATTCTTGATCGTCTCTTTTAGCAAACTTGACGATCGAGTTGCCTCGAGTCAAAGGCGGGAGCCCGTTTAAAGAACCGATCATGTGGTGCCACCTCGACGAGGAGATCGGAGATCGACGAGATCGGAGCAGCCGCAACGGAGCGTGGGATGATGGTTGAAGAACGAAGGACTCGGATCGTTCGGTACAATCTTTCTACACTCTTTACAGTTTGTTAGTTTAGCAATAATGGCAGATCCGGGTTAAAGTATACGATAGCGCCAGTTTAAAAGTTTTTGTTCCGCATTTGGCGTCTGTAGACTGCCGGGGCGCTAGCGTAGACTAACAGAAACCTTTTTCAAGTAGCTATGCTTAAGTCCATCCAGATCCTACTTGCTACGGCTACATACCATAACTACGATATCTGGCGGTTTTGTGTCTTGACTGCTTTTCTAAATGGTGATTTGGAAGAAAGCGTCTATAAGTATACAGCCAGAGGGCTTCGTAGACAGTGGGAGCAGCGGAAACGTGTGCAAGATGCTTTATAGGATAAAGCAGGCATCGCGGAGTTGGAACATCTGTTTTGATGGATTAAGTAAAGGAAGTTGACATCATCAAAATGGTAGATGAACCTTGTATATACAAAAAGGTAGTAGGGAGTATGGTGGTGATCCTCGTAGAGTACGTGGATGACATACTCTTGATAGGGAAGGAGTTTCCTATGCTATGCTCGGTCAATCTCCGCTCATCACAAGGATTCTCCAGATAGGATCAAAGTGATACCTTCTCCATCCTGAGCTTTCATCTATGAGATAGATGTTATTTGGGTGTTAGTATACTCACTAGCTGTAGTGAGATGGTATCAATTGGTCCTGGGGAGAATCACTGGAAGGGTTCCAGGGTGATAAAGACGACTGAGTGTCAGTCACAGGCATTGTCTTTACCCTCAGTAAAGGGATGGTATGTTGGAAGAGTTCCAAGCTAGATACCGTGACATACTAGACGATAAAGGCAGGATACATCGCTACTTAAGATGCTACCAAAGAGGTTGTTTGGGTGTATATTGGTTCATGAGATGAACCTAGTTCCTCCCATTGTGTGACAATGGAGTTGTGGCTTATGCCAAGGAACGTCCGTCCCATCAGTGATCCAGACATATTCTAAGGCAGTATCACCTGATCATGGTGATGGCTGATCTCCAAGATGATCAAGGTTAGGAGAGTAGACTCAGAGGACAACATGGCGGATCCACTCACGAAGGCCTATTCCCAGAGAGAGATTTTTATGGGATGGTTGAGTATGAGATACTACAACCACTGCTACAGATGGCCCTAGTGCAAGTGGGAGATTGTTAGTTATATGTATGCCCTAGAGGCCATTACTGTACATAGGATGTATATTGTAGTGGATGCTGGGACATATATAGGGAGGACTTTCTTGCTCGACATGATAGTGTGCTATCTGGTTACTCTTTACCTTAACGTGTATACTGATTATCTCTCTGTTACATGTTGGTAAAGCACTTAGGATGTGTACTTGACTACCTGGACTGTGATGCGGATCATACTAGTGGGGATATGGTAGTCCATAAGTACATCATTCAAGGTCCCTAGTCGTGAGTGTATCGAGATGGGGCATCGATATACCAGAGTAGACTAGCGTATTCCTTCTCGATCCATACAGATGAGCGATGGATGATCCCATATCCATTGGTGTTTGACATCAGAGATGATATACGGGTGCTCAGTGAAGACTGGGTACACTGGACGGACTTGACGAGAACTCCCAGATGGTATTATACCTTACGTCAGATGGCAGTTCTCTGGTGACACTGGTACAGGTTAGTCTGTAGACCCGAGATCGTCATAGAGTCTTGTGTGATTCCCACTGTGCTTTGATTTCCATCTTACCACGTCCAAGAGGGCGTGCAAAATGGTGGTTTTTGTGTACAGTCCCGAGTCACATGGAGGCAATGAGCGATAGGAGAGGATTCGTCTCTCCCGGTATAGGGAGTTGATGTTGCACTGTGTTCGATTGGCTATAACAGGAAGTCCCTGGCCAGGGCTGATCAGAGATTTGCTAGTAAGTGTTACCAGCAGTTTCTCGACCCGTTATGAGCCTCATATCGACACGACTTATCGAGCTACTGGGGTCTGACGTTTACCGCCCCTAGGCGAGATATGCGACATATCAGACGAACAGACCGGACTGTACGGTAAGTGTTACTGGTCAGATTCACAGGAGTATGAGCGGGCTTGCTCGTCGATCTTCTGATCGCTCAATACCCGGGTGGCTGTTACGTTTAGCAGACCGCTTGCGGCTTGTGGGTGTTTGATATGATCATCACCTACTGCCGGCGTATTGACGAGTCTTTAGAGTCCTACACAGAGGTTTCCTAGCTCAAGCGAAATGAAATAGGAGCGCATATGAGATATGTGCGGGACCGAGAATGATACCAGTATGTAATACTGTATTCGATTCTCACGATTTGTGACATTGATCGGTTATATGCGATGTAGCCGGGTTATCGGATCAAGTGTTGATTCGATAAGTTGTTACTGTTAATATTAGTCGGTTATATGCGATATGACCGGATCATTAAATCAAGTGTTGATTTAATGATTTAATGCATAATTATATATTTGATATATTTCTCTGCATTAACTAGTATTGGTTCACTTTAAATGGTATTTCTCACTTGAATTGTGCAAGTTGTATATGTGATATCCTTTTGTGCACATGTTTGTATCATGTTTGATGATACATGCTTCTTTGGTTTAGTGTATAGAATTAAACCATGGTTACCTTGATGATTAGGGTTTTGCTTTGTCATTTTATTATTTGTTTATTCATTTTGGATATTAATAAAAGCATAAAAAGAAAAGCAAAATGGTTTCTTTATTTTATTTTCTTTCATGAAGCTTATTGAAGCTTCATGAAGCTTTGACCAAGTGACCATTTTGTCTTGTTCTTTTAACCCTAACTATTCTTATAACCTTAGTTAGTTCTCTACACTTGACCATGGTTTATTATATGATAAGGATTATTTTCTTTTAACTGATCATATCATTCTCTTCATCTTCTTAAAATGAAGAAAGCTTGCCTCATCAATGGCAAGTGAAGAAATCAAGTGAGAAATCCAATTCTAAAGTCTACCCAATTCCTATTTCTTCATCCTCTACCTCTTGCCAAGTAGTAGAGTGTGTTTTCTTCACAAGTTTCTTGACTTGGTGAAGTTGGAGCTTGATCTAGTGATGCCTCGACGTAGATCATCTTCGGCACGAAGCCGACGACCTTGCCCGCTCATTTCTCTGATGAAGCCGACGCTAGAGCCCGGGATTTCATTTGGACAGCAGAGAGGACTTCATCACGGAGCCGAGGAGGTGGAGGACCGGATCTACAAAGGTTGTATTTTCGTACTCTTAGTTAAAGTAGTTAACTAGTTGCTTTGTTTCGCCTAGACTTCTAGCCAACGATCCGTAGTCTAGGGTTTCTCGGCACCGTAATTTTTGAAATTGGCATGGTTGATGCCTTGCGAGACCTCACTAGGGTGCCTAGGAACCCTACGGCCATTACAGAAACGTGCCTTGAGTTGTCCAGTGTCTGGTTTTAATCATAAGCCGGACAACTCCCCGTACCTTAACATCGTTAAGATATGAACTGTTCTATATCCAATATAGAACCAGAGGCACTGATTTAATTGAACTAGATTCAAATCATGCAGCTGTCTCCAGTGCATGTCAACTAAATGGAAAAAGGCCGATCAGCGTTACTCAAATTAGAAATGCTTCCAATTATGAGTAACCTGAAAGAGAATCAAGTTCTCTTAACCATTACTATCAACTGAATACCATACTCAAGTATCTACATCTTCGATAATCTTGAAGAATCCCGATACATGCAACACCTCGTTCTCTACTTTATCCAAATACCTATAACTTCTCAAAATTCGGACCCTGTGTTTCCACGAAACACTTGTCTAAAAACTAGAGAAGTCATAAGTAAACCGAATATAGTACGAGGACCAACCCCTCTGTCCTGATGGACCCTGGACAACATACAATACTCTGTATAAGTCCCTTGAGTCTGATAACTCATTCACTGTGTGTCGTAGGTTGAAAATTGTACTTATGGTTAAAAAGAATTACACCGTTGTTTAATGCTCCTTATCTAACCATCCACTGATATAGGTAAATGTCACAGACATAATTTCAAAAAGATATATCTCACTCTATAAAAATAGACGTACAGATATATCAATTTTGAATTGGTGCATAATAGCGGATATTCAAAACCATATATTTGCCGTCCGGCAAACAACCCAGGTGACTTACTCAAATATCACCGATTACAACGAATCCCGATATAATGAGGATGATCACCCAATTCCTAATAACTTACTCCCACTCATCATCTGTAAAACCATACAGATGTGAGAATCATACCTGGTAAATACATACCCTGGAGTAAGTATCTAATCGGGAAATCAATTTTCTTTTAACACTACACTGTGAAACTGAAACATTGAAATGTTTCGTTGGGGTATCCTGGTATTCCTAGCAATGCCTCTTCCATAATCCATATTCATAACTGTAACCGTGTAATTCTTTGCCATCTTTCCAAATCCCTTTATATGTTTTTAGTCTTTACCTTCTGTACACCCCTTTAGGCCAAATGGTTTTCTTCTTTCCCTACCGTTCGACACCAGCCTATGGTTTGGAAGAAGACTATCCAATAAGCATAATGGGTGTACTGTCCTAATCCTAAGAGCACTCGCAATGCGAGAGAAGGTGAAGATAAAAGACAACCGAATAAACCTTTCTCCTGAACCAAAATCCATCCCCGAACTGGAGCAAGTTCCTTTCGAGTTCGTATATAACCATACGATGGAGTATCCAACAAACTGTGGATCTTCGTAGTGATATGGAGTGTCCTGGAGAAATAAAAAGGTGATTTAGGATTGGCGAATAAATACTTGGTTTGGTCGTGAATAGTAGTCGCAGTTTACTTTTCCCTCTTACTAATTCCTTGCTTTGTCTTAACTTAATACCTTCTGTACACCATCGTTATGCTAATTGGTTTTCTTCATTCCCCACCGGTCGGCACCAGCCTAAGGTTTGGAAGAAGACTATCCAATTTGCGTAATAGGTGTACTATTTCCTAAACCAAGGAGTACTCGCAACCTGAGAGAAGGTAAAAGGAAAAGACAACTGAATAGTCTTATTCGTTTTCTCCAGAACCGGAAACCATCCTCGAATAAATTCCTTCAAGTTCGTATATAACCATATGATGGTTTTGTCCAATGGAAGTGGACGTTCGTAGTAATACGGGGTGTCCTGGAGAAAAGGGTAAAAGTAGGAGTGGCAATGAGGTTCGCAACTCTGATAATCCAAAAGCCAGTGTTTAAGAAGGTTCGGTTAACTTGGTTACTGAGTCATAGTCTTAGGGTCGGGTCAATGGTCGCTGCCAAAGAGAGAGAGAAAAGAAACACTCAGCGTGCACTCTAACCTAGATCAGAATGGTTACTAATTTATCTAATCTAGAAACCTCCCACTGTACCGTCAAATTCTCCTCCAAACCTGAAAGAAGAATTGGTCGGGATCACCCGAGGAGTAAACCAACTCATCAGTGGGAATCGGGATCCAACTATCATCGCATGATAACGTGACGGAATCCGCTCACGTCATCACACTCCAGAAGGTATGCGCATATCTGGCAAGTTTCAGTTTCTTTAGAAACTCCCGATGTGATTTCTGCCCCATGCTCTTATGACCTTGACGAAGGTCAACAAATCATAAGTCACATGTCAAGTTCTACCCGTCATTGTCCAGGTTAATTTGAACCCACCAGTACAAGCCCTTGACGAAGGTCAACAAGGCTATACGACTGTCACAAACCAACGCATCTATCTATGCAGCAGAAAGGTAGCAAGCAGCTACCATTCACCATGCCTTGACGAAGGTCAACAAACGTAGCATGAATACTACGTGCTACCCGTCTGAAATGACGGAGGGCTACAAATGGTTTCTGGCGAAAACCTTTAACGTAAAGAACTTGATATCGTTGAAGGAACCGGATAGATTTTAAAAATATAGTGACGAAAACCATTGCTAAAGAGGTCACTCCCGGTGAAGGGATCTCGGCTCTTTCCCCGTAGAATGAGGTGCAGGATATTCCAACTGAATACCACTGTGCAAAGCAAAAGTAATCGGCTATAGTGAAGTTATTGCCCTGATGCAAACTTTTGTCCAATGGGTTACTCCCAGTGAAGGGATCTCGGCCCTTGCCTCGTCGACTGAGGAGCAGGATATTCCAACTGAATACCACGATGCAAAACAAAAGAGAACGTCCTTTCAATAACAGCTTTTTGAAAAAGTGTTCCAACAACATCAGATTAGGTTTGTTTAACTTGCATTGATCCGAATCAATGCAGTCCCATCAATGGATCACACCACAAAGAACGAAATATAATGATGTACGCATATGCCTTCCGCATTCGCCACTGGGTCCCGTCATTACCCGTTAGGTTAGCTAACTAACGACAGAGTGGGGACTGGACTAGAGGGGATGCAAAACATATACAACATCTACTAATATATATACCAATATATTATATTCGCTCAAGGCGTGATAAAATGCAACATCACATAAAAGTACAACATCACAGAACAATACAGATATCTGGGATCCCCGGGTTTCACAGAGCCACTACTGAAACCCGACGTTCCCCTGGTCGTGTGGATAGCCTGTGCAATGAAATCCTAGACCCCTACGGGCGCGGCAAGTTACCCTCCAAAACCTGAAGCGAGGCAGCCCCCTTCAGCGACGTGAATGGACCATCCGGCACTTCACGGAATCCGGCAACTTGGGCACCCCTCCTGGGTCAACCTGTACCCCCTACGAGTGCAGCGAATAGCCCGCCAATTCTAGAGTAAAACCCCCTCCGTCTCAATGCCATGAGATGCGGACTTGTTGCCCTCTAGAACCCGGTTATCCGTGCACCCCACCGCGGGGTAATCCTAGTACAGAAAGTAAAATATACATACAACGGGTACATCGACTGCAACCTGGTCGTGCCCCAAAATAATAATACAAACAGGCAGTGACGGCAGTCCACATGTCGGGCGCTCGCCCCGCAATATCAAATGTACATAATACAACAAAACACTGTACTAGAATTGCACCCAGGCTATCCCCACGACCGATCCGCAACATCACAACAATACACAGAACATCAACGTGAAAGTCACGTTTGCAAATCCGTCTAACCGGGCTATAGCAGGTAGACTGGATTTACCGATCAAGTGACATTCACGGTCGCAGATATAATGTAAATACTGTGAAACAATGTGTTTAAATATCCGATCGATCAAATTTTTACCAAGTGGGCCCCAAGCTTTACTGTAGCAAATAAAGAAATTCTGGGCTCAAAAAGAATGTTCCAAAACCCCTATTTTCTCTGTTTAAAGATTACTGTGCAAAATTGGTGCACTGAAGTCTCTATACTGCGGCGGAACCGCGGCCTAAAGGAGGGTTTGGCCGCGGTTCCGCGGTCATCTTGCCGTATCAGTACACCAAATTTTCACAGATGTCTTATCTTTCTCTGCACATCACTTTGCAACATACTGAAAAAATTTTGGACTCCAAAAAATTTCGACAGAAACTGATGTGAAGAAAAATACGGTTTTTAGAAAATTGTTCGATCGGAAATGTAAAACACATTAGACAAAGCTAGACTATGTTAATGGCCTGGCTCTGATACCACTGTAAGTGCACGGCGGCGCCCCGGCCACCATCCCGAGGCCAAATGGTGAAGCGATGGTTAACTTTAATTTTTCAAACCGGCACCACCGCGCACTAAAACCCGGATCGGGCCATTAACTAGTCCTAGCTAACTACAAGATGGGAAGAGAGATATACCGAGTGATCCGTGTTCTCCGGTCTTGTCGTCGTCGTCCCGATCTCCTGCAGAATGTCCGGTCTCCAACTCGTCGCCGGAAGAGCACCACGTCGCCGGCTTCTTTTACGGGCTCCCACCTCTATACCGAGGCAACTCGAGCACGAAGTTGGCGAGCCGACGTGCCCAAGGTTTGCTGTAGAATGTGTATAGAACCATGTCTCATTTTGGGGTTCATGGAGGTTTCCATTTTGTGGAGGAGAATGAACTGTACTTTGGAGGTGGAACTATGGGATTTTTGTGAAGCTAAAAGACCAAAAATCCCCACATGAAATATTGGGACAGCCCCCCTTCACTTGGCCGGCCATGGCACTTGGTGAGGTGAGAATGAGAGTGAGTGAGTGAAAATGATAGCCACAAGAATAATGCAACTGAGATGAAAAGTTATCATATCAAGAAATGATCACAAAGAAACTCCAACACTCATACAACCATAATAATCCATCATCATCACCAAAAAGTCATGCCATCATGACACTACAAGACTAGCCATGATGACTAAAGAAAGTCAAGCAATGATGGTGCAAGTATCATGATACAGTAATATGCAATGACCCCCTTCCAAATTGCTTATTTGCACAATTGCAAATAAGCCCTCCTCTACCAATCTTCGGCCAATGAACGATACAAAGGAAATTGGCCGAAATGGAAAGCAAACTGGCAACTCCAGAAAACTGGTGCCGTAATAAATTAAAGGAAAACCCCGATACTGTGTATACACACCTGTATCTGTATTCCGACCGAAATACAAATGTAATGAGAAAAATTTACACCGTTCTATACTAGGATCCGGCTTATACCAAAGCCGGCTAGTAATATCCGTCCGATCCTGATCCGTGCAATACCTCACGTATCTGATCGAACCCTGCCATATAACCATACGGCCTCTAGTACTAACCGTCCGATCCTGATCCGTGCAATACCGCACTTATCTGATCGAACCCTGTCATATCTCCATACGGCCTCTACAGCGTTTCGCCCGAAACTTGAGTAACTGTATGTGTGGTGGACTCTAAAGACTCGTCAATACTATGGTTGTGGATTTAACCACTAGCACGTCAGAGGTATTAGCCATACGTGACGGGCTACCAGCTATTGACCAAAATGGACGTCGATGAGCAAACTCGTCCTGACACCCTACTGAGCCTGTCAGTGACAATATCCGTACAGTCCGGTCCGTTCGTCTATGAGCATCGCATGGCGGGCCTAGGGGGTTGGTAAAAGTCAGACCCCCAAAAGTGGTACAAGTCATGTTGGAGTGTAGCCCAGAACACCCTGAGATACTACTGGAATACCAACCAGTAAATCTCCTGCCTCAGCCGAGGGCTTCGTGTAATGGCTCTCCTAGACACAGCGCGACCTCACCCCCAATACCGGGAGAGACGAATCCCTGAAGATCCGCTCACTGCCTCCATGTGGCTCGGGACTGTACCCAACTAAAACCTGTTTGCACGTCTCCTTTGAGCGTGGTAGGGTAGTAATCAAAGTACAGTGGGAACTAACACGAGACAAATGACGATCCCCAGGTCGATGAACTAACCTGTACACATGTCACCAGGGAACTGCTATCTGACGTCAGGTATAAGACCAACTAGCATGTTCCCGGCGAATCCTGTCCGGTGTACTCATAACCCAATGAGCACCTGTATACATCTTAAGTGAACCAACTGACACCAGTGGCTTGTGAGACCGGCCACCGCCCCTCGTCGGGGTCTCGACTGTATATACTAGTCTACTCTGGAGTATCGATGCCCTGTCTCGAAACTCCCACAACTAGGGACCATTTAAGGATGTGCTTATAGACTACCAGCTCCCATGTATATGATCGACCTCATACTGCTGGCTTTCAAGCAAGAATCTTAGGGGCTCTATCAACGTGCAATAGTGACCTGTCAGGTCACCTAAAGCAGTACACGATGATAAAGATGAACCAGATAGCATACTATCATCTCGAGTAAGACTGTCCTATCGGGATAGGTCTTCCCTCAATCGTTGCAATCACGTGCCTGTGATCTAATAATTGACTCTGAGGGCACTATCTCCAACACATATCCCCAGAATGATCGTGGTAACTCAGCGTTACTCATCATGGAATGAACCATATCCAATAGGGTTCGATTCCTCCTTTCCGATACACCGTTGTGTTGTGGTGTGTATGGAGGAGTAAGCTGAGAGAGAATTCTATTCTCTTTCAAGTAACCCAGAAACTCGGCACTTAAGTATTCACCACCTCGATCAGATCTCAGTGTCTTTATACTCTTGCCTGTTTGTTTTTCCACTTCATTCTTGTATTCTTGGAATTTCTCAAAGGCCTCGGATTTATGCTTCATTTAGAAGACATATCCATACCTAGAGAAATCATCCGTAAAAGTAATGAAGTAGGAATAACCACCTCGCGCATGTGTAGGCATTTGACCGCACACGTCACTGTGTACGAGTCCCAAGAGCTCGCTTGCTCTTACCCCGTGTCCAGTAAACGGAGTCTTTGTCATCTTTCCTATGAGACAAGATTCACAAGTAGCATAAGATTGATATTCGAACGGATTCAAATATCCTTCTCTATGTAACTTAGTCAACCTTCTCTCATTGATGTGACCAAGTCTACAATGCCATAAGAAAGCTTGATTTATTTCTGGAGACTTTCTTTTAAGTGTGTTCTGGACATTGAAAACCTGAGCTTGACTCAATACGTATATACAGTTTTGTAATGTACCTGACCCAATCATAACTTGATTTAGGTGGATGTGAACCACATCGCTTATAAAAGTAAAATCATATCCTTCTTTAGAAAGTAAGGATACAGATATGATATTACAAGTTGTACCTGGTACATAAAAACAGTTACGCAGAATCAATATCTGCCCAATTGTCAGTCCAAGATGATATTCCCCTACGGATTCAGCGTCCATGCTCATTCCGTTAGCAACTGTGGGGGTCATATCACCTATCCTGGTAACCCTACGGTGTCTCAGAGCCTGTAACGAATTACAGATGTGAGATCCTGATCCGGTATCCAATACCCAGGAAGTAGGGTTAACTGACATACAGTTCTCTATCACAAACACACTTGAGGCTGAAGCCACAACATGCTTCGAATCCTGGCTACTAGCTTTGTCAGCCCTGCAATCATTCTGCCAATGTTCATTCCTGTAACAATAGGAACGGCCCTCTTTTACTATATCCAGTCCCGAAACTTTTGCCGTTCTCCTTCCTTCTGCTTCCCTGGTTTCCTTCAGGGTAGGAGGCAGAGACTGTAGAATCAAGTCAGTATCTGACTCGTTTCCCAACGCGGTCTCTAGGTCCTGGAGCTCATCAATACAGCTAGTCATTGTAAGGACGTTGTCCCCTACAGATGACCCGTCAGCCAACCTCGCTTGAATTAATTCGTTCGAGGTCTCATATCTTGCGATATGAGATTGCTCTCCATATAAATCTTTGTTATGGAGAAAGATGGAAATTAAGTCCATCTTCTCGTGCTGCTTCTGGTATACACTATAAACTGAAGCTAACACGAGGCACTTAGCTTTCGCTTTATCTTTTTCCTTTGTCTGACGGATATCCATATCCGCGACAGTGGAAACTGGACCTGGGACGGCGGGATCTTGAGTAGTAATAGGGTGGTCCAGCTTGTCATAGGCAATGGACATCTGGACAGATTTTTGCCACTCATATAAGTAAGATTCAGTCAATTTATTATCTAGATGTAACCTAATCATGGTCACAAGGTCGCTGCAATTAAGAGAGAGAGAAGAAAATACCATTAGCATGATGCTCTTGCAAGTTTAGAGTGGTTTTAATTTATCTAAACAGGATGGCTCCTACTGTTTCTCGAATCCCTCCTCAAACCATAAAAGAAGAATTAGCCAGGACTATTCTCACCGTACAATTCTTGCTTAACCGTTCAGCCAGGTCAGTGTCGATACTTCGAGGGAGGTTTTCCAACGCTTTCGCGAAGTTCCTTAATTAAATAACCTCTTTTCTCTGGGGACGTAACCCAGCTGACACCTTTCTAGGCACCTACTTGGTTTATAGCATTGATCGTTAAGTGAAGATCTCCTGATAAGTAGAATATACTCACAATAGGATCGGGATCCAAAATATCATCGTATGATAATGTTGAAGGAATCCTACCAACATTCATCAAACTCCAAAATGGTATGCTCTCTCTGCAAATTTCAGTTTCTTTAGAAATTCCCGATATAAATTTTTTCCCCATGCTCTTATGACCTTGGCGCTGGTCAAAATATCATAAGTCACATGTCAAGTTCTACCCGCCATTATCCAGGTTAATTTAAACCCATCCGTACATATCCTTGACGTTGGCCAAAATGATAATACGACCGTCCCAAACTAACTCATCTATCTATGAAAACAAATGAATATCCAGCAGCTACCAAATACTATGCCTTGGCGTTGGTCAAAATACATAGCTTGAATACTACTAAATACCTAAATGAAATGACGGAGGGCTACGAATAGTTTTGGAAAAACCGTGAACGTAGTGAACTTGATATAATCGAAAGAACCTGATACTTTTAAAAGGAGTGGTTAAAGCTCCGCAATTAAAAAATTCTGATCCATTTTAAAATAACCGAGTAGTTTCTTTTAAATTTGTTCCAACGATTGAACTTTGGTTTATTTTCTTTGCATTATAATAATGCGTCCCATCATTTATCCTATCATTGCAGAAAACAACGAAAATACCACGTCCTCTTATGACATCCGCATTCGCCACGGGGTCCCGTCATCACCCGTTAGGTTACTTAACTGACGACAGAGCGGGGGCTGGGCTAGCGTGGGTGTAAAACATAAGTGACGTCTAATAGCTATCATATATAGATATTGTACATTCGTCAGACGCAATAATAAGCATTCCAGATCACAGATGAACTTTATTGGATTTATTAGCAATTCGCATTTGCTTTGAGCCTGCAATAAAAGACGGATTATATAGTTGTGATGAATAGCCATTACCCCACCCTAGACCCCTACGGGTACGGCAAACTACCTGCCAAGTACCCGAAGTGAAGCTGTCTCCCTCAACAACGTGAGTAGGCCAATAAACACTTCGACGTACCCGGTAGTTTGTGCACCCCTCCTTGGGTCTGTCCTAGGAGCAAAAACAGTAAAAAGAAATAATACAACGGTGGCTACAACCGCAACTTGAATGTGCCCCGCAAAAGAATATTACATCAAATTACATTTACATTGAATGAATGAATATAAAACCCATCTCAAACCCCGGCTAATCATCACAACAGTCCAACACAGTTCATATTCACAAACAGTAAACATTACAGAAATGTGCAACCCCTGCCAACCGACATACTAGCAGTTAGGGGAGGTTTACGAACACATTAAACATTACAGATAAAAACCCAATTAGCAAATGTCTTAGAATATCGATCGAATACCATATTCCGTGTCTACCCCAAAAGCAAACCTGCACTGAAGCAACCTGGGTAGAAACAGAGCATACAGGAAAACAAAAAACACCAAAATATGAATTACTGTGAAAATCCGAGTCAACTCGGCGTTGACTCGGCGGCAGACCCGCGGTCAAAAGCACCTTATTGCCGCGGATCCGCGGCCGTCTTGCCGAGTTAGGGGCTCGCATTTTCCCAGTTTTCTTACAATTCCCTGCTGTGAATTTTAAGGTATGGAAAATTATTTTTCAGACACTTTTAAAATTAACAGAAACTAGGAATATCCAGGTTTTTGTTTTCGTGTTTTCCGTCGATCGAACTTCTAATCAGTTGCTAACAAGCTAGTAATGGTTTAGTTGGCTCTGATACCACTGTAAGTCCATGTCACGCACTCCACGAACTTGCGGGGAGGCAGAATATATGAAAAACGATTATCAAATCTTCGTAACACGGACTTGAGTGCATGAATCGTTATCTAAACCATTACTAACAAAAAGCTAGAGGTTTAACTACTCGGATACGAAGTTATACCTCACGTTAGGTGTCCTTCGGGTCTTCATCGCTTTCCTCCACTCCTCGCAGGCTCCTTGGAATATCGACACCTCAACGGCCTCCTCGAATCAAAGACGATCCACCTGAAAGCTCCTACGCCAAGCTTAATTTCAAACTTGAGACAACTAGGTTGCTTGAAGTGCTAATCTAAGCTACCTAGGGGATATAAAGTGAGGTTATGGATGTATTAGTCTAGCTAACCTTTGATCTCAACTCATGAGAGGCTAGGGTTAGGGTTTGAAGAGAGAGTAAGCTTGAGGAGAGAGAAGGTGAAAATGATAATCAAAAGAATAATGAACTCATATGAATATATCAACCATAACAATTAATCAAATAAATAATATAAATGATTTATCATCATGGTTAGATTCATTCATCTAGTTTGATTCACCATATGACTCATTAATTCATTAATGAATCATTTAATGTAAAGGATGAATCACACAAATGAGTCATTAAGCAATTAATGCTCATACCACCTTAACCCCTTAGTCACCTCTCTTCTAGAACCTTCCCAACAAATTACGAGAATGCCCCTCCAATCCGTGAAAACACGGAAAAACTTTAGACTGTATAAATCCAATAACCCGATACTAGAATCTGGCTTAAACAAAAGCCGGCGAGTAAAAACTGTCCGAAAAGTCGTACGTGCGTAAACACACGTACGCATCCGAACGCTTGTCGTAAAACCATACGACCTGTATATCGTTTCGCCTAGAGCAGGGAAACTCTCTGTGTGGGACTCTAAAGACTCGACACTACGGTAGCAGTGGGTTTAACCACAGACCGCAAGCGGCACTAGCTGTACGTAACGGTCCCTTGGTAGATGTCGATAAGAAGGCCGATGAGAAAAACCATCCGAACCCGTACTGAGCCTGATGTGACAATCTTCGTACAGTCCGGTCTGTTCGTCTAAGACTATCGCATATCAAGCCTAGGGGGCGGCAAGTGTCAGTCCCCTAATAGCTGTATAAGTCGTTTCGGAGCGAAATCCATTACACCCTGCGAAGCTACTGGAACCTACCAGTATATCTCGCTTGCCCTGGCCAGGGACTTTGCGTAATGGCTTTCTGACACAGTGCGATATCAACTCCCAATACCGGGAGAGACGAATCCTATCTAACCGCCACTGCCTCCAAGTGTTCGGGACTGCACCCAACTACTACCTGTTTGCACGACTCCTTTGAGCCATGCTGGGTAGCAATCTAAGAACAGTAGGACTCACTCGAGGCGAAGTAGCAGTGTTAATTCTGTGGACTATGTTGTACTCATGTCACCTGGGAACTGTTAACTGACGATGGGTATAACACCAACTAATCAGTTCCCCGGCGAGTCATGTCTGGTGTACCCATAACCTAACGAGCACCTGTATACTATCTTTAGTACGACGTACTGATGGCTGTGGGACAGACCATCTCCCCAACTGGGATGAGAAGCGTATACACTTAGTCTATTCTGGAATATCGATGCCCTATCTCGATAATCCAACGACCAGGGACCTGTATAGGATGTTGCTTACAGACTACCCAACCCCCACTAGTGTGACTGCCATCACGACGCTGGTAATCAAGCAAAGATCTTATGGGCTCTACTAATATGTATAAGTGATACGTTACAAGAAACATATGCATATATTAAAGTAGACTCAAACCAAGTAGCATACTACCGTGTTTAGCAAGACTGTTATATATTCAACTGTGAATATCCCAAGCTTCCATTAAGTAATATACAACCTAGTATGATACAATAATGTCCCCTAGGGCATATACACTAACATTAATCCTACCATTGCAGAAAACAACGAAAATATGACGTACGCTTATGCCATCCGCATTCGCCACGGGGCCCCGTCATTACCCGTTAGGTTACTTAACTAACGACAGAACGGAGGCTGGACTAGCGCGGATGCAAAACATAAGCAACGCCTAAATAGATATCATATATAGATATACTCATTCGTCACATGAAATGATAGCCATTCCAGATCACAGATGAACACATTGGATATACTAGGAATCCGCAATTCGTACGAGCCTGTAACGAAAAGCGGATTACACGGTCGTGATGAATAGCCAATACCCCACCCTAGACCCCTATGGGTGCGGCAAACTACCCGCCAAATATCCGAAGCGGAGCAACCTCCCTCAACGACGTGAGTAGGCCACTCGGCACTTCGAGATACCCGGTAGTTTGTGCACCCCACCTTGGGTCTATCCTAGGAGCAAAAACAGTAAAACAAAATTATACAATGACGGCTACAACCCCGACCCGGTTGTGCGGCCAAAAATAATATTACATCAATTTACATATTACATGAATTGAAAGATAAAAGAAAACTCTCATCTCATAACCCCCCCGGCTATTCATCCGCGACAATCCAATGAATTCATATACACATACCATCATCATTACAGATCACAGATATGTGTAACCCCCGCTAATCGATGTATAGCGATTAGCGGACGTTCAATACATATAACACATCACAGATATATACCCGTCAGCTTAAGTCTTTAGAAGTTCGATCAAAATACGGATTTTCAAGCCCCCAAAAACTAATTTTTCTTTCTGTAAAATCTGGGCAGAAAAAACATGTCCTAAAAATCCCAAAACAGCCCCAGAAAAACACTGCAGGAAACCTTTTCCACGACCGAGTCAACTCGGCCGCGGAACTGCGGCGGGAGCATGCTCCCGCCGCATTTCCGCGGCGGTTTGACCAATTCGATAGACCAAATTTATTGTGTGGGTTTTAAAAAGCCTGAGCCGATTTTTAGTGTCAGATTTATTAATTTTTGAACAGAAAAAAATTCGGCAGAAAGTATACTTTTCGGGCGTGTTTCGCGACTTTTTCTCCGATCAAATTTCTAGTTACTTTGCTAACATGTTAGATAGTGTTTAACTAGACTCTGATACCACTGTAAGTCCACGTTACCTCTCCCGGTACTTACGGGCTTGCGGAAATGATGAAAACGATTTTTCAAAAGGTGGTAACATGGACTCAAAATACGGATCTTTGTTAAACAACTACCTAACAACCTAACTAGAGTTTTACCTACTCAGTTAGGGGGCTATACCTTTCTTGAACTCCTTCGTCTTCAACTTTTTCCGGTGTATGGATCGGCCTCACCTCGTCGTCTCCTTGCGCCGATGATGGATCCACCTGAAAGCTTCTACCTTTGGCTTCTTCTTCGAACTTGAAGAAACTAGAACACTTGGTTTGCTAAACCTTGTGAACTAGGATGAGTAGAGAAGTGATATGGGTTTTCTTTTATCTCTAAGGCAATGTTTCTCAACTCATGAGAGGGTGTTGCCTTGAACTAGAGAGAGAGCAAGAGGAAGAGTAAGAGGGAGAGCTCAAGCAAGAGAGAGAAATGAAATGAGAGAATGAGTAACTCTTTTGCCATCCAAGCTCTCATAATCCAAAACCATCATAACAAAAATAGTAATCAAGTATCGTGTGATGGTTCAAGTCAAAATGGCTATATCATTTCATGCACTCATTTTGCAAAAACAAACAAGCAAGCAAAAGTCTTTGCTATGAAATGATAACCATTGTCATGATGATGGTCAACTAATCCAACCTAGTCAACCGGTCAACAAAGTCAACAAAGTCAACCCCTCAACAACCATGTCACTATAATACTTAATTAATATTATTGTTAATTATATTTCTTATTCTCATTAGGGTTTAGCCAAAATTCAATAGTCAACAGTCAACAGTCAACAACCCCAATGAGAATCCTCTGCCTCTGTCTCTCTGTCAACTGTACATACACACCCGCATCCGCGTTCCGAGGAACACGAATACAAACGAGATAAAACTAATCCCAAAATGTACACTAGGATCTGGCTTAAACCAAAGCCCGCTAGTGTTAACTGTTTGGACACCAAACGTGCACAAGTGCACGGATGTGACCGAACCCTGTCGCAAAACCATGCGACCTCTACTCTTTTACCTAAAGGCGAATAGCTTTCTGTGTGGGACTCTAAAAACTCGACACTACGTTGGCAGCGGGTTTAACCACAGACCGCAAGCGGCACTAGCTGTGCGTAACGGTACCCAGGTAGATGCCGACAAGAAGACTGACGAGGTGAAATCCATCTGAACTCCTACTGAGCCTGAATGTGACAATCTCCGTACAGTCCGGTCTGTTCGTCTGATACATCGCATGGTGGACCTAGGGGGCGGTAAACGTTAGTCCCCTACTAGCGGTACAAGTCGTGTCAGAATGTAGCCCAGAACACCCTGAGATAACACTGGAAATCTACCAGTATATCTCGCTTGCCCTGGCCAGGGACTACTCATGTAATGGCTCTCCTAGACACAGCGCGATGTCAACCCCCAATACCGGGAGAGACGAATCCTTTCTAACCGTCACTGCCTCCAAGTGCTTTAGGACTGCACCCAACTACTACCTGTTTGCACGACTCCTTTGAGCCGTGGTAGGATAGTAATCTAAGTACAGTGGGAACACACTCGAGGCGAAGTGACAGTGTCAAGTCAGCGGACTAAGCTGTACTCATGTCACCTGGGAACTGATAACTGACGATAGGTATAGTACCAACCAACAGTTCCCGACGAGTCCTATCCAGTGTACTCGTAACCTAACGAGCACCCGCATACTATCTCAAGTACGACGTACTGACGGCTGTGGGACAGACCGTCTCCCACACTGGGATGAGAAGCGCATACGCTAGTCTACTCCGGAGTATCGATGCCCTGTCTCTATAGTCCTACGACTAGGGACCTGCATAAGGATGTTCTTGTGGATTACCCAGCCCCCACTAGTGTGACTGCCATCACAACGTTGGTAATCAAGCAAAGATCCTAAGGGCTCCACTAATGTGTATAGGTGATATACTAAAATAAACACATGTACACACTAAGGTAGAAACAAACCAAGTAGCATACTACTATATTGAGCAAGATTGTCTATACAAGGTGAATATTCCAAGCTTCCATTAAGTAATATACAAATTAGTATGATACAGTAATGGTCTCTAGGGCATATACACTAACATGTGTGTGTGTGAACCTTTACTCTAGGGTCTCGCAACTAAGAAACTAAACTGAAAGTACTTTCTTCCAATTACACTAAATCTAACCCATGGTCTCCTAAAGCTTTTCTTGCTAAGTATTCATATCTCGCAATAACACTAACACACACACACACACACACACACACACATATCATAACACATCATATCCCACGAAATTGCGGGTGTGCTATACGCCATCCACCCGACTTCCCCCGTAGATATACTTCTACTCACCTGGACGCCTTGGCTAATCTGATCCGATTTCAGCTCTGTCATTTCCGCGCCACATCCGACGTCTCGGCACACAATCCTATAAACGTACACACAAGGAAATAAAAGAATAAATATATATATTCGAGGACCCAAACAAATACAAGTCAACCACGCGCACTAACTAAACGCGACACGCACTTGGTGCATAAAACGCGCTCGCGACAACGCCATAAACCACAACTAGGGTCGCCATATGTAGCAACTACTAAACCAAAAATCCAATCGCACTAACCGCGCATTCACAACACACTAAATATATATGAAATAGGGTGTATATGATCAAAACCTTAAACTTTATATAAAATCGATTTATTCCAAAAACCAAGTAAGCATCAATTAACCGTTTTAGTACAAAACTTGATGTTTTAACAATTTTAGTGGACATAATGCTCAATAAATATCTTAATTAGGTCACACAACCATTAACTAGATTTTTAATTTCACATATTTTCATTAATCCTAAAATCTAGTTTGAAATTTATAGAATTAAGATAATTCAAAAGTAACAATTTGCAATTTAGCATCTACTTTGGATTTTGCATGTCTTAAGGTATTAAACTACACATTGCAACCTTAATGATGTGATAAAAACCCTAACTTGATCCAAACCTTCTCTTGAAATTTCTAACTTCCAATTAAAACCACAATTACACACCTAATTAGCTTGGATTTAAGTAATTAACTAAACAATTAACCATAAGGTTAGAATTTATACCTCTCAATTTATGGATCTAACTTGACAAATCCTGGCCTCCAAAATGGCTTATTGCTTCAAGAACCCAAGCTAGATAGGTCAAGGAAAAAGGGTAAGGGTTTAATGGAAGAATTAGTGAGGTTTTGTTTGGGTTTTTGAAGAATTTTGGAGAATTTTAAGAAGAGAATGAGGTGGGGAAAGATGGGGGAGCTGCTGCTTTGATAGGCTCGGCCAAGGAGAGGGGAGGGGAGAGAGATGATGTGGGTGTGGGTTTGAAGTCAAGAATTTGTCCATACCTGAAATATAATAAGCCTATACTTCATTCTTTATTATTTTCTTTTTTTATTTTCTTTTTATTTTAACTTGTGAGGAAAATATCAATGGGGAATTGGGGCTGCTCATGTTGGGCCTGGCCAAGTGTGGGGAAATAGGGGTTTGTGTGTGTGTATAATTTCCCAAGTCAAGAAAAACCCTTCAAGCCTCATTAAAACACCTCACATCAATTTCTATTTTTATTTTATTTAATCTAGCATTCTAAAAACATCTAGAACCATGAGGAAAATTTTAGAAGAAAGAATATGTTACAAACTAGATTCTAGGTTTTTATGGTTCACGAAATTTGTATTAACCCATTCCAATTTGTAATTTTCACTAATTAAATGTATTAGTGAAAGCTTAAAATAATATTAAAACACTTAATTATGGAAAATATTTTTGTAAACTAGAAATTTAACAGTGAGCAATTAAATACCAAATACTTGCAATTACATGGCTAGAATAGGTATATTTAATTCTTTGTTGAAAAATAAATATATCTTGGTTTTTATGGAAAACACCAGTTATTTTAACGATTATCGGAAATTTCAATTAAATGATTTTCAAAACGTTACAATCTTCCCCCCTAAAGAAAATCGGTCCCCGAATTTAAATTAAAACTCTCCTAAATACTAAAACATTTCAGCAAAACAATCAAGTCGTCGGGGCTCCAAATTCATCAATACTTAAAACACATCTCAACGCAATGCATGCGCATGAAAACTAGTATATAACTCAAAATCTAAACTCTGTCAAGCATCACGCAATCATCGGAGTCATGGCGAAGATACCAATGTCAAAGTCCAATACGAAAACCAACATGATATACTCAAAACTATAATATGTACATAGTACGCATCGTTGTAAACTTGACAAAACATCTGAAAGAAATGCATGCCAAACCTTTTTCAAGTCACTGTGCGATGCGCATCTCACGACACAAGTAGCGGACGTTTATTGTAAAAAAATAACTATATATATATCCTTTGTTTAACATACACGTCCCGCTGTTTTGAAAATAATTTAGAAGGGTTTTCTTTGTAAAATGTTTCGTGTCATCTCGGACATGTCGGAAAATATTGAGACTGAAGCTCCTTTTTGGAAATCCCTTCGGTAACTATCGATGCATGCGAAAACATCTAGGTACTGTTCTCAGAACAACCATGTTCGGTTACTAACCCAAGTAGTAAATATCATACAAACGTACTGCTCAAAGAAAACCATACTCTATAGTATATGTAATAATGTTACGTGCGTCTGGTGCGCACAGAAATCGAAATCATTAAATTTGCCATACGTGTGCACAGAAATAAAGTCTAAGTGCATCGGGTGTGCACGAAAACACCTGTCAAGAGCAACGGGTGTGCCTTATAACAATATCAGGTGCATCTGATATGCACGAAAAATCCTGATTTAGTGCATCTGGTGTGCACCAAAATCGCATCAAGCGCGCCAAGTATGCGCAAGAATCCAAATCAAGTGCACAAGGTGCACGAAAACAAATATCGAATATCACAATCAAAATCGATGGTATATAACATACATCAATCCAAATCAGGTATACCGTGGTATATAATCTCAAAACTACGTGCATCATCGTGCACAAAATCGAATCGAAGTACAAAAAGTGCAAGAAAACTACACCGAGAGCACAAGTCAAATCACCTACATACCATAGGCATGAAATCAAAATCAAACATCTCGAACGACATCAAATCGAGGTCGAGTGCAACTGTAGTGCACAAAATCTCAATCATGCAAATAAATCGCCCAAAAATACTGAAATCCAAAATGACGGACACGTGATAGTCGAATCACCAAATCGTAAATCGTAAAAATTGTCGTCGATATGTCCTTCCTTCAAAGTTGAGAAGGTGTCGGTGCTTCCAAAGCTAGCAGAGCAAGATATCTACTTGCCTCATATTCATGGTCTAGCACCTTGTGCCCTTAGGCTCTTGTCTCTCACTGTGGATTGTCAGTTACGTAGCTCCTCGGCTCAACGGCCCAATATGGAATGATGACGGAAACAGTTCCGCTCTGGCACATCATCAAAAATCTCTGGCCAATTATCATGGTCACTCATAACATGTCTCATCGATGATGCCGAACTCTGGCTTACTAGGTGTGCGTGTACGACCGATCCTGGTTCCAAGTCTTCTCGTATGGTATTTCCAGAAGATTCTTGTCAGGGTCTCTCCCAAATCTCGTTTCTGCCGAACTGTTTAGAATTTATCACCCTTTACCAAATCCGTTTATTGTTTTGGAACAGCTGCATACTCATCACGACTTCTTCTAAAAGATACATCCACAATCAACGCCTCTGCGTGCTTATCGCATCTCTGATGTCAACGGTGTGGAACGTCATCTCATCAAAATCTGGTATGAACCTCTTACTCCACTTTTCTCTAATGTTGACTGATTCGGACTCGTTTCTTCGTAGCTGTATGGACTGAGCTACAACGGCCATACTCATATCTGGAGTCTCCCTTCCGAAACTACGAACTCGACAGCTCAATATCTAGTGGTAGGTATCTTGTCAATTACCTTCTTGGGAACCCGCTCAATTTATCGGAGTGATGCGCTTACGCTCGTCCTCTCTCAATCGACTCACAACGTTCCTGTTTGAAGTCTTCTCTAGCTAAAATTAATCAATATTATGACCTCGCATTAGGGTATGCAAACGAACCACACGTCCTTGTCATTCATCCATGGGTGACTAGCGATCATCTATCATATCTCTAAGTACAAACTCATGCTGCAATAGTTTCAAACATCTGGGGAGATATCCTGTCAGGCGCAGCAACAACTGGCTCATTCGTCCGCATGCTAAACAATGCCTCAATCCTCAAGAATAGACGATACATTAACGATCATCATATTCCTAGCCGGGCTCTAGCAGTGGCCCAATCCTCTGGTGCTGGTCTGAACGTTTCGAGAAATCTTAGTAAAAACAATCCATCAAAACGCTCATGTCACGAAAAACACAAATAAACGACACATCTATACAATCGTGTGTCACCGGAATTACGCCCTGGTCAGTTCTCGTCCAAGACGAGCTCATGCTGACCGCAACTCTAGCCGCTGCTATCTCTACCCGTGCAACCGTGCTAGCAGAAACCACCATCCGACATTGATGAAGATAGATCAAAGGAACGAATAGAATACGGTGCAAAGAAATGTACATCATAAGGCTTCTTAAGCAGAGTAGCGTATCGTAAGTATGCCGCGGAACATACACACGGTAGTTCACTCTACTTAAGTCACATACTCATCAACCAAGGTCAACCTACGCGAAGAAAGTTCGGGTCTAATACCCCCTCGACCAAGTCTAAGTTCCGTAATGTCATGACCTGAAGGTATGGAAGGTGACTGACACTTACATTACGAAACGTCTAAAGGCATAACGTAATCTAAGTAAGCTGAAGCTCAGAAATCTAAACCATTTAAAAGAAAAGGTGAAGGAAAATATGTTTAAAAGCAACATCAAATTTTTAAAAAAATTTTGGCAGAGACTCCATTGTAAAAACTAGCCCCAAACGGGTATAAACAAGAAATATATACACAAGCAATAATAAACGGCATCCCCAAGAGGGAGCTAGCTCTTCGACAATTTGCGGTCACAACCACGCAAGAAAAATAATATACAACGCCGAAGGGCGAGAATCAAAACTCAAAGAAAACCATAAAAACCACCAGAAAACCATAATAATACAAACACGACTCTAAGGTCGAAAGAATAAACAACTAGTCTTCTAAATCTATCAAGTAATACAAGTCTGGTTGATGGAGCTTACTAGATACAAATGTAATGAATAAAAGTACAACGGCGGTCATGATACAAGTGAACCAACCTACCAAGCAATCATCCTAAATGAAATAGTGTGCCAACAAGCCGCCAAGGAAACCTGTACATCTGAACCTGTAAGAAAATTTGGCACAACATGGGTGAGTTACCAACTCGTGAGTAGAAGATATCTGCGAGAAGAAATCGCATGCACGACGATCTCCTAGGTCATGATAATATACATATGTAACACTAGTCATCTAGTAGTGACAGTGTAATAATCTATGCATAAGTGCAATACTCAGTGCATCGTGTCAGTGTCACTAAACAGTAATGGGTCACATATCTGATGTATGAATGCATCATGAATGAGAAAATCAACCATGAAATCTGAATAATCTGATATAAGAAAAATATCAATGCATCTTGTATAATAAAACTGAAACCTCATAAGTGAAATCGACAGAAATCTGTGTCAAGCATCGACACAAAATAGGTATATCTCTGTATCTCAATATCTCATACCTCTGTATCTCGAATCTCAATATCTCTGTATCTCGGGGTCCGGCAGTCCGGCTCGGCCCATATCATCCAATCCCAAAACTTAAAAAATTTCCAGAGAGGGGTCCATTTTGTTCGTTTCGGGTTTGATCGGAGTTTTAACTTCGTAAACACATCGCCTAATGCTCTAGCTAGGCTCTGATACCACTGTAGGGTTCCTAGGCACTCTTGTGAAGGTTCTTAAGGCATCAAACATGCCCGGATTAAATTTTAGACGTGCCGAACAACCCAAAGCCGGGATCTTTGCTAGATTATTAGGATTTAACATGCAATAAGATAACTTTTATCTAAGTGTGAGGGATTACAACCTTTGTAGTCCGCTCCTTCACTTCACAAGCTCCGAGTAGAAGTCCCTTTGCCGCGATCCACGATCTCCCGGACTCATGAGAGGCTCCACGACTTGAACGATCCATTCTAGCTTGTCGTAATCCAAATCTCCGATGATCTACCTTGAAGTTGCTTCGACTCAAGCTTTCTCACTCAAAAGAGAAGAACACCCTAATCACATGGGCTAGATGAGATGAGGATGAGAGAGTAGTGATTTTGCTTTCTTTTAATATCATTTTCTCATTTTATTTCATCACTTAAGGATTTTCAAGAGAGCTTCTTCAAGAAGAAGAAGAAGAAGAAGAAGATAATGGAAAATCAATAATGAGATTAAAAACCTTTTGTGATGAATAGAAAGAATATATGATTGAATTGTAAACCATGGTCAAGGATGAGTGGATGAGAATGAGTAGAGAAACAACTAGGGTTAGGGTTTGGTTTGGTTTAGAATGTGTCATCACAAAAGATCTTTGTAATGACAAAAGAAAGAAAGCTTCTAGAAGGAACTTGAAGCATCCAACCCTAATCAAACCTTAACCTCAATTAATCATCCTTAAACATGTTTAACAATTAATCATATCATGTCACAATAATATATATCACATATATATTATATATTTGCAACAAAAGAAAATAATACAATTAACATATATCTCATATATATCAATGTATTATCCAGTGAGAAAATGAAATAATAAAGCAAGCCAATATTAGTTAATATAATAATATATCATATATATTATTATATATTAAATCATCGAATCAACACTTGATCCGACGATCCGGCTATATCGAATATAACCGACTAATATATCATGTACCGATTCATCGAATCAACACTTGATCCGATGTCTCGGTTCAGATCTAAATATCGCGAGAATATAATACGGTATCCCATATCGCATTATTCTCGGTCCTGCACATATCACATATGTGCCTCTACTCCGTTTCGCCTGAGCCAAGAAACCTCTGTGTAGGACTCTAAAGAATCGTCAATACGCCGGTAGCAGGTGATGATCATATCAAACACCCACAAGCTGCAAGCGGTCAGCTAAACGTAACAGCCACCCAGGTATTGAGCGATCAGAAGATCAACAAGCTAGCCTGTGCGTTCTCCTGTGAATCCGATCAGTAACACTCCCGTACAGTCCGGTCTGTTCGTCTGATATGTCGCATATCAAGTCTACGGGTGGTATACGTCAGACCCCAGTAACCGATAAGTCGTGTCGATGTGTGGCTCATAACGGGTCGAGAAACTACAAGTAACACTTACCAGTAAATCTCTATATCAGCCCTGGCCAGGGACTTCCAGTTATAGCCAATCGAACACAGCACAACATCAACTCCCTATACCGGGAAAGACGAATCCCCTCCTATCGCTCATTGCCTCCATGTGATTCGGGACTGTACCCAAAAGCCACCGTTTTGCACGCCCTCTTGGACGTGGTAAGGTGGAAATCAAAGCACAGTGGGAATCACACAAGACTCCATGACGATCTCGGGTCTACAGACTACCCTGTACCTGTGTCACCGGAGAACTGCCATCTGACGTGTGGTATATCACCATCTGGGAGTTCTCGGCGAGTCCGTCCAGTGTACCCAGTCTCCACTGAGCACCCGTACACCATCTCTGATGTCAAACACCGATGGATATGGGATCATCCATCGCCCATCATATGGGTCAAGATGCGTATACGCTAGTCTACTCTGGTGTATCGATGCCCTATCTCGATATACCCTCGACTAGGAACAGTTATTGGATGTACTCATCGACTACCGCGGCCCCACTAGTATGATCTCATCATAGTCCCAGTAGTCGAGTACAGATCCTAAGGGCTTTATCAACATGTGAGAGTAAAACAGTAAACCAATACAAGTCAACATGTTAAGATAAAGTGAAACCAAATAGCATACTATCATAACGAGCAAGAAAGTCCTCTCTGTATATATCTAAGCATCCATCATAATATACATCATATGTACAACAATGGCCTCTAGGGCATATACATAACTAACAATCTCCCACTTGCACTAAGGCCAGCTGCTGTAGTATCTCATACCTAGCATCCCGAATAATCTCTCAAACTGTATCTGGGGAATAGCCTTCGTGAATGGATCCGCAGTGTTGTCCTTCGTATCTACTCTCCTAACCTCGATCTCCCGGCGATCAACTATCTCCCTGATCAGGTGATACCGCCTCAGAATATGTCTGGACTTCTGATGGGACCTGGGTTCCTTGGCCAAAGCCACAGCTCCATTGTTATCGCAATTCAGAGGTATTGGATGCTCAATGGATGGAACCACACCAAGTTCACTAATGAACTTCTTGATCCAGACAGCCTCTTTGGCAGCATCGTTGGCAGCGATGTATTCAGCCTCCATTGTTGAGTCTGCAACGGTATCCTGTTTGGAACTCTTCCAACATACCGCCCCTCCATTGAGGGTAAAGACAAAACCCGAATGCGACTTAGAGTCGTCCTTATCACTTTGGAAGCTTGAATCGGTAAAGGACTCCACCTGGAGTTCTCCGTTACCATACACCAAGAACATCTCCTTAGTCCTTCGTAAGTACTTGAGAATGTTCTTCACTGCTGTCCAATGACTCTCTCCAGGATCTGCTTGATACCGACTCACTACACTTAGTGAGTATGCTACATCGGGTCTGGTACACAGCATCGCATACATGATAGAGCCTACTGCCGAAGCATATGGTATCCCTTGCATGCGAGCTCTCTCCAAATCAGTCTTGGGAGACATCTCTTTGGAGAGAGTGAGTCCAGAGATCGTGGGTTGGTTCCCACGCTTGGATTCTTCCATACTAAACCTCTTTAGTATGGTGTCAATGTACCTGGATTGGGACAATCCCAGTATCCGTTTAGATCTATCTCTATAGATCATGATTCCCAATATGCAGGAGGCATCACCTAGATCTTTCATTGAGAATTTCTGTGATAAGAAGAGCTTGACTGATTGCTGCATAGGAATATCATTTCCTATCAAGAGTATGTCATCCATGTACAATACGAGGAAGACAAACTTACCCTCTGCTACCTTCTTATAGATACAAGGTTCATCTATATTTTTGATGAAGTCAAACTCTTTGACTACAACATCAAAACAGATGTTCCAACTCCACGATGCTTGCTTTAACCCATAAATGGATTTAAGCAGCTTGCACACCTTTCCGCTGCTCCCACTATCTACGAAGCCCTCTGGCTGAGTCATGTATACGCACTCTTCTAAATCACCGTTTAGAAAGGCGGTCTTAACATCCATTTGCCAGATTTCGTAATCATGGTATGCAGCAATGGCAAGTAAGATCCGGATGGACTTAAGCATAGCCACTGGAGAAAAGGTTTCGTCATAGTCCACACCTGGTCTTTGACGAAAACCTTTTGCTACAAGTCTAGCTTTGAAAGTCTCAACTTTTCCATCTACACCAAATTTCTTTTTAAAAATCCACTTGCTCCCAATGGGTTTTACCCCTTCAGGAGCATTTTCTAAAATCCATACTTTATTGGTGTACATGGATTCCATCTCAGATCGCATTGCATCCAGCCATTTCACAGAGTCACCACTCGTGATGGCCTGCTCGAAACTAGTTGGTTCATCATCATCCATGATGCAATCCTCGCTTCCACCATCAATGAGAAAACCGTAGTATCTCTCTGGTGGACGAGAAACCCTACTAGATCTGCGGAGAGGCTGGGGTTCGTCGGGTACTACTGAATCCTCTGGTTCCAATAAATCATCAGTTGTAGTCTGTGGTGCTGGAACCTCTTCCAGCTCTACCTCTTTGCCACTAATTTCTTTTGCAAGAAATTCCTTTTCTAAAAAGGTGGCATATTGAGAAACAAACACTTTTTGTTCCTCAGCGTGATAGAAAATATATCCTTGAGAATTCTTAGGATATCCCACAAATTTGCAAAGAACTGATCGTGCCTCGAGTTTGTCTGGATTTTGTCTTTTGACATAGGCCGGACAACCCCATATCTTAACTCTTTTAAAATATGGTTTCTTCCCACTCCATATCTCATGCGGTGTGGTAGGCACCGATTTAGACGGAACTTGATTCAATAGGTATGCTGCTGTTTCAAGTGCATACCCCCAGAAGGAAATAGGTAACTCAGCTGTACTCATCATCGAGCGCACCATATCTAATAGGGTGAGATTTCTCCGCTCCGATACACCGTTGTGCTGTGGTGTATAAGGAGGAGTAAGCTGAGAGAGAATCCCATTCTCTTTTAGATAATCTAGGAACTCATTGCTTAAGTATTCACCTCCTCGATCAGATCGAAGAATCTTAATACTTTTGCCCGTTTGGTTCTCTACTTCGTGCTTATATTCTCTGAATTTCTCAAAAGCTTCAGACTTGTGTTTCATCAGGAACACATATCCGAATCTTGAGAGATCGTCAGTGAATGTAATGAAGTAGGAAGAACCGTTCCTGGCATGCGTAGACCTGGGACCGCATACATCACTATGTATCAGTCCAAAGAGTTCGGTAACTCTTTCTCCGTGTCCATTAAACGGAGCTTTGGTCATTTTTCCTTTGAGACATGAATAGCAAGTATCATAAGATGATAATTCGAACGAATTCAAATAACCATCTCTATGCAACTTAGCCAGTCGTGTCGCATTGATATGACCAAGTCTACAATGCCACAAGTAGGATTCGTTCATATCTGAACTTTTCCTCTTGTGTGTGTTTTGTATATTGAGGACTGTATTCTGATTTAGAATGAATATGCCATTATGTAACGAGCCTGATGCAATCAACTTTTGATCTAGGAATATGTTCATAACATTATCCTTTACTACAAAATTATATCCCTCTTTACTCAATAAAGAAACTGATATAATGTTGCACATCATGTTCGGTATATAATAACATTCATTTAGAATCAGTGTATTACGACTTGGTAATACAAGGTGATATTCGCCAACTGCTTTGGCTGCAACATTTGCACCGTTCCCTACTAGAACGGAATGATCATCCTTTCCCAGTTCTCTACCTTTACGTAGCCCATGCAACTGTTTGCATATGTGGGATTCTGATCCGGTATCTAATACCCAGGACGTAGGGTGAACTGAGAAACAGTTCTCAATAACAATCACACCTGAAGAAGATGCATCAACATGCATGTTCTTTTGGCGGCGTGAGAATCCAGATATTCTCCTGTTTCCTGTTCAGTCTTATAACTCTTATAAGAAAGAACGGGTCCAACGTTCCCTTGCTCAGTACAATAATCAGGTTTAGTCAATACATCCATATTATTATCTTGATTATGGCCTGAAATGGTCGCTACCGAGAGAGAGAGAAGAAAACATTTTAGCGTATGCTCTTGCAAGATTAGATTGGTTATTATCTTATCTAATCAGGATGTCTCCCACTGTTTTTATCAAATCTACCTTAAAACCCTAAAAGGTAAGATTAGCCGGGATTAATTACACCCTACAATTTCGTCAATCTTTCAGCCAGATCAGTGTCGGTACTTTGAGGGAGGTTCCCCGTGCTTTCGCACGGACCTAATTAAAGTAAACCTCGTTTTCCCAGAGGCATAACCTCGTTAACACTTTTCTAGACACCTACTTGAATGACTAATTGTCCTGTGTAAAACTCTCCCAGGAGTAACTCTTACTCGCAGTGGGTATCGGGATCCAACTATCTCATAGGAGGTATGCAATCTCATTGCAAATTTCAACGCTTGAAATTCCCGATAATATTTTGCCCCTAGCAATTTATGACCTTAACATAGTCAACAAATCATAATTGCTAGCCAAGTTCAACCCGTCATTTCCCGATTGAATTAAATCCACCTGCACGACCCTTAACATAGTCAACAAAGTCGCACAACTACCCTAATTCAATCACATCTCATGTTTTAGTAGATAAGTACTAATTAGCTACCGCACACTACGCCTTAACATAGTCAACAAACGTAGCACGAATACTAACTAGTCTTTATCTGAAATGACGGAGGGCTACGCAGGTTTTTCAGAAAACCCTGAGCGTAATGAACTTGATATCGTCGTAGAATCGAGTGTTTTTGAAAAGGAGTGTTTTTGAGGCTTTTCTTAGTTTCGCTAAAGGGGTCACTCCCGGTGAAGGGATCGTCGGCCCTTTCCTCATCGAATAAGGTGCAGGATATATCATATATACCGCTGTGCCAAGCAAAATACTTAAAGCAATCAAAAGACAAACCACATTTTGTAGCATCTGCCAGTTTCGCTAAAGGAGTCACTCCCGGTGAAGGGATCTCGGTCCTTTCCTCATCGAATAAGGTGCAGGATATATCGTATATATCACTGTGCAAAGCAAAACTGTAGCTACCCTTTTTTATAAAGTTTTTTGATTCTACAACATCTTTAGGTTTCTTTTCTTTTATTAATCTCATTAATAAATATCCCATCAGCTTATGCTTCCTAAGCATCACAGAAGAAACGAAAGCAGTAATATTTATATATCAGCATATATATATAGTATAAGCATTCGTGTCAGGAAGTAATATGATCTCATCACAGAACATTGCAGCAGAAGAACATATATGAAATATTGGATATACTAGGACGTCCGTGTTTTCAATACGAGCCTGTATAAAACACGGATTCCACGGTCGCGACGAATAGCCAAACCCACATCCCAAGACCCCTACGAGAGCGGCAAGTAACACTGCCAATTCTAGGGTTAGGAGACCCGGTCTCGACTCCTCGAGATGGCCTCCCACTGGACCCTAGAACCCGGTTACTTGTGCTCCCCACCTTGGGTCTACCTAATGCGGAAAAGTAAATAACATACACTGGTGACAGCAACCGCATCCTGGAAGTGCCCCAAATAAAAGAATATTACATTACAAATGAATTTTACATGAATGAAAATAAAAACCCTCATCTCACATAAAACCCCCGGCTATTCTGATCGCGATGATCCAATATAACATATCACAGCAACACATAATATCTCATATCATCAACGTAAGTAAATATGCGCATCCCAATTGTCGTTGACATATAGCAACGAAACCGGCGATATCACATATTACACTTACGGTCACAGAAAAGAAAGTGTAAAACTACAATATTTGGAATCCACAATTACTTTAGACATCATAAATCCGAAATATCACATACTCCGCATTTCATGCCTAACTCTATGAATTCCACATATTGTATCACATTCCAGATAAATATACAGTATTAAACTTTCCGAACAGATAATCAAACACCCAAAATTTCCCAAAGTGCTCAACTCTTGAGCGGAGTTCAAATAATCCCAGAATATGTTACAGTACCGGTGATCCAGCCGTAGAAGGGTCAAGCCAACGCCTCACATGTAGCACGCCGTACTACCCCAAACCCGAAGGTTTAAAAGGCAGTTCAAGACGGTCATATAATCGAGTTAAGGTTTGTTGTCTTCTAGAGGGTCCACCGCTTAACTTGTACAATTTTCCCGAAAGATTTAAACCCGAATAAATTTCAACACTTGAAAGTTTGCCATACCGGGAAACAGTAAGTTAATGATATCCGTTCAAATAGTTTAACAGTTTCTAAATATCCGGAAAGAAATACGAATTTAAAATTTCCGATCGAGTCTACTATTACAAAACAAACCCCAGAATTTTAAACACCTGGAACAGATTAAAAATACCCAGAATAGTCAGCAAGTACCAACGGTTAAAACCATGAAGCCACGTGTCCCAATCCTACAGTGCCGCCGCTGAACCGCCGCGAGATCCATGTTAATGTCGCGGATCCGCGCTCAGTTGGTGGAATTGTGGGCATGTGTTTCATGGTAATTCTTAGAATTACCTGCTTATTTTTTTACACATATTTAATTCTGAAAAATCCCAAAACTTAAAAAATTTCCAGAGAGGGGTCCATTTTGTTCGTTTCGGGTTCGATCGGAGTTTTAACTTCGTAAACACATCACCTAATGCTCTAGCTAGGCTCTGATACCACTGTAGGGTTCCTAGGCACTCTTGTGAAGGTTCTTAAGGCATCAAACATGCCCGGATTAAATTTTAGACGTGCCGAACAACCCAAAGCCGGGATCTTTGCTAGATTATTAGGGTTTAACATGCAATAAGATAACTTTTATCTAAGTGTGAGGGATTACAACCTTTGTAGTCCGCTCCTTCACTTCACAAGCTCCGAGTAGAATTCCCTTTGCCGCGATCCACGATCTCCCGGACTCATGAGAGGCTCCACGACTCGAACGATCTATTCTAGCTTGTCGTAATCCAAATCTCCGATGATCTACCTTGAAGTTGCTTCGACTCAAGCTTTCTCACTCAAAAGAGAAGAACACCCTAATCACATGGGCTAGATGAGATGAGGATGAGAGAGTAGTGATTTTGCTTTCTTTTAATATCATTTTCTCATTTTATTTCATCACTTAAGGATTTTCAAGAGAGCTTCTTCAAGAAGAAGAAGAAGAAGATAATGGAAAATCAATAATGAGATTAAAAACCTTTTGTGATGAATAGAAAGAATATATGATTGAATTGTAAACCATGGTCAAGGATGAGTGGATGAGAATGAGTAGAGAAACAACTAGGGTTAGGGTTTGGTTTGGTTTAGAATGTGTCATCACAAAAGATCTTTGTAATGACAAAAGAACGAAAGCTTCTAGAAGGAACTTGAAGCATCCAACCCTAATCAAACCTTAACCTCAATTAATCATCCTTAAACATGTTTAACAATTAATCATATCATGTCACAATAATATATATCACATATATATTATATATTTGCAACAAAAGAAAATAATACAATTAACATATATCGCATATATATCAATGTATCATCCAGTAAGAAAATGAAATAATAAAGCAAGCCAATATTAGTTAATATAATAATATATCATATATATTATTATATATTAAATCATCGAATCAACACTTGATCCGACGATCCGGCTATATCGAATATAACCGACTAATATATCATGTACCAATTCATCGAATCAACACTTGATCCGATGTCCCGGTTCAGATCTAAATATCGCGAGAATATAATACGGTATCCCATATCGCATTATTCTCGGTCCTGCACATATCACATATGTGCCTCTACTCCATTTCGCCTGAGCCAAGAAACCTCTGTGTAGGACTCTAAAGAATCGCCAATACGCCGGTAGCAGGTGATGATCATATCAAACACCCCCAAGCTGCAAGCGGTCAGCTAAACGTAACAGCCACCCAGGTATTGAGCGATCAGAAGATCAACAAGCTAGCCTGTGCGTTCTCCTGTGAATCCGATCAGTAACACTCCCGTACAGTCCGGTCTGTTCGTCTGATATGTCGCATATCAAGTCTAGGGGTGGTATACGTCAGACCCCAGTAACCGATAAGTCGTGTCGATGTGTGGCTCATAACGGGTCGAGAAACTACCAGTAACACTTACCAGTAAATCTCTATATCAGCCCTGGCCAGGGACTTCCAGTTATAGCCAATCGAATACAGCACAACATCAACTCCCTATACCGGGAGAGACGAATCCCCTCCTATCGCTCATTGCCTCCATGTGATTCGGGACTGTACCCAAAAGCCACCGTTTTGCACGCCCTCTTGGACGTGGTAAGGTGGAAATCAAAGCACAGTGGGAATCACACAAGACTCCATGACGATCTCGGGTCTACAGACTACCCTGTACCTGTGTCACCGGAGAACTGCCATCTGACGTGTGGTATATCACCATCTGGGAGTTCTCGGCGAGTCCGTCCAGTGTACCCAGTCTCCACTGAGCACCCGTACACCATCTCTGATGTCAAACACCGATGGATATGGGATCATCCATCGCCCATCATATGGGTCAAGATGCGTATACGCTAGTCTACTCTAGTGTATCGATGCCCTATCTTGATATACCCTCGACTAGGAACAGTTATAGGATGTACTCATCGACTACCGCGGCCCTACTAGTATGATCTCATCATAGTCCCAGTAGTCGAGTACAGATCCTAAGGGCTTTATCAACATGTGAGAGTAAAACAGTAAACCAATACAAGTCAACATGTTAAGATAAAGTGAAACCAAATAGCATACTATCATGACGAGCAAGAAAGTCCTCTCTGTATATATCTAAGCATCCATCATAATATACATCATATGTACAACAATGGCCTCTAGGGCATATACATAACTAACACAACTTGCCACCTCAGCACTTCAACTTTGCACCACAACTCTTACCTGTATGCCTACAGCTCAGAATGACACAGCAAATTCCAGAAGACTCCAGAGACTTTTGCCAGATCAGCAAGCTTTGGGATCAATACTAAACTAGCCTTGTATTCTAGAAACTTCTCTCTAAACCCTAGCTTAAACCCTAAGCTAAGCCTAACTAACTACTTCTAGAAGTCTTTCAACAAACTTTTGGAGGGAACTTCTCAAGGCTTAGGGTTTGGGTGATCTATAAATAAGACCCTAGGCTCACTTGTAAAAAGGGATCCAATTAGCTAATCATCTTTAGCCAATCTAGTATCAATCTAGACCCATTCACTCTCTTTCTTCATCTTCTTCTTCCACAAGTCTAGTGAGAAGGCTTGTGTGAAACCCTAACCCTAATTCCAATCAAAAGCCAAGATCCCAAGTACCCCATCAAGAAAGAAGCCTTGCAACCTTTTATGAGTCGAGCCGATCTTCAACAAAGCAAGTGGTCCAAGCCGACCCGCGACTCACGGAGCCGAGTGAAGCCCTGTCAACAATTTAGTTCTTCCTCTTGTAGTTCTTGAGCGACTGTAATCAAATTGTTGATATAAATAAAAGGTGATATTCTTTTATCTTGTTTTCTTTAAATTCTTGCATCATGATTCAATCTAAATTTCTAGTTGTAATTCTTGTTGTGATGTTTGAGTAATACTCCGCTCGTCGAGGAGTCGAGACGATCAATAGAATGATGATGTAATATATCTTAAATCGATTCTTGAGTCCTACGAGTTTGTAAACCCTAGCAAGTTCAAGAATCGACAACCCAATTCGTTGCGATTCTTTCTTGATTGATATCGATTGAGATTGGGGAGTTACGATCGTTTCTTAAAATTGCTAGAGGCTAGAATGTGAATGATATCGACGAAAGAACAAGGGTTAAATGATGAAACCCTAGTTTCATCAAGAAAGCCCTAACTCTCGTCGATCATCATCGATCTAGTATCAATTCTTCGAAGGACAAGAACACGATACCTTGAGATTACATCACGTCTATAGATCCGATCGATTCCTACGAGCCTCATTTAGATTCTTGACATTTGGTTGGAAATATCATCGAAACCCGATTATCGATTGTTTATCATTTCTTGATTCTTGATTAGATTAGTGACACCTGAATCAATCGATAAAATCTTGAATCATGTTTCTTTTCTTTTCGATTAACTTTTCAATTCAAACAAATCAAATATAAAAACGAGTCGCACAATCCCTGTGGACGATCCGCACTCGCTTACGATCTACAATCGACACCGTAATTAATTGCGGTCAAATATAATTCTTTGATTGTGAATTCTATTCAATATTACCGACACATAGAAACTTATTCTCTTTATTCGATTTACACAAACAAGAAACTCTTATCGATCAAATGAAACCGTTATCGGGAATCATTTGATGTGATTTGATACTTTTACATCCAATCAAGAAAATATCAACAATCAAATGGCGCTGTTGCCGGGGATTACGCGCTAATTCATTTCATATTAAAGTTTGAATTGAAAGATTTATTTCATTGTGATTTTTGAGATCAAAATTCGTGCAAACCCTAAACAATTTGTTGTGTTTCATTGCAAGGAGATCTGGTGCTTGCTGGCAATTAAAGAAATTTTTTGGAATATACCAGAGAGCAGAGGGAGTCTACAGAGACTCTCTGAAAAATTTTGGTGAAGAGATCCTACTAACCGACCGCGGAAGCGCGGCATTAGCCATCATTGGCGGCGGAACCGAGGCACCTTGGACTCATCTCTGTGCCAAATTTCTTCAGGTGACTTCTTACCTTCTCCTCTCTCCTCTTTTTAGCTCCAACTAACAAATTTCTGCAGGATTCTTTGCAAATAATCGCAGCTCGCAAATTGCAAAATTAAATTTGTGCGTGATTTTGTTTCTTGGTTGTTTGCATTCTAAATACGGATATTAAGGGGCACGGCCAAATCCAAATTAGGTGGGGATTTCATTACCCTTCCTAGGCCCCGAAAACCACAAAAACTTGCATCCGCATTGACCCACATTAACTAAAAAATATCTAGAGATGACTCTAAGGACCGTCGCGCTCACTTAGGACAAGAGAAGGCCATGGGTAATTCATTACTTATCCGCATTTTCTGGTGGTGCCTAGAAAAGTGTGTCGAAGGTTAGTGGTTATTAATTAGGCCCACTACTTACGTAGTGGAGTACCTTCCTACTTACCTGGCACTTACCTGGCCACAGGGGGACAAAGAAGCAGTGGAGGATTCTATCCTGCGACTTGTCTTTTGGCAGTTAGGAGCGGTCTAGAGCCGGACCTAGGTGACCACTAGATTCTAGAGTTTGTGTGCTGCATTTGTTGTGTCGCATCATATTTTTCAAAAAAAAATCCGTCTCTTTTTCAAAGCAAACACCGCATTCATTCATTTACCCCTAATTATAAGCCAACGCTGCCACTTGTACTAACCCTTTTTAGTACAAGATAGGCTGCACACGGGATTCTAGTGCCCGTTTATTCCGCGTACCCTTTATCGACTCCGAAGTCGATATTTCTCTATTTACCTTTCCTTTACCCACTACCACACCCACACCGATGGATCCGACTCCATCAAACTTCTTTAACCCTAATCTGCTGCCATCCGTTGGTGCGCAGAATCCACCCCGCATCTCTCTCCAGGAGAGGTGCTATCCACTTCGAGGTCCTCTTTTGACCTGCTTATCCACACCACCAGCCAATGGGGATAACTTTGAGATTAAACCACAGTACATCAACCTTTTACCCAAATTCCACGGACTCGAGACTGAGGACGCTTACGTTTTCATCACAAAATTTGAAAACGTATGCGCAATGATGGGTACGTCACAACTTTCAGTGGATGCTATGCGTCTACGACTTCTTCCATTTACCTTGTGCGATATAGCCGAAAAGTGGCTATATAACACTACCGCACATTCTATTACGAATTAGGAAGAATTCGTCGCTGCATTCCTTAAGAAATTCTACCCAATACAAAAGACAGCTCGAATCCGTAGCAATCTGAATCAATTTGCCCAGCTCCCTACTGAACCATTCTCTAAATGCTTTGAACGTTTCAAGGATCTATTGGTTCAGTTTCCTCATCACGGCATCCCGAGATGGGAGCTTTTCCGAATCTTTTATGAGGGTATTAACCCAAACACTAAACAGAGCCTTGAAAACATGTGTCAAGGTAATTTTATGACCAAGGATGATGAGGAAGCTTGGAAGTATTTAGAAGAGTTCGCTGAAAAATCACTACAGTGGGAGAGTGGAACCCAACCATTGAATAGGGGTGGCGTACACCAAATAGATGTGTCCATAGGTGTTCGAGCTGAGATGGCAGCAATGCGAAAGAAGCTTGACGCTATGGAACACAAATTTTCTGCAGCCTCCCTAAACCAAATGTCGCTCCCAAAACTGTTTGTGGGTGTTGTTCTGATTCGTCTCATTTAACGGAAGAATGTCCATTAAACTCTGCGTTTCAAGGTCACGAGCATTCTAATGCCGCATTTCAAAGACCTAGAAACGATCCATATTCTTCCACGTACAATCAGGGTTGGAGGAATCACCCGAATTTCGCTTGGAACCAAAACCAATCTCAAAACACGGTTCTAAACACGAATAATTTTCAAAGGGCTCTTCCTCCACCACAACAGCAACCCCTTCAACTCACTCAGCACCCCTACCAGTCACAAAATTTCCAAAATCAGGTCAACACTCCTACACAGTCTAATCCTATGACCTGTTCTGACGAATTCTCTCAATTCACTCAGACCATGAAATCACTTTTATCAAATTTCATAGAGGTTTCGACTGAGGTTAGATCTTCCGTCAGTGAGATAAAGAAAAACTCAGCGTCCCAAGATGAGAGTATCAGATCGTTGGAAGCTGAAATCGCACGCCTTAAAGCCGAAATGAGTGCGAGAGAAAAAGGGAAACTTCCCTCTCAACCCCTACAGAATCCTGGGCATTACAATGTAAATGCCATCACAACGTTGAGATCGGGAAGAGTGCTGAACAATCATGTCGGGGAAGGTATTGATGATATTGAAAATCCTATCATTAACACCCCGGCTGAGACCTTTCCACACACACACACACACTTCTCCTTCTGATCATTCTTCTTCTACCACACCACCTTCTCGCGAGCCTATTCTCCATTTCCCACTAGGCTCAACACCTCAACCCAACCCTTATAGTTCTCCACAGACGGTCCCCACACCTCTTTTGGGATCTCGTCTACCCCCTCATCCTTCTCCTATGATGGACCCTGAGCTTATTGCGAAAGCTCCTTACCCGAATCGGTTAAGGGGTAATAGAACGAGTCCTCATATGGAGAAAATTATGGAAATGTTCAAACAGGTTAACATCAATATCCCTCTCCTAAATGCAATTCCACAAGTCCCCGCTTATGCGAAAATTCTTAAGGACTTGTGCACTAGGAAGAGGAAGACTCAAGTGCCAAAGAAGGTCTTCATGGCTAATAATATCAGCACTGCTTTTATTCCCCAGCTACCAAAGAAACGAAAGGACCCAGGATGTCCTACAATATCGATTTCTATTGGGGGTAAAAACATAAATTTTGCTCTTTTAGACCTTGGCGCAAGTGTTAACCTCCTTTCATATTCTGTATATGAGCAACTAGGGATTGGAGAGCTGAAACCTGCTCACTACACTCTCCAGATGGCAGACCGATCTATCACCAAACCAAGGGGTGAATTAGAGGATGTGTTGATAAAGGTCGGGGAATTTGTTTTCCCTGTAGACTTCATTGTGCTCGACACACATCCTGTAGTGAACCCCCGGGGCCAAATTCCGGTGATTCTGGGTCGTCCTTTCCTTGCCACTTCCAACGCTGTCATAAACTGTAGAAACGGTTCAATGAACTTATCATTTGGAAATATGACCATTGAACTAAATATCTATAAAGTTGGAAGTCAGCCATCAGAACCCTCTGCTCATATTTTAGATGTGTGCTCTGTCCATGAGATCGCTCCCGATAGTTGTGGAGCTGAGGAACTTTGCTTTACTGATCTCGATGACATTACCACATCTCTGTTTGACTTTACACAAGATCTTAGTGAAGACACTTTACCTACACTTGAGTCCTGCAATTCTGACTTTTCTCCACCCAAGTCTGTATCTTTCACAGGCTCTGAGCTTCTTTGTAAATCCAAAAATCACTCAATGATCCCTCCTTCTATCATTTCTCCACCTGAATTAGATCTCAAAATTTTACTGTCTCATCTGAAATATGCTTATTTAGGTGAGAAGGAGTCTTTACCGGTTATAATTTCTGCTTCTCTAGCATTAGAGCAAGAGAATGCACTTTTATCGGTATTGAGATCTAACAAAGAGGCGTTTGGTTCGAGTATGGCGGACATCAAAGGGATTAGTCCCTTGATAGTTGAACATCATATACATGTGATGGATGATGCCAGACCAACCCGAGAACCACAAAGACGGTTGTCATGAAGGAAGCAGTAATGAAAGAGATCGTTAAATGCTTAGATAATGGTATTATATACCCCATCTTCGATAGCCAATGGGTGAGTCCTATACATGTCGTTCCCAAGAAATCCGGCAACACTGTTATTACCAATGAGGCGAATGAGTTGATTCAGACACGCACCCAAACTGGGTGGCATGTATGTATCGATTGTAGAAAACTCAACGCTGCCACGAGGAAAGACCACTTTCCTCTACCATTCATTGTTCAAATGCTGGAACGCTTAGTGGGACGAGAGTATTGTTTTATGGACGGATACTCAGGCTATAATCAGGTCCCCATCGCCAAAAAGGATCAAGATAAAACCAATTTTACTTTTCCTTTTGGTACCTTTGCTTACAGTCGCATGCCCTTTGGGTTATGCAATGCTCCCGCTACCTTTTAGCGGTATATGATGGGGATATTCTCTGATATGGTAGAGAATTTTCTGAAGATCTTTATGGACGATTTCTCGATTTTTGGAGACTCTTTTTCCGGTTGCCTAGCGAATCTTGACGCTGTTCTTACTCGTTGCAAAGAGAAGAACTTGACTTTAAACTGGGAAAAATGCCATTTTATGGTCCAAGAAGGAATTGTTCTTGGACATGTCATTTCACAGAAAGGCATTGAGGTTGATAGAGCTAAGATAGATGTCATTCAAAACCTCCCTCATCCCAAAAGCGTCAAAGATATTCGATCTTTCCTTGGCCATGCGGGCTTTTATAGGAGATTCATTAAGGACTTTAGCAAAATTGCTAGACCTTTAACTCTTCTCCTGGCCAAGGATACGACCTTCCATTTTGACTCCGACTGCGAGACAGCTTTCGACTCACTTAAACACTCACTCATTTCAGGCCCCGTTTTATCATCACCAAACTGGGACTACCCCTTTGAGCTAATGTGTGATGCATCCGACTTTGCAGTAGGTGCAGTCTTAGGACAGCACATCAAAAAGATGCCACACGTGATTTACTATGCTAGTAAAACCCTGAATGATGCGCAAATCAATTATACAACCACAGAAAAAGAACTTTTAGCGGTTGTATTTGCATTAGAAAAACTCAGGCCTTACTTAATTGGCTTACCTATAGTTGTGTATACTGACCATTCCGCTTTAAAACATCTTCTGGCGAAGAAAGATGCAAAAGGTCGACTAATACGTTGGATCCTTCTGTTACAAGAATTCGATCTTGTTATCAAAGATAAGAAAGGATGTGAAAACATAGTAGCTGACCATCTTTCACGCATCTCTTCTTCCCCTGTAACCCTGCCGATCAATCACTCGTTTCCTGACGAGCAACTCTTGAGCATATCCAATGAACCATGGTTCAGGGATATTGTGAACTATCATGCCACGGGACTGATACCCAGCGATTGGTCGAAACAGGACAAATACCGTTTTCTATCCCAAGTAAAACACTTTTACTGGGACGGGCCCTATTTGTTTAAATATTGTCCTGATCAGATCATTCGCCGGTGTGTCCCGAATGAAGAGTTCAAGAGTGTTCTTTCTTTTTGTCATGATCCGGCCTGTGGGGGTCACTTTGGTCCTAAAAAGACAGCGGAAAAGGTTTTGCAATGTGGATTTTATTGGCCGACCTTATTCAAGGACGCATTTGACCATTGCAAAACCTGTACACAATGTCAGTACACGGGTAGAATTTCCCAGAGGAATGAAATGTCTCAGCAACCCATCTTGGTTGTTGAAATATTCGATGTTTGGGGCATAGATTTTATGGGTCATTTTCCCAACTCCTTTGGGAATTTGTACATACATCTGGCGGTTGATTATGTCTCAAAGTGGGTAGAAGCCATTCCATGTCGCACTAATGACAAGAAAGTTGTCATTAAGTTCTTAAAAGAGAATATCTTCTCGCGATTTGGACACCCACGCGCTATTATTAGCGATAATGGGACACATTTCTGCAACAGATCTTTCGAGACTCTGATGCGAAAATACTCAATCAACCACCGACTTTCTACACCCTATCATCCCCAAACAAGCGGGCAGGCTGAAATCTCAAACAGACAAATCAAACTTATCCTAAAGAAAACTGTTGCTAAGAATAGAAAAGACTGGTCGACCAAACTAACGGATGCTCTTTGGGCATTCCGAACTGCATATAAAACTGACCTAGGAATGTCTCCATATAGGATAGTGTTTGGGAAGGCATGTCATTTACCAGTTGAGATAGAGCATAAAGCATTATGGGCTATTAAAGAAATAAATTTTGATCTAAACTTAGCTTGCAACTTTCGGAAGCTGCAACTAAATGAGCTAAGCGAACTCCGCGATGAAGCTTATGATAACGCTGTAATTGTAAAGAATAGGACTAAGTTTTTTTCACGATAAAAACATTTTGAGGAAAACATTTTCACCTGGTCAACAAGTCCTTCTTTATGATTCACAATTACACCTTCACGAGGGTAAGCTCCGATCTCGATGGAAGGGACATTTTGTTGTGCGGTCTGTATACCCGCACGGGGCAGTGGAGGTAGAAAATGTTAAAAACGGCACCTTTTTCAAAGTGAATGGACACATGCTAAAGCCGTATTTTTCCACTGACCCCACAGAGGAGCTCTTGTTCTTGCAAGAGCCAGTTTATTTGGATTAAAATTCCCCTGTCTCACCTTCATGTACAGTATATCATTGCATCATTTTTTGAATGGAGGTGAGTGAAAAGAGTAAGTTTGGGGGAAGTTCTTCGCTTATATATTTTTCCCCCACTAATATTTCCCCCCAGGCTTACAGGTTTTGTAGGTATAGCGGTTGGCAACAGTGACGAAACTGTTGAAAACAAGTTCGGGGGAGGTTTGTGCTTATTTTTGCATCATTTGCATATCATTTGCATAAGCACAAAACATTTCTTTTAAAAATCTATAAAAATTTAAAATTTTCAAAACCCATAAAAATTTAAAAATTTTCAAGTATAAAAATAATTTTAATATTTACACTTTTTGTATATAAATAAGGTAATAAAAGTTTAGATAGTGAACAATTACATCCATGAGATTAGAAAAATTTAAGAAAACTAAGAAAATTAGAAGTTTTCTTATACGAACTAGTAATAAGTAGTTATGAGCCGTTGTCCCAAGGGTTAGTAAGATGAAGGACGTCACTAATCTGAGGATAAAAATAAGTTTGAAAAATAGTGTTTATTCTGGAAGCCAAATATTTTGAACGTTGCTACCCTGCTATTCGCACTTACACACGTCTTAAAGCCTGGGATAGTAGAGGATACCTTGAAATGCTCTTGTCTTAAAGCTGAAAGTATGAAGGAAATAAAAAGAAAAAAAAAGAGTGAATAAAGAAAATATAAAGTGGTGAAAAAAATGGACACTGGTTTTGTTATCACCAAGGGCAATAAAAAATGTATAGCGAGGGTGCCTCTTCACCTAGTGCCCTAAGGCCAACTAGTCTGGGAGTCACTGCTATGCCTGAGGTGGTGTAAGACGAGGAAAATACACCAAGTAAGCAAGCACAGGAGTAATCGGTCGGTTAGTACCTCAAGAAGTATTAACGGTCGCATGAAAGTGTGTGAGCAATCTCATCTAAATATTCATTAATTAAAAAGTATTGAGGCTGATGGGCAAGAGTATGATAGCTTGAATAGAATTCTCCGGGTGTAGGGATGTCTTTACACACACGCAGGGTTATATGATCGATGTTTGGAAAACAGATAGGAATGAAGAATAAGACGATGTTTTATTGAGGGAGGACGTGATTTCTAACATTTTTTCATGACCATTAAGATAGGGCTCATGACAACCAAAAAGCTAGTTTAGTTGGAAACCCTAATTTTCAAAGGCTTTTCTTTTACAATTCTTGTCTTTAAATGTAATATTCATGATCTTTCTTTTATTATTGGATTTTGTCGGTGTAATCCGCTGAAAACCCTCAGGAGACAACACTCCTCCTACTAGGGACACCTAGAGGTTTAAAAGCTTGTTGCACGTGCTCAGTGCAATCGTGTTGCCTACGAAAGTGTGTTAGTTAGTTTTTCTCTTTCTTTATTTTCTCCTTCTCTTTTTAATAAAAAGTTCGCTCGAGACGATCGAAATTAAGTTTGGGGGAATTTGATTAGTCGAAAATATTGTATTTTTAACACGACAATTTCCCTATCTTTTGCATTCATTTAGAAGTGCTCGGCATTCATATTTCACATATTAGCAAATCAGTCATAAAATATCAGATTGCATGTGTTAGACTCTAAAACCGGCACTATAAAGGAAATTGACTGCATTTCATGGCATCGCATCATCCCTATATTGCGCAACACTTGTTTTGAGATCTATGCAGGAAAATCCAGAAGAAATGCCAAAAATTTACATGGTACCGATCAAACATGACGCCAGCTCAATGATTTGGAATCTGGTATTGATGTAAAGGGAATTCAGGAATTCAACATATCAGAGAATACTAAAGAATACAGCCCAAAGAAGCACCAGAAATATGTAGCCCTAAAGCCACCACTTGGCCGCGTAACCGCGGCCGTAGCCGGCTTGCGCCGCGGTTCCGCGGTCAACTTGCCACCTCAGCACTTCAACTTTGCACCACAACTCTTACCTGTATGCCTACAGCTCAGAATGACACAACAAATTCCAGAAGACTCCAGAGACTTCTGCCAGATCAGCAAGCTTTGGAATGAACACTAAACTAGCCTTGTATTCTAGAAACTTCTCCCTAAACCCTAGCTTAAACCCTAAGCTAAGCCTAACTAACTACTTCTAGAAGTCTTTCAACAAACTTTTGGAGGGAACTTCTCAAGGCTTAGGGTTTGGGTGATTTATAAATAAGACCCTAGGCTCACTTGTAAAAAGGGATCCAATTAGCTAATCATCTTTAGCCAATCTCGTATCAATCTAGACCCATTCACTCTCTTTCTTCATCTTCTTCTTCCAAAAGTCTAGTGAGAATGCTTGTGTGAAACCCTAACCCTAATTCCAATCAAAAGCCAAGATACCGAGTACCCCATCAAGCAAGAAGCATTGCAACCTTTTATGAGCCGAGCCGATCTTCAACAGAGCAAGTGGTCCAAGCCGACCCGCGACTCACGGAGCCGAGCGAAGCCCAGTCGACAATTTAGTTCTTCCTCTTGTAGTTCTTGAGCGACTGTAATCAAATTGTTGATATAAATAAAAGGTGATATTCTTTTATCTTATTTTCTTTAAATTCTTGCATCATGATTCAATCTAAATTTCTAGTTGTAATTCTTGTTGTGATGTTTGAGTAATACTCCGCTCGTCAAGGAGTCAAGACGATCAATATAATGATGATGTAATATATCTTAAATCGATTCTTGAGTCCTACGAGTTTTGTAAACCCTAGCAAGTTCAAGAATCGACAACCCAATTCGTTGCGATGCTTTCTTGATTGATATCGCGTGAGATTAGGGAGTTACGATCATTTCTTGAAATTGCTAGAGGCTAGAATGTGAATGATATCGACGAAAGAACAAGGGTTAAATGATGAAACCCTAGTTTCATCAAGAAAGCCCTAACTCTCGTCGATCATCATCGATCTAGTATCAATTCTTTGAAGGACAAGAACACGATACCTTGAGATTACATCACGTCTATAGATCCGATCAATTCCTACGAGCCTCATTTAGATTCTTGACATTTGGTTGGAAATATCATCGAAACCCGATTCTCGATTGTTTATCATTTCTTGATTCTTGATTAGATTAGTGACACCTGAATCATTCGATAAAATCTTGAATAATGTTTTCTTTTCTTTTCGATTAACTTTTCAATTCAAACAAATCAAATATAAAAACGAATCGCACAATCCCTGTGGACGATCCGCACTCTCTTACGATCTACAATCGACACCTTAATTGATTGCGGTCAAATATAATTCTTTGATTGTGAATTTTATTCAATATTACCGACACATAGAAACTTATTCGCTTTATTCGATTTACACAAAAAAGAAACTCTTATCGATCAAATGAAACCGTTATCGGGAATCATTTGATGTGATTTGATACTTTTACATCCAATCAAGAATAATTCATACAATCAGTGGTGCTCCCCTACCGGGCTCAATGTCATCATCTGCGATCTTCTTACCCCGGGGTACCGCACCGGGTCCACCATGTACCCACAGACGGTGCATCCCCCTCCTCGAATCGGGTATATGATATAGCTCAAGAACCGAGAAAACTCATGGTAGACAACACACGCATCACATCACAAGAAAACCGCAAATTTCTATTTTTAAACAATGATAAAAAGTTTTATAAAATTCTTGCGGTTTTCCCCAAAATCCAGAAATCTCATGAAAATCTGAAATCCAAGAATCAAGAGTCAATAAGCATGAATACCGGTATAAAGCCACCATATAGCATAACCAAATGAATCTATGAATGCATGAAGTGTCTAAGTAAAGAATGCAATATCTTACTAGTGAACGAGAGCAATAACACTAATATTATATTGAAACTATCATTTAACTGATTATATCAATGAGATAATATGTTCTAAAGTGTACGTGGCATGGCAATTACTGATGATGATATGTGTGAGCTGGCAAATAAGTGTACGTGGAACATGCGCATCATCGGTAATGGTGCTGGTGTCCTAACAGGCAGGGTTTCATATTAGCTAAAGAAACATATGTATGAACATGCAATGCGATGAATACAATCTGAATATAGCGGAAAATGTGTATTAACCTCACATTTAGAATATGCATATCTAACTACGATTCATATAGTTTGTTGTTTGAAATAGCACGAATCGTGCTTTTTAGAAAATTAGGGGCTACGCGGTTTTATAGAAAAGATATGTCCTTTGAAAAATCCGTAGTATACCTCAGACTGTCTTTAAAAATACGCATAATTCGTTAGTTTTGAAAATAAATATGACTCAAGTCTAAACTAGTATCTATCTAACCCACTAAGGAACTAAACTAAAGAAACTAGTCCATAGGTAATAAGAATCCACCTAAAGTCGGAGTCGATATCTCTATTAGTCGGCGATCCAGCCTCAATAGCGTTACGTACATAGTGCGACTTCCTCAAGTAAAGAGTGCGGATCAATCATCACAACTATACCTCGTACGGTAAAATCCATCGTACGGCATCTTAGAATTGGGGTACGGGTCAACTATCATATTTACATCATCATTTATTTGGGTATTGTCATCAATCAAAATCACAATTTAGGTACTATTCTAAAGTCTCGTATATTCCGATATCATCAACACATATCATCATATATGAATACACATCGCCCAAACGATCCGTTATAAATATCATACCATATTTCATAACACATCTTGATCATATGTCAACTATCATATATATATCATCATTCACATAGTATCATTGTTAAACAATATCATGATCTAGTTACCGATCTAAAGTCTCATACATTCCAATGTCATCACATATTTTATCGTATACATAAATATATTTCTCATCGCCCAGCGATCCGCTAGTATCATAACATATCTCATATAATAATTCGATCACATATCAAATATCTCATGGCATCATGCCCGATCATATCCACTCTTCCCTAAGTATCACATAACATCCTCATATCACGGGTATATGTTGTAGACCTAGAAATAAGTGTGTGTGTGCACGCGCTAACCTATACTCTAGGGTCTCGCGACTAAGCACTAGAATAGGAGGACTGTCATCCAAAATACCCAAAATTCCAATTCGTGGTCATCCTAGAACCTTTCTTGCTCGGTATTCATATCTCGCCATAACCTATCAATATATAACTATTTCAAGAACACATCATATCCTACGAAGTTGCGGGGGTACTATACGTCATCCACCCGACTTCCCCCATAGATATACATCTACTCACCTGGTCCTCGCTTGCCGAAATCGATGTCGCCATCCTTTTCTTCATCGTCTGAAATCCACGTGAGGGGTACCTATACGCAAACATATATAATATCGTAAACCGAAATCGCGGACAAAACCAAAACGGCGCACGAAACGCGTATAGGTTAAAACCTATGACCCGCTCATGCAAAAGAACCAAATAACCCTCGACATCGGCGTACGAATGCCAATTGATCGAGAAAAACCCAAACGTACCAATTGTGGTTTCACAAATCACTAATTATAATATGAAATAGATTGTAACTCATCAAAATCTCAAAATAAATCAAATCGATTTATTTCCGAAAACCTAGAAAGCATCAGATAACCGTTTTAATTCTAAAGTTGATGTTTTAACGAAACTAATGGCTATAACATTCACTAAATATCATAACTAAGTCATACAAACCATTACTATAATTTAATCTCATCAATTTTCATTAAATCCAAAATTCTAGTTTGCAAAATTATCCAATTTTAACACTTTTTAAATCAAAAATTCAGAAATCATCAACTAAACTAAGTTTTGCATGATCTAAGTTGCTAAACAACAAATTAAAATGTTAATAATGTCATGAAAACCCTAATTAGATTTTAATCTCAATTAATTAATCAATTTCTAAAAACCTAGTTTGCAAAATAGCATAATTATCATAATTTTAAAGTAAAAATTAGCAAACTAGTAACTAGATTAGGTTTTGCATTTCATTAACATGTTAATCTACCCATTAAAACCATGAATAATTGATAAAAATCCTCACTTGATCACAAACCCTTATCTTGAATTTTCAAATTTGCAATTATATTCATAATTAAACACCGAAATTCATTAAATCAAAGTAATTAATTAGACTATAATTAACACTAGGGTTAGGATTATACCTCAATAAACATGAGATCAAACATGCACCCAAGACTCCCAAAGAAGCTAACTTTGCTCCAAGATCCAAGCTAGATAGGACAAAGAATAATGGGTAGAGATTGGATTTGGATTTTGAGGTTTTATTTTGAATTTTTGTTAAATTTTTTGAAGAGTTTTTGAGAGGAAATGAACTGGGGAATTGGAGAAATGGGGGAGGAAATTTTCGGCCAGAAAAATGATGAGGGAAGGAGAGAGAGAGAGAGATGGGTGTGGAAATGTATAGAAGTTTCACAAATTATTACATCATTTTAGTCTTTTCAATAATTGTTTTAATTATTTATTTATTTACAAATTGTTTCATGCTCGAATCTACTAGAATATTGGAGACATATTAAGAAAAGAGTAAGCATGTTACAAACTTGTTTGAATTTTTCAAGGTTCATTAAAATGTAATTAACGCATCCTCATTTGTATTTATCACTAATTTAATGTATATTTAAAAGCTTAAAATAATATTTAAAAACAATTAATTAAGGAAAAATATTTAAATAACTAAAATTTTATAAGTGACTAATTAATTACCAAATACTAGAAATTACATAGTTAAAATAGGTGTATTTAATTTTATGATGAAAAATAACTATAGTTATGTTTTACGGAAAATGCGGTTTATTTTACCGATTATCAGAAAATTCACATAAAAGATTTTATTTATCTAATTACTTATTTATTTATTTTTAAAATGTTACACGTAAGGTCAAGCCTAGGTTCCGAATATAAATATACGCCCTAGACTCCGCATAGTCAAACGTAGACTAGAACCAAGGTTAAACCTAGCGTTCTGATACCAACTATGTCACGACCCGAAATGGCACGTGACTGGCACTTGAATCATGTGAAGTCTATAGGACCCCACCTAATTCAAGTAAGCCAAAAACCCAGAAATCTAAACCATTTTTAAAGAAATAAAGTGAAGGAAAATTTGTTTTAAAGCAAGTGGTTTTAACAAAATAAGACATTAAACATTTTAAAAGCAACATCATATTTTCCCGAAAATTTCGGCAGAGTCTCCTTTATAAATACTGGCCCCCAAACGAGTACAACATATGAAATACATAATATTGAATAAAAGCATCCCCAAGCGGGAGCTAGCTCTTCTCCAAAGGGCGGAAATCCACCACACAAGCAATACAACAACGCCGAAGGGTGAGGACCAAAAACACAGAAGTAAACCAAAATCCTTAAGAAAACCAGAGAAGAATCATAATAATACAAGCGCGCGACTCTAAGGTTGAAATAATATACAACTGGTATTCTAAGTCTATCAAATATACAAGTCTGGTTGATGGAGTTTACTAGATACAACTGAAAAAAATAAAGTACAACAGTGGTCACGATACAAGCGAACCTACCTACCAAAGCAATCACCCGGAAGGAAACAGTGTGCCAGCAAGACGCAATGAAACATGTATAGCCAATCCTGCAAGAAACTATGGCACAACGGGGGTGAGTTGACAACTCGTGAGTAGAAAAGATCACTGAGAAGAAATCGCATGTATGACTCTCTCCTAGGCCATACAATAAAACTATACAATACTACAACATGGGTAACAGTATATCATGAGTGTGATATCAAGTACTTGTGTCCGTGTTAATAGCAACAATATATCGATGCATGACATATACTAACGCATCATCCAACATGTGTCCAGCAACGACACACAAATCATGATAAAACCCGAGTGCCCAGCATCGGCACTTAGAACATTTCAAAGTCCGTGTCCAACAGCGACACATAATACTCAAATGTAGGCCTCCGTCAGTCTGGATCGGCCCATGGGCTCTGTCAGTCTGGATCGGCCCATAACTCTGAACGGTATCTTCCGGATATCCGTCGAGTTTCCAATACAATCACCGGTAGGTAGTGCTCCCCTACCAGGCTCATCGTCCACTATGAAATCACTCTCGCCCCCGGGTACCTTACCGGGTCCACCATGTACCAGCAGAAGGTTCATCCTCCTCCTCTAATCGGGTCTCGAAAGCCAACTCAGAACCGAGAAAATATCATGGTGGACGCTACTCATCATATCAAGGAAAATCTCATCTTTCTCTTTTAAAATTATCATAAGCTTATAAACATTCACATGTGGTTACCCAAAACCAGAAATCTCATGAAAGATCCGAAATCTCAAAATCACATGTCAGTGAATAGTGAATATCGGTATAAAGCCCCGCGATATTGCATAACAGAATGAATGCATAAATGCATGAAGTATCTGAGTAAGAAATGCAATATCAAAACAAGCATATGAAGGCGAGCGTACTAGTACTATATTGAAACTACAAGCTAGCAATTTATACAAATGAAGTAATGTTTTCTAATGTGTACGTGACATAGAAATTACCGATAATGATGTGTGTGAGACGGCAAGCAAGTGTACATGGAGCATACGTATCATCAGTAATGGTGCTGGTGTCCTGACAACAAGGGTTCATAATAACTAAAGAAACACATTTATAAGCATGAAATGCAATGAGAACAACATGAATATACAGAAAAGATGTAGTAAGCGCAACATTTAAGAATATACCTTTCCAAATACGAGTCATACAGTTCTTGGTGTTTGAAATAGCACGAATCATGGTTTTAGAAAAAATAGAGGCTACGAGGTCTTTGAGAAAAGATACGTCTTTTGAAAAATCCGTAATATCCCTCGGCTAATTTTTAAAATATTCACGATTGTTTAGTTTTCAAAATAAGTATGACTCGAGCCCAGTCTAAAGGGTAAAGAAAATCAGCCTAAAGTACGAGTCGATATATCTAGTAGTCGGCGATCCCGCCTCAATAGCGTCACGTACAGGAAAAATACATAGTACGACATTCTCGAGTCTAGAGTGCGGATCAATCATCATATCTATATCTCGTATGGTAAAATCCATCGTACAACATCCTAAAATTGAGATACGGCTCAATTATCTACCTCATTATTCATATGGTATCATCATCGTAAAATCATGAATTAGGGGTACCTTTCTAAAATCCAGCACATCTTAATATCATCAAACATATATACTCGTGTGTATGAAAATACATCGCCCAACGATCCGCTATAATATCATGTCGTATCATATCACGACCAAATCACATATAACAAACTCACGGTATCATGCCCAATCATATCGTCTCATCTCCAAGTATCATATACTAGGCTCATCATCCGTGTGTGTAAACACACACACACCCCAACGCATACACATAAATATATATACATATAAACATATACACCCAAGCATATCACGTGTGTGCATGTGTGTATGTGAACTTTTACTCTAGGGTCTCGCAACTAAGAAACTAAACTGAAAGTACTTTCTTCCAATTACACTAAATCAAACCCATGGTCCCCTAATGCTTTTCTTTCTAAGTATTCATATCTCGCAATAACACATATGTCTGTGTTTGTGTGTGTGTGTGTGTGTATCATAACACATCATATCCTACGAAATTACGGGTGTGCTATACGCCATCCACCCGACTTCCCTCGTAAATATATCTACTCACCTGGACGCCTCGGCTAATCTGATCAAATTTCAGCTCTGTTATTTCCGCGCCATATCCGATGTCTCTGCACCCGATCCTAGAAACGTACACATAAGTAAATAAGAGAATAAATATACATATATATATATATATATATATATATATTCACAGAAACAAACAAATACAAGTCAACCACGCGCACTAACTAAACGCGCACGCACTTGGTGTACAAAACGCGCTCACGACAATGGCATAAACCATAACTAGGGTCACCATACGTGGCTACTACTAAACCAAAAACCCAATCTCACTAATCGCGCGTTCACAACACACTAAATATATATGAAATAGGGTGTATATCATCAAAACCTTAAACTTAATTTAAAATCGATTTATTCCAAAAACCAAGCATCAATTAACTATTTTAGTATAAAACATGATGTTTTAACAATTTTAGTGGCCACAATGCTCACTAAATATCTTAATTAGGTCACACAACCATTAACTAGATTTTTAATCTCATATATTTTCATTAATACTAAAATATAGTTTGAAATTTATAGAATTAAGATAATTCAAAAGTAAAAATTTGCAATTTAGCATCTAGTTTAGATTTTGCATGTCTTAAGGTATTAAACTACACATTGCAACCTTAATGATGTGATAAGAGCCCTAACTTGATCCAAACCATTCTCTTGAATTTTCTAACTTCCAATTAAAACCATAATTAAACACCTAATTAGCTTGGATTTAAGTAATTAACTAACCAATTAACCATAAGGTTAGAATTTATACCTCTCAATTTGTGGATCTAACTTGATAAATCTTGGCCTCCAAAATGGCTTCTTGCTTCAAGAACCCAAGCTAGATAGGTCAAGGAAAAAAGGTAAGGGTTTAATGGAAGGATTAGTGAGGTTTTGTTTGGGTTTTTGATGAATTTTGGAGAATTTTGTGAAGAGAATGAGGCGGGGAAAGATGGGGCAGCTGCTGCCTTGATAGGCTCGGCCAAGGAGAGGGGAGGGGACAGATATGATGTGGGTGCGGGTTTGAAGTCAAGAATTTGTCCATACCTCAAATATAATAAGCCCATACTTCATTCTTTATTAGTTTCTTTTTTTATTTTCTTTTTCTTTTAACTTATGAGGAAAATATCAATGGGGAATTGGGGCTGCTCATGTTGGGCTCAGCCAAGTGTGGGGAAATGGGGGTTTGTGTGTGTGTATAATTTTCTAAGTCAAGAAAAACCCTTCAAGCCTCATTAAAACACCTCACATCAATTTCTATTTTTATTTTATTTAATCTAGCATTCTAAAAACATCTAGAACCATGAGGAAAATTTTAGAAGAAAGAATATGTTATAAACTAGATTCTAGGTTGTCATGATTCACAGAATTTGTATTAGCCCATTCCAATTTGTAATTTTCACTAATTAAATGTATTAGTGAAATCTTAAAATAATATTAAAACAATTAATTACGGAAAATATTTTAGTAAACTAGAAATTTAGAAGTGACCAGTTAAATACCAAATACTATCAATTACATAGCTAGAATAGGTATATTTAATTCTATGTTGAAGAATATTTATATCTTGGATTTTACGGAAAGCACCAGTTATTTTACCGATTATCGGAAATTTCACCTAAACGATTTTCAAAACGTTACACTGACACGTGAAAATGTTTCAAAAGGGATTAACTGGTATTCCTAGTAACGCCTCTTTCACTATCCTGATTCATGACCGTAACCATATACTTACCTGCCCTCACTCCAATCCCTTTATTATTTCTTTACTTATTACCTTCTATACACCTTCTTTAGGCTAATTGGTTTTCTTCCTTCCCTACCCTTCAGCACCAGCCTAAGGTTTGGAAGAAGACTATCCAATAAGCGTAACAAGTGTACTCTTCTAATACCAGGATCCCTCGCTACTTGAGAGAAGGTAAAGGGAAAAGTCAACTGAATAATCTTATTCTATATCTCCTGATCCGGAAACCATCCTCGAATCTAGAGCGAATTCCTTCGAGTTCATATGTAACTATACGATGGCATATCCAATAGAAGTGGATATCCGTAGTGATACGAGGTGTTCTAGAGAAATCCAAAGTAGATGTGGGAGGGTAAGAGGTATACACGGTTTTTTCGTGAATGATAGCCGTCGCAATTTTCTTTGCCATTATTCTAGTCCCTTTATTTGTCTTTACTTATTAACTTCTGTACACCACCTTTAGGCTAATTGGTTTTCTTGCTTCCCTACCTTTCGGCACCTGCCTATGTTCTGGAGGAAGACTATCCAATAAGCTCAAAAGTTGTACGCTCTCCTAATCCTAGGAGCCCTCACAAACTTAGAGAAGGTAAAGGGAAAAGACAACCGGATAATCTCTCTAGAACCAGAATCCATCCTCGAATTTGGAACAAGTTCATTCGAGTTCGTATGTAACTATACGATAGATTTATCCAATGGAGTGGATGTTCATAGTGATACGGGGTGTTCTGGAGAAATGCAAAGGTGATTTAGAAGTGGCAATGTTATTTGCGACACCGTGACATTCCAAAAGCCAAAGTGTTTTAAGAAGGTTCGGTTAACTTGGTTCATAAGTTTTAGTCAAGGGTCGGGCCATGGTCGCTGCCAAAGAGAGAAAGAAAAGAAACACTCTGTGTGCACTCTAACTTAGATCAGAATGGCTAATCACTTTATCTAATCAGGATAGCTCCTTCTGTTTCCTCGAATTTTCCTCCAAACCCAAAAGGAGAATTAGTCGGAATCACCTGAGGAGTAATCCTACTCATCAGTGGGAATCGGGATCCAACTATCAACGCATGATAACTTGATGGAAGCCACTCAAGCCACCACACTCCAGAAGGTATGCACAAGCCTGGCAAGTTTCTTGTATGTTTGAAACTCCCGATATGATTTTTACCCCTAGAACCAAAGTGACCTTGACGAATAATCAACAATTCAAAAGGTCCTAGTCAAGTTCAACCCGTCATTATCTTGATTGCGTTAAACCCACCCGCACGACCCTTAAAGAATAATCAACAAAGTCGTACGACTGTCCTAACCAATCCACATATCCATGCGACAGAAAAGCATTACAGAGCTCTCGCATACTATGCCTTGGCGAATAGCAACAACAAACGTAGGCGAATACTAAGCAATACTAATCCGAAACGACGGAGGGCTACGGCTGGTTTTTGACGAAAAACCTTTAACGTAATGAACTTGATATCATTGAAGGAACCGAGTGGTTTTATAAATATAAAGTGGCGAAAAATATTGCTAAAGAGGTCACTCCCGGTGAAAAGATCTCGGCTCCTTCCTCGTTGAATGAGGTGCAGGATATTCCAAACTGAATACCTTGATGCAAAGCAAAATAATCGACTATAGTGAAGTTATTACGCTGACGCAAACTTCTGCCCAAGGGGTCACTCCCGGTGAAGGGATCTAGGCCCTTGCCTCGTAAAATGAGGTGTTGGATATTCATAACCGAATACCACTGTGTAAAGCAAAAGAGAACGTCTGTAATGTCAGTTTTTTTAAAACTTGTTTCCGACAACATCATATATGTTTGTTTTATCCTTGCATTGATAAGAATCAACACAGTCCCATCAATTAATCACACCAGAAAAGAACGAAAATATGATGTACGTGTATGCCATCCGCATTTGCCACTGGGTCCCGTCATCACCCGTTAGGTTACTTAACTAATGACAGAGTGGGGACTGGGCTAGCGCGGTTGAAAAACATTTACAACATATACTAGTATATATAAATACATATATAACATTCATCCCAGGCATGATATAAAGCAACATCACAGATGCATCACAGAAGCAACACAGAATGGTGGATAATCTTGGAGCCCCAGGTTTCACTTGAGCCGCAAATGAGACCCGACGTTCCCTGTCGTGTGGATAGCATGTGCAATGAAAACCTAGACCCCTACGAGTGCTGCAAGTTGCCGCCAAAACCAGAAGTGAGGCAACCCCCTTCAACAACGTGAATGGGCCACCCATCACTTCACGGAATCCGGTAACTTGAGCACCCCTCCGTTGGTCAACCTATACCCCCTACGAGTGTGGTGAATAGCCCGCCAATTTTAGAGTGAGGTCCCTCCGTCTCAATGCCATGAGATGCAGACCCGTTGCCCTCTAGAACCCGGATATTTGTGCACTCCACCGTGGGGTAATCCTAGTACAGAAAAGAAAAATAATATACATTGGTGACATCGACCTCAACCCGGTCGTGCCCCAAACGAATAAAATACAAACTGGCAGTGACGGCAGTCCACATGTCGGACGCTCGTCCCGCAAGATCAAATGTACAAATGAAACTAAACTGTACTATCATTGCACCATAGCTATCCACCACGATGATCCAACGACAACAAAGAACATCAATGTGAATGTCACGTTCGCAAACCCGTCTAAAAGAATTATAACAATTAGACAAGTTATACCGATCTAATGACATTCACGGTCGTAGATAGTAATGTAAGTACTGTAAACATTTAAACAGTGCTAAATTATCGACTTCGAAACACCATGAATTTCCCCTGAACAATATACAACACTATATCCAAACTGGGCAAAACAAGAAATACCACTGAACCAATATTCCAGAGACCGGACCACACCCAAAATACGAAGCCCAAACTCCCTCCCCAGGCCGGTCGGCTCGGAAATTTTGATCATGTGCTCGGGTCAAAATGGGTGAAATGGGTTTTATTTGGGATATGTTCTAGTGGTCATATAAGTAGTCTTCTGCGGTTGCTTAAAATTTTTTTTGAAGAGTTTAAAAATCGACAGAGACTGGAATGTGCAGTGCACTGTTTCGGAGTTGTTTCGGTTTTGATACATTAACATTGTCTAAATAAGCTAGCTAGGGGTTTAAAAGATAGCTCTGATACCATGTTGGGTTACGGCAGCGTCTCGGCCATCAAACCGTGGCCAAATACGGAACAAAAATTTACTAAACTGGCGCTACCATTACCCGATGCCCGGATCTACCTTAAACCCTAAACTAGCAAGCTATATATAAGAAGTTAGATGGTTATACCGAGTTGATCCGTGTCCTTCGGTCTTCAACTATCATCCCCAAGCTCTTAGTGGCTCCTTGATCAATTTGGTTTCCGGTCTTCCTCCATCTACAATGATCCACCTGAGCGAAACGGCACAAGCTTCATCATCATCAAGCGAGGCAATGGATGCTCCAAGGTTGCTAGCAATGGAGAGTGGAGGTGTAGGAACGTGTCACTATCTTTTTCTCTCATCACAATGCTCAATATGAGGAAAACATGTGGCATGAGCAACTCAAGAAAATGTCTAAGTGTTTTCAAGTGAGAATGAGAGAGTGGAGAAAAGCAAGTGTAGAAAACAAACGAGCCAAGCACCCATATGAGATGGCTGCCCCCCTCTCTCCTCAAATCATGCACACCAAAATATCTCCACAATTTTTCATTAAACAATAAAGACCCATGCTTCTCTACATGTCCATGGCCATGCTCATGCCATATCACTCCTCCACCTCATTTGTGAAATAAATGAATTTCCAAAAAAGGAAAATCATACAAATGAGGTGTCCACATCTAAAAGTTATTCCGTATAAATACGGAATACAACCCGATACATGAATCGAAATACATATACACGTATTCGTACAAAAATATGAATAGACAAGAGAGAAAATGAATAGTGAACAATAATACTATAATACATATATAAATACATATATTAATTATTAAATCAAAATCTGATTTAATAATCCGGCTCAGTCCTAAGCCGCTAGTATTATCAACCGTCCGATTAAAGTCTGTGCAGCATTCGCACATATTTAATCGGACACCTGTATGTACCAACATACATCATCTACACCATATCGCCTGAACCGTGAAAAACCCTCTGTGTGTGACTCTAAAGAATCGTCAATACGCTGGCAGTGGGTTTAACAACAAGCACGTCAACTGCACTAGCTGTACGTAACGGCTACCCAGGTATTGAACGAAAGGGAGGCCAACGAGCAAACTCATCTTGAACCCCTACTGAGCCTGACAGTGACAATATCCATACAGTCCGGTCTGTTCGTCTAAGAGTATCGCATATCGAGTCTAGAGGGATGGATAAAGTCAGACCCCTAACAACGCGACATTTAGTGTCGGCATGAAACCCATCACCACCTGAGAAACTATCGATCCTGGATCGGTAATTCTCGTCCACCGTGGCTACGGATTTCTGGTGATGGCCACCTGTGCACAACGCGACATCAACCCCCAATTCCGGGAGAGATGAATCCCCAACAATCTGATCACTGCTTACATGTGGCTCGGGACTGTACCCAACTAAAACCTGTTTGCACGACTCCTTTGAGTCGTAGTAGGGTAGTAATCAAAGCAAAGTGGGAACTCATACGAGACAAATGATGATCTCAGGTCGACAGACTAACCTGTACACATGTCACCTGGGAACTGCTATCTGACAATAGTTATAATACCAACTAGCAGGTTCCCGGCGAGTCCGTCAAGTGTACTCATAACCCAATGAGCACCTGTATACTATCTTAGGTGAACAAACTAACACCAATGGCTTGTGAAACTTGGCCACCGACCCTTGTCGGGGTCTCGATCAGTGTACACTAGTCTACACTGGAGTATCGATGCCTAGTCTCGATACTCCCACGACTAGGGACATTTAAGGATGTGTTTATAGACCCCAACTCCTACGTATATGATCGTCATGATAATGCTGGTAGTCAGGAAAGAATCATATGGGCTCTATCAACATGTACATGATGATAAAGACAAATCAGATAGCATACTATCATCTCGAGTAAGACTGAGCTACCGGTATAGTTCCTCCCTCAATCATCATAATCACATAACTGCGATTACGATAATTGCCTTGAGGGCACTATAGCTAACAAGAACATCCTAATATGTTCTCCACTGCTTTCATGTGTGACAACCATATTTTGAACGATTGTAGTATAAGAACATCACTTCCTATTAGGAATATGTCATTAAAATACCAGGACAATAATTCCTACATCCTTCTAAATGTAGGATATATATGCCTTAGAAGCTATTATTTGTAATGTGTACTATATGTGTGTGTGTGTGTATACAAACTTGGTCGAAATGATCGTATGCTATCTGGTTTAATTTTATCTTAACATGTGCATATGTTCTACTTGTTATTATGTACTACTTATACATGTTGATAAAGCCCGTAGGATGTGCTTGACTGCCAGCGTTGTGATGGCGGTCATGCTTGTGAGGGCTGGGTAGTCTATAAACATATCCTTAAAAGTGTCCCCGGTTGTAGGAATATCAAGACAGGGCATCGATATTCCAGAGTAGACTGGTGTATACATTTCTACACCCCGATGAGGGGCGATGGTTAGTCTCATAGGTGCTCACTATGGGTGGGTACACTGGACGGACTTGCCGAGAACTGCTGGATGGTGTATATCTAACGTCAGATGGCAGTTCTTATGTGGCATGTGTACAGGTAGTCTGTAGAACTAAGATCATCATTTTTCTCTTGTGAGTTCCCACTGTGATTTGACTACTACCCTACCACGGCTCATAGGAGTCGTGCAAACAGGTTTTAGTTGGGTACAGTCCCGAGCCACATGGAGGCAGTGAGTGATTGTTAGGGATTCGTCTCTCCCGGTATAGGGAGTCGATATCGCACTGTGTTTGGTTGGTCAACGCCATAAGCCCCTTCCCAGGGCAGTTGAGAATTACTGATAGTTTGATCAATAATTTCTCAGATGATATTGAGCCACACTAGCATGACTTATCAGGTTTAGTAGGGGTCTGACGTTAACCGCCTCCTAGACCCGGTATGCGATACTTTCGGACGAATTGACTGGACTGTATGGATATTGTCACGGTTAGGCTCAGTAGGGGTTCAGATGAGTTTGCTCGTCGGCCTTCCTTTTTGACAAGTACCTAGGTAGCCGTTACGTACAGCTAGTACCGCTGACACGCTTGTGGTTAAACCCACTGCCAGCGTACTGTCGAGTCTTTATAGTCCCATACAGAAGGTTTCTCTGGTTCAGGCGAAACAATGTGGAGGCCGTATGTTTATACATGCAGGGTTCCGATTGATTGCGTGTACAGGTTGCACGGAATTTAATCGGACAGTTTTTAATACTGGCAGGCTTAGGATTAAGCCGGTTCATTAAATCAAATATTGATTTAATGGTAGTATTATTTTTAATGGTGTTATTCTATCTCTTGGGTATTCGTATTTTGATACGAATACGAGTATGTATATACGGTAGAAAGTATTTTGTATTTATACAAAATACATTCTACAAGGGGACACCTCATAACATGGATTTTCTATTTATTGATAAATAGAAAATGAGGTGTAAAGGAAGTATGCCATGAGTGATGGTTTGGGCATTTATTGCCATCGCTATTGAAGTATGGCTAGATTTTTTAAAAGAAAAGAAAAGGCTAGATATTATTATTGAGTAGCCATCCTTCATGGTTGATAGTTTTATTCCTTGAGCTCATTCTTGAGTTGCCATCCTCTCTTGCTTCCTTGCCTCTGATTCTTCACAAAACCCCACCATTCTCATGAGTTGAGAAACAAGGGTTTTGAGAAAGAAAACTCACCACTAATCATCTCCACTCATCCTTGACTAGCTAGATTAGCAAACTAGCTAGTTGAGTTTCTTTCATTTGAAAGTTGTAGCTTGAAGCTAGGACCTTCGGGTGGATCATCGAGGCTCCAGGAGACCAGTGATCAAACTACACCGAAGACCCAAAAGGAGCTTAAGAATAGGATTCAAGACCAGAAGGACACGAATCCGATAGGTATAAAATTATAATCTAGTAGAATAATTACCTTTGTAGTTTTGCTAGTTAGGGTTTTGTGGTGGATCTTGGTTAAAAAGTCTTTCTTGCATGCTCACAAAATTTGGTTTTTAAAATTCCGCTTCCTTACAAACCTTTTAGAGCATGTGAAATAGACTTACACTTACCAGGTTCATCTGTTCTTTCGATGAAGTCAAACACTTTGATTGTCACATCAAAACAGATGATCCGTCTCTGATATGCTTGCTTTAGTCTATAAATAGACATAAACAACTTGCACACCTTCCGTTGGTCCCACAGACTATGACAACCTTCTGACAGAGTCATATACACGCACGCTTCTAAATTCCCATTTAGAAAGATGTTATAGGCATCCACCTTCCAGATCTCATAGTCATGAATAGCAGCAGTGGCAAGTAGGGTCATCATCACCATGATTCAAACCTCCTCCATGAAGAAACTGAAGTACCTCTCAGGTGGATGAGGTCACACACTAAATCTGTAGAGCGGCTAATAGTTTGTCGGTTCAATTGAATCTCTAGGTCCTACTGAACTTTCAGTAACCTTTTTTGGTTCTGGAATCACTTCTAGTTCTACCATACTCCCACTAATTCCTTTGCAAAAAAGATTTCATTTTATAAAAAGGTGATGAGTTAAGAACAAACCTACTTTTTATCTTGAAAATGGTAAAACTTAAACCCTTGCGAAAGCTTGGGATAACCTACAAACTACCATTACTAAAGCGTGCCTTGAGTTCATCCGGATTCTGCTTTTAAAAAAACGGACAACTCTATATCTTAACTTCCATAAGATATGCTACCATTCTATGTCCATATAGAATCACAGGCACTAATTTAGATGGAACCATATTCAATTGGTATTCAGCTGTTTTCAGTGCATATCATCTAAATGCAAAAAGGCCATGCAGTATTACTCATCAAGGAGACAACCCACATATGAGTAACCTGAGAAAGAATCAATATTCTCAATATTACTATGACGGAATACATATCATAAGAATCTAAATCTTCGATCACTTCGAAGAATCATGATACTACCAATGTATTGTGTTAGTTATATGTATGCCCTAGAGACCATTACTGTACATGCGATGTATATTGTAGTGGGTGCTTTGACATATATAGGGAGGACTTTCTTGCTCCACATGATAGTATGCTATCTGGTTCCTCTTTATCTTAACATGTACACTTATTGTCTCTCTAATACATATTGATAAAGCCCTTAGGATGAGTACTTGACTACCAGGACTATGATTCAGATCATACTAGTGGGGACATGGGTAGTCGGCAAGTACATCCTTCAAATGTTCCTAGTCATGGGAGTATCGAGACAGGGCATCGATACTCAGAGTAGACTAGCGTATACGCTTCTCGACCCATATGATGGGCGATGGATGATCCTACATCTATTGGTGTTTGACATCAAAAAAGGTATACGGGTGCTCAGTGAAGACTGGGTGCACTGAACGGACTCGCCGAGAACTCCTAGATGGTATTATACCTATCGTCAGATAGCAATTCTCTGGTGACACTGGTACAGGTTAGTCTGTAGACCCAAGATCGTCATAAAGTCTTGTGTGATTCCCACCGTGCTTTGATTTCCGCCATACCATGGTCAAGAGATTGTGTAAAAAGGTGGTTTTTGGGTACAATCCTGAGTCACATGGAGGCAATAAGCGATAGGAGGGGTTTCGTCTCTCCCGGTATTGGGAGTTGAGGTTGCGCTATGCTCGATTGGCCATAACAGGAAATCTCTGGCCAGGGTTGCTGAGATTTACTGGTAAGTGTTATCAGTAGTTTTTCGAACCGTTATGGACCTTGCATCGGCATGACTTATCAGGCTATTGGGGTCTGACGTTATACCAACCCCAGGCTGTGATATGCGACATATCAGACGAAGAGACCGGACTGTACGGTAGTGTTACTGATTGGATTCGCAGGAGTATGAGCAAGCTTGCTTGTTGATCTTCTGATCACTCAATACCTGGGTGGCCGTTACATTTAGCAGACTGCTTACGGCTTGTGGGTGTTTGATATGATCATCACCTACTGCCGGCGTATTGACGAGTCTTTAGAGTCCTACACAGAGGTTTCCTGGTTCATGCGAAACGGAGTAGGAGCACATATGTGATATGTGCGGGACCGAGATTAATGTGCGTATGTGATACCGGATTCAATTCTCGCGACTTGTGATATTGGTCGGTTATATAAGATATAACCAGGTTATCGGATCAAGTGTTGATTCGATAAGTTGTTGCATTTAATATTAGTCGGTATACATGATATAGCAGGATTATTAAATCAAGTGTTGATTTAATAATTTAATGTATACTTATATATTTGATATATTACATTGCATTAACTAATATTAGCTCACTTAAGTATTCATTTTTCTCACTTATGATACACTTAACATATATGTGATATATGTTAATTGTATTGTTTTCTTTTTGCACAAAATATATATGTGATATATATTTATGTGTCATGCTGGGTTACATATGCAACATGGATTTATGAGACTCACACCATGCTAGGTTTAATGTTAAGGTTTATATTTATTTATTAAGTAATTCAAAATGGTGGAAATTGTCATGGCTTGGAGCTTGAATGAAGCTTGTAGAACATTGACTGAGTCCACATGTTTCGTCTTGCATAAGATATTTACTAACCTAACCATTAACCTTACACTATGGTTAACTCTCTACATGAGTTAGTGTATGACACTAACTCACCCATGGTTGCATTTCTAACCTCATGAGTTTATTCTCTCTTCTTCAATCTTCATCTTCTTCATGAGCTCAAAAAGCTTTCTAGGGTTTTGGGATGTGAAGAAATATTGTGAGAAAAATAAATCTAAAGTGAGCCCACTTCCTACTTCATCTTCATCTACTATTAGCCATTTAGTTTAGGGTGTTTGCTTCACTAATTTCACCATTAGTGATGAGGCAGCATGAGCTCGAGTCTCCTCAACGTAGATCATCGTCGGCTTCGAAGACTTCGAGCAAGTTCGCATCTTTCACCTTGTTGATCCTCTCAAGAGTTCAGGAGATCATTACTCGCAGCGAAGGTACATCTACACGGAGCATTTGAAGTGAAGGAACGGTCTACAAAGGTTGTATTCCGCATTTACTTAGTTGTAAAGTCGTTTACATATCGTTTCGTTTGATTTTCTAGTTACGATTCTTGGTTTAGGATTAGCTAGCAAGGCAAAATTTTAAATTGGCATGATCGATGCCTCTCAAAACCTTGCTGCCAGCGTTAGGTAACCTAACAGTGGTATCAGAGCCATGCTAGAAAATTAGACGATGTTTGTTAGATTACGAAACCGAAACGAGTTCGAAACTTGAAACACTTGAACTTAGTTTCTGTCGATTTTAAAAGGTCTTAAATTTTTTTTTAAATAACTGCAGAATGTTGTATGTGATATAACATGAACACTGTGAAAATTTGAGGCATTTTTGTGCAAAAGTGGCTGGCTACATAGGTGGAAAATCCGAGCTCACCGGGTGGAATGTGGAGTTTTGGATTCAAATTTCCAGGGTGTTCCAGTCTTTGGGTTTTGGTGTTTTAGGTGTTATTTGTTTTTGCTAAATTTTCATGTGATGTTAACATTCTGCAAAAGTAATTCCGAGTGTTTCGTATTCGTAATTCTAACATGTATTCGGGTTATTTAGACGACGTTAATAGGTTCGTACGAATATCAATAACCCAATTTTTCCGCGCTGAAATTTTCCAAGAGTTGGATTTTTCCGAGTTTAAAATTTTCAGAAAATCTTGCAAGCGATTCTGTGGACCCTCTAGAAGAACGAAACCCTAACTCGATTCTGTGACCATCAGAACCACCATCAAACCCTAGGGTTTGTGGTAGTTCAGCATTGCCACATGTGAGGCATTGGTTGACCCTTCTACGGCAGGTTCATAGCAGCTGTGGCATGTTCTGGGTACTTTTTGAACTCTGCTCAAGTGTTCAGCTTGTTAGGAATGTTTAGGTGTTTGTTTATTCGATCGAAAAGTTTAACATCGTCTAGCTATCTGTGATTATGATACAATATTTGGAATTCACAAAAGTAGTTATGTCATAACTAGTTTGAATTTTATAAATCTAGCAATTTAGTCTCATTTGATCGGTTGCCACGGAATTTTGATGTGGATCAAAAGTCCGTCGCAATTACGTAGTGTGCACGGATACTCGTTGGGTAACCTTACCAGATATCCATGTCCCATAGCCCCGACCAAGTGACTGTAAGAGAACCCCGTCGCTAAAAGCATCCGTTCGGGTGCTCACGGCCGCAGTGTTCCGCCTTAGTGCACTTCGTCGGCGGCATTGGGTTGCAGCCATCTACTAAAGTTTCCGACGAGCATTCGATTAGGCTATAAGGAATATTGTTGAATTACCCGACAGGTTATTGGAAAGTTTTTTCAATATCGAGACTAAAATGCGGGGTTTATAATGTTAGGCATGTGATGTCTAAGGAATTCATTTGGTTAGGCATGAAATCCAAAGTCTGAGATACATTAGGTTTATGATATCTAAGGTGGTTGCAGATTCCAATTGTTGTAGTTTTTCACTTTCTTTTCTGTGACCGTAAGTGTAATAAGTGGTGTATCGCCGGTTTCGTTGCTATATGTCAACGACAATTGGGATACGCATAATTACTTACATTAATGACATGTGATGTTATGCGTTGTTGTGATGTGTTATATTGGATTGTCGTGTTTAAATAGCCGGGTTTTTTTTATGTGAGATGGGAGTTTTTCATTTTCATTTATGTAAAAGCTTTTATGTAATATTCTTTTCTTAGGACACTTCCGGGTTGAGGATGATATCACCATTGATGTATATTATTTACTTTTCCGCATTAGGATAGACCCAAGGCGTGGAGCACAAGTAACCGGGTTCTAGGGTCCAGTGGGAGACCATCTCGAGGAGTCGAGACCGGGTCTCTTAACTCTTGAATTGGGAGGGTTTCTTGATACTCTCGTAGGGGTCTAGGGATGTGGGTTTGGCTATTCATCGCGACCGTGGAATCCACGTTTTTTTATTGGCTTAATTTAAAACACGGAATTTCTAGTATATCCAATATTTTATATGTGATTCTTCTGCTGCTGATATTATGTGATGTGATCACTTGATATGTTCTGAGACGAATGCCTATATTATATATATGAGATATAATAAATATTGTTGCTTTCGTTTCTTCTGTGATGCTTGGGAATCATAATTTGATTGGAATTCATTAATGAGATTAATGAAATAAAAGAAACCTAAAAGATGTTGTAGAAACTTGTTTTAAAAACTGGTAGCTCTAGTTCTTGCTTTGCATGGCGGTATTCCTTGTAGAATATCCAGCACCTTATTCGATAAGGAAAGAGCCGAGATCCCTTCACCGGGAGTGACCTCTTTAGCGAAACTAGCAGATGCTACAACCCACACGGTTTTTTATTGCTTCTATAGTTTTTGCTTTGCATAGTGGTATTTGTGAAATATCATGCACCTCATTCAATGAGGAAAGAGCCGAGATCCCTTCACCGGGAGTGACCTCTTTAGCAAAACTAGTAAAAGCTTTAAAAACATATGATGCGATTAGATTAGGGTAGTCGTACGACTTTGTTAGCTTTCGTCAAGGGTCGTGCGGGTGGGTTTAATTCAATTATTAAATGTACGGGTTGAACTTGACTAGTGGACTATGGTTTGTTGGCTTTCGTCAAGGTCATAGGGCGCTAGGGGCAGAGTATTATCGGGAATTTCAAGTGTTGAAATTTGCAATGAGATTGCATACCTTCTATGAGATAGTTGGATCCCGATACCCACTGTGAGTAAGAGTTACTCCTAGGAGAGTTTTACACATTACAATTAGCCAATCAAGTAGGTTTCTAGAAAAGTGTTAACGGGGTTACGCCTCTGGGAAAATGAGGTTTATTTCAATTAGGTCTGTGCGAAAGCACGGGGAACCTCCCTCAAAGTACCGACACTGGCCTGGCCAAACGATTGGCGAACATGTAGGGTCGAATTAATCCCGGCTAGTCTTACCTTTTAGGGTTTGAAGGAAGATTTGACTAAAACAGTGGGAGCCATCCTGATTAGATAAAATAATAACCAATCTAATCTTGCAAGAGCGCACGCAGAGTGTTTTCTTCTCTCTCTCCTGGTAGCGACCATGTCATGCCTTAATCAAGATAATAATATGAATGCATTGACCGAACCTGCTTATTATACTGAGCTAGGGAACGTTGGTTCCGCTCTATCTTATAACTATTATAAGTCCGAGCAGGAAATAGGGGAATATCCGGATTCCCATGCCACCCAATCGAAGAAAGTGCATGTTGATGCATCTTCTTCGGGTGTGTTCATTATCGAAAACTGTTTCTCAGAATCCTCTACGTCCTAGGTATGTGATACTGGATAAGGATCCCTCATATGTAATATGTTACATGGGCTACAGAAAGGTAGAGAACTGAGAATAGGTGATATATCTCTAAGAGTTAGAGAATGGTGCAATTGTTGTAGCCAAGTAAGTTGGCAGATATCACCTTGTATTACCAAATGGTAAATACATTGATTCTGAACGAATGTTATTACGTACCGAACCTGATATACAACATTATATCGGTTTCTTTATTAAGTTCAAGAAGGATATAATTTTGTATTGTAGGATAATATTGTGAACATTTTCCTGAATCAAGAGTTGATTGGATCAGGCATGTAATGAAATAGCATATACGTTCTAAATCAAACCACGATTCAATGTATGTAGAACACACACAAGAGGAGTAGTTCGGAAATGAACGAATCCTTCTTGTGGCAATATAAACTAGGTCATATCAATGCGACACGAGCAGCTAAGAATGAATATGAGAAACTGTTCGAATTTTCATCTTATGATACTTGCCAGTCTTGTCTCAAAAGTAAAGTGACCGATACTCAATTTACTGGAAACAGAGAAAGAGTTAGTGAACTCTTGGGACGCATAAATGATGATGTATACGGTCCTATGTCTATAAATGCCAAGGTTGGTTCTTCATACTTCATTGTATTCACTGATCTTCTCTCAGGATTCGGGCATATGTTCCTATTGAAACAAAAGTCTGAAACTTTTGAGAAATACAAGGAATATAAGCTTGAAGTTGAGAACCTAACGGGTAGAAGTATTAAGTCCTACGATGTGATCGAGGAGGAGAATACTTGCGCATGGAGTTCCTGGATTATTTAAAGGAGAATGAGATTCTCTTTCAGCTTACTCCTTCGTATACACTACAACACAACGGTGTATCGGGGCGGAGGTATCGCATCCTATGAGATATGGCGCGCTCTATGATGAATATTGCTGAGTTATATGTTTCCTTTTGGTGTTATGCACTTGAGAAGCTGCATACCTATTGAATGGGGTTCCGTCCAAATCAGGGCCTACCACTACATATGAGATATGGAATAGGAAGAGACCATGTCTTAAACGAGTTAAGAAATGGGGTTTTCTGGCCTATGTTGAAAAGAAAAATCCGGAAAAGCTCAAGGCAAGTTCAGGACTGTATAAGTTTGTTAGGATATCCCAAACATTTGTGAGGGAATATTTTTGTGTTTTGTTTCTCAACATACCATCGTTTTAGAAAAGGAATTTCTTATGAAGAAATTAGTGGACATGAGGTAGAACTGGAAGGAGTTCCAGCTAGACAAACTAACAGCTGATGATTTGGTGAAACCAAACGATTCAATAATCTCCAACGAACCTTAGCCACTCCGCTAATCTGATAGGGTTCCTCATTCACTTGAGAGATACTACGGTCTTCTCAGTGACAGTAAGAGAGAGGATTGCATCATGATAGATGATGGCCCAACTAGGTTCAGGAAGTCCATCATGAGTGGGGACTCTGTGAAATGGCTGGATGCTATGCGACCAAAGATGGAATCCATATACACGAACAAAGTATGACTTTGAATATTCCACCTGAAGGGGTAAAACCAATTGGGAGCAAATGGATCTAAAGAAGATTCTTGGTGTGATGGAAAAGTTGAGACTTTTAAAGCTATGCATAAGTCCATCAGGATCAATGCAAGCATCGCGGAGATGGAACATCTGTTTTGATGTGACAGTTAAAGAGTTTGACGTCATCAAAATGGTAGATGAACCTTATATATACAAGAAGGTTGTAGAAAGTAAGGATGTCTTATACGTATTGTACGTAGATGACATACTCTTGATAGGAAATAGTTTCCTATGCTACACTCGGTCAAGCTCCTCTTATCACGACGATTCTCCATGGAAGATCTGGATGATACCTACTATATCTTGTAGATTATGATCTATGGTGATAAATCTAAGTGGATGTTGGGAGTGTCCCAAATCCAGGTACATTAACACATACTAAAGGGGTTTAGTATGGAGGATTCTAAGCGTGGTGGTTCGTCCATACACTCATGGATCACTCTCTCCAAAAAGATGTCTTCCGAGACTGATTTGGAGAGAGATCGCGTGCGAGGGATACCCTGTGCTTCGGCGGTAGGCTCTATCATGTGTGCGATGTTATGTACCAGACCAGATGTAGATGACTCACTGGGTGTAGTGATCAGGAATCAATCGGATCATGGGAGAATCACTGCACAACTGTAGAGGACATTCTTAAGTACTTGAGAAGCACTAAAAGAAAGTTCTTGGTTCAAGCTCCCAGAGTGATAAGGATGACTGAGAGTCAGTCACAGGCATTGTCTTTACCCTCAGTGGAGGGACGGTATATTGGAAGAGTTCCAAGCTAGATACTGTGGCATACTAAACGATAAAGGATGAATACATTGCTACCAATGATACTACCAAAGCGGCTGTCTGGACATTACTTATTCATGAGATGAACATGGTTCCTACCATTGAGCATCTAATAATTGTTATTGAGACTATAATGGAGTTGTTGCTTTAGCCTAGGAACACCGGTCCCATCAGCATTCTAGATATATTCTGAGGTAAGTATCACCTGATCAGGGAGATGGTTGATCTCCACGAGATCGAGGTAAGGAGAGTAGACACGAAGGATAACCCAGCGGATCCACTCACAAAGGCCTTACCCCTAGAAAGACTTCTATGGGATGGTTGAGTATGGGATACTACAACCACTGCTATATTGTTGGGTATTGGATACTATAACAGACGACTTTAGTGCAAGTGGGAGATTGTTAGTTATATGTATGCCCTAGAGGCCATTACTGTACATGCGACGTATATTGTAGTGGGTGCTTGGACATATATAGGGAGGAATTTCTTGCTCGATATGATAGTATGCTATCTGGTTTCTCTTTATCTTAACATGTACACTTATTATCTCTTTAATACATGTTGATAAAGCCCTTAGGATGAGTAATTGACTCCTAAGACTATGATGCAGATCATACTAGTGGTGACATGGGTAGTCGGCAAGTACATCCTTCAAATGTTCATAGTCATGGGAGTATCGAGACAGGGCATCGATACTCCAGAGTAGACTAGCGTATACGCTTCTCGACCCATATGATGGGCGATGGATGATCCCACATCCATTGGTGTTTGACATCAGAGAAGGTATAAGGGTGCTCAGTAAAGACTGGGTACACTGAACGGACTCGCCGAGAACTCCTAGATGGTATTATATCTATCGTCGGATTACAGTTCTCTGGTGACACTGGTACAGGTTAGTATATAGACCCGAGATCATCATAGAGTCTTGTGTGATTCCCACTGTGCTTTGATTTCCACAATACCACGGTAAAGGGATCGTGTAAAAAGGTGGTTTTTGGGTATAGTCCCGAGTCACAAGGAGGCAATGAGCGATAGGAGGGGTTTCGTCTCTCCTGGTATTGGGAGTTGATGTTGCGCTATACTCGATTGGCCATAACAGGAAATCCCTGGCCAGGGTTGCTGAGATGTACTGGGAAGTGTTATCAGTAGTTTCTTGAACCGTTTTGGACCTTGCATCGGCATAACTTATCAGGCTATTGGGTCTGACGTTATACCACCCCCAAGATGTGATATGCGACATATCAGACGAAGAGACCGGACTGTACGGTAGTGTTACAGATTGGATTCACAGGAGTATGAGCAGGCTTTCTTGTTGATCTTCTGATCGCTCAATACCCGGGTGGCCGTTACGTTTAGCAAACCACTTGTGGCTTGTGGGTGTTTGATATGATCATCACCTACTGCCGGTGTATTGATGAGTCTTTAGAGTACTACACAGAAGTTTCCTGGTTCATGCGAAATGGAGTAGGAGCACATATGTGATATGTGCGGGACCGAGATTAATGCGCATATGTGATACCGCATTCTATTCTCGCGACTTGTGACATTGTTCGGTTATATGTGATATAGCCGGGTTATCGGATCAAGTGTTGATTCGATAAGTTGTTGCATTTAATATTAGTCGGTTATACATGATATAACCGGATTATTAAATCAAGTGTTGATTTAATAATTTAATATATAATTATATATTTGATATATTACATTGCATTAACTAATATTAGCTCACTTAAGTATTCATTTCTCTCACTTATGATACACTTACCATATATGTGATATATGTTAATTGTATTGTTTTCTTTTTGCACAAAATATATATGTGATATATATTTATATGTCATGCTAGGTTACATATGCAACATGGATGCATGAGACTCACTCCATGCTAGGTTTAATGTTAAGGTTTATATATATTTATTAAGTAATTCAAAATGGTGGAAATTGTCATGGCTTGGAGCTTGGATGTAGCTTGTAGAACTTTGACTAAATCCACATGTTTTGTCTTGCTTAAGATATTTACTAACCTAACCATTAACCTTACACCATGGTAAACACTCTACATGAGTTAGTGTATGGCACTAACTCACCTATGGTTGCATTTCTAACCTCATGAGTTTATTCTCTCTTCTTCAATCTTCATCTTCTTCTTGAGCTCAAAAGGCTTTCTAGGCTTTTAAGATGTGAAGAAATATTATGAGAAAAATAAATCTAAAGTGAGCCAACATTCTACTTCATCATCCTCTACTATTAGCCATTTAGTTTAGGTTGTTTGCTTCACTAATTTCACCATTAGTGAAGAAGTAGCATGAGCTCGAGTCTCCTCGACGTAGATCATCTTCGGCTTCGAAGACTTCGAGCAAGTTCGCATCTTTCACTTTGTGGATCCTCTCAAGAGTTAAGGAGATCATTACTCGCAGCGAAGGGACATCTACACGGAGCATTTGAAGTGAAGGACCGGTCTACAAAGGTTGTATTCCGCATTCACTTAGTTGTAAAGTCGTTTACATATCGTTTCGTCGGATTTTCTAGTTATGATTCTAGGGTTAGGGATAGCTAGCAAGGAAAATTTTTAAATTGGCATGATCGATGCTTCCCGAAATCTTGCTGCCACGTTAGGTAACCCAACAGATGGTTCTTTACTTTATTCTTATACCCTATAAACTTTCAAATTCTTTGGACCTTGTATTTCAACGAATGTGTGTCTAAAATAAGAGAACTCATTGGTATACTGAATGAAGTAAGTGTACCAACCCCTTGTTCTAACGAACACCGGACAACTTACATTACCATGTATATGTCCCTAGAGTATACTAACCCAAAATCCATGTGTTGTAAGTTGAGCACTGTAATTAAGAATATCTATTCTGTTACTCAACACACCTTACCTTATCTTCAACCGATAAAGGTAAATATTTAGAACACAATTTTCAAATATTATATCCCACTTTATAAAATAATGCTATAGATATATCGGTTTTGAAAAATGGTGTAGAATAACAGTTATTCAAAACCGAATATTTTCTATTAGGAAAAAACCAGGTGATTTTCCCAATAGCACTAATTACTACGAATTCTGATATTGAGGATCAAATCACCCTTTCCCAATATTATACTCCTTCTTAGCATTTGTAACACCCTATAGATATGGGATCTTAATTCGGTATCTATATACACAGGAATCAGAATTAATTGAGAAACGTTTTTCAGTTACAACCACACAGAAAAACTGAAACATTAAAATGTTCCAGGGGGTAGCCGGGTATTCCTAGTAATGCCTCTTCCACAGCCTAGATTCATGATAGTAGCTGCAATTTCCTTTGCCCCTACTTCAATCTCTTTATATGTCTCTGCATCTTACCTTCTGTACACCAACTTATAGGCTAGTTGGTTTTCTTCCTTCCCTACCTTTCGGTACCAGTCTAAGTTTTGGAAGAATACTATATAACAAGAGTAACTGGTGTACTCTCCTTATACAAAAGAGTTCTCAACATAAAAGAAGGTGAAGAAAAAGAGACAATATAATTATCCAATTCAATTTCTCCAGAACCAATGGTCAAACTTAGACTGAAACAATTTTCTTTGAGTTCATATGTAACTATACGATATGGCCATTCCAAGCAATATGGATCTCTGTAGTGATATGGAGTGTTCTGGAGAAGGTAAAGTAGATGTGTCAGGGATATATGCAACTTTGTCATAAATCATGAAAAACCAAAGCCAGATGTAAAAAGGTTCGGTTAGCTTGGTTTATTAGTTTTAGTTTAAGCTCAGTTATGTTAGTGATATGTATGCCCTAGAGGCCATTATTTTATATTGTAGTGGATTCTTGGACACACACACATAGAACATTCTTGCTCGATATGGTAGTATACTATCTGGTTTCTCTTTATCTTAACATGTGCATTTGTTTTAGTTTACTATTTCATTGATACATGTTGATATAGCCGGTAGGATCTTTGCTTGACTACAAGGAATATGATAGACATCATACTACTGGGGCCTGAGTAGTCAATAAGCACATCCTTAAATGTTCCTAGTCGAGGGAGTATCGAGACAGGACATCGATATTCCAGAGTAGACTAGTGTATACATTTTTGACTCTGTATGGGGTGATGGTTGATCCCACAACTATTGGTGTTTGACACCAAAGATTGTATATAGGTACTCATTGAAGACTGAGTACACTGAACGGACTCGCCGAGAACTCTAGATGGTACCATACCTATCGTCAGAGAGCAGTTCTCTGGTGACACTAGTATAGGTTAGTATGTAGACCCGAGATCGTCATTGTGTCTTGTATGGTTCCCACTATGCTTTGATTACCTCCCTACCATGGCTCTACTGAGTCATGCAAACAGGTGGTAGTTGGGTATAGTCCCGAGTCACATGAAGGAAGTGAGTGATACGGGGGTTTCGTCATTCCCGGTATTGGGAGTTGATGTTGGGCTATACTCGATTGGCTATAACCGCAAGTCTTTGTTACGGCCCAAAATTTAGGCCCGTAACCGGCACTTAAACTACGTAACGTCAACAGGCGTACGCAACTTAAGTAAGCCAAAACCCAGAAAACTAAACCACCCAAAAATGGACAAGCAGAGAAAACATAGTTAAAACCATCGGAAATCTCAAGTAAAAAGCTTTAAACTTAAGTTTTACTTTCTCAAAAATTTTTGCAGCACCTCCTTTGTAAAAACCATCCCCGAAAATGGGTACAACATAGAATATAAAGAAAGCAACCCAAACGGGAGCAAATCACGCCCAACGGCGGAGACAACAACCACAAGCATATATACGATGCCGTAGCGAAGAAATATAAATGAAAACAACATAAGGATGTAAAACTTTATAAAAAGGCCGGCTCCCACGAGCACGGCACCCAAAGCCACAAAATAATACAACACCGATCCTCACAACTCGTCTCTAAGTCAAATACATGAAGTGGTAGATGGAGAGTACTAGATCCAACAAAAGATATATAATGTACAAAACGGATAACCGCGAACCCACCTAATAGCAAAGGCCTCACAACCAACCGTAGCGGTATCCGCAAAAGTAGAGATAACAAGAAGTCCTGCCGCGACTACTCTAAGGGTAAGTCCTGCAAAACACTGTAGCACAATGGGGTGAGTTGCCAACTCGTGAATAGTAAATAACATCATACTGAAATCTCAAGTATGCAGGAACAACGATAATCTATCATATGTAATCTGATAGCATAAGTATGGAAATATGAATATGCAACAATCATGTAAAAGTACATCATCAAGGCACTGTAACTACATGAAGCAATGCATATCAACATATTCCTGAGTGTGGGATGATATAATAAAACCTCATGCAAAAATCATCAGCATGGAAAAAAACCAGTGTCCCTCAATGACACGTCAAATCCCAAAATCCTCAGGCACCGCATCCTTAGATCGGCCCTCATATCCTGTAAGTCTCATGGAACCAGAGTGTCTAACACCGACACCCGAAACATCATGAAAACATATGCCTGTATATATGTATGTGTGTGTATGTGTGTCCCTCAACAACACATCAAAATCATGGAACCTGAGTGTCCATCACCGACACCCGAAACATCATGAAACCTATGTTAAGCATCGACACGTAAATCCTCATATCTTAGGCGCCGTCACCACGACTGGGCTTGATGTCATTTCCACACATCACTACGGTCGGTATCCCAACGATAACCGCCGAGTCTATATACTATCACCGGTAGGTACTAGCCCTGCCAGCCAGGCTCATCGTCTATACCACGAAAAATCATATATTGCCCCGGAGAACCATACCGGGTCCAACATGTACCCGTAGACGGTACCTATCCGCTCCTCGAATCGGGTATATAACACAAATCTCAGAACTGAGAAAACTCATGGTGGACGCACTGAAATATCATATCAAGAGAAACCGGGTTTTCAAATAATACATAATTTCTTGAAAACTCCCCCACAGTTCTCAAATCCTTAAATCATATGAAATCCATATCTCAATGCGTAAATCCATGAAAAACTGATATATGCAACATACAACAGCAATATGAGCATATTAAGGGAAAACCGCTATTTTAAATGAATTCAGCTTTAAAATATATCATGTGGTTCTCATATCCTCCGAAATCAAGTGCAGCATCATATGAGGTGTACATGTAACTACAGCAAGATATAAGTATCTACATGTATGCAAGTATGTATGCTGCATTTCGTAAGCGCAATAGCACATAATCAACGTCTCAATATCAAATGACGATACAATACCACTTAGAGATATATGCAGCTATAGCAACGTATGTGGGTATACATGTAAGTATGTTTGCATGATGTACATGTAGCTGTAGCAAGGTATGCGGGTGTACATGTCAGTATTTATGCAGGATGTACATGTAGCTATAGCAAGTTATACGTGAAATGGAATAGAAATCATTACCTCAATTATCCCTATCCAATACAATATCACGTATGTATATGTGTCAGCTGTATCTCATATGCACAATGGAATAAGAGTCACTATCTCAATTATCCCTATCCAATACCATATCATGTATGTATATGGGTTATTCGTGTCATGGCAATTACCGACGGTGTGTGTAGCGTACAAATTAGTGCTCGTGCAATATGAACCATCAGTAATGGTGTTGTGTCCAATGGGTACAAAGTCAAGGCACAATAGGTAATAATATGCAATGACGCTCATGCGCAATCAACTCATATGCAAATAACATACAGCTATAATATCATATCCAGCCCTGACGCATAACGCCATACAGGCGATTTCTCCGTAGATGTTAAATCTACTCACCGATGATCTCGAGCTAAGAAAATCCGACCACCTGCATCCCTTTCTTCGCAGCGTCCGAAGTCCCCGCTTGCGATCCTAAAATTTCACAAAAACAACACATAAGGCTAAATATCTTACGCCGACACAAAGATAATGAAAAGCAAGTTATAACGCCCACAAGATAAACACACTGTGCACCTAGTGCACAAAACACGTACGACATCGGTATAACCCAAGCTAGGATCGCTAAACTACGCAACCACCAAGCCTAGACCCCGATCGTACCGATCGCGCATTCACAACACAATATATCGCGTGGAAGATAATATATAATCATCGCAACGTCAAATGAAACCCACGCCTAGTTTATTCGAAAACCTAGTAAGCACTTTTTATCAATTTAGCTCAAGCCTAAAAGTTTACATAAATTCTAGCGATCACAATCATCGCAAAGCAGCTTAACTAAGTCACCCAAACCATTACTACAATTTTAACCTCATCCAAATATGATTTAGTAAAAGTTATTTTGCTATTAAACTCAATTAGACAAATTAGGAAATTAACAAATAACATTCTCCCATTAGGTTAAGTTTTCCTAAGTCTACACTTTTCAATTAACCATTTCAACTAATTAAACCCTAACTTGATCTTCACTAAACTTTCACGAATTTCAAAACATGAAAATTAAAGCTATAAAAAACATCTAATAAGCTAGCTCAATGTATTTAAGCAACATTTAAGGTTTAGGTTTAGGATTTACACCTCCACTAGATTCACAACTAGCAACTAAACTCAAATTTTGCCTCCAAAATGATGATTTTCATGAAGATCCAAGCATGTTTAGTGTTGAAGAATGATGGGTAGGGATTTGTTTGTGAGTTTGTGGGATTATTTGAGGATTTTTGATGATTTATTTGAGCTTGGAGAGATGAAAATGGGGTGAGGAAACTCAAAGGGCAGCAAGGGGGTGCTCGGCCAAGGGGGGAAAAGGTGAGGAGGTTAGGAATTGTGTGGAAAAATCTAGTGCAAAACATCAATTAATGCTCATAAATGCCTCTCCCATCCATGCAACCTCTTATTCATTTTCTTTAAAAAATTTCTTTTTATTTACAAATATCTAGATATTTTGGATAGAAGGATTAAAGCTTAATCTAGTGATTAATTTAGTATAGATTCTCTTTAGTAATAATTAACCCAAACAAAATTGTAATTACCACTAATTAAGTGAATGATTAACAATTTATAATAATATTTTAATTAGGGAAAAATATCTAAGTGAACCAAAATTTTCAAGTGACCACTAAAAACCGCAAACTAGCAATATTCTAGTTAAACTAGATGCTGTCAAGTCTATACAGAAAATTTATCACTTTCGGGTTTTTATTGAAAACACCGACCATTTTACCTAAAAACGGAAAAATCGCATAACGATTTTCAAAAACGTTACAATCTTCCCCCTTAAAGAAATTTGGTTAACTACGCGTACCTTCGAAAAGATGAGGGAATTTCTTCTGCATCTCGTTCTCGGCCTCCAAAGTGATCTCTTCACTAGTAGGGCCACGGCAAAGAACCTTCACAGATGGCAAAACCTTTGACCGAAGTTTCTTCACCTGCCGATCCAATATAACTACCGGCTGCTCGGTGAACGAAAGATTGCGCTCAAGATGAACGGTCTGGTGCTGAATCATGTGAGAAGGATCATGAAGGTATCTACGAAGCATCGACATATGGAAACTGGGGTGAACATCCGGAAAAATGGGCGGAAGTGCCAAACGATAGGCAACAGCCCTAACTCGCTCAAGGATCTTGAAAGGACCTACAAATCTAGGACTGAGCTTCCCCTTTTCCCAAATCTCATAACGCCCTTCATCGGAGAAATCCGCAGGAATACATGATCCCCCACTACGAACTCAAGTATGGGACGACGACGGTCGGCATAGGATTTCTGTCTGCACTGGGCTGCTCTCATCCTGTCCTGAATAAGCAGGATCTTTTCCGTAGTCTCCTAAACTAGCCGGGGTCCCAAAACCCCCCTCTCGCTGAGTTCGTTCCAACAGACTGGCAATCGACACTTCTTTCCATACAAATCCTCAAAAGGCGCCATCTAAATCGTCTCCTGATAACTGTTATTGTAGGAGAATTCAATCAACGGCAAGTGACAATCCCAACTGCCACCGAAATCAAGCACACACGCACGAAGCATATCCTCCAGAGTCTGTATAGTCTGCTCCGACTGACCATCGGTTTGCGGATGAAAAGCGGTGCTAAAACTCAACCGGGTACCCAAAGCTTCCTAAAGCTTTTTCCAAAGACGGCTAGTAAACTGGGTGCCCCTGTCGGATATGATGCATGTGGTAACGCCGTGCAAATGCACAATCTCATCTATATACAACTGAGCATACTGAGCATAACCGAAAGTGGTCTTCACTAGAAGGAAGTGAGCCGCTTTCGTCAACCGGTCAACAATCACCCAAATGGAGTCATACCCTCGACTAGTTCTAGGTAGACCCACAACAAAGACCAATCTGCTCCCATTTCCACTCCGGAATGGGTAAAGGCTGCAACTCACTTGCCGGTCTCTGATGCTCAGCCTTGACTTGCTGACAAGTCAGGCACCTCGAAACGAAGTCCAAAACATCGCGCTTCATCCCTTCCCACCAGTAAAAGTCTCTCAAGTCACGGTACATCTTGGTGGAACCCGGATGAACGCTAAAGGCTGACTGATGTGCCTGCTCTAGGATCTCGTGTCTCAACCCATCAGCATCTGGTACACACAAGCGAGTCCCGCATCGTAGCACACCCTGATCATCAATCATGAACTCTAAAACCGTACCCTACCGAACAAGCTCATGAATCTTAGACAAACGGGCATCATTGGACTGCGCCTCACGGATACGATCAAGTAGTAGTGGACGGGTGCGGACATGAGCAAGATGTCCCCTAGTGGAAGTGAACTCAAACTGTACTCTACCATCATACAAGATCAGCCAATCTGCAGAAGACTGTCACTGAACTGCGCTCAACTGGGACAAGCTACCCCCGGGCCTACGACTCAAAGCATCAGCTACCACATTCGCCTTGCCCGGGTGATAAAGGATCTCACAATCATAATCCTTCACAAGCTCCATCCAACGACGCTGTCTCAGGTTCATATCCCGTTGCTAGAAGATGTACTTCAAGCACTTGTGATCCGTGAAGATCTGACACGACTCTCCATACAAGTAGTGTCTCCAAATCTTCAGCGCAAAGACCACCGTGGCCATCTCGAGATCGTGAGTTGGATAATTCTGCTCGTGCTTCTTCAGCTGCCTAAAAGCATAAGCAATTACTCTATCTTGCTGCATCAGTACACAACCGAGCCCCAGTCGAGAAGCATCAAAGTAAACAACATAGCCGTCTGATCCAGAAGGCAAAGATAGAACTGGTGCAGTCGTCAACCGAGTCTTCAACTGCAGGAAACTCTGCTCGCACGCATCAGTCCTAAGAAAAGGAACCCCCTTTCGGGTCAGTCCGGTCAGCGGTGCAGCGATACTCGAAAAATCCTTCACGAAACGGCGGTAATAACTAGCTAAGCCCAAAAACCGGTGGACCTCGGTCACAGATATAGGTCTGGGCCAAAGTTGTACGGCCTCGATCTTCCTTGGGTCCACAAGAATACCGTCTCCCGTCACCACATGACCCAGGAAGACAACTCTATCAAGCCAAAATGCGCACTTTGAGAATTTAGCATACTGCTGGTGCTCTCTCAATGTCTGCAATACAATCCTTAAGTGTTGTTTATGCTCCACTCAACTCCTAGAGTAAACCAGAATGTCATCAATAAACACAATAATAAACTGGTCGAGGAACGGCCTGAAAATCAGGTTCATCAGATTTATGAACGCTGCCGGCGCATTGGTGAGTCTGAACGACATCACCAAAAACTCATAATGCCCGTAGCGCGTACGAAAAGCAGTCTTCGGAATGTCATCATTCCGAACCCGCAATTGATGATAACCCGAACGCAAATCAATCTTAGAAAAATGTTTCGCACCCTGGAGCTGATAAAAAAATCGTCAATGCGAGGTAAAGGATACCTATTCCGCACCGTAACTCGGTTCAATTGACGATAATCCATACACAACCTCAAGCTGCCGTCCTTCTTCTTGACGAACAGAACAGGAGCTCCCCATGGTGAAACACTCGGACGCACAAGTCCCCTATCACGCAACTCTTGCAATTGATATTTAAGCTCTCTAAGCTCCGCCGGAGCCATCCGATAAGGCGGTATAGAAATAGGCCCCGCGCCGGGAATCCGATCAATGCAAAACTCAATTTCGCGCTCTGGCAGCAACCCAGGTAACTTATCGGGAAAAACGTCGGGAAAATCTCGCACGGTAGGAACCCGGTCCAACGACTCTACTGTGGCTCCAGTATCATGAATGAAAGCCAAGAATCCCAGACATCCACTCCTCAAAAGCCGACTAGAGCAAGGGACAGAAATCAAACTGTGAGGGGTAGCACCACGGTCCACTTACACAACAAAAACTGACTCGCAGGGAAAACAAAACCTAACTGTCTTCTCGCGGCAGTCCACGGACGCATAGCATGTAGCTAACCAGTCCATACCCAGGAGAACATCGAAGTCCAACATCTCAAGAAGGATCAAGTCGACGGACAAATCTCGATCTCCTAAATGAACAGCACACGACCGAAACACGTGTCGCGCAACAAACGACTCGCCAACAGGAGTATTCACGACAAGCGGCTGACCTAGCAAACACGACTCTCGGCCTAACCTCGGCACGAAGTGCGTAGAAACATACAAATGCATAGATCCCGGATCAAATAAAACGTGTGCATCAAAAGAACATACATAAAGGGTACCTGAAACCACTGCATTGGACGCCTGTGCGTCCTGGTGAGTCAAGGCAAACACCCGAGCCTGCCCTCTACCCGCGACCGGCAGTCCTTTGCCTCTGCCATCTCGTCCTCTCTGAACAAAACAACCATGACCACGACATCTCTGAGCATGAGTCTGACGCGGGGCAATAACAGGCATAAGAGGTAACGCTCTCTGAGGCGGAAAAGGTGGTAAGGTAACCTGGGGTACGGTTGCCTCTCTCTGGCGTATCACGGTACAATCCCTAACGAGGTGATGTAAATAGCCACACTCAAAGCACCTATACGTCGACTGCTGACCCTCCTAGGGATAAGTGCTGAACAACTGGACTCGTCCCACGTCTCTGCTACTCCCCGTGCCTGAACGAACGCTGTCTAGGGGTCTAAACCTCTGCCTCCGGACTGATATACCAGTACGAACCCTCTTCGGTTCCGGAACAACCGACGACTCAGAAAGACGCTCCTCTACCAAAAGGGCTGCGTCCACCTGTAACATTTCAGGAAAATAAAATATTATTTTTAGGAATTTTTATAATTAAATAATAATTATATTGAATATTTTAGTAAGGCGGTAAAATTAAATACTGATAAATTTGGGGAAAATTTGGAAAATTATAGGAATTACTAAAAAGAGGGTGCTTTGTGTGATTTAAGCAAATTATGAAATTTTATGATTTATTATACACTATTTTAATGCAAATCGTGATTAAGTATCGCTAATCGGGCATTAAGCGTGTTTTGTGCACATGGCATGCACATGTCATTTTTCACACTTGTTACATTTTCTTATCATGGCTTTTCTTCATTTTCTTTTGCATGGTTTTAAATTTTAAAAAGAGAAGTGAAAAGAATAGAAAAGAAAAGAAAAGAATAAGGCAAAACATTAAAAAAATGAGGTATGGGCAAGTGAGAGAAGAGAGAGAGAGGTGAGGGGTTCTTTGACCTTGGCTCCCATTTTTCATCTTCACCATTTCCTCTCCCATTTTCAGCCATGGTAGCACACTCTCCCTCCCCCTCTTCAAGCCACAAAACACCATCAAAATCTACTCAAAAGTCCATCTCCTTTTCACAAAAAATGTGCACAAACTCATTAGCTACACTTTGGACAAAGAAAAATGGGATTTTGATGCTCTAGGGGATTCATGAGTGCCAAATGAAGTAACCTCTTCACCATTTGTGTACTTTTTCTTTCACTTTAGCACCAATGCATGTTTAGATGTGATTAAGTGGTGTTTTGCGAACTTTGGAAATTCCTAGAAGAGGATTAGGGTTCGAATTGATTCCAAAAGCGTAATTGAGGTTAGTAGTGACCCTAAACCCTGTTAGTCATATCATATTGGACTAAAACCTGAGACTTAACCCCATAATACAAACTTAGAAACCCGATATCGATAAAATTATGGATTCTTTGAGAGTATAATAAAATCTGCTAACACCAGGGTGACCTGAAAAATATTTAGCAAGTACAGTGATGTGTGCAGGTGACCAAAAGACTACCCATGAAACCCTAGCCCCTAACCCTCTACCCAGGCCGCAGAAAAATTCCTTCTGGCCGCAATTTGCTGCCAGACCTGGAGTAATGGGGTCTGTGTTTGGTTCATGCCTCCATCTCCAGTAAACTAGACTCCCCATGTATGCAAAATTGGCTAATTTCAAGAGTTGTTGTTTTCATTCGGGGTTTTGTTTTGTGTATTTTGAATTCTGGATTTTAGGAACCTGGTTTTAACTCGATGGTTTGACGTTTGTACGACGATATCGAGAGTTGTTTGGTGGTTTTGAAGGCGTAGCCCGTAGGTTCAAACCTATAGGCTTTTAGCATGTCGTTTCGATTTCGAATTGGACTTTAATGCGATACGATACGTTGTGACATGTAGTTACCCCATGTGGACTTCGAGACGACAATCAAGCGCGTGGTGACGTCGGCATCGGCAAGCGAAGATCAGGTGAGTAGATTATATCTACAGGGGAAGTTGGGTGGATGGCGTATATCACCTCTGCAAAGTTGAAAAAATCGATGTGATGTGATATAGTACACTTTTACATGTTAGTGTGTGATATAAACCTTAGCAAGAAAAGCTTTAGGAGATTTGGGGGTAGTGTTAGCGAGAAGTGAAGAAAGGACCTTAGTCGATTTCTTAGTCACGAACCTTAGAGTAAAGATTTGCATACACGCACATACACATACTCACATACATTTACTTCCTTGTGCGTATTAGGGACACACACACACACACATATATTGGTATTCATATGCTTGGATGATGAGGAATTTATATGATACTTGGGAATGAGTCAATATGATCGGGCATGATGCCTTGAGATATTAATATGTGACCGAGATATGTCATGATGTTATAGCGGATCATTGGACGACGATACCATGTGGATGATGATATATATGACAGTTGATATATGATAGGGATATAAGATGAGATATGTTATGATATTTATAATGGATTTCTTGGGCGATGTATACTTCTATATGATAATATGTATTGATGACATCGGATTGTATAAGGCTTTAGATCAGTAGCCAGACCATGATATTGTTGATGATATTAGTAGTGTGCTAGACTTAGATCAGAACCCCTGCTCACGATATGTGACGATGTGGATACCAGATGAATAATGAGATAAAGGTGATATTTGATCCGTACCCAGATTTGGGATGCCGTACGATAGATTTACCGTACGAGATATAGTTATGAGGATAGATCCGCACTCTTGACTCAAGGATGTCATATTATTTATTGTATCGTACGTGATACTATCGAGGCGGGATCACCGACTACTAGATATATATATAGATGGACTCAGACTTAGGTGGATTCCCTTACCCTTTTGACTGGGCTCGAGTCATACTCTTTTTCAAAAGTGGAGAATCGTGAGTATTTTAAATACCAAACTGTATGACTCATATTTTGGGTAGGTATATTTTTCAGTGTTGCTGTTACTACATCACTTTCTGTATATTCATGATGTTTCATCGCATTGCATGTTTGTACATATGTTATCTATAATTATCATGAAACCCTGCTGTCAGGACACCAGCACCATTACCGATGATGTGTATGTTCCACGTACACCTGCTTGCCGGCTCACACACATCATCATCGGTAATTTCCATGTTACGTACACTTTAGAAAATACTATTCATGGACATAGCTTGCTATTTGATAGTTGCAACATGTTATAGCTTTCTTATGCTAGTTAACTATTGCATTTATTGCATGATATCAGATGCATTCATATATTCATTGGGCATGCAGTATTATGGAGATTTATGCCGGTTTTCTTTGTTATTGACATGGTGACTTGAGGATTTCGGATTCTTCTTGATATTTTATGGATTTGGAAACCGCATATGAAAGTTTTGTAAGCCGATGAATTATTTTAAAAGAGAAAATGCGGTTTTCCTTGATATGTTGAGTATTTTCCACCATGGTGTTTTCTCGGCTCTGAGATGTTTTCGAGACCCGATTCGAGGAGTTGGATGAACCGTCTCGGGTATATGGTGGGCCCGGTATGGTACCCCGGGACAGGAAGCTCGAGTTGTAGACGATGAGCCCGGTAGGGGCAGACTGCCTACCGGTGATTTTACCTGGCGCGGCGGATATCCGAAGGATACCGTTCGTGGTCGTGTGATTGATGATATGGGCCGATCCGGACTGACGGAGCCCGAGGTATTAAGATTTGAGACATTGAGATATTGAGATTTGATGATACAGGCTAGTCCGGATAGCCGGAGCCTGAGATATTGAGATATTGAGATCTAAGACACTGAGATATTGAGATTTGATGATACAGGCCAGCCCGGATAGCCGGAGCCTGAGGTATTGAGATACTGAGATTTATATTTTTTGTCGATGCTGGACACTGTTTTATCTGCCGATTTCATTGATGATACGCGATTTATATTTATACAGAAATCTCATTAAATAAAGAAAACAGTTGTCTCATTCATGATGTATTCTATTTCATTCGTAATGCATTCATACATCTTATATCTGTTTTGTTTCTATCTGAGACACTGACACGAGCACGTGGTATTGCACATATACATAGATGGACCAGGATATCTTTTGAGGATATTACTTGTTATGACCTAGGATAGGATCATACATATGATTTCTACTCGTAGATGTTTTCTACTCACGAGTTGGCAACTCACCCCCGTTGTGCTACAGTTTCTTGCAGGTTTTGCCATACTGGTTTCGTTGCGGTTTTTCTAGTACACTGTTCCTTCCGGGTGATTTCTTTGGTAGGTGGGTTCTTTTGCATCAGGACTACCACTGTATATTTGTCATTTCAGTTGTATCTAGTAAAACTCCATCAACCAGACTTGTATATTTGATAGAGATAGATGACCAGTGTATATTCTTTCGACCTTAGAGTCGCGCGCTATATTATTGTGGTTTTTCTCTGGTTTTCTTGATGATGTTGGATTTTTATCCTGAGTTTGATCCTCGCCTTTCGGCGTTGTATATTATATTGCTTATGTGGTTGTCACCGTCAATTGACGAAGAGCTAGCTCCCGCTTGGGGATGCCTTTATTCATTATATATGCTTTATCAGGTTTGTACCCGTTTGGGGTCAGTTTTTACAAAGGAAACTCTGCCGAAATTTTCAGAAAAGACTTGAGATTTTAAAAATGCATACTTCGGCATATGTTGTTAAACTTCTTGCTCTAAAATTGGTTTTTCCTTCACTCTACTGCTTTACTTAGTTTGGATTTTTGGGTGCTAGCTTTACTTAGATTACATATGCCTCGAGACGTTTCGTAGTTTAAGTCCCGGTCATGTTCCGTACTTTTCGGGTCGTGACAAAGTTGGTATCAGAGCGTTAAGTTTTACCTTTTGAGTGTAGTTTGACCCTTGGTTGATGGAGTAGGTGACTTAGGAAGAGTGACGTACCGTGTGTATGTTCCGCGGCATACATACGATACGCTACTCTGCTTAAGAAGCCTTAGGATGTACATTTCCTTCCACAGCATTATATTCATTCTTATGATCTATCCTCTTCAGTATCGGTTTATGGTTTGCTTCCACGATTACACGGGCAGAATTGTTTAATGCCATTTATTTTGTTAAACCAAGGGCTTTAAAATAAGTTTTTCTTTACTTCTTCTTTCAAATGGTTTAGATTTCTGGGCTTTTGGCTTACTTGAATTAGGTGTGGTCCTATAGACTTCACATGATTCAAGTGCTAGTCACGTGCTATTTCGGGTCGTGACAAAGTAGGTATCGGAGTGCTAGGTTTAATCTTGGTTCGAGTCTAGGTTTGACTATGCGGAGTCTAGGGCGTATATTTATATTCGGAACCTAGGCTTGACCTTACGGAACTTATACTTGGTCGAGTGAGTATTAGAACTGAATTTTCGTCGCATAGGTTAACCTTGGTTGATGGAGTATGTGACTTAAGTAGAGTAACGTACTTTGTGTATATTCCGCGGCATACTTACGATACGCTACTCCTCTTAAGAAGCTTAGGATGTACATTTCCTTGCACCATATTATATTCATTCCTATGATCTATCATCATCGATATCGGTTGGTGGTTTTGTTACCATGATTGTATAGGCAGAGAGAGTCGCGGCTAGAGTTGCGGTCAGTATGAGCTCGTCTTGGACAAGGACTGACTAGGGCGTAATTCTGGTGACACACGATTGCATAGATGTGTCGTTTTATTTTGTTTTTCGCGCCATGCGCGTTTGATGGATTGCTTTTACAAAAATTTCTCGAACGTGCAGATCAGCACCAAAGGATTAGGCCACTGCTAAAGGCCGGCTAGAATGTGATGACCGTCAATGTACTGTTTATTCTTGATGATTGAGGCATTGTTTAGCGTGCGGACGAATGAACCAGTTGTTGCTGCGACTGACAAGATATCGCCCCAGATGTTTGAAGCTATTGCAGCATGAGTTGTACTTAGAGATGAGATAGAAGTTTGCTAGTCACCCATGGATGAATGACTAGGACACGTGGTTCGTTTGCATACCCCGATGCGGGGTCATCAGATTGATTGATTTCAGTTAGAGAAGACTTCACACAGGCACGTTAAGGGTCGATAGAAACGTACGAATGTTAGAAACCCATTTTTCCAAGTTTAAGGTATTCGGAAAAACATTCAAGTAATTCTGTGAACCCTATAGAAAAATGAAACCCTAACTCGACATAATAACCATGGAACCGTTTTTGAACCTTAGGGTTCGCGGCAGTTCCTCGGTGCCATTAATGAGGCTTGGGTTTGCCCTTCTACGGCTGGTCCATAGGTACTGTGGCATGTACTGGATATTATTAAACTGTGCTCAAGTGTTAAGCTCTCGAGGAACTATGGGACTTTGATGAATCGATCGAAAAGTTTATCGTCGTCCGGATATCATGTGATGGGATACATTACTTGGGAGAATCTAGATATGAATATAGCCGTTTGTAGCACAGTCCATACAGCTACGAAGAGACGAGTCCGAATCAGTCGACATTTGAGAAAAGTGGAGTAAGAGGTTCGTACGAGATTTTGACGAGGTGGTTGTCCACTCCGTTTACATCAAAGATGCGATACGCATGCATAGGCATTGAATAAAGATATATCTTATGATGAGTATACAGCAGTTCCAGAACCAGAAATGGATTTAGTAAAAGGTGATAACTTCCGGGCAGTTCGGCCGAAACGAGATTAGGAGAAACCCCGACAAGATCTTTCTGGAAATACTAAACGAGAAGACTTGGACCCAAAATCGGTCGTATTATGCACACCTAGTAGGCTAGAGTTCGACAACATCGACGAGACATGTTATGAGTAACCATGAGTTGGCCAGAGATCATTAGAGGATGTGCCAGAGCGGAATTGTTTCAGTCATCGTTCTATATTGGGCCGTTGAGCCGAGGATCTATGTAACCGCAATTCGCAGTGAGAGACGAGAGCCTAAAGGGCACCAGGCACCAAGGCATGAACAGGAGGCAAGTAGATATCTTGCTCTGCTAGCTTTGGATGCACCGACACCTTCTCAACTTTGAAGGAAGGACACATCGACGACGGTATTTACGATTTGCGATTTGGTAATTCGAATATCACATCTCCGTTATTTTGGATTTCAGTATTGTGGGCGATTTATTTGCATGATTTAGTTTTCATGCACCACAGTTGCACTCGACTTCGATGCGATGTCGTTTGAGATGTTTGATTTTGATTTCATGCCTATTGATATATATGTGTTTTAACTTGTGCCTTCGGTGTAGTTTTCATGTACTTTTAGTACTTAGACTCAATTTTGTGCACGCTGATGCACGTGGTTATGAGATTATATACCACGGTATACCGGATTTGGATTGATGTATGTTGTATACCGTCGATTTCGATTGTGATATTCGATATTTGTTTTCGTGCACCTTGTGCACTTGATTTGGATTTTTGCGCATACTTGGCGCGCTTGATGCGATTTTAGTGCACACCAGATGCACTAAATCGAGATTTTTCGTGCATATCAGATGCACCTGATATTGTTGTCAGGCACACCCGTTGCCCTTGACAGGTGTTTTCGAGCACACCCGTTGCACTTATATTTTGTTTCTGTGCACATGTATGGCACATTCATTGATTTCGATTTCTGTGTGCACCATACGCACATGGCATTAGTGCACATACGGTTGAGTATGATTTCCTTTGAGCAGTAAGTTTTTATGATATTTACTATTTGGTTTAGTAACCGAATAGGGCTGTTCTGTGAACAGTACCTAGGTGTTTTTGCATGCATCGATAGTTATCGAAGGGATTTCCAAAAAGGAGCTACAATCTCAATATTTTTCCTAGGTGTCCGAGATGACACGAAACATTTTACAAAGGAAACCCTTCTAAATTATTTTGTAAAAAAAGACGGGACGTATATGTTAAACAAAGGATATACATATATATAGTTATATTTCTTACAATGAACGTCCGCTACTAGTACTGTGATACGCGCATCGCACAGCGACTTGAAAAAGGTTTGGCATGCATTTCTTTTCAGATGTTTTGACGAGTTTACAATGATGTGTACTATGTGCATGTTATAGTTTTGAGTATATCATATTGGCTTTCGTATTGGACATTGACATTGGTATTTTCACCATGACTCCGATGATTGCGTGATGCTTGACGGAGTTTGATTTTGAGTTATATGCTCGTTTTCATGCGCGTGCATTGCGCTAAGATGTGTTTTAAGTATTGATGATATCGGAGCTGTTAGTTATATGTATGCCCTAGAGGCCATTACTGTACATAGGATGTATATTGTAGTGGATGTTGGGACATATATAGGGAGGACTTTCTTGCTCGACATGATAGTATACTATCTGGTTACTTTTTACCTTAACGTGTATACTGATTGTCTCTATGTTACATGTTGGTAAAGCCCTTAAGATGTGTACTTGACTACCTGGACTATGATGCGGATCATACTAGTGGGGACATAGTAGTCCATAAGTACATCCTTCAAGGTCCCTAGTCGTGGGTGTATCGAGACGGGGCATCGATATACCAGAGTAGACTAGCGTATACCTTCTCGACCCATACAGATGGGCGATGGATGATCCCATATCCATTGGTGTTTGACATCAGAGATGTTATACGGGTGCTCAGTAGAGACTGGGTACACTGTACGGACTCGCCGAGAACTCCCAGATGGTATTATACCTTACGTCAGATGGCAGTTCTCTGGTGACACTGGTACAGGTTAGTCTGTAGACCCGAGATCGTCATAGAGTCTTGTGTGATTCCCACTGTGCTTTGATTTCCACCTTACCACGTCCAAGAGGGCATGCAAAATGGTGGTTTTTGGGTACAGTCCCGAATCACATGGAGGCAATGAGCGATAGGAGAGGATTCGTCTCTCCCGGTATAGGGAGTTGATGTTGCACTGTGTTCGATTGGCTATAACCGGAAATCCCTGGCCAGGGTTGCTGAGATTTGCTGGTAAGTGTTACCAGTAGTTTCTCGAACTGTTATAGACCTCATATCGACACGACTTATCGAACTACTGGGGTCTGACGTTTACCACCCCTAGGCGAGAAATGCGACATATCAGACGAACTGACCGGACTGTACGGTAAGTGTTACTGGTTGGATTCACAGGAGTGTGAGCGTGATTGCTCGTCGATCTTCTGATCACTCAATACCCGGTTGGCCGTTACGTTTAGCAGAACGCTTGCGTCTTGTGGGTGTTTGATATGATCTTCACCTGCTGCCGGCGTATTGACGAGTCTTTAGAGTCCTATACAGAGGTTTCCCGGCTCAAGGGAAACGAAATAGGAGCGCATATGAGATATGTGCGGGACCGAGAATAATGCGTGTATGTGATACCATATTCTATTCTCGCGATGAATGTATCGATTAGTTGTGTCACGACCCGAAAGTACGGAACATGACCGGCACTTAAACTACGAACGTCTCGAGGCGTACGTAATCTAAGTAAACCGAAAACCCAGAGATCCAAACCAAGAAAATAGTAGAGTGCAGGAAAAACCAACTTAAAGCAAGTAGTTTCAATAGCATAAGCCGAATTATGCGGTTTTTAAAAACATCAAAAATTTACTGAAAATTTCGGCAGAGTCTCCTTTGTAAATACTAGCCCCCAAACGGGATACAACATGAATAGTATACGAAATCAAGAAAAGGGCATCCCCAAGCGGGAGCTAGCTCTTCGTCAATCGACGGTCACAACCACATAAACAATATAATATACAACGCCAACGGCGAGGATCAAAACACAAAAGGAAACTCAAAACCACCAGAAATATAACGAGCGACTCTAAGGTCGAAAGAATAACCAACACTGGTCTCTATCTCAAAAAAAATACATGTTTGGTTGATGGAATTTACTAGATACAACTGAATAATATCATACAAGGTAAATAATGGGGGTATGATACAAGTAAACCCACCTACTAGGAAATCACCCGAATGAAACTATGCCCGCAAAGCCGTAAGGAAACCTGTACGGCAAACCTGCAAGAAACTGGGGCACAACGGGGGTGAGTTGCCAACTCGTGAATAGAAAAATATCTACGCACAGAAATCGCATAAATAACGCAATCCTAGGTCAAAGATCATTATATATCCTCAAATATCAGTATAACAGGCAGCCTATAACAATGACTAGGGTAACATCTAACCCGAGTATAATCTCATATGCCCGTGTCAGTGCCTCAGGTAGCAATATATCAATGAATGAGGTATGAATGCATGAAAACAGAATACATGTAAATGAAGAAACTGTTTTCATAAATTAGGGAGATTTCCTTCGTGTTTTTAAACTGAGGTATCATAATGAAATCAGTATCAACAATGTCTAGCATCGACACAAAACATAAATCTCACTGTCTCGAAATATCAATGTCTCAATCTCAGTATCTAGGGCGCCGTCAGTCCAGACCGGCCCCTACCATCCATCTCAAGACCACGACGGTATCCTCCGGATATCCGACGCGTCGGGTAAAAATCACCGGTAGGTAGTCTCCCCCTGCCAGGCTCATCGTCATCACCACGAGCTTCTTGCCCCGGGGTACCTTACCGGGTCCACCATGTACCCGAAAAGGTTCATCTTACTCCTCGAATCGGGTCTCCAAATCTATCAGCAAACTCATGGTGGACGACTCATACATCATGGGAAAAACCGCGCTTTTTATTTAAAAAGAGAAAGAAGAAGTTTGTATATGTTTTGCGGTTTTCTCCAAATCCAGAAAATCTCATGGAAATCCAAATCCAAAACCTCAATAGCACGTAAAAAGTGAATATATGCATGAGAATCCATGAATGCGGTATAACAATGAATAACATTATGCATGAGGTAGCAAGTAATAACTATAATGTCTAAACTAACATATAAGGCAAGTACACTAATATCATGTCTAAACTATTAGCTAACAGGCTATGTCAAGCAATAATATTTCCTAAGGTGTACGTGACATGGCAATTACCGATGAAGATGTGTGTGAGCCGGCAAGTAAGTATACGTGGTACATACGCATCATCGGTAATGGTGCTGGTGTCCTAACCACAAGATATCAACAGTAGAATATGAAGCATAATATAAGCATGTGATGCGGAGCAAACAACAACAATGAGCGGGAGCTGAATACTAGACACAATGATAACTAATCTACAATAATCTAATATAAGTCCTACAAATGGTGCCTTTTGAAATAACACGAATCATGGGGTTTTGAAAATAGGGGCTACGGTGTTTTTAAGAAAAGATACGTCGTTTTTGAAATATCCGTAGATTCCCTTGAGCTGTCTTTAAAAATTCCCACGATTCGTTAGTTTTTGAAATAGGTAAGAAGTCTAATCTAATCTAACAACTACACTAAACTATACGGCTGAACTAACAAGCTGAACTACAGGTAAAGAAACCGCCTAACATCTGAGTCGATACATAAACCTACCTGTATATGTATAGTCGGTAATCCCGCCTCAATAATATCATAGCTGATACCATATCTATAATCAGGCATCCCAAGTCAAGAGTGCGGTTCAATCATCAATATAGCTCGTACGTAAATCCGTCGTACGGCATCCCAAATCTGGGTACGGGTCAATATCACATTCGTCATACTATTCACCTGGTATCCTCTTTACCAATTATCATGATCGAGGTACTGATCTACGTCTAGTACCCTACTGATACCGCCTACGCATGCATGGACGTGTGTGAAACACTACGTCAAGGACCCACTACAACGTCATGTCGTATCTAAGATACGAACCCTGCTATATCACCGATCTCACGGCCTCATATCAAATCTCATCGACTCAGCTCAATCCCAAGTATCATCCTCAATCCGTAGGTGAACACATAGTCCCATACCCATGTGAACACATAACTATAAAGAATCTCATGAGCACATATCACTAGGAATGTATGCAAGTATGTATGTGTGTATGTGTAGTGCAACACTACCCTAGGGTTCGTAACGCTAAAATAATCTAACACACCAATATCCATCCTAAGTATCGCTAATAATCCCAAATAACATATAATAATTGTTGGTGTGTATACGCATCCGTATACACCACCACGGACTGCGGGGGTGCTATACGCCATCCACCCGACTTCTTCCCGTAGATATAAATCTACTCACCTGGTCCTCGCTAGCCGGTGCCGACGTCGCCACGTGCTTGCTTGTTGTCTCGAAATCGACATGGGGGTACCTACATATCATAACGCACCATATCGCATTAAAACTAAATTCGAAATCGAAACGGCATACGAAAATCAAATCGGCACGCGTATCACGCATAGGTCCAAACCTATCGCCTACGCATGCAAGAATAGTCAGACCGACCCTCGATGTCGATGTACGAACGTCAAACCATCGAGAAAAATCCAAACACACCAATCGTGATTTCAAAACTCACTAATTATATAAGAAATAGGGTTTAGTTCATCAAAACCATAAAATTAAACAATTCGTTTTATTTTCCAAAAACCTAGTTAGCATAAATTCCCATTTCGGTTCAAAACTTGATGTTTTACCCAGACTAAATATTTTGACGATTCTAATGGCCAAAAAGCCTCACTTAATATCATAATTAGGTCATACAAATCACCTCCATATTTTAATCTTACGAATTAGCATTAACTCCAATTTCAAGTTTGCGACAAATATCGATTTTAACACTTTTCAAGGTAAAATTCACAATTTAACAATTAAGCATGGTTTTGCACGATCAAAGTCGCTAAACAACAAATTAAAATACTAATAAAGTCATCAAAACCTTAATTACATTTTAAATCTCAATTTTATATGTATTTCACTAAAACCTAGTTTGCAAATTACATAATTAATACAAAATTTGAATTTAACAAAAATATAAACTTCCAACTAGATTAGTTTTGGCATAACAACAACATGTTAAACTACACAATTATCCCATGATCAATTACAAGAACCCCAGCTTAAATTCACAACCCTAATCTAGAATTTTCCAAACCCTCATTTAATAATTCCCACTTGAAATTAGAACCCAAATTAACATTTAACTACTTAGCTTATGAAAACAATACCAACAAATTAACCATTTGATAAGATTATACCTCCAAGACTTGTAGATTTACATGCATCATAGCCTCCCAAATTAACTTCTATGCCCCAAAATCCATGCTAGATGGGCTAAAGAATAATGGGTAAGTGTTGGATTTGAATTTAGCTTTGATTTTGTGTTAATTTTGAAGCAATTTGTGGATTTTTTTGTGATGAAATGAGAGGGAGAAGAGGGGGGAAAGCTGCTGCAGTGGGAGGAAGCAAGTTTTGGCCAAAATAGGGGGAATGAGGAGAGAGAGAGAGGTGTTGAATGAAAGGGTCAAAGAAAGCCATACTTCAAGTCAACACTTAACATCTTTTCCTTTATTTTTCCTTTTCTTTTCTTTGTTTGTTTTGACTTTTAAGTGGGGGGGATGAGTGGGGGGGCTGCTGAATTCAGCAAAGGGGTAGAGGAAATGGGTGTGTGTGGGTGTGGGTACGGGTGTGGGGTAATGAAAAATGATAAATACAGTACCCCAAACATCCATTTACGCTAAAAAAAGCCTTTTTTCTTCAATAATTTCTAAACCGTTTTGGCAAATGATTTCGTTCCAAAAACCACATGATAAATTTTTATTTAATGTTTTATGATGCACAAAATTTGTTTCAACTCATTCCAATTTGTAATTTTCCCTAATTAAATGTATTAGTGACGGCTTAAAATAATAATAAAATAATATTTTTTTCAGAAAAATTGAAATTTCACCAGCGGCTCAATAAACACCAAATAATAGCAATTACATATCTAAAATATGTATATTTAATTTTTATAATAAGATATTTGTATTTTGACTTTTTACCGAAAACACCCTTATTTTACCGATTTTTTCGAAATTTCACCGAAACGATTTTCAAAACGTTACAAGTTGTATGCGATATAACCTGGTTATCGAATCGAGGATTGATTCGATAAGTCGATACATTGGATATTAGTCTGTCATATGCGATGTGACCGGATCGTTAAATCAAGTGTTGATTTAATGTATAATTATATATTTGATATATTACTTTACATTAACTAATATTGGTTCACTTAAGATTACTTTCTCACTTAAATGTGCACATTGTATATATGATATAGTTTTGTGCACTAGTTTGTATCATGTTTGATGATACATGCAAACATGGGTGTGTATGATTAAACCATGATTAAGTTAATGGTTAGGGTTTGATTTACTTATTTATTTATCTCTTTTCATTTATATTTGGACAAGAAATGAAATGGTTGCTACTTTTGTTTTTTGTTGAAGCTTTGAAAGCTTGACCATTTTGTTTCTTTCCTTAACCCTAACCATTCACCTAACCCTAGTTTATTCTCTACACTTAACCATGGTTGTATTATGATAACCATCACTTGTTTTTCTATTATTGATAATTCTTTTTCTTTCTTCTTCTTCATCTTCTTCATGAAGAGAAGAAACCATGGCTAGAAAATTCTAAGTGATGATTCCAAGTGAGAAATCCAAATCCAAAGTGAACCCACTTCCTATTTCTTCATCCTCTACCACTTGCCATGTAGTATAGGGTGTTTTCTTCACAAGTTTCATGACTTGGTGAAGTTGGAGCTTGATCTTGAGTTGCCTCGACGTAGATCGTCTTCGGCATCGAAGTCGACGACCTAGCCCGATCATTTCTCCGATGGAATCAACTCTAGAGTCCGAGATCCGATGATCGCAGCGGAGGGACATCAAAATGGAGCTAAGGAAGTGGAGGACCGGATCTACAAAGGTTGTAGCCTCTTTCACTTAGCACTAAAGCAGTTTAGTAGCTTGTTGTTTCGCCTAATCTCTAGTTAACGATCGCATTAGGGTTTCTCGGCACCGGAATTTTTTGAATTTGGCTTGGTCGATGCCTTGTGAGACCTCATTAGTGTGCCTAGGAACCCTACAGTGTTATCAGAGCCTAGCTAGAGCTTTAGACGATGTGTAGACGAAGCTAGAAGTCCGATCGAACCCGATATTCCCTGATTTCAACCTTCTCTGTACAATTTTTCAAACTGTGGAATTTTGTGAATTAAAAATGCTCAGAAAATAGTGGAGGTAAATATAAGGAAAACTGTAGAAAACGAGACTCTAATTCATTCAAACGGCCGCGGAACCACGGCAATGACAAGCCATTGGCGGCGGTTCCGCGGAAGAATTAAAGAGTTAGGGTTTCAATTTTATACAGTTTCCCCCGTATGTGATTCCTGATGTTTCTGGGTGCTTTTATATATACTCAACAATTGAGTTTTCTGGGGTATATTGGGGACTCGTCAATTCGATCAGATATTCTAACCTCGTTTATGGTTTTCCGGGTAATTTTAGAACATGTTAAAAAGTTCGGTCGGATATAAATACCCAATTTTTCCCCTGCCGGGAAATTTCCAATTGTTGGATTTTTCCGTGGTTTAAAGACGTTCTAAGTAGTGCAAGTAACGCGATGGACCTTCTAGAAGACAACAAACCTTAACTCGATTATGTGACCGTCTTGAACTGCCCTTTGAACCTTAGGGTTTAGGGCAGTACGGCGTGCCACATGTGAGGCGTTGGCTTGACCCTTTACGGCTGGACCGTTGGTACTGAGGGATGAAGTGAATGTTTTTAAACTTATATCATGTGTTGATCTGTTTCGGGAAAACTTGGGTGTTTAAATGTTCGATCGGAAAGTTTAACATTTTCTATTTATCTGGAATGTGATACAATAATTGGAATTCACAAGTAGTTATGAGATAACTGAAATGAATGTTATAAACATAGCACTTTAGTCTCACTTGATCGGTTGCCACGGAATTTTGATGCGATCAAAAGTCCGTCGCAATCACGTAGCGTACGCGGATATTCGCCGATAAACTTAATAGACAGCTACACCCCTTAGCCCCGACCAAGTGACTGTAGGAGAACCCCGTCGCCGAAAGCATCCGTTCGGGTGCTCGCGGCAGCGGTGTTCCGCCTTGGTACACTTCGTCGATGGTATCGGGGGTGCGGCCGCCTACTAAAGTTTGCGACGAGCATTCGATCAGTTTTTCGGGAATCTTGTTGAATTGCCCGACTTTATATTGAAAAGTGTTTTCGATATAGAGACTAAAATACGGGGTTTATAATAATTAGGCATGCGATGTCTAAAGAGGTTGCGGATTCCATCTGTTGTAGTTTTACACTTTTTTTTTCTGTGACCGTAAGTGTAATATGTGATATTGCTGGTTTTGTTGCTATATGTCAACGACAATTGGGATATGCATGTTTACTTACGTTGATGACATGTGATGTTATGTGTTGCTGGATATGCTATATTGGATCGCCGTGTTTGAATAGCCGGGGTTTTTTTTATGTGAGATGGGTGTTTTTCATTTTCATTCATGTAAAAACTTGTATGTAATATTCTTTTATTGGGGTACTTCCAGGTTGCGGATGATGTCACCTTTTGTATATTATTTACTTTTCCGCACTAGGATAGACCCAAGGAGGAGGGCACAAGCAACTGGGTTCTGGAGTCCAGTGGGAGACCAACTTGAGGAGTCGAGTCCGGGTCTCCTAACTCTAGAATTGGTAGGGTTGCTTGCCGCTCTCGTAGGGGTCTTGGGGTGTGGGTTTGGCTATTCATCGCGACCGTGGAATCCGTGTTTTATACTGGCTCGTATTGAAAACACGGACGTCCTAGTATATCCAATATTTCATATGATATTTTCTGCTGCGATATCTGTGATGTGATCATTTGATATGCTGTGATGGATACTGTATATAGTATATATGATATATTATATAGGCGTTACTTATGTTTTACACCCGCGCTAGCCCTGCCCCGCTCTGTCGTTAGTTACCTAACCTAACGGTGCACGAGGGGACATCGAGGCAAATGCGGATGGCATAAGTGTACGTCGTATTTATCTGTGATGTTTAGGTGTTTAAATGATGGGACTTCATTAATGTGATTAATGAAAGAAAAGAAACCTAAGATGTTGTGGAATTGAATTTCAAAAATAAAACAGGTAGCAACAGTTCTTGCTTTGCATCGCGGTGTTCCTTGTAGAACATCCTGCACCTTATTCGATGAGGAAAGGGCCGAGATCCCTTCACCGGGAGTGACCCCTTTAGCAATAACTGGCAGATGCTACACACTCGGTTTTTCTTTTGATTGCTTCTATAGTTTCTGCTTTGCACAGTGATATATATAATATATCCCGCACCTCATTCGTCGAGGAAAGGGCCGATGGTCCCTTTACCGGGAGTGACCCCTTTAGCGAAACTAGAAAAGCCTAAAAAACACTCCATTTCAAAATTCATTCGATTCTACAACGATATCAAGTTCATTACGCAATAGGTTTTCAGAAAAACCTGTCGTAGCCCTCCGTCATTTCAGATAAGTACTAGTTAGTATTCGTACTGCGGTAGTTTGCCATGCGTCAAGGCGTAGTGTACGGTAGCTAACTAGTGCTTATCTGCTAGCATATGATGCGATTGGATTAGGGTATTCGTATGGCGTTGTTTGGCATGCGTCAAGGGTCGTGTGGGTGGGTTTAATTCAATCAAGAAATGTACGGGTTGAACTTGACTAGCGGACTATGGGTTGTTTGGCATGCATCAAGGTCATAGCACTCTAGGGGCAAAAATTATCGGGAATTTCAAGTGTTGAAATTTACAATGAGATTGCATACCTTCTATGAGATAGTTGGACCCGATACCCGCTGCGAGTAAGAGTTACTCCTGGGAGAGTTTTACACATTACAATTAGCCGATCAAGTAGGTGTCTAGAAAGGTGTTAACGAGGTTACGCCTCTGGGAAAATGAGGTTTACATTAATTAAGTCCGTGCGAAAGCACGGGGAACCTCCCTCAAAGTACCGACACTGGCCTGGCTGAAAGATTGGCGAACTTGTAGCGTGTAATTAATCTCGGCTAGTCTTTCCTTTTAGGGTTTGAAAGAAGATTTGATAAAAAGCAATGGGAGCCATCCTGATTAGATAAAATAATAACCAATCTGATCTTGCAAGAGCATACGCTGAGTGTTTTCTTCTCTCTCTCTAGGTAGCGACCATGTCACGCCTTAATCAAGATAATAAAACGGATATATTGACCGAACCCGCTTGTTATACTGAGCTGGGGAACATTGGTCCCGCTCCAACTTATAATTGTTAGGCGAACTTGTAGCGTGTAATTAATCTCGGCTAGTCTTTCCTTTTAGGGTTTGAAAGAAGATTTGATAAAAAGCAATGGGAGCCATCCTGATTAGATAAAATAATAACCAATCTGATCTTGCAAGAGCATACGCTGAGTGTTTTCTTCTCTCTCTCTAGGTAGCGACCATGTCACGCCTTAATCAAGATAATAAAACGGATATATTGACCAAACCCGCTTGTTATACTGAGCTGGGGAACATTGGTCCCGCTCCAACTTATAATTGTTATAAAACAGAGCAGGAAATTGAGGAATACCAGAATTCCTATGCCGCCCAAACGAAGAAAGTGCATATGATGCATCTCCTTCGGGTGTGTTCATTACAAAGAACTGTTTCTCTGTATTCTCTACGTCCTGGGTATTTGATACCGGATCAGAATCCCAGATATGTAATCTGTTACATTGGGCTACCGAAAGGTAGAAAAACTGAGAACGGGTGATAAGTTTCATGAGACAGAAAACGGGGCAAGTGTTGCAGCCAAGTCTGTTGGTCACTGTCACCCTGTATTACCAATACATTGATTCTGAACAAATGCTATTAGATACCAAACCTGATATACAAAATCATATCAGTCTCTTTATTAGTAAAGAAAGGATATAATTTTGTATTGTTGGATAATGTTTTGAACATTTCCTATATCAAAAGTTGATCGGTTCAGGCACGTTATCTAAAAGCATTGACGTTTTTAAATCAAACTACAGTTCTTAGTATACAGAACACACACAAGAGGAAGAGTTCAGAAATGAACAAATCCTTCTTGAGGTATTGTAGACTAGGTCATATCAATGCGATCCGACTAGCTGAAGTTACATATAGATGCATATTTAAATTAGTTTGAATTTACATCTTACGAAACTTGTCAGTCATGTCACAAAGATAAGATGACCATAGCTCTGTTTATTGGAAACAGAGAAAGAGTTAGTAAACTCTTGTGATGATACATGTTGATGTATGTAAGGTCCCCTGTCTACATATGCCAGGACCTGTTCTTTGTACTTCGTTACATTCTCTGATAATCTCTCAAGATTCAGACATATATTCCTGTTGAAACACAAGTCCGAACCTTTTGAGATATTCACAGAATATAAGCTAGAAGTAGAGAACCAATATGGGTATAAGTATTATGTCCTTTGATGTGATCAAGGAGGAGAATACTTGAGCACGAAATTCCTGGATTATTCTAAAAGAGAATGAGATTCTCTCTCAGCATTACTCCTTCGTATACACCATAGCACGATGGTATATCGGGACGGAGCAAAAGCATCCTATGTGATATGGTGTGCTCTATGATGAGTACTACTGAGTTTCCTATTTCCTTTAAGGGAGTTATGCACTTGTGAAGTTGCATACCTATTGAATAGGGTTCCGATCAAATCAGTTGCCTACCACTTCATATGAGATATGGAAAGGGAAGAGCCCATCTCTTAAGTCAGTTAAGATTTGAGGTTGTCCAGCCTATGTCTAAAAGGCAAAATCCGGACAAGCTCGAGGCAAGATCTGTTATGTAGAACTGGAAATGTTCCAGCTATACAAACTGCAGCTGATGATTTAGAAGAACCAAAGGATTCAATAGTCCCCGACGAACCTCAGCCTCTCCGCCGAACTAGTAGGGTTCCTCACCCACCAGAGAGATACTTCGGTTTCTCGATGACAGTAGGAGCGAGGATTGCATCATGAGATGATGACCCAACTAGTTTCGAGCTGGCCATCACGAGTGGGACTCTATAAGAATGGCTGGATGCTTAGTGATCTGAGATGGAATCCTTATACACCAACAAAGTATGGACTTTGGCTGCTATATCTGAAGGGTTAAATCCCCATCAGGAGCAAGTATATCTTGAGAAGATTACTTGGTGTAGATGAAAAAGTTGAGACTTTCAAAGCTAGACTTATTAAAGGTTTGCATCATTGACCAGGTATGGATTATGTTGAAACCTTTTCTAAGGATCTATGCTTAAGTCCATCCAGATCCTACTTGCCACGGCTACATACCATGACTAGGATATCTGGCGGTTGGGTGCCATGACTGCTTTTCTAAATGATGTTTTAGAAGAGTACGTCTATAAGTACATAGCCAGAGGGCCTCGTAGACAGTGGGAGCAGCGGAAACGTGTGCAAGATGTTTTATGTGATAAAGCAGGCATCGCGGAGTTGGAACGTCTGTTTTGATGTGTTAGTCAAAGAGTTTGACATCATCAAAATGGTAGATGAACCTTGTATATACAAAAAGGTAGTAGGGAGTATGGTAGTGATCCTCGTAGAGTACGTGGATGACATACTCTTGATAGGGAAGGAGTTTCCTACGCTACGCTCGGTCAATCTCCGCTTATCACAAGGATTCTCCATATAGGATCAAAGTGATACCTCCTAAATCCTGAGTTTTCATCTATGAGATAGAGGTAATTGGATGCTAGGATTCTCACTAGTTGTAGTGAGATGGTATCAATCGATCCTGGGGAGAATCACTGGAAAAGTTCCACGGTGATAAGGATGACTGAATGTCAGTCGCAGGCATTGTCTTTACCCTCATTGGAGGGATGGTATGTTGGAAGAGTTCCAAGCTAGATACCGTGGCATACTAGACGATACAGGCTGGATACATCGCTACTTAAGATACTACCAAAGAGGCTGTCTGGGTGTATATTGGTTCATGAGATGAACTAGGTTCCTACCATTGTGTGACAATGGAAATGTGGTTTTGGCCCAGGAACCCCCATCCCATCAGTGATCCAGACATATTCTAAGGCAGTGTCACCTGATCATGGAGATAGTTGATCTCCAGGGTGATCGAGGTTAGGAGAGTAGACTCAGAGGACAACAAGGCGGATCCACTCACAAAGGCCTTTTTCCAGAGAGAGACTTTTATGGGATGGTTGAGTATGAGATACTGCAACCACTGCTACAGATGGCCCTAGTGCAAGTGGGAGATTGTTAGTTATATGTATGCCCTGGAGGTCATTACTGTACATAGGATGTATATTGTAGTGGATGCTGGGACATATATAGGAAGGACTTTCTTGCTCGACATAATAGTATGCTATCTAGTTACTCTTTACCTTAACGTGTATACTGATTGTCTCTCTGTTACATGTTGGTAAAGCCCTTAGGTTGTGTACTTGACTACCTGGACAATGATGCAGATCATACTAGTGGGGACATGGTAGTCCATAAGTACATCCTTCAAGGTCCCTAGTCGTGGGTGTATCGAGACGGGGCATCGATATACCAGAGTAGACTAGCGTATACCTTCTCGACCCATACAGATGGGCGATGGATGATCCCATATCCATTGGTGTTTGACATCAGAGATGATATACGGGTGCTCAGTAGAGATTGTGTACACTGGACGGACTCGCCGAGAACTCCCAGATGGTATTATATCTTACGTCAGATGGCAGTTCTCTGGTGACACCGGTACAGGTTAGTCTGTAGACCCGAGATCGTCATAGAGTCTTGTGTAATTCCCACTGTGCTTTGATTTCCACCTTACCACGTCCAAGAGGGCGTGCAAAATGGTGGTTTTTGGGTACAGTCCCGAATCACATGGAGGCAATGAGCGATAGGAGGGGATTCGTCTCTCCCGGTTTAGGGAGTTGATGTTGCACTGTGTTCGATTGGCTATAACCGGAAATCCCTTGCCAGGATTGCTGAGATTTGCTGGTAAGTGTTACCAGTAGTTTCTCGAACTGTTATAGACCTCATATCGACACGACTTATCGAGCTACTGGGGTCTGACGTTTACCACCCCTATGCGAGATATGCGACATATAAGACGAACTGACCGGACTGTACGGTAAGTGTTACTGGTTGGATTCACAGGAGTGTGAGCGTGCTTGCTCGTCGATCTTCTGATCGCTCAATACCCTGGTGGCTGTTACGTTTAGCCGACCGCTTGCGGCTTGTGGGTGTTTGATTTGATCATCACCTGCTGCCGGCGTATTGACGAGTCTTTAGAGTCCTACACAAAGGTTTCCTGGCTCAAGCGAAACGAAATAGGAGCGCATATGAGATATGTGCGGGACCGAGAATAATGCGTGTATGTGATACCGTATTCTATTCTCGCGATGAATGTATCGATTGGTTGTATGCGATATAACCTGGTTATCGAATCGAGGATTGATTCGATAAGTCGATACATTGGATATTAGTCGGTCATATGCGATGTGACCGGATCGTTAAATCAAGTGTTGATTTAATGATTTAATGTATAATTATATATTTGATATATTACTTTACATTAACTAATATTGGTTCACTTAAGATTACTTTCTCACTTAAATGTGCACATTGTATATATGATATAGTTTTGTGCACTAGTTTGTATCATGTTTGATGATACATGCAAACTTGGGTGTGTATGATTAAACCATGATTAAGTTAATGGTTAGGGTGTGATTTACTTATTTATTTATCTCTTTTCATTTATATTTGGACAAGAAATGAAATGGTTGCTACTTTTGTTTTTTGTTGAAGCTTTGAAAGCTTGACCATTTTGTTTCTTTCCTTACCCCTAACCATTCACCTAACCGTAGTTTATTCTCTACACTTAACCATGGTTGTATTATGATAACCATCACTTGTTTTTCTATTATTGATAATTCTTTTTCTTTCTTTTTCTTCATCTTCTTCATGAAGAGAAGAAACCATGGCTAGAAAATTCTAAGTGATGATTCCAAGTGAGAAATCCAAATCCAAAGTGAACCAACTTCCTATTTCTTCATCCTCTACCACTTGCCATGTAGTATATGGTGTTTTCTTCACAAGTTTCATGACTTGGTGATGTTGGAGCTTGATCTTGATTTGCCTCGACGTAGATCGTCTTCGGTATCGAAGTCGACGACCTAGCCCGATCATTTCTCCAATGGAATCAACACTAAAGTCCGAGATTCGATGATCGCAGCGGAGGGACATCAAAATGGAGCTAAGGAAGTGGAGGACCGGATCTACAAAGGTTGTAGCCTCTTTCACTTAGCACTAAAGCAGTTTAGTAGCTTGTTGTTTCGCCTAATCTCTAGTTAACGATCGTATTGGGGTTTCTCGGCACCAGAATTTTTTGAATTTGGAATGGTCGATTCCTTGTGAGACCTCATTTGTGTGCCTAGGAACCCTACAGGAGCCCGACGAATTGAGTGTTTTGCTGAATGTTTTAGTATTTAGGGGAGTTTTAATTTAAATTCAGGGACCGAATTTCTTTAAGGGGGAAGACCATAACATTTTGAAAATCATTTAGCTGAAATTTCAGATAATCGGTAAAATAACTGGTGTTTTCCGTAAAAACCAAAATGTAATTATTTTTAGACATAAACTCAAATATACCTATTCTAGCTATGTAATTGCTAGTATTTGGAATTTAATTGGTCACTTGTAAATTTTTAGTTTACTAAAATATTTTCCGTAATTAATTATTTTAAATATTATTTTAAGACTTTACTAATACATTTAATTAGTGATAATTAAAAATTGGAATGGGTTAATACAAGTTTTGTGCATCATGTCACATTAAACCAAAGTGTAACATGTGGTTTTTGAAATGAAAAGAAGTTGTCAAGATTCTTTTAGAAAATATAAAAGAAAAAGCCTTAAGTTGTGTGAATAAATTAATTAGAAATTGCGGTATGGCGTTTATCTTTTTGTGTGTTCACTTACTCACTCACACTCACTCACACACACTCCTCTTACCTTACTTGGTTCTGGCCAATCACAGCATCCCCTCCCCAATGTTTTCCCCCACTTCAATTCATAAAAGAAATTATAAAGAAAAACAATTAACAAATGAGGTATGGGCTTTGTTCTTTTGTTGACTTGTTTAATTTACCCACCTCACTCTCTCCCCTCTCTTCCCATATCATGGCCGAGCCTCCCTCTCTCCATTTCCAGCAACAGCCCCCTTCATTTCCCCACCTCATTCTCTTCACAAAATCTCACAAAAATCCATCAAAAATCCACAATTTACCTCACAAATTCAAAGCTAAACCTTTACCCATTATTCCTTGGTCATTCAAGAATGGATCTTGGAGCTATTGAACCAAATTGGAGGCTATGTTAGCATGCTAGATCTCAAACATGTTGAGGTATAAATCCTAACCCATTGAGTAATTGTCGATTAATTATTTCAATCTAGTCTAATTAGGTGTTAAATTGTGGATTTAATTGAATGTTTGGAATTTCAAGTGAGGGTTTTGAATTGAAGATAAGGTTTGATCACTTGATGTTGGTTGTGGTGTGTAGTTTCACATCTTAAGCATGCTAGAATCTAAGCTAGTTGCTAATTTGCAAATTTTTATTTTAAAATTGTTTTAATTAAGATATTTTGCAAACTAGGTTTTTAGGATTAATGTAATTAGATGAAATTAAAATCTAGTTAATGTTTATGTGGCCTAATTAAGTTATTAAATGAAGATTGTGCCCACTAGAATTGTTAAAACATCAAATTTTGTACTAAAACAGTTAATTGATGCTTACTAGGTTTTTGGATTAAAACAATTTTAAATTAAGTTTAAGTTTTGATGAGTTACAACTTATTTCATATAATATTTAGTGAGTTGTGAGACCACGATTGGTACGTCTAGGTTTTAAGTTTGGGGATTTTCACGTATAGTGACCCTCGTTGTAGTTTGTGGTGTTGTCGCGGCGTGTTTCGTGCACCAAGTGTGCGCGCGTCGGGTTAATGCGCGTGTTTCATAAAATCCGTACGATTTTCCCGATCTAAATCGAGCAGGTTTTCCATGAAGAATATTTTTTTCAACATGTTCTATTCGATACTGGTAGGAGAAGAACCCGACTCGGTATTGTTAAAAAAAGAGAGGAAGCAGAACAAGTCAAGATGGTTGACTTGTATTGTTTTTGTCCGCGGCTATTTATATTTATTCTCTTATTTTCTTGTGTACGTTGCTAGGTTTGGGTGCAGAGGCGTCGGGCGTGGCGCGGAAATGACATAGCTGAAATCGGATCAGATTAGCCGAGGCGTCCAGGTGAGTAGATGTATATCTACCGGAGAAGTCGTGTGGATGGCGTATAACACCCCCACAGTTTCGTAGTGTAGCATGCAAATATATTACACACACACACACACACACACAGATATATATATATATATATATATATATATATATCTGTGTGTGTGTGTGTATGTGTGTGTATTGTAAGACTTGGATAATTAGTAAGGGAGGTTTTAGCAGATCATGAGTTAGTTTTAGCGTAACTAGAAGATAGTACTTTTAGTTTAGTTTCTTAGTTACGAAATCCTAGAGTTAAGGTTTACACACACACGCATGGACACACGTGTTATGTTTTGGTGTATATGATATGTGTATGTGTGTGTGTGTGTATGGATGACTTGCTCTCTCTCTCTCTCTCTCTCTATATATATATATATATATATATATATATAAATATATATAAATATATAAAAATATATATATATATATTTATATATATATATATAAATATATATATACACATGTATGATGGGGATAGTATATGATACCTGGTGATGAGCCGATATGATCGGGCATGATGCCGTGAGATTGGTTATGCGATTTGGGTCGTGCTATAAGACACGACATGATATTATAATGGATCGATGAGCGATGTGTTTTCATACACACACGGATATATATTTATGGTATCATAATGTACTAGATTTTAGATCAGTACCCCTAGTGTATGATATTATGATAATGATACCAGATGAATAATGAGGTATATGTGATATTGACCCGTACCCCGATTTTGGGATGCCGTATGATGGATTTTACCGTACGAAGTATAAATATGATGATTGATCCGCACTCTTGACTCGAGGATATCGCATTATATATATTTTATCGTACGTGATGTTATTGAGGCGGGATCACCGACTACTAGATATATCGACTCGGACTTAGGTGGATTTTCTTACCTTTTGATTAGTCTCTTAGATTCGTACTGTAGTTTACTTGGTAGATGTTAGTTGGGCTCGAGTCATACTTATTTTCAAAACTAACGAATCGTGAGTATTTTAAAGATAGGCCTAGGGATACTACGGATTTTTCAAAGGATGCATCTTTTCTCAAAGACCCCGTAGCCCTATTTTTACTAAAACCACGATCGTGTGATTTCAGGCACCAAAAACGGTATGACTCGTATATAGGAATGTATATTTCTTTATTTTTGCATTTACTACTCATTTTCCATATATTATTGCCGTTCGCATCGTATTGTATGCTTAAATGTGTTTTCATCAGTTATTATGAACCCTGTTGTCAGGACACCAGCACCATTACCGATGATGCGTATGCTCCACATACACTTACCTGCCGGCCCACACACATCATCATCGGTAATTTCCATGTCACATACACTCTAGAAAATATTACATCATGGATATAACTACTTGTAGATAGTTCCGGTATCTAATTACTATGCTAGCTTAAATATTGCATTCTTTGCCTAAATACCATGCATGTATATGTATTCATTTGTCATGCGACATCTTGGAGCTTTATGCCGATATTCACTGTTCACTGACTCGTGATTTTGAGATTTCGGATCTTTTATGAGATTTCTGGATTTGGGAAACCGCATGTGAATGTTTATAAACTTATGATTTGTTTTAAAGAGAAAGATGTGGTTTTCCTTGATATGATGTTTTCTCGATTTTGAGATAGTTACGGGCCGATCCTGTTCATGCGGAGCCCGAGATATTGAGATTTGATGATATGCGCCGATACTGATCATGCAGAGACCATGGGCCAATCCTGTTCATGCGGAGCCCGAGATATTGAGATTTGAGATGGTTATGGGCCGATCCTATTCATGCGGAGCCCGAGATATTGAGATATTGAGATATTAGGATATATATTTTGTGTCGATACTTGACACGGATTCTCTGTTGATTTTATTGATGATATTTCGGTTTTTATACAAAAAAATCTCACTGAGATAAGAAAACATTTTTCTCATTCATGATGTATTTTTCTTTCATTCTTAGTGCATCTGTACATCATATATGTGACATATATGTGACATATTGTTACCAGATGAACTGACACGAGCACTTGGTATTACACCTATGTATAGAAGTTTACATTGCCATTTTTAAATGCTTCAGGTTACATATTGAGGATATTATTATTTTATGACCTAGGAAAGAGTCATACATGTGATTTCTTCTCGATGATGTTTTCTACTCACGAGTTGGCAACTCACCCCCGTTGTGCCACAGTTTCTTGCAGGTTTCGTTGTGACTTGCCTGCACACTGCTTCCTTCCGGGTAATTGCTTTGGTAGGTGGGTTCACTTGTATCGCGACCACCGTAGCACTTGTATTTATATTCAGTTGTATCTAGTAAACTCCATCAACCAGACTTGTATTAATTTATAAACTTAGAAGACCAGTTGTATATTCTTTCGACCTTAGAGTCGCACGCTTGTATTATTATGATTCTTCTCTGGTTTTCTTGAGAATGTTGGTTTTCTTCTGAGTATTTGACTCTCGCCCTTCGACGTAGTATATTATATTGCTTGTGTGGTGGTTTTCGTCATTTGGCGTAGAGCTAGCTCCCGTTTGGGGATGCCTTTATTCATTATTATGTATTTTCTTGTGTTGTACCCGTTTGGGGGCCAGTATTTACAAAGGAAACTCTGCCAAAATATTCGGGAATATATGATGTTGCTTTTAAATATTTAATGCTATTTATTTTGTTAAACCACAGGCTTTAAAAAAATTTCCTTTACTTCTTCTTTTAAATGGTTTAGATTTCTGGGGTTTTGGCTTACTTGAATTAGGTGTGGTCCTATAGACTTCACATGATTTAAGTGCCAGTCACATGCTATTTCGGGGTCATGAAACCTAGACCCCTACGAGAGTGGCAAGCAACCCTACCAATTCTAGAGTTAGGAGACCCGGACTCGACTCCTCGAGTTGGTCTCCCACTGGACCCTAGAACCTGGTTGCTTGTGCTCTCCTTCTTGGGTCTATCCTAATGCAGAAAAATAAATAATATACAACAATGGTGATATCATCCTCAACCCGGAAGTGCCCCAATAAAAGAATATTACATGCAATGACTTTTACATGAATGAAAATAAAAGCTCTCATCTCACATAAAACCCCCGGTTATTCAAAACACGACGATCCAATATAACATATCACAGCAACACATAATATCACATGTCATCAACGTAAGTAAATATGCGTATCACAATTGTCGTTGATATAGAGCAATGAAAACGGTGATACCACACATATTACACTTACGGTCCCAGAAAAGAAAATGTCAAACTACAATAATTGGAATCCACAATCACCTTAGACATCATAAACCTGAAATATCACATATTACAGATTTTATGCCTAACTATATGAATTCCATATATTGTACCACATTCTAGAGAAAGCTAGACGACGTTAAACATTCCGATCGAATCAAAAAACACCCAAAACTTCCCAAAAGCTCCACACTTTAGCGTAGCATAAAAATACTCGGTACATGCCACAGTATGAACCAGCCGTAGAAGGGTCAACCAATGCCTCACCTGTGGCGCCGCGGAACTACCGTAAACCCTAAGGTTTAGCGGCGGTTCTTACGGTCACAGAATCGAGTTAGGGTTTCGTTCTTCTAAAGGTTCCACCGCATCACTTGCAAGATATTTGAATGTTCTTTAACAATGAAAAATATCCAACTCTTGGAAAATTTTCCGGCAAGGGTTAAAGTGGGTATTTGATATCCGATCGAACTTTTTAACACTGTCTAAATTAACCTGAAAACAAACTAGAATAACATCACATGCAAATTTAGCAAAAACTAGCAACACCTAAAATACCAAATCCCAGAGACCGGAACACACTGAAAAATTGAACCATTAACCCCACATTTGGGCCGAGCAGGCCAGTTCTATGAGCATTGTGGCCAGCCAAATTCTGGCGAGGGGGTGAATTTTTCACTGTGTTCATGTTGCATCTCATACAACATTTTGTAGTTGTTTAAAAAAAATTTTGACTCCTTAAAAAATTCGACAGAAACTAGGGTTTTAAATCAGGTGTTTCGGAGTTGTTTCGATTTCGTAATCCTACACAATCCGTCTAATTTTCTAGCTAGGCTCTGATACCACTGATGGGTTGTCTAGCACGGTGTTCAGTTGATAAAACTGCACATTTGTATTACATTTTTCCTACTATTTTCATATAAAAAAAGGACTTTATTATAATATATTATACATATGAGGGTTTACGTGTAAAAACACCATTTTCCATATGTTAATATATTTTAATTAGTATTTGGTAGGAAAATGTACGCAAATAAATCTATTGACCAAATCCTAGTAGAACTAAGTCTACTAAATATTATTTGAGATTATTGTGCAGAATTTTCCAAGTTGTTATGCAGAATTTATCAAACAAATCAAGTTGTTGAAGAAAACTTGACAAATTAAGAAGCAAAACTTGGAGACCAAGTCTGAGAGCAATCGAGAAAAGATTTCTGAATTCTGAAGGTGCCTAGGATTGCCACATGTCACAATCACAAAGCCCAAGAAAAATGATCAAGAGATCCCCACCATTGGCCACGGAACCGCGGCCAAACCCCTCTGTTGGCCGCGGATCCGCAGCAATCTAGAGAGATCATTTGCTAAGATTTTGTGGCTTAAATCTCTGCTATATTTTACCAACTTTTGAAGCAAAAGATTGTGGCTTTGGACTATAAAAGGGCACCGAGAGCCTCTTGGAAAAGTTATCAAGCCGAAGAGATCACGAAGCTCCAGACGCTCATGCATCCAGGCTGATCATCGACTGTTCGACTACCTCCTTAGGAAAGATCGAGAAGCAACTAGTTTGTAATCATTTTCTACGGATTAAAGTGTAGTTCGTTCAAGTCGATTAATAAAGGTAGTTGTTTTATTTAATTCTTTTGCATTTTACATTATGTTTTCCCTCTCTGTCTTTTCATCTTCTTTTCCCAACATGCGTGAGTAATTCTCCGCTTGTTAGGGTTCGCAGGATTAGGGTAGGCTAATGGAAGATGAAAATAACTAAACCCTTTTTAAGTCCTATAAAGTTTAGGAACTTTATCAAAAGAATCATTAACATCCTAATCGGGTGCGCTAGCAATTCTTTGCTAGTTCCGACCGCGATTAGAGATTAGATTAATGATTGTTTTGGTAAAGGCTAGATATGAACGGAGTTTCGTGTCGAGATAAGGGTTAAGAGTGGGATTCCTTTTCCCTCCAGAAACCCTAATCTACACGCATCACCGTCGTTCTAGTTCTAAATCTATTAATGGATAAAAAGGGTAACTTTTAATTAATCGTCCATAACTACTAAATCCTAACGAACCCTACAAGCCCTCTTATTATATTAATTACATCTTTAAAATAATCTAGATCTATATTTTACATTCTTGTTTAACGTAGATCTAGAAATCTTTCAATAAAATTCTTTATCCCTCATCTCTTTCTCAACACATCTAAAGTAAAAATAATGGTTCCACATTTCCCAGAGGATGACCCGTACTCATCTCGGTCTAGCTACACGTGACACCGTTATTGATTGCGGTTAATTACTACAAACACTTTTTCGTATCAATCAAATGGCGTCGTTGCCGGGGGATACGTGCGTAATTTTTTATTTTTACTATATATGTTGAATTCTTAGACGAGCCATATCATTATTAAAACAAAACTGCAAATTGCATATTTAACGATTTGTGCATGGATTTTTTGCAAGGAGATCTGGAGTCACAGAATTGAGAAAAACAGGAAACAGAGACATTTTTAGAGATCCAGAGGAGCAAAGGAGATCACAGAAAAATTTTCATCAATTGTTCTCTCTACCACGCGGCGGAACCGCGGCATAAAGGCACCTTTGGCGGTGGAATCGCGGCAGGATAGAAGAGTTAGGGCCACAGAATTCTCTGGTATCTTTCTTAACTCCTCTCTCTCCTCGAATCCAATAAAATCTATTTTTTGCAGGATTCTTTGCAAAATTGCGCCGCTAAAAAAAATCTTTTTGCAAAAGTTTTGTGATTAGTTTTATTTTGCATATTTAATACGGGCGGGAATACTCACCACTATACCACATCGACCATGATGGACGGCACTCCATCTAATTATAACACCACGCTGCCACCGCCCGCAGGTGAGCAGAATCCACCGCGCATCTCTCTCCAAGAGAGATGCTATCCTATTCGTGGTCCTCTTCCTACTTGTCTATCTCTTCCACCACCTAACGGGGATAATTTCGAAATTAAACTCCACTACATTAATCTGCTGCCCAATTTTCACGGGCTTGAGTCGGAAGACGCGTACGTTTTCATCACCAAATTCGAAAACGTATGCGCAATGATGGGTACTTCACAATTGACTTTAGATGCTATGCGTTTACGTCTTCTCCCATTCACATTGTGCGACTTGGCAGAAAATGGCTTTATAATACTGCCGCACACTCTATCACTAATTGGGATGAATTCGTCATAGCATTTCTTAAGAAGTTTTACCTAAACCATAAGACTGCCCGCGTGAGAAGCGAGATCAACCAGTTCACCCAGCTTCCCAATGAACCATTTTGGAAGTGCTTTGAACGTTTCAAAGATCTGCTTGTCCAATGTCCTCATCATGGAATCAATAGATGGGATTTATGCCGAATTATTTATGAGGGCATTAATCAAGCGACAAAGCAGATGCTTGAAACAATGTGTCAATGCAATTTCATGTCTAAAGATGACGGTGAAGCTTGGAAATATCTGGAAGACCTTGCTGAACACACGTTGCAGTGGGAAAGCGTAAGACCACCTTCAACTAAGGGAGGTATTCACCAACTCGATGTTTCTATCACAGTAAAAGCCGAAATGGCAGCGATTCAGAAGAAACTCGATGCTATTGAAAATAAGTTCTCAACATTCTCCCTAAATCAGGTCACGCTTCCTAAGACCGTCTGTGGTTGCTGTTCGGATCCTTCACACTTAACGGAAGAATGTCCTATGAATGCATCGTTTCAAGCTAATGCTGCTTTTCAGCAGCGACCTAGAAATGATCCTTATTCTTCCACATATAATCAAGGATGGAGGAATCATCCTAACTTTGCTTGGAATCAAAACCAACAAAGTAATTATCAAAGACATCCTCCACAGCAACCACAACCATAGAATCAGCCCCCCTTTCAGTCACAAAATTTCCAAAATCCGGCCAACATTTCTACACCACAAGTGGCCGGTACTGACAACTGATTGATAGGATACGTGCGTGTTCAAGTTCTAGTTTAAATACCGCAATCAAGACGGTTTCGCTTGTAGCTAGCCGGTTGAGTACGGGTCGTCCGCAGGGAGATGGGAGTCTTTTTCAAAGTGTTTTAACGAGTTAAGTCCGGTTTTCAGATTTTGTTGGATTATCTAAGTGTTGAGTTGATATTTAAAGAGAGCTTGTTAGGGTTAGGATTAGGTTAGTTTGAGTTAGGAGTCTCCACATCTTTCGTTGCCCCACTTAATATCGGTGTTACGGTAATCGGCAACAACGGGGATTAGCACGACTAGGAAGGAACTTGCGAGTATAAGCTAGGCTTTCCAACGCATAGTCCTTCCTTTTGGTGCTTATCCGTCCGTTCTTAGCTCTTATCCATAACCTCCGGTTAATTCAACCACAACCGGTCTCACTACGGAATCACCGCTATCATGTAGGATAGGGTGCCGTAAGGAGCGGATTGTGGTTCAATTAACGGGAGTTGATTTAAGTTGTTGGGCAAGGAAAGAGTGAGAGAGATTTCCTTCTCTCAAAATTCCCTTATCCTACCCTAACAAGTATAGAACTACTCACACTTCATAATACGGAAAAATAAAACAAACAAAAGAGGAAGATAGAAAGAAGGAGACTAGAAGAATACGACTAACTATTTGCAACCTCACCTTGGCGAGGATCAAGCGTAAGTATCATTGTCATATGTAAGGATAAAGAAAAAGAAAGAAGAAAGAAACAACAAGGAAATAACAACAACTACTTAACGAATTTAAAGTTACAACAATTATAACAAAAGTAAGACAAGCATGATAATAAAATGATCTTCTTTATTCACCATTCCTCACTCATAAAGCTCACTTACAAGTTTAATGGAGAAGAGATGAGAAGAAGAAGAACATGTAGACTAAAACCTAGCAAAAAGAAAATACAAGAAATGGACTCTTTCCTTCACAAAGTTCTGGGCTATTTAAAGGCCAGAGAATGAAACCTTAGGGCAACCACCAGACCACACATGCAATAACCAAAACACCCCTGGAAACTTTTTTCCTGCCGCCACTATACGGCCGCGGATCCGCGGCCTGGACCCCACTTTGGCCGCGGATCCGCGGCCGTTTAGTTGAGTTGGGCCCCCAAATTTGCTGTGGTTCCCTGGTTTGATGTGTACATTTTTCTGGTATGTGTATTTTTTCATAATTCCTTCACGAATTTTCCAGAATTTCTGTTGAGGGAAAGGTGGACTTTTTGTCAAGATTTTGTCATGATTGCCTCGAGCTCCGCGTAGATTTCTTGGAAGTTGTTGTTGCCATTGAGCCTTGTGCATGAAGGTGACATTGATTTGACATTTTGTCTTCCTAAACTGGTATCTGGCAACATACGGATGACGAGCGGAGACCGTGTTTTATCTGTGATTGGCAGGAACCCGGATTTTGTCGTGTTTTCCATGAATTTCACCGTTTTAGAACCGAGAACCTGTATCCTGCAATTGACTTGCAAACACGGCTCAAGAGTATCTACCGATATGCAATGTGATAAAAATTGGGCGGTATGAAAATGCAAAAATCTGATATGAACAAATACCCCCAAACTTATCATTTGCTCGTCCCGAGCAAAGCCCATTTATTCACAAAAAATTTCCTAACCTCACTTTCGCAAGGAACGCGATTGCACTGAGCATGTTCAACAAGCCGTTAAACCTCTAGGTGTCCCTAGTAGGAGGAGTGTTGTCTCCTGAGGGTTTTCAGCGGATACTACCCACAAAATCCGGTCAAGTTGGTTTCGTAAAATAACTAAGCTTCAAACCCTAAAGTTTTGTTTTAGAAAATAACAATTCTATAATCCTAAGTCTAGACCATCGAACCTTTATTTTTCACACCTCGCTTCTTATTTAACTACAGATTATATATGTCTTTACGTGCGGTGCAAATAGTGTCGTTAAGTTCCAGAAGGATCGATTAAAGTCATCATGTCGCACAATAAAGCCCAGATAACAATTTTAAAAGGATCACATAAGTTTTATAACGAGTTAAGCATTTTTCAAGTTTCGTTTTCCAGTAAGGTTTCAACTTCAGAATTTCTATCTTCCTTAACAGGAAACTAAGTCGTATTTTTCACTCCACCTTTTTCTTGTTTTCATTTCATACACACCTCTGTGAACGTGCAATAGTCTTTATCAAAGAGTAAAACCTTCATATCTCCGTTAAAATTTTTTTTAAAAGCCTGTCTTTTATCAAGATTATTCTCACACAAAGAACCGTTAGGAATTTTAACTCGGAGAGAACACTTGCTTGACTTTGTTTTAACCTGGACTTTCTAGGCTTCTTAGCGAACTTTGGGCCAATGCACCCAAACCAGTTGATTTTAGGGCATTAGGTGTAAAAACACCCCAGCAGACTTAATTACTCAAGTTACCTAGGTCCAAAAACAAAAGACCGTTTGTCGTGAAAATCAGATGATTTAATACGAACGGAGATATAACCGGCAGTTCAAATATTTTTTTTGGATAAAAGACGTGTTTAGTGGGTTTGGTGTGTAATCATTCCAATCAAGTTTGAGATGGGTTATTTTTCAGACTTAGCTCCAATTACGGCATCAATAACATTCCTTCATATTCGCTTTACTTCATAAACTATTCTTGACATTACTTATTTCAGAACAAACCTATTTGATCCTCAGAAAATCATTTATCTGTTTAAAAGTTTAAACATGAAAGACTTGTCATCTAATTCCCAAAATCTTACGACACGTGTAGTGTGATGTAAAGACGTATATCAGCTATAGTTAACTTCAAAGGAGAGTTATCTTTCAGGTTTTTCAAAATCCAAACATAAGATTTAGTTATTCCTATTTTTTTCAAACAAAAACCGTCGAAATGTTGAATCAAAGTTCTTCCACAAGCTAACTTGACAAAAAGTTTTTATGTTTTTTAGAAAATTTTCAGATTTTTATGGATTTTATGGATTTTAATATGCAGATGCAAAATATACATATGAATGCGAAGGTAAGAAATGTGTACCGAGCGTACCCCCAAACTTAAACTGGACAGTGTCCTCACTGTCATTGCATGAAGAGAGCAGTTGGAAGGTTCAAAATTGTCGGTTAGTGATACACAAATTTTTATTTGTTTTTGTTTTTAAAGAAAAGAAAAAGAATATACACAAATATAAACAAAATGGTTTGTACATACCCCCAAACTTATTTGGAACAGTGTCCGCTGTTCTTGGCTGGATAACCGAAGTTTGGAGGTAGGCAGAGGAAGATCATGCAGGGTAAACCGGCTCCTGTAAGAACAGGAGCTCCTCTGTTGGTTCGGCGCTAAGGTACGGTTTGCATCGGTGTCCATTTACTTTGAAAATTGAACCGTCTTTTGGATTTTCCAAATCCACAGCGCCCTGCGGATACACATTCTGCACAAAATACGGCCCTTTCCAGCGAGATCTGAGCTTTCCAGGATGGAAGTGAAGTCGGGTGTCGTAAAGCAGTACCTGTTGACCAGGTACGAAGGTTTTGCGCAAAAGGTGTTTATCGTGAAACACCTTCGTTCGATTCTTAACGACAACCGCGTTGTCGTAAGCCTCATCCCTAAGCTCGCATAGTTCGTTCAGCTGCAGCTTCCGATGGCTGCCCGCGTCCTCAAGAGAAAGATTCAGCTCCTTTATCGCCCAAAATGCGCGATGCTCGATTTCGACAGGAAGGTGGCAGGCTTTTCCGTACACAAGCCGATAGGGAGACATGCCAAGGTCGGTCTTATAAGCGGTTCTAAATGCCCAAAGGGCATCAGTTAGTTTCAGAGACCAATCCTTACGGTTCTTGGAAACCGTCTTCTGCAGTATCTGCTTGATTTGCCGATTTGAAACTTCGGCCAGCCCGCAGGTTTGGGGGTGGTAGGGCGTAGAAAGCTTATGATTAATGGAGTATTTCCGCATCAAGGCTTCGAAAGTTTTATTGCAGAAATGACTTCCATTGTCTCTAATGATCGCTCGGGGGTGCCCAAACCGTGAGAAAATGTTTTCTTTAAGGAACCTAACGAAAACCTTGTTGTCGTTAGTCCGGCTGGGCACAGCCTCGACCCATTTAGAGACGTAATCAACAGCTAGAAGAATGTACAAGTTCCCAAAAGAGTTGGGGAACGGCCCCATGAAGTCTATCCCCCAAACATCGAAAATCTCCACAACCAAGATCGGTTGGAGAGGCATCTCGTTTCTCCAGGATATCCGGCCCATGTGTTGGCACCGGGAGCAAGTCTTGCAATATTCGTGAGCGTCTTTGAAAAGTTATGGCCAGTAGAAACCACATTGCAAGATCTTCTCAGCTGTCTTTCTGGGCCCAAAATGCCCGCCACACGCTTGATCGTGGCAAAATGACAGCACACTCTTGAATTCCTCATCGGGGACACACCGACGAATAATCTGGTCGGGACAGTACTTGAACAAGTAGGGTTCGTCCCAGTAAAAGTGTTTTACTTGGGATAAGAAGCGAAGTCTGTCCTGACTCGACCATTCGGTCGGTAGTAATCCCGTGGCCAGATAGTTCACAATATCTGCGAACCAGGGTTCGCACGATACTGTCAAGAGTTGTTCATCCGGGAAAACGTCATTAATCGGAATTGGAAGCGAAGGCGAAGAAGGAAGTCGTGAGAGATGGTCGGCAACTACGTTTTCACATCCTCGTTTGTCCTTAATGACAAGGTCAAACTCTTGAAGCAAGAGGATCCAACGTATTAACCGAGACTTGGCATCTTTCTTCGCAAAAAGATGGCGCAGAGCTGAATGGTCCGTGTAGACAATGACTGGAGAGCCGATTAGGTAGGGCCTGAACTTTTCTAAAGCAAATACAACAGCTAAGAATTCCTTCTCAGTTGTTGTATAGTTCAGTTGGGCGTCGTTCAGGGTCCGGCTCGCGTAATAGATTACGTGCGGCATCTTGTTGATGTGCTGTCCAAGGACAGCACCGATGGCAAAGTCGGATGCATCGCACATAATCTCGAATGGGTGCGTCCAGTCAGGAGAAGAGAGAACGGGAGCAGAAGTGTGTGAGCGTTTCAGTGACTCGAATGCAGTCACACAGCTCGAGTCGAAGTCGAAAGGCGTGTCCTTGGCCAGCAAAAGCGTCAAGGGCCTAGCAATCTTGCTAAAGTCCTTGATAAACCGTCTATAGAAACCGGCATGGCCAAGGAAGGCTCGGATATCTCTGACGCATCGGGGAGGAGGCAGATTGGAAATGACCTCAATCTTTGCTCTGTCAACCTCTATGCCATTTTGCGAGATGATATGTCCTAAGACAATACCTTCGCGCACCATGAAGTGGCATTTCTCCCAGTTCAAAGTGAGATTCTTGTCTTTACATCGGGTAAGGACAGCGTCAAGATGCAGCAAACACTCGTCAAAGGAGTCGCCGAAGATGGAGAAGTCATCCATGAAAATCTCCAAAAATTTTTCCACCATGTCAGAGAAAATTCCCAGCATACACCGCTGGAAGGTAGCGGGCGCATTGCATAACCCAAAGGGCATGCGTCGATATGCAAACGTGCCGAAAGGACAAGTGAAAGTGGTCTTGTCCTGGTCTTTTTCGGCGATGGGAATTTGATTGTAGCCAGAGTAGCCATCTAGAAAGCAATAGTACTCATGTCCGGCCAATCGTTCAAGCATCTGGTCAATGAAGGGTAGCGGAAAGTGGTCTTTCCGCGTAGCGGCGTTGAGTTTTCTGTAATCAATGCAAACTCGCCACCCAGTTTGGGTGCGGGTAGGGATTAACTCATTCGCCTCGTTGGTTATGACCGTGATGCCCGACTTCTTGGGGACAACATGAATGGGGCTAACCCACTGGCTATCAGAGATAGGGTAAATGATACCACTATCTAGACATTTGACGATCTCCTTCTTCACAGCCTCCTTCATGACTGGATTAAGACGTCTTTGTGGATCCCGGGCTGGTTTGGCATCATCCATCAGATGAATGTGATGCTCAACGATCAGGGGACTAATCCCCTTGATGTCCGCCATGGACCAGCCAAAAGCTTGCCTGTTGCTGTGCAAGACCGCGAGAAGGGCTTTCTCTTGCTCGGGAGCTAGAGAAGCCGAAATGATGACAGGGAGGGTCTCGTTCTCACCTAAGTAAGCATACTTAAGGTGAGACGGCAACGGCTTGAGTTCGAGCTTTGGAGGTGAAATGATGGAAGGCAAGACTGGTGCAAAGGTCTTGAACTCAAAGGATTCCAGCAAAGGTTCAAAACGAGTGTAGGCAACCGAGTCGGATGGTTCAGGTAACTCATCCAGAAAGTCGAAAGATTCGAACTCGGGTTGTGCGCGGCTAAGATCGTTCGAGAACGTGAAACACTCGTATTCGTTATCGGGCGCAGAAACAGCAGCAGATTCGAAGAGAAACGCACTAGTGGCGTCAAGATTATCGTGGTCAAACAGAAACTCCTCGAATTCACACTCTTCTGGTGTGATCTCCTGGATCGAGCAGACGTCCAGTATATGAGCATTAGGTTCGGCGGGCTGATTCCCCAACCTAAAAATGTTGAGTTCAATCGTCATATTTCCAAAAGAGAGGTTCATCGAACCGTTGCGACAATTGATCACAGCATTTGAGGTTGCAAGAAATGGGCGACCGAGTATCACCGGAATTTGATTCCGGAGGTTAGCTACAGGCTGTGTATCTAATACAATAAAGTCAACGGGGAATATGAAGTCCCCGACTTTTATTAACACATCCTCTAGCTCACCCCTAGGGTGGGTGATCGATCGGTCGGCCATTTGGAGAGTGCAGTGTGTGGGTTTCAACTCTCCGACGCCTAATTGCTCGTATACTGAATACGGAAGCAAGTTAACACTGGCACCAAGATCTAATAGTGCACGGTTGATTTTCTTATCCCCAATGGTAATTGAAATCGTAGGACAGCCAGGGTCCTTCCGTTTTTGTGGTAAAGATTGGGTAAGGGCATCACTCACAGCACTAGCCAAGAAAACTTTCTTGGGTACCTGAGACTTCCTCTTTTTCGTGCACAAGTCCTTTAAGATTTTCGCGTAAGACGGGACTTGTTGGACAGCATCTAAAAGAGGAATGTTAATGTTAACTTGCTTGAATAACTCCAGAATCTTCTCCATTTGAGGATTTTGTTTGTTAGACCTCAACCGGTTTGGAAATGGAACATGTTGAAAATTGGTTGAGTCTAATGCTGGAGGAGGAGATTTTGGAGTTGGAACGGATCCCAGAATAGGTGTTTTCGTGGAGTGAGAAGTGGGTCCGTTGAGAGCAGAAGAAGAGGAAGGGGAGCCTTGTGAAGAACGGAGAATAGGCTCAGAAGACGAAGAAGAAGAAGAAGGAGAAGAAGAAGAAGAAGAAGCGGCGGCCGGGGTGTCATCGTTGGTTCGCTTGCCAATGTTGTTTTGCGGCATCCTTCCCGATCTCAGTGCAGTCACGGCACTCACATTATGGTTTTGTTGTTCAAGAGCAACATGTGCATTATGTGGGTGACCGGGATTTGGATGTGGCTGGGACGGGAGCTTCCCCTTCTCTCGCTCGCTCAAGGCCGCGTTCAGCTGTGCAATCTGGGCCTCAATGGTCTTGATGCTTTGCCCGTGTGCGGCAGTGTGTTGCACTAAAGATTGAATCGAAGACTGGATGTTGGCGGTGGATTGAGTCGATTGTTTAACAAATGCCTCCAGACTTCGCTCGAGCGAGGAAACCTTATCAGTGTTTGACGGAACAAAGTTGTTTGGTGGAAAAGAGTTGTTGGGTGCAAAATTGTTCGTCTGGTTTTGGAAAGGTTGGGGTTGGAAGGGCTGCTGATATTGATGCTGAGTTTGTTGTGGCGGCGGAGAGGCCCTTTGGAAATTGTTGCCCTGGAATTGATTCTGATTCTGATTCCAGGCGAAATTGGGGTGGTTCCTCCAACCGGGATTGTAGGTGGAAGAGTATGGATCATTCCTCGGTCTTTGCTGGAAGGCAGCATTAACCTGATCCTGTCCTTGCGAGGGTGGATTGTAAGGACACTCTTCGGTCAAGTGGGAAGGATCAGAACAACAGGCGTAGATGGTACGAAGGGGGAGAACAGGGCAGGAGCAGGAGTAGAAAATTTGTTCTCTATCGCTTCAAGCTTTCGTGTTATCGCAGCCATTTCAGCTTTCATCGCAATAGAGACGTCAAGTTGGTGAATTCCTACCCTAGACTGACCGGTAGAAGTGGAGGTAGAAGAAGAAGAAGTCGGTCTGGTGCTCTCCCACTGTAGCGTTTGCTCCGCAAGGTCGTCAAAGAACTGCCACGCTTCCTCGTCAGATTTCGATAGAAAGTAGCCCTGACAGATGGTTTCCAGCAACTGCTTCGTTGCTGGGTTCAGTCCCTCGTATAAGGTTTGGCAGAGCTGCCATTTCTCTATACCGTGGTGAGGACACTGAACAAGAAGGTCTTTGTATCGGTCAAAGCACTTCCAGAAGGGTTCAGAAGGAAGCTGGGAGAATTGGTTGATTTCATTTCGAATCCTTGCGGTCTTATGGTTCGGATAGAATTTTTTCAGAAACGCTTTAACAAACTCGTCCCAGCTGGTGATTGAATGGGAAGCGGTGCTATACATCCATTTTTCAGCGAGATCGCATAAAGTGAACGGAATGACCCGTAGACGTATAGCATCGTCCGACAGCTGGGTGGTTTTCATCATGGCACAGACATTTTGAAATTTGTTGATGAAGATATAGGCATCTTCAGTTTCAAGCCCATGAAAACGTGGAAGCATGTTGATGAAATGGGGCTTAATTTCAAAGTTGTCCCCATTGGCCGGAGGAAGAGAAAGGCAGGTGGGAAGTGCAGAATGGGTGGGGTAGAAACGATCCTGGAGCGCAATTCGCTGCGGCGCTACAACAGGCGGAGGTGGTGGAATATTGGTCTCCGTAGGAGGTGGAGCCAATCCAGCGGTGGTTAAAGAGATGTTCGGATTAAATCCTGACATCGCGGAAGAAGAGGTTGGTGAAGGTGAAGGTGAAGGTGAAGATGTATGAACAGAATTCCGGTCAACGTCGGAGTTGGCCGGCAAAGGAAGGGGTGAAAGAGGAGTGGACGGAGTATCGACTTCGGAGTCGATAGCGTAGTCGGTCGCGACTAACGTAACGCGGACTAGACGGGCGCTAGTGTCCCGAGTCCAAGCGGATATACACTAAACGAGTTTAGTATAGTCAAAGCGGAGAAGGTGAAGTGTGAGGGTAAGAAAACGTCAATGGAGAAAGGCGATGGGTGGTGGGTGAAAATGGATTTGGCGACAAAAGGGCAAGTTTTTATAGAAAGTTTTTGATTTTTTTCTTTTCTTTTTTTTTTTTTTAGAAAGAGATTTACAGAAGTATGTACGGAAATACGGCTTAAGCAATCACAAACAAGATATGCACAATCACACCTAGATCTACGGTCGCCTAGGTCTACTAGACCTGCTCCTGAACTTGATTTTCGAAGTTAAACAGTATCGAGAAACAGGCTTAAAAATACACCGATCACGGGGCCAGGTAAGTGCAGAGATAAGGGGAGGTTGTCCAACGCTTTCGCAAAGTTCCTTAATTAAATAACCCTTTCTCTTTCGGCGGTTGCGCCTTTAACACTTTCCTAGACACCCCGTAATCAATATACGGTTAAGCGAGGTTCTAAACACGGTTTATCTTCTCCTAATGAGCGTGAAGTCCTTAGGGCTGAAGTCTAGTATTTTTTAATTTACAATGGACAATGCATATGCTTTAGTGATTTTTGGGGTCCTGGGAAGGGTGATGAAATCCCCACCCAATCTGGATTGGTTTCAAGCCCCTTAAGTCCGTATTAAAGAAATGCAAAGCAATAACAAATCAACTGCAAACAATTTTTATTTGCGGCGCAAAGAATCCTGCACAAGAACAGTTTATTGGAAGAGGGAGAAGAGTTTGCGCAAAGAAGGCTGCAGAAACACAGTTCAGTGGAGTTCAGAGGAGTGGAGAGAGGCAGAGGGACTTACAGAGAGATTTTGGAAGCCTGAAGCCACCAAGTGGCCGCGTTTCCGCGGCCAAACGCATGCAATGGCCGCGGATCCGCGGCTAGGTTGGGGAATTGAGGCACTGAAAAAATTGGGTGTTCTCTGTTGGGTGTCCTCTGCTTGTCTGGATGTACTGAATCTTGATTTGCTTACTGTATTTGCTCCAGATTTGTACAGTAGACCGGATGCTTCGTTTTGTCCGTCGCGGTGTAGCCGCGAAAATGTGGGTCTATCTTCCCACGTCTTTGGCACTGTACTTGAACTCCGTATTTCCAACGTCTTTGGCGTCGATCTTGAGCTTCGTATTTCCTGCACACTTGCACAAAAACTAATCAAGAATAACAAGATGGTTTCTTTACAAAGAATGTATTTTTTTTTCGTTTTTTTTATACTTACAAATTAACCCGAAATTACACAAGGAAATAAACTACCGTCTCCCCGGCAACGGCGCCATTTAATTGATAGGATACGTGTGTGTTCAAGTTCTAGTTTAAATACCGCAATCAAGACGGTTTCGCTTGTAGCTAGCCGGTTGAGTACGGGTCGTCCGCAGGGAGATGGGAGTCTTTTTCAAAGTGTTTTAACTAGTTAAGTCCGGTTTTCAGATTTTGTTGGATTATCTAAGTGTTGAGTTGATATTTAAAGAGAGCTTGTTAGGGTTAGGATTAGGTTAGTTTGAGTTAGGAGTCTCCACATCTTTCGTTGCCCCACTTAATATCGGTGTTACGGTAATCGGCAACAACGGGGATTAGCACGACTAGGAAGGAACTTGCGAGTATAAGCTAGGCTTTCCAACGCATAGTCCTTCCTTTTGGTGCTTGTCCGTCCGTTCTTGGCTCTTATCCATAACCTCCGGTTAATTCAACCACAACCGGTCTCACTACGGAATCACCGCTATCATGTAGGATAGGGTGCCGTAAGGAGCGGATTGTGGTTCAATTAACGGGAGTTGATTTAAGTTGTTGGGCAAGGAAAGAGTGAGAGAGATTTCCTTCTCTCAAACTTCCCTTATCCTACCCTAACAAGTATAGAACTACTCACACTTCATAATACGGAAAAATAAAACAAACAAAAGAGGAAGATAGAAAGAAGGAGACTAGAAGAATACGACTAACTATTTGCGACCTCACCTTGGAGAGGATCAAGCATAAGTATCATTGTCATATGTAAGGATAAAGAAAAAGAAAGAAGAAAGAAACAACAAGGAAATAACAACAACTACTTAACGAATTTAAAGTTACAACAATTATAACAAAAGAAAGACAAGCATGATAATAAAATGATCTTCTTTATTCACCATTCCTCACTCACAAAGCTCACTTATAACTTTAATGGAGAAGAGATGAGAAGAAGAAGAACATGTAGACTAAAACCTAGCAAAAAGAAAATACAAGAAATGGACTCTTTCCTTCACAAAGTTCTGGGCTATTTAAAGGCCAGAGAATGAAACCCTAGGGCAACCACCAGACCACACATGCAATGACCAAAACACCCCTGGAAACTTTTTGCCTGCCGCCACTATATGGCCGCGGATCCGCGGCCTGGACCCCACTTTGGCCGCGGATCCGCGGCCGTTTAGTTGAGTTGGGCCCCCAAATTTGCTGTGGTTCCCTGGTTTGATGTGTACATTTTTCTGGTATGTGTATTTTTTCATAATTCCTTCACGAATTTTCCAGAATTTCTGTTGAGGGAAAGGTGGACTTTTTGTCAAGATTTTGTCATGATTGCCTCGAGCTCCGCGTAGATTTCTTGGAAGTTGTTGTTGCCATTGAGCCTTGTGCATGAAGGTGACATTGATTTGACATTTTGTCTTCCTAAACTGGTATCTGGCAACATACGGATGACGAGCGGAGACCGTGTTTTATCTGTGATTGGCAGGAACCCGGATTTTGTCGTGTTTTCCATGAATTTCACCGTTTTAGAACCGAGAACCTGTATCCTGCAATTGACTAGCAAACACGGCTCAAGAGTATCTACCGATATGCAATGTGATAAAAATTGGGCGGTATGAAAATGCAAAAATCTGATATGAACAACAACTCACTTGCACAAACTTTGGATATGTTCATGAAACAATCCATGCAAAATTCGGCTGAGATGAGGTCTTCTATTGATACCCTAACGAAAAACTCCTCCTCCCATGGTGAGAGTATCAAATCAATAGAAAACCAAATCGCACAGTTAAACGCCGCAATGAGTATGAGAGAGAAAGGGAAACTCCCATCTCAACCTATACCTAATCCTGGCCACTCACAAAGTTATAATGTGAGTGCTGTTACCACGTTGAGATCGGGAAAAGTGCTGAATGACCGAGTGGGTGAGCAGTGTGATGATAGTGACACCAATGATACCCCAGCTTCTTCTTCTTCCCCTAATTTGTCTAGTCTCCCACCTTCATCCGAGCCTATTCTCCATTTTCCCCAAGGCTCGAACCCTTCGCCCATTTCGCCAAATCTATCTAAGTCGATTCCCACTCCAGTTTTGGGATCGAATCCATCCCCACAGTCTTCTCCACAAATGTTGGACCCAAAACTTATTGATCAAGCACCTTATCCAAACAGGTTGAGGGGCAACAGACCAAGTCCACAAATGGAGAAAATTGTGGAAATTTTTAAGCAAGTTAACATAAACATTCCTCTTCTAGATGCTATTCAACAAGTTTCGTCATATGCGAAAATCTTAAAGGACTTGTGCACTAGGAAGCGAAAAGTTCAAGTACCTAAAAAAGTTTTCCTTGCGAGTAATGTGAGCACTGCTTTTACACAACAACTACCCAAGAAACGAAAGGACCCCGGAAGTCCTACAATTTCTATTTCTATTGGGGGTAAAAATATCAATCATGCTCTACTCGATCTAGGTGCTAGTGTAAACTTGCTTCCGTATTCTGTGTATGAGCAATTAGGGATCGGAGAGTTAAAACCTGCGCATTGCACTCTTCAGATGGCCGATCGATCTATCACCCAACCAAAGGGTGAGCTAGAGGATGTGTTAATCAAAGTCGGGGAATTCATATTCCCTGTGGACTTTATCGTTATAGATACACAACCTGTAGCAAACCCACGCAATCAAATTCCGGTGATACTCGGTCGACCCTTTTTGGCCACTTCCAACGCAGTAATTAATTGTAGAAACGGCTCTATGACCCTATCCTTTGGAAAGAAGTCAATTGAGCTTAACATTTACAAGTTGGGAAGTGAACCCTCTGAACCCTATGCTCATGTGTGTTCTGTCGAATTAATGGATATCGACAGCAGCGAATTTGATCAACCTCATAATACTGACTCTTTTCATATGTTGTTGTTTGACCCAACCATGTACTCTTCCACCGATTTTTCCGGGTCAACATCCAACACTGATGAGGAACTTTTTATAGAGTCTGACGATCATCCTATTTTTTCTGATGACATTATTCTTCGGGGTATCGATGAAAGCTTTGGGACATTTTCGCTGATGAACTCGCATTTTTAAAAGATACGGGTGTTGAGATAAATCAACTCTAAGATGAAGAAATTGGACCTCCACCCTTTCTTTTGGACAATCATGATAATGCGAGTAATCCATCATTACTGTCACTGTGTCGTCTCTCCAAATTGAGACGCAGTCCTTTTCCATTACACCTCTTGTCACCTCCCCACTTCTTCACATCAAAAGGTGACATGTTCTTCCACCAACCTTGGTACTTCATTGATAAAATTTTTGAATGGTTGGTGTTGACCTTCGGTCTTTGCAAAGCTTGGCATTGACCAATAACCTTGACCCCCTCATATGATTTTAAAAGATTAAAATTGTTTAACTCAAGTTTGGGGGAGGGGTGGTATATTTTGGCTCTTGAAAGAAAATGATTTTTACAAAATTGTGAGCCTAAAATAAGTTTGGGGGAGGATTTTCACTTTCATATATTCTTGCCCCCATTAATAATTTCCTCCCAAGTCTACAGGTTTTTTTAGCTTAACGGATGACATCAGTGAGGACACTACTGTAAATAGGTTTGGGGGAGGTTTGTGCTTATTTACACATCAATTTGCATCATATTTTGCATAAGCACAACATTTTCAAAAATTAAAAAAAAATTATAACAAAAGGGTAGAAAGTGAAAAAAATTACATCCAAAAGATAGAAATAGTTTAAGAAAACCAAGAAAATTAGAAGTTTTCTTAAACAAACTAGTAATAAGTAGTTATGAGCTGTTGTCCCAAGGGTTAGTAAGATGAAGGAAGTCACTAATCTGAGGATAAAAATAAGTCTGAAAAATAGTTTCTGGAAGCCGAACATTTGAATGTTGATACCCTACTATATGCACTTACACACATCTTGAAACTCGGGATAGTAGAGGATACCTTGAAATGCTCTTGTCTAAAAGCCAAAGTATGAAGGAAATGAAAAAAAAATGAAGAAAATATAAAAATGGTGAAAAGAAAAAAAAATGAACACTGGTTTTGTTATCGCCAAGGCAGCAATAAAAAAATATAGCGAGGGTGCCTCTTCACCTAGTGCCCTAAGGCCAACTGGTCTGGGAGTCACTGCTAAGCCTTAGGTGGTGCAAGACGAGGAAAATATTATCACCTAATCAGCAAGCACATAAGTAATCGGTCTGTTAGTACCTCAAGAAGTATTAACGGTCGCATGAAAATGTGTGAGCAAATCTTAATATTCATCAAATTAAAAAGTACTATGGTAGATGGACAAGAGTATGATAGCTTGAATTGAATTCTCCGAGTGTAGGGATGTTCTTTACACACACGTGGGGTTATATGATCAATGTTTGGATGAAAGGTAGGAATGAAGAATAAAGATGATGTTTTATTGAGAGATGATGTGATTTCTAACATTTTTTCATGACTATTAAGATAGGGCTCATGACAACTGAAAAGCTAGTATAGTTGGAAACTCTTCTTTTCAAGGCCATTCTTTTATTGTTCTTATCTTTATATGTAAATTTCACCATCTCTCTTTTGTTATTGGATTTTGTGTGTGTAATCCGCTGAAAAGCCTCAGAAGACAACACTCCTCCTATTAGGGATACCTAGAGGTTTAACGGCTTGTTGCACGTGCTCAGTGCAATCGTGTCTGCCTACGAAAGTGTGCTTAGTTTTCTCCTTTCTTTTTCTCCTCTTAAATAAACTAGTTTGCTCGGGACGATCAAAGATAAGTTTGGGGGTATTTGTTCAGTTGATAAAACTGCACATTTATATTACATTTTTCCTACCATTTTCATATTAAAAAAGGACTTTATCATAATATATTATACATATGAGGGTTTACGTGTAAAAACACCATTTTCCATGTGTTAATATATTTTAATTAGTATTTGGTAGGAAAATGTATGAAAATAAATCTATTGACCAAATCCTAGTAGAACTAAGTTTACTAAATATTATTTGAGATTATTGTGCAGAATTTTCCAAGTTGTTATACAGAATTTATCAAACAAATCAAGTTGTTGAAGAAAACTTGCCAAATTAAGAAGCAAAACTTGGAGACCAAGTCTGGGAGCAATCGAGAAAAGATTTCTGAATTCTGAAGGTGCCTAGGATTGCCACATGTCACAATCACAAGCCCAAGAAAAATGATCAAGAGATCCCCACCATTGGCCGCGGAACCGCGGCCAAACCCCACTGTTGGCCGCGGATCCGCGGCAATCTAGAGAGATCATTTGCTAAGATTTTGTGGCTTAAATCTCTGCTATATTTTACCAACTTTTGAAGCAAAAGATTGTGGCTTTGGACTATAAAAGGGCACCGAGAGCCTCTTGGAAAAGTTATCAAGCCGAAGAGATCACGAAGCTCCAGACGCTCACGCATCCAGGCTGATCATCGACTGTTCGACTACCTCCTTAGGAAAGATCGAGAAGCAACTAGTTTGTAATCATTTTCTACGGATTAAAGTGTAGTTTGTTCAAGTCGATTAATAAAGGTAGTTGTTTTATTTAATTCTTTTGCATTTTACATTATGTTTTCCCTCTCTGTCTTTTCATCTTCTTTTCCCAACATGCGTGAGTAATTCTCCGCTTGTTAGGGTTCGTAGGATTAGGGTAGGCTAATGGACGATGAAAATAACTAAACCCTTTTTAAGTCCTATAAAGTTTAGGAACTTTATCAAAAGAATCATTAACATCCTAATCGGGCGCGCTAGCAATTCTTTGCTAGTTCCGACCGCGATTAGAGATTAGATTAATGATTGTTTTGGTAAAGGCTAGATATGAATGGAGTTCCGTGTCGAGATAAGGGTTAAGAGTGGGATTCCTTTTCCCTCCAGAAACCCTAATCTACACGCATCAACGTCGTTCTAGTTCTAAATCTATTAATGGATAAAAAGGGTAACTTTTAATTAATCGTCCATAACTACTAAATCCTAACGAACCCTACAAGCCCTCTTATTATATTAATTACATCTTTAAAATAATCTAGATCTATATTTTACATTCTTGTTTAACGTAGATCTAAAAATCTTTCTATAAAATTCTTTATCCCTCATCTCTTTCTCAACACATCTAAAGTAAAAATAAAGGTTCCTTATTTCCCAGAGGACGACCCGTACTCATCTCGGTCTAGCTACACGCGACACCGTTATTGATTGCGGTTAATTACTACAAACACTTTTTCGTATCAATCACACGGCAGCAAGGTTTCGGGAGGTATCGTCCATGCCAATTTCAAAAATTTGCCGTCCTAGCTAACCCTAACCCTAGAATCTTTACTAAAGAATCATTCGGAAATATAAAGTAAACAACTTTACTTCTAAGTGATTAGGGATTACAACCTTTGTAGTCCTCTCCTTCACTTCTATAGCTCTAAGTTGTGTTCCCTTCACTGCGATCATCGAGCTCCCAGACTCTTGAGAGGCTCCACATGGTGTATAATGGATGCTTTCTTGAAGTCTTCAAAATCCAAGATGATCTACTTCGAGGAAACATGAACTCAAGCTATGATTTCACTAATGTGGAATTAATGAAGCTCACACCCTAATCTAAATGGCTAGTATAGAAAAGAATGATGAAGTAGGAATTTTTCTCACTTTAGTATTTAATTTCTCACAATATTTCTTCTTTTTCTCAAGAGCTAAAGAGCAAGAATGAGATGAATGAAGAAGATGAAGTGAATGAGATGATGTTAGAAATGCAACATTGGGTAAGTTTATGTCATGGCTAACTCATGTAGAGAGTAAACCATGGCTAGTGATTAGGGTTAGGTTAATAAATATCTTAGAAAATATCAAAATTGGTGGACTTAGTCAACATAAAATATCTTAGCTAAAAATCCACACAATTTTGAATTACAAAGAATAAATATAAATCCAACCATTATCACAAATCATGGTGTGATTCTCATATACCCAAGTTTCATGTATAACCTAGCATGTTACAATTATACATATCACATATATATAATTTTGTAACAAAAGAAAACAATACATTAAACATATATCACATATATGTTAAATGTATCCAAATGTGAGAAAATGAAATACTTATGTGAGCATATATTAGTTAATGTAATTTAATATATCAAATATATAATTATACATTAAATTATTAAATCAATACTTGATTTAATAATCCGTCTATATCACATATAACCGACTAATATAAAATGTATAATTTCATCGAATCAACACTTGATCCAATGACCCGGTTATATCATATATAACCGGCCAATATCACATATCATGAGAATAGAATACGGTATCATATACACGTATTAATCTCGGTCCCGCACATATCACATATGTGCTCCTACTCCGTTTCTCCTGAGCCAGGAAACCTCGGACTCTAAAGACTCGTCAATACGCCGGCAGTAGCTGATGATGATATCAAACACCCACAACCCGCAAGCGGTCAGCTAAATGTAACGGACACCCGGGTATTGAGCGACCAGAAGATCAACAAGCAAGCATGTACATACTCCTGCGAATCCAATCAGTAACACTACCGTAAAATCCGGTCTCTTCGTCTGATATATCGCATATCCAGTTTATGGGTGGTAAACGTCTGACCACAGTAAACGATAAGTCGTGCCGATGTGAGGCTCATAACGTGTCGAGAAACTACTAATAACACTTACCAGTAGATCTCCATATCAGCCCTGGCCAGGGACTTCCAGTTATAGCCAATCAAGCACAGCGCAACATTAACCCCCAATACCGGGAGAGACGAAACCCCTCCTATTTCTCATTGCCTCCATATGATTCGGGACTGCACCCAAAAGCCATCGTTTTGCACATTCTCTTGAACGTGGTAAGTTGGAAATCAAAGCACGGTGGGAATCACACAAGACTCTATAATGATTTCGGGTCTACAGACTAACCTGTACCAGTGTCACCAGAGAACTGCTATCTGACGATAGGTATAATACCAACTAAGAGTTCTCAGTGAGTCCGTTCAGTGTACCCAGTCTCCACTGAGCACTCGTATACTATCTTTGATGTCAAACAACAATGGTTGTGGGATCATCCATCGCCCATCATATGGGTCAAGAAACGTATATGCTAGTCTACTATGGAGTATCGATACCCTGTCTCGATACACCCTCGACTAGGAACAATTATAGGATGTACTTGTGGACTACGCTGGCCCCACTAGTTGATCTTCATCATAGTCCTAGTAGTCAAGTACACATCCTAAGGGCTTTATCAACATGTGAGAGCAAGACATTAACACAATATAAGTCAACATATTAAGACAAAGAGTAACCAGATAGCATACTGTCATATCGAGGAAGAAAGCCCTCTATATATATCCAAGCATCCGCTATAATATACATCATATGTACAATAATGGCCTCTAAGGCATATACATAACTAACAGTGCCGTGGTCTTGTGTTCTCTTGACAAGTCCACTGGTGATGCTTGATTTCTTTATATGAACCTGATTATACTCAGTAGGCTTGGAGGGAAACTTGATGCTTTTTAAATCACATCACATCTTTTTGCATTATACATACATCACTTATCACATGTTCCCCTTGGATCATGGCAGCTGCACCATAGTCCATGCCAAAGAGTTGTGTGCACATTTGCATTGTGTTGGACTAAAATAGTGTACACACGTTTATTTGCTAAAGAACTCTTTGGGTATCGATCGGTTTGCAGTGTCGGCTCACAAACGTTATATCCATGATTTTGAAAATGTTTCCAATATTGTGTCACGGATACCTGTAATCTGTATTTACTGAGTAGACACTAGTTAATAGTACCGATATATACAAAAAACTAGATAATGAATAAGTGGTATTAAAATACAGTTTTCTGTGATGAACATATACCCCCAAACTTATCTTTTGCTCATCCCGAGCAAAACAAAATTCTAGCCTCACTTTCGCAGGGAACGCGATTGCACTGAGCTCGTGCAAGAAGCCGTTAAACCTCTAGGTGTCCGTAGTAGGAGGAGTGTTGTCTCTTGAGTGTTTTCAGCAGATTACACCCGCAAAATCCCGTCATGCTAGTTTCATAAGTTAACGTCGATTCTACTCCTACAGTTTAGTATCTAGGTTAGAAATTCTTTTATCCTAAGTTAGAAATATCCAACCTTTATTTTTCACGCCTCCTATTTATTCAACCTTAGATCCTATACGTTTTTACAGTTTAAAAAGATCTCGGTTTCTCTTGAGTTTTCCTTCTAAAGTACGGTCTCCAATCAGGGATTTTTATTATCTTTACGGAAAATATAAGTCTTATTCTTTATTTATGTCTTTCCTCTAAACATCGATTGTATACCCCCTACGTGTGTGTAAATTTGCACCCATACACTTAAGAATTCAATTCAAGCTATAGTACCCTTGTCCTAATACCTAATACCACTTCTTTTCATTAATGATGGACGGTTTTGCTCACACGCCTTTCATACGACTATTAATGCTTCTTGAGGCACTAACAGCCGATTACTGAATGTGTGAGCTTAAAGCGTAAATAGCAGTTTACAGGTCTTGACTTTATTTATTTTTTTCTTTTCTTTATTTTTCTTTTTCAAGACCGGATATATTTTTCAATAATGCTCTTTTGGTGGTTAGCTTTAAATACCGTTTTTTCTTTCATACTAGGTTTTCGGGCATGAGTATTTCTAGGTATCCTCTACTATCCCAAGTTTCAAGGTGCGTGTATGTACAGTTTGTAGGGTATATACTTTCTAAATTTGGACTCAATAATAGAAACTATTTTTCAGACTTATCCTTCAGTAAAACTTTCAATACTTTCCCTTCATCTCGACTTAACTCAATAACTGAACTCAAAATTACCTACTTCTATAAAAAAAACTGTAAGGACGTATAATTACCAAGGTTAACAGAAAAAAGGTTTATTTTTAGGGTTTTCAATTCCTAAGCCTAGAACTTAGTTATTTCTAATGTATCAACTCAACTTTCGGAATAAAAAATCTAAGTTACCCTATTAGCTAACTCGACGACAAAGTTTTTATACTTTTGTAAAAAAAATTCGATTTTTATGGGTTTTAAATAAGTATGCAAATGCAAAATATACACAAGAATGCGAAGGTAGAAAGCTTACCGAGCACACCCTCAAACTTAAACTTGACAGTGCCCTCACTATCAGGCTACACCAAGAGGGTCAAAATTATCGGTGCTCCCTAAAAAATTTTTTATACAAAACAAAAGGCAAACCAAAAATATATACACACAAAAGGTCCCCCCAAACTTAAGTAAAACAGTGTTTCCACTATTTAGGCGTTAAAGCTCAAAGTTAGGGGGAAAGAGAATAGTATCAATCTATACAAGGCCTTACACAAGCCAAAAGTGAGCACCAACCATTCAAAAATTCTATCATGATATGACCACGGTTGGTGGAAGAATGTGGAGAGGAAAGAAATGGAGAATACGCAAGACCGTCTGGGTAAGGAAGTGGTATATGGTCCCAGTATATGAGGAGAAGAATGGCGGAAGGGACAAAGAAATGGAGTACAAACTTGAGGGTGAAAATGGAGTGAATAAATTAGTACAATTTGTGATGACCGATGTGTAAAAAGTGATTGTACTAATCTATTAACCCGTCAAGAAATGGGGTCAAATCCCTCAAGATTCGTGAGAAAACATGTGTAGACCAAACTTGGTAAACCAGACACTGGAAATGAAAGTGATACGGTGTCTTGCAAGGTCGGAACGATAGAAAGGATGGAGGGAAGTAATCTAGCAAGGGTATCAGTTAAAGGTTCAGGAGGGTGTACACAGTCGGTGGAAGGGACATGATGAATTGGAAAATCCGACTCATCAAATAGAACTGTTTCATCCTCAATACTATCCTCAAAAGTCTCCTCAAGAATTAGCTCATCCATATATTTATCATCAATATCAAGACGCAAATGGGGTTCGGGAAAAACAGTTAATGACTCGGGATGATGTCCACATGGAAGTGAAAAGACATGATGAATTGGTGAGAAAAACTAATCCAAAGCTGTGGGTTCATCATCCAAAATATTCCCAGCGTCAATATCGTTAATTAAGTGAAAATCAATTTTCTCAGACACCACATCAAAAGCATGGATTTCAATCAATTCAGGTTCTAGAGTGGAGGTGTAGAGGTTAAAAGGTTTAGGATTGGTTTCACTTGGAATGGACCCTTCACAATCGGGTAAATCAAACACTGCAAAGTCACACAACACATTAAACGTTCTAACTTCAATAGGTGAATCATTTGGGACACTTGATAGACTTTCGAGACCGGAGTTGTGGAACTCAACTTGGAATGGGTAGGTTTGATTTAGAAGGGTATACCGCTCACTCTCACGACTCAATTCCTCAATCTGTCTTATCACCTCATCATACATTAGAAAATTTGGAGCTAGTTGGAAACTAGCTACCGGGTCACTAGGTTGTATGAGAGCGTCCATGGATGCATTCAAATCCATCATCTGTTTGTACGACGCTACTCGAAAGTCTTTCAATGACTGTTCCAGACTAGACATGGGTTGTGAAAGGGTTTCAGCAAAAGATTCAAACTCGTTTGGATACTGGAAACTCCCAAAAGACTGTGTAGAAGCAATGCCTTAGAAAGGTGTAAAAGTTGGGTAGGATGGATAGGAATTGAATGGTTGGACAGGAGTAGGATCAACATTCAGATAAGAAGGTGATTGGAATTTTTGATCAAAAGAATTTGCAGTGGTGAAAGGAGTGAAAGATCGTCTACGAGATTGTTCAATACGTTCAGAAATAGACATTGGTCTTGGAGTTACAATAGGACCCTCAAAAAGGGTTTCAACGAAAGAAAGTGGGGTAGGTTGAAACGATTGATACAAAGCGGATTGCGGAGTCCAATTGTTTGTCCTAGACGCGTCTATCCGATCTTTCAAAGAAAGTTTAGGTATGGAGTGATCGTTCGAAGTTCGACCAAAGCAAGAACCGTAAGAAGTAATCTCTGGTTCTGGGTACCAAAGTTTGGCAAGAGTTTTTCGAGGTGGGGTACCCATGATATGAAGAGAAGAAGAAAAAGGGGAGGAAGAAGAATGTGAGTTTTTTTTATTTATTTATAAGTTAGTTATTAAAAAAAAGAATGAAATATACACAAAAAATAATCACGACACACGATTGATATGAAAAACTGTGTTTGTAGAATAACCGCAATCAATAACGGTGTCGCGTGTAGCTAGACAGAGATAAGTACGAGTCGTCCTCAAGAAAACGTTGAATCTTTTAATTTTACTTTAGGCGTATTGATTAGGAAAGGAGGAAGAATAATGAAAAGTGGAGAATGGTTGTAGATTCTAGATCTACGTCAATCACGGATGTAAGATATAGATCTAGATTAACTACGGATGTAGGTTTTATATTAGAAGGGGGCTTGTAGGGTTCGTTAAGATTTAGTAGTCATGGATGATTAATCAAAGATTACTCCTTTTATCCTTTAATAGATTTAAAACAAGATCGATAGTGATGCATGTAGATTAGGGTTTTTAAAGGGAAAAGGGTTCTCATTCTTAACCCCTATCTTGACATAGATCTCCGTTCATGTCTAGCCTTTACCAAAGCAATTGTTAATCTAATCTTTAATCGTGGTCGTGAAGATCAATGAATTGATAGCGTGCCAGATTAGGATGTTAACTATACTTCTGATAAAGTTTATAAACTTTATAGAACGTAAAAGGAGTTAAAGGATTTTTAATCATCCATTGATCTACCATAATCCTATGAACCCTAACAAGCGGAGAAGAAAATAAAATTCAATAAGAATAAAACAACTACCTTTATTAATCAACTTGATCAATTACACTTTGTTCCTTTAGAAAGTGATTACAAAATCCTAGTTTGCTTCTCGATCTCTTCTTAAGGAGGTAGATGAACAGCTGATGATCAACTTGGATTCTTGAGCCATCTTGGACTTCGTGATCTCGTCGGTTTGATGATTTTTCCAAGTGAGGCTCTCGGTCCTTTAAATAGTCTCAAAGCCAGAATCCCTAATTTCCTAATATGGTAACTAGTTGTTAGGATCCTACCCAAAAAATCTCAAATCCTAACTCTTCTAACAAGCCGCGGATCCGCCGCGTTTACTGGGTTTTGGCCGCGGTTTAGCCGCGGATTGGGGGAGTTAGGGATTCATTTTTCTGGGGCTTCATCTATATAACACGTGGTGATCTTTTGAATATCTGGACTTTGAAAATCTTCTCTAAGTCTCTGCCAGAATTGGTTTCTTCGATTTTCTTGAATATTTCGGCAGATTCGATCTCGGCAACTCGGATTTCCTTAATATCAGTTCTGATATAATTTCTGCACAATATCTCAATAAATAATGTTAGTAGAATTTATTTTTATTGAGATATTATCCTAACCATTTGATATGATATTATAGTTTAAGAGAATTGGTTAATGATATTTGATAAAGTAAGCATATTTAAATGGACTAAATATTATATAAATATTATATGCTTACATTTTCCTTCATAATTTTAATTATAATATATAAACATATGAAAATAGTATTTTTACAGATAAACCCTCATATGTGTCATATTTATAATAAACACCTTTTATTGTATAAAAATAGTAAGGAAAATGTCATCAAATGCACGATATTTTCGACTGAACAAATACCCCAAAACTTAACTTTGATCATCCCGAGCTAACTAGTTATTCAAGAGAAGGAGAAAAAGAAAAAGAAAAACCTAAGTAGCACACTTTCGTTGGCAACACAATTGCACTGAACACGTGCAACAAGCCATTAAACCTCTAGGTGTCCCTAGTCGGAGGAGTGTTGTCTCCTGAGAGTTTTCAGTGGATTACACCCATAAAATCCTATAACAAAAGAAAGATTGTGAAAGTCACATACAAAGATAAGAACTTATAGAAGAAAGAACTTGAAAATAAAAGTTTCCAACTATACAAGATTTTTAGTTGCTATGAGCCCTATCTTAATGGTCGTGAAAAAATATTAGAAATCACATCATCCCTCAATAAAACATCGTCTTTAGTCTTCCTCCATATATTTCTTCCAAACATTGATCATATACCCCTATGTGTGTGTAAAAGACATCCCTACACTTAGAGAATTCAATTCAAGTTATCATTCTCTTTTCCATCTTCCAAAGTACTTTATAGTTGGTGGATATTTTCTATAAAATTGCCCATACATTCTTCATTCGACCGTTAATACTTCTTGAAATATTAACCAACCGATTACTAAATGTGCTCGCGCATTAAGGCGTAATTCCTCGTCTTGCAACATCTAAGGCTTAGCAGTGGCTCCCAAACCAGTTGGTCTAAGGCACTAGGTGATAAAGCACCCTCGCTATATTTTTTTTTATGCTGCCTTAAGCAATTACAAAACCAGTGTTCATTTTTTTCTTCGCCACTTATATTTTCCCCCCTTCATACTAAGGCTTTTAGACAAAAGCATTTCAAGGTATCCTCTACTATCCCAAGTTTCAAGATGTGTGTAAGTGCGTATAGTAGGGTGTTAACGTTCAAATGTTTGGCCTCAAGAACAGGGACTATTTTTCAGACTTATTTTTATCCTCAGATTAGTAATTTCCTTCATCTTACTAACCCTTGGGACAACGGCTCATAACTACTTATTACTAGTTTCGTTTAAGAAAACATCTAACTTTCTTGCTTTTCTTAAACTTTTCCTATCTTTCATATGTAATTTCTCACTTTCTACTTTTTTATTATATATAAAAAATTTGTATAGTGCAAAGTGTCAAAAGATAATTTAATGAATACAAACCTCCCCCCAAACCTATTTTCAGCAGTATCCTCACTGATGTCATCTTTGAATGCATAGACCTGTAGTCTTTGGGAGAGAAATTAAAAGGGGTAAAATAATAGTCAAATGAAAACTACCCCCAGACTTGTACTTTGGCACGCACAGATATTCAGTTAAGTCCTTCTTCACTCACCTTCATTCTTAAAATGAGAAAATGTTACCAAAATATGGAGGTGGGGCGGAGGAAATTCAGTTATGATAAAACAGCTCCTGTAAAACCAGGAGCTCCTCCGCTGGGTCAGCAGAAAAATACGGTTTCAACCTATGCCCATTTACTTTAAAAATTGAACTATTTTGAATATTTTAGACTTCTACTGCCCCGTGCTGGTATACATACCGCACCACAAAAGGTCATTTCCAATGAGATTTTAGTTTACCCGGATGAAGATGGAGACGGGAATCATAAAGAAGGACTTGTTGTCCCGGTCTGAAGGTTTTTCTATAAAGGTTTTTATCGTGGAACACTTTAGTCCGGTTATTTACTATAACCACATTATCATAAACTTCATCGCGGAGTTTGCTTAGCTCATTTAATTGCAGCTTCCAATAGCTGCAGGCTTGATCAAAATCGAAGTTAAGCTCTTTAATAGCCAATATCGCTTTATGCTCAATCTCGACAGGAAGGTGGTAAGCCTTTCCAAACACTAGGCGGTATGGAGACATACCAAGATCGGTCTTATAAGCGATACGAAATGCCCAAAGAGTATCCGTCATATTGGTTGACCAATCTTTATGGTTTTTAGAAACTGTCTTCTCCAAAATTTGCTTTATCTGCCTAGTGGAAATTTCAGCTTGCCCGCTCGTTTAGGGATGATAGGGCGTAGAAAGTTTGTGCGTGATTGAATATTTCCGCATCAAATTCTCGAAAGACCGATAACAAAAATGCGTCCCGTTGTTGCTAATTATAGCGCGAGGGAGTCCGAATCGCGAAAAGATATTTTCTTTAAGGAACTTAATAACAATCTTGTTGTCTTTAGTGCGACACGGTATTGCTTCCACCCATTTTGAGATATAATCAACCGCTAACTAGATATATAAATTCCCAAAAGAGTTGGGGAAAAGGCCCATAAAATCAATACCCCAAATATCGAATAACTACACAACCAAGATAGGTTGGAGAAGCATCTCATTTCTTCGTGAAATCTGACCCAAGTGTTGACACCGATGACAAGTTTTGCAATGATCATATGCATCTTTAAATAATGTTGGCCAATAAAAGCCACATTGCAAAACTTTCTTCGCCGTTTTATGTGGACCAAAATGACTGCCACATGCCTGATCATGACAAAAAGACAATAAACTCTTGAATTCATCGTTAGGGACACATCTGCGAATGATTTGATCGGAACAATACTTAAACAAATAAGGTCCATCCCAGTAAAAGTGTTTTGCTTGGGATAGAAATTGAAGATTGTCTTGTTTTGACCAATTGCTAGGAATAAGTCCCGTCGTTAGATAATTCATAATATCCACGAACCAAGGTTCACAGGATATGGTCAAGAGCTGTTCGTCAGGGGAGCAATCGTTTATTGGCACGGTCAACATTGGTGAAGAATTGATGCATGAAAGATGGTCGGCTACAACGTTTTCACATCCACTCTTGTCTCGTATGACAAAATCAAATTATTGTAACAACAGGATCAACGTATTAGCCTGGTCTTAGCATCCTTCTTCGATAAAAGGTGTCGTAGGGCGGAGTGATCAGTGTAAACCACTATTGGCGAGCCAATCAAGTAGGGCCTGAATTTTTCTAATGAAAATACAACTGCCAAGAGTTCTTTCTCGGTAGTTGTGTAATTAATTTGTGCATCGTTCATGGTCCTACTTGAATAATAAATTACATGTGGCATCTTATCAATGTGTTGTCCTAAGACTACACCAATAGCAAAATCTGATGCATAACACATAAGCTCGAACGGGTGGTTCCAATCTGGAGATGATAGAATGGGGGCTATAGTGAGAGATCTTTTAAGCGATTTAAAAGAAGCCTCAAAATCCGAATCGAAGTGAAATGTTGTATCATTGGCCAAGAGAAGAGTAAAGGGTTTAGCAATTTTGCTAAAGTCCTTAATGAATCTCCTATAAAATCCTGCATGACCAAGGAAAGATCATATATCTTTGACGCATTTGGGAGGAGGAAGGTTATGGATGACATCAATTTTAGCTCTGTCAACCTTAATGACTTTTTGTGAAATGATATGTCCAAGGACAATACCTTCTTAGACTATGAAATGACATTTTTCCCAATTCAAGGTTAAGTTCTTATCCTTACAGCGGGTAAGAACCGCGTCAAGATGACGTAGGCATTTCTCAAAGGAGTCCCCAGATATGGAGAAATCGTCCATAAATATCTCCAGAAAATTCTCAACCATGTCTGAGAATATCCCCATCATACACCGCTGAAATGTAGCGAGAGCGTTGCATAACCCAAAAGGCATGCGTCTATAAGCAAAAGTACCGAAAGGACAAGTAAATGTTGTTTTATCTTAATCCTTTTCAGCGATGGGGACCTGGTTATAGCCAGAGTATCCGTCTAAGAAACAATAGTATTCGTGTCCAGCTAATCGTTCTAACATCCGGTCAATGGAAGGTAGAGGGAAGTGATCTTTCCTCGTTGCGGCATTAAGTTTCCTATAATCAATACATACGCGCCACCCCGTTTGGGTGCGTATTTGGATTAACTCGTTAGACTCATTAGTTATGACCGTGATGCCAGACATTTTAGGGACTACATGAATAGGACTTACCCATTGGCTATTAGATATTGGGTAAATTATAACACTATCTAAGCACTTGACGATTTCTTTCTTTATCGCCTCCATCATAACGGGATTTAACCGTCTTTGTGGGTCTCGGGTTGGCTTGGCTTCATCTATCAGATGTATATAATGTTCGACAATTAAGTGACTAATCCCTTTGATGTCAGCCATTGTCCAACCAAATGCTTGTCGATTTGATCTCAATACCGTCAAAAGTGTGTTCTCTTGCTCTAAAGTTATAGAAGCGGATATGATCACGGGCAAAGACTCATTCTCGCCTAAATATGCATATTTAAGATGAGAAGGTAGCAGTTTGAGATCTAGAGTCAACGGAGAGACGATAGAAGGAGGGGTAAGGGAATGATAATCGGACTCCCTGAGAGGTTCATAACTTGCGTAAGATATTGACTCGGAAAGCGCTGCTGACTTTTGTGACGAGTCAACGGAGTCGAACTCGGGGATGGACTCATCGAAGATATCCTCACATTAATAATTTGCCAGATCAAACAATGTCGTACTAGTGTTGTCGAGATCATCATAGCAAAATACTTCCGCTTCGCAGCTGTCGGAAGCTATCTCATTAATGGAACTGATATCGATTAAATGAGCAGAAGGTTCAGATGGTTGACTTCCTAGCTTGTAAATATTAAGTTCAATAGTCATCTTTCCGAAGTATAAGTTCAAAGAACCGTTTCGACAATTAATGAAAGCATTGGAAGTTGCTAGGAAAGGTCGACTGAGTATCACCGGGATTTATTTGGGTGGGTTCGCCACAGGCTGTGTATCTAAAACAATAAAGTCCACAGGGAATATGAATTCCCCGACTTTGATTAACACATCCTCTATTTCACCTGTCACGACCCGAAAAGTACGGAACATGACCGACACTTAAATTACGAAACATCTCGAGGCGTACGTAATCTAAGTAAGCCAAAACCCAGAAATCCAAACCAAGTAAAGCAGTAGAGTGAAGGAAAAACTAATTTTTAAAGCAAGAAGTTTAACAACATAAGCCGAAGTATGCATTTTTAAAATATCAAGTCTTTTCTGAAAATTTCGGCAGAGTTTCCTTTGTAAAAACTGACCCCAAACGGGTACAAACCTGATAACGCATATATAATGAATAAAGGCATCCCCAAGCAGGAGCTAGCTCCTTATCAACAGACGGTCATAATCACGCAAGCAATATAATATACAACGCCGAAGGGTGAGGATCAAACTCAGGATAAAAATCCAACAACATCAAGAAAACCAGAGGAAAACCATATAATACAGCGCGCGACTCTAAGGTTGAAAGAATATACACTGGTCTTCTATGTCTATCAAATAATACAAGTCTGGTTGATAGAGTTTTACTAGATACAACTGAAATAACAAATATACAATGGTGGTCCTGATGCAAAAGGACCCACCTACCAAAGCAATCACCCGGAAGGAACAGTGTGCCAGCAAAACCGTAACGAAACCTGTGTGACAAAACCTGCAAGAAACTGTGGCACAACGGGGGTGAATTGCCAACTCGTGAGTAGAAAACATCTAGGAGTAGAAATCGCATGTATGACGCTATCATATCAAGTAATATCCTCAAAAAAATATCCTGGTCCAACTATGTATAAGTGTAATACTACATGCTCGTGTCAGTACCTCAGCTAGCAACATATCAGATATATGATGTATGAATGCATGACGAATAGAAACAGAATACATCAAGAAATCAACAGAGAAGTCAGTATAAAGCATCGACACAAAACATAAATCTGTGCCCAGCATCGGCGGGTAAATCCTCATATATCTCAGGCTCCGTATCATCTGTGAGATCGGCCCGCGGGCTCCAGTAGTACGGATCGGCCTATATCCATCTCATGACTCCGGTCGGTATCCTCCGGATAACCGCTAGGTCCAAATGCTATCACTAGTAGGCAGTCTGCCCCTGCCAGGCTCATCATCCACCATGAAAATCAATCTCTTCCCGGGGTACCATACCGGGTCCACCATGTACCCAAGACGGTTCCTACTTCTCTTCGAATCGGGTCTCGAAATCCAACAGCTACTATGAAAACTCATGGTGGACGACTCATACATCACGAGAAAACCGCAACTTGCATTTTAAAAAGAGGGTGAGAGAAGTTTATATATTCTTGCGGTTTTCCTCCAAATCCCGAAATCTCATGGAAATCCGAAATCCAAAATCAAGAGTAAGTAAACAGTGAATATCGGCACAAATCTCCATAATACTGCATGACCAATGAATATATGAATGCATCTGATAGCATGCAATTAATGCAATAGATAAACTAGCATATGAAAGATATAACATATCGCAACTATCAACTAGCAAGCTATGTCAAGGAATCGTATTTTCTAAAGTGTACGTGACATGGCAATTACCGATGAAAATGTGTGTGAGCCGGCAAGTAAGTGTATGTGGAGCATACGCATCATCGGTAATGGTGCTAGTGTCCTGGCAGGAGTGTTTCATGATAATTATAGATAACATATGCACAAGCATGCAATGCGATGAAACATCATGAATATACAGAAAGTGATATAGTAACAGCAACACTGAAAGTTATACCTACCCAAAATACGAGTCATACAGTTTGGTATATAAATACTCATGATTCTCCACTTTTGAAAATGTGTATGACTCGAGCCCAGTCAAAAGGGTAAGGAAATCCACCTAAGTCTGAGTCGATCTATATATATCTAGTAGTCGGTGATCTTGCCACAATAGTATCACGTACAATATAATATATGCATATGGCATCATTGAGTCAAGAGTGCGGATCTAACATCATAATTATATCCCGTACGGTAAATCTATCGTACGGCATCCCAAATCTGGGTACGGGTCAAATATAGCATTTATCTCATTACACATCTGATATCCTTATCATCACATATCGTGAACAGGGGGTACTGATCTAAGTCTAGTACAATACTAATATCATCAACATAATCATGATCTGGCTACTGATCTACAGCCTCATACAACCCGATGTCATCAACACTTATCATCATATAGGAGTATACATCGTCCAAGCGATCCATTATAAATATCTTAACATATCTTATCTCATATCTCAATCACATGTCAACGATCATAAATATGTCATCAACGTAGTATCGTCGTCCAACGACCCGCTATAACATCATGACATATCTCGGTCGTGCATTAAATATCTTAAGGCATCATGCCCGATCAGATCGACTCATTCCCAAGTATCATATAACATTCTCGCATCCAAGCATATGAATACAAATATAAATATGTCCCCCATATGCGCAAGGAAGCCAAAGTATGCGAGTATGTGTATGTGCATGTATGCAAATCTTTACCCTAGGGTTTCGGGACTAAGAAATCGACTAGAGTCCTTTCATCCATACTCGCTAACACTAAACCCTAATCTCCTAAAACTTTCTTGCTAAGGTTCATATCACACCCTAACATATAAAAGTATATATATCATATCCCATTCTTTTCTTACAACTTTGTCGGGGTGCTATACGCCATCCACCCGACTTCCCCCGTAGATAAAAATCTACTCACCTTGATCTTCATTCTCTGGAGTCGATGACGCCACGCTCATCCTCGTTGTCTCGAAGTCCACATGAGGTACCTATACATAATAACGTATCGTATCGTATTAAAATCCAAATCAAAGCCAAAACGACACGCTAAATGCCTATAGGTTCGAACCAACGGACTACTCCTTCAAAACCACCAAACAACTTTCGATATCGTCGTACAAACGTCAAACCATCGAGTTAAAACCAAATTCCTAAAATCCAGAATTCAAAATACGCAAAACCAAACTCCGAAATAAAACAGCAACTCATGAAACTAGTCCCAGATTTTATCCTAGGCCAAATTATCCAATTTTGCATATGTGGAGTGTTTAGATTACAGATACTGGAGCCACAGACGAAGCACGAACAAAAATAGTGGGACCCAGGCCGCAAATTGCGGCCTCCTGGGTTAAATCTGCGGCCAGGTTGGGGAGGTAGGGGCTAGGGTTTCAGTGGGGGGTCCTAGGTTGCCTGCATGCATCACTGTCCTTGCTAAATAATTTTTCAGGTCCCCGAGTGTTAGCAGATTTCCAAATACCATCAAAATTTCACAGTTTTTCCGATGTCGGGGTTTCTAAATTCGTATTCCGGGTTTATTCTATGGTTTCAGTCCAAGATAAAATCCCTATAGGGGTCATAAGGTCTGTACTAACCTCAATTATACTTCACAATTCAACATTTCTCAAAACCCTCTCTAGGAATTTTTTAAGTTCACTAAATATCGATATATCGGTTCTACCTCACAATAGAGCTAAGGTGAATGAAAAACAATACCAATGGTGCAGAAATTACCTCAATTGGCAACTCAATAATTTTTCTTGAGTTGCCCAAAGTCCTCAAAATTTGATTTTTCTTGGTCCAATGCGCTTCCCTTGAGCTTGTGAACATTTTTAATGAAATAGAGATAGGGTTTTGGGTTTGTTTTGGGGGTGTTTTGAGGCTTGAAGTGGAGGAGGGAGATGGGGGTTGCCATGGTGAAGAGGGAGAAGAAATGGTGAAGAGATGAAGAGAAAAAGAATGAGCCATGCCTATGGTTTGACCCCTCGCCCTCTCTCTCTCTTGCCCATGCTTTGCCTTACCCCTCTCCCATCATTTCCTTTCTTTTTCCTTTTCTTTTCTTTTCTAAAGTCAACAACCATGCATGATAAATGAAGAAAAGACCGTGATAAAATGTAACAAGTGTTAAAATAATTTGGTGCATGTCATATGCACAAAACACGCTTAATACGCGATTAGCGATATTTAATCGCGATTAGCACTAAAAGTGAATATAATAAATCATAAAATTTTATAATTTGCTTAACTCCAATAAAACACCCTCATTTTAGTAATTTCTATAATTTTCCCAATTTTTTTCAATTTATCAGTATTTAATTTTACCACCTCATTAAAATATTCAATATAATTATTATTTAATTATAAAATTTCCCAAAAATAATATTTTATTTTTCTGAAATGTTACATCACCCCTAGGTTGGGAGATAGATCGGTCTGCCATCTGGAGAGTGCAGTGGGCAGGTTTCAACTCTCCTTTACCTAGCTTCTCATAGACGGAATACGGAAGCAAGTTAACACTAGCGCCGAGATCAAGTAGATCACGATTGATGCTTTTTCCCCCAATAGTTATAGATATTGTAGGACAACCGGGGTCCTTACGTTTCTTATGCAATTGTTGGGTAAAAGCTGTGCTCGCGTTACTTGTCATGAACACCTTTTATGGCACTTGAGTTTTTCTCTTTCTAGTGCACAAGTCCTTAAAGATTTTCGCATAAGACGGAACTTGTTGAATAGCATCTAGAAGAGGGATAGTTATATTAACTTGCTTAAACATTTCCACAACCTACTCTATTTGTGCGTTAGGTTTGTTGGCCCTCAACCTGTTTGGAAATGGAGCTTTATCAATAAGTTTTGGGTCCAACATTTGTGGAGAAGTTTGTGGGGATGGAATCGATCCCAGAATTGGAGTGGGGATCGTTTTAGGTCGATTCGAGAAAGTGGGCGGAGTGTTCGAGTCTTGGGGAAAACGGAGAATATGCTCGGAAGAAGATGGGAGATTAGACGAAATAGGGCAAGAAGTGAAAGCCGGGGTTTCAATTGATTCCTCATCATCAATCTATTCACCCATTTGATTGTTCAACACTCTTCCTGATCTCAACGTGGTAACGGCACTCACATTATAACTTTGTGAGTGGCCAGGATTCGGTAGGAGTTGAGATGGAAGTTTCCCTTTTTCTCTCGCGCTCATCGCGGCATTTATTTGTGCAAGTTGTACTTCTATCGATTTTATACTTTCACCGTGGGAGTTGGTGGTCTGTGTTAAAGTTCGGATAGAAGACTTGATTTCATCTATCGACTGCATGGAATGTTTAATAAACATATCCACACTTCGTTCAAGCGCAGATGATTTTCGGTACCGACCGTTTGGAAAGAATTATTGGCCGGATTCTGAAAAGGTTGCGATTGAAAGGGGTGCTGGTTCTGTTGTGGTGGTTACTGCTGCTGTGGAGGAGGTCTTTGATAATTGCTTTGGAACTGGTTTTGATTTTGGGTTTGGTTTTGGTTCCAAGCAAAATTAGGACGATTCCTCCATCCCTGATTGTACGTGGAAGAATAAGGATCGTTTCTAGGTCGCTGCTGAAAAGTAGCATTAGTGTGTTCTTGACTTTAAAAAGGTGCATTCATAGGACATTCTTCCGTCAAATGTGATGGATCGGAACAACATCCACACACGGTCTTGGGGAGCGTTACCTGGTTTAGGGAGATTGATAAGAATTTGTTCTTTATAGCGTCGAGTTTCTTTTGCATCGCTGCCATTTCGGCTTTTACTGCGATGGAAATATCGAGCTGATGGATGCCTCCCCTAGATGAAGGTGGTATAACGCTTTCCTACTGCAAAGTGTTTTCAGGGAGATCTTCCAGATATTTCGAGGCTTCACCATCGTCTTTGGACATGAAATTGCATTGATACATGGTTTCAAGCATCTGCTTTGTTGTTGTATTAATGCCTTCATATATAATTCGGCACAGATCCCATCTATGTATTCCATGATGAAGACATTAGACAAGCAGATCCTTAAACCGTTCAAAGCACTTCAAAAATGGTTCATTGGGAAGCTGGGTAAAATGGTTGATTTCGCTCCGAACACGGGTGGTCTTATGATTGGGGTAAAATTTCTTAAGGAATGCTATCACGAATTCATCCTAATTGGTAATAGAGTGTGCGACTGTGTTATAAAGCCATTTTTCGGCTAAATCGCACAAAGTGAAAGGGAGAAGACGTAAGCGCATAGCATCCAATGAAAGTTGTGACGTACCCATCATTGCGTATACGTTTTCGAATTTAGTGATAAAAACGTATACGTCTTCAAACTCGAGCCCGTGAAATTTAGGCAACAGATTGATTAAGTAGGGTTTAATTTCAAAATTATCCCCATTGGCCGGTGGAATAGATAAACAGGTAGGAAGGGGACCGCGTATAGGATAGCATCTCTCTTGGAGAGAAATGCACGGTGGATTCTGCGCACCGACAGGTGGTGGCAGGGTGGTGTTATAATCTGATGGAGAACCATCCATTTCGGTCGATGTGGTGGGTGGAGGAGAAAAAGAAAATGAAGAAGTACCGACTTCGGAGTCGATAGCTGGAACGCAGACAAGACGGGCACTAGAATCTCGTGTCCAGCCAAGCATGCACTAAGCGGGTTTAGCGCAAGTGGCAACGTGAGTGTGATTTAAAATTGGTTTGTTTTGAAAAGTGTCGGACGTGAGACAAATCACACAAAAATGCACAAACAACCCTAGAACTAAGGTTACCTAGATCAAGTCACTAGACCGCTCCTGGACTTCCAAAGGACAAGCCGCAGGATCAATCCTCTACCACCTCTTTACTACTCTTGTGGTCAGGTAAGTGCCAGGTAAGTGGGAGGTATCCACTATACGAATCAACGAAAATAGCGGGCCTGATTAAGTAACCACTTGCCTTCGACACACTTGCCTAGGCACCACAAAAAAATGCGGATAAGCGAAAGATTACCCACGACCTTCCACTGTCCTTAATGAGCGTGACAGTCCTTACAGTCTTGGTCTAAATATTTTTTAATTAATATAGGAAGATGCGGATGCTAGTTTTGTGATTTTTGGGGCCTAGGAAGGGTGATGAAATCCCCACCTAATCTGAATTTGGTCTTTCCCCTTTATGTCCATATTAAAATATGCACAAACAAACCAATTACAAAACTTGCAAAAAGATTTTTGAGCGGCGATATTTTGCAAAGAATTCTGCAGAAAATATATTATTGGATTTTTCAGAGGAGAGAGAAAGAGATGAGAAATATACCAGAGAAATTTGGAAGCCTAAATCCCTAATTTCGCCGCGGTTCTGCCGCTAATTGGACCTATTTGCCGCGGGTCCGCCGCCAAGAAGAGGGATCTCCTGAAGATTTTTGCTACGTGGCCTTCCTTGCTCCTTTGGATCTTGATGAATGTCTCTGAATCTCTGTTTCCTCAAATCTGTGACTCCAGATCCCCTTACAAAATTCACACAATAATCGTTAAATACACAATTTGCTGTTTTGTTTATTTGATATGGATCGAATAAGAATTCAACACGAATAGTAAGAATAAAAAAATTACACACGTATCCCCGGCAACGGCGCCATTTGATTGATCTTTTTTAGAAAAGTGTGTTTGTAGAATAACCGCAATTAATAACGGTGTCGCGTGTAGCTTGACCGAGACGAGTACGGATCATCATCAGGTAAACGTTGAATCTTTTAATTTTACTTTAGGCGTATTGATTAGGAAAGGAGGAAGAATAATGAAAAGTGGAGAATGGTTATTGATTCTAGATATACGTCAATCACGGATGTAGGATATAGATCTAGATTAACTACGGATATAGGATTTATATTGGAAGGGGGCTTGTAGGGCTCGTTAAGATTTAGTAGTCATGGATGATTAATCAAAGATTACACCTTTTATCCTTTAGTAGATTTAAAACTAGATCGACAGTGATGCATGTAGATTAGGGTTTTTAGAGGGAAAAGGGTTGTCGCTTTTAACCCCTATCTTGACATGGATCTTCGTTCATGTCTAGCCTTTACCAAAGCAATTGTTAATCTAATCTCTAATCGTGGTCGTGAATATCAATAAATTGATAGAACGTTCGATTAGGATGTTAACTATTCTTTTGAGAAAGTTTATAAACTTTATAGTACGTAAAAGGAGTTAAAGGATTATTAATCATCCATTGATCTACATTAATCTTATGAACCCTAACAAGCGGAGAATTACTCGCGCATGATGGAGATAAAAGAACGGATAGAGATCATGATGTAAATAAAGAAAATAAAATGCAATAAGAATAAAACAACTACCTTTATTAATCAACTTGATCAATTACACTTTGTTCCTTTAGAAAGTGATTACAAAATCCTAGTTTGCTTCTCGACCTCTTCTTAAGGAGGTAGATGAATAGCTGATGATCAACCTGGATTCTTGAACCAACTTGGACTTCGTGATCTGGTCGGTTTGATAATTTTTCCAAGTGAGGCTCTCGGTACTTTAAATAGTCTCAAAGCCAGAATCCCTAGTTTCCTAATATGGTAACTAGATGTTAGGATCCTACCCGAAAAATCTCAAATCCCAACTCTTCTAACAAGCTGCGGGTCCGCCGCGTTTACTGGGTTTTGGCCGCGGTTTAGCCGCGGATTGGGGGAGTTAGGGATTCATTTTTCTGGGGCTTCAGCTATATAACACATGGTGATCTTTTGAACATCTAGACTTTGAAAATCTTCTCTAAGTCTCTGCCAGAATCGGTTTCTTCGATTTACTTGAATATTTTGGCAGATTCGATCTCGCCAACTTGGATTTTCTTGATTTCAGTCCTGATATAATTTCTGCACAATATATCAATAAATAATGTTAGTAGAATTTGTTTCTAATGAGATATTATCCTATCCATTTAATATTATATTATAGTTTAAGAGAATTGGTTAATGATATTTGATAAGGTAAGTATATTTAAATGGACTAAACATTATATAGATATTATATGCTTACATTTTCCTTCATAATTTTAATTATAATATATAAATATATGAAAATAGTATTTTTACAGATAAACCCTCATATGTGTCATATTTATAATAAACACCTTTTATTATATAAAAATAGTAAGCAAAATGTCATATCAAATGCACGATATTTTCGACTGAACAACACACAATACCACACATCTAATCGGTCTAGGGTTCACCTAGATCAACTAGACCTGCTCAAGACTTGATTGTCGAAGTAAAACTGTGTCGAGAAACGGGCTCAAGATATACTGATCACGAAGCCAGATAAGTACAGAGATAAGGGGAGGTTTTCCAACGCTTTCGTGAAGGTCCTTAATTAGATAACCCTTTCTCTTTTGACGGTTTCGCCGTGAACACTTTTCTAGACTCCCCGTGAACGATATACTGTTATGCGGTGTTCTAAACACAGTTAATTTCTCCTAGTGAGCGCGACGTCCTTAAGGCTTAAAATCTAGTTTCTTTTAAATTTTTGTACGGGTAAACGTTATGCTCAATTCGTGATTTGTGGGCCACGGAAAAGGTGATGAAATCCTTTACCGTATGTTGTGGGGTTCGCTTGCCCTTATGTCCGTATTAATGGATGCAATGTGCAAATCAATGAAAAGGTTGTTAAAAACCTAAAAAAATCGATTTTTATGTTTAAGCACGGCACTGCAACAAATACGGGTTAGTCAATTTTAGCGTTTGCTAGCGAACTTGCAAAGAATCCTGCAAAGATATTATATTGGATGCATCGGATTTAAGAAGAAGGCGTTAAGAAAATACGTACCAATAAGTTTTCGGGTAAAGAAACCCTCGTTGAATTGAATCCAGTTTTCTTGAAAAGTTCGTTTGCGCGGGTCAAACTACCCGGATCTTTTGCATTGTACTTCGCAATCACCTTAATTTTGATTGTACACTTTGCTCCACACGATCACGGTTCGCAAATCCCTCAAAATCTGCAAATGTCGGAAAAACGGATTATTAGTGCGATAAAGCGATATGAATGCCCAAACACCTGCACACTAAAAATTATAAAAAAAAACAATAAAATTGGGACAAAATTAGAACACTGGAGCACAGAAGAAATTTTGGGAGCAAAATTAGATGCTTAGGCCGGCGGCGACAGAAATTTGAGGGAAGTCGTCGGTCTCCTCTGTGAATTAGGGCTACAAATTTCTACAGATATCTCAGTGTTCCACTAGTGTCTCAATGGTATTGCTTATCTTTTATGTTTAGATCCAGAGTGCTTGCAGGTCAAAAATCCAGAGAACAAAATATTAGCAATGTTAATTTTTGTTTTGGTTTTTGAAATTTTTTGATTTTTAGTTTGTTTTTACAATAGTGTTAGATGATATAAACAAGATTAACCCGAAATAACAAGAATAAAAACATTACCGTCTCCCCGGCAACGACGTCATTTGATCAATACGCTTTTGGCGTGTCGCGTTTTAAAGTTTTAAAGTTAACCGCGATCAAGGACGACGTCGCGTGTAGCTAGCCGCGATGAGCACGGGTGGTCCACAGGGAGACGGTGCGTTTAGGGTTCTTGTTATGACGAGTTAATGCGTGTGGTGGAATGGTCTGTTTCTAACCTATGTGTATATATGCAAAGTATAAGTTGTTAGGATTAGATAGGTTAGTCTAAGTTAAGGAAATCTGTATTCAGTCCTTTGTGCCGAACTTAACCATTGAAGCTAGATCAATCGGCAACAACGTGGATTAGGGTATATAAGCACGGTATTAGTGAAATCCGGCTTATTGACCCTTGTCCGTCCGTTCTTGTCGCTTTCTTTCACCTCCCGCCAAACCGAACGCAACCGGTCACGGTTAGGAATCACCGATACCTTGGTAAGGTAGGGTGCCTAACGGAGCGCTTGCGTAGGGTTTGGGCAGAGTTCGGTTGGAAAATATCGGGAAAAGGAAATGAGAAAGGAAACCTTAACTTACAATATCGTTTTCTTTCCTAACAACACCATATTTACAAACCAACAAAATAACAAAGAGAAAGAGCAAAAGAAAGGATAAGAACAACAAGCAAGTAAGTAAATGACATGGTAATTAAAGAGCAAGTAAGTAAAGAAAGAATGGAAATGCAAGTAAGTAAAACAAGATAGAAATAATACTAAGAACCCAAGAATGAAAGCTTCATTAACTCAAAGTGACAATACAAGCCATGGGTTCAATAACCTAAACTTAAACTTGCAAGCTCAATGAAGAGGTTGCAAGATCAAGAGAAGGCAAAGAACTCAAGGTGAAGTGAAGGCAAAATGAAAGCTTTATTAATCTTCAAGTGATACAAATCATGAGTTCAATAACCAAATCTTAAATTTGCAAGCTCAATGAAAAGGTTGCAAGATCAAGAGAAGGCAAAGAACTTAAGGCAAACTAGCTATGTACAAGAACAAAAAGAAAACAAAAGAGTTGTGAATCTAGTATAAAGAATATGAGAGCCCTCTCCCTTGCTCACTGATATGTATTTATAGGCTCAAAATAAAATTAAACAAGTAATAAAAATGAGATGATGTGACTGCAAGGGAGGGACAGAAGAAAGATGGCGACAATTGGACACAGTGGGGCCGGCGAGAGCGGATTTATGGGGCATGTCGCCGGCCTAAATCCGAGCAACTTGGCTCATGTTGGTGCCGTGGTCTTGTGTTCTCTTGACAAGTCCACTGGTGCTGCTTGATTTGTTTATATGACCTGGTTATACTCTGTAGACTTGGAGGGAAACTTGAAGCTTTTTAAATCGCATCACATCTTTTTGCATTAAACACACATCACTTCTCACATGTTCCCCTTGCATCATGGCAGCCCTACCATGGTCTATGCCAAAGAGTTGTGTATACACTTGCATTGCGTTGGACCAAAATAGTGTGCACACATTTATTTGCTAAAGAACTCTTTGGGTATCGATCGGTTTGCAGTTCCGGTTGCAGTGTCGGCTCACAAACGTTATATCCGTGATTTTGAATGTGTTTCCAATATTGTGTCACGGATACTTGTAATCCATATTTACTGAGCAGACACTGATTAATAGTACCAATATATACAAAAAATAGATGATGAATGAGTGGTATTAAAATGCAGTTTACTGTGATGATCACTTACTTGATATTTGTGTGAGATATTTTCTACTCAATTATTGATAAGCTTCACTCATTCAAAAAGAGGCAGCCATCTATTTTCTAAGGTTCACAACTCCCCTCTCTATTTTTTTCCTCAAGTCCTCTTATTTTCTTCAAAACCCTAGAAGTCTCATGAGTTGAGAAACAGAGGGTTCCAAGAGACAAAGTATTCCATCTTCACTCTCTACATCACCTAGGTCATCTAGTCTAGCAAGCTACTTTCCCTAGTTACCTCGGAGTTGAGGTTGGATCTCGGACTATAGACTCTCAGGTGGATCTTCTTTGACTCGAGGAAGCCGATGAGGAAGCCACGATCTGTTACGATCCTCGGAGCCTACGATGATGAGGAGGACAGCGACTCAAAGAACCGAAGGACTTGGTTTCGTGAGGTATAACTTTCATCCGAGTAGTTAAACTTCATACAGTTTTTTTGTTAGCTAGGGTTTAGCATCGATCCTGAAGTTTAAGTACGTGTTGCGAGCTTTGAAAAATTATTTTTTGCAAATTCCGCCTCCCCGCAAACACGTGGGGTGTGCGACATGGACTTACAAGATGTAGAAATGGAAAATACAATATACAGCCGGCAACTATATCCTCAACCCAGATGTGTCCGAATAAAAGAATATACATCAATTATTACATGAATTACATCATCCACTCACATCTCACCTCGAAATTCACACGGGGTTTTTCACATGATGATCCATCCAACCATCACCAACATAACATCACAAGATATGTGCAACCTCTTCTAATCGACATATAGCGATTAGAAGACGTTTAACAACACATTTATGCATCACAAAAGAAAGTAACTAAAACAACAACATTAGAATTCCACGCACACTTAGCAAACACATCCAATTTTTCCAAAACTGAAAAACTAGTTTACTAAAGTCCCAAAAATTTCTCGTTTTAAGCCAATCCGGGAGTCGAAATGAATTCAAAACCTGCCTAAATCTTTGGGAAGGCAAAGAACAAAAAATTATTGTACACTTATCGGACCTAGGGGGTACCCAACCTCTAGGACCACCATGAGGTGGCCCCAAGGGTTAGGCAAACCCGAGAGCATCCACTGGGGTGGTCTCGGGTCCCCACCTCCCAAGGCCACAACATGATGGTCTTGGGGGGTAGGCCCGACCTTTAGTCCCCTTTGGGGTTTCCTCAGGGTACCCAAGCATCACCCCACAGCTCCTCGATTCAAACCGTAAGCCCGCGAGGTGTTGAAACATGTTAAAACCACAAATTTTAGGACTGTTTTTGTCGGCGGTTCTTGCGCGACAAAAAAGAGGAATTCGAACGTCGTTACAAGCTATATAAAGCTTATGAAGTTTCTCTAATACTATGTAAGTCGATTTTGCACACTCTACAGGGTTTTTAGAGAGGCAAAATTTACAAAAAACGAGTTTTAGGCATGCAACATCGACAATCAACCCAAGAACTTCCATAGGACTTAACTAGCAAAAACTTCATAGGTTCTATTCTACTCAGATAGTGATTATATCTATGAGATCAAGTCCTTCGGTTTTTCAAAGTCTTCTTCCTTAGCTCCTTATCCGTCGAAATCGAGCTTGGTCGTCGATCTCCTCGCGTCAAAGAAAATCCACTCGAGAGTTTGTGGTTCAACCTTATAAAAATGCTTAGATGATGTAGAGAGTGTTAATTGGAATTTTTTTATCTCCAAAACCCTATGATTCTCAACTCATGAGAGGGGTTAGGGTGTAAGCAAGAAGAGGGAACTCAAGAGAGGAGAGAGATGGCCAAGGTGAGAATAAGAGAAGAATGGCTAAGGAAAAAACTATCAAGAATTTTCTTTTTTCAATAAAATAATTAGCCATGCTTGTATAGTTTTTACAAATCAATAAACAAAAACAATAGCCATGCCTCTCATCATGCTAAAATCCACCTCACCCTTCCACCACATTTTCTATTTCTAATTAATAGAAAAAAATATAATGAGGTGTCCTCATCTAGAAGCATTCTTATATAAATACAAGAATACATAAACCGTATATACATACCCGTATTCGTACTACAAAAAATACGAATACCAAGAGATTGAATAATCCAATAATATAATACTAGATCATTATTAAATCAATACTTGATTCAATAATGCGGTTTAATCCTATGCCCGCTAATATTAATCATCCGAACATAAATCTGTGTAGCTAGTACACGTAAATGATCAGAACCCTGCACGTATAACCATACGGACTCTGCATTGTTTCGCCAGAACCAAGGAAACCCTCTGTGTGGGACTCGAAAGACTCGACAGTACGCTGGCAGTGCGTTTAACCACAAGCACGTCAGTGGCACTAGCGGTACGTAATGGCTACCCAGGTACCTGTTGAAAAGAAAGTCGACGAGCAAAATCATCTAAACTCGTACTGAGCTTATCCATGACAATCTCCGTACAGTCCGGTATGTTCGTCTGAGGGTATCAAATGCCGGGTCTAAGGGATGGAAAATGTCGTACCCCTTATAACCTGACAAGTCATGCTGATGTGGTTTAAGACCATCTGAGAATCTACTGATCTAATTATCAATAATTCTCGACCACCCTGACCAGGAACTTATAGTGTTGGCCAACCAAACACAGTGCGACATCGAATTCCAATACCGGGAGAGACGAATCCCCAACAATCGCTCACTGCCTCCATGTGGCTCGAGACTGTACCCAATTAAAACATGTTTGCACGACTCAATAGAGCCGTGATAGGGAGTAATCAAAGCATAATGGGAACTCACATGAGACAAATGATGGTCTTAGATTGATAGACTATCTGTTTTCATGTCACCAGAGAACTACTATTTAACGATAGGTATAATACCATCTTGCCAGTTCTCGGCGAGTCCATCCAGTGTACTCACCCTCAGTAAGCACCTGTATACAATCTTAGGTGAAACACACCAACGACTGTGGGACCAAACACCGCTCCTCGTCAGGGTCTAGAAACGTATACACTAGTCTACTCTGGAATATCGATGCCCAGTATCGATACTCCCATGACTAGAGGCATTTAAGGATGTTCTTCTCGATACCCAAATCCCATAAGTATGATTGCCATCACAACACTGGTAGTCAAGTAAGGATCATACGGGCTTTATCAATATGTATTAGCAATATGAAATAACAAGTAAAACATATACACATGTTAAGATAAAGTCAAACCAAATAGCATACTATCATATCAAGCAATATTTTCCTATACATACATACCCTATCATCCTATACAATAAAGGCCTCTAAGGCATACATATCCAACAACTGTCGACATGAAAGGTGGTGTGGTGTTGGAAAAAAATTGATATGCAAAAATACGAGAATATGAGGCATTGATAATATAGCTTGAATTGAATTCTCGAGCCTAAGGATATTTTATACACACACGTAAGGATATAGAATATATATTTGAGGGAAAGAGGGGCGTGAAAATAGGATCAAGCTCTATTGAGGGAGGATAAAATTTTCGGAATTGAAATGATACTTTATGATGATGGTTCTTGAAAACTAAAAAACTAGCGAGATTCTATATTTTATTTGTTTTCACATTTTCTTTTCTATAGATTTGTAGTCTTTTCCCTTTATTTTTAGTTCTTTTTCTTCTTTTCTTTCATTTTCTTTTTACTTATTTACTTTTCCTTTTTAGGGATTTTGTGGATAGTATCCGCTGAAAACCCCTCATGAGACAACACTCGTCCACTTGGATAACCTTGAGGTTTAACGGTTTATTGCACGTACTAAGTGCAATCGCAACGCCTATGAAAATGAGTACATTAGGTAGGCCTTAGATAGTTTTCATTCTTCTTACTTTTTAGTTTTTTATTTCTTCGAGAACTAGCAAAAGGTAAGTGTGAGGGTATTTGATGGGTGTAATTTATTGCACATTTTTATATTCGTATTTACCTTTTTTGTGATAATAGGTGGGATAAATTAGCCATCCATTCATAAATGGGAGATCCTGGGCTCGATCCCGGGTCTCTCCCTTGGGCTATTCCAAACCCTACCAATGGGCTACTCCAAGCACCTTTATTTATTTTATTTATTTAACGCTACTCGAGATATGGTTTGTGAATAAATACATATTATAGGGTCTCAAATGTAAAAATACACAAAAGATAAACTTATGTGCGTTGGATGTAAACAATTTAATGAAGAAAATAATACAAGAGTCGAGCTAAAGAACCAAGCAGATATCCAAATGAGTCAACTCAGGGAACCAAGGCACCAAACCAAAATTGAAGCTATTTAGGCTTAATTAGCCGGCTAATAGCCAACATGGGCCAGCTAATCGCCGTCCTCTGTTCGAGTTCTCCCCTAAAATTTTATGTGCATCTCATGGTTTTAAAAATATATGTTTCTATCTTTTGTAATCGGCCAGAGAGCCTATATATACTGCAATATTATTATTTTAGGGTTTCCATCTTCTCTTTTAGTTGATAGCCATCTAGGATTTGAGATGATCAAAGTTTTGTAAGTTATTTCCTTAATTTTTGTGCAATGAATTTCTTTTTTATTATATGCTTTTATTCTTATGCTACAAGTAGGTAATTGTCTATTTAGGGTTGGATGATTCTTATGCTATGATCGGTGTTTGATTTTATTGTTCTATTTTTTCTTCTATGATCTTGATGATGAATTCTTAATGATAAAAATAAGTTTTTTGTTTTCAATTGCTGATAAACTAGTAAATTTGATGATTGTTTGACAACCATGAAAGTTATTTAGGGAAATTAAAATTCATATTTTTATTGTTTTTCTTTGATCTAATTAATCTAGGGTTAGCTTAGACTCGTCGATAAAGTATGATAGGCCTTTGATTGACGACAATTAAGTTTACCGAGTAGAAAATTAGATCTAACTAGTTCCTAATTAACTAGAATTTAATATTTAGAATTATTACTTTCCTCATCGTTAATTGATATGGTAATGCTAAGATCGTATGGATTATACTTTCTATTAGATTGATAGTTTATGGAAATGGATTTATGCTTAATTTTTTATAATAATTGATAGGTAATTAATTTAAAGATGGAAAATCAAGAAAAGGAAGATATTTATTTAAAACACCATGATTAGAACAAGATGATTCCAAACCCTAGGTTTTTTTCTTTGTTTTAAGAATTTATTTAGTTTTCCTATTTACTTTCTTTTAAAAATATTTCTTTTCATTAGTATAGTTATTTATTTCAAAGTTTTAATATTTGATTCATTTAAACTAATTAGAGTTTCCATCCTCTCTGTGGATTTACCCACAAATTTTACGACGATAAACCGTGCACTTACGGTATAAATTTAAGCCTAAGAAAATCTCCATCATAATGACAGAAGCAACTTGGGAATATACTAAAATACAAATTGATTTTAGTATACCAGGGATTTCTCAATGGGCCTAGAGGTTTTTCAATAAGGGGGAAAGGCCAAGGAGTTTTTGATAAGTTTTTAAAGGGTTGGGGGGTTTTCAAAAATTTACCCTTCCTTTTATTATTTCCAAAATATTTAATTCGTAGGTACTGCAATAAAAACATATGGTTAAAAGCAAACAGTCTCCCTCGATGGTCAAGCTGTCTTTTAAGGAAGAGGAGAACAATTATCCTTTGAATTCGACCCCCTAAAGTTACATGATAAATACCTGTTGGTTATATGTATGCCCTAGAGGCCATTACTGTACATAGGATGTATATTGTAGTGGATACTGGGACATATATAGGTAGGATTTTCTTGCTCGACATGATAGTACGCTATCTGGTTGCTCTTTATCTTAACATGTATACTTACTGTCTCTCTGATTACATGTTGATAAAGCCCTTAGGATGTGTACTCGACTTCCAGGACTATGATGCAGATCATACTAGTGGGGCCTGGGTAGTCCATGAGTACATCCTTCATTGTTCCTAGTCGTGGGAATATCGAGACGGGGCATCAATATTCCAGAGTAGACTAGCGTATATCTTCTCGACCCATGTGATGGGCGATGGATGATCCCATATCCATTGGTGTTTGACATCAGAGATGGTATGCGGGTGCTCAGTGGAGAATGGATACACTGAACGGACTCGTCGATAACTCCCAGATGGTATTATACCTCACGTCAGATGGCAGTTCTCTGGTGACACTGGTACAGCTTAGTCTGTTGACCCGAGATCGTCATAGAGTCTTGTGTGTCTCCCACTGTGCTTTGATTTCCACCCTACCACGGCTCTACTGAGTTGTGCAAACAGGTGGTTTTTGGGTACAGACCTGATTCACATGGAGGCAATGAGCGATAGGAGGGGATTCGTCTCTCCCGGTATTGGGGGTGGATGTTGCGCTATGCTCGACTGGCCATAACAGGAAATCCCTGGCCAGGGTTGCAGTGATATACTGGTAAGAGTTATCAGTAGTTTAACGAATGTTATGGACCTTACGTCGGCATGACTTATCGAGCTATTGGGGTCTGACGTTTACCACCCCTAGGTGAGATATGCGACATATCAGACGAACAGACCGGACTGTACGGTAAGTGTTACTGGTTGGATTCACAGGAGTGTGACCGGGCTTGCTCGTCAATCTTCTGATAGCTCAATACCCGGGTGGCCGTTACGTTTGTCAGACCGATTGCGGCTTGTGAGTGTTTGATTTGATCATCACCTGCTGCCGGCGTATTGACGAGTCTTTAGAGTCCTACACAGAGGTTTCCTGGCTCAAGCGAAACGAAATAGGAGCGCATATGAGATATGTGCGGGACCGAGAATAATGCGTGTATGTTATACCGTATTCCATTCTCGCAATGAATGTATCGATTGGTTGTATGCGATATAACCTAGTTATCGAATCGATGATTGATTCGATAAGTCGATACATTGGATACTAGTCGGTTATATACGACATGACCGGATCATTGAATCAAGTGTTGATTTAATGATTTAATGTATAATTATATATTTGATATATTACTTTGCATTAACTAGTATTGGTTCACTTTAAATGGATTTTCTCACTTGAAATGCACATTGTATATGTGATATATTTTTTGTGCATTTGTTTGTATCATGTTTGATGATACATGCTCACTTGGGTTTGTGTAAAGATTAAACCATGGTTGTGTAATGGTTAGGGTTTTCTTTTTATTATCTACTTATTTATTTATCTATTCCTTTTTTTAAAAAAGGAGAAAAGAAAACAAAATGGTTTCTTTCTTACATGAAGCTTCTTGATGCTTCATGTAACTTTGACTTAGTGACCATTCTTGTCTTCTTCTTCTAACCCTAACCATTCATCTAACCTTAGTTAAATCTCTACACTAAACCATGGTTGAAGATATGATAAGTATCATATTGTTTTCTTTTTTAAAATAATACTTATCATATATTATCTTCTTCTTCTTCTTCAAGAAGAAAAACTTGATAGCTTTAATGGAAACTTGAGCAAATGAGTGAGAAATACAATTCTAAAGTGAACCCACCTCCTATTTCTTCATCCTCTACCTCTTGCCAAGTAGTATAGTGTGTTTCCTTCACAAGTTTTCATGGCTTGATGAAGTGGGAGCTTGATCTTGTGATGCCTCGACGTAGATCATCTTCGGCATCGTAGTCGATGACCTAGCCCGCCCTTTTCTCCGATGAAGCCGATGCTAGAGTCATGGATTCAATTTAGACAGCGGAGGGACGTCATCACGGAGCCTAGGAGGTGGAGGACCGGATCTACAAAGGTTGTAGCCTCTTCCCTTTAGCTATAAAGTTGTTTACTTGCATCGCATCACCTATATATCTAGTTAACGATCCGTATTAGGGTTTGTAGGTACAAGGAAATTTTTGAATTGAGCATGTTTGATCACTTGTGAGACTTTATTAGTGTGCCTGGGAACCCTACACTGGCATCAGAGCCTAGCTAGAGCCTTAGGCGATGCGTAGACGGAGTTAGAAGTCCGATCGAACCAAAACCCAAACCCAAAAATTGCTCTCTGTACATTTTTGAAATTCGGGGATTTTTTAGAATTAAAAATATGAAAAAAACTAAGCAGGAATTTCTAAGAATTACTGTGAAGCCCGAGCACCTGAATCGATAAAAGCGCGGCGGAACCGCGGCATTAGCATGCCTAATGCGGCGGTTCCGCGGCCAATTAGTCTCTTCAGACAATTATTTCTGCACATTAATTCTTATATTTTGTTGCTGTATTTTCTGGGAATTTTTAAATCTGACTCAAGAGTTGAGTTTTCTGGGTTGTATTGGGGACTCGGTGTTTCGATCGGATTGTCTAAATTTGTCTGAGTGTTTTTCCGGGTAATTTTAGAATATGTTAAAAAGTTCGGCCGGACATAAATACCCACTTTTTCCCCTGCCGGGAAATTTCCAATTATTGGATATTTCTGTAGTTTAATCACGTTCTAAGTAGTGCAAGTAACGCAATGGTCCCTCTAGAAGACAACAAACCTTAACTCGATTATGTGACCGTCTTGAACTGCCCTTTAAACCTTAGGGTTTGGGGCAGTACGGCGTGCCACATGTGAGGCGTTGGCTTGACCCTTCTACGGCTGGACCGTTGGTACTGAGGCACGAACTGAATGTTTTTAGACTTATTTCATGTGTTGAGCTGTTTCGGGAAAACTTGGGTGTTCGAATGTTCGATCGGAAAGTTTAACATTTTCTGTTTATCCGGAATGTGATACAATAATTGGAATTCACAAGCAGTTATGAGATAACTGAATGAATGTTATAAATCTAGCGGTTTAGTCTCACTTGATCGGTTGCCACGGAATTTTGATGTGATCAAAAGTCCGTCGCAATCACGTAGCATACGCGGATACTCGCCGGGTAAACTTAATAGACAGTCTCACCCCATAACCCCGACCAAGTGACTGTAGGAGAACCCCGTCGCCGAAAGCATCCGTCCGGGTGCTCGCGGTAGCGGTGTTCCGCCTTGGTGCACTTCGTCGACGGTATCGGGGGTGTAGCCGCCTACTAAAGTTTGCGACGAGCAATCGATCAGAATGTCGGGAATCATGTTGAATTCCCCGGCTTGATATTGAAAAGAGTTTTCTATAATGAGACTGAAATGCGGGGTTTATAATTGTTAGGCATGTGATGTCTAAGGAATTCATTTGGCTAGGCATGCGATGTCTAAAGAGGTTACGGATTCCAACTGTTGTAGTTTTACACTTTCTTTTCTGTGACCGTAAGTGTAATATATGATATCGCCAGTTTCATTGCTATATGTCAACGACAATTGGGATGCGCATATTTACTTACGATGATGACATTTGATGTTATGAGTTGCTGGATATGTTATATTGGATCGTCGTGGTTGAATAGCTGGGGGTTTTTATGTGAGATGAGTGTTTTTTCATTTTCATTCATGTAAAAACTTGTATGTAATATTCTTTTATTGGGTCACTTCCAGGTTGCGGAAGATGTTACCGTTGATGTATATTATTTACTTTTCCGCATTAGGATAGACCCAAGGATGGGAGTACAAGTAACCGGGTTCTGGGGTCCAGTGGGAGACCATCTCGAGGAGTCGAGTCCGGGTCTCCTAACCCTAGAATTGGTAGGGTTGCTTGCCGCTCTCGTAGGGGTCTAGGGGTGTGGGATTGGCTATTCATCACGACCGTGGAATCCGTGTTTTATACTGGCTCGTATTGAAAACACGGACGTCCTAGTATATCCAATATTTCATATGATATTTTCTGCTGCGTTATCTGTGATGTGATCATGTGATGTGTTTAGATAGATAGTATATGATATATTATATAGACGTTGCTTATGTTTTACACCTGCGCTAGCCCTGCCTCACTCTGCCGTTAGTTACCTAACCTAACGGTGCAGTCGGGACATCGAGGCGAATGCGGATGGCATAAGCGTACGTTATATTTATCTGTGATGATTAGGTGGACTTAAATGATGGGATATTCATTAATGAGATTAATGAAAGAAAATAAACCTAATTGATGTTATGGAATCGAATTTCAAAATAAAACAGGTAGCTACAGTTCTTGCTTTGCATCGCGGTGTTCCTTGTAGAACATCCTGCACCTTATTCGATAGGGAAAGGACCGAGATCCCTTCACCGGGAGTGACTCCTTTAGCAATAACTGGCAGATGCTACACGCTCGGTTTGTCTTTTGATTGCTTCTATAGTTTCTGCTTTGCACAGTGATATATATGATATATCCCGCACCTCATTCGACGAGGAAAGGGCCGACGATCCCTTCACCGGGAGTGACCGCTTTAGCAAAACTAGAAAAGCCTTCAAAAACATTCCATTTAAAAACCATTTGATTCCGCAATGAGATCAAGTTCAAAGCGTTAATGGTTTTCATAAAAACCATTCGCAACCCTCCGTCATTTTAGGAAGTAGAGTATTTAGTATTTGTGCTGTGTTTGTTGACTTTAGTTATGGCACAGTGTACGGTAGCTAAGTGATGTCTTCCTACACCGCATATGATGCGATTAGTTAGGACAGTCGCGTGACTTTGTTGACCTTAGTTAAGGGTCATGTGGGTGGGTCTAATTAATCACGAAATGACGGGTAGAACTTGACTAGTACTTATAATTTGTTGACCATAGTTAAGGTCATAGGTGCTAGGGGTAAAAACCACTATCGGGAGTTTCAAGTGTTGAAATTTGCAATGAGATTGCATACCTTCTATATGATAGTTGGATCCCGATACCCACTGCGAGTAATTGTTACTCCTGGGAGAGTTTTGCACTTTGCAATTAGCCGATCAAGTAGGTGTCTAGAAAGGTGTCAACGGGGTTACGCCTCTGGGAAAACGAGGTTTACATTAATTAGGTCCGTGCGAAAGCACGGAGAACCTCCCTCAAAGTACCCACACTGGCCTGGCTGAAAGATTGGCGAACTTGTAGAGTGTAATTAATCCCGGCTAGTCTTTCCTTTTAAGGTTTGAAGGAAGATTTGATATAAACAGTGGGAGCCATCCTGATTAGATAAAATATATAACCAATCTAATCTTGCAAGAGCGCACGCAGAGTGTTTTCTTTTCTCTCTCTCCAGGTAGCGACCATATCACGCCTTAATCAAGATAATATGGATGAATTGACCGAACCCGCTTGTTATACTGAGCTGGGGAACGTTGGTCCTGCTCCAACTTATAATTGTTATAAGACAGAGCAGGAAATAGGGGAATACCAGAATTCCTATGCCGCCCAAACGAAGAAAGTGCATATGATGCATATTCTTCGGGTGTGTTCGTTACACAGAACTGTTTCTCAGTATCCTCTGCATCCTGGGTATTTGATACCGGATCAGGATCCCAGATATGTAATCTGTTACATAGGGCTACAAAAAGGTAGAAAAACTGAGAACGGGTGATAAGTTTCATGAGACAGAAAACGGGGCAAGTGTTGCAGCCAAGTCTGTTGGTCACTGTCACCCTGTATTACCAATACATTGATTCTGAATAAATGCTATTAGATACCGAACCTGATATACAAAATCATATCAATCTCTTTATTTATTAAAGAAATGATAAAATTTTGTATTGATGGATAATGTTTTAAACATTTCCTATATCAAAAGTTGATCGGTTCAGGCACGTTATCTAAAGCATGAATGTTCTAAATCAAACTACAGTTCCTAGTATACAGAACACACAAAAGAGGAAGAGTTCAGAAATGAACGAATCCTTCTTGAGGCATTGTAGACTAGGTCACATCAATGCGACCCGACTGGCTGAAGTTACATTTTAGATGCATATTTAAATCAGTTTGAATTTACATCTTGTGGAACTTGTCAGTCATGTCACAAAGATTAGATGACCATAGCCCTGTTTATTGGAAACAGAGAAAGAGTTAATGGACTCTTGGGACTGATACATGATGATGTATGTAAGGTCTCCTGTCTACACATGCCAGGACTGGTTCTTTATACTTCATTATATTCTCTGATAATCTCTCAAGATTCAGTCATATGTTTCTGTTGAAACATAAGTCCGAAGCTTTTGAGGTATTCACAGAATATAAGTCAGAAATAGAGAACCAATAACCGGGTATAAGTAATATGTCCTATGATGAGATCAGGGAGGAGAATACTTGTGCATAGAATTCCTGGACTATTCTGAAGAAGAACGAGTTTCTCTCTCAGTGTTACTCCTCTGAATACACCACAGCACAACGGTGTATCGGGGTGGAGCAATCGCACAATATTAGATATGGTGTGCTCTATGATGAGTACTACTGAGTTTCCTATTTCCTTTTGGGAGTTATGCGCTTGAGAAGCTGCATACCTATTGAATTAGGTTCGAATCAAATCCGTGCCTACCACTCCATATGAGATATGGTATGGGAAGAGCCTATCTCTTAAGTAAGTTAAGATTTAGGACTGTCCGTCCTATGTCTAAAGCAAAATCTGGACAAGATCGAGGCAAGGTCAGTTCTGTAGAACTAGAAAGGTTCCAGCTATACAAAACTGCAACTGATGATTTGACAGAACCAAAAGATTCAATTGTTTCCGATGAACCTCAGCCTCTCCGCCGATCTACTAGGGTTCCTCATCCGCCTGAGAGATACCTCAGTTTCTCGATGACAGTGGGAGCGAGGAATGCATCATGAGATGATGACCCATCTAGTATCAAGCAGGCCATCGAGAGTAGGGACTCTTTAAGAATGGTTGGATGCTTAGCGATCTGAGATGGAATCTATATACACCAACAAAGTATGGACTTTGGTTGCGATATCTGAAGGGTTAAATCCCCATCAGGAGAAAGTATATCTTGAGAAGATTACTTGGTGTAAATAGAAAGGTTGTGACTTTCAAAGCTAGACTTGTTAAAGGTTTTCGTCATCGACCAAGAGTGGAAAATGATGAAACCTTTTCCAGGGACTATACTTAAGTCCATCCAGATCCTACTTACCATTGCTACATACCATGACTGCGATATCTGGTGGTTGGGTGTCATGACTGCTTTTCTAAATACTGATTTAGAATAGAAAGTCTATAAGAACACAGCCAGAGGGCTTCGTAAACAGTGGGAGCAGCGGAAATATGTGCAAGTTGCTTTACAGGATAAAGCAGGCATCGCAGAGTTAGAACATCTGTTTTGATGTGGTAGTCAAAGAGTTTGACTTCATCAAAATGGTAGATGAACCTTGTATGTACAAAAGGGTAGTATGGAGTAGTAATGATCCTCGTAGAGTACATGGATGACATACTCTTGATAGGAAAAGAGTTTCCTATGCTACGGTCGGTCGATCTCCTCTTATCACATAGATTCTCCATATAGGATCAAAGTGATACCTCCTAAATCTTGAAATTTGGATCTATGAGATAGATCTAAAGGGATATTAGAGTTCTCACTAGCTGTAGTAAGATTGTATCAATCGATCCTGGGGAGAATCAATGGAAAGGTTCCAGGGTGATAAGGACGACTGAATGTCAGTCGCGGGCATTGTCTTTACCCTCGGTAAAGGGACGGTATGTTGGAAAAGTTCCAAGCTAGATACCGTGGCAAACTAGACGATAAAGGATGGTAACATCGCTATTATAGATACTACCAAAGAGGCAGTTTGGGTGTATATTGATTCATGAGATGAACTAGGTTCCTACCATTGTATGACAATGGAATTGTGGCTTTGGCCCAGGAACCCCGATCCCATCAGTGACCCAGACATATTCTGAGGAAGCATCACCTGATCATGGAGATAGTTGATCTCCGGGGTGATCGAGGTTAGGAGAGTAGACACAGAGGACAACACGGCGGATCCACTCACGAAGGCCTTTTCCCAGAGAGAGACTCATATGGGATGGTTGAGTATTAGATACTGCAACCACTGCTACAGATGGCCCTAGTGCAAGTGGGAGATTGTTAGTTATATGTATGCCCTAGAGGCCATTACTGTACATAGGATGTATATTGTGGTGGATGCTGGGATATATATAGGTAGGACTTTCTTGCTCGACATGATAGTACGCTATCTGGTTGCTCTTTATCTTAACATGTATACTTTCTGTCTCTCTGATTACATGTTGATAAAACCCTTAGGATGTGTACTCGACTTCTAGGACTATGATGCAGATCATACTAGTGGGGCCTGGGTAGTCCATGAGTACATCCTTCATTGTTCCTAGTCGTGGGAATATCGAGACGGGGCATCGATATTCCAGAGTAGACTAGCGTATATCTTCTCGACCCATGTGATGGGCGATGGATGATCCCATATCCATTGGTGTTTGACATCATAGATGGTATGCGGGTGCTCAGTGGAGACTGGGTACACTGAACGGACTCACCGAGAACTCCCAGATGGCATTATACCTCACGTTAGATGTGTTGGAGATAGTGCCCTCATAGTCAATTATTGGATCGCAGGTACGTGATTGCAATGATTGCGGAGGACCTATACCGGTAGGACAGTCTTACTCAAGATGATAGTATGCTATCTGGTTTGCCTTTATCAGTCGTGTACATGTTCAGGTGACTGATTACATGTTACACTTTGATAGAGCCCTTAGGATCTTGCTTTACTACCAACAGTATGATGGCGATCATATACGTGAGAGTTGGGTAGTTTATATGCATATCCTTAATTGTGGTCCCTAGTCGTGGGAGTTTCGAGATAGGGCATCGATACTCCGGAGTAGACTAGTGTGTACAGTCGAGACCCCGACGAGGGGCGGTGGCCGGTCTTACAAGCCACTGGTGTCAGTTGGATCACCTAAGATGTATACAGGTGCTCATTGGGTTATGAGTACACCGGACAGGACTCGCCGGGAACCTGCTAGTTGGTATTATACATATTGTCAGATAGCAGTTCCCTGGTGACATATGTACAGGTTAGTTCATCGACCTGAGGTCGTCATTTGTCTCGTGTGAGTTCCCACTGTGCTTTGATTTCTACCCTACCACGGCTCAAAGGAGTCGTGCAAACAGGTAGTTTTTGGGTACAGTCCCGAGCCATATGGAGGCACGTGAGCGGATCGGTAGGGGATTCGTCTCTCCCGGTATTGGGGGCGAGGTCGTGCTGTGTCTAGGAGAGCCATTACACAAAGTCCATGGCCATGGCAGGAGATTTACTGGTAGATACTCCAGTAGTATCTCAGGGTGTTATTGGGCTTCACTCCGACACGACTTATACTGCTATTGGGGGTCTGACGTTATTAGCCCCCTAGGCAGATATGCGATACTCATAGACGAACGGACCGGACTGTATATACATTGTCACTGTCAGGCTCGGTAGGGTTTCTGGATGAGTTCGCTCATTAGCCTCCCTTGAGGTCAGTCCATGGGCAGCCGTTACGCATTGCTAGTGCCGCTGACGGTTTGTGGTTAAACCCACTGCCAGGGTACTGACGAGTCATTAGAGTCCCCCACAGACAGTTTCCCAAGTTAGGGCGAAACGTTGTAGAGGCCGTATGGTTTTATGGCAGGGTTCGGGAAATGCACGTGCGTTTACGCACGTGTTATTTTTCGGGCAGATGATACTGGTCGGCTTTGGTTTAAGCCGGATCCAAGTATTATATTGAATAGATATAATATCTTTGTCTCAGTTGCATTTGTATTCGGTCGTAATACAAATGCGGGTATATTTATACAGTTTCGGGGTTATCCTGAAAGTCGTTTCAGGATCACTTTTGGAAGTTGCCAGTTTCCAGTTTTCTATCAGCCGTCTTTTAATATTCAGTTAAAGACGGATTTATCTTTTCTTGGATGAGAGTGAGTCATGCTTCTAGAAGGTTCTAGAAGGTTCTAGAATTTGGTGACAAGGTTAATGACTCATGCTTTGATTTCAATGAGGTTTTGTTTTCCTTAAGATATTTGTGCTTGACATTTTCATGTGTTCACACATGATATTTTCCTTGTGGTCACCCTCTTTCTCCTACGATCACCTCCTCCTCCATATAAGAGGCCGGCCCCCTCTCTCTCTCCTCACACACTCTCTCACTTGATGGTTTTCATTTGTTAAAAGATTATGATAGATTTTGGGGTGTATGGAATTCACAGCTCATTTCATTCCATCACCCGATTCCCTCGGCAACTTGATTAACCGATCGTCCACGGACTTGGACGTAGTGAGACAAAGTCATCTACTCATTCTCTACATCATTCTTGGTCGTCTCTTTTAGCAAACTTGACGACCGAGTTGCCTCAAGTCAGAGGCAGGAGCCCGTTTAAAGAATCGTCGACGTGGTGCCACCTCGACGAGGATATCGGAGATCGACGAGATCGGAGCAGCTGCAACGGAGCGTGGGATGATGGTTAAAGAACGAAGGACTCAGATCGTTCGGTATAACCATTCTACACTCTTTACAGTTTGTTAGTTTAGCAATAATGGCAGATCCGGGTTAAAGTATACGATAGCGCCAGTTAAAAAGTTTTTGTTCCGCATTTGGCGTCTGTAGACGGCCGGGGCGCTAGCGTAGACTTACAGTGGTATCAGAGCCTCACCATTTTGCTATACTAACTTGTGCTAACACGTTTAAAACATCGATCGAACCGGAAATCAAAAATCGCAATTTTTCAATTTGACAGTTTCTGTTAATTTTCAAACTGGTCCAAATGTCATTTTGACCATACCAGAAAATCAAGCAGGGTGTTTTAGGAATACTGCAGAAATTCGACAAAGTGAGTCGACTGTTCCACCGCGGATCCGCGGCCCAAGCATGGGTTTGGCCGCGGATCCGCCGCAGGAAAGTGACATCACTCTGCCAATTTTCTACAGTGCATTCTATGTTGTAAATTGGGGTTTTTGGTAAATATCTTTTGGGCCCAGATTTTATTACTGTTCAACAGATTTGCGTGGGCCCCACTTTGTGATATTTAGTCGATCGAAATTTAAACACGTTAGTTTACAGTGCTTACATTATATCTCCGACCGGGAATGTCATTTGATCGGTAAACCGCGTCTGATTGCTATAGTTCTTTTAGACGGGTTTGTGAACGTGACATTCGCGTTGATGTTCTGTGTTGTGCTGTGATGTTGCGGATTTGTCGTGGTGGATAGCAGTATGCAATGATAGTACAGTTTGAGTTTATTTGTACATTTGATATTGCGGGGCAAGCGTCCAACAAGTGGACTGCCGTCACTGCATTTTGTATAATATTCTTTTGGGGCACGACCAGGTTGCGGTCGATGTACCTGTTGTACTATTTTTCATTACTTTACTAGGTTTTGCCCCGCGACGGAGTGAACGGATAGCCGGGTTCTGGAGGGGCAACGGGTCCGCATCTCATGGCTTTGAGAAGCAGAGGGGTTCCACTCTAGAATTGGCAGACTATTCGCCGCACTCGTAGGGGGTATAGGTTGACCCAAGGAGGGGTGCCCAAGATTACCGGATTCCGTGGAGTGCTGGGTGGTCCATTCACTATGCTGTAGGGGGGCTGCCTCGCTTCAGGTTTTGGCGGGTAACTTGCCGCACCCGTAGGGGTCTAGGTTTCATTGCAAAGGCTATCCACACGACAGGGGAACGTCGAGTTTCAGCAGCGGCTCTGTGAAACTCGGGGAGCCCAGATTATCTGTATTGTTCTGTGATGCTTATTACTTTTCTGTAATGTTTCCTACTATCACGCCTGGAGCGATTATTGTATATTGGTTTATATACTATTAGATGTTGTATATGTTTTACACCCGCGCTAGTCCAGTCCCCGCTCTGTCGTTAGTTAAGTAACCTAACGGGTGATGACGGGACCCAGTGACGAATGCGGATGGCATATACGTACATTTTATTTTTCGTTCTTTTCTGGTGTGATTATTGATGGGACTGCGTTGATTCTGATCAATGCAAAGTAAAGCAAACCTGTTTACAGTTGTTGGAACAAATTTAAAAAGTGTTATTGCAAAGACGTTTTCTTTTGTTATGCATAGCGGTATTCAGTGGAATATCCTGCACCTCATTCGACGGGGCAAGGGCCGATATCCCTTCACCGGGACTGACCCCTTAGGCAGAAGTTTGCGTCAGAGTAATAACTTCACTATAGTCGATTTCAAGTTGCTTTGCATCGCGGTATTCAGTGGAATATCCTGCACCTCATTCCACGAGGAAAGAGCCGAGATCCCTTTACCGGGAATGACCTCTTTAGCAAAAGGTTTTCGCCACTATATTTTAAAAAGCTATCAGGTTCCTTCAACGAGATCAAGTTCATTACGTTAAAGGTTTTTCGCCAAAAACCAGCCGCAGCCCTCCGTCATTTCATATGAATGGTCAGTAGTATTCAAGCTATGTTGGTCTGGCCCTTAGCTAGGACATAGTGATTGGTAGCTGCTGGGGTGTTCACATGTTGCATAGATAGATGTGTTGGTTTGGGACAGTCGTACAGCCTTGTTGGCCCTTAGTCAAGGGCGAGTACGGGTGGGTTCAAATTAACAAGATAATGATGGGAAGAACTTGACATGTGACTTATGATGGGTTGGCCCTTAGTCACGATCATAAGAGCATGGGGCAAAAACTATATCGGGAGTTTCTAAAGAAACTGAAACTTGCCAAGTATGCGCATACCTTCTGGAGTATGAGTAATGTGGATGCATTCCATCACGTTATCATGCGATGAGAGTTGGATCCCGATTCCCACAGATGAGTTGGTTTACTCTTCGGGTGATCCCGATTGATTCTTCTTTAGGTTTGGAGGAGAATTTGACAGGACAGTGGGATGTTTCCGGATTAGATAAAGTGATAACCATTCTAATCTAGGTTAGAGTGCACGCAGAGTGTTTCTTTTCTCTCTCTCTTTGGCAGCGACCTTTGACCGACCCTAGACTATGACTCAGTGACCAGGTTGACCAAACCTTCTTAAAACACTGGCTTTTGGATTGTCTGAGTTGCATAAGTCATTGCCACTCCTTCTTTTACCCTTTGAATTTCTCAGAACACCCGTATTACTACGGATATCCACTTCTATTGGATAGATCCATCGTATGGTTATATACGAACTCGAAGGGACTTCTTCGAGGATGGATCCAGGTTCAGGAGAAATAGAATTAGTTTATTCAGTTGTCTTTTATTATCACCTTCTCTCAGGTTGCGAGAGCTCCTTGGTTTAGGAGAGTACACCTATTACGCTTATTGGATAGTCTTATTCCAAACCATAGGCTGGTGCCGAAAGGTAGGGAATGAAGAAAACCAATTAGCCTAAGTAGGGTGTGCAGAAGGTAATATGTAAAGACAAAATAAAGGGATTAGAAAGAGGGCAAAGTAAATTGCGACTGATATCATTCACGACCAAAACCGCGTACTTCATCGCCACTCCTATTTCACCTTTAAAAGAATAAGGTATTATTCAGTTGTCTTTTATCATCACCTTCTCTCGAGATGCGAGTACTCCTTGGTTTAGGAGGGTACACCTATTATGCTTACTGGATAGTCTTCTTCCAAACCATAGGCTGGTGTCGAACGGTAGGGAAGGAAGAAAACCATTTAGCCTAACGATGGTGTACAGAAGGTAACGACTAAAGAAAAATAAAGGGATTTGGAGAGATGGCAATAAAATATACGGTTGAAGTCATGAATTGGATTATGGAAGAGGCATTACTATGAATACCAGGATACCCCTACGAAACATTTTCATGTTTCAGTGCATTGTTAAAGGAAAACTGTTTTCCCGATTAGACACTTACTCCAAGGGTATGTATTTACCAGGTTTCATTCTCATATCTGTATGGTTTTACAGATGATGAGTGGGAGTAAGTTATTGGGAATTAGGTGATTATCCTCATTATATCGGAATTCGTTGTAATTGGTGATATTTGAGGAAATCGCCAGGGTACAGTTTTCAACCTACGACGCACAGGTTTTGAGTTGTTTAACTCAGCGGACTTATACAGAGTATTGTATGTTGTCCAAGTGTCCATCAGGACAAAGGGATAGGTCCTCGTACTATGTTCTGTTTACTTATAACTTCTCTAATATTTAGACAAGTGTTTCGTAGAAATACAAGGTCTAAGTTTTGAGAAGTTGTGGGTATAAGAATAAAGTAGAGAACCAGGTGTCACAAGTATCAGGATTCTTCAAAGAGATCGAAGATGTAGATTCTTGTGATTGGTATTCAGATGATAGTGATTGTTTTGAGAAACGAGTTTTCTTTTTCAGATTACTCATAATTGGATGGATTCCTAAGTTGAGTAATGCTGATTAGCCTCTTTCCATTAAGATGATATGCACTGGAGACAGCTGCATGATTTGAATCTGGTTCCAATTAAATAAGTACCAAAGTTTCTATATTGGATATAGAATAGATCGTACCTTAAAAGATGTTAAGGTACGGGGAGTTGTCCAGCTTATGCTTAAAACCAGACTCTGGATAACTCAGGGTACGTTTCTGTAATGGTTGTTTGTGGGTTGACCCTGGCTATGACGAGGGTTGATATTCTACCATTTGGAAGATCAATAGTGATATTGTTCTTGACTCGCCACAGTTTTAGTAAAATGGATCTTTTTCAGAAAACAGTAGTGGGAGTATGGTAGAACTGGAAGTGATTCCAGAACCGCGAACGATTACGGAAAATTTAATAGGACCTATATATTCAATCAGGTTTGACATTCCAATAGCCACTCCGCAGATATGGTGGGTAACCTCAGACACCCGAGAGGTACTCCGGTAGCCTCAAGGACGGTGACAGGGAGGTTCTTATCTACCCAGACTTGACACTACTGTTGTTCCAAGTTATGAGACCCGGTAGGAGGGTTGTCGTAGTCAGTGGGAGCAGCAGAAGCATAGTGGGTAAGTAGCTTATGTCTATTTATAAACCTGAGCAGTTATAGCGGAGATAGATCATCTAATTTTGATGTGACAGTCATGGGTTTGACTTCAATCAGAATAAGGGATGGATCTGTTAAGAAGGTAGTAGGGTGTGATGTCATGGTATCTGGATGACATACACAGAGTAGGAAGTAAAATTCCTATACTACGATCAGTTGCACTCTGATCGTCACACAGTTGTTTCTCCAGACAGGATATGGATATAATATTTGACATTCTGATTTCTAGATCTATAGTTTTAGATCTGGATTTGGGTAGTTTCCCAATATAGGTACTTTGACAGTATTCTAATGGTTTTTAGAATAGATGACTCCTAGCATGGTGGTGTACCTGCAGGTGATGGAGTCACCCTCTCTAAAGGTGTCGTATAGACTAAAGGGGAGAGGGATGTGCATGGTTGACAGATCACTTGCTTAGGCAATTGAGTCAATCGTGAGATGTCAAGTACCACATCAGATGTTGTTTTTGCACTAGATGCAATAAGTTTGTATTAATCCAATCCTGGAGAAACATAAGGAAGCAGTTTTAGAACATAGGTACATATTCTACGGATTTGATGACGGCAGCCTCCTTCGGGAGACGGTTATCATTCCAGGCTTCAAAGGTGACATGGTTGACAGAGTGATTGTCAGAGTTATAGTTTTTTCCTCTGACGAAGAGGGACAGTATTATGGACAGGTGGTCCAAGAGAATACTGTGGGAGGCATGGTGCCGGATACTGATTAGGTTCAGTGATCGATACAATCTAAGAAGTTTGGATTTGGAGTTCATTTATGAACTAGGTCCCATCAGATATCCAGACATATTCTAAGACAGGTATTACTCGATTCGGGAGATGGCTTTCTCCGCGAACTTGAGATTTAGAGAGATATAGAAAGAAACTTCTAGGCGGATCCACTCACTAAGGCTATTTCTCGAACACAATAGTTTTACAAACGGTCTTTGTGAAACTTATTAGTAGAGGAGTTGGATGTTCGGTTTCACACGGGCTGTGAGTAGTCGACATTGCAATAATTAGCCTTGAGTGCAAGTGGGAGATTGTTGGAGATAGTGCCCTCATAGTCAATTATTGGATCGCAGGTACGTGATTGCAATGATTGCGGAGGACCTATACCGGTAGGACAGTCTTACTCAAGATGATAGTATGCTATCTGGTTTGCCTTTATCAGTCGTGTACATGTTCAGGTGACTAATTACATGTTACACTATGATAGAGCCCTTAGGATCTTGCTTTACTACCAACAGTATGATGGCGATCATATACGTGAGAGTTGGGTAGTTTATATGCATATCCTTAATTGTGGTCCCTAGTCGTGGGAGTTTCGAGACAGGGCATCAATACTCCGGAGTAGACTAGTGTGTACAGTCGAGACCCCGACGAGGGGCGGTGGCCGGTCTCACAAGCCACTGGTGTTAGTTGGATCACCTAAGATGTATACAGGTGCTCATTGGGTTATGAGTACACCGGACAGGACTCGCCGGGAACCTGCTAGTTGGTATTATACATATCGTCAGATAGCAGTTCCCTGGTGACATGTGTACATGTTAGTTCATCGACCTGAGGTCGTCATTTGTCTCGTGTGAGTTCCCACTGTGCTTTGATTTCTACCCTACCACGGCTCAAAGGAGTCGTGCAAACAGGTAGTTTTTGGGTACAGTCCCGAGCCATATGGAGGCACGTGAGCGGATCGGCAGGGGATTCGTCTCTCCCGGTATTGGGGGCGAGGTCGTACTGTGTCTAGGAGAGCCATTACACAAAGTCCATGGCCATGGCAGGAGATTTACTGGTAGGTACTCCAGTAGTATCTCAGGGTGTTATTGGGCTTCACTCCGACACGACTTATACTGCTATTGGGGGTCTGACGTTACTAGCCCCCTAGGCAGATATGCGATACTCATAGACGAACAGCCCGGACTGTATATACATTGTCACTGTCAGGCTCAGTAGGGTTTCTGGATGAGTTCGCTCATCAGCCTCCCTTGAGGTCAGTCCATGGGCAGCCGTTACGCATTGCTAGTGCCGCTGACGGTTTGTGGTTAAACCCACTGCCAGGGTACTGACGAGTCATTAGAGTCCCCCACAGATAGTTTCCCAAGTTCGGGCGAAACGTTGTAGAGGCCGTATGGTTTTATGGCAGGGTTCGGAAAATGCACGTGCGTTTACGCACGTGTTATTTTTCGGGCAGATGATACTGGTCGGCTTTAGTTTAAGCTAGATCCAAGTATTATATTGAGTAGATATAACATCTTTGTCTCAGTTGCATTTGTATTCGGTCGTAATACAAATGCGGGTATATTTATACAGTTTCGGGGTTATCCTGAAAGTCGTTTCAGGATCACTTTTGGAAGTTGTCAGTTTCCAGTTTTCTATCAGCCGTTTTTTAACATTCAGTTAAAGACGGATTTATCTTTTCTTGGATGAGAGTGAGTCATGCTTCTAGAAGGTTCTAGAAGGTTCTAGAATTTGGTGACAAGGTTAATGACTCATGCTTTGATTTCAATGAGGTTTTGTTTTCCTTAAGTTATTTGTGCTTGATATTTTCATGTGTTCACACATGATATTTTCCTTGTGGTCACCCTCTTTCTCCTACGATCACCTCCTCCTCCATATAAGAGGCCGGCCCCCTCTCTCTCTCCTCACACACTCTCTCACATGATGGTTTTCATTTGTTAAAAGATTATGATAGATTTTTGGGTGTATGGAATTCACAGCTCATTTCATTCCATCACCCGATTCCCTCGGCAACTTGATTAACCGATCGTCCACGGACTTGGACGAAGTGAGACAAAGTCATCTACTCATTCTCTACATCATTCTTGGTCGTCTCTTTTAGCAAACTTGACGACCGAGTTGCCTCAAGTCAGAGGCGGGAGCCCGTTTAAAGAATCGTCGACGTGGTGCCACCTCGATGAGGATATCGGAGATCGACGAGATCGGAGCAGCCGCAACGGAGCATGGGATGATGGTTAAAGAACGAAGGACTCGGATCGTTCGGTATAACCATTCTACACTCTTTACAGTTTGTTAGTTTAGCAATAATGGCAGATCCGGGTTAAAGTATACGATAGCGTCAGTTAAAAAGTTTTTGTTCCGCATTTGGCATCCGTAGACGGCCGGGGCGCTAGCGTAGACTTACAAGATGGCAGTTCTGTGGTGACTCTGGTACAGCTTAGTCTGTTGACCCTAGATCGTCATAGAGTCTTGTGTGTCTCCCACTGTGCTTTGATTTCCACCCTACCACGGCTCTACTGAGTTGTGCAAACAGGTGGTTTTTGGGTACAGTCCCGATTCACATGGAGGCAATGAGCGATAGGAGGGGATTCTTCTCTCCCGGTATTGGGGGTGGATGTTGCACTATGCTCGACTGGCCATAACAGGAAATCCCTGGCCAGGGTTGCAGTGATATACTGGTAAGAGTTATCAGTAGTTTCACGAATGTTATGGACCTTACGTCGGCATGACTTATCGAGCTATTGGGGTCTGACGTTTACCACCCCTAGGCGAGATATGCGACATATCAGACGAACAGACCGGAATGTACGGTAAGTGTTACTGGTTGGATTCACAGGAGTGTGAGCGGGCTTGCTCGTCGATCTTCTGATCGCTCAATACCCGGGTGGCCGTTACGTTTGTCAGACCGCTTGCGGCTTGTGGGTGTTTGATATGATCATCACCTGCTGCCGGCGTATTGACGAGTCTTTAGAGTCCTACACAGAGGTTTCCTGGCTCAAGCGAAACAAAATAGGAGCGCATATGAGATATGTGCGGGACCGAGAATAATGTGTGTATGTGATACCGTATTCCATTCTCGCGATGAATGTATCGATTTGTTGTATGCGATATAACCTATTTATCGAATCGATGATTGATTCGATAAGTCGATACATTGGATACTAGTCGGTTATATGCGACATGACCGGATCATTGAATCAAGTGTTGATTTAATAATTTAATGTATAATTATATATTTGATATATTACTTTGCATTAACTAGTATTGGTTCACTTTAAATGGATTTTCTCACTTGAAATGCATATTGTATATGTGATATATTTTTTGTGCATTTGTTTGTATCATGTTTGATGATACATGCTCACTTGGGTTTGTGTAAAGATTAAACCATGGTTGTGTAATGGTTAGGGTTTTCTTTTTATTATCTACTTATTTATTTATCTATTCCTTTTTTAAAAAAAAAGAGAAAAGATAACAAAATGGTTGCTTTCTTACATGAAGCTTCTTGATGCTTCATGTAACTTTGACTTAGTGACCATTCTTGTCTTCTTCTTCTAACCCTAACCATTCATCTAACCTTAGTTAAATCTCTACACTAAACCATGGTTGAAGATATGATAAGTATCATATTGTTTTCTTTTTTAAAATGATACTTATCATATATTATCTTCTTCTTCTTCTTCTTCTTCTTCAAGAAGAAAAAGCTTGATAGCTTTAATGGCAACTTGAGCAAATGAGTGAGAAATACAATTCTAAAGTGAACCCACCTCCTATTTCTTCATCCTCTACCTCTTGCCAAGTAGTATAGGGTGTTTCCTTCACAAGTTTTCATGGCTTGATGAAGTGGGAGCTTGATCTTGTGATGCCTCGACGTAGATCATCTTCGGCATCGTAGTCGATGACCTAGCCCGCCCTTTTCTCCGATGAAGCCGATGCTAGAGTCATGGATTTAATTTGGACAGCGGAGGGACGTCATCACGAAGCCTAGGAGGTGGAGGACCGGATCTACAAAGGTTGTAGCCTCTTACCTTTAGCTATAAAGTTGTTTACTTGCATCGCATCACCTATATATCTAGTTAACGATCCGTATTAGGGTTTGTAGGCACAAGGAAATTTTTGAATTGAGCATGTTTGATCACTTGTGAGACTTCATTAGTGTGCCTAGGAACCCTACAATACCGAGTTTCACAAACGAGCAAAATTAACTATCAATCATCATCACTTTACCGATATTTCACAAGAGTTATATTGCATATTGGATACATCGATAAAACCTACAACTAACCCTTGGCCTAAATTAAACCTAGAAACCGAATGCAAACACATGGCTTGACATCTTAATCGTCGGCAACATAAGCCATAAGCTGGGTCAAGACTCGTTGGCTTTACTGCTCGGCTTGTTGTTGTTATTCAAGAGCTGGGCTGGTGATCTAAATTGCCCGGTCATTTGTTACCAGATAGAACGAAGCCAGAAACCTTGTCTATGCCAAGATCGATCTTAGAATTGTTGGGTTCCTAGGCACACTCAAGAGGTCTCACAAGGCATCAACCATGCCAATTTCAAAAATACGGTGCCGAGAAACCCTAGACTAGATCGTTGGCTAGAAGTTTAGGCGATAAAATGAAACTAGTTTACAACTAAACTAAAAGAACGGATATACAACCTTTGTAGATCCGGTCCTCCACCTCCATAGCTCCGCAATGAAGTCTCCTCGCTGTTGAAGTCGAACCCCGGGCTCTAGCGTCGGCTTCATCGGAGAATGGACGGGCTAGGTCATCGACGACGATGCCGAAGATGATCTACGTCGAGGCATCACTAGATCAAGCTCCAACTTCACCAAGTCATGAAACTTATGAAGAAAACACACTCTACTACTTGGCAAGAGGTAGAGGATGAAGAAATAGGAAATGGGTTCACTTTAGAATTGGATTTCTCACTCTTTTTCATCAATCACCATTGATGAAGTGAAGCTTTCTTCATTTAAGAAGATGAAGAAGAAGCAGAAAGAATATCATAAGTATTATCCAAAATGAATAATAATATGAATACTTATCATATCCTAACCTTGGTTAGGTGTAGAGAATAGACTAGGGTTAAATGGAGTGGTTAGGGTTAAGCATGAGACAAAATGGTCACTTTGGTCAAATGTTCAAGAAGCTTCAACTAGAAAACAAATAAAGCCACCATTTTCCCTTTATGCTTATCATATTCAAAATGAATAACTAAATAAGATAAATCAAAAAGAAAACAAAACCCTAACCATTCATATAACCATGGTTTAGTCTTTACACAAACCCAAGTTAGCATGCATCATCAAACATGATACAAACTTGTGTACAAAAGTATATCACATATACAATGTGCACAATCCATGTGAGAAAATCCATTTAAAGTGAACCAATACTAATTAATGCAAAATAATATATCAAATATATAATTATACATTAAATCATTAAATCAACACTTGATTTAACGATCCGGTCATATCGCATATAACCGACTAATATAAATAGTAACAACTTATCGAATCAACACTTGATCCGATAACTCGGCTATAACGCATATAACCGATCAATGTTACAAATCGCGAGAATCGAATACAGTATTAGATACTGGTATCATCTCGGTCCCTCACATATCTCATATGCGCTCCTATTTCGTTTCTCTTGAGCCAGGAAACCTCTGTGTAGGACTCTAAAGACTCGTCAATACGCCGGCAGCAGGTGATGATCATATCAGACACCCACAAGCCGCAAGCGGTCTGCTAAACGTAACGGCCACCCGGGTATTGAGCGATCAGAAGATCGACGAGCAAGCCCGCTCACACTCCAGTGAATCCAACGAGTAACACTACCGTACAGTCCGGTCTGATCGTCTGATATGTCACATATCTCGCCTAGGGGTGGTAAACGTCAGACCCCAATAGCTCGATAAGTCGTGTCGATATGAGGTCTATAATAGTTCGAGAAACTACTGGTAACACTTACCAGTATATCTCAGCAACCCTGGCCAGGGATTTCCGGTTATAGCCAATCGAACACAGCGCAACATCAACTCCCTATACCGGGAGAGACGAATCCCCTCCTATCGCTCATTGCCTCCATGTGACTCAGGACTGTACCCAAAAACCACCGTTTTGCATGCCCTCTTGGACGTGGTAAGGTGGAAATCAAAGCACAGTGGGAACCACACAAGACTCTATGACGATCTCGGGTCAACAGACTACTCTGTACCAGTGTCACCAGAGAACTGCCATCTGACGTAAGGTATAATACCATCTGGGAGTTCTCGGCGAGTCCGTCCAGTGTACCCAGTCTCTACTGAGCACCCGTATATCATCTCCGATGTCAAACACCAATGGATATGGGATCATCCATCGCCCATCTGTATGGGTCGAGAAGGTATACGCTAGTCTACTCTGGTATATCGATGCCCCGTCTCGATACACCCACGACTAGGGACCTTGAAGGATGTACTTATGGACTACCATGTCCCCACTAGTATGATCCGCATCATAGTCCAGGTAGTCAAGCACACATCCCAAGGGCTTTACCAACATGTAACAGAGAGACAATCAGTGTACACGTTAAGGTAAAGAGTAACCAGATAGCATACTATCATGTCGAGCAAGAATGTCCTCCCTATATATGTCCCAGCATCCACTACAATATACATCCTATGTATAGTAATGGCCTCTAGGGCATACATATAACTAACAATCTCCCACTTGCACTAGGGCCATCTGTAGCAGTGGTTGTAGTATCTCATACTCAACCATCCCATAAAAGTCTCTCTCTGGGAATAGGCCTTCGTGAGTGGATCCGCCGTGTTGTCCTCTTGGTCTGCTCTCCTAACCTCGATCACCCTGGAGATCTACTATCTCCATGATCAGGTGATACTGCCTTAGAGTATGTCTGGATCACTGATGGGACGGACGTTCCTTGGCTAAAGCCACAACTCCATTGTGACACAATGGGAGGAACGATGTTCATCTCATGAACTAATATACACCCAGACTTCCTCTTTGGTAGCATCTTAAGTAGCGTTGTATCCAGCCTTTATCGTCTAGTATGCCACGGTATCTAGCTTTGAACTCTTCCAACATACCGTCCCTTTACTGAGGGTAAAGACAATGCCTGCGACTGACATTCAGTCGTCTTTTATCACCCTGGAACCCTTCCGGTGATTCTCCCCAGGATCGTTTGATACCATCTCACTACTGCTAGTGAGATTCCTAATATCCAATTAGATCTATCTCATAGATCTAAAATCCTGGATTTAGTAGGTATCACTTTGATCCTATATGGAGAATCTTTGTGATAATCGGAGATTGATCGAGCGTAGCATAGGAAACTCCTTCCCTATCAAGAGTATGCCATCCACGTACTCTACGAGGATCGTCACCATACTCCCTACTACCTTTTTGTTTATACAAGGTTCATCTAAAATTTTGATGATGTCAAACTCTTTGACTAACACATCAAAACAGACGTTCCAACTCCGCGATACCTGCTTTATCCTATAAAGCATCTTGCACACGTTTCCGCTGCTCCCACTGTCTACGAAGCCCTCTGGCTGTGTACTTATAGACGCTTTCTTCCAAATCATCATTTAGAAAAGCAATCAAGACACCCAACCACCAGATATCGTAGTCATGGCATGTAGCCGTGGCAAGTAGGATCTGGATGGACTTAAGCATAGGCAGTGAAAAGGTTTCATCATTATCCACGCCTGGTCAATGATGCAAACCTTTAACAAGTCTAGCTTTGAAAGTCTCAACTTTTCCATCTACACCAAGTAATCTTCTCAAGATATACTTGCTCCTGATGGGGATTTAACCCTTCAGATATAGCAGCCAAAGTCCATACTTTGCTGGTGTATAAGGATTCCATCTCAGATCGCTAAGCATCCAGCCATTCTTACAGAGTCTCACTCTTGATGGCCTGCTCGAAACTAGTTGGGTCATCATCTCATGATGCAATCCTCGCTCCCACTGTCATAGAGAAACCGGAGTAACTCTCAGGTGGGTGAGGAACCCTACTAGATCGGCGGAGAGGCTGAGGTTCGTTGGGATCTACTGAATCCATCGGTTCTATCAAATCATCAGCTGCGGTTTGTATAGCTGGAACGTTTCCAGTTCTACATAACAGATGTTGCCTCGAGCTTGTCCAGATTTTGCTTTTAGACATAGGCCGAACAACCCCAAATCTTAAACAACTTAAGATATGGGCTCTTCCCTTTCCATATCTCATATGGAGTGGTAGGCAACTGATTTGATTTGAACCCTATTCAATAAGTATGCAACTTCTCAAGTGTATAACTCCCAAAAGGAAAAAAAGGTAACTCAGTAATACTCATCATAGAGCACACCATATCAAATAGGGTGTATCTACTCCACCTCGATATACCATCGTGCTATGGTGTATACGGAGGAGTAATTCTGAGAGAGAATCTCATTCTCCTTTAGAATAGTCCAGGATTTCCGTGCTCAAGTATTCTCCCCCCCTGATCTCATCAAAGGACATAATACTTATACCCGTATTGGTTCTCTACTTCTAACTTATATTCTGTGAATATCTCAAAAGGTTCGGACTCATGTTTCAACAGGAACATATGACTGAATCTTGAGAGATCATCAGAGAATGTAATGAAGTACAAAGGACCGGTCTTGGTATGTGTAGACAGGAGACCTACATACATCAACATGTATCATCCCAAGAGTTCACTAACTCTTTCTCTGTTTCCAATAAACAGGGCTATGGTCATCTTATCTTTGTGACATGACTGGCAAGTTTCATAAGATGTAAATTCAAACTTATTTAAATATGCATCTAAATGTAACTCAAGCTAGTCGGGTCGCATTGATATGACCCAGTCTACAATACCTCAAGAAGGATGCGTTCATTTCTGAACTCTTCCTCCCGTATACTATGAACTGTAGTTTGATATAGAACATTAATGCTTTTAGATAGCGTGCCTGAACCGATCAACTTTTGATATAGGAAATGTTCAAAACATTATCCAGCATTACAAAATTTTACCATTTCTTTACTGATAAAGAGACTGATATGATTTTGTATATCAGGTTCGGTATCTAATAACATTCGTTCAGAATCAATGTACTGATAATACAGGGTGACAGTGACCAACAGACTTGGCTGCAACACTTGCCCCTTTTTCTGTCTCATGAAACTTATCATCCGTTCTCAGTTCTCTACCTTTCTGAAGCCCTATGTAACAGATTACATATCTGGGATCCTGATTCGGTATCATATACCCAGGATTCAGAGGATACTGAGAAACAGTTCTATATAATGACCATACCCGAAGATGATGCATCAGCATGCACTCTCTTCGTTTGGGCGGCACGGGAAATCTGGTATTCCCCAATTTCCTGCTCTGTCTTATAACAATTATAAGTTAGAGCGGGACCAACGTTCCCCAGCTCAGTATAACAAGCGGGTTCGGTCAATAATCCATAGTATTATCTTGATTAAGGTGTGATATGGTCGCTACCAGGAGAGAGAGAGAAGAAAACACTCAGCGTGCGCTCTTGCAAGAATAGATTGGTTATTATTTTATCTAATCAGGATGGCTCCCACTGCTTTTTATCAAATCTTCCTTCAAGCCCTAAAAGGAAAGACTAGCCGGGATTAATTACATGCTACAAGTTCACCAATCTTTCAGCCAGGCCAGTGTCGGTACTTTGAGGGAGGTTCCCCGTGCTTTCGCACGGACCTAATTACAGTAAACCTTGTTTTCCCAGAGGCGTAACCTCGTTGACACCTTTCTAGACACCTACTTGATCGGCTAATTGTAATTTGTAAAACTCTCCCAGGAGTAACAATTACTCGCAGTGGGTATCGGGATCCAACTATCTCATAGAAGGTATGCAATCTCATTGCAAATTTCAACACTTGAAATTCCCGATAATATTTTGCCCCTAACGTGCTATGACCTTGACGAAAGCCAACAAACCATAGCCCGCTAGTCAAGTTCAACCCGTACATTTCTTGATTGAATTAAACCCACCCGCACGACCCTTGATGAAAGCCAACAAAGCCGCACGACTACCCTAATCCAATCGCATCGTATGCAGGCAGATAAGCAGCATATAGCTACCGCACACTGCATCTTGACGAAAGCCAACAAATGCAGCACGAATACTATATACAACTTATCTGAAATGACGGAGGGCTATGACAGGTTTTTCTGAAAACCTATTGCGTAATGAACTTGATATCGTTGTAGAATCAAATGATTTTGAAATGGAGTGCTTTTGAGGCTTTTCTAGTTTTGCTAAAGGTGTCACTCCCGGCGAACGGATCGTCGGTCCTTTCCTCGTCGAATGAGGTGCGGGATATATCATATATATCGCTGTGCAAAGCAAAAACACTTAAAAGCAATCAAAAAACAAATCGAGTGTGTATCATCTGCCAGTTATTGCTAAAGGAGTCACTCCCGGTGAAGGGATCTCGGTCCTTTCCTTATCGAATAAGGTGCAGGATATATCATATATACCTCTGTGCAAAGCAAGAACTGTAGATACCTGTTTTATTTTTGAAATTCGATTCTACAACATCTTAGGTTTCTTTTATTTCATTAATCTCATTAATGAAGTCCCATCATTTAAGTACCTAAACATCACAGATAAATACGACGTACACTTATGCCATCCGCATTCGCCTCGATGTCCCCTCGTGCACCATTAGGTTAGGTAACTAACGGCAGAGCAGGGCAGGGCTAGCGCGGGTGTAAAACATAAGTGACGTCTATATAATATATCATATATACTATATACTGTATCTATCACAGAACATCACATGATCACATCACAGATATCGCAGCAGAAGAAACATATGAAATATTGGATATACTAGGACGTCCGTGTTTTTAATACGAGCCAGTATAAAACACGGATTCTAAGGTCGCGATGAATAGCCAAACCCACACCCCTAGACCCCTACGAGAGCGGCAAGCAACCCTACCAATTCTAGAGTTAGGAGACCCGGACTCGACTCCTCGAGTTGGTCTCCCACTGGACTCCAGAACCCGGTTACTTGTGCCCTCCTCCTTGGGTCTATCCTAGTACGGAAAAGTAAATAATATACAAATGGTGACAACATCCGCTACCTGGAAGTGCCCCAAATAAAAGAATATTACATACAAGTTTTTTACATGAATGAAAATGAAAAACACTCATCTCACATAAAAACCCCTGGCTATTCGAAAACGACGATCCAATATAACATATCCAGCAACACATAACATCACATGTCATCAACGTAAGTAAATATGCGCATCCCAATTGTCGTTGACATATAGCAACGAAACCGGCGATATCACATATTACACTTACGGTCACAGAAAAGAAAGTGTAAAACTACAACAGTTGGAATCCGCAACCTCCTCAGACATCGCATGCCTGACTAAATGAATTTCTTAGACATCGCATGCCTAACAATTATAAACCCCGCATTTTAGTCTCATTATCGAAAACACTTTTCAATATCAAGTAGGGCAATTCAACAAGATTCCCGACAGCCTGATCGAATGCTCGTCCCAAACTTTAGTAGGCGGCCGCACCCCCGACGCCGTCGATGAAGTGCACCAAGGCGGAACACCGCTACCGCGAGCACCCGAATGGATGCTTTCAGCGACGGGGTTCTCCTACAGTCACTTGGTCGGGGCTATGGGGTGTAGCTGTCTATTAAGTTTATCCGGCGAGTATCCGCGTACGCTACGTGATTGCGACGGACTTTTGATCGCATCAAAATTCCATGGCAACCGATCAAGTGAGACTAAACTTCTATGTTTATAACATTCATTCAATTATCTCATAACTGCTTGTGAATTCCAATTGTTGTATCACATTCCAGATAAACAGAAAATGTTAAACTTTCCGATCGAACAGTCGAACACCCAAGTTTTCCCGATACTGATCAACACATGAAACAAGTCTAACAATATTCAGTTCGTGCCTCAGTACCAACGGTCCAGCCGTAGAAGGGTCAAGCCAACGCCTCACATGTGGCACGCCGTACTGCCCCAAACCCGAAGGTTCAAAGGGCAGTTCAAGACGGTCACATAATCGAGTTAAGGTTTGTTGTCTTCTAGAGGGACCATCGCGTTACTTGCACTACTTAGAACGTCGTTAAACTACGGAAAAATCCAACACTTGGAAATTTCCCGACAGGGGAAAAATTGGGTATTTATATCCGGTCGAACTTTTTAACATATTCTAAAATTTATCCGGAAAGCCACATAGACAAAATCTGATACTTCGATCGAAACACCGAATCCCCAAAACAATCCCAGAAAATTCAACTCTTGAATAAATATTAAAAATTCCCAGAAAACTCAGCATAATTAAATAAGAGTTACTGTGCAAAAAGGGGATAATGACGTCATCATACTGCCGCGGTTCCGCCGCACACTTTACTGTTCATGGGATAAATTTTGCATCGTAATTCTTAGAATTCCCTGCTGAATTTTTTAAGCATTTTTAATGTGGAAAAAACCCAGTTTTTAGAAAAAGTCCAGAGAGCATGTTTCGGGTTAGGGTTTTGGTTCGATCGGACTTCAAACTCCGTCTAGACTTCGCCTAAGGCTCTAGCTAGGCTCTGATACCACTGTAGGGTTCCTAGGCACACTCAAGAGGTCTCCCAAGGCATCAACCATGCCAATTTCAAAAATACGGTGCCGAGAAACCCTAGACTAGATCGTTGGCTAGAAGTTTAGGCGATAAAATGAAACTAGTTTACAACTAAACTAAAAGAACGGATATACAACCTTTGTAGATCCGGTCCTCCACCTCCATAGCTCCGTAATGAAGTCTCCTCACTGTCCAAGTCGAACCCCGGGCTCTAGCGTCGGCTTCATCGGAGAATGGACGGGCTAGGTCATCGACGACGATGCCGAAGATGATCTACGTCGAGGCATCACTAGATCAAGCTCCAACTTCACCAAGTCATGAAACTTGTGAAGAAAACACACTCTACTACTTGGAAAGAGGTAGAGGATGAAGAAATAGGAAGTGGGTTCACTTTAGCATTGGATTTCTCACTCTTTTTCATCAATCACCATTGATGAAGTGAAGCTTTCTTCATTTAAGAAGATGAAGAAGAAGAAGAAAGAATATCATAAGTATTATCCAAAATGAATAATAATATGAATACTTATCATATCCTAACCTTGGTTAGGTGTAGAGAATAGACTAGGTTTAAATGGAGTGGTTAGGTTTAAGCATGAGACAAAATGGTCACTTTGGTCAAATGTTCAAGAAGCTTCAACTAAAAAACAAATAAAGCCACCATTTTCCCTTTATGCTTATCATTTTCAAAATGAATAACTAAATAAGATAAATCAAAAAGAAAACAAAACCCTAACCATTCATATAACCATGGTTTAGTCTTTACACAAACCCAAGTTAGCATGCATCATCAAACATGATACAAACTTGTGTACAAAAGTATATCACATATACAATGTGCACAATCCAAGTGAGAAAATCCATTTAATGTGAACCAATACTAGTTAATGCAAAGTAATATATCAAATATATAATTATACATTAAATCATTAAATCAACACTTGATTTAACGATCCGGTCATATCGCATATAACCGACTAATATAAATAGTAACAACTTATTGAATCAACACTTGATCCGATAACCCGGCTATAACGCATATAACCGATCAATGTTACAAATCGCGAGAATCGAATACAGTATCACATACTGGTATCATTCTCGGTCCCGCACATATCTCATATGCGCTCCTATTTCGTTTCGCTTGAGCCAGGAAACCACTGTGTAGGACTCTAAAGACTCGTCAATACGCCGGCAGCAGGTGATGATCATATCAAACACCCACAAGCCGCAAGCGGTCTGCTAAACGTAACGGCCACCCGGGTATTGAGCGATCAGAAGATCGACGAGCAAGCCCGCTCACACTCCAGTGAATCCAACGAGTAACACTACCGTACAGTCCGGTCTGATCGTCTGATATGTCGCATATCTCGCCTAGGGGTGGTAAACGTCAGACCCCAATAGCTCGATAAGTCGTGTCGATATGAGGTCTATAACAGTTCGAGAAACTACTGGTAACACTTACCAGTACATCTCAGCAACCCTGGCCAGGGATTTCCGGTTATAGACAATCGAACACAGCGTAACATCAACTCCCTATACCGGGAGAGACGAATCCCCTCCTATCGCTCATTGCCTCCATGTGACTCGGGACTGTACCCAAAAACCACCATTTTGCACGCCCTCTTGGATGTGGTAAGGTGGAAATCAAAGCACAGTGGGAACCACACAAGACTCTATGACGATCTCGGGTCAACAGACTACTCTGTACCAGTGTCACCAGAGAACTGCCATCTAACGTAAGGTATAATACCATCTGGGAGTTCTCGGCGAGTCCGTCCAGTGTACCCAGTCTCTACTGAGCACCCGTATATCATCTCCGATGTCAAACACCAATGGATATGGGATCATCCATCGCCCATCTGTATGGGTCGAGAAGGTATACGCTAGTCTACTCTGGTATATCGATGCCCCGTCTCGATACACCCACGACTAGGGACCTTGAAGGATGTACTTATGGACTACCATGTCCCCACTAGTATGATCCGCATCATAGTCCAGGTAGTCAAGTACACATCCCAAGGGCTTTACCAACATGTAACAGAGAGACAATCAGTGTACCCGTTAAGGTAAAGAGTAACCAGATACCATACTATCATGTCGAGCAAGAATGTCCTCCCTATATATGTCCCAGCATCCACTACAATATACATCCTATGTATAGTAATGGCCTCTACGGCATACATATAACTAACAAGAATCTCGACATGAACGCAAGGATGGATATATGAGCCACTCATGCTTTCGGCTTTAAATCTAATCTGGTCTATGCAAATCTCGGCCACCTCCCGATCGGTGTTGCACAAGAATGAGGGTTCGCATGCCGAGGGGCCAGTTGAGGGTCATTCTTTCATCTTATCTTGTAATCTCCCTAGATCTAAAGTACCATGGAGGTATTACCTGATCGAGAAGGGTTAGACAATCTCAAGTATCGCCAGGGCTTTGAGAACACCGGCGTTGATCGCTGAGAAACTACATTATCATAAGACTACGGTGCGACGGCTATATGAGCCCTATGGTAGAACTAAGCAGTAGATTTATAGTTGAATGATTGGATTCCTCTCTTTATCGCGACTTATTGTATTTACAATGTTTCAGCCGCCTTTCTAAATCCTAGATTTCCTATGATTCATGCATATTTTCCTCAATCTCGAAGATATTCTTTAATCTATCCACGCTTTCTTGGTCGTGAAGTATTACACAATTACAAAAAGATATCAGTCCCTGCGAACCGATACAATATTCGCTCTGTCCTTTTCTAACAATGATTGGGCCGAACCTTCTCTATTTCTTTCTATTTGGTCCGTTTGGCCCAAAGTCTATTTTTGATGTAAACACCAAGCAATCAGATCGATCCATATTCTTTATAGTACCGTAACTAAAGTTTTGATGGACCATTCTGTTTTTCTTTATTGACGATCAAACAAGGTGTCTCATAAAGTATCAGCACACTCTGAAACAGATTACCCAATATAATGTTATAGGGAAAAAAACATCAACTCTTTTGATACATGCCAACCTTAATGTAAAACAATGTTAGTAATTGTTTTTTTTGTCAAGAAAGCACAAATAGTAATAATAATTAATTTAATTGAAATGGCTCGAGCATTAAAAACACATTTAAAATATAAATTTTAAATTTATGTAATTGATGCATTGTGATGGACATCACATAAAATGAATGTATGGGAAGTTTTACAAAGATTTCAGATTTTTATCTCTCACTTGTAGCAGTACTCTTATACTAATCGATTCTACCCATATAAAAAAATAAAGGTTTAAATCCAACAAACTCCCCTATAATTCCGGCTCGTGGTAGCAAACTATCCAATAGTTTTCTCATTTTTTTGGCAGAAAACTACTCTATCTAAATTTATGAACTTTTTACCAACTTGATATTTGTTTGTCTATTCAATTGAAATACGGATGAAACATAGACGAGTAAAACATCATTCCTATTGGGTAGCGATATTACCAAACCTTAAATTGATGAAACCACACCAAAAATTGTTTATGGACAAAATTATCCTAACTACAACAGCCTTTGATTATACTATTGGTTTAATTTACTAAAATACCCCCATTGATATTCTCTCTACGGTCTACTGATGAATTAATAACTTAAAAAATACTTCTGACTACATCAACAGTTAATATTCAAAAACCTTCACATCTCCCTAACCCCTTCCACCTGCGATTGCGACCCCACATCTGCCATGACGTCGCCTTGACATCTCCTCCTCCAACCTCACCAGACCCATTCTCTCTCCCTCTCTCAATTTTTAAGGCCTTTGTTTGAGTGAATATATATCGAAGAACATGCATTGATTTATAATAATTGGTAGAATTGGAAAAATTGATTTGCAGAACAAAGGTATATTCACATAGGCCTGTCATATGTCAATTTTTTGTAGTAGTTTGTTACCCATTCTGCCAAGTTTTTGGAGTTAAAATTGCATCACTTGGATATATTCTTTTATGTTTAAGTAGTCTTTTAAAACAATTTTCTAAAAAAATTCTAACTCTGTCTTTTGGAAAGTGGTGTTGACCTACAAGTCTCATTCTTTTTAGTATTATTTTATAAAAACCATATTTCAAAGATACAGTATGTTACTAACCATGCCAGATATGTTAAAATACTAAAAGCAATGGATTTAGTCAAGCAAGAGAACAATCAACACTTTAACTGACATCACAACGATGACATCAAGCGACTCTGAAGACCAAATTGCAAATTCAAAGGAAATATCAAAGAAGTCACACAACAAACGTATTCAAGAGTTTTTATTTTCTTTGAGTCTAGAATTGATCTCAATGGTTAAAATCTCTTTTCTGATCCTAGTTGTCTATACAAGATACCTTTTTACTTAAAAATATGTCTACACTTTTGATTAGAATTCCAAAATTAGAGTTCCTAAATATAGGTCTCGAGAATATCTTTCCAACGAGCCCAAAAACGTTGAAATCCTGAGCAAAGGGTTATGATGGTTTCAGTTTCAGTATGTGATATATCAAAAATAAACGCCTAAATAGACGTCTATTGAGGTGTCTATAGTCTATAGACGTCTATAATGCCATAGACGTCTCTATGATGTCTATAACAGTTATTAACATTCAAATTTTGGTTTTTTTGATGAGAATTTTGGTTTTACAACGACTATAAACCGCCAATAACTATCTCAAAGTTTAGGAATGGTTATTCTAACCGTCCTAACCGTCTCTCACTCAATTTCTATATATAAGACCTATTTCCAAAAGAGTTTTCACCATTTTTTTTATCACTTTCACGTTTTCAAACCTTTGTTATTCTTTAATCTTTTTGTGCAAACTCTGGCTCTCTCAGTTCTTAAACTTTTAGTATTCTTTTTAAAGGAAGAAATCTTTCAGGGCTTTAGATTTTTCTAGTATTAGAAACGAAAAATCTCTTATTATTAAAGAAGATTTGTTTTCTTTAAATCTTTTTTTTAACCCTTCTAAAAAACTTCTTTGAATCGTTCTTAAATTTTTACTATTCTTTTTCAAAGAAGAGATCTTTCAAGGTTTTAAATTTTTCTAATCATTAGAATCGAAAGATATCTAAATAGTCAAAGAAGTTTTTGTTTTCAAACTTTTTTTAATCCTTTTGAAAAACTTGTTCATGTTGTTTTAAATGTTTCCTAATCTCCAAAACACAATCCATTATCTCCTTCGATTCGAAACATGATTTATCTATTGAGATCATTAGGATTGTATAGTTGGTTCTGTAAAGATTTATTGAAATCTTACTTGTACGACCTAGTAAAGAAAGGTCTGAGATCTTCACACAGTAAAAGGTTTCCGACTTGAACCTTTGGTAAAAACTCTAGGTGTTCACCACCTGAAAGTATAAAAGGTTTCGGACTTGCGCCTTGAGTAAAAGGTCTAGGCGTTCACTGCCTGCAAGTATAAAGGTTCGGATTCGAGCTTAGGAAAAGATGTGGGTGTCACGACCCGAAAGAGCACGTGATTGGCCCTTGAACCATATGAAGTCTATAGGACTCCATCTGATCCAAGTAAGTCAAAAGCCCAGAAATCTAAAACCATTTTAAGGATAAATAAACAACAAGCAATATACTATACAACACCGAATGGCGAGGATCAAAATTCAAAAGAAACCCAGATAAGCATGAAAACTGTAACACTACTAAGCGCGACTCTAAGGTCGAAATAATACATCACTAGTGTCTGAGTCTGAAACAATATACAAGTTTTGGTTGATGGAATTCTAGATACAATGAATAATACAAGTACAATGGTGGTTCTTGATGCAAAAGAACCCACCTACCAAATGCAATTCACCCGCAAGGAAGCAGTGTGCCAAAAATGCCGCAATGGAATCTATACGGCAAAACTTGCAAGAACTGTGGCACAACGGGGGTGAGTTGCCAACTCGTGAATAGAAATATCTACAAGCAGAAACCGAAAGCAAGACATAATCCTAGGTCAATACGATCAGTAAAATATAAACCACAAGAGTACGTCTGAAGCATGATAAGGTGGCAATGTAACATCTAAACATGTATATAGTGCCAAGTACTCAGGTAATAACATATCATCAGTATAAGGTATGTCTGCATGAAGTATCATCAATGTAAATCCAGCCTGTATGTGATCAAGTCTGTATAAACATGGAACCCGTCCACCCATCACCCAATGACAATAAACGTGGAACCTGTCCACCCGTCACCCAATGACAATAAACGTGGAACCTGTCCACCCGTCACCCAATGACAATAAACGTGGAACCCGTCCACCCATCACCAAATGACAATAAGCATCATGTATACAAATATGAGGATATAATCAAAATCATGGAAATCGTCATGAAACCCGTGCCTAGCATCGGCACGTAAAATCCTCATCCATATGGGGCTCCGTCTGCGGTATCGGCCCTCGCCCCCGGCAGTACGGGTCAGCCCATGTCCATCTCTTAACTCCGGTCGGTATCCTCCAGATATCCGTCGCGCTCAAATACAATCACCGGTAGGTAGTAGTTCCTCTGCCAGGCTCACCGTCTACTACACAGCGAAACCGTTCTCGCCCCGGGGTACAATACCGGGTCCACCATGTACCCGCAATCGGCCTCATCCGCCTCCTCGAATTGGGTTTCACATGTCGCTCTCAGCACCGAGAAAATACATGGTGGACGCACTGAAATATCATATCAAGGGTAACCAGGTTTTTAAAACAATTATATATTCTCTTTTGAAATACCCACGGTTCCCAAATCCAGAAATATCATGGAAACAACATATCTCAATGCGTATAATCAAAACATGATGTATGCGACATGTAAAGAAAGGTAAGCATATCAGAAGTCATGCAACATGGAATAATAATGTGCACATGTCGAGGGAAACCGCTCTTTTAAAATGAATCAGTTTTGAAGAATATCTTGCGGTTCCCAAATCTTTAATCAAGTCAAAATCATCTATGTTTGTGTACAGGTATAAGTGTACAATATGCCATGCAAGAATCATATCATGAATGCAACAGTACTACAGTGTAGTGGCATGAAAATTATCGATGATGAAGTGTGTGAGCCGGCAAATAGTGTACGTGGAATATACGCATCATCGATGATGGTGCTGGTGTCCTAACAACATGATAATAATATAGCAATAAACATATGCAAGCAATGCGGATAGCATAAATATGCGAAAATCAAATAATCAACACCACAGTGAAGAATCTACTATGCAAACTACATATCTAAGTATCAAGTCAATCGGGAGAGGTATGGAAACCACCTAAATCTGAGTCGATATATATATAGATATAATAGTCGGTGATCCCGCCTCAATAATATCGCGTACGATACAATATATCGTAAAACATTCTCGAGTCATGAGTGCGGATCTATCATAAATATAGGCTCGTACGGTAAATCGTCGTACGGCATCCCAATAACTGGGTACGGGTCAATATCGCATTCCATTCATTAGATATCAGGTATCATTATCATAATAACACATAATCTGGGGTACTGATCTAAGTCTAGTACAAATCGATACCATTTATAAAGTATGAATGCGGGAGTAAACACACATCCAAAGCTCGCAAGAATCACATGTCGTATCCCAAATACGAATCATATCAAATCACCGATCTCACGGCACAATGCCCAAACCATCGACTCATCTCCAATGTCATCCAATATCATCATCAACACAGTGTAAATAAAAGGAATATGCAAGGGTGTGCGTGTAGGTGTAAATCTATTGTAGGGTTCGAGACTATGAACTACACTAGTCACTTCTAACCCTACACTATCCATAATACACATAACTATCATATATATAATATAACAATTACGGACTGCAGGGGTGCTATACGCCATCCACCCGACTTCCCCCTGTAGATATATAATCTACTCACATTGCGTCTTCATTTGTGGACGTCGCCACGCGTTTGCTTGTCGTCCCGAATTCTTCATGGGGTACTTACACATCAAAGTATCGTATATGCGTATTAAAACCAAATCAAAGCTAACACGGTACACGAAACACCAAAACGATACGATAAGGGACCTATATGATAAAACCAACAGGCACGCCTTCAAAACCATCTATCAATCCTCGATATCGTCGTATATACGCCAATTAGTCGAGGTAAAACACAATACACAATTTCAGAATTAAAAATACGGAATACGAAAACAGAATCAAAACAGCAACTGGAGAAAAGGGTCCCAGAGTTAACCCTAGGTCAAATTAGACAAATCTATATATACCAGAGGTCTAATCTATACATGTAAGAGCAGCAGAACCAAAACGAGGCAAAATGGGGCAGGTATGGCCGCAAATTGCGTCCAATTGGAATAAATCTGCGGCCGGGTTGATGAGTTAGGGGTTGGGGTCTTGGTGGTAGCTTCCTGGGTGCCTGCACATGTCACTGTCCAATCAATTTTAATTTAGGATGTCTCGGGTGATAGCAGATTCAAAATACCCTTCACAGATTCCAAAAATTCTCCGATATCGGTTTCTAAATCCGTATTTCGGGTTTCAACTCTCAGGTTAGGGTCTTAATTCATGCACTAGGGTGTTGGTGTAGCCTCTACTGAACTCAATTTCACATTACAACTCATAATTTCCTCAAACCCTAACTAGGTTTTCCTTAACTCCACAATATCAAACAATATCGGTTCAATCTAAACATGGGGCATAAGTAACACTAAAACTAAGCAAATGGTTCAGTAAATATCTCATTTGGCAACTCAAGAATTTTCTTGAGTTGCCCCTAGTGGCCAAAATCCTTGCTTCTTTGGTCCAATGTGTAGATCTTGAGCTTGTGCACACTTTTAATGAAATGGAGCTTGGGCTTTGGAATTGTTTTTGAGATGATTTGGGGCTTTGAAGAGGGGAGGGAGATGAAAGAGCAGCAGCAGCAGGAGAAGGGGAAGAGGGAGAGAGAAAATTAAAGAAGAATGAAGAGATGGCTAAGTCAAAGTGAAACCATACTTCTCTCTCTCTCACCTACTACTAAATTCTTTATTCTAAACCCCTTTTTCCATTTTCTTTTCCTTTTTCTCTCAAAATCCTTCTCCCAAGAATAGTAAACCCAAAGTGAACCATGGCAAGAAAAATGCACAAGTGTGATAAAAATGATATGTGCATGTTATGCACAAAAATGCTAAAAAACCGATTAGCGATTTTTAATCACGATTAACACTAAATTAGCATATAACTAATCATAAAGACTTAAAAATGGCATAATTCTCTAATTTACCCTATTTTAGAATTTTCCATAATTTTCCAAAAATTTTCCCATTTATTTGTATTTAATAATACCGAAATATTAAAATATTCAATAAAATAATATTAAATTATAAAAATTCCCAGAAAAATAATATTTTATTTTTTTTGAAATGTTACAATCTTTCCCCCTTAAATAAATTCGGTCCCCGAATTTAAATTTAAACCCCCAATACTAAAACATTTCAGCAAAAATCCAATTTGTCGAGGCTCCAAAAACATCAATACATAGCGAATATCATCAAAGTGTACTGTTCTACTAGAAATCAATCCACAAAAATGTATATAAGAATATCCGGTGCGTCTGGTGCGCACGGAATCAAAATCCATGTATGTGTCATGCAGGTGTACAAAACAACATCTAGGTGCAACTGGTGTGCACGAAACATCTGTCATAGGCAACGTGTGTGCCTGACAGCAAAATCAGGCGCATTTGACATGCACGAAGAATTTCGATTTAGTGCATCTGGCGTGCACCAAGATCGTATATCAAAACACTAAAGGTGCATGAAACAAATATCATGAAACTCAGTTATCAAAACTAAATCATGCAAACAGAACGCCCAAAATACTGAAATCCAAGATGACAGATACGTGATAACCGAATTACAAACTCATAAATCATAAGTACCGCCGTCGGTAGTTCCTCCTTCAAGGTCGAGAAGGAGTCGGTGCATCCAATGCTAGCAGCGCAAGATATCTACTTGCCTCTTGCTCACGGTCTGGCGTCCTCTGACTCTGGGTCCTTACCTTTTCTGCGGATTACCTATCTCGCAGTCAATCGACTCATCGGCCCTGTCAGGTGTGCTAATGGGGAAGATTCCGTTCTGGCACTTCTCTGGTCATCTCTCGGTCAATCCTCACGACCACTCATAAAGCTGCATATTACTGGCGTCGGCCTCTGGCTCTCTGAATACACGTCACACATCTGATCCTGGGTGCAAGCATCATTGCAGCAGTGTCCTGGAAGGAATCCTGCTCAGGGTCTCTTCCAATCATGCCTATGCCGATCTGTACGGAGGCTGGTACTCTTGCAAAATCTCTTCTCGCTCAATGGACATCTGTGTCCTCAGCACAACATTTCTTGGAATCTGGTTGCATCCCAACGCCTCTGTAAGCATATCTGGCCTCTGGTCTCGACGAGAAGTAATGACAGCTTGTCAGCGTCTCGCACGAACCTCTTGTCCGCTTGTCTGTATTTCCGTCCACTTCGACGTCACGCCATGCTATCTACGCACTGCACTGTTCTCGGCCACGATCAATCCGAAGTCTCTTGCACGGACTCAAAATCGCGTACTCTATAGCTTCATCATTCTATAGAAGATGTCTAGCCGAACAGGTCCTCGGGAACGCGTCCCAACCATCGGAGGAATACTCAATACTCGTTCGTCCTTGATCAATTCGCAACGCATCTGGGTAAGTTCCTTTATCTGAACCTGGTCAACTACCTCGTCGACGATGCCGAACTCTGGCCTGCTGGGTGTGCACAATATGACCACTCCTGGGTCTAGGTCTTCTCGTATCATTTTCCAGAAAGGTCCTGTCAAGGTTTCTCTCTCAAATCTCATTCCTGCCGAATTGCCCGGAAGTCATCATCCATTGCGGAAGCTAATTCTTATTCCGGAACGGCTGCATACTTATCGCGCCTCTTTCTGGAAGATATATCCATATACAACGCCTCAGGGTGCGTATCACATCTCTGATGTCAGCGGAGTAGGACGTCATCTCGTCGAAATCTCTTGCGAACTCTTTTCTTCACTCTGCTTCACTGTCGACTGATTCAGACTCGCCTCATCGTGGCTGCATGGACTGTGCTCCAACGGCTATACTCGTATCTGGAGTCTCCCAAGCAAAGAATCCCATCACATGATATCCGAATGATATCGAAACATTCGATCGACTCGTCAGAACCTTATAATCCCCCAAGAGATCAACATCTTGAGTACAGTTTAATAGTATCGAGTACATGCCACAGCGTTGGTGGTCCAGCCGTAGAAGGGCAAACCCAAGCCTCACTAATGGCGCTACGGAACTGCCGCAAACCCTAAGGTTCAAAGGATTTCACACGGTCATTAAGTCGAGTTAGGGTTTCATTCTTCTAGAGGGTCCATAGAATCACCTGCATGTCTTTCCGTATACATTAAACTTGGAAAATGGGCTCCTGACATTCGATCGTCTCTATCGACTCTCAACGAACCTGCGTGAAGTCGTCTTTAGCTGGAAACAATCTATCCGATGACCTCGCATCGGTAAACGAATGAACCACATGTCCTAGTCATTCATCCTCAGGTGACTAGCGACCGTCCATCATATCTCTAAGTATATGCTCATGTTGCAGTAGCTCCAACCATCTGGGCGATATCTCGACATTTGCAGCAGCAACTGGCTCATTCGCCTGTACGACGAATAGCGCCTCAATCCTCCAGGAAAGGCGATACATTGGCGGTCATCTCTGAATCGGTCTGATCTAGATCTGAGTAAGACTCTCCACACTGGAAATCTTCAACTCAACTGGGCCCGCTCCGGCGCATAAATCGGACAAATCACCTTCGTCTCTCAAATCGGGTAGACTAGCTATCATCTGTCTCATATCTTCCTGGAAGCTTCGGCAATCTCAGCTCGTAAGCTCCGGAAGCGACATACTGTCAATCTCAGCAACAACTGGTCCATCTATCTGCACGGTAGGCGACATCATAATCTCTGAGGTATGTTGTACATCAACAGTCCTCTCTCAACTGGCAGCTCTAACAATGGCCCGATCATCCGGTGCAAAACCAAGCACTCGCCTCCACTAGAGGTCACAATCATCAATACTAACTCGAGACGTTCCCATGTCACCAGAAAACACAATGGTCGGCCCCCGTACCATACGAGCTCGCCCTGACCGTAACCCTAGCAGCAGCCCAAACTGTGCTCAAACATGGCGACAGGAACCTCTATCGAGTATCGAAGAGAGCAGATCAATGGAAAGAAAGAAAACAACAAATCCAGAGTGGATACATGATCATAAGAAGGAACAGCATCAATGAAGGTATGATCATGAAACTAATAGAATCCGGGATCTCAAATGGATGTATAATCATGGATATGAAGAGGATCACTGATCTCGAAAATATGTACATCCTAAGGTTCCTTAAGTGGAGTGGCGTGTCGTAAGTATGCCGCGGAACATACCCACGGTACGTCACTCTACTTTAGTCACCTATTCCATCAACCAAGGGTCATCCTACGCGACGAAAGTTCGGGTCTAATACCCCCTCGACTAAGTCTAAGTTCCGTAAGGTCAAGACTAAGTTCCGTATATATATAGACTCCCTAGGCTCCACATATTCAAACTTAGACTCGAACCAAGATCAACCTAGCGCTTTGATACCAACTTTGTCATGACCCGAAAGAGCACGTGACTGGCCCTTGAACTATATGAAGTCTATAGGACTCCATCTGATCCAAGTAAGCCAAAATCCCAGAAATCTAAAACCATTTTAAGGATAAATAAACAACAAGCAATATACTATACAACGCCGAATGGCGAGGATCAAAATTCAAAAGAAAACCAGATAAGCATGAAAACTGTAACACTACTAAGTGCGACTCTAAGGTCGAAATAATTCATCACTAGTGTCTGAGTCTGAAACAATATACAAGTTTTGGTTGATGGAATTCTAGATACAATGAATAATACAAGTACAATGGTGGTTCTTGATGCAAAAGAACCCACCTACCAAATGCAATTCACCCGCAAGGAAGCAGTGTGCAAAAAATGCCGCAATGGAACCTATACGGCAAAACGTGCAAGAACAGTGGCACAACGGGGGTGAGTTGCCAACTCGTGAATAGAAATATCTACAAGCAGAAATCGAAAGCAAGACATAATCTTAGGTCAATACGATCAGTAAAATATAAACCATAAGAGTACGTCTGAAGCATGATAAGGTGACAATGTAACATCTAAACATGTATATAGTGCCAAGTACTCAGGTAATAATATATCATCAGTATAAGGTATGTCTGCATGAAGTATGATCAATGTAAATCCAGTCTGTATGTGATCAAGTCTGAATAAACGTGGAACCCGTCCACCCGTCACCCGATGACAATAAACGTGGAACCCGGCCACCCGTCACCCAATGACAATAAACGTGGAATCCGTCCACCCGTCACCCAATGACAATAAGTATCATGCATGCAAATATGAGGATATAATCAAAATCATGGAAATCGTCATGAAACTCATGCCTAGCATCGGCACGTAAATCCTCATCCATATGGGGCTCCGTCTGCGGTATCGGCCCTCGCCCCCGGCAGTACGGGTCAGCCCATGTCCATCTCTCAACTCCAGTCAGTATCCTCCAGATATCCGCCGAGCTCAAATACAATCACCGGTAGGTAGTAGTCCCTCTGCCAGGCTCACCGTCTACTACACAGCGAAACCGTTCTCGCCCCGGGGTACCATACCGGGTCCACCATGTACCCGCAATCGGCCTCATCCACCTCCTCGAATCGGGTTTCACATGTCGCTCTCAGCACCGAGAAAATACATGGTGGACGCACTGAAATATCATATCAAGGGTAACCGGGTTTTTTGAACAATTATATATTCTCTTTTGAAATACCCACGGTTCCCAAATCCAGAAATATCATGGAAACAACATATCTAAATGCGTATAATCAAAACATGATGTATGCGACATGTAAAGAAAGGTAAGCATATCAGAAGTCATGCAACATGGAATAATAATATGCACATGACGAGGGAAACCGCTCTTTTAAAACGAATCAGTTTTGAAGAATATCTTGCGGTTCCCAAATCTCTAATCAATTCAGAATCATCTATGTTTGTGTACAGGTATAAGTGTACAATATGCCATGCAAGAATCATATCATGAATGCAACAGTACTGCAGTGTAGTGGCATGGCAATTATCGATGATGAAGTGTGTGAGCCGGCAAATAGTGTACGTGGAATATACGCATCATCGATAATGGTGCTGGTGTCCTAACATCATGATAATAATATAGCAATAAACATATGCAAGCAATGCGAATAGCATGAATATGCGGAAATCAAATAATCAACACCACTGTGAAGAATCTACTATGCAAACTACAGATCTAAGTATCAATTCAATCGGGAGAGGTATGAAAACCACCTAAATCTGAGTCGATATATATATAGATATAATAGTCAGTGATCCCGCCTCAATAATATCGCGTACGATACAATATATCGTAAGACATCCTCGAGTCATGAGTGCGGATCTATCATCAATATATGCTCGTACGGTAAATCGTCGTACCGCATCCCAATAGCTGGGTACGGGTCAATATCGCATTCCTTTCATCAGATATCAGGTACCATTATCATCATAACACATAATCTGGGGTACTGATCTAAGTCTAGTACAAATCGATACCATTTATAAAGTATGAATGCGGGAGTAAACACACATCCAAAGCCCACAAGAATCACATGTCGTATCCCAAATACGAATCATATCAAATCACCGATCTCACGGCACAATGCCCAAACCATCGACTCATCTCCAATGTCATCCAATATCATCATCAACACAGTGTAAATAAAAGGAATATGCAAGGGTGTGCGTGTAGGTGTAAATCTATTGTAGGGTTCGCGACTATGAACTACACTAGTCACTTCTAACCCTACACTATCCATAATACACATAACTATCATATATATAATATAACAACTACGGACTGCGGGGGTGCTATATGCCATCCACCCGACTTCCCCCTGTAGATATAATCTACTCACCTTGCGTCTTCATTTGTGGACGTCGCCACGCGCTTTTTTGTCGTCCCGAAGTCTTCATCGGGTACCTACACATCAAAGTATCGTATATGCGTATTAAAACCAAATCAAAGCTAACACGACACACGAAACCCCAAAACGATACGATAAGGGACCTATAGGATAGAACCCACGGGCATGCCTTCAAAACCATCTATCAATCCTCGATATCGTCGTATAAATGCCAATTAGTCGAGGTAAAACACAATACACAATTTCAGAATTAAAAATATGGAATACGGAAACAGAATCAAAACAGCAACTGGAGAAAAGGGTCCCAGAGTTCACCGTAGGTCAAATTATACAAATCTATATATATCAGGGGTCCAATCTATACATGTAAGAGCAGCAGAACCAAAATGAGGCAAAATGGGGCAGGTATGGCCGCAAATTGCGGCCAATTGGAATAAATCTGCGGCCAGGTTGATGAGTTAGGGGTTGGGGTCTTGTTGGTAGCTTCCTGGGTGCCTCCACATGTCACTGTCCAATCAATTTTAATTTAGGATGTCTCGGGTGATAGCAGATTCAATATACCCTTCACAGATTCCACAAATTCTCCGATATCAGTTTCTAAATCCGTATTTCGGGTTTCAACTCTCAGGTTAGTGTCTCAATTCATGCACTAGGGTGTTGGTGTTGCCTCTACTGAACTCAATTTCACATTATAACTCATAATTTCCTCAAACCCTAACTAGGTTTTCCTTAACTCCACAATATCAAACAATATCGGTTCAATCTAAACATGGGGCATAAGTAACGCTAAAACTAAGCAAATGGTTCAGCAAATACCTCATTTGGCAACTCAAGAAATTCTTGAGTTGCCCCTAGTGGCCAAAATCCTTGCTTCTTTAGTCCAATATGTAGATCTTGAGCTTGTGCACACTTTTAATGAAATGGAGATTGGGTTTTGGAATTGTTTTTGAGATGATTTGGGGCTTTGAAGAGGGGAGGGAGATGAAGGAGCAGCAGCAACAGGAAAAGGGGAAGAGGGAGAGAGAAAATTAAAGAAGAATGAAGAGATGGCTAAGTCAAAGTGAAACCATACCTCTCTCTCTCTCTCACCTACTACTAAATTCTTTATTCTAAACCCCTTTTTCCTTTTTCTCTCAAAATCCTTCTGCCAAGAATAGTAAACCCAAAGTGAACCATGGCAAGAAAAATGCACAAGTGTGATAAAAATGATATGTGCATGTTATGCACAAAAATGCTAAAAAACCGATTAGCGATTTTTAATCGCGATTAACACTAAATTAGCATATAACTAATCATAAAGACTTAAAAATTGCATAATTCTCTAATTTACCATATTTTAGAATTTTCCATAATTTTCCAAAAATTTTCCCATTTATTTGTATTTAATAATACCGAAATATTAAAATATTCAATAAAATAATATTAAATTATAAAAATTCACAAAAAAATAATATATTTTTTTTAAATGTTACAGTGGGTTTCTCCACCCACGAAGGAGTTAGTGAATTCTGAATAGTAATCTCATGCGAGAACTAGCCACAAAGGTGGTGAACCTTGTTCAAAATTCTCTGTGTCATTTGTGTTTATTTTTATATTTTTGTGTCTCTATGATTGATTCTGTTTTTGTGATAATTTGTTATACTTATAATTCTTTTATTCCTCTGCATATTTTGTGTTTTCGCAAAAATACTCTGAGTTTTCCATATAGCCTTATTCAAACCCCCCCCCCCCTCTAAGGCTGCTTTCAATTTGTATCAGAGCAAGATTAATCTGTTTAAAAAATTAACCTCATGATTTTCTGATCCTATGGCAAATCAAATGGAAGGACAATCCACTAACCGTCCTCCACTTTTCAACGTTGCCAACCACCAATTCTGGAAAACCAAGATTAGAGTTTTCCTTCAGTGTATACATCTAGAAATCATAGAAAGCCCTATGTCATCCTTACCACGAATCTTTTATCTAATGCCGAAAAGAGATCAATGACATTGAATGTCAAGGCAATGAATGCACTTTATTGTTCTTGGAATTCAGAAGAATTCAATAAAATCTATATGTGTCAAATGGAAAATGAGATTTGGATTACTCTCCAGACTGCCTATGAAGAAACCAGTCAAGTTAAAGAGAGTAAGATCAACCATCTCATACATGAGTATGAGATGTTCCAAATGAGAGACGATGAAACCATAGACTCTATATATTCTAGATTCAACAATGTCATTACTGAGTTTTTCAATTTAGGAAAGAAATTCGATAACAAAGAGAAGTGTTATAAGTTGCTGAGATCTCTTACGATATCATGGCAACCTAAGATCGCTGTCATCGAAAAGGCTAATGACATGAAAGCGTTGAAATTTGATACCCTTATAGGAAAATTAAAAATTTAAGAGATACAATTAGGGGATCTTAAGAAAAAGCAGGAGGACACTCAAACGAAGAACATCGCGCTAAAGGCAACGACCGGCAAGTCAAAGCCTAAAGAAACATCCAGTAATGATGAAAGCGACGATGAAGAAATGGCTGATATTGCAAGACACTTTAGAAAGTATCTGAATTCAAGAAATTTATATTCGAAGAAAGGTACGTATAATTTACATAATTTTTTTAATTCTCTTCATTGTTTTGAATGCAATAAGGAAGGTCATGTCAAGTCAGAGTGTCTTACGCTCATTAAGGATAAGTGGAAATCAAAGAAGGAATCACAAAAAAGTTCGTTTTAAGTAATTTGGGACGATACGGATTCCAACGACTCTGAAACTGAAAAATTCGCCAACATGTGCTTCATGGCACCAGACGATGAGGTAATCGACGATGACTTCGATATTGAATTTCTTAGTAAAACACATTTGATTAGTCTTTGTCATTTTCTTAAGAATAATTACAATAAGGTTAAGCCTAAAAATAAAATTTTAAAAACTAAATTAATCAGAAAGAATAATTCAGAAATAGTAATTAAAAATGAATTAAATGAAGTTAAATTAGACAACGGAAACTTAAATGAAAAACTTAAGTCTGTAACCTTAACTAAAAAAAATATAACTGAAACAAATAAATTTGAAATCTTTGATCTAAAATGAAAATTAGAAATAAAAGATGAAATGATTTTGAATTTTACTAAAAGTAAAAATAATTTAAATATTTTTGGTTAGGACAATTCATTAAAAACCGTGATAAAGTAGGAATGGGTTTTAATAAAAATTCAAAGTTAGTTCCTAAAACTAAACCTTATACATCTAAATATTATTTTTACAAATATGGTAATAAATATACTAATTAGACATATGAATATTGTTACACTATAGGACATATTTCACAATATTATAATATTAAAAACCACGCAACTTATAAATATTTCTTCTATCCAAAGACAAGCCTAAAAGAATCAAGAATGGTATGGGTTTCTAAAGTCAAATGAAGCTTAATAATTAAAGAAAACATGCATGTCAAAGATGAAACCAACTTTTCCGATCAAAAAAATCTACTAGATAATGACTCTAATTTGTTAACAGATTTAGATAATTCATTAATAAGCAAAGATATTAAAACCAATCAATTGGAACAACAAAGGGAAGTAGCTGATACTACTTTTCCAAAAGATTGGCAATTTAACAAAAATCACCGTAAGAATTTAATAATAGAGGAAGTTGATAAAGAAATAGTAACTAAGTCAAAGAAGTTAAACTAATCAATTGGAAAAATAAGAAAAAGTAATTCAACAAAGATCATCCTAAGGACTTAATAATAGAAAATATAGATAAAGAATTGTATGTTTTGATTATTTGTATTATTAATTTAGTATGATTGTTTATTTATATATATCTACTATTCATTTTCTACCTCACTTTTCTATATTCCTCCTCTATACTTTTAACTTTTTGATATTTCGAAAAAGGGGAGAAATAATGTTCATATATTCAGGAGGAGCATTTGAATATATATCTTTTTTAAATATTATCTATTATTATTATTATTATTATTATTATTATTATTATTATTATAATATATATTATTAGTATTTATCTAGTATTCACGTGCTACTCAATTTTTTTTTATATTCTTCCCTATGCTAAAACTTTTTGATATTTCCAAAAATAGGGAGAATTAATATGCATATATTCAGGGTGTAACATTTCAGAAAACTAGTAAATATTATTTTTGGATTTAAATAATAAAATAATAAGTTATACGGATATTGTAGTGAATATGGATTTGTGTTTTCATAGATTTGTATAATTACATATACCTTCATTTTTGGAAAGTAATTTGGAATTAAAATGAATTTATAATTATGAAAACATTTATTTAAGTGGGCTTTCTTAAATTTGCATGTAATTATTGAAAGTATGTCTTGGCGCCTCTACTAGGTTTCTATGAGCATCAAGTATGCAAATTTTAAAATCTAGAGGGCTAAGTATACTAAATAAGAATCAAATTAGAGAATTAGGGTTTCAAAATTAATCAAAACAAATTCGAAACTAAGTGAAGAGAAACTACAACCATTGTAGTCTAGTCCTTCATATCAAATGCTTCGAGTAGTAGTCCTAGAACTCTTCTTTGATTCCACTTGAAGGATGGAACGAGCTTACTCGAATTCTTCATCGTCGAAAATGATCCACCTTAAGGCAACTCACACCCAAGCTCACACTTCACTAATTAAGTTATCAGTGAAGAGAACAACTTATACTAATTTGCTAGAGTAGTGTAGGATGATGAAGTAGGAATTTTGCTCACTAAAAAATATTGCATTCTTATTCTTTTTCTTTTTCTCAACCTAGAAAAACTAGGGAGGAGATGAAGAAGATGAACTTGGAAGTGAGAATGTGAACTTTGAGATAAGATGAGATCAAGAAAATGATAAATATATATGATTAAAACAAAGAAAACAGATGAGTCAAGGCTTCTCCATACTTCTCAAAGCAACTAAAGAATAATGACTCATTCTTCTTTTCTTTAATTCATATATCTAAATCATTATCTTATCATCTTTTCTGTAATGTGATTCTCACACATCCATATTCTATGTATCATCAATCATGATACAAATGAATATATATATATATATATATATATATATATATATATATATATAGAGAGAGAGAGAGAGAGAAGAAATCTTAAGTGAGCTTAATATTAGTTTATATATATATATATATATATATATATATATAAAGAGAAGAAAATCTTAAGTGAGCTTAATATTAGTTTATATATATATATATATATATCAAATTATTAAATCAACGCTTGATTCAATAATCCGGTTATATCATATATATAACCCGGCTAATATCAAATATATAAATATATATATCAGATCATTGAATCAACACTTGATTCAATAATCCGGTTAAATCATATATAACCCGGTTAATATCAAATATATATATATATATATGTATATATATGTATATGTATATATATATATCAAATTATTCAATCAACACTTAATTCAATAATCCGGTTATATCATATATAATCCGGCTAATATAAAAAAATGCTAGATTAGAATACGGTATCATATACTCGTATTTAATCAAGCTCCTGCACATATCTCCATACATGCCCTATTTCATTTCGCTTGATATAGGAAACCTCTATTTGGGACTCTAAAGACTCTCCAATACGCTAGCAATAGGTAATGATCACATTAAAGACCTATAAGCCATCAGTGGTTCTAGCTGGACGTAACGGCTACCCAGGTATTGAACGAATAAAAGATAAACAAGCAGACTTGTCCAAACTCCCGTAGAACCTAAAAGTAACACTCACCATACAATCCGGTTTATTCGTCTGATATGTCGCATATCGAGTATGGGGGATAGAATCGTCAGACCCCAATAACTCGATAAGTCATGCCGATGTTTGGCCTATAACCTTTTGAGAGACTACTGATAACTGTTGGCTATAGTGCCCTCAAGGCAATTATTGTAATCGTAAGTTGATGATTATGATGATTGAGAGAGGACCTATACGGATAGAACAGTCTTATTCAAGATGATAGTATATTATCTAATTTGGCTTTATCATCATGTATATACTTTACGTGGTATTACAGATCACTATTACTTGTTGATAGAGCCCATAGGATTCTTGCTTGACTACCAACATTATGATGACAATCATATACGTGGGAGCCGGGTGGTCTATAAGCACATCCTTAAATGTCCCTAGTCGTGGGAGTATCGAGACTGGACATCGATACTCCAGTGTAGACTAGTGTATACTGATCGAGACCCCGACAAGGGGTGGTGGCCAGGTCTTACAAGCCATTGGTATTAGTTTGTTCACCTAAGATAGTATACAGGTGCTCATTGGGTTATGAGTACACTGGACGGACTCGCCGGGAACCTGCTAGTTGGTACTATACCTATTGTCAGATAGCGGTTCCCAGATGACATGTGTATAGGTTTGTATGTTGACCTGAGATCGTCATTTGTCTCGTATAAGTTCCTACTGTACTATGATTACTACCCTACCACGGCTCAAAAGAGTCGTGCAAACAGGTTTTAGTTGGGTACAGTCCCGAGCCAAATGGAGGCAGTGAGCGGATCGTCGGGGATTCGTCTCTCCCGGTATTGGGGGTTGATGTCACGCAGTGCACGGATGGCCATCACCAGAAATCCTTGGCCAAGATAGTCGAGAATTACTGATTTGGATCAGTAGTTTCTCAGTTGGTGATGGTCTTCATACCGACACAAAATGTCGTGTTATTAGGGGTATGACTTTATCCACCCCCCAGACTCGATATGATGAACAGACCGGACTGGATGGATATTGTCATGGACAGGCTCAGTAGGGGTTCAGACGAGTTTACTCATCGACCACCCTTTCGCTCAATACCTGGGTAGCCGTTACGTACAACTAGTATCGCTGACGTTCTAGTGGCTAAACCCACTACCATCTTATTGACGAGTCTTTAGAGTCCTACACAGAGGGTTTCCCTGCTTCGGGCGAAACGATATAGAGGTCGTATGGTTTTACGCCAGGGTTCGATCATATACGTGCACTTGTGCACGTATCATGATTCAGACGGTTTATACTGGTAGGCTTTGGTTTAAGCCGGATTCTAGTATTGGATTATTGGATTATTTTCGTCTCTTTGTATTCGTATTCTTCGGAATGCGGATGAGGGTATGTATATACGGATGAGGGGTATTCTTGTAATTTATTATAAGGTGCTTCTAGAAGATGTCACCTCATATAGTTTTAACCATTTAGGATTAAATGGTTAATGATGTGGAGAGGATGAGGTGTTGTATGCATTTATTTTAGCATGGCTCACTTGGTGACTCATGGGGTGACTTATGGTTACTATTGTGGCATGCTTGATATTTGTGTTTGGGTGTGAGATATTTAGGAGACTTGAGATATTTTAGAGACTTGAGATACTTATTGGATGCTTCATTATTGCTTACAAGACTTAGCCACTTTTTCTTCAGTTGCTTCACACTCTCATCCCCAAGCATCTTCTTCTACCTCTACCCTTCAAGTCTCATGTGCTGAGAAACATAAGGTGTTATGAGACAAACTAATCCATCACTACACTCTACATCCTCTAAGCTATCTAGTTTAGGAAACTAGGTACCCTAGTTACCACGACTGTTGAGGTAGAAGCTCAGAATACAAATCTTCAGGTGGATCATCTTTGATAGAGGGAGACCGGCGACCAAGCTTTATCATGGTGGCCACTGAGAGCTTGGGATGATGGTTCATGATCGAAGGACACGGATCATTCGGTATAACCATTCCTAACTCTTTTCTTTTGTTTGCTAGATTAGGGTTTAGAGTAGATCCGGGCATCGGGTTGTTCTAGTGCAAGTTTAGAAAAATTTTGTTCTGCAATTGGCCATGATTTGATGGCCAGGGCACTAGCATAACCCAATATAGTATCAGAACCAACCCATAAACCCTAGAATAGCAATTTAAACGATGTTTTAAATATCGAAACCAAAACAAACTCTGAAACAATACGCATATATTCCAGTTTCTATCGATTTTAAAATAGTCTTTAAAAATTATTTAAACAGTTGCAGAAGACTACCCTTGTGACTACAAGAACACACCCAAAAAACGAGCCCCAAAATCCATTGTACGGTCGGCGAGATCAGCGAAAAACCCGGTGCCGCCGGTTTTTCATTGGAGTTGGGTTTTGTGTTTTGGGTGGTGTTCTGGTCTTTGGAATATTGAGTTTTTAGTATTGTTTGTTTTTGCCCAGATTGCATATTGTGTTATCTTTGGTTTAGGGGCAGTACGGAGTATTTCAAACTCGTTATTCTTAACACTGTTTGAAAGTTTTCAGTACATACATTACAATCTGCGACCGTGAATGTCATTAGAGCGGTAAAACTCGTCTAACTGCTATATGTTATTTTAGACGGGTTTGCGAATATAACATTCACGTTGATGTTCTGTATTGTGTGGAGGTTGTGGTTGGATTGTGGCAGATAGCCAGTGGTGCAATGATAGTTGTACAGTTTAGATTCATTTGTACATTTGATATTGCGGGGCGAGCGTCCGACATGTGGACTGCCGTCTCTACCAGTTTGTATATTATTTGTTTGGGGCATGACCGGTTTGAGGTTGATGACACCCTTATACATATATTTCTTTTCTTTTCTGTACTAGGATTACCCCGTAGTGGAGTGCTAGAATAGCCGGGTTCTTGAAGGCAACGGGCCCGCATCTCATGGCATTGAGACGAAGGGGGCCTCATTCTAGAATTGGCGGGCTATTCGCCGCACTCGTAGGGGATACAGGTTGACCCACGGAGGGCTTCTCAAGTTACCGGATTCCGTGAAGTGTTGGATGGCCCACTCACTTAGTTGATTGGGGTTGCCGCACTTCTGGGATTGGCGGCTAACTTTCCATGCTTGTAGGGGTCCAGGTTTTCATTGCACAGGCTATCCATATGACAGGGAACGTCGGGTCTCATTTGTAGCTCAAATAAAACCCGAGGCTTCAAGATTATCCACCATTCTGTGTTGCTTGCTGAGATTCTATGATGTTGCTTATATCATGCCTGGTACGAATGTTATATATATTTATATATATACTAGTAGATGTTGTATATGTTTTGTACCCGCGGTAGTCCATCCCCGCCTCTGCCATTAGTTAAGTAACCTAACGGGTGATGACGAGGCCCAGTGGCGAATGCGGATAGCATATACGTACATTTTTTCGTTCCTTTATCTGGTGTGATATGTTTAATTGATGGGACTGGATTAATTCTTATTAATGCAAGGAAAACAAACCTATGTATGATGTTGTTGGAACCAAGTTTATAAAAACTGACATTACAGACGTTCTCTTTTGCTTTGCACAGAGATATTCGGTTATGAATATCCAGCACCTCATTCGACGAGGCAAGAGCCAAGATCCCTTCATCGGGAGTGACCTCTTGAGCAAAATTTTACGTCGGTGTAATAACTTCACTATAGTTGATTCTTTTTCTTTACATCGTGGTATTTAGTTAGGAATATCCAGCACCTCATTCGACAAGGAAAGGACCGAGATCCCTACACAGGGAGAGACCTCTTTAGCAAAATTTTGCGCCACTATATATTTGTAAAACCACTCGGTTCCTTCAATGATATCAAGTTCATTACGTTAAAGGTTTTTCGCTAGAAACCAGTCGTAGCCTTCCGTCATTTCAGATAAGTGGCAGTTAGTATTCGTGCTATGTATGTTGGTCACTATCAAGGCATAGTGAACGGTAGTTAAATGTTACTTATCCGTTACATCTTAGGATGCGATTAATTAGGACAGTCGGGTAGCCACTTTGGTCTCTATCAAGGACTTATGCGGGTGGGTCTAAGTTAATCAAGGAAAATGACGGGTTGAACTTGACTTGCGACTTATGGTACATTGGTCTCTATCAAGACCATATGACGCTTGAGGTAAAAACCACATCGGGAGTTTCAAACATACAGGAAACTTTCCAGGCATGTGCATACCTTCTTGAGTGTGGTGACTTGAGTGGCTTCCATCAAGTTATCATGCGATGATAGTTGGATCCCGATTCCCACTGATGATTAGGATTACTTCTCGGGTGATTTTAGATGATCCCGACTAATTCTCCTTTTAGGGTTTGAAGAAGAATTCGAGGAAATAGTGGGAGCCATCCTGATTAGAGAAAGTGATTAACCAATCTAATCTAGGTTAGAGTGCACGTTGAGTGTTTCTTTTCTCTCTCTCTCTTTGGCAGCGACCATGGCCCGACCCTAAACTAAAACTCATGAACCAAGTTAACCGAACCTTCTTAAAACACTTAGGCTTTTGGATTGTCACAGAATCGCATATAGCATTGCCAGTCCTACAACCCCTTTGCATTTCTCCAGAACACTTCGTATCACTTCAAAAATCCATATAGCTTGGATATTCCATCGTATAGTTACATACGAACTCGAAGGAACTTGTTCCGGCTCGAAGATGGATTCTGGTTCTGAAGAAATTGAATAGGATTATCGGTTGTCTTTTCCCTTTACCCTCTCTCAGGTTGCGAGAGCTCCTATGATTAGGAGAGTACGCCTATTGAGCTTATTGGATAGTCTTCTTCCAAACCATAGGTAGGTGCCGAAAGATAGGGAAGGAAGAAAATCAATTAGCCTAAGTGTGGGGTATATAAGGTAATAAGTAAAGACGTATAAAGGGATTAGAGTAAGGGTAAAGGAAATTGCGACTGCTATCATTCACAACAAAACCGCGTATACCCCTGCCACTCCTACTTCACTTTTGCATTTCCCCAGAACACTTCGTATCACTACGAAAATCCATATTGCTTGGATATGCCATCGTATAGTTACATACGAACTCGAAGGAACTTGTTCCAATTCGAGGATGGATTCTGGTTCAGGAGAAATAGAATGGGATTATTCAGTTGTCTTTTCCCTTTACCTTCTATCAGATTGCGAGGGCTCCTGGTATTAGAAGAGTACACCTATTTCGCTTATTGGATAGTCTTCTTCTAAACCTTAGGCTGGTGCCGAAGGGTAGGGAAGGAAAAAAATCAATTAGCCTAAGTATGGTGTACAGAAGGTAATAAGTAAAGACATATAAGGGATTGGAGTAAGGGTAAGGAAGTATACGGTTACTGTCGTAAATCAGGATAGTGAAAGAGGCATTACTAGTTACCCGGTTACCCCTTCGAAACATTTTCATGTTTCAGTTTTACTGTGCAGTGTTAATTGAAAACTGATTTCCCAGTTAGATTCTAACTCCAGGGTATGTATTTACCAGATTTGATTCTCACATCAGTATGGAGTTACGGATGCTGAGTAGGAGTAAGATATTGGGAATTGGGTGTTTAGATCCTCTATATATCGTAATTCTTTGTAATTGGTGATATTTGAGGAAATCACCTGGGTTTTGCCTGACGGCAAATATTTTGGTTTTGAATATCCGTCATTATGCACCAATTTCAAACTGATATATCTGTACGTTTATTTTATAAAGAGATATATAACTTTTTGAAATTATGTCTATGACATTTACCTATATCTGTCGAGGTTAGGTAAGGTGCATTAAACAATGGAGTAATTCTTCTTAACCATACCACAGTTTTCAACCTACGACGCATATGGTTTGAGTTATTGAACTCAATGGACTTATACAAAGTATAGTATGTTATCCGATATCCATTAGGACAAAGGGGTTGGTACTCGTACTATATTCCATTTACTCATGATTTCTCTAGTTTTAGACAAGTATTTCGTTGAAATATAGGGTACAAATTTTGAGAAGTTATAGGTATAAGAATAAAGTAGAGAACCATTTGCGAGAAGTATCAGGATTCTTCGAGGTGATCGAAGATGTAGATACTTGTGCAAGGTATTCCATTGTAAGTAATAATTTAAAGAACTTGCTTCTCTTTCAGGTTACTCATATGTGGATGTATTCCTGGATGAGTAATGTTGCTTGGCCTTCTTCCATTTGGTTTATATGCACTGGAAACAGCTGCATGTTTTTTGAATCTGGTTCCAATTAAATTAGTGCATTTTTTTTATATTGGATATATAGAATGGATTCATATCATAATAATGTTAAGGTGTATGGAGTTTTCCGGCTTATGCTTAAAACCAGAAGCTGGAAAAACATAAGGCACGTTTCAGTAATGGCAGTTTGTGGGTTATCCCGGGCTTTGACGAGGGTTAACTTTCTACCATCAGGAAGATCAATAGTTATATTGTTCTTGACTCACCACAGTTTTAGTAAAATGGATTCTTTTCAGAAAACATTAGTAGGAGTATGGTAGAACCGGAAGTGATTCCAAAACCACAAACGATTACTAAAAATTTTATAGAACCTAAGGATTCAAATGGTTTCGACAATCCATTAGCCATTCCGCAGATTTAGTGGGTAACTTCAGGCACCCGAGAGGTACTTCGATCTCCTCCAAGACGGTGACAGGGAGGTTTTTGATTATCCAAACTTGTCAGTACTGCTATTCTAGACTATGAGATCTGGCAGGAGGATGAGTATAACGTCGTTCTAAATTAGCTTTAGAAGTGCATGTGTATATGACTCTGCCAGAGGGTTATTATAGTCGGTGGGAGCAGCGGAAGCATAGTTAGCAAGTAGCTTATGTCTATTTATAGACTAAAGGATGTATAGCGGAGATAGATCATCTATTTTTGATGTGACAGACATAGAGTTTGACTTTATCAGAAGAAGAGATGGATCTGGTAAGAAAGTAGTAGTGAGTGATGTCCTGGTATTAGGATGACATGTGCTTGATAGGAAGTGATATTCCTATACTACGATTGGTTATACTGTGGTTGTCATGAGGATTTTCTCCACAAAGGATATCGATAAAATATCTGGGATTCTGGTGACTAGATCTATGGTTTTAGATATAGATTTTGTAAGTGACCTAATTTGGGTACTTTGGCATTATTCTAAAGTGTTTTAGAATGGACGACTCCTGGCGTGGTAGTGTACCTGCAGGTGATGGAGTCACCCTCTTTAAAAAGATGTCTTTTAGATTGATAAGGAGAGGGATTTTCATGATTGGCATATCACTTGCTTAGGCAATTGAGTCAATCATGAGATGTCAAGTACAACACCAAATATTGCTTTTGCACTGGTTGTAATAAGCGTATATATTAATCCAATCCTGGAGAAACATTAGGAAGCAGTTATGAACATAAGTGGATGTTCTTGGTAAATGGTAACGGCAGTCTCCTTCAGGAGGCGGTTATCATTTCTGGCTTCCAAGGTGACATAGATGACAGAGTGACTGTCAGAGTTATAGTTTTCTCCTCTTTTGAGGGGTGGTATATTGGAAAGGTGGTCCAAGCGGATACTGTGGAAGGCATGACACAGGATACTGATTAAATTCAGTGGATCATACGGTCTAATAGTTTGTTGGATTTGGAGTTCATTTGTGAACTGGGTCCCATCAGATATCCAGACAAATTCTAAGACAGGTATTGCTCATTTCGGGAGATTGTCTTTCTCTACAAAGTTGAGATATAGAGAGAGATAAAGATAGAAACACTGGAGCGGATCCACTCACTGAGGCTATTTCTCAAACGCAATAGCTTCATAAACGAGCTTTGTGAGACTGATTAGTAGAGAAATTGGGTGTTCGGTATCACATGGGACGTGAGTATGCGACACCGCAATTATTAGTCTTAAGTGCAAGTGGGAGATTGTTGGCTATAGTGCCCTCAAGGCAATTATTGTAATCGTAAGTTGATGATTATGATGATTGAGAGAGGACCTATACGGATAGAACGGTCTTACTCAAGATGATAGTATACTATCTAATTTGGCTTTATCATCATGTATATGCTTTATGTGGTATTACAGATTACTATTACATGTTGATAGAGCCCATAGGATTCTTTCTTGACTACCAGCATTATGATGACAATGATATACGTGGGAACCGGGTGGTCTATAAGCACATCCTTAAATGTCCCTAGTCATGGGAGTAACGAGACTGGGCATCGATACTCCATAGTAGACTAGTGTATACCGTTCGAGACTGCGACAAGGGGCGGTGGTCAGGTCTCACAAGCCATTGGTTTTAGTTTGTTCACCTAAGATAGTATACAGGTGCTCATTGGATTATGAGTACACTGGACGGACTCACTGGGAACCTTCTAGTTAGTACTATACCTATTGTCAGATAGCAGTTCCAAGGTGACATGTGTACAGGTTAGTCTATCGACCTGAGATCGTCATTTGTCTCGTGTAAGTTCCCATTGAGCTTTTATTACTACCCTAACATGGCTCAAAGGAGTCGTGAAAACAGGTTTTAGTTGGATACAGTCCCGAGCCATATGGAGGTAGTGAGAGGATCATCGAGGATTCGTCTCTCCCGGTATTGGGGGTTGATGTTTTAAAAATAATTAAATAAATAATTAAATGAATAAAATTGTTTAAGTGAATTTTATGAATTTCGGTAAAGTAAAATGTATTTTTCGCAAAATTAAACCGTGATTGTTTTTCATTATAATTTCAAAAATACCTATTTTAATTATGTAATTACTAGTAAATAGTGTTTATTTAGCCACTTATAAATTTTTAGTTTAATTAAATATTTTTCCTAAATTAATTATTTTAAATATTAACATAAGCTTTATTTTTACACTAAAATAGTGTAAATTATAAATTTGAATGGTTTTAATTTGTAAAAATGAACCATGGCATGTTAGAATTTAGTGTGTATCATGCAAAATTTATTTGCAAATTTTCCCATTTTTCTAGAGTTTTCTAGGTTGTTTTAGTAAAGAAATGAAAGAAAATGAAGAAAATTCATGAAAAGACATAAAGTGAGATATCATTTGATGAAGTTTCTACACAACTCATGAAACTCTTTTCACTTTCTCCCTCTCCCCCTTGCATGGCCGGCCACACCCCATGGCAGCCCCCCCATTTCTCATTTTTATTTCAACTCCAAAAACCATCAAAAATACTCCAAAAATCCAATTAAAATTCCACAAAATCCTAACTATTTCATACCCTTTATTCTCTACTCTTCTTTACATGGATTTTGGAGATGGATAACATGCATTTTGGGGGCTCATTTTCATGTTTGGACTTTAGGATGTGGAGGTATAAATCTTCTCTTTTGAATTATTTCTATTAAATGTTCTTTTAAAGCATAATTATATTTATTATATTAATTCTAGTTGTAAATTTTAAAATTCAAGTTAGGGTTTGCAAATCCAAGAGGTGGTTTTTATTAATTAATTAGGGTTATAATAGCTAGTTTAACATCTTTTAGAGTGGAAAATTCTTGCATGGTTGTGGTATAATAAATTGTTTATCGAAATTGTTTTAATTAAACTATTTAGCTAACTAGATTTTTCTAAAATGTGTTTGTGGGTAAAATAAAATTCTTATTAAGGTTGTTATCATTAGATGGTAATTTTAATGAGAATATTAGCATATTAATTGAATGAAAACTTAGTTTGATCACTAGTTTCTTTTGATAATTGGAAAATACTAATAAAATTGCTATTTTGGAAACTAGATTTTAGAAATTCCTAAATAAATGAGATTAAAAATATAATTATGGTTTCATTAAATCATTATCATCATGAATTTTAGCTTAGTACATTATTTAATGCAAAATCATGTTTTGTAGTGGAATTGTGAATTTTTCTTGAAAGATGTTGAAAATTGCTAATGGTTGCAAACTTGAAATTTCAAACTAATGCAAAATTGTGTAATAAAAATATAGTAAGGGGTTGTATAGTCTAGTTATGCTATTTGGTGAGTTTTATGACCATTGGTTTCATTTAGATGTCAAGTTTTGATGAAAAACGGTAAATTGGCATTTTCGGGTTTTACGAAATCGGGTGATTTGATGGATTTCAGTGTTTCGATGAATTAAATCATGCTTTATATTATAAGTAATGAGTTTTCTAAACTACAAGTTGTTTGTTGATGTTTATCTCGATCTATCGAAGTTTGTACACCGATATCGAGTGATATTTGGTTCTGTTGCGTGGACGGGACATAGGTTTTAACCTATGCTTGTTCCTTGCATCGTTTCGACTTTTGTATGTGATTCAGTTTACGATACTATTATTATGTTTGCGTTTAGGTACCCCTCACGTGGACTGCGGGCGATGAAGGGGAGGATGGCGACACCGTCTTCGGCAGACATGGACCAGGTGAGTAGATGTATATCTACGGGGGGAAGTCGAGTGGATGGCGTTTAGCACCCCCGCAACGTAGAATAGGAATAGTACTTATTGACATTAGGAAACCAGATGTGACCCTAGTAGGACCCTAGTATTGACCCTAGGCTGGACTAGACTGATTTAGGAAAACCATATCAGAGGATGAGTACCTTGGAAGAGGTTCGTAGGTTTCAGGTAGAAACACACACACGAACACACTAAAACTCGACATGGTGTATACGTGCATATATATATACAACACGTGTAGGGGATACATTGATCTGATATGATATCCGAGGTATGATGAAACAGGATAATTGGGCTTGATGCCATGATTCTTGACTATACAGTCGTATTAAAGTGTTAGCGGATCATTAGAGAATGAGATAATGAACAGGTATACATAAATTATTTTGGGTAGTGATGATATTGAGGTACATGGGACTCTAAAATAGAACCCGAACTGTAACTTGTGACTGATCACGATATGATATATGTATGACTTGATTTAGACATCATATAGGTGTGACTTGATGACGATATGATATCAGTATGACCCAATCATAACATGATACATATAACATGCTATTTTTGAGGATAAATTAATGAGGTATATTTATGATGGCAATGTTATATAATTGATGTATGCGATTACAGCATAGCACCTCGATCATGACATGTGTTGATAATGATATTATACGAATAATGAGACACGTAGGTGATATTTGACCCGTACCCCGATATTGGGATGCCGTACGATGGATTTTACCGTACGAGGCATAGATGTGATGATTGATCCGCACTCCTGATTTGAGGAAGTCGTACAATGTACGTGACGCTATTGAGGCAGGATCGCCGACTATTAGAGATATGGACTCAGGCGTTAGGTGTACTTCTATCGACCAGTTCTTAGGTTTAGTTTTCCTTAGGAGGGTTAGATGAACACTAGGTTAGGTTTGAGCCATATAGTGGTAATGGTTTTTGTATATCAAATGAGTGGATAGCACACATCCGTCTTTACTTTTTCACTGTAATCATAATGTTTCATGTTCATACATATGTTGCTATAATCAGTATAAACTTTACCTGTTAGGACACCAGCACCATTACCGATGATGTGCATATTCCACGCACACTTATTTGCCGACTCACACACATCATCATCGGTAATTGCTATGTCACGTACACTTTAGATCATATTGTCCTTTATTGATAAAATCTGTTAACAACTAGACCGATATAATATCGTGATTACTCTCTGATGTTAGTATAGACATGATATTTATTACTTGACATTCATGCATTCATATTTTCATGTTATCATGCAGTATCATGGGCATATGCCGACACTTATCATATACTTACTCATGATTTTAATATTTGGATTCTTATGAGATTTTTGGATTTTTAGGGAAAATCGCAAGAAATTATAAAAACTTCTCTCTCTCTCCTCCTCTCTTTTTAAAATAAGATGCGGTTTTCTCGTGATGTATGTGTCGTCCACCATGAGATTTCATGTTTTCTGTTGGATTTCGAGACCCGATTCGAGGAGTGGATGAACCGTCTCGGGTACATGGTGGGCCCGGTATGGTACCCCGGGGCAAGAAGATCGAGTTGTAGACGATGAGCCTGGCAGGGGAAGGCTACCTACCGGTGATGTCTGGCGCGGCGGATATCCGGAGGATACCGACCGTTGTCGTGAGATTTGATGATATGGGCCGATCCGGACTGACGGAGCCCGAGGTATTGAGACTATGAGACTTGAGATTTACATGTTTGTGTCGATACTATCACGGATTTCCATGGATTTCATTGTTGAGATTTCAGATTCCTATACACATTTTACTATGATAACAGTTAAAGATTTCTTATACAGATACATCTGGATTTCAGGATTGATTATTTTATATTCATGGTGCATGCATATTCATTCATATGACATAGTATTATATGAGGCACTGACACGAGCACGGAGTATCTGCACTTACACGTAGTATTACCCTGCTATTACTAGATGATTGGGACTTAGTAGTGTATTATTATGACCTAGGATAGCGTCGTGCATTCGATTTCTTTTCGTAGATGTCTTCTACTCACAAGTTGGCAACTCACCCCCGTTGTGCTAAATTTTATTACAGGTTCGATGTACAGGTTTCCCTGGCAGCTTGCTGGCACATCCATTCTTTCAGGGTGATTTGCACGGTAGGTTGGTTCACTTGTATCCGAACCACCATTGTACTTTTATTCTTTCATTGTATCTAGTAAGCTCCATCAACCATACTTATATTACTTGTTAAGTTTATTGGACCAGTCCTTTTATTTTGACCTTAGAGTCGCGCATGTATTATTCTGATTTGGTGGTTTTGTTTTCTTTAAGTTTTGAGCCTCGCCCTTTGGCGTTGTATATTATTGTGCTTGTTGTGGTTGTTTCCGCCTGTTGGCGTTGAGCTAGCTCCCGTTTGGGGATGCTTTTTACTGTTTATGTATATTATACTTGTTGTACCCGTTTAGGGGCCAGTTTTTATAGAGGAGACTCTGCCGAAATTTTTGAGAAAATTTGCTGATGATTTTAAACTTGTTTCCTTCATGTTTCTTTTACTTCTTCTTCTTCTTTTATGGTTTAGATTTCTGGGCTTCGGCTTACTTAGGTTACGTTGCGCCTCTAGACGTTTCGTAATCTAAGTGCCGGTCACGTTCCGTACTTTCGGGTCGTGACACCTAGGCACACTCATGAGGTTCCACAAGGCATCAACCATGCCAAATTCAAAAATTCATGTGCCGAGAAACCCTATGCAAGATCGTTAACTAGAGGATAGGCGAAACAATGCAAGTTAACAACTTAACTACAAGTGAAATAGACTACAAGCTTTGTAGATCCGGTCCTCCACTTCTTTAGCTCCGTGATGACGTCCCTCCGCTGCGATCATCGGAATCCCGGACCCTAGCGTTGGTTTCATCGGAGAAATAAGCGGGCTAGGTCGTTGACTTTGACGCCGAAGATGATCTACGTCGAGGCGACTCAAACTCAAGCTCCATCTTCACTTGGTCATGAAACTTATGAAGATAACACACTCTACTACATGGCATGTGGTAGAGAATGAAGAAATAGGAAGTGGGTTCATTTTAGAATTGGATTTCTCACTCTTAATCTCATGGCACCATTAGAGGTAGCAAGCTTTCTTCTTCTTGAAGAAGAAGAAGAAGAAAGAATAATGATGAGAATAATCGAATAAAGAATGAAACTTATCCTTTTAATTATGGTACCATGGTTAAGTTAAGCCCTCATGCTTAACTTGTGTAGAGAATTAACCAAAGACTTGGGTTAAGGGTTGGGTTAACTAGCATCCTAAAGAAATGACAAAAGAAATTGACTTTCTCAAAGTTTCTTCAAGCTTCATGAAGCTTTATAACTTTGACCAAAGTCTTATTTCTTTTGTTATTTATTAGGAAATTAGTAAACCCTAATTTAACCTCAATTTGGTTTAAGTCTCATACACACAACTTGTATGTATCATCAAGCATGATACAAACATGTACACTTGCATATATCACATATAAACAATGTGCACATTCAAGTGAGAAAATCAATCTTAAATGAACCAATATTAGTTAATGTAAAGTAATATATCAAATATATAATTATACATTAAATCAACACTTGATTTAATGATCCGGTCATACTGCATATAACCGACTGATATCAAGTGTATCAATTTATCGAATCAACATTTGATTCGGTAACCCGGCTATATCATATACAACCGTCCGATGATACAAATCGCGAGAATAGAATTTAGTATCACATACTGGTATTATTCTCGGTCCCGCACATATCTCATATGCGCTCCTATTTCGTTTCGCTTGAGCCAGGAAACCTCTGTATAGGACTCTAAAGACTCGTCAATACGCCGGCAGTAGGTGATGATCATATCAAACACCCACAAGCCGCAAGTGGTCTGCTAAACGTAACGGCCATCCGGGTATTGAGCGATCAGAAGATCAACGAGCAAGCCCGCTCACACTCCTGTGAATCCAACCAGTAACACTTACCGTACAGTCCGGTCTGTTCGTCTGATATGTCGCATATCTCTCCTAGGGGTGGTAGACATCAGACCCCGGTAGCTTGATAAGTCATGCCGATGTAAGGTCCATAACAAGCATGAAACTACTGATAACACTTACCACTAAATCAGTGCAACCCTGGCCAGGGATTTCCAGTTATGGCCAGTCGAGCATAGCGCAACATCAACCCCCAATACCGGGAGAGACGAATCCCTTCCTATCGCTCATTGCCTTCATGTGAATCGGGACTGTACCCAAAAACCACCTGTTAGCACGACTCAGTAGAGCCATGGTAGGGTGGAAATCAAAGCACAGTGGGAGACACACAAGACTCTATGACGATCTCGGGTCAACAGACTATGTTGTACCAGTGTCACCAGAGAACTGCCATCTGACGTGAGGTATAATACCATCTGAGAGTTCGCGGCGAGTCCGTTCAGTGTACCCAGTCACCACTGAGCACCCGCATACCATCTCTGATGTCAAACACCAATGGATATGGGATCATCCATCGCCCATCACATAGATCGAGAAGATATACGCTAGTCTACTCTGGAATATCGATGCCCCGTCTCGATATTCCCACGACTAGGAACATTGAAGGATGTACTCATTGACTACCCAGGCCCCACTAGTATGATCTGCATCATAGGCCTGGAAGTCGAGTACACATCCTAAGGGCTTTATCAACATGTAATAGAGAGACTGCAAGTATGCATGTTAAGATAAAGAGCAACCAGATAGCGTACTATCATGTCGAGCAAGAAAGTCCTACCTATATATGTCCCAGCATCCACTACAATATACATCCCATGTACAGTAATGGCCTCTAGGGCATACATATAACTAACAATATCGATACGAAATGTCGTGTTATTAGGGGTCTGACTTTATCCGCCCCCTAGACTCAATATGCGATACTCTTAGACGAACAGTCCTGACTGGACGGATATTGTCACGGACAGGCTCAGTAGGGGTTCGGATGAGTTTGCTCGTCGGCCTCCCTTCGCTCAATACCTTGGTAGATGTTACGTACAGCTAGTACCTGTTAGTTATATGTATGCCGTAGAGGCCGTTGTTGTACATATGATGTATATTATAGTGGATGCTTGGATATATAGAGAGAGGACATTCTTGCTCGATATGATAGTATGCTGTCTGGCTTCACTTTATCTAAATATGTTAACGAATACTGTTTTGTGATCACGTGTTGATAAAGCCCTTGGGATATGTACTTGACTACTAGGACTATGATGAGATCATACTAGTGGGGCCAGGGTAGTCAATGAGTACATCCTATAACAGTTCCTAGTCGAGGGTGTATTGAGACAGGGCATCGATACTCCAGAGTAGACTAGCGTATACGCAGCTTTGCCCATATAATGGGCGATGGATGATCCCATATCCATTGGTGTTGGACATCAAAGATGGGGTACGGGTGCTCAGTGGAGACTGGGTACACTGAACGGGCTCGCCGAGAACACCAGGATGGTATTATATCTATCGTCAGATAGCAGTTCTTCGGTGACACTTGTACAGGTTAGTCTATAGACCCAAGATCGTCATAGAGTCTCGTATGATTCCCACTGTTCTTTGAATTCCACATTACCACGTCCAAGAGGGCGTGCAAAATGGTGGCTTTTGGGTACAGTCCCGAATCACATGGAGGCAATGAGCGATAGGAGGGGTTTCGTCTCTCCCGGTATAGGGAGTTGATGTTGTGCTGTGTTCGATTGGCTATAACTGGAAGTCCCTGGCCAGGGCTGATTTGGAGATTTACTGGTAAGAGTTATCGATAGTTTCTCGACCCGTTATGATCATTAGATCGACACGACTTATCGGTTATTGGGGTCTGACGTTTACCACCCCTAGACTAGATATGCAACATATCAGACGAAAAGATCGGATTGTACGGTAGTGTTTACTGATTGGATTTGCAGAAGAATGTACAGGCTTGCTTGTTGATATTCTGATTGCTCAATACATGGGTAGCTGTTACGTTTAGCTGACCGCTTGCAGCTTGTGGGTGTTTGATATGATCATCACCCACTGCCGGCGTATTGACTATTCTTTAGAGTCCTACACAGAGGTTTCCTGGCTCAGGTAGAACGGAGTAGGAGCACATATGTGATATGTGTGGGACCGAGAATAATACGATATAAGATACCGTATTCTATTCTCGCGATATATGACATCGGCCGGGTATATGGGATATAGCCGGGTCATCGGATCAAGTGTTGATTCGATGAATCGGTATATGTTATATTAGTCTGTTATATGCTATATAGCCGGATTGTCGGATCAAGTGTTGATTCGATAATTTAATGTATAATTATATATGTGATATATTACATTACATTAACTAATATAAGCTCGCTTTATTGATTCATTTTCTCACCGGGTAATACATTGATATATATGCGATATATGTTAAATGTGTTATTTTCTTTTGTTACAAAAAATAAATTATATATGTGATACATAATATTGTAACAAGTTAGGGTTACAAATGCAACATGATTTGTGGAGATTAAACAAGTTAGGGTTTGATTTGGGTTAGCATTTGGGTTGGCCTTTTCATGAAGCTTCATGAAGCTTTCTTTTGTCATTTAGCTTGATATTTTGTGAAGATATTTGTCAACCTAACCCAAACCCTTTACCTATGGTTTATTCTCTACAATGGTTAAGCCATTCATTCTTAACCAAGGGTTGTAATTGTAACCACAACAATAATTTATTATTCATCACAAAAGCATTCTTCTTCTTCTTCCTCCTTGAAAAAGCTTTCTTGCTTTTTGATTTGTGATGATTTAAAGTGAGAAAATGAAAACAAAAGAGAGAAAAATTCCTACTTCATCATCCTCATCTATTCTATCCACTTAGATTAGGATGTTCACTTCACTAATACTTGATTAAAGAAGTGAAAGCTTGATCTTGAGATTCTTCAAGGTAGATCATCTTCGAAAAGGTAGACTTCAAGCAAGAATGGATCATTCGACTTGTGGAGCCTTTCTTGAGTCCGGGAGATCATGGATCGCGGCAAAGAGACTACTACTCGGAGCTTATGAAGCGAAGGAACGGACTACAAAGGTTGTAATTCCTCTCTATTAGATGTAAAGTTGTTTACATGCATAGTTAACCCTAATTCTCTAGTTAAGATCTTGGTTAAGATTTGTTTAGCACCCCAAAAATTTTAACATAGCATGTTTGATTCTTGACAAAACCTTGCTAAGGTGCTATGCTAACCCTTCAGTGGTATCAGAGCCAAGATAAAGCATTAGGCGTTATCTAGACGAAGTTAGAAGTCTGATCGAACCCCGAAACACCGAGAATTGACCCCTTGCTGGAAATTTTTTCAGAAGTTAAAATTTTCATATTAAAAATACTCAGAAAATCATGCAGGGAATTTTATGGACCCACCTAAAGAAAGGATCCCTAACTTGCTACAGTGACCACGTAACCGCGGCCAAAACCTGGTTTTGGCGGCGGTTCCGCTGCGCCACGGTGGAGGCTTGGGACGTGCACTTCAGCGACGGTCCATAGGTGCTGGGGCATGCTACTGGGAATTTTTATTTTCTGCTCAAGTGTTGAGCTCACTGGGGTATTTTGGGAATTCGTTGTGTCTATCGAATTATCTAACTTCTCCTAGTTATCTGTGATATTTATGTGCTGCTGTGATATGTTATATTGGATCGTTGTGTATTGAATAGCCAGGGGTTTTATGTGAGATGAGAGTTTTCTTTTTCATTCATATAAAATTCATTTGTATGTAATATTCTTTTATTGGGACACTTCCGGGTTGAGGATGATGTCGCCGTTGTATATTATTTACTTTTCCGCATTAGGATAGACCCAGGTCGGAGAGCACAAGTAATCGGGTTCTAGGGTCCAGTGGGAGGCCATCTCGAGGAGTCGAGATCAGGTCTCCTAACCCTAGAATTGGCAGGGTTACTTGCCACTCTCATAGGGGTCTAGGGATGTGGGTTTGGCTATTGATCGCGACTGTGGAATCCGTGTTTTATAAAGGCTCAAAATAAAACACGGATGTCCTAGTATATCCAATATTTCATATGTTGACTTCTGCTACAATGTTCTGTGATGAGATCATATTACTGCCTGAGACGAATGCTTATACTATATGCTGATATATAAATATTGCTACTTTCGTTTCTTCTGTGATGCTTAGGAAGCTTAATTGATGGGTTTTATTAATGAGATTAATAAAAGAAAAGAAACCTAAAAGATGTTGTAGAATCAAATTTTCAAAAAGGGTAGCTACAGTTTTTGCTTTGCATAGCGGTATTCCTTGAAGAATATCCAGCACCTTATTCGATAAGGAAAGAGCCGGGATCCCTTTACCGGGAGTGACCTCTTTAGCAAAACCAGCAGATGCTACAAACTCACGGTTTAGTTTTTGATTGCTTCCATAGTTCTTGCTTTGCACAATGGTATTTATGAAATATCCTGCACTTTATTCGATGAGGAAAGAGCCGAGATCCCTTCACCGGGAGTGACCTCTTTAGAGAAACTAGAAAAGCCTCAAAAACATTCCTTTTCAAAATCACTTGTTTCTACAACGATATCAAGTTCATTGCGCTCATGGTTTTCAGAAAAACCTGCGTAGCCCTCCATCATTTCGGATAAGTATTAATTAGTATTCGTGCTACGGTAGTTTGGCATTCTTCAAGGCGTAGTGTACGGTAGCTATTTACTACTTATCTGCAGCATATGATGCGATTAGATTAGAGTATTCGTACGGCGTTGTTTGGCATTCGTCAAGGGTCGTACGGGTGGGTTTAATTCAATCAAGAAATGTATGGGTTGAACTTGACTAGCGGCCTATGGGTTGTTTGGCATTCATCAAGGTCAAAGCACGTTAGGGGTAAAAGATATTATCGGGAATTTCAAGTGTTGAAATTTGCAATGAGATTGCATACCTTCTATGAAATAGATGGATCCCGATACCCACTGCGAGTAAGAGTTACTTCTGGGAGAATTTTACATAGGACAATTAGCCGATCAAGTAGGTGTCTAGAAAGGTGTTAACGAGGTTATGCCTCTGGGAAAATGAGGTTTATTTTAATTAGGTCCGTGCGAAAGCACGGGGAACCTCCCACAAAGTACCAACACTGATCTGGCTGAAAGATTGACGAAATTGTAGGGTGTAATTAATCCCGGCTAATCTTACCTTTTAGGGTTTGAAGGAAGATTTGATTAAAGCAGTGGGAGCCATCCTGATTAGATAAGATAATAACCAATGTAATCTTGCAAGAGCGCACGCTAAATTGTTTTCTTCTATCTCTCTCCAGGTAGCAACCATGTCAGGCCTTAATCAAGATAATAATATGGATGTATTGACTGAACCCGCTTGCTATACTGAGCAGGGGAACGTTGGTCCCGCTCCCACTTATAATTATTATAAATCCGAGCAGGGAATAAAAGAATATCTGAATTCTCACACCACCCAAACGAAGAATAAGCATATTGATGCATCTTCTTCAGGATTGTTAGTTACCGAGAACTGTTTCTCAGTTCACTTTACGTCCTGGGCATTAGATACCGGATCAGGATCCCACATATGCAATATATTGCATGGGCTAAAGAGAGGTAGAGATTTGGGAATGGATGATCATTCCGTAAGAGTAGAGAATGGTGCAAATGTTGCAGCCAAAGCAGTTGGCGAATATCACCTTATATTACCAAGTGGTAATACATTGATTCTGAACGAATGCTATTATATACCGAACATGATATGCAACATTATATCAGTTTCTTTATTAAGTAAAGAAGCATATAATTTTGTAATACAGGATAATGTTATGAACATCTTCCAAAATCAAAAGTTGATTGGATCAGGCTCGTTAAGTAATGGCATATACGTTCTAAATCAAAACACAGTTCTTAATATACAGAACACACACAAGAGGAAAAATTCAGAAATGAACGAATCCTTCTTTTGGCATTGTAGACTTGGTCATATCAATGCGACACGACTTGCTAAGTTACATAAAAATGGTTATATAAATACGTTCGAATTATCATCTTATGAAACTTGTCATTCATGTCTCAAAGGCAAAATGACCAAAACTCCGTTTAGTGGACATGGAGAAAGAGTTACAGAACTCTTGGGACTGATACATAGTGATGTATGTGGTCCCATGTCTACACATACCAGGAATGGTTCTTCGTACTTCATTACACTCACTGACGATCTCTCAAGATACGGACATGTGTTCCTATTGAAACACAAGTCTGAACCTTTTAAGAAATTTAGAGAATATAAGAACGAAGTAGAGAACCAAACGGGTAAAAGTATTAAGATCCTTCGATCTGATCGAGGAGGAGAATACTTGAGCAATGAGTTTCTGGACTATCTAAAAGAGAATGAGATTCTCTCTCAGCTTACTCCTCCTTATACACTACAGCACAACGGTGTATCGGAACAGAGGAATCACACCCTATTAGATATGGTGCGCTCTATGATGAGCACTGCTGAGTTGCCTATTTCCTTTTGGGGGTATGCGCTTGAGACAGCCATACACCTATTGAATATGGTTCCTACCAAATCAGTGCCTACCAGTCCATATGAGATATGGAAAGCGAAGAGACCATTTCGTAAGTATGTTAAGATATGGGGTTGTCTGGCCTATGTCAAAAGGCATAATCCGGACAAACTCGAGGCAAGGTCTGTCTTCTACAAGTTTGTAGGATATCCCAAAAACTCACAAGGGTATATCTTCTACCACTCCGAGGAACAAAAAGTGTTTATTTCTCGTCATGCCACTTTCTTAGAAAAGGGTTTTCTTATGAAAGAAATTAGTGGCAATGAGGTAGAACTGGAAGAAGTTCCAACTACACAAACTGCAACAGAAGAGTTGGTAGAACCAGATGATTCAGTAGTTCCCGATGAACCCCCGCCTCTCCGCCGATCTAGTAGGGTTCCTCATCCACCTCAGAGATACTACGGTTTTCTCATCGATGGTAGGAGAGAGGATTGCATCATGGAAGATGATGACCCGACTAGTTTCGAGCAGGACATCACGAGTACTGACTCTGTGAAATGGCTGGATGCAATGCGATCTGAGATGGAATCCATGTACACCAACAAAGTATGGACTTTGGAAGTTTCTCCTTAAGGGGTAAAACCCATTGGGAGAAAATGGATCTTTAAGAAGAAACTTGGTGTAGATGGAAAAGTTGAGACTTTCAAAGCTAGACTTGTTGCAAAGGGTTTCGTCAACGACCAAGTATGGATTATGACGAAACCTTTTCTCCAGTGGCTATACTTAAATCCATCCGGATCTTACTTGTCATTGCTGCATACCATGACTACGAAATCTGGCAAATGGATGTTAAGACCGCCTTTCTAAATGGTGATTTGGAAGAGTGCGTGTATATGACTCAGCCAGAGGGCTTCGTAGACAGTGGGAGCAGCAGAAAGGTGTGCAAGCTGCTTAAATCCATCTACGGGTTAAAGCAGGCATCGCAGAGTTGGAACATCTGTTTTGATGTGGTAGTCAAAGAGTTTGACTTCATTAAAAACATAGATGAACCTTGTATATACAAAAAGGTTGCAGAGAGTAAGGTTGTCTCCCTCGTATTGTACGTGGATGACATACTCTAGATAGGAAATGATATTCCTATGCTGCACTCGATCAAGCTCTTCTTATCACATAGATTCTCAATGAAAGATCTAGGTGATGCCTCCTGCATTTTGGGTATTAAGATCTATAGAGATAGATCTAGAGGGATACTGGGATTGTCCCAATCCAGGTATATTGACACCATACTAAAGAGGTTTAGTATGGAAGAATCCAAGCGTGGGAATGTACCCACGATCTCTGGACTCACTCTCTCCAAAGAGATGTCTCCCAAGACTGATTTGGAAAGAGCTCGCATGCAAGAGATACCTTATGCTTCGGCAGTAGGTTCTATCATGTACGCGATGCTATATACCAGATCCGATGTAGCATACTCACTAAGTGTAGTGAGTAGGTATCAAGCAGATCCTGGAGAGAATCACTGGACAGCTGTGAAGAACAGTCTCAAGTACTTGAGAAGGACTAAAGAGATGTTCTTGGTGTATGGTAACGGAGAATTCCAGGTGGAGTTCTTTACCGATTCGAGCTTCCAAAGTGATAAAGAAGACTCTAAGTCGCACTCGGGATTTTTCTTTACCCTAAATGGAGGGGCGGTTTGTTGGAAGAGTTCCAAACAGGAAACCGTGGCAGACTCAACGATGGAGGCTGAATACATCGCTGCCAACGATCCTGCCAAAAAGGCTGTCTGGATAAAGAAGTTCATCACTGAATTTGGTGTGGTTCCATCCATTGAGTATCCAATAGCTCTGTATTGTGATAACAATGGAGCTGTGGCTTTAGCCAAGGAACCCAGGTCCCATCAGAAGTCCAGACATATTCTGAGGCGGTATCACCTGATCCGGGAGATAGTTGATCGCCGGGAGATCGAGGTCAGGAGAGATGATACGAAGGACAACACTGTGGATCCACTCACAAAGGTCATTCCTCAGATACAATTTGAGAGACACTTCAGGATGTAGGGTATGAGATACAACAACAGTTGGCCTTAGTGCAAGTGGGAGATTATTAGTTATATGTATGCCCTAGAGGCCATTGTTGTACATATGATGTATATTATAGTGGATACTTGGATATATATAGAGAGGACTTTCTTGCTCGATATGATAGTATGCTGTCTGGTTTCACTTTATCTAAACATGTTAACGAATATTGTTTTGTGATCACGTGTTGATAAAGCCCTTGGGATATGTACTTGACTACTAGGACTATGATGAGATCATACTAGTGGGCCAGGGTAGTCAACGAGTACATCCTATAACAGTTCCTAGTCGAGGGTGTATCGAGACAGGGCATCGATACTCCAGAGTAGACTAGTGTATACGCATCTTGACCCATATGATGGGCGATGGATGATCCCATATCCATTGGTGTTGGACATCAAAGATGGTGTACGGGTGCTCAGTGGATACTGGGTACACTGAACGGACTCGCCGAGAACTCCTGGATGGTATTATACCTATCGTCGGATAGCAGTTCTCCGGTGACACTAGTACAGGTTAGTCTGTAGACCCGAGATCGTCATAGAGTCTCGTGTGATTCCCACTGCCACCTTACCACGTCTAAGAGGGCGTGTAAAACGATGGCTTTTGGATACAGTCCCGAATCACATGGAGGCAATGATCGAAAGGAGGGGTTTCGTCTCTCCCGGTATAGGGAGTTCATGTTGTGCAATGTTCGATTGGCTATAACTGGAAGTCCCTGGCCTGGGCTGATATGGAGATTTACTGGTAAGAGTTATCAGTAGTTTCTCGACCCGTTATGAGCCTTACATCGACATGGCTTATCGGTTACTAGGGTCTGACGTTTACCACCCCTAGACTAGATATGCAACATATCAGACGAAGAGATCGGACTGTACGGTAGTGTTTACTGATTGGATTTGCAGAACAATGTACAGGCTTGCTTGTTGATATTCTGATTGCTCAATACATGGGTGGCTGTTACGTTTAGCTGACCGCTTGCAGCTTGTGGGTGTTTGATATGATCATCACCCACTGCCGGCGTATTGACGATTCTTTAGAGTCCTACACAGAAGTTTCCTGGCTCAGGTAGAACGGAGTAGGAGCACATATGTGATATGTGTGGGACCGAGAATAATACGATATGAGATACCGTATTCTATTCTCGTGATATATGATATCGGCCGGGTATATGGGATATAGCCGGGTCATCGGATCAAGTGTTGATTCGATAAATCGGTACATGTTATATTAGTCTGTTATATGCTATATAGCCGGATTGTCGGATCAAGTGTTGATTCGATAATTTAATGTATAGTTATATATGTGATATATTACATTATGTTAACTAATATAAGCTCGCTTTATTGATTCATTTTCTCACCGGGTAATACATTGATATATATGCGATATATGTTAAATGTATTATTTTCTTTTGTTATAAAAAATAAATTATATATGTGATGCATAATATTGTAACAAGTTAGGGTTACAAATGCAACATGATTTGTGGAGATTAAACAAGTTAGGGTTTGATTTGGGTTAGCATTTGGGTTAGCCTTTTCATGAAGCTTCATGAAGCTTTCTTTTGTCATTTAGCTTGATATTTTGTGAAGATATTTGTCAACCCAACCCAAACCCTTTACCTATGGTTTATTCTCTACAATGGTTAAGCCATTCATTCTTAACCAAGGGTTGCAATTGTAACCACAACAATAATTCATTATTCATCACAAAAGCTTTCTTCTTCTTCTTCCTCCTTGAAAAAGCTTTCTAGCTTTTTGATTTGTGATGATTTAAAGTGAGAAAATGAAAACAAAAGAGAGAAAAATTCCTACTCATCATCCTCATCTATTCTATCCACTTAGATTAGGATGTTCACTTCACTAATACTTGATTAAAGAAGTGAAAGCTTGATCTTGAGATTCTTCAAGGTAGATCATCTTCGAAAAGGAAGACTTCAAGCAAGAATGGATCATTCGACTTGTGGAGCCTCTCTTGAGTCCGGGAGATCATGGATCGTGACAAAGGGACTACTACTCGGAGCTTATGAAGCGTAGGAACGGACTACAAAGGTTGTAATTCCTCTCTCTTAGATGTAAAGTTGTTTACATGCATAGTTAACCCAAATTCTCTAGTTAAAATCTTGGTTAGGGTTTGTTTAGCACCCCAAAAATTTTAATATAGCATGTTTGATGCTTGCCAAAACCTTGCTAAGGTGCTATGCTAACCCTTCAGTACCGCTGACGTGCTTGTGGTTAAACCCACTGCCAGCGTATTGACGAGTCTTTAGAGTCCCACACAGAGGGTTTCCCTGCTTCAGGAGAAACGATGTAGAGGTCGTATGGTTTTACGGCAGGGTTCGATCATATACGTGCACTTATGCACGTATTATGATTCAGACGGTTTATACTAGTAAGCTTTGGTTTAAACCAGATTTTAATATTAGATTGTCGGATTATTTTCGTCTTTTTGGATTCGTATTCTTCGGATTGCGAATGCGGGTATGTATATATGGATGAAGGGTATTCTTGTAATTTATTACAATGTGCTTCTAGAAAATGCTACCTCATTTAGTTTTAACCATTTAGGATTAAATGTTTAATGAGATGGAGAGGATGAGGTGTTGTATGCATTTATTGTAGCATGGCTCACTTGGTGACTCATGGGGTGACATGGTTACTATTGTGGCATACTTGATATTTGTGTTTGGGTGTGAGATATTTTGGAGACTTAAGATATTTTGGAGACTTGAGATATTTATTGGATGCTTCATTATTGCTTACAAGACTTAGCCACTTTTTCTTAAGTTGCTTCACACTCTCATCCTCAAGCATCTTCTTCTACCTCCACCCTTCATGTCTCATGTTTTGAGAAACCTAGTGTGTTATGACACAAATTAATCCATCACTACACTCTACATCCTCTAGGCTATCTAGATTAGCGAACTAAGAACCCTAGTCACCTCGGCTGTTGTGGTAGAAGCTCGTAATATAAATCCTCAAGTGGATCATCTTCAATTGAGGGAGACCGGCGACCAAGCTTGATCATGGTGGCCACTGGGAGGTTGGGATGATGGTTCAAGATCGAAGTACATCGATCATTCGGTATAACCATTCCTAACTCTTTTCTTTTGTTTTCTATTTTAGGGTTTAAGGTAGATCCGGGCATTGGGTTGTTCTAACGCCAGTTTAGAAAATTTTTGTTCCGCAATTGGCCACGGTTTGATGGCCAAGGCGCTGGCATAACCCAACAATAACACTTATCGGTAAATCTCATTAGCTCTGGCCTGGGAATTATTGTTATAACTAATCGAGCATAGCACAACATCAACTCCCAATACTGGGAGAGACGAAACTCCTCTTATCGCTCACTGCTTCCATGCGACTCGGGACTGTACCAAAAAACCACCTGTTTGCAAGACTCATTTGATCTGTGGTGGGGAGGATATCAAAGCATAGTAGGAACCACACAAGACACTATGACGATCTCGGGTCTACAGACTAACCTGTACAAGTGTCACCAGGGAACTGCTATCTGACGATAGGTATGGTTCCATCTAGGAGTTCTCGGCGAGTCTGTTCGGTGTACTCATTGTCCAAAGAGCACCTGTGTATAATCTTTGATGTCAAACACCAATGGTTATGGGATCAACCATCGCCCCATATAGGGTCAAGAACCGTACACACTAGTCTACTCTGGAATATCGATGCCCTGTCTTGATACTCTCTCGACTAGAAACTGTTAAGGATGTGCTTGTGGACTACTCAAGCCCTACTAGTATGATCTACATCATAGTCCTAGTAGTCAAGCCAGCATCCTAAGAGTTTTATCAACATGTATCAATGAGATAGTAAACTAAAACAAGTGCACGTGTTAAGATAAAGAGCAACCAGATAGCATACTATCATGTTGGGCAAGAAAGTCCTCTATATATACGTCCAAGCATCTACTATAATATACAATAATGGCCTCTAGGGCATACATATTCCTAACAATCTCCCACATGCACTAAGTACAGTTGTTGTAGTATCGCATACCCAACATCCTAAAAAGTCTCTCGAACTGTATCTGGGGAAAGGTCTTCATGAGTGGATCCGTCGTGTTGTCCTTCGTGTCTACTCACCTGACCTCGATCTCGCGGTGATCAACTATCCAGATCAGGTGATGCTGCCTTAGAATATGTCGGATCACTGATGGGACCGGGGTTTAATTTCCAAAAACACAGCTCCATTGTTATCACAATACAAGGGTATTCGATCTTCAATGGATGGAACCACACCAAGATCAATAATGAACTTCTTTATCCAGACAGCCTCTTTGGCAGTATCGTTGGCAATGATGTATTCAGCCTCCATTGTCGAGTCTACAACGGTATCTTGCTTGTAACTCTTTCAACATACCTCCCCTCCATTGAGGGTGAAGACAAAACCCGAGACAGACTTGTTGTCATCCTTTTCGCTCTGGAAGCTTGAATCGGTAAATAACTCCACTTGGAGTTCAACGTTACCATACACCAAGAATATCTATTTAGTCCTTCTCAAGTACTTAAGAATGTTCTTCACAGCTATACAGTGCTTCTCTCCTGGGTCTGATTGATACCTACTTACCACATTAAGTGCGTAAGCTACATCCGGTCTGGTGCATAACATCGCATACATGATAGACCCAACTGCAAAAGCATAGGGTATCACGTTCAAGCGAGCCCTTTCCAAATCAGTCTTAGAAGATATCTCTTTGGAGAGATTGATTCCTGAACAAGCGGGTAAATTACCACGCTTAGAATCTTCCATACTAAACCTCTTTAGTATGGTGTCTATGTACCTGGATAGAGACAATCCCAATATCCTTTTAGATCTATCCCTATAGATCTTTATCCCCAGGATGTATGAGGCATCACCCAGATCTTTCATGGAGAACGTTTGTGATAGGAAGAGTTTGACCGAGTGCAGCATAAGAACATGATTTCCTAGCAAGAGTATGTCATCCACGTACAATACATGTAATACAGCCTTACTCTTTAGTACTTTTTAATATATACATGGTTCATTAAGTTTTTGATGAAGTAAAACTCTTTGACTGCTACATCAAAACAGATGTTCCAACTCCGCGACACCTGCTTTAACTCATAGATTGATTTAAACAGCTTACATACATTTCTGCTGCTCCCACTGTCTACGAAGCCCTCTGGCTGTGTCTTATACACCCTATCACCATTTAGAAAAGCGGTTTTAACGTCTATCTGCCAGATTTCATAGTCATGGTATGCAGCAATGGCAAGTAGGATCCTGATGGACTTAAATATAGCTAATTGATCTGTTTTAGAGAAGTGTTTGTAGAATAACCACAATCAATAACGGTGTCGTGTGTAGCTAGAGCGAGATGAGTACGGGTTGTCCGCAGGGATATGTGGAATCTTTCAATCTTACTTTAGACGTGTTGAAACAGAGGAAGAATAGAGAAATAAAGAATAGTGGAAATAGTTTCTAGATCTACATCAAAATACGGATGTAGAATACAGATCTAGTTTGAATACGGATATAGATTTTATAAGAAGAATGCTTGTAGGGTCGTTTGGATTTAGTAGTCATGGATGACTAATAAAAATTACTCCCTTTATCTATTGATAGATTTAATACTAGATAGATAATGATGAATGAGGATTAGGGTTCTTGGAAGAAACCAGGGTTTCACCACTATTGACCCTTGTCCTTTCATTGATCTTTATTCATGTCTAGCCCTTAACAAATCAATTGTTAATCTGATCTCAAATCGCGGTCGAGACTAGAAATAAATTAGTAGCGCGCCCGATAAGGATGTTAACATTTATTTTGCTAAATTTTATAAACTTCATAAGACTAAAAATAAGTTAAAACATTTTTTCATCTATTGATCTACCCTAATCTTACGAACCCTATCAAGCGGAGAATTACTCGCGCATGATGGAGATAGACATAATGTAAATGCAGAAAATAAATGCTAAATAATGATCTACTTTTATTAATCAACTTCACAATTACAAAGCCTTCAAGTTTAGATTACAAGAGGAAGAAGAAGTCGCTCTCGATCTCTGCCTTGTAGGAAGTAGATGCTCTGTCGAATCTTACATCGCTCTATCACGTCGAATCGTGGATCTCGTGTTCTTTGACGGTGATTTGCTTCGTGTAAAAGGTGATCAATTCTAACTTTAGCCCTCGGTCCTTTATATAGCCCTCAAAAAAGAAAACCCAGTTACCATATATGGTGATTTCCTAATATGGTGATTTTCCATATATGGTGATTTCCTAATATGGTGAATTTCCATATATGGTGACTTGTCTTTAGGATCTTACCCAAAAAATCCAGAACTCCAATTCCCTATAACGGCCGCGGATCCGCCGCATATGGCTTGTTTTGGCCGTGGAACCGCGGTCGTTTGGTGTGATCATTGCTTCAAAATTCTTGGGCTGCTTCATAGTGACACATGGAGATTTATTTGATATCTAGAATCTTCATATCTTTTCTGAGTCTCTGCCAGCATTGATTCTTCAATTTATTCAACTTCATCGGCAGATTTTGATTCCCGACACTCGATATCTCGATCTCCTGACCTAAGCTAAACCTTGCACATTATCTCAATGAATAATGTTAGTAATATTTGTTTTTATTGAGATATTATCGAAACCATTTTATATGATATTATATTTTAAGAATATTGATTAGGGATATTTGATATGATATGCATATTTTAATTTTCAAAACATTGTATAAATATAATATGCACATATTTTCCTTCATAATGTTAATTATAATATATAGAACATATGACAATAGATATTTTGCAGATAAACCCTCATATGTTCTATATTTACAATAAATACCTTTAAGTACTTAACAAAAGTAAGGAAAATGTTATATCAAATGTGCAATATTTTCGACTGAACAATAGCCACTGGAGAAAAGGTCTCTTCATAGTCGACACATGGTCGTTGACGAAAACCTTTTGCTACAAGTCTAGTTTTGAAGGTCTCAACCTTTCCATAAACACCAATCTTCTTGAAGATCCACTTACTCCCAATGGGTTTTACCCTTTCAGGAGCAACCTCCAAAGTCCATACTTTGTTGGTGTGCATGGATTCCATCTCAGGTCGCATAGCATCCAACCATTTCATAGAGTCCCTACTTATGATGGCCTGTTCGAAATTAGTTGGGTCATCATTTTCCATGATGCAATCCTCGCTCCTACTGACTATGAGGAAACCGTAGTATCTCTCAGGTGGGTAAGAAACCTTACTAGATCTACGGAGTGGCAGAGGTTCGTCGGGAACAATTGAATCCACCGGTTCTACCTAATCTTCTGTTGTAGTTTGTGAATTTGGAATTTCATCCAGTTCTACTTCATTACCACTAATTTCTTTTACTACAAATTTATTTTCTAAAAAGGTGGTGTGTTGAGCAACAAACACCTTTTGTTCCTCAATGTAGTAAAATAGATATCCATGTGAATTCTTTGGATATCCCACAAACTTGCAAAGAACTGATCGTGCTTCGAGTTTGTACGGATTCTGTTTTTTATTATAGGTCGGACAGCCCCATATTTTAACTCGTTTAAGATATGGTCTCTTTCCACTCCAAATCTCATATGATGTTTTAGGCACAAATTTGATGGAGCTTGATTCAATAGGTATACAACTTTCTCAAGTGCATAACTCCAAAAGGAAATAGGTAACTTAGCAGTACTCATCATAGAACGCATTATATCTAATAGGGTGTGATTCAACCTCTCCGATACACCGTTGTGTTATAGTGTATATGGAGGAGTAAGCTGAGAGAGAATCCCATTCTCTTTTAAATAATCTTGGAATTCCGTGCTCAAGAATTCCGTGCTCAAGTATTCCCCTCCTCGATTTGATTGAAGGATTTTAATTCTTTTACCCGTTTGGTTCTCTACATCACACATATATTCCTTGAATTTCTCAAAAGCTTCAGATTTGTGTTTCAACAGAAACACATGTCCGAATCTTGATAAATCATCGGTGCATGTAATGAAGTACGAGGAAACATTTCTAGAATGTGTAGACATAGGACCGCATACATCACTATTTATTAGTCCCAAGAGTTCGGTAGCTCTTACTCCGTGTCCCATAAATGGAGTTTTGGTCATCTTTCCTTTGAGACAGGACTGACAAGTTTCATAAGACGTAAATTCGAATGGTTCCAAATATGCATCTTTATTTAACTTAGCTAGTCTGGTCACATTAATATGACCAAGTCTACAGTGCCACAAGAAGACTTTGTTCATTTCTGAACTTTTCCTCTTGTGAGTGTTCTGTATGTTTAGAACTGTATTTTGATTTAGAACGTATAAACCATTACACAACATACCAAACACAATCAACACTTGATTTAGGAAAATGTTCATAATATTTTTCTTTAATGCAAAGTTATATCCTTCTTTATCTGATAAAGAAACGGATATTATATTGCACATCATCAACGGTACGAAATAACATTCATTCAAAATCAATGTATTATCAGTTAGCAATACTAGGTTATATTCACCGACAGCTTCGGCAGCAACAAATGCTCCATTCCCTACTCTGAGAGACATATCATCATTTCCCAGTTCTCTACTTTTCTTTAACCCTTATAACAAATTACAAATGTGGGATCTTGATCCGGTATCTAATACTAAGGACATAGAGCAGACAGAGAAACAGTTCCAAATTACTGACATACCCGAAAAAGATGCATCATAATACTCTTTCTTCATTAGGGTTGCATGGAAATCCTTGCATTCCCCTATCCTTTTCTCAGACTTATGACGGTTGTCATAAGATAGAGAGGAACCAACGTTTCCCAGCCCAGTATAATAAACAGTTTCGGTCAATACATCCATATTATTATATTGATGAAGGCATAATATGGTCGCTATCTGGAGAGAGAGAAAAGAAAACACTTTAGCGCGCCCTCTTGCAAGATTAGATTAGTTATTATCTTATCTAATCAGGATGGCCCCCACTGTTTTTATCAAATCTTCCTTCAAACCCTAAAAGGTAAGATTAGTCGGTATTAATTACACCCTACAAGTTCGCTAATCGGTCAATCAGACTGGTGTTGGTACTCCGAGAGAGTCTCCCCGTGCTTTCACTTGGAACTACTTAAATAACCTCGTTTCTGCAGGGTCATAACCCCGTTAACACCTTTCTTAGACACCTACCGGATTAGCTAATTGTAAAGTGGAAAACTCTCACAGGAGTAACGCTTACTCGCAGTGGGTATCGGGATCCAACTATCACATAGAAGGTATACAATCTCATTGCAAATTTCAACACTTGAAATTCTCGATAATTATTTTTGCCCCATGCGGCTTATGACCTTGACAATGTCAACAAATCATAAACCGCATGTCAAGTTCAACCCGTCATTTCATGACTGACTTAGACCTACCCGCACGACCCTTGACAATGTCAACAAACTCGTATGACAGTCCTAACTAATCGCATCATCATGCAGCAGGAAAGCACTAATTAGCTACCGAACACTACGTCTCGGCAAAGGTTGACAAACGCAGCAAAAATACTAAACAGTACCTATATGAAATGACGGAGGGCTACGACTGGTTTAGAAAAAAAACCTTTAACGTAATGAACTTGATATCATTATAGAACCTTGTAATGACTCTGAAATTTTGTATGGAAATTCTTCTGTTAAAATACAGAATAGAGTCACAGGCTGAGTACAAGTTATATGTTAATTTTGATTAAGAATAGCAAAAAATAACTTGTAGCTCACTGGTAAAGTCCGTGCACTGCTGTGATATAGTCCCTGTGTTAGAACCCCATCAGACACATTATATTTTTTCTGATTTTTCTTTTAAATATTTTGGAAGCCCAAAAGTTTACACGTGCAATGCACATAAAAATGAAAAGTCTGAAGAAATAAACATGTGCACAATGTTGTAGATACAGAGATGTACACGTGGCTTCAATCCGACGGCTCCCCCTCACCAAACGACCGGCGAGATCACCAATTGGGCTGGCGCCGACGTTCCCCCCGTAGCCAATGGTGCCCGTGCTTTGCACACTTGACCCTTCCCCTACCCCTAACTCCCCTGCACTGTTTGATTTCTCTGCAATCAAATAGAGACCCTTCAATTCCCCATTTATCCTCATTTTAATGCATTTTAATTCACTCTTTTAATTCCAAAACCCTAATTCCACACTATAAATACTACCCCATGCCCTAGCCCTTCATCATTCTGAAAATTCTAGCCAAAATTCTCAAAATTTCTAACTACAAGTGGAGTTAGCAAGTGGTCAACTTCCGGCGAAGAATCGAAGGAATTCCGACGACCCCGCATGTCACGCCCCGCTTCCCAATGTACGGCGAAGAGGACATAGCAGGGATGCGACTTATTTACTCAGAAGTAAACACGTTAAGCGTAAATAAGCAATATAAAAGTAAAGCACAAGAATAATAAGAGATGTAATGAAACAATAACTTTTTATTTATGTTCATTTTTACATACAACTGGAAAGTAAAGTACAATAATGGAAAGCGATGTTTAACAATGGCATATGAACTGAAAGTAAAGTAAGTACAAGTAGAAACTAGAACTCTGGCTCCTCGGTGAAATGATCCAAGTCGTCTTGGCTGGGCTCGATCTCCTACGAGTCGGGTCCTCCAGACAACATTCCAAAGAAAGAAGAACTAGGAATGTTGTCAGCGAACAATCGCTCGATAAGTCCTAAGAGAAAGATATGAATAGATCAAGTAAATGGAATAGGTCTGGTAATTTATCTGTTTTTGTTATACTAACATAGTTGTTTGTAGCTTGGTACAGAATACATCAGGGTATACGAGAGGAGTCCAACTTGCTCCGTGGACTAAGGCATATAGAGTACAAGGCCCATTAAACCCACGGGACAACGGCACGGATATTCATGTTAGGTGTATTATAGTGACCGTCTCATTCCACTTCTAATACATTCCGTACTAATCTATCCCGTTAAACCCCGTAATGCATATTGTATTGATTGTAATGAGTTGTAGTATAAGACATGCGAAACCATGGTATAAGTTGTTCATGTAAACAGTTCAGATGTAAAAGGATAGTCATGTAGTCAAGTTCAAGATATATCCATGGATCGGTCAAGTCATGTTCCATGTTTGTATTGTTCGGTATTCATGTTCAAGTGTTCATGTTTGATATATTGGATTCATGTTGAATTAGATATATGGTTGGATTCATATTTGGATTATATTCAGATTAGACTGAGACTCAGATTGAGTTAGACACTTAAACAGATTTGAGTCCTGAATTAGGTTTAGCAGTTATCAGTAACTGCTGCACATGGACGACAACATTTGTGACTTTTTCCAAGCCAGTAACTATTGATAACCCCGTTTTGGTTTTCTACCTTAAATAGGCAAGCACCCACTTTCTCCGGCTCCTTGAGGCTCAACAGAATTGGTCCCGTTTAAACCTATATTTACTAGGGTCCTTAATGTAAATTAATATAACTTTAGGGCGTTTTATGAAAAAATATTTTTAGTATACTTTCAAAATAAATCTCAAGTATTTATTTATCATATTTAGGATTTTCATGGATGTAATTTTTAAAAGTGAGATATTCTATTGAATAAATATCTAGCTTGAATAATACATGGTATTTTAGTGTAAAGTTGACTTGTATGGATTCTTGATGGTATTTTCATGAAACTTATAATTCTTATATTTTGTTTAGAAAAAACATAAAATTTATTCTATATTTAAAATAGATTTTTTGATAATATTTATATATAATTATTAAAAATAAAATTTATTTATTAAATAGAAAATCATGTTTTCTTAAAAATTGCATTTAATCCATCAAGATTGTATACTCTGTAAGAAGGTCTGCATCTCGCCGGACTAGTCCCGAGGATGTGCAATAACCCGCACCATCCCGATCGGGTTCCCAAAAATGGGTTGTAGAGGTATAATTGCAAGGAATTTAAATAACACAATTTAAAGAATACGGGTTTTGATAGTTTATGATATTTTGATGTAAAAGTCGTATTTGCTACAAAATTGTTGTTCAAGGGAATCGTGCCATGTCAAGATGCGTGTTTATGAGAGGTGGGTCATTACCTCGTGAGATTTTCTAAAGGTAATATAAACAAGAATGATTAAACGATATCATATGTAATTTCATGGTATTTAAGTGTAAAGATTAATAAAAGTTGTACATGAAATTTTAAAATGAAACGTGTTTCTAAATATTAGTTAATATTTAAAAAGCAAAATGTAATAATATGATTAAGTGTTTTTTAAGTGGAAATTGAAATTTAAAAGAGAATAGAATTAAAGGTCGGTATAACTCCACTTACCGACGTGATTTGAAAAGAGATCATTTTAAGTTAAGAAGAGGAGAAGAGAAGTGGGACTTACTAGTTGTTTAGTTTAAGAAAAGAGAGAGGAATAGTTTGAGGTCGTTGAGGCGTCGCGGAGTCGCCGGGAATGTCTCGAATCCTTGCCAGAACTTGACCTAGTGTTAACTCCACTTGTGCTCTTTTTTGACTTAGAAATTTTTGAGAATTTTTAACAAAAGATTTCAGAATGAAGAGGGCTAGGGTATGGGGGTTGTATTTATAGTGTAAAATTAAGGTTTTGAGAGTTGAAGAGAGAATTTAAATGCATTAAAAATTTGGATTAATGTTGAATTTTAATTCTCTAGATAATTGCAGAGAATACAAATAGAACAGGAGTTAAGGGGGTAGGCCAAGAGTCATGTGAACAAAGCACGGGGGCTTTTGCCCACGGGGGGACCGTCGGCGTCGGGTAAAACCCCGATCTAGCCGGCTATTTGTGAGGATGTGGGGCTCTGGATCGATGCCACGTGTCCTAGTCTGTGTTAATAAAATTTTGCATATGTTTGATATTCTGGCTTTTCATTTCTTACGTGTATTGCACGTGTAAACTTTTGGGCTTGCAAAAAGTTTAAAAATAAAAATTCAGAAAAAATATATGTGGCTGATGGGATTCGAACACAGGGGCTATGTCACAGCAGTGTAAGGCTTTACCAATGAGCTACAAGTGTTTTCTTGCTGTTCTTAAACAAATTAAATTTATAACTTGTGCTCAGGCTAGAAACTCTATTCTGTATATTAACTTGAAAAAATTTTGTACAATGAAATTTATGTCGTTACATTCCACCCTCCTTATAAAAATTTCATCCTCGAAATTTACAATTATATAAGGACTAATTTACAAATAAGAAAGGGTATCTTGCACGCATGCCGTCTTCTAATTTCCACGTTGATTCTCCTGGAAAGTCTTTTCTCCACATCACTCGGACTAACTTTACTTCCTTGTTCCTTTGTGACTTTACCTTTCTGTCCAGGATTTCAATGGGTGCTGCTCACAAGATAGATCTGTTTGTACAGTGAGCTCGGAGTGATCAAGGATGTGGCTGGGGTCGTTCACATATCTTCGAAGCTGGGATATGTGGAATACATTGTGCACTCCTTCTAATGAGGGTGGAAGTGCCAAACGATAGGTCACTTCTCCGACTCGTTCGAGTATGTCAAATGGTCCAATAAATCTCGACTGAGCTTACCCCTTTTGCCAAAGCGAATTACTCCACGATTAGGAGAGATCTTAAAGAACACATGATCTCCCGGTTGGAACTCCAGATGTCGGTGCTTTGCAACAGCCCATTGCTTCTGTTGGTGTTGGTCTATTCGCATTCTTTTCTTGATCATGTGAACTATATCCACAGTTGCTACGATCATCTCTGGTCCAAGGAGTTCCCTATCTCCGATGTCTTCCTAACTTAATGGTGAATGACACTTCCTTCTATAGAGAGCTGCAAAGCGTGCTATACCGATACTCACCTGGTAGCTGTTGTTGTATGAAAACTCCACAAGATGTAGGTGATCTTCCCACGATCCTCCAAAATGTAACATACACGCTCTTAGCATATCTTCAAGGATCTGAATCGTTCACTCAGACTGTCCATCTATTTGTGGATGGTAAACTATGTTGAAGTTCAGACTCGTTTCCAAGCTAGCTGGCAGACTCTGCCAAAACTGCGATCGGAATCTGGTGTCACGATCGGAGAAAATACAAACCGATACTCTATGTAATCTCATGATCTCCTGCATGAGTTCATGAGTATCAGAAATAGTACACTATGAAGAGTTAAATCTTACATAGATTCAGACTTACTTCCATACACTTTTTTACTAGTGTCTCAGTAGATTGGTCAACTCGAAATAGGATGAAGTGAGCCGAATTTGTGAATCGATTCACAATAACCCATACCGCATCGTTACCTTTCGTGTTGTGAAGAAGTGCAGTCATGAAATCCATGGTGATGTGTTGCCACTTCCATTTTGGAATAGGTAACGATTGAAGTAAACCGGAAGTCCTGTGATGTTCAGCTTTTACTTGCTGACACACCAAGCATTTTGGCTACGCTTCTGGCTAATTCATGCTTCATTCCATGACACCAGTAATTTTGACGTAGATCTTTGTACATCTTTGTACTACCAGGGTGTACTAAGTACGGAGAGCTGTGATCTTCTTTCATCAACTCTTCCTGAACAGGACCTTATGGTACATACAATCTGCTTCAGTATCTCAAAGATTTGTCTTCATGGATGATGAAGTCTGTTCTAAGTCCACTTTCTACTTGTTCTCTGATCTTTTGCAACTTGGCATCACTTACTTGGGCTGCTATGATCTGATTGACAATAGTAGACTGAACGTGTAAGTTCATCAACCTTGAAGTATTACCTAGCATAACCACTTCTATCTCCATCTTGTGTAATTCTTGTTGAAGCTTCCACTGTGTGGTGAGATTCATTGATAAAGGCTGACGACTAAGTGCATCAGGAACTACATTCACCTTTCCTGGATGATATTGTAAGTTGATGTCGAAGTCCGCCATGAGTTCTAACCATCTTCTCTGCCGCATATTCAACTCATTCTGAGTAAACACATATTTCAGACTCTTGTGGTCCGTGTATATGTCCACATGCTCTCCGAGTAGATAATGGCGCCAAATCTTAAGTGCAAAGATAACGGCCGCAAACTCCAAGTCATGTGTTGGATAATTGCGCTCATGAATCTTCAGCTGTCTTGATGCATAAGCTAAAACTTTTCCCTGCTGGTGTAGAACACAACATAATCCCTTACCGGATGTATCGCAATGCACAACGAATCCTCCAGATTGGTTCGGTATTACAAGAATAGGTGCTGATGTCAACCTTGACTTGAGTTCTACAAAAGCTTGTTCATATGCTTCTGACCACACGAATGATTCATCTTTACGTGTGAGCTTGGTCAGGGGTGTTGCAATCTTTGAAAAGCCTTCTATGAATCTTTGGTAGTATCCTGCTAATCCCAAGAAATTTCAAATTTCCTTCACTGTCTTTGGTGCCGGCCATTCGCTTACTGCTGATACTTTAGCTGGATCCACAGAGATTCCTTTGCCTGAAAAGATATGTCCTAGAAATCCGACTTGATCTAGCTAAAATTCGCACTTGCTGTACTTGGCATAGAGTTGATGTTGTCGCAATGTCTCCAGGACAATTCGCAAATGTTCAACGTGTTCTTTCCGACTTTTTGAATACACCAGGATGTCGTCTATGAAAATAACAACAAATCTGTCTAGGTACTCTCGGAAAGCCTGGTTCATCAGATTCATAAATATGGCTGGTGCATTGGTCACTCCAAATGGCATCACAAGAAACTTATAATGACCATAGCGAGTCCTGAATGTCGTCTTCGAAATATCAGACTCTTTGACCTTCACCTGATGATAACCCGAACAAAGTTCTAATTTTGAGAAAACGCAAGACCTACTTAGCTGATCGAACTGATCTTCGATGCGCAGTAGTGGATACTTGTTCTTTATCATGACTTCGTTCAGAGCTCGGTAGTCTATGCACATTCTGTTTGAACCTTTCTTCTTCTTCACAAGTAAAACTGGAGATCCCCAACTTGAAGTACTGGGAAGAATCCATCCTTTCTTCAGAAGTTCATCCAATTGATTACGGATCTCCTTCAATCCTTCTGGACTTAACCGGTATGGTGCTTTGATCACCGGTTGTGCACCAGGTACTAAGTCAATACTGAATTCAATAGCTCGATCGGGAGGCAAACCTGAGATGTCTTCAGGAAATACGTCTTCGAACTCTCGAACTACCTCTGGCTTGTCTTCTTCCACCTGTATTGTTGCAATCACTGGCTTCCTTGGTTTAACCTTGTAGGTGCTAGGCTCCAGTGTACGGTCTCCACTCTTGAAATAAAAGACCGGATAGTCTGGATTCTCGAACACTACCCTCCTTTGACGACAGTCGATGGTAGCATAGAAAGTTCCTAGCCAGTCTATACCCAAGACTACGTCGATGTTCGGTATGTACAGCACCTTGAAGTCAGCATAAAATTCTCTGCTGCAAATGATTACTAAACATAGGTCGTATCCCATTGTTGCCTTTAGAACGCCATTCTCTGAACTGACATTCCAACTGGATAAGAGTGGTATAACTGGAATCGCATGAGTTCGAACGAACCATTGCGACATAAAGCAATGTGATGCTCCAGTATCGAAGAGTGCTAGTGCAGGAAGTGAGGCTACTAAGATTATACCTAAGTTATGTGGGGTATGTTTAGGTATGAAAAAAGAATATATGGATGTAAACAAGTATTGAATAGATTTGAAAGATGGGAAGTTACCAATGAAGACTTGGCGAGTGGCTTCAGCTTCTTCCACAGTCATTGTGAAAGCCTGACGCCTAGGTACGTTCCTCCTTGATGGGGGAGCATTCCTCTGTCCGTTCCTCTATCCTTGAGATAGGCTCCTTTGTGCATGATGGAACTGACAAGGAGGAGGTGCAGTAGGTCATGAGGAGGTGGAGCTGGGAGAGAAAGTCGAGGAGCAGGTGCCTGGATAGCTGACCGCTACGGATAAGTGATGGCTGGTCTGGAGGCTAGATTTGGATTGAGTCTACGAGGACATGCAACAATGTTGTGAGTGGATGAGCCGCAGACTAAGCACATGCCATTTACATGCCTGCAGTCCATCGCCAAGTGTCCATTCCTCCTGCAGTAGGTGCAAAAGTGTCACGACCCGAAAGTACGGAACATGACCGGCACTTAAACTACGAAACGTCTCGAGACGGACGTAATCTAAGTAAGCCGAAAACCCAGAAATCCAAACCAAGAAAAGTAGTAGAGTGAAGGAAAAACCAATTTAAATCAAGTAGTTTGCAACATACGCCGAAATATGCATTTTAAAATCACAAGTCTTTTCTAAAAATTTCGGCAGAGTTTCCTTTGTAAAAACAGACCCCCAAACGGGTACAAAACCTGATAAAGCATATATAATGAATAAGGGCAACCCCAAGCGGGAGCTAGCTCTTCGTCAATCGACGGTCACAACCACGCAAGCAATAATATACAACGCCGAAGGGTGAGGATCGCAACAGAAAAGGAAACTCAAAACAGCATAAAATCCATAGAAATACAACGCGCGACTCTAAGGTCGAAAGAATAAACATCACCGGTCTCTATCTCTAAAATAAGTACATGTTTGGTTGATGGAGCTTCTAGATACAACAGAATAATTATATACAAAGTATAATGATGGTCACGATGCAAGTGAACCCACCTACTAGCAAATCACCCGGAAATGGAAGTAGTGCCAACAAAACCGTAATGAAACCTGTACGGCAAAACCTGCAAGAAACTGTGGCACAACGGGGGTGAGTTGCCAACTCGTGAGTAGAAAACATCTACGAGCAGAAATCGCATGAATAACGCAATCCTAGGTCATACGATCACTATATATATAATCCTCAAAATGTAAGTCTGAAGCATGAAAGGTGGCAAGGGTAAACATCTAACCCAAGTGTAATCCTATGGGCTCGTGGCAGTGCCTCAGGTAGCAATATATCATATGGATGAGGTATGAATGCATGAAAACAGAATACATGTAAATGAAGAAAATGCTTTCATAACTTAGTGAGATTTCTGTATTTTTGAAAACGAGATATCATAAATGAAATCAGCATAAACAGTGTCTAGTATCGACACAAAACATAAATCCCAATATCTCAATATCTCAGACTCCGGCTATCCGGACTGGCCTATATCATCAAATCTCAGTACCTCAATATCTCAAAATCTCTGTGTCTCAATCTCACTATCTAGGGTGCCGTCAGTCCAAACCGGCCCCTAACATCAATCACAAGACCACAACGATATCCTCCGGATATCCGACGCGTCGGGTAAAATCACCGGTAGGTAGTATTCCCCTGCCAGGCTCAACACCATCATCTGCGACCTTCTCGCCATGGGGTCCCTTACCGGGTCTACCATGTACCCGAGACGGTTCATCCAACTCCTCGAATCGGGTCTCGAAATCCATCAGCAATCATGAAAACTCATAGTGGATGACTCATACATCATGGGAAAACCGCACTTTTCATTTTTAAAAAGAGAGAGAGAAGAAGTTTATATATGTTTTTGCGGTTTTCCCCCAAATCCAGGAAATCTCATGAAAATCTGAATCCAAATCATCAATAGCCCGTAAAACAGTGAATATAGGCATAAAAATCCATGAATGCGACATAACAGTGAATAACAATATGCATGAAGTAGCAGGTAATAACTACAATGACTAAACTAGCATATAAGACAAGTACACTAATATCATGTCAAAACTATTAGCTAACAAGCTATGTCCCCGAAATATTATTCTCTAAAGTGTACGTGACATGGCAATTACCGATGATAATGTGTGTGAGCCGGCAAGTAAGTGTACGTAGAGCATACGCATCATCGGTAATGGCGCTGGTGTCCTAACAGCATGCTATCAATAATGGTATATGAATCACAATATAAGTATGCGATGCGGAGCGAACAGCAATAAAGAGCGGGAGCTGAATCTTAGACACAACGATAACTAATCTGCATTTAATATAAATATAAATCATACAATAGTGCCTTTTGAAATAATACGAATCGCGGTGTTTTGAAAATAAGGGCTACAGTGTTTTTAAGAAAGATACGTTCTTTGAAATTTCCGTAAAATCCCTTGACCTGTCTTTTAAAATACCCACGATTCGTTGGTTTTTGAAATAGGTAGGGATCGAATCTAGTCTAACAACTACACTAAACTATAGGGCTGAGCATACAGGCTAACTGAAGGTAAGGGAACCGCCTAACATCTGAGTCGATACATATATATATATATATATATATATATATATATATATATATACACACTAGTCGGTGATCCCGCCTCAATAATATCACATTCGATACCATATCTATAATCAAACATTCCCAAGTCAAGAGTGCGGATCTATCATCAATATATAGATCGTACGTAAATCCGTCGTACGGCATCCCAAATCTGGGTACGGGTCAATATCACATTCATCATATTATTCATCTGGTATCCTCTTTATCAAAGATCATAATCCGGGGTACTGATCTACGTCTAGTACAATACTGATATCATCAATATAATCATGATCTGACTACTGATCTACAGCCTCATACAAACCGATGTCATCAACACATATTATCATAAAGAAGTATACATCGCCCAATGTGACCTATTATAAATATCCTAACATATCTTATCTCAATCTCGATCATAAGTCAACTATTCTATGTATATCACTATTTACATGGTATCGTCGTCCAAAGATCCGCTATAACATCATGACGTATCTCAAATACGAACCCTGCCATATCACCGATCTCACGGCCTCAAATCAAATCTCATCGACTCATCTCAAATCCCAAGTACTATCCTCAAATCCAGTATATGAACACATAGTCCTATACCCATGTGAACACATAAATATATATTACCATATACGCACATGTGAAAGAAATGATGTATGCAAGTATATGTGTGCGTGTGTGGGTGTGGGTGTAGGTGCAACCACTACTCTAGGGTTTCGCAACTACACTAAACCAATCCAAGAACACCAAAAATCCATCTTTATCATCAATAATCTCAATCAACATATAGAATATATATGTGTGTATACGCATTCGTATACATCACCACGAATTGCGGGGGTGCTATACGCCATCCACCCGACTTCTCCCCGTAGATATAAATCTACTCACCTTTCTTCTCGTGTGCCGATGCCGATGCCGCCATCTTCATCTTCAACGCCTCGACATCACGTAGGGTACCTACAAGGATAACACAATCGCAAAAGAACATGAAAATCACATCGGAAAAACCAAACGGCACACACTACTCTCATAGGTAAAAACCTATAGTCTAGCATGCAAACACGACCAATAACCCTTTGCCGTTGACGTTCAAACGCCACCCGACAGAAACAAATCAACAAATACCAAAACTTGAATTCAAAAACAATGGAAAACAAAAGGCAGCAAATTGAAAACATGTTCCAGATTTTTCTTAAAGTGAAAACAAAGTTCCAAAACAACACTAGGATGATATATAGGGTACATATGACCTACAGAAGAAACCCGGTCCCTACCCCACACCAAGTGGCCGAGTCCCATAAAGGAAAATCCGGCCAGGCCGGCCCTGGGTGCTTCCATGGTGTTCGTCTCGCTACAGGGGGTTCCTAAGGTCTCAAATCGGTCTCTGGACTTGTTTATTTTTCTAGTTTTGGTCGCGGGTCGCACCAGATTTCCCTGCACGCTCTAAACCCTCCCAAAACCGACATGAAAGTTTTTGTTTTCAGTAAACTTGGTTTGTTTCAATTAGATCTGGGTTTCTAACCTCATAGAAGGGTTTAAGGTCATCTCTAAGGTCCAATTGCACTAACGCCACTCAAAATCCCATATAACCTCTTCTAGAAATCTTCCAAGTTCACTAAACCACACAATATCGACATGAAACAAGCATGGATGCATAATGAATTGAAATACTACTCTAAGGGTGCAGAAATTACCTCCTTTGGCAACTCAAGAAAATTCTTGAGTTGCTCAAAGTCCTCAAAATCCTCTCTTTCTTGATCCAATGTGTTCCTCTCGAGCTTGTGAACGATTTTTGTGAAGTGGGAATGGGGTTTTGGGGTGGTATTCATGGTGTATTGGGCTTGAAAATGGAGGAGGAAGAGGGAGGAGCAGGAGCAGCAGCAACTCAAAGGGAAGAGGGGAGAGAAAATGGGTTGAGGAATGATGGAGGAATGGTTCACAACAAGGGGTTGACTCTCCCTCACCTACTCTTTCTCTCTCTTAATCATTCCTTACTTTTTCTTTTCTTTTCCTTTCCTTTTATTTCCTTCTCCTTACAATAGTAAACCCAAAACAAACCATGCACCCAAAACATGTAAGAAAATGTAACAAGTGTGGGAAAATGATATGTGCATGTTTTGTGCAAAAATGCTAAAAATCCGGTTAGCGATTTTTAATCGCGATTAGCACTAAATTAGTGTCAAATAATTCATAAAAACTTAAAAATTGCATAATTCCACAAAACACCCCTTTTTAAATAATTTCAATAATTTTCCAAATTTCCCCCCATTTATCGGTATTTAATTATACCGCAATATTAAAATATTCATTAAAAATTAATATTAAATTATGAAAATTCCCAAAAATAATATTTTTTTTTGAAATGTTACAATCTTCCCCCCTTAAAGAAATTTGGATCCCGAATTTAAATTTAAACCCCCAAATTCTAAAACATTTCAAATGAAATTCCAAGTCGTCGGGGCTCTGAAATCATCAATACATAAAACGCATCATAGCGCAATGCATGCGCATGAGTAATGAACAGATAACTCAAAATCAAAACTCCGTCAAGAGTCCCGCAATCATCGGAGTCAAGGTAAAGACACGAATGCCGAATCCAAAGCAAAACCAATATGATATAACTCGAAACTATACATGTAAATATCTAAAGGAAATGCATGCCAAATCTTTTAAAGTTGCTGTGCAATGCGCATAACACTGCACAGTGGCGGACGTCTCTTATAAGAAAATAGCCATATACGTATATATCCTTTGTTTAATATGTACGTTCCGCCGTTTTGGAAACAATTTAGAAGGGTTTCCTTATTTTAAAACGTTTCGTGTCATAACAGACACGTAGGTAAATACTGAGACTATAGCTCGCTTTTTGGAAATCCCTTCTATAACTATCAATGCATGCAAAATATATTCAGGTACTGTCCTCTGGCTAGTCCTGCTCAGTACGAAAACAATTATAAACATCATAAAAACGTACTGCTCCATAAGAAATCAATCCCAAAATATGCCCATGAATACTACGCGCGTCTGGTGCACACGGAAATCAAAATCCATATATGTGCCATACATGGGCACAGAAACAATATCTAGGTGCAACGGGTGTGCACACAACATCTGTCATAGGCAACGTGTGTGCCTGATAGCAAAATCAGGTGCATCTGACATGCACGAAGAATATCGATTTAGTGCATCTGGTGTGCACCAAAATCGTATCTCATAACATGCGCCCAACATGCGCGAAAATCCAAATCAGGTGCATCCATCATGCACGAAATCATGAAATCCAATATCAAGCGCCGAACATGCGCAAAATCCAATCCGGTGCACAAAACAAATATCGAGCATCACCATCGAAATCGAAGTCCGGTGCATCTAAGTGCACAAAATGCGTATCACTGCACTGCAAGCATATGTGAACTATACCGAGTGCAAAAACCAAATCGTGTGCGTACATATACACAAAATCAACTCACTGTATGAAACCCATAAAATCATAAACATGAGAAACCAAGGCACGAAAACGATAACAAGTGCAACAACTGTGCAAAAGTTGTAAATACTCAGTAGGTGCAACCATCGTACACGAAAGCAATTATCATGAAACTCAATCATCTAAATCAATCATGCGAATAAATTGCTCAAAATACCGAAATCAAGTATGGCGGAATAGTCCCGCTCAAGCACATCCTCCAAGAATCTCTGGCCAACTGTCGTAGTCACTCATAGCATGTCTCGTCGACGATCCTGAACTCTGGCCTGCTGGTGTGCGTAACATGACCACTCCTGGGTCCAAGTCTTCTCGTAATTTATTCCAGAAAGGTCCTGTCGATGTCTCTCCCAAATCTCATCCCTGCCGAACTGTCCGGAAGTCATCGTCCTTTACTATATCTGTTTCTTGTTCCGGAAAGGCTGCATACTCATCGCGACTCCTTCTGGAAGGTATATCCAAGTACAATTCCTCGGCATGCGTACCGCATCACTGATGTCGGCGGAGTGGAACGTCATCTCATCCAGATCTGGTACGAACCTCTTACTCCACTTTTCTCTAATGTCGACTGCTTCGGACTCGTCTCGTCGTGGCTGCATGGACTGAGCTCCAACGGCTATCCCCGTATCTGGAGTCTTCCAAGAAATGCATCTCACCACCTAGCATCCGAATGAAGTCGAACCATCCGATCGATTCGTCAAAACCTCATAATCCCCCAAGAGCTCAACATCTTGGGTACAGTTTAATAGTACCGAGTACATACCACAGCATCGGTGGTCCAGCCGTAGAAGGGAAAACCCAAGCCTCACTAATGGCGCCACGGAACTGCCGCAAACCCTAAGGTTCAAAGGCTTTCACACGGTCATTATGTCGAGTTTGTTAGTTGTATGTATGCCCTAGAGGCCAGTATTGTACAGATGATGTATATTATATTGGATGCTTGGACATATATAGAGAGGACTTTCTTGCTCGATATGATAGTATGTTATCTGGTTGCTCTTTATCTTAACATGTATACTTGTCTCTTGATACTGTCTTATAGTTACATGTTGGTAAAGCCCTTAGGATGTGTACTTGACTACCTGGACTATGATGCAGATCATACTAGTGGGGCTATGGTAGTCCATAAGTACATCCTTTAATGTTCCTAGTCGTAGGTGTATCGAGACAGGGCATCGATATACCAGAGTAGACTAGCGTATACGCTTCTCGACCCATGAGATGGGCGATGGATGATCCCATATCCATTGGTGTTTGACATCAGAGATGATATACGGGTGCTCAGTGGAGACTGGGTACACTGGACGGACTCGCCGAGAACTCCCAGATGGTATTATACCTCACGTCAGATGGCAGTTCTCTGGTGACACTTGTGCAGGTTAGTTTATAGACCCGAGATCGTCATAGAGTCTTGTATGATTCCCACTGTGCTTTGATTTCCACCTTACCACGTCCAAGAGGGCGTGCAAAACGGTGGTTTTTGGGTACAGTCCTGAGTCACATGGAGGCAATGAGCGATAGGAGGGGTTTCGTCTCTCCTGGTATTGGGGGTTGATATTGCGCTGTGCTCGATTGGCCATAACAGGAAAGTCCCTGGCCAGGGATGATATAGAGATTTACTGGTAAGTGTTACCAGTAGTTTCTCGACCCGTTATAAGCCTCACATCGGCACGACTTATCGGTTATTGGGGTCTGACGTTTAGCACCCCTAGACTTGATATGCGACATATCAGACGAGGAGACCGGACTGTAAGGGAAGTGTTACTGGCAGGCTTTTACAGGAGTTGGAGTGGGCTTGCTTGCTGATCTTATGATCGCTCAATACCCGGGTGGCCGTTACGTCCGCTAGAACCGCTGACAGCTTGTGGGTGCTTGATGTGATCATCACCTACTGCCGGCGTATTGACGAGTTTTTAGAGTCCTACATAGAGGTTTTACTGGCTCAGGCAAACGAAATAGGAGCGCATATGTGATATGTGCGGGATCGAGAATAATGCGTGTATTTGATACCGTATTCTATTCTCGCGACTTTTTGTATCGGTCGGTTATATGTGATATAACCGGATTATCGAATCAAGTGTTGATTCGATAAGACGATGTATTGGATGTTAGTCAGTTATATGAGATATAACCGGATTATTAAGTCAGATGTTGATTTAATAATTTAGTGTATAATTGTATATTTGATATACTAATTTACATTAACTAACATTTGTTCACTTAAGGATTTTTCTTACATGTGCACAACTTTAATATATATGAGATATATATTAAAAATGTGTTTTTTTCTTTTATGTATCATGGTTGTTGATACACATGACATGGGTGTATAAGACATACACCATTCTAATTTTAGTGGAGGGGTTTTTATATTTAAAGTAAATCTAAATTGGTTGAAATTTGTTAAGTGCATGAAGCTTGTAGAAGCTTTTAGTGCTTTGACAAATTCAACTCAATTTGTTTTACTTAAGATATTTAGTTAACCCAACCATTAGGATTAGCCATAGTTATGTCTCTACATGAGTTAGTATATGATACTCACTCACCCATGGTTAGTTCACTCACTTGATCATTATCATCATCCTTTTCTTCTATTCATCTTCTTCTTCTTTGAGAAAAGAGAAAAGTCTTGCTAGGGTTTTAAAAAGAGAGTGAAACTTTGTGAGAAATAAAATTCTAAAGAGAACCCACTTTCTATTTCTCCATCCTCTACTAGACTAGCACTTTAGTTTAGGGTGTTTGCTTCACTAATTCTCTAGTTAGTGAAGTAGTAGCTTGAGTCGGTATTCCCTCGACGTAGATCATATTCGGCCTCGAAGACTTCAAGCAAGGATGCATCTTTCGCCTCGTGAAGCCATGCAAGAGCCCGGGATAACCATGATCGCAGCGAAGGGACTACGACAAGGAGCATTAGAAGTGAAGGACCGATCTACAAAGGTTGTATTTCGTATTCACTTAGTAGTAAATGTCTTTTACTTGCATGTGATAGCCTAATAGTCTAGCCAAGATCTTGTTTAGGGTTGTTAGGCACGGATAAAATTTGAAACGGGCATGGTTGATGCCTTGTAGAACCTTATTAGAATGCCTAGTAAACCTACAGAGTTAGGGTTTCATTCTTCTAGATGGTCCATAGAATTGCCTGTGTGTCTTTCCGAATACTTTAAACTTAGAATAATACGTTTCTGACATTCGATCGCCTCTATCGACCCTCAACGTATCCGCGTGAAGTCGTCTCTAGCTGGAATCAATCTATCTGATGATCTCGCATCGTGGTAGGCGAACGAACCACATGTCCTAGTCATTCATCCTCGGTGACTAGCGATCTTCTATCATCTCTTAGTACAACTCGTACTGCAATAGCTCCAACCTCTGGGGTGAAATGCTCTAAGTCGACTTGGCTGGGCTCGATCTCCTTAGAGTCGGGTCCTCCTGACAACATTTTAATGAAAGAAGAAATGGGAATGTCTTCAGCGAACAATCCCTCGGTAAGTCCCAAGAGAGAGATATGAATACATCAAGTAAATGAAATAGGTCTGGAAATTTATCTATTTTTGTTATACTAACTTAGTTGTTTGTAATTTGGTACAGAATACATCAGTGTATACGAGAGGAGTCCAACTTGCTCCGTGGACTAAGGCATATGGAGTACAAGGCCCCGTTAAACCTACGGGACAACGGCACAGATATTCTGGTTAGGTGTATTATAGTGACCATCTCATTCCACTTCTAAAACATTCCGTACCAATCTACCCCGTTAAACCCCGTAATGCATATTGTATTGATTGTAATGAGTTGTAGTATAAGACTTTCGAAACCATGGTATAAGTTGCTTATGTAAACAGTTCAGATGTAAAGGATAGTCATGTAGTCAAGTTCAAGATATATCCATGGATCGGTCAAGGCAAGTCGTGTTGCATGTTCGTATTGTTCGGTATTTTTTCATCAAAGAAAACTGCATTTTAATACCGCTCATTCATTATCAATTTTGTTATATATCGGTACTATTAACTAGTGTCTGCTCAGTAAATACAGATTACAGGTATTCATGACAAAATACTGGAAAATATACTCAAAATCACAGATATGACATTTGTGAGCCGACACTGCAATCAGAACAGAAAACCGATCGATATCTAAAGAGTTTTTTTGCAACAATAAAATGTATACAACTTTTGTCACGACCCGAAAGAGCACGTGACTGGCCCTTGAACCATATGAAGCCTATAGGACTCCATCTGATCCAAGTAAGCCAAAAGCCCAGAAATCTAAAACCATTTTTAAGAATAAGTAAAGAACTGGTTTTAAAGAAGTGAAGAAAAACGTGTTTGAAATCAAGGTTTTTAAATAACTAAGCCGAATATGCATTTTAAAAGTGTACAGTCTTTTCTAAAAATTTCGGCAGAGTTTCTTTTGTAAAACTGGCCCCGAATGGGGTAAAACAAGAATAACAATATATATGCAATGATAATGGCATCCCCAAGCGGGAGCTAGCTCTTCGTCAATCGACGGTCACAACCACACAATGATATAATATACAACGCCAAGTGGCGAGGATCAAATCCAAAAGAAAGCTCAAAAGCAACAAGAAACCGCAATACTACTAAGCGCGACTCTAAGGTCGAAATATACAACACTAAAGTCTAGGTCTGAAACAATATACAAGTTTTGGTTGATGGACAATTTCTAGATACAAAGAAATAAATAAACACAATGGTGGTTCTTGATGCGAAAGAATCCACCTACCAAAGCAAATCACCCGCAAGAAGGTAGTGTGCCAGAAATACCGCAAAGAAACCTGTACGGCAGAACCTGCAAGAACTGTGGCACAACGGGGGTGAGTTGCCAACTCGTGAATAGAAACATCTACAAACAGAAACCGAATGCAAGACATAAACCTAAGTCAATACGATCAGTATATAAAATCCTCAATATACAACATGCAGCCTATAGCAAGGCTAGGGTAAATATCTAACCCGAGTACAATCTCCTGTGTCTGTGCCAGTGCCTCAGATAACAATATAGCATATGAATGAGATATGAATGCGAGAAAACAGAATACATTTACATGAAGCAACTGTTTTCATACTTTAGTGAGATTTCCCCTGTATTTTTAAAACTAAGGTACCACAATGAAATCAGTATAAAACTGTGCCTAGCATCGGCACAAACGAAATCCCAATATCCTGATATCTAAAAGTCTCAACCACAATATCTAGGGCGCCGTCAGTCCAGACCGGCCCCTACCATCCATCTAAAGACCACGACGGTATCCTCCGGATATCCGACGCGTCGGGTAAAATCACCGGTAGGTAGTGCTCCCCTGCCAGGCTCACATCGTCATCACCACGCGCTTCTTGCCCCGGGGTACCTTACCGGGTCCACCATGTACCCGAAACGGTTCATCCGTCTCCTCGAATCGGGTTTCCAAATCCATCAGCAAACTCATGGTGGACGACTCATACATCATGGGAAAACCGCACTTTTTATTTTAAAAGAGAGAATATGATTATTTGTGTTTTTGCGGTTTTCCTGCAAATCCAGAAAATCTCATAGAAATCCAAATCCAAACTTCAATAGCATGCAAAATAGGGAATATATGCATGAGAATCCATGAATGCGGCATAACGATGAATAACAGTATGCAGGAAGTAGCAGGTATTACTACAATGTCTAAACTACTAGCTAAAAGGCTATGTCAAGCAATAATATACTTTCTAAGGTGTACGTGACATGGCAATTACCGATGAAGATGTGTGTGAGCCGGCAAGTAAGTGTACGTGGTACATACGCATCATCGGTAATGGTGCTGGTGTCCTATCAGCATGATATTAATACTGGAGTATGAAACATAGTATAAAAATGCGATGCAAAACGAACCACAAAAGGGAGTGGGAGCTGAAACTAGACGTAACCAAAACTTATCTGCATTAATCTAACATAAGTCCTACAATTGGTGCCCTTTGAAATAACACGAATCATGGGGTTTTGAAAATAGGGGCTACGGTGTTTTTATGAAAAGGTACGTCGTTTTTGAAATATCCGTAGATTCCCTTGAGCTGTCTTTAAAAATACCCACGATTCGTCAGTTTTTTTTGAAATAGGTAAGAAGTCAAATCTACTCTAACAACTACACTAACTATACGGCTGAACTAACAAGCTGAACTATAGGTAAGGAAACCGCCTAACATCTGAGTCGATATATATATATAGATATATAGTCGGTGATCCCGCCTCAATGTCATATCGTAAGATATCCTCGAGTTATGAGTGCGGATGTATCATCAATATCGGCTCGTACGGTAAATCATCGTACGGCATCCCCAATAGCTGGGTAGGGTTCAACATCTCACTGTCTCATCACAAAATAGGCATCACTATCATCAGATCCAAAGTCTGGGGTACTACCCTATGTCTAGTACAATCGATACCATCAATGAAGTATGCATGCGGGGGTAAACACATATCCCAAGCCCGCAAGAAACACAAGTCATATCCCACATATGAATCGTATCACATCACCGATCTCACGGCATAAGCCCACACCATCGACTCATCTCCAAAGTCATCCCATATCATCAAACACAGTGCAAGTATAAGGAACACACAAGTGTATACGTGTGGGTGCAAATCTATCCTATGGTTCGCAACTAGGAGCTATGCTGGTTATTTCTACCCCTAACTAACCATAACACACTATAACTATCCAACACATAAATATACTACATACTACTAATTACGGACTGCGGGGGTGCTATACGCCATCCACCCGACTTCCCCCTGTAGATATAATCTACTCACCTGAATCCTGCGTGTCGGTGTCGATGTCACCGTCATCTTCCGCATCGCCTCAGATCGTCGCGGTGTACCTACACATATCACACGTATCGCATCGCATCAAAACCAAATCAACACTTGAAACGACACACTAAATCCAAAACGATACGCTAAAACCAACACGATACGCCAAAAGGCTTATAGGTTAGAACCTACGGTTAGCCTTCGCAAAACAACCCGAAATTACTCGATGCAGTCGTACAAACGTCACACGATCGAGATAACGTACAAATACCAAAATGTGGAAATCAAAATACGTAACACCAAATACTGAAAGTAAGGCAGCAACCCAAGAAAACGATCCCAGATTTCATCTCAGGCCAAATCAGGGCAAATAAACAACTCTAGGGTGCTATATATGATGTATTTGAGCTACTGGACCAACCCCGAAGCATTCCCTCACCACTTGGCCGGCCACAACCCTCCCAAAACCGGCCTCGCCGGCCCCCCTATGCCCAATGGGGTCCGTTTGGTCAGGGTGGCCTCCTATGGTCTCAATTTGGTCCCTGGTATTGTTAATTTTCCCTGAAAAAGTCCCAGTGTGTTCCAGATTTTCCTGCAAGTTCCAGGTTCACAAAAACCGACATGGAAGTCCCGTAATTCCGTATTTTTAGTTTTCCAGTGGGATTGGTCTGGTTTTCTAGTCCATATAGGGTCTAAGGTCACCTTCTAAGCTCAATTGCAAAGTCACAACTCAACTTTTCCCTTACCCTCACTAGTTTGGTCCAAAGTGCACAAAATCACACGATATCGATATGAAACTTGAATTAAACCTTAAATACAATAATTAACACTCTAATTGAGAAGAAATTACCTCACATGAACCTCAAGAATCTTCCCACAGCACCAAAACAGCAACTTTCCTAGTCCATCTTGTAGATCTCGGGCTCGTGCACACTTTTAATGAAACGGACCTAGGGTTTTGGGGTTGTTTTTGAGATGTTTTTAGGCTTTGAAGAGGGGAGGGAGATGAGGAAGGGGCAGCAGCAGTAGGAGGAAGAAGAGGGAGAGAAATGAGGAATGAAGGGGTATGGCTAAGGGTATAAGTCAAAGTCCACCTCTCTCTCTCACCTACCCTCATTTTCTTTTCTTTTCTCTTTTCTTTTCCTTTTAATCCTTAAACCAAACCTTCTCACCTCAATAGTGAACACAAAAAAGAAATCCATGGCTAGAAAAATGCACAAGTGTAGAAAATGTGATATGTGCAAGTTTTGCACAAAACTGCCGAAAAACCCGATTAGCGATTTTAATCGCGATTAGCACTAAATTAGTGTCAAAATGATCACAACAACTTAAAAATGTCATAATTCCAATAATTAACCCATTTTAGAATTTTCCATAATTTTTCTCCATTTATTTGCATTAATTATTAATTTAATATTAAAATAATCAATAAAATAATATTAAATCTTAAAAATTCCCAAAATTAATATTTTATATTTTTGAAAATGTTACAATCTACCCCCCTTATAGAAATTCGGTCCCCGAATTTAAATTTAAAACCCCAAGTACTAAAACATTTCGATACAAATCCCAAGTCGTCGGGGCTCCGAAATCATCAACACATAGAACGTCACAGCGCAATGCATGCGCAAAGGTACTGAGCAGATAACTCAAAAACAACGCTCCATCAAGCATCCCGCAATCATCGGAGTCAGGGTAAAAACACAATGTCAAATCCAATACAAAATCGATATGATATGGATCAGAACTACACATGTAGACATCCAATCTATACATGTAAATAGCTGATGCAAAAGCATGCCAAATCTTTTTAAGTCGCTGTGCGATGCACCTAACACTGCACAGTGGCGGACGTTTTTCATAAGAAAATAACCATATAGGTATATATATATCTTTTGTTTAATAAGCACGTTCTGCCATTTTGAAAACGATCAGAAGGGTTCCCTTGTTTTTAAAACGTTTCGTGTCATATCGGACACGTAAGTATATACTGAGACTATAGCTCGCTCTTTGGAAATCCCTTCAACTATCAATGCATGCAAAATATATCCAGGTACCGTCCACTGACTAGTCCTGCTCAGTATGAAAACAAATATCCGAAATCATAAAAGTGCACTGCTCCAAAAGGAATAAATCCCAAAAATGCACATAACACAATCCTGTGCGTATGGTGCGCACGGAAATCAAAAATCCATCTATGTGCTAAATAGGTGCACAAAACAACATCTAAGTGCAACGGGTGTGCACGAAGCATCTGTCGTAGGCAACGTGTATGCCGGACAGCCACAAATCCGGTGCATCTGACATGCACGAAGAAATCTCGATTTAGTGCATCGGGTGTGCACCCAAATCGTATCTCAAAACATGCGCCCAACATCCGCAAAATTCCAAATCGGTGCATCCATCGTGCACGAATGAAAATCTAAACCCTGCGCACTCAACATGCACGGAATCACGAAATCCAACAGCAAACGCCGAACATGCGCAAGTCACATCAAAAGCACGGAGTGCAAAAGCCAACCATCAATATCAGGGTCAAAATCAACGATATAATGCGGCTCAAACCAAAATCAAGGGTACCGCAAAGGAAAATCCCACAACCGTGTGCATCAGCGTGCACAAATCCCATCATAATACCAAAATGCGTGAAAACTATGCTGGAAGCATAAATCAAATCACCGGCATATAATAGGCACGAAATCACAATCAATACCTCAAGAATAATAATGATGCGCCTGGTATAAATGCCCAATAAGTGCAACCATGGTGCTCGAAAACAAAAATCATAGAACTCAGCCATCAAAACCAATCATGCAAATAGATCGCCAAAATACTGAAAACCCAAACTGACAGATACGTGATAATCGAATCACAAAATCACAAATCATAAATACCGTCATCGGTAGTCCCTCCTTCGAGGTCGAGAAGGAGTCGGTGCATCCACTACTAGCAGCGCAGGATATTTACTTGCCTCTTACTCACGGTCTGGCGTCCTCTGACTCTGGGTCCTTATCTTCTCTGCGGATTACCAATCTCACAGTCAATCGGCTCATCGGCTCTGTCAGGTGGCTAACGGGGACGATTCCGTTCTGGCACTTCTCTGGTCATCTCTCGATCAATCCTCATGACCACTCGTAAGGCAGCATATCACTGACGTCGGCCTCTGGCTCTCTGAATGCACGTCACACATCTGATCCTGGGTGCAAACATCACTGCAGCAATATCCTGGAAGGAATCCTGCTCAAGGTCTCTTCCAATCATGCCTATGCCGATCTGTACAGAGGCTAGCTCTCCTGCATAACCTCTTCTCGCTCAAAGGGCATCTGTGTCCTCAGCACAACATTTCTCGGAAACCGGTCGCATCCCAACGTCTCTGTAAGCATATCAGGTCTCTAGTCTCGACGGGAAGCAATGACAGCTCGTCAGTGTCTCGCACGAACCTCTTGTTCCGCTTGTCTGTATCATCGTCCATTTCAACATCGTGTCTCTATCTGCGCACTGCAATGCCTTCGGCTACGGTCCATCCGAAGTCCCTCACGCGGACTCGAAATCACACTCGGTATCTTCCTCACTCAGTAGAAGATATCTAGCCGAACACGTCCTCAGCGTGCACGTCACATCTCTGATGTCAGCGGAGTAGAACGTCATCTCATCGAAATCTCGTGCGAACTCTTTACTCCACCTTGCTCACATATCGACTGATCCGGACTCGTCTCATCGTGGCTACACGAACTGCGCTCCGACGGCTATGCTCGCACCTGGAGTCTCCCAAGCAGTGTCCCATCACGATATCCGAAAGATGTCGAATCATCCGATCGACTCGTCAGAACCTCATAATCCCCCAAGAGCTCACATCTCGGGTACAGTTCAATAGTATCGAGTACATGCCACAGCGTCGGTGGTCCAGCCGTAGAAGGGCAAACCCAAGCCTCACTAATGGCGCCGCGGAACCGCCGTAAACCCTAAGGTTCGAAGGCTGTCACACGGTCATTAAGTCGAGTTAGGGTTTCATTCTTCTAGAGGGTCCATAGAATCACCTGCATGTCTTTCCGTATACTTTAAACTTGGAAAATGGGCTCCTGACATTCGATCGTCTCTATCGACTCTCAACGAACCTGCGTGAAGTCGTCTCTAGCTGGAAACAATCTATCTGATGACCTCGCATCGGTAAACGAATGAACCACTTGCCCTAGTCATTCATCCTCAGGTGACTAGCGAATCGCTATCATCTCTCTAAGTATATGCTCACGCTGCAGTAGCTCCAACCATCTGGGCGACATCTCGTTATTTGCAGCAGCAACTGGCTCATTCGCCTGTACGCCGAACATCGCCTCAATCCTCCAGGAAAGGCAATACATAGGCGGTCATCTCTGAGTCGGTCCGCTCTAGATCCGAGTAAGACTCTTCACGCTGGAACTCTTCAACTCATCTGGGTCCGCTCCGGCACAAAATCGGACGAATCACCTTCGTCTCTCAATCGGGTAGACTAGCTATCATCTGTCTCATATCTACCTGAAAGCTCCGTCAATCTCAGCTCGTAAGCTTCGGAAGCGACATCCTGTCAAACTCAGCAACAGCTGGTCCATCTGTCTGCACGGTAGGCGATATCACAATCTCTGAGGTATGCTGTACATCAACAGTTCTCTCTCAACTGGCAGCTCTAACAATGGCCCGATCATCCGGTGCAAGACCAAGCACTCGCCTCCACTAGAGGTCACAATCACCAACACTAACTCGAGACGTTCCCATGTCACCAAAAAACACAACGGTCGGCCCTCGTACCAAACGAGCTCACACCGGCCGTAACCCTAGCAACAGCCCAAACTGCGCTCAAACATGGCGACAGGAACCTCAATCGAGTATCAAAGAGAGCACATCAATGGCAAGAAAGGGAAACAACAGATCCAAAGTGGATACATGATCATAGGAAGGAACAACATCAATAAGGGTATGATCATGAAACTAGTAGACTCGGAAATCTCAAATGGATGTATGATCCTGGATATAAGGAGAACCACTGATCTCGAAAAATATGCACAGCCTAAGGTTCCTTAAGCGGAGTGGCGTGTCGTAAGTATGCCGCGGAACATACCAACGGTACGTCACTCTACTTTAGTCACCTATTCCATCAACCAAGGGTCATCCTAATACGACGAAAGTTCGGGTCGAATACCCCCTCGACCAAGCCTAAGTTCCGTAAGGTCAAGCCTAAGTTCCGTATGTATAAATAAACGCCCTAGGCTCCACATAGTCAAACTTAGACTCGAACCAAGGTCAACCTAGCGCTCTGATACCAACTTTGTCACGACCCGAAAGAGCACGTGACTGGCCCTTGAACCATATGAAGCCTATAGGACTCCATCTGATCCAAGTAAGCCAAAAGCCCAGAAATCTAAAACCATTTTTAAGAATAAGTAAAGAACTGGTTTTAAAGAAGTGAAGAAAAACGTGTTTGAAATCAAGGTTTTTAAATAATAAGCCGAATATGCATTTTAAAAGTGTACAGTCTTTTCTAAAAATTTCGGCAGAGTTTCTTTTGTAAAACTGGCCCCGAATGGGGTAAAACAAGAATAACAATATATATGCAATGATAATGGCATCCCCAAGCGGGAGCTAGCTCTTCGTCAATCGACGGTCACAACCACACAATGATATAATATACAACGCCAAGTGGCGAGGATCAAATCCAAAAGAAAGCTCAAAAGCAACAAGAAACCGCAATACTACTAAGTGCGACTCTAAGGTCGAAATATACAACACTAAAGTCTAGGTCTGAAACAATATACAAGTTTTGGTTGATGGACAATTTCTAGATACAAAGAAATAAATAAACACAATGGTGGTTCTTGATGCGAAAGAATCCACCTACCAAAGCAAATCACGCGCAAGAAGGTAGTGTGCCAGAAATACCGCAAAGAAACCTGTACGGCAGAACCTGCAAGAACTGTGGCACAACGGGGGTGAGTTGCCAACTCGTGAATAGAAACATCTACAAGCAGAAACCGAATGCAAGACATAAACCTAAGTCAATACGATCAGTATATAAAATCCTCAATATACAACATGCAGCCTATAGCAAGGCTAGGGTAAATATCTAACCCGAGTACAATCTCCTGTGTCTGTGTCAGTGCCTCAGATAACAATATAGCATATGAATGAGATATGAATGCGAGAAAACAGAATACATTTACATGAAGCAACTGTTTTCATACTTTAGTGAGATTTCCCCTGTATTTTTAAAACTAAGGTACCACAATGAAATCAGCATAAAACTGTGCCTAGCATCGGCACAAACGAAATCCCAATATCCTGATATCTCAAAGTCTCAACCACAATATCTAGGGCGCCGTCATTTCAGACCGGCCCCTACCATCCATCTCAAGACCACGACGGTATCCTCCGGATATCCGACGCGTCGGGTAAAATCACCGGTAGGTAGTGCTCCCCTGCCAGGCTCACATCGTCATCACCACGCGCTTCTTGCCCCGGGGTACCTTACCGGGTCCACCATGTACCCGAAACGGTTCATCCGTCTCCTCGAATCGGGTTTCCAAATCCATCAGCAAACTCATGGTGAACAACTCATACATCATGGGAAAACCGCACTTTTTATTTTAAAAGAGAGAATATGATTATTTGTGTTTTTGCGGTTTTCCTGCAAATCCAGAAAATCTCATAGAAATCCAAATCCAAACTTCAATAGCATGCAAAATAGGGAATATATGCATGAGAATCCAAGAATGCGGCATAACGATGAATAACAGTATGCAGGAAGTAGCAGGTATTACTACAATGTCTAAACTACTAGCTAAAAGGCTATGTCAAGCAATAATATACTTTCTAAGGTGTACGTGACATGGCAATTACCGATGAAGATGTGTGTGAGCCGGCAAGTAAGTGTACGTGGTACATACGCATCATCGGTAATGGTGCTGGTGTCCTATCAGCATGATATTAATACTGGAGTATGAAACATAGTATAAAAATGCGATGCGAAACGAACCACAAAAGGGAGTGGGAGCTGAAACTAGACGTAACCAAAACTTATCTGCATTAATCTAACATAAGTCCTATAATTGGTGCCCTTTGAAATAACACGAATCATGGGGTTTTGAAAATAGGGGCTACGGTGTTTTTATGAAAAGGTACGTCGTTTTTGAAATATCCGTAGATTCCCTTGAGCTGTCTTTAAAAATACCCACGATTCGTCAGTTTTTTTTGAAATAGGTAAGAAGTCAAATCTACTCTAACAACTACACAAACTATACGGCTGAACTAACAAGCTGAACTATAGGTAAGGAAACCGCCTAACATCTGAGTCGATATATATATATAGATATATAGTCGGTGATCCCGCCTCAATGTCATATCGTAAGATATCCTCGAGTTATGAGTGCGGATGTATCATCAATATCGGCTCGTACGGTAAATCATCGTACGGCATCCCCAATAGCTGGGTAGGGTTCAACATCTCACTGTCTCATCACAAAATAGGCATCACTATCATCAGATCCAAAGTCTGGGGTACTACCCTATGTCTAGTACAATCGATACCATCAATGAAGTATGCATGCGGGGGTAAACACATATCCTAAGCCCGCAAGAAACACAAGTCATATCCCACATATGAATCGTATCACATCACCGATCTCACGGCACAAGCCCACACCATCGACTCATCTCCAAAGTCATCCCATATCATCAAACACAGTGCAAGTATAAGGAACACACAAGTGTATACGTGTGGGTGCAAATCTATCCTAGTTCGCAACTAGGAGCTATGCTGGTTATTTCTACCCCTAACTAACCATAACACACTATAACTATCCAACACATAAATATACTACATACTACTAATTACGGACTGCGGGGGTGCTATACGCCATCCACCCGACTTCTCCCTGTAGATATAATCTACTCACCTGAATCCAGCGTGTCGGTGTCGATGTCACCGTCATCTTCCGCATCGCCTCAGATCGTCGCGGTGTACCTACACATATCACACGTATCGCATCGCATCAAAACCAAATCAACACTTGAAACGACACACTAAATCCAAAACGATACGCTAAAACCAACACGATACGCCAAAAGGCTTATAGGTTAGAACCTACGGTTAGCCTTCGCAAAACAACCCGAAATCACTCGATGCAGTCGTACAAACGTCACACGATCGAGATAACGTACAAATACCAAAATGTGGAAATCAAAATACGTAACACCAAATACTGAAAGTAAGGCAGCAACCCAAGAAAACGATCCCAGATTTCATCTCAGGCCAAATCAGGGCAAATAAACAACTCTAGGGTGCTATATATGATGTATTTGAGCTACTGGACCAACCCCGAAGCATTCCCTCACCACTTGGCCGGCCACAACCCTCCCAAAACAGGCCTCGCCGGCCCCCCTATGCCCAATGGGGTCCGTTTGGTCAGGGTGGCCTCCTATGGTCTCAATTTGGTCCCTGGTATTGTTAATTTTCCCTGAAAAAGTCCCAGTGTGTTCCAGATTTTCCTGCAAGTTCCAGGTTCACAAAAACCGACATGGAAGTCCCGTAATTCCGTATTTTTAGTTTTCCAGTGGGATTGGTCTGGTTTTCTAGTCCATATAGGGTCTAAGGTCACCTTCTAAGCTCAATTGCAAAGTCACAACTCAACTTTTCCCTTACCCTCACTAGTTTGGTCCAAAGTGCACAAAATCACACGATATCGATATGAAACTTGAATTAAACCGTAAATACAATAATTAACACTCTAATTGAGAAGAAATTACCTCACATGAATCTCAAGAATCTTCCCACAGCACCAAAACAGCAACTTTCCTAGTCCATCTTGTAGATCTCGGGCTCGTGCACACTTTTAATGAAACGGACCTAGGGTTTTGGGGTTGTTTTTGAGATGTTTTTAGGCTTTGAAGAGGGGAGGGAGATGAGGAAGGGGCAGCAGCAGTAGGAGGAAGAAGAGGGAGAGAAATGAGGAATGAAGGGGTATGGCTAAGGGTATAAGTCAAAGTCCACCTCTCTCTCTCACCTACCCTCATTTTCTTTTCTTTTCTCTTTTCTTTTCCTTTTAATCCTTAAACCAAACCTTCTCACCTCAATAGTGAACACAAAAAATAAATCCATGGCTAGAAAAATGCACAAGTGTAGAAAATGTGATATGTGCAAGTTTTGCACAAAACTGCCGAAAAACCCGATTAGCGATTTTAATCACGATTAGCACTAAATTAGTGTCAAAATGATCACAACAACTTAAAAATGTCATAATTCCAATAATTAACCCATTTTAGAATTTTCCATAATTTTTCATAATTTTCTCCATTTATTTGCATTAATTATTAATTTAATATTAAAATAATCAATAAAATAATATTAAATCTTAAAAATTCCCAAAATTAATATTTTATATTTTTGAAAATGTTACAACTTTGGTCTAACACATTACATGTGTGCACTAGTTCTTTGGTACATGACCTAGGTGGGGGCTGCCTTGGCACAAGTGGGCATAAGTGAGTAAATACAAAAAGGTGTGATGTGAAAAAAAGCATCAAGTTTCCCTCCAATATCCCTGAATACAAACCAGGCTTATAAAGATAAATCAAACAGCACCAGAGAGATCATTGAGTGCACTCGAGACCACCACACCACTACGAGCCCCAATTATCAATATTGGACCGGCGAGAACCCCAATATAACCAGCGTCGCCGGCCCCCTACATACTTTTGTCCCCTATTTTTCTCTGATCATTTCTAGGCATCACATCATCCCATTTATATTGTTTGTTTATTCTAATTTGATGCCTATAAATACCAAAACAAATTTAGAGAGAGATGCGATGTACATATGCCAATTCCATTCTTTAGTTTTAGTTTTAGTTTTTGGTTTAGTTTGAGAGTTGTGTGAGCCTAACCTTGGTTTTCTCTTCTTCTTCTCTCTTGGAGCTTTCTTTTGAAAGCTTCATTATGGAGGTTGAACAAGTAACCAACACCATGTATCTCAACTGATTCAATTGTTAATAGAATTACTTTTTGCTTTGTTTATTTACTTCTTGTTGTTTGCTTTTCCTTTTTATTATATTTGAGTAATATTTTAAGGTTGTGGTGATGGTAAGGATGTGAGATGAATGGCTTTGCCTTCCTCCTCTTCTTGTTAATGTTTAACATGCTTCAATGTGATTCTTGTAGAGTTAGCTTAGCACCTTACCAAGGTTTTGGCATGTATCAATCATGCTACTTTAAAATTTTGGGGTGCTAAACAAACCCTAAACAAGATCTTAACTAGAGAATTAGGTTAAACAAGATATGTAAACTCTTTACATCTAAGTGAACAAGGAATACAACCTTTGTAGACCGGTCCTTCACTTCAATAGCTCCATGTAGTAGTCCCTTCGCTGCGATCATGAACTTCCGAACTCTAGAGAAGCTCCCATGAAGAAACGAACAAGCTTGCTTCGAAATCTTCGAGGCCAAAGATGATCTACGTCGAAGAGACACTAGCTCATGCTATCTCTTCAATAATTGTGTAGATTAGTGAAGCAAACACCCTAAACTAAATGGATAATAGTAGAGGATGATGAAGTAGGAATTTATCTCACTTTAGTATTTAATTGCTCACTATATTTCTTCTTGATCTCAATGTCAAGAGAGCAAAAATGAGATGAGCAAGAAGAAGAAGAAGGAAAATATCTCAAGTGATGAAAATATCTCTTTTTGTTAAAATGCAACCCTTGGGTGAGTATATCATCCATACACTAACCCATGTAGAGAATTAACCATGGTAAGGGTTAATGGTTAGGTCACAAAATATCTTTAGTAGAAACAAAAGAGTGGACTAAGTCAAAGCTTATCTACAAGCTTCTACAAGCTTCTAGCTTTGATTAAATCCACTAATTTGTAATTACTTAATGATAAATGAAACCCTAACATAAACCCTAGTATGGTATGAGTCTCAGACATACATAATGCATGTGTAACCTAGCATCTCACAATATTATATATCACATATATAATATTCATGTAACAAAAGAAAACAATACAATAAACATATATCACATATATGTCAAATGCATTATAAGTGAGAATAATAAAGATTTAAGTGAGCATATATATATAACAAAATTGAAGCAAACACCCTAAGTGAGGTCCATAACATCTCGAGAAACTACTGATAACACTTACCAGTAAATTTCAGCAACCCTGGCCAGGGATTTCCTGTTATGGCCAATCGAGCACAGCGCAACATCAACCCCTAATACCGGGAGAGACGAAACCCCTCCTATCGCTCATTGCCTCCACATGATTCGGGACTGTACCCAAAAGCCACCATTTTGCACGATCTCTTGACCGTGGTATGGTGGAAATCAAAGCACAGTGGAAATCACACAAGACTCTATGACGATCTCGGGTCTACAGACTAACATGTACCAGTGTCACCAGAGAACTGCTATACGACGTTAGGTATAATACCATCTAGGAGTTCTCGGCGAGTCCGTCCAGTGTACCCAGTCTCCACTGAGCACCCGTATACCTTCTCTGATGTCAAACACCAATGGATATAGGATCATCCATCGCCCATCATATGGGTCAAGAAGCGCTTACGCTAGTCTACTCTGGAGTATCGATGCCTTGTCTCGATACTCCCACGACTAGGAACATTTGAAGGATTTACTTATCGACTACCATGTCCCTACTAGTATGATCTGCATCAGAATCCTGGTAGTCAAGTAATCATCCTAAGGGCTTTATCAACATGTGATCACAAAACAGTATTTGTTAACATGTTAAGATAAAGTGCAACCTGATAGCATACTATCATGTCGAGAAAGAAAAACCTCCCTATATATATGTCCAAGCATCCACTACAATATACACCGCATGTACAGTAATGGCCTCTAGGGCATACATATAACTAACAATCTCCCACTTGCACTAAGGTGATCTATTGTAGTATCTAATACCCAACATAATAGCAGTGGTTGTAGTATCCTATACTCTACTATTGTAGAGACGTCTCTCTAGGGGTAAGGCCTTTGTGGGTGGATCTGTCGTGTTATCCTTCAGGTCTACTCTCCTATCCTCAATCCCTTGGAGATCAATCATCTCCCTGATCATGTGATACTAGCCTCAGAATTTGTCTGGAACGCTGATGGGAGGGGTGTTCCTAGGCCAAAGCCATAACTCCATTGTTGTCACAATCAGTTATTGGACGCTCAATGGTAGGAACCTTGTTCATCTTATGAACAAGACATGTCCAGAGAGCCACTTTGGTAGTATCATTGGTAGCAATGTATTCAGCCTTTATCGTCTAGTATACCTCGGTATATAGCTTAGACCCTTCCAACATACCGTCCCTGCATTGAGGGTAAAGACAATGCCTGTGACCGACTCTCAGTCGAACTTATCACTCTGAAATCTGGAACCAAGAACTTTCTTTTAGTGCTTCTCAAGTACTTAAGAATGTCCTCCACAGCTGTCCGGTGATTCTCCCAAGATCCGATTGATTCCTGATCACTACATCCAGTGAATCATCTACATCTGGTCTGGTATATAACATCCCACACTCTGATAGAGCCTACTGCAGAAGCATGGTTATCCCTTGCACGCGAGCTCTCTTCAAATCACTCTGAGCAGACATCTTTTTAGAGAGAGTGATCCATGGGTAAGTGGGCGAACCACCACGCTTAGAATCTTCCATACTAAACCCCTTTAGTATGGTGTTAATGTACCTGGATTTGGGATACTCCCAACATCCACTTAGATCTATGACCATAAATTATAATCCAGAAGATGTAGTAGGTATCATCCAGATCTTATATTGAGAATCTTTGTGATAAGAGGAGCTTGACCGAGTGTAGCATAGGAAACCATTTCTTATCAAGAGTATGTCATCTATGTACAATACGTGGAAGACAACCTTACTCTATACAACCTTCTTGTATATGCAAGGTCCATCTACCTTTTTGATGAAGTCAAACTCTTTGACTACCACATCAAAAAAGATGTTCCAACTCTGCGATGCTTGCTTTGATCCTGATGGACTTAAGCATGGCTTTGAAAGTCTTAACTTTTCCATCTATACCAAGAATCTTCTCAAGATCCATTTGCTCCTAATGGGTTTTACCCCTTCAGGTGCAACATAAAAAGTCATACTTTGTTGGTGTACATGGATTCCATCTTTGATCGCATAGCATCCAGCCATTTTACAGAGTCACCACTCATGATGGCCTGCCTGAACCTGGTTAGGCCATCATCTCATGATGTAACCCTCGCTCCCACTATCACCGAGAAGACCGTAGTATCTCTTAAGTGGATGAGGAACCCTACCAGATTCGCGGAGAGGCTGAGGTTCGTTGGAGACTATTGAATCCTTTGGTTTCACCAAATCATCAGCTATTAATTTGGCAAGCTGGAACAACTTCCAGTTATACCTCATGACCACAAATCTATTCATAAGAAATTCCTTTTCTCAAAAGGTGGCATGCTGAGAAACAAAACACCTTTTGCTCCTTAGATTGGTAGAAGATATTCCCTCAAAAATGTATGGGATATCCTAACAAACTTATACAGAACTGACCTTGTCTCGAGCTTGTCCGGATTTTGTTTTTCAACGTAGGCCGGACAACCCCATATCTTAACTCGTTTAAGACATGGTCTCTTCCCATTCCATATCTCATATGTAGTGGTAGGCTCTGATTTGGATAGAACACCATTCAATAGGTATGCAGCTTCTCAAGTGCATAACACCTAAAAGAATATAGGTAACTCAGCAGTACTCATCATAGAGCACACTATATCTCATAGGGTGCGATACCTCCGTCCCGATACACCGTTGTGCTGTGGTGTACTCAAAGAAGTAAGCTGAGAGAGAATTATATTCTCCTTTTAGAAACTCTAGGAATTCTATGCCCAAGTATCCACCTTCACGATCATATCGTAGGACTTAATACTTTTACCCGTCTTGTTCTCAACTTCAAGCTTATATTCCTTGAATTTCTCAAAAGTTTTAGACTTGTGTTTCAACAAAAACATATGTTCGAATCTTGAGAGATGATTAGTGAATATAATGAAGTACAAAGAAATATCCTTGGCATTTGTAGACTTAGGACCGTATACATCATCATGAATCCATCCCAAGAGTTCAGTAACTCTTTCTCTGTTTCCAGTAAACGGAGTATTGGTCATTTTACCTTTGAGACAAGACTGGCAGGTAGCATAAGATGAAAATTCGAACGAATTCTTATATTCATCCTTATGTAACTTAGCTGGTCGTGTCTCATTGATATGACCTAGTCTACAATGCCTCAAGAAGGATTCGTTCATTTTTTAACTACTCCTCTTGTGTGTGTTCTATACTTTGAATTGTGGTTTGATTTAGAACGTATATGCTATTATATAACGTGCCTGATCCAATCAACTTTTGATTCAGGAAAATGTTCACAACATTATCCTCTAATACAAAATTATATCTTTCTTTAACTTAATAAAGAAACAGACGTAATATTGTATATCAGGTTCGGTATCTAATAACATTTGTTCAGAATCAATATATTAATACAAGGTGATATCTGCCAACTGACTTGGCTGCAATAATTGCACCATTTCTCTAACACTTAGAGACATAACACATATTCCCAATTCTCTACCTCACTGTAGCCCATGTAACATATTACATATGCGGGATCTTGATCCGGTATCATATACCCAGGACGTAGAGGATACTGAGAAACAGCTCTCGGTAATGAACATACCCGAAGAAGATGCATCAACATGTACTTTCTTCGATTGGGTCGCATGGAAATCTGGATATTCCCCTATTTCCTGCTCGGACTTATAACAGTTATAAAATAGAGCGGAACCAACATTCCCTAGCTGAGTATAATAAGCTGGTTCGGTCAATGCATCCATATTATTATCTTGATTAAGGCGTGACATGGTCTCTACCAGGAGAGAGAGAGAGAAGAAAATACTATGCGTGCGCTCTTGCAAGATTAGATTGGTTATCAGAATATCTAATCAGGATGGCTCCCACTGTTTTAGTCAAATCTTCCTTCAAACCCTAAAAAGTAAGACTAGCCGGGATTAATTACACCCTACAAGTTCGCCAATCTTTCGGCCAGGCCAGTGTAGGTACTTTGAGAGAGGTTCCCCATGCTTTCGCACGGATGTTCATATCAGAATTTTGCATTATTATATTCCCCATTCTTAATCATATTACAAATAAATAGGTGCTTTTGATTCATGTCTGCTGCATAGTTGCAGGTTACAGGTTCTCAGAACAATACAGTGAAATTCAAGAAAAGACGCTACAAATGTGAGACTACGACCAACAAATAGATGAATCTGTATGATGCCGCCTACAGTTTAAGGAACAAACGAAGATCAGTGAATGGTTCAATGCACAAAGCACAAGGGCAACACAAGATTCAAGACTTCAACGCGAAGCTTACGGTAAAAGTCCACAACATTCTGCACTGTGGAAATCTGGAAGAAAATAGAAGATATTCTGAAGAATCAAGTGAAGAAAACATAAGAAAATAGCAACATGAAGCAACCCTGAGAAGTTGAGCCAGAGATCCCCCAAGATGGCCGTGGATCCGCGGCCAAACATGGCATTCCGCCGCGGTTCCACGGCCGTGCAGTGCACGTATCGGTGCACGTGTCGGTGGGTGTCGGAGCTTTGACCCGGCTTACTTAGGGTAGTCTTGTAATTTAATATGTGGATCAGATGTAAACCCTAGAGTTTCTCCTATCTATAAATAGGAAAGCCTACAGCCTAATTAGGCGTGCCTCTTTTGAGATGCCTCTCTTTAGTTCTTAATCTCTTTTCAATTTCTAGATTTAATTCTTATTTTGTAATGAATCGTTGAGAGGTCATTAATAAAGGTATTTTTTTATATTGCATTCTTTTATCTGAATTTAATTCCTGAATTTTTATCTGTCTTTTATTATCTGCAACTTAGATAGTCTTTTAAAATTATAAAAATGAATCTTATCATAACTTCCCTAATGAGTGAGTAATTCCTCACTTGTTAGGGTTAGGATTGGGAAGGTTTGAGAGAAGTAAATCTCTCTCTCCTTTCTTTGCCCATATAATTTTTATAATAAGACTCTATTTAAATTAACCACACACCGCTCACTACGGCACCCTATCCTACAAGATAGCGGTGATTCCCTAATTAGACCGGTTGTGGTTGATTTAAATAGAGGTTAGGGCTAAGAGTTTAGAAAGGACGGACAAGGACCAGAAGGAAGAAACTAAGTTTCTTCCTAGTCGTGCTAATCCCCTTTGTTGACTATTACCCTAACACCTATATTCTTCACTAGGGCATTGAAAGCAGTGGGTAGAATCCCTTTTTCCAAACTAACCTAATCCTAACCCTAGCAAGACTTTTAATCAATTTAATCTCATTCTTAGATTGTAAAACAAAACCCGACTTGATCGGATTAACTCGTTAGAACATAAAGAAAAGGAATCTATCTCCATGTGGACAGACCCGTACTCAACCAGCTAGCTACCAAGCGACACCGTTAATGATTGTGGTATATTCTTAACTTTAATTTTAAAACGAATACGCATAGCACGAACAATCAAATGGCGCCGTTGCTGGGGAGACGGTAGTCTCTTTCTTTGTGTAATTTCGGGTTAAAAAAATGAAAAATTGAAAAATTATAAAAAATTGAAAATTTTCAAAACAAAAAATAATAAAATAAAATTCATCTTGTTCTTTTTGAGAGGTATTGTGTGAATTGCGCAGGAAAAGAAGATGGACTGATTCAGATCTGGAAAAAGCCAGTGAACAAATCAACAAACAGAAGATCTGAACAGACAGAGGAAATCACAACAGACAACAGAAAAATTTTTGAGATCCAAACCAACTTAACCACCGCGGAACCGCGGCGGATTCAAGCGTTTAACCGCGGAACCGCGGTCATCTGTTGACGTCAGCACCCCAAAATTTTCTGTAAGTATTTTTGTCTTCTCTCCTACCCTGAGCTCCACTGAAAATTTTTCCTGCAGGGTTCTTTGCGCAAAATCTTTCTCCCTCTCCAATAAATTGTTTTTGAGCAGGATTCTTTGCGCTGCCAAATAAAAAAAAATCTGCTAGTGTTTTTGGTGTGTTAACTTCTTTGCATAATTAATACGGACTTTTAAGGAGCTATAACACCAATCCAGATTGGGTGGGATTTCATTACCCTTACTAAGACCCCAAAAATCACTAAAAAGCATATGCATCAACCCTCGAGTTAATTAAAAAATATTTAGACTCAGCCAACTAAGGATTTTCGTGCTCAATAGGACAGAGGAAGGTTGTGGGCATTCAATCGTTTATCTAAACCTGACTTTGTGGTGCCTAGGCTAGACAAGTGAGAAAGGTAACTTTAAAAGGCCCGTCTCACGGTGATTCGTGAGCGGAACCCTCCTTTCTTTATTTGTGCTTACCTGGCCACAATTGGCGGTGAAGAGGCGATTTGAGGGATATCTCACAACTTGCCCTTTGGAACAGTTAGGAGCGGTCTAGTTGACTTAGGAAACCCTAGCTCTAGGCTTGATTGTGCATGTATAAATTGTGATTGTTTGAAATTGTGCCATAGTTCCGTACAAATTTTTGCAAAACTCTTTCTAAAAAAATCACTTTCAAAAATTTCAAAACTCCAAAAACAAACAATTTTTTTAAATAAAAAAAATTTAAAAAAATCATCACATCCTTTTTCTTCTCCTTTCCCACATCATGGGTACCCCACCTCGCAAAATTCTTGCCGAACTTTGGTACCCTCAACCGGACATTACTTCATACGCGCATTATTTTGGTCGAATTTCGGACGACCCTTCCATGCCCAAAATTTCTTTGAAAGATCGAATAGACCCGTCTAGGAGAAAAAGTTGGACTCCGCAATGCACCTTATATCGACCATTTCAACCTTCACCACCTTCTTACGTTGATACCCCTTTTGAGAGTCCGGTGGTAACTCCGAAACCCATGTCTATTGCTGAACATATTGAACAATCTCGTAGCCGATTTTTCACTCGTTTCAACACTTCCAGTTCTTGGGATCAATAATTCCATTCACCTTTTTATCCAAATGTTGATCCTAATACCGTCCAACCATTCAATTCCTATCCATCTTACCCAACTGTTGTACCTTCCCTAGACATTGCTTCTACACAGCCATTTGGGAGTTTCCAGAATCCAAACAACTTTGAATTTTTTACTGAAACCCCTTCACAACCCATGTCTAGTCTGGAACAGTCGTTGGAAGATTTTATGGTAACGTCAAGACAATATATGATGGATCTGAATGCGTCCATGGCCGCCCTTATACAACCTAGTGACCCGGTAGCTAGTTTCCAACTAGCTCCAAATTTTCCAATGTATGATGAGGCGGTTGGACAGATTAAGAATTTGAGTGGTGAGAGTGAGCTATACACACTTCCAAATCAAATTTACCCATCCCTAATTGAATCCCATAACTCCGGTTTTGAATGTCTATCAAATGTTCCAAATGATTCACCAGTTGAAGATAAAACGTCTAATGAGTTGTGCGACTTTGTAGTGTTTGATTTACCTGATTGTGAAGGGCCCCTTTCGAGTAATATCACCACCAAACCTTTTGACCTCTACACCTCCACTCTAGAACATGAATTGATTAATATCCATGGTTTTGATGAGGTGTCTGAGAAATTTAATTTTCACTTGATCGAGGATATTAACGCTGGGAATATTTTGGATGATGAACACACAAATTTGGATGAGTTTTTCTTTCCAATTCATCATCCCGAGACATTAAATGTTTCTCCCGAACTTCATATGCATCTTGAATTTGATGAGAATTGCAAGGATAAGCTAAATTTTGAGGAGAGTATTAAGGATAGTATTGAGGATAAACCAGTTTTGTTTGGTAAGTCGGATTTTCCAATTCATCCTCCTAAACCTTTAACTGTTACACTTCCTAAATCAATCCCCTTCATCCTTTCTGTCGTTCCGACCGCGCAAGAAACCGTATCCCTTTCATTTTCAATGTCTGCTTTACCAAGTTTGACGTACCCATGTTTTCTTACGAATCTTGAGGGATTTGACCTCATTTCTCAGTGTGTTGATAGATTAGCACAATCTCTTTTTACACATCATTCATTACAAATTGTGCTAATTTATACACTCCATCTCCACTCTCAAGTTCGTATTCAACTTCTTTCTCCCACTTTCTCAGGTTCCTCTTCTATTCTTCCTATAATTTCAATGAGTGTTGATGAATCACAATCCGATAATTCAAGTTTGATCATTCCAAAAAGCCAACTTGATTTGGATACTTTTGAAAATGAGGTAGATGAGTTTTTCGAGTCTCCTGCCTCCATAATTTTTAACAAATCAAGTATGATAAATTCTGGCACAAAACATACTGACAGCAAAATGTTCAATTATATCGATGGGAGTTTTGAAGAACTTTTTGCTGACGAACTTGCATTCCTAAACGACACGGATTTTGTGATTAATCAACCTCCACCTGAAGAAGTCGAACCACCACCACCATTTCTTTTTCCCTTCCACCATTCTTCTCCTCCACCGAGACCGTATACCGTTTCTATCTCCACACAGTCTCGTGTGTTTCTCATTTCTTTTCTCTACACTCCATTCTTTCACCAACCACACCATTATAACGATAAAATTTTTGAATAGTTGGTGCTAACCTTTGGCCTGTGTAAGGCCTTGAATAGCTTGATACTGTGTTTTTTCTTCTCCCTAACTCTGAACTTTAATGCTTCAACAGTGGAAACACTGTTTCACTTAAGTTTAGGGGGGACCTTTTGTGTATATATATTTTGTTTTCTTTTTCTGTTAATAATTAAAAATAAAAAATAAAAAAATAAAAAAAATAAAAATAAACAAACATGAGAGTGCCGACAATTTTGTCCCTTTTGGTGTAGGCTGACAGTGAGGACACTGTCAAGTTTAAATTTGGGGGTGTGCTCGGTAAGCTTTCTTCTTTCGCATTCATGTGTATAATTTTGCATTTGCATACTTATTTTAGAACCCATAAAAATTGAAAAAATTATAAAAATTATAAAAATTGAAAAGCTCAACTTTGGTCTTATTTGACTTAAGTTGAACATGACGGTTGAATAGTAGGGAAAAACTAGATCATAAACTTAGTAAATTAAAAACCCTAAAAATAACCTTTCTTAAAGTTTAACTGTAGAAAATATATATCATTGTAGTTTATTTAGAAATAGGCAAATTTTGAGTTCAGTTCTTGGGCTAAGTCAAAATAAGGGAAGAGTATTGAATTTTTATTTGAAGTGTAAGTCTGAAAAATAATTCTGAAAATATATACCCTATAATTAGCACATACACGCACCTTGAAACATGGAATAGTAGAGGATACCTTGAAATGCTCTTGTCTAAAATCTTTAGTATGAAGGAAAATAAAATAAAAGTACAAGAGTGAATAAAGAGATATAAAAAAATGAACACTGGTTTTGTAATTACTTAGGGCTGCGTAAAATGGAAAAAAAAATATAGCAAGGGTGTTTTATCACCTAGTGCCTTAGACCAACTGGTTTGGGAGTCGCTGCTATGCCTTAGGTATTACAAGACGAGGAATTACGCCTTAATGCGCGAACACATTTTGTAATCAGTCGTTAGTACCTCAAGAAGTATTAACGGTCGCATGAAGGATGTGTGAGCAATTTCATCTAAAATTCACCAACTAAAAGTACTTTGGACGATGGACAAGAGTATGATAGCTTGAATAGAATTTCCAAGTGTAGGGGTGATACATACACGTAGGGGTATATGATTGGGGTTTGGATGAGAGAAACGAATGAAAGATAGGGCGTATACCTTCAATAGAGATGATAAAAATTCCTAAATTGAGATGGAACCTTAGAAGGAAAATTCAAAAGATGCTGAAAGCTTAATAAATTTGCAGAACATATACGATCTTAAGTTAAATGATAAGTGAGTGAAAAATACAGGTTGATAATTTCTAAGTTGCAGATAATAGAATTTCCTGCTAGAATACTGAATTGAAGAATAAAAGTCAACAGGCCAAATTGATCGGATTTTGTGGGTAGTATCCGCTGAAAACCCTCAGGAGACAACACTCCTCCTACTAGGGACACCTAGAGGTTTAACGGCTTGTTGCACGAGCTCAGTGCAATCGCGATTCCCTGCGAAAGTGAGGTTAGGATTTTTTAGAGAATAAATTGGCTTTGCTCGGGACGAGCAAAAGATAAGTTTGGGGGTATTTATTCATATCAGAATTTTGCATTATTATATTCCTCATTCTTAATCATATTACAAATAAATAGGTGCTTTTGATCCATGTCTGCTACATAGTTACAGATTACAGGTTCTCAGAACAATACAGTGAAATTCAGGAAAAGACACTACAAATGTGAGACTACGACCAACAAATAGATGAATCTGTATGATGCCGCCTACACTTTAAGGAACAAACAAAGATTAGCGAATAGTTCAATGCACAAAGCATAAGGGCAACACAAGATTCAAGACTTCAACGTGAAGCTTACGGTAAAAGTCCACAACATTCTGCACCGTGGAAATCTAGAAGAAAATAGAAGATATTCTGAAGAACCAAGTGAAGAAAACAGAAGGAAATAGCAACATGAAGCAACCCTGAGAAGTTGAGCCAGAGATCTCCCAAGATGGCCGCGGATCCACGGCCAAACATGGCATTCCACCGCGGTTCCGCGTCCTTGCAGTGCACGTGTCGGTGCACGTATCGGTGGGTGTCGGTGCTTTGACCCGGCTTTCTTAGGGTAGTCTTGTAATTTCAAATGTGCATCAGACGTAAACCCTAGGATTTCTCCTATCTATAAATAGGAAATCCTACAGCCTAATTAGGCGTGCCTCTTTTGGGTGCCTCTTTTGAGATGCCTCACTTTAGTTCTTAATCTCTTTTCAATTTCTAGATTTAATTCTTATTTTGTAATGAATCGTTGAGAGGTCATCAATAAAGGCGATAAAATACCCCCGGCGTCGACGTATGAATGTCGAATCACCAAGCCAAGACATAAAAATACAAAACCAAGTTTAAAAACCATAAGACATCGTCTAAAAGTTAAGTAAAACAATTCCAGATTTTTACTTAGGGAATCTGGGACAATTTAGTATATAAAATGGGCTTAATTAACAAGTGTGTGAGCTACAGACCAAACCCCAAACCTTAGCTCAACCGGGGGCCGCAGATAAATTAAATTCAACTGCAATTTGCAGTCCTAGTGGGGAGTTGACGTCTCGTGCACTTGGTGGCATCTCCTAATGGTTTATATAGGTCAAATCTATATGCAAAATATTTTTCAGAGATCTCAAACTACACCAGATTCAAATCGAACTTCAAAACTCTTTAAAATCAATGATACTTGCACTAAAATATCCTCATCTATCATTAATAAGGTTGTAATCACCAAGTAATATACCCAACACAACTCATATCTCTAACAACTATAAGAACTACACTTGTGAAAGCTTAAGACATAAAAACATGAACTTGTCATGGCAAGTGTTACAAGTAAACTAGAAAAGATGGTGTTTTTATCTCTTTGGATGGAAATGAGGGTCTTATGCTTGGAAATGGTCTCTAGATGTGGACTTGTTCACAACTTCATATTTTTAGGAGAAAAAGATTGGGTTTTTGGTGTAGGATTCAATGAGATGGACAAATTTGTGTATGTGTGTATATGGTTTGGAGTTGGAGATGGAGGAGATGGAAAATGAGAAGAAGAAGTGGAAGAAGAAGATATGATGAAAAAATATGAATGGTTGTGCCAACCATAACTTCCCCTCCCTTCATTCTCTCTCTCTCCCCCCCATTCTCAATATAATATTACCCAAACTTCCATGTCTCCCTCTCTCTCATTCATTAAAAAAAACCATAAAATACAAATGAAAAAGAATAAAAAGAAAGCCAATAGACACCCATTTGTTAACATGTCATGCACACTAAAAAAAATTAGGAAAACAAAGTATTAGTCTTAGCATGCTACTTGTATGTATATAATTGTTAGGAATATGTATGCGCTTGTGGCCATTATTATATATTATATTGGATGTTTGGACATATATACAAAGAACTTTCTTTCTCAACATGATAGTATGCTATCTGGTTGCTCTTTATTTTAACATATGCACTTATTTTAGTTTACTATCTCATTGATACATGTTGATAAAGCACTTAGGATGTTGGCTTGACTATCAGGACTATGATGTAGATCATACTAGTGGGGCTTGAGTATTCCACAAGCACATCCTTAACAGTTCCTAGTCGAGTGATTATCGAGATAGGGTATCGATATTCCAGAGTAAACTAGTGTGTATGTTTCTTTACCCTGTATATGGTGATGGTTTGATATCAAAGATTGTACACAGGTGCTCATTAGAGAATGAGAACACTGAACGGACTTGCCAAGAACTCCTAGATGGTACCATACCTATCATCAGATAGCAGTTCTCTGGTGACACTTGCACATGTTAGTCTGTAGATCCGAGATCATCATAGTGTCTTGTGTGGTTCCCACCGTATTTTGATTTCCTCCCTATCATGGCTCAAATGAGTCGTGCAAACATGTGGTTTTTTGGTACAGTCCTGAGTCACATGGAGGCAGTGAGCGATAGGAGGGGTTTCGTCTCTCCCAGTATTGCGAGTTGATGTTGTGCTATGCTCGATTGGCTATAACAATAAGTCTCTGGTTAGGGCTGATGAGATTTACTAATAAGTGTTATCAGTAGTTTCTCAAAAGGTTGTTGGCCAAACATCGGCATGACTTATCGAGTTACTGGGGTGTGACGATTCCACCACCCAAGACTCGATATGCGACATATCTTATGAAGATACCGGACTATACGATAAGTGTTGCTTATAGGCTCTACGGGAATTTGGACAAGTTTGCTTGTTGGTCTTCTATTCGTTCAATACCTAGGTAGCCGTTATGTCCAGCCAGTACCACTGACGGCTTGTAGGTCTTTGATGTGATCATTACCTACCGTTATGTCTAGTGTATTGGCAAGTGTTTAGAGTGCCACATAGAGGTTTCCTAGCTCAAGCAAAACGAAATAGGGCACGTATGGAGATATATGCGGGAGCTTGATTAAATACGAATATATGATACCGTATTCTAATCTAGCGTTTTTTTATATTAGCCGGGTTATATATCATATGCCCGGATTATTGAATCAAGTGTTGATTCAATGATTTGATATATATATATATATATATATATATTTGATATTAACCGGGTTATATATGATATAACCGGATTATTGAATCAAGTGTTGATTCAATGATTTGATATATATATATATATATATATATATATATATATATATATATATATATATATATATATATATCAAATCATTGAATCAACACTTTATTCAATAATCCAGTTATATCATATATAACTCGGCTAATATCATATATATATATATATATATATATAGATAAACTGATATTAAGCTCACTTAAGATTTTCTTCTCTTTATATATATATATATATATATATATATATATATATATATATATATATTCATTTGTATCATGGTTGATGAGACATAGAACATGGATGTGTGAGAATCACATTAGAGAAAAGATGATAAGATAATGATTTAGATATATGAATTAAAGAAAAGAAGAATGAGTCATTATTCTTTAGTTGCTTTGATAAGCATGGAGAAGCCACGACTCATCTTTTTTCTTTGTTTTATTCATAGATATTTATCATTTTCTTGATCTCATCTTATCTCAAGGTTCACACTCTCACTTCTAAGTTCATCTTCTTCATCTTCTCTCTAGTTTTTCTAGTTTGAGAAAAAGAAAAAGAAAAAAAGATTTTTTAGTGAGCAAAATCCATACTTCATCAATCTGTAAGTCGATGTACAACACCCCACGAGTTGCGGGGAGGCGGAAATATGAAAAACAATCTTATTCTTTGGATTAACATCGACTAACCGAAGAATCTTTGCTAAACTATAACTAACATATACATAGGAGTTGTTAACTATAATGAGAAGAGATTATACCTAGTGAACCTTGTCCTTCGTCTTTTCGTTCTCCACCTCCTCCTCGGCCTCCTCTATGTAATAGACGATCCACCCGAGAGCTTCTACTTCAAGCTTCACCTTTAATCTTGAGGTAACTAGGATTCTTTAGTTGCTAATCAAAGGCACCTAGGTGATATAGAGAATGGTTATGGATTAATTAGTCGATCTAATCCTTGATCTCAACACATGAGGGGTAGGATTAGGGTTTGAAGAGAGAGTAAGCTTGAGGAGAGAGAAGGTGGGCATAAGAATGAGAATGAGATAATGATCTCACTTGAATATATGAAGCATAATGATTTATCAAATAAATAAATAAAATGATTAATCATCATGCTTCATTAATTCAATATGTGTGATTCACTACATGAGTCATTAACCATTTAATGATGCATTAATGACATGGACGAATCACACAAATGAGTCACTAAAGAAATAAATGCTTATGCCATCTAAACCCTCAAGTCACCATACTTCTAGAAGCTTCCCGCCAAATTACGAGAACGCCCTTCCTATCCGTGAAAACACGGAAAAACTTTAGACTGTATAAATCAAATAACCCGATACTAGAATCTGGTTTAAACCAAAGCCGACTAGTAAAAACTGTCCGAACGTCGTACGTGCGTTAAAACACGTATGCGTCCGAACCCTTGTCGTAAAACCATACGACCTCTATATCGTTTCGCCTGGAGCAGGGAAACTCTCTGTGTGGGACTCTAAAGACTCGACTACTACGCTGGCAGTGGGTTTAACCACAGACCGCAAGCGGCACTAGCTGTACGTAACGGTCCCCAGGTAGATGTCGATAAGAAGGCCGATGAGGAAACCCATCCGAACTCCTACTGAACCTGATGTGACAATCTCCGTACAGTCCAGTCTGTTCGTCTAGGACTATCGCAAATCGGGCCTGGGGGCGGCAAGCGTCAGTCCCCTAAAAGCGGTATAAGTCGTGTCGGAGCGAAGCCCATTACACCTTGAGAAACTACTGGAAAACCTACCAGTAAATCTCGCTTGCCCTGGCCAGGGACTTTGCGTAATGGCTCTCTGACACAGCGCGATATCAACTCCCAATACCGGGAGAGACGAATCCTGTCTAACCACTACTGCCTCCAAGTGCTCGGGGATGCACTCAACTACTACCTGTTTGCACGACTCCTTTGAGCCGTGGTAGGGTAGCAATCTAAGAATAGTGGGACACACTCGAGGCGAAGTAGCAGTGTCAAGTCTGCGGACTATGCTGTACTCATGTCACCTGGGAACTGTTAACTGACGACGGGTATAATACCAACCAACAGTTCCCTGCAAGTCCTGTCCGGTGTACCCGTAACCCAACGAGCACCTGTATACTATCTCCAGTATGACGTACTGATGGCTGTGGGACAGACCATCTCCCCAACTGGGATGAGAAGCGTACACACTAGTCTACTCCGGAGTATCGATACCCTGTCTCGATAATCCTACGACTAGGGACCTAAAAAAGGATGTGCTTGTAGACTACCCAGCCCTCACTAGTATGACTGCCATCACAACGCTGGTAATCAAGCAAGATCCTAAGGGCTCTATCAATTCGTACACACATATTAAGATAGATAAAACCAAGTAGCATACTACCATGTTTAGCAAGACTGTTATATAACTGTGAATATCCCAAGCTTCCATTAATTAATATACAAGCTAGTGTGATACAATAATAGCCCCTAGGGCATATACACTATTCATTCAATGGTAATTGGCTAGGAAAAAGTCACAAATCCTGCCGTCCATGTGCAGCAGTTACCGATAACTCCTAAACCTAATTAAGGATTTAAATCTTTTTAAGTGTCCGAATCAATTTGAGTCTCAGTCTAATCTGAATACAATCCAAATATGAATCCAACCATATATCTAATTCAATATGAATCCAATGTATCAAACATGAACACTTGAACATGAATACTGTTGGGACTTCACCCGCGCGTGCCAATGTGTAGGTTTTGGAAAAGGAATGGTTTTGGAAAATATTTGGGCACGCGAGCCCGGTCTCGTTTTAAAATTTATAAAACCGCAAGTGCACAGCGTGTTGTAGCGAGACGGCAAGTATGAGTCGATCCACAGGGAATTGGTGATTATGGATTATTGCTTAAGGTTCGAGAAATAAAATAATTTGAGTTTGTTGTCACGAAAATAAAAATATGGAATTATAGGAAACGAGTTAAAAGAAGGTGGCTGTGGCTTTGGTTCGGATGGTTGAATCGCGTCGATTTCATCGACGCTCCTTTGATCATGAGTTGTCCGTCCTTGTGTTGATCCCGATGTGAAGCATGACTTGTCAAGATGTTTGCGAAGCATAAATCATCAAGTTGCCGATATTCGACGCAAAACACGAAACGAATCCGTCTTATTCACTTACCGTTTGTATGTCCAAGGTTGAGATATCAACACTAAGCACAAGGGTTAGCAAGCATACGACAACATCAAATACACAAATTAGTGAGTGAGAGCGGGTAGTTTTAGTGTTAAGTTTGCTAAGTGCTTGTGATAGTATAGGGTATATGAAACCAAGAAATTTGTCAAGCAACTTGATAACAAAATACCTTATCTAAACTTAGCAATCTTAACACTAAATTGATTTTACCTTAAACATTGTAAAATGGAGAATAAGTATGAATATGGTATTTGAAGAGGTTACCTTGTAACCATGGTTTCAAAATACCATATCACAAAATAGCATAAAACAATGTTTAAGTTAGAATCATATTGAAGCATATTAAACGCTAACAAGAGGAGGAGGAAGGCAAAGCTATTCATCTCACATCCTTACCATCACCACAACCATAAAATATTACTCAAACATAATAAAAAAGAAAATAAAATAACAAGAAGTAAATAAACAAAGAAAATATCAATTCTATTAACACTTGAATGAGTTGAGATACACGGTGTTAGTTACTTGTTCAACCTCTATAATGAAGCTCTCAAAAGAAAGCTCCAAGAGAGAAGAAGAAGAGGAATCCAAGCTTAGACTCACACAATTCATAAGCTAAACCAAAAACTAAAACTAAAACTAAAGAATGAAATTGGCATATGTACATCGCATCTCTCTCTAAATCTGTTCTGGTATTTATAGGCATCAAATTAGAATAAACAAACAATATAAATGGGATGATGTGATGCCTAGAAATGACCAGAGAAAAACAGGGGACAAAAGCATGTAGGGGGGTCGGCGGCACTGGGTATATTGGGGTTCTCTCCGGTCCAATGTTGACAACTGGGGCTCGTGTTGGTGTGGCAGTCTCGAGTGCACTCCATGATCTCTCTGGTGCTATTTGATTTCTCTTTATAGCCTGGTTTGCATTCAGGGATATTGGAAGGAAACTTGATGATTTATTTCACATCACACATTTTTGCATTTACCCCATTTGTGCCCACTTGTGCCAAGGCAGCCCCCACCTAGGTCCATATACCAAAGAGCTAGTGCACACTTGTAATGTGTTGGACCAAAATTGTATACATCTTATTGTTGCAAAAGAACTCTTTGGATATCGATCGGTTTTCTGTTCTGATTGCAGTGTCGGTTCACAAATTTCATATCCGTGATTTTGAGTATGTTTTCCAGTGTTTTTGCATGAATATCTGTAATATGTATTTACTGAGCAGTCACCGGTTAATAGTACCGATATATAAAAAAAATTGATAATGAGTGAGCGGTATTAAAATGCAGTTTTCTGTGATGAACAAATACCCCCAAACTTATCTTTTGCTCGTCTCGAGCAAAACAAAATCCTAACCTCACTTTCGCAGGGAACACGATTGCACTGAGCATATGCAACAAGCTGTTAAACCTTTAGGTGTCCCTAGTAGGAGGAATGTTGCCTCCTGAGGATTTTCAGCGGATTGCACCCACAAAATCCTGTCAAGTTAGTGTCGTGAAGAAACAGTTGATTCTAATCTTAAGTTAAGGATCAAAACTAGAAGTTTTATTATCCTAGTCAGAAACGTTCAACCCTTATTTTTCACTCCTCACATTTTATTTAACATAAGCTCATACATGTCTTCACGTTGTTATGCGAATAGTGTCGATAAGTTTTTAAGAACTTGATTAGGGTCATCATGTCATAAATACGGACCAGGATAGACTTCTAAAGGATCATATGAGTTTGAAAAGACTTAAGATTTTCTCAAGTTTCGTTCTCCAGTTATGTTTCAAGTCAGAATTTCTATTATTTTTAACAGAGAACCAAGTCTTATTCTTCACTCCTACCTTTCACCTGTTGTTGTTCATACACACCTTTTGTGATCGTGCAAAAAGTCTTTATAAATATAAACCTTCATATCACCGCTAAAAAACTATTTATAATAAAAAACTTGTCTCCACCAATATTATTCTCCCACAAAGAACCGCGAGGACTCCTAACTCAGAGAGAACACTTGCTTGGCTTGGTTTATTTTGGCGATTGGAAACATAGAGAGCTTTAGGTCAATGAATCCCAAACCAGATGGTTTTAGGGCATTAGATGTGGAGACACCCCTAAGACTTAATTGCCCAAGTTACTAAGGCCACAAAACAAAAGACTCATTTTGTTTCGTTTTTGAAATATTCTGAAAGCAGTGCGAACGGAGATATAGCCAATTTTTCTTTTAAATCCCGAAGACGTGTTCCTGTGAATAAGGTGTGTAATCACTCCAACAAGGTTCTAGATGGGTTATTTTTCAGACTTTTTGCTTCCATTAAAACCTCAATAATATCCTTCATATCTACTTCACTTTGTGAACTATTCTTGATATTACTTAATTCAGAACAAACCTGTTTGATCCTAAAGATATTTATCAATTTTCAAAAAGTTTTAAAGACATGTTAGACATTTCATCTAATTCTCAAGAACTCATGCCACGTGTAAAGTTATATAAAAGACGTATATTAGCTACGGTTAAACTCAAAGGAGGGTTATCTTTCTGGTTTTCAATCTCTTGAAAATGATTTAGTTGTTTCTATCTTATCAACTGAACCGTCAGACTTCGAGTCTAAGTTCCCCTGCTAGCTAACATGACCAAAAAGTTTTTATATTTGGGAATTTTTTTAAATTTTTATGGGTTTTTAAATATATATGCAATGCAAAATATACACATGATGCAGCAAAAATAAACGCAGTGCTCACCCCTAAACCTAAGTTTTATGATGTCCTCATCATTGCCCCATCTCCGGTAGCTAGACTTAGACATCAGGGTGAGAATTTTATTCACAAAAAAAGAAAAATCTAAGAATAATTACAGTATATACAAGTTAAGAGATTGCGTTAGTCCAGACATTAATACCGGCCATTCAAATTTTTTTTCGATATACGGCCAAGGCTGGTAAAAGAAAAGGTAAAAGAAAAAGAAAATGTATATGTTAGATGTTAGTGAAGGGCATGGGTGTGTGAAAGTAGGGATCAGAAGATGCTGAATGCGTAGATGATGTTTTGAAGAAGTAAATGAATTGTTTCTCGATTGAATTGAATATTCAAGAAGTATGTGTTGAGTCACGATATCAGGTGTGTTTAAAAACTGGAGTTCATCCTTAAAAAGTTCAGCGAAAGAAAGGTTCGTAGGATGTTTCCGAATTGATCCTGACTCAAACTCGCAAAGAATATCAAGTTCATCCATAAATATATCCTCAAAACTCGGCATGAAAGAATATTTCTCTAGGCTGTCTTCCTCCCTATAATTCTACTCTTGTCGCAACAGCTCACAACTCCCAAAATGAGTTCTCCCTCATCACATTCATATATGGGTAGGTCCATGTCATCTAAAAAAGTAGGTTCCCACACTAACGTTTCTTCCAAAACAATATCAATATGTGATACAAAAATTGTGGGTCCAGATTTATATCGAACACTACATCAACACCATACCTATCAAATTTACGAGCTCCCTCCTATAAAACTTGAGTGAAACAATCAGTCGGTGCAAGAATCTCATCTTCAAGTGGCATATCGATTAAATCAACCTCTAGATCACCAGTGACAAGAGGTTTAATTGGTACCTGAAGGATAGTGTTGGACTGACTCAGAGGGTTTCCTTGTTTGTCCTGATAACACTCAGTCAATTCAATTACATCATCATCTAGGAAATCATCAAAATTTGTTTGTTCGTTTATCTCACACAGGTGACTTTCTAGATGACAGATATTGACATTATTGGGTTCCAATTGACAGTGTTCACTCCATATAATCCTCACAGCTAAATGTTTCACTTGTTCTTTGATTCTAGCCAATGATTGAGCTAGAGCGTGAAACAATTATCAGATTGTTTTATGAACAGGGCTAGCGTCACAGCTGTTTGATTCTCGACTGCAGTCATCACTTCAATACCCTTCTCTAAAGCGGTCAACCTAGCATCCATCTCACTATCAAATCCTAATGAAGTGTCAGTTGTTTCCGGAAAGGAGGGTTGTGATGATGGTGATGCTAAAGCTGTCATCCTGTCGATATCTTTCTCTAAATTTTCAATCATTTGATCTATGTTTAAAGTGAGACTGGGTTTAAGAGTGTTAGGTGGGTGACCGATATCAGAATTCTGGGACGGTTGGCCACCCCCTAGGAAAGGATAGTTATCATGAATGTGGGAAAAATCATGGCAATTTGAACAGAAGAATAGGGTATGAGTATAAACAAAAGAATGTGGAGTGTGAAGAATCTAATCAAAGTGTGTATCACCCATACCAACAAGAATTCACAAAATCACAAAAACAAAGAATATCACACCCCTAGCAGTCTATGTTATGCTAAGTCAACTAGACCTGCTCAAGAACCTGATTATCGAAATAAAACTGTATCGAGAAAAGGGCTCAAGATATACGGATCACAAAGCCAGGTAAGTGCAGAGATAAGGGGAGGTTGTCCAACACTTTCGCAAAGTTTCTTAATTAGAATAACCCTTTCTCTTTTGGCGGTTTTGCCGTGAACACTTACCTAGAAACCTTGTGAACGATATACCTGTTGGGATAAAAATTTACACCCCGGTTGACCGAGTCAAAATCAAGGTCAACCCCAAGCCAAGTGGGCCCAAGCCCAGGACAAGTGGGCCAATGCCCGGGTTGAGCCAGAACATGAAGCGGTCGGCCTCCCCACATGCCAAAATAAAAATTTTGTAATAAATAATTTTGGTGTATTTCTTTTATTTTATTTTATGAATAAATGTAAGAAAATGGGCATAAAGCCAAATTTTTGTAAAGCCCATGGCTTATGTGTAAAAAGAAATAGCACATGAGGCATGGGATGGGCAAAATACGATTTTTGTAAAGCCTAAGGGTCTATATGTAAAGTGTATAGCCTATAAAGGCAAAGATAATGAAAATATCTCAACAACTTTTTTCTCTCTCCAAAAAAAATCAAGAACTATGATCTTCTCCTTCCTCAAGGTTCTAAACCTTCATTTTTTCAATTAAATCAAGAGTATTACTCTTCCTTTTCCAAACCTAAATAGTTTTTTTTACCACAAAACCCACAAAGGGGAACTCAGATCTTCCATTAGATCTCAAAAAGGAGAGATTTTTTAAAAAATCTCATAGTTCTTGTTCATCCAAGATCCTGCCAACAGAGGAGGAAGAAGAAGACCCATCTCCAAAGACCCCACTTTGGGGAAGATCCAGGGCTCCAGGAGGAGAAGCCCCCTTCATCAGCTTCAAAATATCCTAGGAGTTTAACTCCTCATACACACACACAAAATAATAAGTGTCCCTTTCTGGGAGTACAACTCCCATTGCAGGGACCAAGTCCCTTTTACCACGTGAGGCGCTAGCGCCCTTGCGCTCAGAGTGCTAGCGCCCAAAGCGCTAGCGCCCACATGCCTGGCACGTGAGGCGCTAGCGCTCAAAGAGCTAGCGCCCACGTGCCTGGCACGTGAGGCGCTAGCGCTCAAAGAGCTAGCGCCCACGTGCCTGGCACGTGAGGCGCTAGCGCTCAAAGAGCTAGCGCCCACGTGCCTGGCACGTGAGGAGCTAGCGCTCAAAGCGCTAGTGCTCTTGCGTTCAAAGCGCTAGCGCCCGAGAGCCTACGTGCCTGATATGTGAGGCGCTAGCGCCCAAAGCGCTAGCGTCCTTGCGCTCAGAGCGGTAGCGCCCGAGCGCACACGCGCCTGGCACGTGAGGTGCTAGTGCCTAAAATGCTAGCGCCCTGGCGCTCAAAGCGCTAGCGCCAAAAGCGCTAGCACCCGAGCGCACACGTGCCTGGCACGTGAGGCGCTAGCATCCAAAGCGCTAGCGCCCAAGGCGCTAACGTCCAAGGAGTTGGCGCTTTTTTCCACGCATCCCTTGGATGCCATTTTCCCTTTTTATATATAAATATAAACACACACACACACACACTCCACGACACTGTCCCTGTTAGAAAAAAATTTCTAATGGGGCGTTACCCCGCATCCTGCAAGGGGGCTACTAGCCCCCTTGACCCCCAGCCCGCTATCCGGGTAGCAGGACCCCCGTAAAACTCTACGGGGCCCGCGATATATCCAAACCCCTCCAAAACACAACACTGCACATTGAGTTCGCATGACCAGTTTAACCCGTTAATCGGAGGTTCTCTCCAAATGCGAGGGGTAATTAACGGCAGCTTAGTCCGCGGCAGCCGGAGATTCGGATCCCCACAATCAATAAACCCTCACCTACCCTATGCAGGGGGAATCTGTAGTACGCCTGACAAGCGCGCGTGTATTCCCATCTCAATGGGGTGACGAAAAAAACCCTACAATACCGTTAAGCGGTGTTCTAAACACAGTCAACTTTTCCTAATGAGCGTGAAGTTCTTAAAGTCAGAGTTCTAATTGATTTTAAAATTACTGTGGGTATGCAAGAATGCAGTTTTGTGATTTGTGGGCCACGGAAAAAGGTGATGAAATCCTTTACCGTATCTTGTTTGGTTTCATGCCCTTAATATCCGTATTATGATGCAAATGCGCAAATCAATAAAAGAATTTAAGAAATTCAGTCAATCGAGCAATTCTTTTTCATTTTAAGCTTAAGCGCTGCAAAAAATACGGGCTTATTTTCTATTCTGTTGGTGGCAAATTGTGCGAAGAATCCTACAGAAGATAGAATATTAGAATCCGTCGGATTTGAGCAAAAGTATTAGGAAAATACGTACGATGTGATTTTAGGTTTAGAAAACCCATCTTGAAGTGATTACAGGTATTTTAATATTCGCTTGCGCAGGTCAAACTACCTGAATCTTTGGCACTGTATTTCACTAACGTTTTGCAATTGAATTTGACCTTGCTCCGAACGATCGCTCCTCGTAATCCCGTTAAAATCTTAAAATGTCAGAAAATACGATATTTAGTGCAAAAAGCGATATATCTGCCTAGACTTCTGCACACACATAATTATAAGAATCAAACAATACCACTAGAATACTAACAAGACACTGGAGACACCACAAGAAGAAATTTCCAAAACTCTTCAAAGGGGGCCGGCGGCGCCGGATATTTCAAGTATGTCGCCGGCCAAATGAAAAGAAATGGTGCTCAAATTTTGTGTGGGTTCTCTAGGCTATATTAGTGTTCTAATGGTATACTTTGAGTTTTTAATTTAATCACGAGGTGTTAGCAGGTCACAAAGGCAGAGAACAAAGTTAGAAATTAGTGTTTTGTTAGTTTTGAAAAAAATTTGAGTTAATAGTAAGTTTGTTAGTTTGAACCAGAAATAACAATACCTAATGACTACCAACTCCCCGGCAACGGCGCTAAAAACTTGTTGGAACATCACCCGCGCGCGCCAATGTGTAGGTTTCGGAAAAGGAATGGTTTTGGAAAATATTTGCGCATGCGACCTCGGTCACGTTTTAAAATTTATAAAACCGCAAGTGCACAGCGCGTTGTAGCGAGCCTGCAAGTACGGGTTGATCCACAAGGAATTGGAGATTAGGGATTGTTACTTAAGGTTCGAGAATTAAAAGAATTTGGGTTTGCTGTCACGAAAATAAAAATACAGAATTATAGGAAATGAGTTAAAAGAAGGTGGCCGTGGATTTGGTTCGGATGGTTGAATCGCGACGATTTCATCGACGCTCCTTTGATCATGAGTTATCCGTCCTTGTGTTGATCTCGACGTGAAACATGACTTTTCAAGGCGGTTGCGAAGCATAAATCATTAAGCTGCCGATATTCGACGCAAAACACCAAATGAATCCTTCTTGTTCACTTACCATTTGTATGTCCAAGCTTGAGGTATCAACACTAAGCACAAGAGTTAGCAAGCATACGACAACATCAAATACACAAATTAATGAGTGAGAGCAAGTAGTTTTAGTGTTAAGTTTGCTAAGTGCTTTTGATAGTATAGGGTATATGAAACCAAAAGTTTGTCAAGCAATTTGATAACAAAATACCTTATCTAAACTTAGCAATCTTAATACTAAATTGATTTTAACTTAAACATTGTAAAATGGAGAATATGTGTGAATATGGTATATGAAAAGGTTACCTTGTAACCATGGTTTCAAAATACCATATCACAAAATAGCATAGAACAATCTTTAAGTTAGAAATGTTAGTTATATGTATGCCCTAGAGGTCATTACTGTACATGCGATATATATTGTAGTGGATGCTTGGACATATATATAGGGAGGACTTTCTTGCTCGACATGATAGTATGCTATCTGGTTGCACTTTATCTTAACATGTTAACAAATACTGTTTTATGATCACATGTTGATAAAGCCTTTAGGATGATTACTTGACAACCAGGATTATGATGCAGATCATACTAGTGGGGACAAAGTAGTTGATAAGTACATCCTTCAAATGTTTCTAGTCGTGGGAGTATCAAGACAGGGCATCGATACTCCAGAGTAGACTAGCGTATGCGCTTCTTAACCCATATGATGGGCGATGGATGATCCCATATCCATTGGTGTTTGACATCAGAGAAGGTATACGGGTGCTCAGTGGAGACTGGGTACATTGGACGCTCGCCGAGAACTCCTAGATGGTATTATACCTAACGTCGGATAGCAGTTCTATAGTGACACTGGTTCAGGTTAGTCTGTAGACCCGAGATCGTCATAGAGTCTTGTGTGATTCTCACTGTGCTTTGATTTCCACCATACCACGGTCAAGAGATCGTGCAAAACGGTGGCTTTTGGGTACAGTACAGAACCATATGGAGGTAATGAGCGATAGGAGGGATTTCATCTCTCCGGCTATTAATGGTTGATGTTGCGCTGTGCTCGATTGGCCATAACAGTAAATCCATGTCCAGGGTTGCTGAGATTTACTGGTAAGTGTTATCAGTAGTTTCTCGAAACGTTATGGACCTCACATCAGCATGACTTATTGGTTACTGGGGTCTGACGTTTACCACCCCTAGACTAGATATGCGACATATTAGAAGAAGATACCAAACTGTACGGTAGTGTTACTGATTGGATTCACAGGAGAATGAGCAGGCTTGCTTGTTGATCTTCTGATCGCTCAATACCCGGGTGGCCGTTACGTTTAGCAGATCGCTTGCGGCTTGTGGGTGTTTGATATGATCATCACCTACTGCCGGCGTATTGACGAGTCTTTAGAGTCCTACACAGAGGTTTCCTGGTTCATGCAAAATGGAGTAGGAGCACATATGTGATATGTGTGGGACCGAGATTAATATGTGATACCGTATTCTATTCTCGCGATATGTGATATCGGCCGGTTATATGTGATATAGCCGAGTTATCGGATCAAGTGTTGATTCGATGAAATAATATATAATATATATGTATATATATATATATATATATATATATATATATATTATGCTCACTTAAATATTTATTATTCTCACTTATGATGCATTTAACATATATGTGATATATGTTTATTGTATCGTTTTCTTTTGTTACATGAATATTATATATGTGATATATAATATTGTGACAAACTAGGTTACACATGCAACATGTATGTATGAGACTCATACCATGCTAGGGTTTATGTTAGGGTTTCATTTATCATTAAGTAATTACAAATTAGTGGATTTAATCGAAGATAGAAGCTTGTAGATAAGCTTTGACTTAGTCTACTCTTTTGTTTCTACTTAAGATATTTTGTGACCTAACCATTAAGTCTTACCATGGTTAATTCTCTACATGGGTTAGTGTATGGATGATATACTCACTCAAGGGTTGCATTTGAACAAAAAGCGAGATATTTTCATCACATGAGATATTTTCTTCTTCTTCCTCATCTCATTTTTGCTCTCTTGACTTTGATATCAAGAAGAAATATAATGAGAAATTAAATACTACAGTGAGCTAAATTCCTACTTCATCATCCTCTAGTATTATCAATTTAGTTTAGGGTGTTTGCTTCACTAATCTACACAATTAGTGAAGAGATAGCATGAGCTAGTGTCTCCTCGACGTAGATCATCTTCGGCCTCGAAGACATCGAAGCAAGCTTGTTCGTTTCTTCATGGGAGCCTCTCTAGAGTCCGGAAGTTCGTGATCGCAGCGAAGAGACTACTACACGGAGCTATTGAAGTGAAGGACCGGTCTATAAAGGTTGTATTCCTTGTTCACTTAGATGTAAAGAGTTTACATATCTTGTTTAACCCTAATTCTCTAGTTAAGATCTTGGTTAGGGTTTGTTTAGCACCCCAAAATTTTAAAGTAGCATGATTGATACTTGCCAAAACCTTGCTAAAGTGCTAAGCTTACCCTACAGTGGTATCGGAGCCAGGCTAGAGTATTAGGCATTGCGTAGGCAAAGTTTAAAGTCCAATCGAACTCCGAAAACCCGAAACAACCCCCTTTCTGGAAATTTTTCCAAAAGTTGGATTTTCCATGTTAAAAATACTCAAAAAATCATGCAGGGAATTCTATGGACACACCTGAAGAACAAAACCCTAACTCGTCCAAGTGACCGCGGATCCACGGCCAAAACATGGTTTTAGCGGCGGATCCGCGCGCCACTTGAGAGGCTTGGGTCGGGCCCTTTAGCTGTTGGTCTGTAGGTACTGTGGCATATCTCTGGTTAACTTTAACTATGTCCAAGTGTTGAGCTCTCTGGGAATTTTTGGGAATTCGTTGCATCGATCGAATTATCTAACTTTGCCTAGCTATCTGTGATTGTGATACAATATTTGGAATCTACATAATTGGTTATATGATAACTAGTTTGAATTTTATAAATCTAGCACTTTAGTCTCATTTGATCCATTGTCACGGGATTTTGATGTGGATCAAAAGTCCGTCTCAATTACGTAGTGTACGCGGATACTCGCCGGGTAACCTTACTAGAGAACCACACCCCATAGCCCCGACCAAGTGACTGTAGGAGAACCCCATAGCCAAAAGCATCCGTTCGGGTGCTCGCGGCTGCGGTGTTCCGCCTTAGTGCACTTGGTTGATGGCACCGGGGGGGTGCGTCCGTCTATTAAAGTTTCCGACGAGCATTTGATTAGGTTATCGGGAATCTTGTTGAATTACCCGACAGGTTATTGGAAAGTGTTTTCAATATCGAGACTAAAATGCGGGGTTTATAATTGTTAGGCATGCGATGTCTAAGGAATTCATTTGGTTGGACATGAAATCCAAAGTATGTGATACGTTGGTTTATGATGTCTAAGGAGGTTGCGGATTCCAAATGTTGTAGTTTTTCATTTTCTTTTCTGCGACCGTAAGTGTAATATGTGGTGTATCGCTGGTTTCGGTGATATTTGTCAACGACAATTAGGATACGCATATTTACTTACGTTGATGACATATGATGTTATGTGTTGCTGTGATATATTATATTGGATCGTCGTGTTTTGAATAGCCGGGTTTTTTATGCGAGATGAGAGTTTTTCTTTTTCATTCATGTAAAATTCATTGTATGTAATATTTTTTTATTGGGGCAGTTCCGGGTTGAGGATGATGTCACCATTGTATATTATTTACTTTTCCGCATTAGAATAGACCCAAGGCAGGGAGCACAAATAACCGGGTTCTAGGGTCCAATGGGAGACCAACTCGAGGAGTCAAGTCCGGGTCTTCTAACTCTAGAATTTGTAGGGTTGCTTGTCTCTCTCGTAGGGGTATAGGGATGTGGGTTTGGATATTCATCACGACCGTGGAATTCGCGTTTTTACTGGCTTAAATAAAACATGGAAATTCTAGTATATCCAATATTTCATATATGATTTTTCTGCTGCTGATATTCTGTGATGTGATCATTTGATATGTTCTGAGACGAATGCCTATATTATATATATGAGATATAATAAATATTGCTGCTTTTATTTCTTATGTGATGCTTAGGAAGCATAAATAAATGGGACTTCATTAACGAGATTAATGAAACAAAAGAAACCTAAAGATGTTGTAGAAACTTGTCTCGGAAATTGGTAGCTCTAATTCTTGCTTTGCATAGAGGTATTCCTTGTAGAATATCCGGAACCTTATTTGATAAGGAAAGAGCCGAGATCCCTTCACCGGGAGTGACCTCTTTAGAGAAACTATCAGATGCTACAACCCACTCAGTTTGTATTTTGATTGCTTCTATAGTTTTTGTTTTGCATAGTGGTATTTGTGAAATATCCTGCACCTTATTCGATAAGGAAAGAGACGAGATCCCTTCACCGGGAGTGACCTCTTTAGAAAAACTAGTAAAAGCCTCAAAAACACTCCTTTCTCAAAATCACTCGATTCTACAACGAGATCAAGTTCATTACGCAAAGGGTTTTCTTAAAAACCTGTCGTAGCCCTCCGTCATTTCAGATAAGTACTTCATAGTATTCGTGCTACGTTTGTTGGCTATCGTCAAGGCGTAGTGTGTGGTAGCTATTTATGCTTATCTGCATAAGCATATGATGCGATTAGATTAGGGTAGTCGTACGACTTTGTTCGCTTTCGTCAAGGGTCGTGCGGGTGGGTTTAATTCAATCATGAAATGTACGGGTTGAACTGGACTAGTGGACCATGGTTTGTTGGCTTTCGTCAAGGTCATAGGACGCTAGGGGCAGAATATTTTCGGGAATTTCAAGTGTTGAAATTTTCAATGAGATTGCATACCATCTATGAGATAGTTGGATCCCGATACCCACTGCGAGTAAGAGTTACTCCTGGGAGAGTTTTACACATTACAATTAGCCGATCAAGTAGGTGTCTATAAAGGTGTTAACGGGGTTACGCCCTTAGGAAAATGAGGTTTTTTTTAATTAGGTCCATTGATTGTTCGTGCTTTGCGTATGCGTTTTAAAATTAAGGTTAAGAATATACCGCAATCATTAACGGTGTCGCTTGGTAGCTAGCCGGTTGAGTACGAGTCGGTCCATAGGGAGAGGGATTCCTTTTCTTTATGTTCTAACGAGTTAATCCGATCAAGTCGGGTTTTGTTTTACAATCTAAGAATGAGATTAAATTGATTAAAAGTCTTGCTAGGGTTAGCATTAGGTTAGTTTGGAAAAGGGATTCTACCCACTGCTTTCAATGCCCTAGTGAAGAATATAAGTGTTAGGGTAATAGTCAACAAAGGGGATTAGCACGACTAGGAAGAAACTTAGTTTCTTCCTTCTGGTCCTTGTCCGTCCTTTCTAAACTTTTAGCCCTAACCTCTATTTAAATCAACCACAACCGGTCTAACTAGGGAATCACCGCTATCTTGTAGGATAGGGTGCCGTAGTGAGCGGTGTGTGGTTAATTTAAATAGAGTCTTATTATAAAAATTGTATGGGTAAAGAAAGGAGAAAGAGATTTACTTCTCTCAAACATTCCCAATCCTAACCCTAACAAGTGAGGAATTACTCACACATTAGGGAAGTTATGATAAGATTCATTTTTATAATTTTAAAAGACTATCTAAGTTGCAGATAATAAAAGACAGATAATAATCCAGGAATTAAATTCAGATAAAATAATGAAAGATAAAAAAAAAATTAGTATGTGTTGGCCATAGGTTCTAACCAATGTACGCTTCGCTCGTTGTCTCGATTTCGATTTGGGTTTTTATGCGATTTTGTTACAATTTCATTTATAGGTACAGTCGCGGGGACTTCCGAGACGACGAAGAAAGGCAAGGAGTTCGTCGGCTTCGACTAGAGCGAGATGCGTATAAGTGAGTAGATGTATATCTATGGGAGAAGTCAGGTGGATGGCTTATAGCACCCCCGCAACCGTAGTAATAAGAATACTATATATATTAGAAACATATACCTAGCCTATAGGGTTTGCTAGAACACCAGATGCATATATTCTTATATTTAGTATATAATTATATATATGTAGGGTCTATTCCCTAAGTATTAGGCTATATATATTTATACATACGGGTATACAGGTATATATATGATTATGGTTTTGTGTTGTACGTGACTAGGTATCCGTACTTTATATGACATGATATGAGTTGGCGTACGCGACTATAGATCCGTACTATTTTCTTTGGATGATATCGTACGAAGGGGATTCCGTACATAATATGATAAGGATAGACTGCCGAATATGGCCGATATTCACTTGACTTTGAAAGTCTTGTTAAATCCTAAATCGGTAAATTATGAGATATTTAGAGCCAAACTTATTTTAAAAATCTAATGAATCGTTACGTACTTTTAAATGATAACGTCAAGGGTGCGCTACAAATTTTCAAATGATCTCTATTTCAAAAACATCGTAGTCCCTTATTTCCAAAACAACGTTTCATGCTATTTTAAACTATAACTGTATGGCTCATACGTAGTTAGATATTTTAAACGCTTACTCACATTACGATTTCCTTATTTTTGTATACGCTCACGCTTCAATTACTTATGATATATGCTACGTTTATACTTTTGACTTAACTTCAATAGTAAGACACTCGCACCATTACCGATGACTTACATGTTGCACGTACACATACTCGTATGTTCACACACACAACATCGGTAATTTCCATACCACGTACACATATAGAAATTGTCACACCCCCTTAAAACTTGCCATGATATTTGAATCACACCATATTCCTACTACTACCTTAGATTACTGCTCATTCATATCAGCATGCATTATATTACTGTTCTGTACATTTATATATTGTCTCCATCATTGCCATTTTCTTTTATTATATGACGCTTATTTTATGAGATTTCTGTTTTCTATGAGATTTGAGAAACCGCGGATATAATTTTATAAAACTTATAAATATTTTAAAATGCGATTTTCTATTAATATGATGATTTGGCGTCCACCATGAGTTTTCTGTATTTTGATAATATGAGTATTATCCGAATCGAGGCAAGGGAAGGAACTGATTGCAGATACATGGTGGACCCGGTATAGTACCCAGGGGCAAGAAGCCCGTGTAGAAATACGGGTGAGCCTACCAAGGGCGAGGCAGACCGATGATAGTGTGGAAACTCTGAAAGTAGATCCTAGCATCTTTACTAGGGTTTTAACAAGAGCAATTAGCAATTTAAAATGGTTGAGATGGCTAAGTCTACAAACAATAATCGAACTAAAGGTTTAGGCTTTCAAAAGAAAGCAAACTAGAGTTTAATACTAAGTGAAGAGGAGCTACAACCTTTGTAGTCTAGTCATTCACTTCTAAAACTCCAAGTAGAAGTCTCTTGAACTCTTTCTTGAGTTCCACTTGAAAAAATGAACAAGCTTTCTCGATGTCTTCTTCGTCGAAGATGATCCACCTTGAGGCAACACTCACTCAAGCTCACACTTCACTAATCAACGTATTGGTGAAGAGAACAATCTAAACTAATTTGCTAGTTTAGTCTTGGTTGATAAAATAGGGTTTTAGCTCACTTAAAATTCTTTTCTTTCTCTTTTCTCTTGAATGAATAGTGTTTCAAGAGAAGAGATGAAGACGATGATGATGGTGATGAGAATGAGCTTAAAGTTGTAGATAAGTGCAAATGATATAATTTATATGAAAAAGATAAAGAGAAACGAGTCATGCAAACTAAGATGTTCTAAAAGAAATGACTCATTCTCTCTATATTCAAATTCAAATAAGCAAATCATTATCCTCATAACTTTAACCCCAATGTGATTCTTATATAGACAACTCTTGTGTATATACAACCATGTCACACACACATATATATATTTATATCATATATATAAATATATAAAAAGATAAAAAAAAAATTAAAGTGGGCATAATATTAGTTAATATAAATATATATATATATCAAATTATTAAATCAACAATTGATTTAATAATCCGGTTATATCAAATATAATCCGGCTAATATCAAATAATGCTATATTAGAATACAGTATCATATATCTGTATTTAATCAAGCACCGACACATATCTCCATACATGCCCTACTTCGTTTTGCTTGAGCTAGGAAACCTCTATGTGGGACTCTAAAGACTCGTTAATACGCTGGCAGTAGGTAATGATCACATCAAACACCTACAAGCACATCAGCATTACTAGCTGCACGTAACGGGTACCCAGGTATTGAACGAATAGAAGATCAACAAGTAAACTTGTCCAAAACTCCCTATAGAGCCTATAAGCAACACTTACCATACAGTCCGGTCTCTTCGTCTGATATGGTACATATCTGTAGGGTTCCTAGTGTCACGACCCGAAAGAGCACGTGACTGGCCCTTGAACCATATGAAGCCTATAGGACTCCATCTGATCCAAGTAAGCCAAAAGCCCAGAAATCTAAAACCATTTTTGAGAATAAGTAAAGAAAACTGGTTTAAAGAAGTGAAGAAATACAGGTTTGAAATCAAGGTTTTTAAATAACTAAGCCGAAGGTACGTTTTGAAAACAATAAAGTCTTTTCTAAAAATTTCGGCAGAGTTTCTTTTGAAAAACTGGCCCCGAATGGGGTACAACAAGTATAACAATATGTATGCAATGATAATGGCATCCCCAAGCGGGAGCTAGCTCTTCGTCAATCGACGGTCACAACCACATATGCAGCAATAATATACAACGCCTAGTGGCGAGGATCAAATCCAAAGAAAACTCAAAAGCAATAAGAAAAAAACGCAATACTACTAAGCGCGACTCTAAGGTCGAAATAACATAAGTTTTGGTTGATGGAAATTCTAGATACCATGAAATAAATAAATACAATGATGGTTCTTGATGCGAAAGAATCCACCTACCAAAGCAAGTCACCCGCAAGAAGAAAGTGTGCCAGAAATGCCGCAATAGAACCTGTACGGCAGAACCTGCAAGAACTGTGGCACAACGGGGGTGAGTTGCCAACTCGTGAATAGAAACATCTACAAGCAGAAACCGAATGCAAGACATAAACCTAAGTCAACGATCAATAATATAATCCACAAGAGTACATCTGAGTGTAATAGGGTGGCAAGGTAACATCTAATCATGTATGTAGTGCCAGGTACTCAGGTAATCACATGTCATCAGTGTAAGGTATGTCTGCATGAAGTAACCATGAAGAAATATCAATGATATCAATACACATATATTAGCGTCCCATACCACTAATATTGGTGTAAGGGTATATATAACAGCGCCCTCATACCCTGTTATATATACAAATAAAGTATGATCAATGTAAAACCAGTCTGTATATGATCCAAGTCTGTATATAATCCATGTCTGTATGTATGTGGAACCCGTCCACTCGTCACCCACTGACGATAAGCATCAAGTATGCAAGTATGAGGATATAAACAATATCATGGAAAAACATCATGAAAACCCGTGCCTAGCATCGACACGTAAATCCTCATCCATATGGGGCTCCGTCGGCGGTATCGGCCCTCGGCCCCCGGCAGTACGAGTCAACCCATGTCCATCTCTGGGCTCCGTCTGCGGTATCGGCCCTCGGCCCCCGGCAGTACGGGTCAGCCCATCTCTCGACTGCGGCCGGTATCCTCCAGATATCCGCCGAGCTCAAATACAATCACCGGTAGGTACTCGCCCGCCTCCAGGCTCAATCGGCAAACCCATCGATAATCTCGCCGAGGGGAACCATACCGGGCCCACCACGAACCCGCAAACGGATCATCACCTCCTCGAATCGGGTTTCAAGCACACGTCTCAGCACCGAGAAAACGCGTGGTGGACGCACCGAAATATCATATCACGAGGTACCGGGTTTTCATAAAAGTGCCTCTTTTCTTAAATAACCCCACGGTCCTCAAAAACCAGAATCACATGAAAATCCAACATCAGGAAGTAAATCCAATGCGATGTGCTATGCAGTCAATCCATGACGTATGCGACATGTAAAGAACAGTAATCATATCGGAAATCATGCAACATGGAATAGTAATGTGCATATGTCGAAGGAAGAATCATCTCATGAATGCAATAGTACTACAGTGTAGTGGCATGGCAATTATCGATGATGAAGTGTGTGAGCCGGCAAATAGTGTACGTGGAACATACGCATCATCGATAATGGTGCTGGTGTCCTAACAGCATGATAATAATATAGCAATGAACATATGCCAGCAATGCGAATAGCATGAAGATGCAGAAATCTAGTAGTCAACACCACGGTGAAGTATCTACTATGCAACTACACCTAAGTATCAGGTCAATCAGGAGGGGTAGGTGTGGAAACCACCTAAATCTGAGTCGGTATATATATAAAGATATATAGTCGGTGATCTCGCCTCAATGTCATATCATAAGATATCCTCGAGTTATGAGTGCGGATCTATCATCAATATCGGCACGTACGGTAAATCATCGTACGGCATCCCCAAAAGCTGGGTAGGGGTCAACATCTCACTGTCTCATCACATAACAGATATCACCATCATCAGAACATATAGTCTGGAGTACTACTCTATGTCTAGTACAAAACGGTAACATCAGTAAAGTATGCATGCGGGGGTAAACACATATCCCAAGCCCGCAAGAATCACAAGTCATATCCCACATATGAATCGTATCAAATCACCGATCCCAGGGCACCAAGCCCACATCATCGACTCATCTTCAAAGTCATCACATATCATCAATCATAGTGCAAGTACAAGTGATAAGCAAGGGTGTGTGTATAGGTGTAATTCTATCCTAGGGTTCGCGACTATGAACTGCACTAGTCACTTCTAACCCTGTACTATCCATAATACACCTAATATCACGATAACTACATAATAATCTATCTACGGACTGCAGGGGTGCTATACGCCATCCACCCGACTTCCCCCTGTAGATATAATCTACTCACCTTGCTTCTCGTGTGCCAAAGCCGATGTCGCTATCTTCACCTCCTTTGCCTCAACATCACGCGGGGTACCTACAAGTATATCACAATGCTAAAGCACATGAAAATCACATCGGAAACCAAAATAGCACACGCTACCCGCATAGGTAAAAACCTATCGACTCGCATGTAAACACAATCAAAATCCACTTGTCGTTGACGTCCAAACGCCACCCGACAGGAATGAATCACCAAATACCAAAATCCATGCTAAAACAAGTCCCAAATTATACACCAACATAGGAAAATCAACCCAGATTTCACCCTAGATGGAATCAGTCAAAACTAGACATACTCAGGGTCAAAACTAGAGGAAATGGGGGCATGCACAGAAAACGAGGCAATTCCTTAAAATACCTTATTTTAGAATTTTCCATAATTTTTCCCCATTTATCTGTATTTAATTATACCAGAATATTAAAATATTCATTAAAATAATATTAAATTATAAAATTTCCCAAAAATCATATTTTATTATTTTGAAGACGTTACAATCTACCCCCCTTAAAGAAATTCGGTCCCCGAATTTAAATTTAAACCCCCAAATACTAAAATATTTCAATACAAATTCCAAGTCATCGGGGCTCCGAAATCATCTATACATAAAACATCATAGCGCAATACATGCGCATGAGTACTGAGCAGATAACTCAAAAGCAACACTCCATCAAGCATCCGCAATCATCGGAGTTATGGTAACGACACAATGTCAAATCCAATACAAAATCAGTATGATATGGACCAAGACTATACATGTAGACACCCAATCTATACATGTAATTAGCTGATGCAACTGTATGCCAAATCTTTTTAAGTCGTTGTGCGATGCGCGTAACACTGCACAGTGGCGGACGTTTCTCATAAGAAAATAACTATATATGTGTATATATATCCTTTGTTTAATAAGCACGTTCCACCATTTTGAAAATAATCAGAAGGGTTTCCTTGTTTTTAAAACGTTTTGTGTCATATCGGACACGTAGGTATATACTGAGACTATAGCTCGCTTTTCGGAAATCCCTTCGATAACTATCGATGCATGCAAAATATATCCAGGCACTGTCCACTGACTAGTCCTGCTCAGTATGAAAGCAAATATCCCACATCAATATCACAATCAAAATCGACATACCGAAAGGCATCAAATCGAAGTCAGGTGCAATCGTAATGCACAAAATATAAATCCGGTGCAACAAAGGCACGAAATATAAATCTGATGCGATAAACGCAAGAAACATAAAACTGGTGCGACAAATGCACGAAGTATAGAACTGATGCATCCCATGCACAAATACCAAGCAATAACTCCAATACGTAAGCAGCAACACCAAGTGTATCCAGATATGAAGAAAATCATAAACGTGTGCAGCTGCGGGCACAAAACACATATCGATGCACTACAAGTACATATAAGCTATACCGAGTGCAAAATCAAAACACTAAAATTACATGAAACTCTGCTGGAAACGTAAATCAAATCACCAGCATAAAATAGGCATGAAATCGCAATCAACAGCTCAAGAGTAATAATTATGTACAAGGTATAAATACCCAGTAGGTGCAACCATGGTGCACAAAATCAAATATCATGAAACTCAGTCATCAAAACTAAATCATGCAAACAGAACGCCCAAAATACCGAAATCCAAAATGACGGATACGTGATAATCGAATCACAAAATCACAAATCATAAATACCGTCGTCGGTAGTTCCTCCTTCAAGGTCGAGAAGGAGTCGGTGCAATCCACTGCTAGCAGCGCAGGATATCTACCTGCCTCTTGCTCACGATCTGGCGTCCTCTGGCTCTCTGGGTCCTTATCTTCTCCGTGGATTTCCAATCTCACAGTCAACCGGCTCATCGGCCCTGTCAGATGTGCTAACGGGGACGATTCCGTTCTAGCACTTCTCTGATCACCTCTCGGTCAAACCTCACGACCACTCGTAAGGCAGCATATCACTGGCGTCGGCCTCTGGCTCTCTGAAAGCACGTCACACATCTGATCCTGGGTGCAATCATCATGGCAGCAATGTCCTGGAAGGGATCCTGCTCAAGGTCTCTTCCAAGCATGCCTATGCCGATCTGTACAGAGGCTGGCCTTCCTGCACAACCTCTTCTCGCTCAAAAGACACCTGTGTCCTCAGCACAATATTTTCTCAGAAACTGGTCACATCCCAACGTCTCTGTAAGCATATCAAGTCTCTAGTCTCGACGGGAAGCAATGACAGCTCGTCAGTGTCTCACACGAACCTCTTGTTCCACCTGTATCTATCGCCGTCCATTATGGCGTCATGCTAAGCTACGATGCACCGCACTGTTCTCGGCCGCAGTCAATCTGAAGTCTCTCGTACGGACTCGAAATCGCGTACTCTGTAGCTTCATCATTCCGTAGAAGATGTCAGGCCGAACTGGTCCTCGGGAACACGTCCCAACCATCGGAGGAATACTTATCACTCGTCCGTCCTTGGTCAATCCGCAACGCATCTGGGTAAGTTCCTTTATCCGAACTTAGTCGACTACCCCGTCGACAATGCCGAACTCTGTCCTGCTGGGTGTGCGCAATACGACCACTCCTGGTCTAGGTCTTCTCGTATCGTACTCCAGAAAGGTCCTGTCGAGGTTCCTTCTCAAATCTCAAACCTGCCGAAATGCCCGGAAGTCGTCATCCGATGCTGAAGCTAAAGCTCATTCCGGAACGGCTGCATACATATTGCGCTTCTTTCTGGAAGATCTATCCACATACCACGCCTCGGGGTGCGTATCACATCTCTGATGTCAGCGGAGTGGGACGTCATCTCGTCGAAATATCTTGCGAACTCTTTTCTTCACTCTGCGTCAATGTCGACTGATTCGGACTCGTCTCATCATGGCTGCATGTACTGTGCTCCAACGGCTATGCTCGCATCTGGAGTCTCCCAAGCAGTGTCCCATCACGATATCCGAAGATGTCGAACCATCCGATCGACTCGCCAGATCCTCATAATCCCCCAAGAGCTCACATCTCGGGTACAGTTTAATAGTATCGAGTACATGCCACAGCGTCGGTGGTCCAGCCGTAGAAGGGCAAACCCAAGCCACACTAATGGCGCCGAGGAACCGCCGCAAACCCGAAGGTTCAAAGGCTTTCACACGGTCATTAAGTCGAGTTAGGGTTTCATTCTTCTAGAGGGTCCATAGAATCACCTGCATGTCTTTCCGTATACTTTAAACTTGGAAAATAGGTTCCTGACATTCGATCGTCTCTATCGACTCTCAACGAACCTGCGTGAAGTCGTCTCTATCTGGAATCGATCCACCTGATGACTCGCATCGGGTAAGCAAACTCACCACACGTCCTAGTCATTCATCCTCGGTGACTAGCGACTCGCTATCATAACTCCAAGAACATGCTCATGCTGCAGTAGCTCCAACCATCTGGGCGATATCTCGTCATTTGCAGTAGCAACTGGCTCATACGCCTGTACGCCGAACAACGCCTCAATCCTCCAGGAAAGGCAATACATAAGCGGTCATCTCTGAGTCGGTCTGCTCTAGATCTGAGTAAGACTCTCCACACTGGAAATCTTCAACTCGTCTGGGCCCGCTCTGGCGCAAAATCGGACGAATCACCTTCGTCTCTCAAATCGGGTAGACTAGCTATCATCAGTCGCATGACTGCCCGAAAGCTCCGGCAATCTCAGCTCGTAAGCTCCGAAAGCAACATCCTGTCAATCTCAGCCACAGCTGGTCCATCTGTCTGCATGGTAGGCGACATCACAATCTCTGAGGTATGCTGTACATCAACAGTCTTCTCTCAACTGGCAGCTCTAACAATGGCCCGATCATCCGGTGCAAGACCAAGCACTCGCCTCCACTAGAGGTCACAATCACCAACACTAACTCGAGACGTTCCCATGTCACCAGAAAACACAATGGTCGGCCCTCGTACCAAACGAGCTCACACCGGCCGTAACCCTAGCAGCAGCCCAAACTGCGCTCAAACATGGCGACAGGAACCTCAGTCGAGTATCAAAGAGAGCACATCAATGGCAAGAAAGGAAACAACAGATCCAAAGTGGATACATGATCATAGGAAGGAACAGCATCAATGGAGGTATGATCATGAAACTAATAGAATCGGGGATCTCAAATGGATGTATAATCCAGGATATGAAGAGAATCACTGATCTCGAAAGTATGTACATCCTATGGTTCCTTAAGCGGAGTGGCGTGTCGTAAGTATGCCGCGGAACATACCAACGGTACGTCACTCTACTTTAGTCACCTAATCCATCAACCAAGGGTCATCCTAATACGACGAATGTTCGGGTCGAATACCCCCTCGACCAAGTCTAAGTTCCGTAAGGTCAAGCCTAAGTTTCGTATATAAACAACGCCCTAGGCTCCACATAGTCAAACTCAGACTCGAACCAAGGTCAACCTAGCGCTCTGATACCAACTTTGTCACGACCCGAAAGAGCACGTGACTGGCCCTTGAACCATATGAAGCCTATAGGACTCCATCTGATCCAAGTAAGCCAAAAGCCCAGAAATCTAAAACCATTTTTGAGAATAAGTAAAGAAAACTGGTTTAAAGAAGTGAAGAAATACAGGTTTGAAATCAAGGTTTTTAAATAACTAAGCCGAAGGTACGTTTTGAAAACAATAAAGTCTTTTCTAAAAATTTCGGCAGAGTTTCTTTTGAAAAACTGGCCCCGAATGGGGTACAACAAGTATAACAATATGTATGCAATGATAATGGCATCCCCAAGCGGGAGCTAGCTCTTCGTCAATCGACGGTCACAACCACATATGCAGCAATAATATACAACGCCTAGTGGCGAGGATCAAATCCAAAGAAAACTCAAAAGCAATAAGAAAAAAACGCAATACTACTAAGCGCGACTCTAAGGTCGAAATAACATAAGTTTTGGTTGATGGAAATTCTAGATACCATGAAATAAATAAATACAATGATGGTTCTTGATGCGAAAGAATCCACCTACCAAAGCAAGTCACCCGCAAGAAGAAAGTGTGCCAGAAATGCCGCAATAGAACCTGTACGGCAGAACCTGCAAGAACTGTGGCACAACGGGGGTGAGTTGCCAACTCGTGAATAGAAACATCTACAAGCAGAAACCGAATGCAAGACATAAACCTAAGTCAACGATCAATAATATAATCCACAAGAGTACATCTGAGTGTAATAGGGTGGCAAGGTAACATCTAATCATGTATGTAGTGCCAGGTACTCAGGTAATCACATGTCATCAGTGTAAGGTATGTCTGCATGAAGTAACCATGAAGAAATATCAATGATATCAATACACATATATTAGCGTCCCATACCACTAATATTGGTGTAAGGGTATATATAACAGCGCCCTCATACCCTGTTATATATACAAATAAAGTATGATCAATGTAAAACCAGTCTGTATATGATCCAAGTCTGTATATAATCCATGTCTGTATGTATGTGGAACCCGTCCACTCGTCACCCACTGACGATAAGCATCAAGTATGCAAGTATGAGGATATAAACAATATCATGGAAAAACATCATGAAAACCCGTGCCTAGCATCGACACGTAAATCCTCATCCATATGGGGCTCCGTCGGCGGTATCGGCCCTCGGCCCCCGGCAGTACGAGTCAACCCATGTCCATCTCTGGGCTCCGTCTGCGGTATCGGCCCTCGGCCCCCGGCAGTACGGGTCAGCCCATCTCTCGACTGCGGCCGGTATCCTCCAGATATCCGCCGAGCTCAAATACAATCACCGGTAGGTACTCGCCCGCCTCCAGGCTCAATCGGCAAACCCATCGATAATCTCGCCGAGGGGAACCATACCGAGCCCACCACGAACCCGCAAACGGATCATCACCTCCTCGAATCGGGTTTCAAGCACACGTCTCAGCACCGAGAAAACGCGTGGTGGACGCACCGAAATATCATATCACGAGGTACCGGGTTTTCATAAAAGTGCCTCTTTTCTTAAATAACCCCACGGTCCTCAAAAACCAGAATCACATGAAAATCCAACATCAGGAAGTAAATCCAATGCGATGTGCTATGCAGTCAATCCATGACGTATGCGACATGTAAAGAACAGTAATCATATCGGAAATCATGCAACATGGAATAGTAATGTGCATATGTCGAAGGAAGAATCATCTCATGAATGCAATAGTACTACAGTGTAGTGGCATGGCAATTATCGATGATGAAGTGTGTGAGCCGGCAAATAGTGTACGTGGAACATACGCATCATCGATAATGGTGCTGGTGTCCTAACAGCATGATAATAATATAGCAATGAACATATGCCAGCAATGCGAATAGCATGAAGATGCAGAAATCTAGTAGTCAACACCACGGTGAAGTATCTACTATGCAACTACACCTAAGTATCAGGTCAATCAGGAGGGGTAGGTGTGGAAACCACCTAAATCTGAGTCGGTATATATATAAAGATATATAGTCGGTGATCTCGCCTCAATGTCATATCATAAGATATCCTCGAGTTATGAGTGCGGATCTATCATCAATATCGGCACGTACGGTAAATCATCGTACGGCATCCCCAAAAGCTGGGTAGGGGTCAACATCTCACTGTCTCATCACATAACAGATATCACCATCATCAGAACATATAGTCTGGAGTACTACTCTATGTCTAGTACAAAACGGTAACATCAGTAAAGTATGCATGCGGGGGTAAACACATATCCCAAGCCCGCAAGAATCACAAGTCATATCCCACATATGAATCGTATCAAATCACCGATCCCAGGGCACCAAGCCCACATCATCGACTCATCTTCAAAGTCATCACATATCATCAATCATAGTGCAAGTACAAGTGATAAGCAAGGGTGTGTGTATAGGTGTAATTCTATCCTAGGGTTCGCGACTATGAACTGCACTAGTCACTTCTAACCCTGTACTATCCATAATACACCTAATATCACGATAACTACATAATAATCTATCTACGGACTGCAGGGGTGCTATACGCCATCCACCCGACTTCCCCCTGTAGATATAATCTACTCACCTTGCTTCTCGTGTGCCAAAGCCGATGTCGCTATCTTCACCTCCTTTGCCTCAACATCACGCGGGGTACCTACAAGTATATCACAATGCTAAAGCACATGAAAATCACATCGGAAACCAAAATAGCACACGCTACCCGCATAGGTAAAAACCTATCGACTCGCATGTAAACACAATCAAAATCCACTTGTCGTTGACGTCCAAACGCCCCCCGACAGGAATGAATCACCAAATACCAAAATCCATGCTAAAACAAGTCCCAAATTATACACCAACATAGGAAAATCAACCCAGATTTCACCCTAGATGGAATCAGTCAAAACTAGACATACTCAGGGTCAAAACTAGAGGAAATGGGGGCATGCACAGAAAACGAGGCAATTCCTTAAAATACCTTATTTTAGAATTTTCCATAATTTTTCCCCATTTATCTGTATTTAATTATACCAGAATATTAAAATATTCATTAAAATAATATTAAATTATAAAATTTCCCAAAAATCATATTTTATTATTTTGAAGACGTTACACCTAGGCACACCAAGGAGGTCTCACAAGGCATCAACCATGCCAATTTCAAAAATTAGGGTGCCGAGAAACCCTAGACTAGATCGTTGGCTAGAAGTTTAGGCGATAAAATGAAACTAGTTTACAACTAAACTAAAAGAACGGATATACAACCTTTGTAGATCCGGTCCTCCACCTCCATAGCTCCGCAATGAAGTCTCCTCGCTGTCCAATTCGAACCCCGGGCTCTAGCGTCGGCTTCATCAGAGAATGGACGGGCTAGGTCATCGACGACGATGCCGAAGATGATCTACGTTGAGGCATCACTAGATCAAGCTCTCACTTCACCAAGTCATGAAACTTGTGAAGAAAACACACTCTACTACTTGGCAAGAGGTAGAGGATGAAGAAATAGGAAGTGGGTTCACTTTAGAATTGGATTTCTCACTCTTTTTCATCAATTACCATTGATGAAGTGAAGCTTTCTTCATTGAAGAAGATGAAGAAGAAGAAGATAATGATATGATAAGTTAATTAGAATAATCAAGAAAAAGAATACTTATCATAACATTAACTATAGTTAGGTGTAGAGAATTGACTAAGGTTAAAAGAATGGTTAGGGTTAAGCTTGAAGACAAAAATGGTCATATGGTCAAAGCTTCATCAAGCTTCATCAAGCTTCATGAAAGAAAGAAAGAAAGAAAGAAAGAAAGAATGAAACCATTTTGTTTTCTTTTGTCATTTCATTTTCATCCAAAATAAAAAGATAAATGAATGGACAAATAAATAGAAACCTTAACCATTTACTTAACTTAGGTTTAATTCTTTACAAAAACCAATTTTGCGTGCATCATCAAACATGATACAATCGAGTGCACAAAAGTATATCACATATACAATGTGTACATCCGAGTGAGAATATCCATTTAAAATGAACCAATACTAGTTAATGCAAAGTGATATATCAAATATATAATTATACATTAAATTATTAAATCAACACTTGATTCAATGATCCGGTCATATCGCATATAACCGACTAGTATCCAATGTATCGGCTTATCGAATCAACCCTCGATTCGATAACTAGGTTATATCGCATATAACCATTCGATACATACATCGCGAGAATGGAATACGGTATCACATACACGCATTATTCTCGGTCCCGTACATATCTCATATGCGCTCCTATTTCGTTTCGCTTGAGCCAGGAAACCTCTGTGTAGGACTCTAAAGACTCGTCAATACGCCGGTAGCAGGTGATGATCATATCAAACATCCACAAGCCGCAAGCGGTCTGCTAAACGTAACGGCCACCCGGGTATTGAGCGATCAGAAGATCGACGAGCAAGCCCGCTCACACTCCAGTGAATCCAACCAGTAACACTACCATACAGTCCGGTCTCGTCGTCTGATATGTCGCATATCTTGCCTAGGGGTGGTAAACGTCAGACCCCAATAGCTCGATAAGTCGTGTCGATATGAGGTCTATAACAATTCGAGAAACTACTGGTAACACTTACCAGTAAATCTCAGCAACCCTGGCCAGGGATTTCCTGTTATAGCCAATCGAACACAGCGCAACATCAACTCCCTATACCGGGAGAGACGAATCCCCTCCTATCGCTCATTGCCTCCATGTGACTCGGGACTGTACCCAAAAACCACCGTTTTGCATGCCCTCTTGGACGTGGTAAGATGGAAATCAAAGAACAGTGGGAACCACACAAGACTCTATGACGATCTCGGGTCAACAGACTACTCTGTACCAGTGTCACCAGAGAACTGCCATCTGACGTAAGGTATAATACCATCTGGGAGTTCTCGGCGAGTCCGTCCAGTGTACCCAGTCTCTACTGAGCACCCGTATATCATCTCTGATGTCAAACACCAATGGATATGGGATCATCCATCGCCCATCTGTATGGGTCGAGAAGGTATACGCTAGTCTACTCTTGTATATCGATGCCCCGTCTCGATACACCCTCGACTAGGGACCTTGAAGGATGTACTTATGGACTACCATGTCCCCACTAGTATGATCCGCATCATAGTCTAGGTAGTCAAGTACACATCCTAAGGGCTTTACCAACATGTAATAGAGAGACAATCAGTATACACGTTAAGGTAAAGAGTAACCAGATAGCATACTATCATGTCGAGCAAGAAAGTCCTCCCTATATATGTCCCAGCATCCACTACAATATACATCCAATGTACAGTAATGGCCTCTAGGGCATACATATAACTAACAATCTCCCACTTGCACTAGGGCCATCTGTAGCAGTGGTTGTAGTATCTCATACTCAACCATCCCATAAAAGTCTCTCTCTGGGAATAGGCCTTCGTGAGTGGATCCGCCGTGTTGTCCTCTGAGTCTACTCTCCTAACCTCGATCCCTTAGATATCAACCATCTCCATGATCAAGTGATACTGCCTTAGAATATGTCTGGATCACTGATGGGACCGGCGTTTCTTGGCATAATCCACAACTCCATTGTCTCACAATGGTAGGAACGTAGTTCATCTCATGAACCAATATACATCCAAACATCCTCTTTGGTAGTATCTTAAGTAGTGATGTATCCAGCCTTTATCGTCTAGTATGCCATGGTATGTAGCTTGGAACTCTTCCAACATACCGTCCCTTTACTAAGGGTAAACACAATGCCTGCGACTGACACTCGGTCGTCTTTATCACCCTGGAACCCTTCCAGTGATTCTCCCCAGGACCAATTGATACCATCTCACTACAGCTAGTGAGTATCCTAATATCCATTTAGATCTATCTCATAGATCCAAAACCCAGGATTTAGTAGTTATCACTTTGATCCTATGTGGAGAATCATTGTGATAAGCGGAGATTGACCGAGCATAGCATAGGAAACTCCTTTCCTATCAAGAGTATGTCATCCACGTACTCTACGAGGATCACCACCATACTCCCTACTACCTTTTTGTATATACAAGGTTCATCTACCATTTTGATGATGTCAAACTTTTTGACTAATACATCAAAATAGACGTTCCAACTCCGCGATGCCTGCTTCATCACATAAAACATCTTGCACACGTTTCCGCTGCTCCCACTGTCTACGAAGCCCTCTGGCTGTGTACTTATAGACGCTCTCTTCCAAAACATCATTTTAGAAGAGCTGTCATGACATCCAACCACCAGATATCGTAGTCATGGTATGTAGCCGTGGCAAGTAGGATCTGGATGGACTTAAGCATAGCTACTTGAAAAGGTTTCATCATTATCCACACCTGGTCAATGATGCAAACTTTTAACAAGTCTAGCTTTGAAAGTCTCAACTTTTCCATATACACCAAGTAATCTTCTCAAGATATACTTGCTCCTGATGGGGATTTAACCCTTCAGATATAGCAACTAAAGTCCATACTTTGTTGGTGTATAAGGATTCCATCTCAGATCACTAAGAATCCAGCCATTCTTACAGAGTCTTACTCCTGATGGCCAGCTCGAAACTAGTTGGGTCATCATCTCATGATGCAATCCTCGCTCCCACTGTCATAGAGAAACCGAAGTATCTCTCAGGTGGGTAAGGAACCCTACTAGATCGGCGGAGAGGCTGAGGTTCGTTGGTATCTACTGAATCCTTTGGTTGTACCAAATCATCAGCTGCAGTTTGTATAGCTGGAACATTTCCAGTTCTACATAACAGATCTTGCCTCGATCTTGTCCGGATTTTGCTTTTTATACATAGGCCGGACAACCCCAAATCTTAACTAACTTAAGATATGGGCTCTTCGCTTTCCATATCACATATGAAGTGGTAGGCAACTGATTTGATTGGAACCCTATTCAATAGGTATGCAACTTCTTAAGTGCATAACTCCTAAAAGGAAATAGGTTACTCGGTAGTACTCATCATAGAGCACACCTTATCATATAGGGTGTGACTGCTCCGCCCCGATACACCGAGGTACTGTGGTGTATACGGAGGAGTAACACTGAGAGAGAATCTCATTCTCCTTTAGAATAGTCAAGGAATTCCATACACAAGTATTCTCCTCCCTGATCTCATCATAGGACATAATACTTATACCCTTATTTTGGTTCTCTACTTCTAACTTATACTCTATGAATATCTCAAAAGGTTCGGACTTGTGTTTCAACAGGAACATATGTCTGAATCTTGAGAGATTATCAGAGAATGTAATGAAGTACAAAGAACCGGTCTTAGCATGTGCAGACAGGGAACCTACATACATCAACATGTATCATCCCAAGAGTTCACTGACTCTTTCTCTGCTTCCAGTAAACAGAGCTGTGGTCATCTTATCTTTGTGACATGACTGGCAAGTTTCACAAGATGTAAATTCAAACTGATTTAAATATGCATCTACATGTAACTTGAGCTAGTCGGGTCGCATTGATATGACCTAGTCAACAATGCCTCAAGAAGGATTCGTTCATTTCTGAACTCTTCCTCTTGTGTGTGTTCCATATACTAAGAACTGTAGTTTGATTTAGAACATTAATGCTTTTAGATAACGTGCCTGAACCGATCAACTTTTGATATAGGAAATGTTCAAAACATTATCCAACAATACAAAATTTTATCATTTCTTTACTAATAAAGAGACTGATATGATTTTGTATATCAGGTTCGGTATCTAATAACATTCTTTCAGAATCAATGTATTGATAATACAGGGTGACAGTGACCAACAGACTTGGCTGCAACACTTGCCCCGTTTTCTGTCTCATGAAACTTATCACCCGTTCTCAGTTTTTATACCTATCTGTAGCCCTATGTAACAGATTACATATCTGGGATCCTGATCCGGTATCAAATACCCAGGATGCAGAGGATACTGAGAAAAAGTTCTTTGTAATGAACACACCCGAAGATGATGCATCAACATGCACACTCTTCGTTTGGGCGGCACGGGAAATCTGGTATTCCCCAATTTCCTGCTCTGTCTTATAACAATTATAAGTTGGAGCGGGACCAACGTTCCCCAGCTCAGTATAACAAGCGGGTTCGGTCAATAATCCGTATTTTTATCTTGATTAAGGCGTGATATGGTCGCTACCTGGAGAGAGAGAGAAGAAAAACACTCAGCGTGCGCTCTTGCAAGATCAGATTGGTTATTATTTTATCTAATGAGGATGGCTCCCACTGCTTTTTATCAAATCTTCCTTCAAACCCTAAAAGGAAAGACTAGCCGGGATTAATTACACACTACAAGTTCGCCAATCTTTCAGCCAGGCCAGTGTCGGTACTTTGAGGGAGGTCCCCCGTGCTTTCGCACGAACCTAATTAATGTAAACCTCGTTTTCCCAGAGGCTTAACCTCGTTAACACCTTTCTAGACACCTACTTGATCGGCTAGTTGTAATGTGTAAAACTCTCCCAGGAGTAACTCTTACTCGCAGCGGGTATCGGGATCCAACTATCTCATAGAAGGTATGCAATCTCATTGCAAATTTCAAAACTTGAAATTCCCGATAATATTTTGCCCCGAACGATCTATGACCTTGACAAGGTCAACAAACCATAGACCGCAAGTCAAGTTCAACCCGTCATTTCTTGATTGAATCAAACCCACCCGCACGACCCTTGACAAGGTCAACAAGGCCGCACGACTACCCTAACCCAATCTGCATCATATACATAAGCAGATAAATACTGGTTAGCTACCGCACACTGCGCCTTGACAAGGTCAACAAACGCAGCACGAATACTAAACAGGACTTATCTGAAATGACGGAGGGCTACGACAGGTTTTTTTGAAAACCTATTGCGTAATGAACTTGATATCGTTGCAGAATCAAATGATTTTAAAATGGAGTGTTTTTTAGGCTTTTCTAGTTTTGCTAAAGGAGTCACTCCCGGTGAAGGGATCGTCGGTCCTTTCCTCGTCGAATGAGGTGCGGGATATATCATATATATCACTGTGCAAAGCAAAAACTCTTAAAAGCAATCAAAAGACAAACCGAGTGTGTAGCATCTGCCAGTTATTGCTAAAGGAGTCACTTCCGGTGAAGGGATCTCGGTCCTTTCCTTATCGAATAAGGTGCAGGATATATCATATATACCGCTGTGCAAAGCAAGAACTGTAGCTACCTGTTTTATTTTGAAATTCGATTCTACAACATCTTAGGTTTCTTTTCTTTCATTAATCACATTAATGAAGTCCCATCATTTAAGTCACCTAAACATCACAGATAAATACGACGTACACTTATGCCATCCGCATTCGCCTCGATATCCCCTCGTGCACCGTTAGGTTAGGTAACTAACGGCAGAGCGGGGTAGAGCTAGCGCGGGTGTAAAACATAAGTAACGTCTATATAATATATCATATATACTATATACTGTATCTATCACAGAACATCACATGATCACATCACAGATATCGCAGCAGAAGAATCATATGAAATATTGGATATACTAGGACGTCCGTGTTTTCAATACGAGCCAGTATAAAACACGGATTCCACGGTCGTGATGAATAGCCAAATCCACACCCCTAGACCCCTACGAGAGCGGCAAGCAACCCTACCAATTCTAGAGTTAGGAGACCCAGACTCGACTCCTCGAGTTGGTCTCCCACTGAACTCCAGAACCCGGTTACTTGTGCCCTCCTCCTTGGGTCTATCCTAGTGCGGAAAAGTAAATAATATACATCAACGGAGACAACTTCCGCTACGTGGAAGCGCCCCAAATAAAAGAATATTACATACAAGTTTTTACATGAATGAAAATGAAAAACACTCATCTCACATAAAAACACCCGGCTATTCAAACACGACGATCCAATATAACATATCCAACAACACATAACATCACATGTCATCAACGTAAGTAAATATGCCTATCCCAATTGTCGTTGACATATAGCAACGAAACCGACGATATCACATATTACACTTACGGTCACAGAAAAGAAAGTGTAAAACTACAACAGTTGGAATCCGCAACCTCCTCAGACATCGCATGCCTGACCAAATGTATTCCTTAGACATCGCATGCCTAATAATTATAAACCCCGTATTTTAGTCTCATTATTGAAAACTCTTTTCAATATCAAGTCGGGTAATTCAACAAGATTCCCGACATACTGATCGAATGCTCGTCGCAAACTTTAGTAGGCGGCTGCACCCCCTACGCCGTCGACGAAGTGCACCAAGGCGGAACACCGCTGCCGCGAGCACCCGAACGGATGCTTTCGGCGACGGGGTTCTCCTTCAGTCACTTGGTCGGGGCTATGGGGTGAGGTTGTCTATTAAGTTTATCCGGCGAGTATCCGCGTACGCTACGTGATTGCGACGGACTTTTGATCACATCAAAATTCCGTGGCAACCGATCAAGTGAGACTAAACTGCTATGTTTATAACATTCATTTAGTTATCTCATAAGTACTTGTGAATTCCAATTATTGTATCATATTCCGGATAAATAGAAAATGTTAAACTTTTCGATCGAACAATCGAACACCCAAGTTTTCCCGATACAGTCCAACAAAAGAAATAAGTTTAAAAACATTCACTTCGTGCCTCAGTACCAACGGTCCAGCCGTAGAAGGGTCAAGCCAACGCCTTACATGTGGCACGCCGTACTGCCCCAAACCCGAAGGTTCAAAGGGCAGTTCAAGACGGTCACATAATCGAGTTAAGGTTTGTTGTCTTCTAGAAGGATCATCGTGTTACTTTCACTACTCAGAATGTCTTTAAACCACGGAAAAATCCAACAATTGGAAATTTCCCGGCAGGGGAAAGATTGGGTATTTGCATCCGGTCGAACTTTTTAACATATTCAAAAATATCCGGAAAGCCACATAGACAAAATCTAATACTCCGATCGAAACACCGAATCCCCAAAACAACCCCAGAAAATTCAACTCTTGAGTCAAATTAAAAATTCCCAGAAAATACAGCATTAAAATGTAAGAGTTACTATGCAAAAAGTACTGGGAGAAGGGACAAACTTGCCGCGGAACCGCCGCATTAGCCATGCTAATGCCGCGGTTCCGCCGCACTGTAGTGGAATCATGATCTCGTTTTTCACAGTTTTTCTTAGAAAACCCTACTGAATTTTCTGCATATTTTTAATATTGAAAAATCCACATTTTTAAAAATTGGACAGAGAGTGGTCTCGGATTAAGGTTTCGGGTTCGTTCGGGTTTCAAACTTCGTCTACGCATCGCCTAAGGCTCTAGCTAGGCTCTGATACCACTGTAGGGTTCCTAGGCACACCAAGGAGGTCCCACAAGGCATCAACCATGCCAATTTCAAATATTAGGGTGCCGAGAAACCCTAGACTAGATCGTTGGCTAGAATTTTAGGCGATAAAATGAAACTAGTTTACAACTAAACTAAAAGAACGGATATACAACCTTTGTAGATCCGGTCCTCCACCTCCATAGCAACACAATGAAGTATCCTCGCTGTCCAAGTCGAACCCCGGGCTCTAGCGTCGGCTTCATCGGAGAATGGACGGGCTAGGTCATCGACGACGATGCCGAAGATGATCTACGTCGAGGCATCACTAGATCAAGCTCTCACTTCACCAAGTCATGAAACTTGTGAAGAAAACACACTCTACTACTTGGCAAGAGGTAGAGGATGAAGAAATAGAAAGTGGGTTCACTTTAGAATTGGATTTCTCACTCTTTTTCATCAATTACCATTGATGAAGTGAAGCTTTCTTCATTGAAGAAGATGAAGAAGAAGAAGATAATGATATGATAAGTTAATTAGAATAATCAAGAAAAAGAATACTTATCATAACATTAACTATAGTTAGGTGTATAGAATTGACTAAGGTTAAAAGAATGGTTAGGGTTAAGCTTGAAGACAAAAATGGTCATATGGTCAAAGCTTCATGAAGCTTCATCAAGCTTCATGAAAGAAAGAAAGAAAGAATGAAACCATTTTGTTTTCTTTTGTCATTTCATTTTCATCCAAAATAAAAAGATAAATGAATGGACAAATAAACAGAAACCTTAACCATTTACTTAACCTAGGTTTAATTCTTTACACAAACCAATTTTGCATGCATCATCAAACATGATACAATCGAGTGCACAAAAGTATATCACATATACAATGTGTACATCCGAGTGAGAATATCCATTTAAAATGAACCAATACTAGTTAATGCAAAGTGATATATCAAATATATAATTATACATTAAATCATTAAATCAACACTTGATTCAATGATCCGGTCATATCGCATATAACCGACTAGTATCCAATGTATCGGCTTATCGAATCAACCCTCGATTCGATAACTAGGTTATATCGCATATAACCATTCGATAAATACATCGCGAGAATGGAATACGGTATCACATACACGCATTATTCTCGGTCCCGCACATATCTCATATGCGCTCCTATTTCGTTTCGCTTGAGCCAGGAAACCTCTGTGTAGGACTCTAAAGACTCGTCAATACGCCGGCAGCAGGTGATGATCATATCAAACACCCACAAGCCGCAAGCGGTCTGCTAAACGTAACGGCCACCCGGGTATTGAGCGATCAGAAGATCGACGAGCAAGCCTGCTCACACTCCAGTGAATCCAACCAGTAACACTACCGTACAGTCCGGTCTCGTCGTCTGATATGTCGCATATCTTGCCTAGGGGTGGTAAACGTCGGACCCTAATATCTCGATAAGTCGTGTCGATATGAGGCCTATAAGAATTCGAGAAACTACTGGTAACACTTACCAGTAAATCTCAGCAACCCTGGCCAGGGATTTCCTGTTATAGCCAATCGAACACAGCGCAACATCAACTCCCTATACCGGGAGAGACGAATCCCCTCCTATCGCTCATTGCCTCCATGTGACTCGGGACTGTACCCAAAAACCACCGTTTTGCACGCCCTCTTGGACGTGGTAAGATGGAAATCAAAGCACAGTGGGAACCACACAAGACTCTATGACGATCTCGGGTCAACAGACTACTCTGTACCAGTGTCACCAGAGAACTGCCATCTGACGTAAGGTATAATACCATCTGGAAGTTCTCGGCGAGTCCGTCCAGTGTACCCAGTCTCTACTGAGCACCCGTATGTCATCTCTGATGTCAAACACCAATGGATATGGGATCATCCATCGCCCATCTGTATGGGTCGAGAAGGTATACGCTAGTCTACTCTGGTATATCGATGCCCCGTCTCGATACACCCTCGACTAGGGACCTTGAAGGATGTACTTATGGACTACCATGTCCCCACTAGTATGATCTGCATCATAGTCTAGGTAGTCAAGTACACATCCTAAGGGCTTTACCAACATGTAATAGAGAGACAATCAATATACACGTTAAGGTAAAGAGTAACCAGATAGCATACTATCATATCGAGCAAGAAAGTCCTCCCTATATATGTCCCAGCATCCACTACAATATACATCCAATGTACAGTAATGGCCTCTAGGGCATACATATAACTAACAATATCGGGTCTGGGAGGTGGTATCGTAAGACCCCAATAACTCGATAAGTCATGCCGATGTATAGCCTATAACCATTCGAGAAAATACTGATAACACTTATCAGTAAATCTCATCAGCCTTGGCTAGGGACTTGCGGTTATAGCCAATCGCGCATAGCACAATACCAACTCCCAATACTAGGAGAGACAAAACCTCTCCTGTCGCTCACTGCCTTCATGTGACTCGAGACTGTACCTAACTACCACCTATTTGCATGACTCGGTAGAGCCGTGGTAGAGAGGTAATCAAAGCACAGTAGGAACCACATAAGACACTATAACGATCTCGGGTCTACAGACTAACATGTACAAGTGTCACCAGAGAACTGCTATCTGACGATAAGTATAGTACCATCTAGGAGTTCTCAGTGAGTCCATTCGGTGTACTCATTCTCCAATGATCACCTGTGTATAATCTTTGGTGTCAAACACCAATGTTTGTGGGATCAACCATTGCCCCAAATAACGTCAAGAAACGTACACACTAGTCTATTCTGGAATATCGAAGCCCTGTCTCGATACTCTCTCGACTAGGAACAATTGAGGATGTGCTTGTGGACTACACATGCCCTACCAGTATAATCTACATAATATTTCTGATAGTCAAGCAAATATCCTATGGTCTTTATCAACATGTATCAATGAAATAATAAACTAGAATAAATGCACATGTTAAGATAATGAGAAACCAGATAGAATACTATCATGTTGAGCTAGAATGCCCTCTATATATATGTCCAAGCATCCACTATAATTTACAATAATGGCCTCTAAGGCATACATATCGCTAACAATCTCCCACTTTCATTAAAGCCAGTTATTGTAGTATCGCATACCGAACATCCCAAAAAGTCTCTCGAACTGCATCTGGGGAAGGGCCTTCATAAGTGGATCCGCCATGTTGTCCTTCGTGTCTACTCTCCTGACCTCGATCTCGCGGCGATCAACTCACTCCTGGATCGGGTGATTGTAGGGTTATGGCAGTGCCCCGGCCATCAATCCGTGGCCAAACGCAGAACAAAAACTTTAAAATAAACGGCGCTAACAGAACCCTAATCGACGGAGTTTAAGAGATTATACCGATCGATCCGTGTCCTTCGGTCTTCAATCTCTATCCTTAGCTCATTGCGGCTGTCTCGATCAAGTTCACTCTCCGGTCTCCCTCGTCGAAGAGGATCCACTTCAAGGATTGGTAATACGGGCTCCCGCCTCAAAATCGAAGCAACTTGGGCATCCAGTTTGCTAGCCTAGATACCCAATATGAAGTAGAGATAGTATGTGAACTCTTTGTCTCAATACATCCTAGGATTCTCAACACATGAGAAGGTTAGGGTGGAGGTGAAGAAGTTGCCATTGGAGAAAGAAAAGTGTGAGCTCAAGAAATTTGCTTTTGGCTTGTGAAGAAAACTTATGAGGAAAAAATGGCTCTGTTGTTTTCGTTGTGTTGTGTTGTGTAATATTTTGTTGTGAGCTCATTAAAACCAAGTGAAGAAAAGAAGAAAATAAACCAGCAACCCCCCAAAAAAGATCTTCCCTCACAACAAAAATCTTACACAAATATGTTACACTCAAAAAAAAAACCATGTCACCCATGACACAACACCATGACTCACAAGTGCATGCACCATGCCACATGACCATGAGTCACGAATTGATGAACCAAGAATCGGCCCAAAAGAAACGACTCACAATTTCCATAATAAACATTAAACTAAATGTTTAAAGCAATAAAGAGAATGGCAACTTCTAAAGTAAACTCGCAACGAATTACAAGAATACCCCTCATCTGTATATACATATCTGCATCCGTATTCTGACTGAATATGAATACAACGAGATGAAAATAATACAACAATATAATACTAGGATCCGGCTTAAACCAAAACCTACTAGTATTGTCCGTCCGATCATAATGCGTACACAAGTGCACGAATATGATCGAACCTTGCCATAAAACCATACGGTCTCTACAACGTTTCGCCCGAACCAAGGAAACCCTCTGTGTGGGACTCTAAAGACTCGTCAATACACTGGCAGTGGGTTTAACCACAAGCACGTCAGTGACACTAGCTGTACATAACAGCTGCCCAGGTATTGAGTGAAAGAAAGGCCGATGAGCAAACTCATCCAGAAGCCCTACTGAGCCTGACAGTGACAATATCCGTACAATCCGGTCCGTTCGTCTATGAGTATCGCATATCGAGTCTAGGGGGTGGATAAAGTCAGACCCATAATAACTTGACATTTAGTGTCGGTATGAAGCCTATCACCAAGTGAGAAACTACTGATTCGAATCAGTAATTCTCTTCTACCCCAGTCGAGGATTTCTGGTGATGTCCACCCGTGCACTCCGCGATATCAACCCCTAATACTGGGAGAGAAGAATCACCTGACTATCCGCTCACAACCTCCATATAGCTCGGGACTGTACCCAACTAAAACCTGTTTGCACGACTCCTTTGAGTCGTAGTAGGGTAGTAATCAAAGTACAGTAGGAACTCACACGAGAAAAATGACGATCTCAGGTCGATAGACTAACCTATACACATGTCACCTGGGAACTACTATCTGACAATAGGTATAATACCAATTAGCATGTTCTCGGCGAGTCCGTCCAGTGTACTCATAACCCAATGAGCATCTGTATACATCTTAGGTGAACCAACTAACACCAATAGCTTGTGAGACCGGCCACCGCCCCTCGTCGGGGTCTCGATCCGTATACACTAGTCTACTCTTGGAGTATCGATGCCCGGTCTCGAAACTCCCATGACTAGGGACGCCTTAAGGATGTGCTTATAGACCACCTAACTCTCACGTATATGATCGCCATCATACTGCTATTAGTCAAGCAAGAATCCTATGGGCTCTATCAACATGTAATAGTGATATGTAATGTAACCTGAAGCATGTACACGATGATAAAGACAAACCAGATAGCATACTATCATCTTGAGTAAGACTGCCCTACCGGTATAGGTCCTCCCTCAATCATTGCAATCACGTGCCTACGATCCAATAATTGAATTGAGGGCATTATATCCAACAATCTCCCACTTGCACTTAAGGCTAATTATTGCGGTGTCGCTGATTGTTGTGCTATTTGCGTGTGTGTTTTAAAATTTAAATTAAGAATACCGCAATCAAGACGGTGTCGCTTGGTAGCTAGCCGGTTGTGTACGGGTCGATCCACACGGAAATGGTGTTCTTTCTTTAATTTCTAACGAGTTAAGTCCTATTTTTGGTAGGTTTTGTTTTTTTGATCTAAGAATGAGATTAAATTGATTTAAAGTCTTGCTAGGGTTAGGATTAGGTTAGTTTGAAATATGGAATCCTCTCACCGCTAAAAATGCCCTAGTTAAGAATATAGGTGTTAGGGTAATAGTCAACAACGGGGATTAGCACGACTAGGAAGAAACTTAGTTTCTTCCTTTTGGTCCTTGTCCGTCCGTTCTTAACTCTTAGCCCTAACCTCCAGTTAATTCAACCACAACCGGTCTAACTAGGGAATCACTGCTATCATGCAGGATAGGGTGCCGTAGTGAGCGGTGTGTGGTTAATTTAAATAGAGTCATAATTGATTAAAAATTATATTGGCAAAGAAAGGAGTGAGAGAGATTTCCTTCTCTCAAACCTTCCCTATTCTAACCCTAACAAGTGAGGAATTACTCACTCATTAGGAAAGTGACGATAAAAATCATTTTAATATTTTCTTTTTGAATGATAAACTAATTTGCAAATAATAAAAGAGCAGATAAGAAATTGCGGGTAATAAATTGCAGATAAAAAAAACAATGCAAGAAAAAAGAAAAGCTTACTTTATTGATGACCTCTCAACGATTACAAGGGAAATTAAAATTTTAGATCTAGAAATTAAAAAGAGACATGCCTAATTAGGCTTCTGGCTTTCCTATTTATAGATAGGAGAAACCCTAGGTTTTACACCTGATCCACATTTGAATTTACAAGATTACCCTAAGAAAGCCGGGTCAAAGCACTGACACCCACCGATACGTGCATTGCACGGCCGCGGTTCCGCAGCAGAAAGCCCTGTTTGGCCGCGGTTCCGCGGCCGTATAGTGGGATCTTGATCTCCATCTTTCAGGGTTGCTTCATGTTGCTTTTTCCTTCTGTTTTCTTCACTTGGTTTCTCAGAATCTTTTCTACTTTCTTCCAGATTTCCAACAGTGCAGAATTATGTGGACTTTTACCGTGAGCTTCTCTTTGAAGTCTTGAATCTTGTGCTACCCTTGTGCTTTGTGCATTGAACTGTCTACTGGTCTTCATTTGTTCCTTGAACTAGTAAGTGGCATCATACGGATTCATCTATTGTTGGTCGTAGTCTCATATTTGTAGCGTATTTTCATGAATTTCACTGTAATGATCTGAGAACCTGTAACCTGCAACTATTTAGCTGACATGGATCAAAAGCACCTATTTATTTGTAATGTGATTATGAATGGGCGATATAATAATGCAAAACTCTGATATGAACAAATACCCCCAAACTTATCTTTTGCTCGTCTCGAGCAAAGCCAATTTTATTCTCGAAAAATCCTAACCTCACTTTCGCAGGGAATCGTGATTGCACTGAGCCCGTGCAACAAGTTGTTAAACCTCTAGGTGTCCCTAGTAGGAGGAGTGTTGTCTCCTGAGCGTTTTCAGCGGATACTACCCACAAAATCTGATCAATTTGGCATATTGACTTTCATTCTTCAATTCGGTGTTCTAGCAAGAAATGCTATTATTTTCAACTTAGAAATCATCAACCCATATTTTTCACGCTTCCTTTTCATTTAACTTAAGATCGTATGTGTTCTGCAAATTTATTAAGCTTTCAGCATCTTTTGAATTTTCCTTCTAAGGTTCCATCTCAACTTAGAAATTTTTATCATCTCTACTGAAGGTATAAGCTCTATCTTTCATTCATATCTCTCATCCAAACCCCAATCATATACCCCTACATGTGTGTGATTACACCCGTACACTTGGAAATTCAATTCAAGCTATCATACTCTTGTCCATCTTCCAAAGTACTTTTAGTTTGTGAATTTTAGATGAAATTGCTCACCCATTCTTCATGCGACCGTTAATACTTCTTGAGGTACTAATGACCGATTACAAAATGTGTTCGCGCAATTAGGCATAATTCCTCGTCTTGCAATACCTAAGACTTAGCAGTGACTCCCAAACCAGTTGGTCTAAGGCACTAGGTGATAAAGCACCATCGCTATATTTTTTATTTATGCAGCCTTAAGTAATTACAAAACCAGTGTTCATTTTTTTTATTTTATCTCTTTATTCACACTTGTACTTTATTTTATTTTCCTTCATACCAAGGATTTTAGACAAGAGCATTTCAAGGTATCCTCTACTATCCCAAGTTTCAAGGTGCATGTATGTGCGAGTTGTAGGGTATATATTTTCAGAATTTAAACTTAAGCTTCGGAATTATTTTTCAGACTTACACTTCAATAAAAATTTCAATACTCTTCCCTTATTTTGACTTAGCCCAAGAACTGAACTCAAAATTTTCCTATTTCTAAATAAACTATAAGAACATATATTTTCTAAAGTTAAACTTTAAGAAAGGTTAATTTTAGGGTTTTTAATTTACTAAGTTTAGGATCTAGTTTTTCCCTACTATTCAACCGTCTTGTCGAACTTAAGTCTAATATGGCCAAAATTGAAATTTTTCAATTTTTATAATTTTTAAAATTTTTAAATTTTTATTGATTTAATATTTTTTTATAAATATTTTTTTTTATTTTTTTATAAAGATGCAATGCGGAATTAAATATGCAAAGAAAGAAGAAACAAATATAAAAAAAATCAAAATGCAATGCAATGATAACTATTTACAAACCACCTCCACCCCCAAACATATCAAAAGCAGTGCCCTCACTGCTCGTGGCCTCGCCGTCCCCTCGAACGGGAACGGGAACGTTCCTCTCTTGCCAGCAGGATGGTCATGCCGTGCTCTATACCTGTCACTCGCTGATCCAGGTTGGTCACCATCCCTATCAATCTGTTTATCCCCCTAGTGGCTCTCTTAAGTAAACGTGCTTGTGCCACAGGGTTAAGCTCTTCTTCGCACGCGGTCGAGATGGAGGTGGGTGTCTTGGCGGGTACGTCCTCGGCCGGCTCGGTGCGCGACCATACATCATTTAAATGTGTGTAGGACATGGATACGCCCTCAAGAAGAGGTCTAATGGGGATACCTCCATGCATATAAAACTTTAATTCCTCCACAGGGAGGAAATGGCGACACAGTTGTGTCACCAACATAGGGCATGGATAATTGGCAACCCTTTTCCCCGCACCAATCGAATGAAGTAATACCGTGCACATATCAAAGATGGGGTTCCTAGTTATCAAGGTGTGCACGATATGAAGAGATGATGTGAAAAATATCGTATCGTGCGAACTACCAAAAATATTATTTTGTGCCCAACGGCACATGGTTAATACATTCGCAAAAAGAGTTCTAGCATAGATGCCCTTGCGTGGCTCTATTGAACAATCATTACCCATCAAGGGTAGGTAATCCTCGAATTGGAGGGGTTGGTCATGAGTAGGTAGTCTAGGTATTAAGGTGACTTCATGGATGAAGTCCCTATCGATTATTATTTCCTTATCCCCCCAATTTAGCCTAATGTAACCATGTTGTGAGAAGCAACCATCTTCCATGCACTCGTAAAAACGGTTTACAAGATCCGGAAGCGCGAAGGAATTTGGATGGTTGAAAAGTAAAAAGTTCCACCAACGTCTTCGGATCTCGTCACCGAAATAGCTTCCATAGACCGTGTGTGCAAAGATTTGGGAAAAATCCCTCTCAAACTGCAAAGTTGGTGCCATTACATAGAGCTAATTGAGAAATTTTAAATTTAACGGAGAGGATCAGAGAACTGCAAACCTCCTCTGAAGATTTCAGAAGGCGACGACACCAAGGAGCGGCGGAAGCGCGGCAGGAAGCGAGTTGGGCGGCGGTTCCTGATCAGTCGAAAATAATGTATTTTTAACACGGCAATTTCCCCATCTTTTGCATACATTTAGAAGTGTTCGGTACTCATATTTCACATATTAGCAAATCAGTTGTAAAATACCAGATTGCATGTATTAGACTTTTAAACCGACACTTTAAGGGAAATTGACCGCATTTCATGGCATCGCATCATTTCTGTATTTGCGCAACACTTGTCTTGAGTCTGTGCAGGAAAATACGGAAGAAAAACCAAGAGCTGATCAAAAATCACGCCATTTCCAAGTTTTGAGATCTGGTAGCAATCCAAAGGGTGAAATATAATTCAACATATCAAAGAAAGGCCCACAACTCAGGCCCAACAATTACCAGAGAGCCAGAGCCATGAAGACTCCAAAGCGCCGCGGATCCGCGGCGGGAGCCAGCTTGCGCCGCGGATCCGCCGCGCTTCTGCCACATCATCAGTTGATTTTTAGGGCATTATTCTTATCTCAGGGTCCACATTCATATATGATACGTCAAATTCCATAATTCTCCAGAAGCTACTGCCAGATCAGCAAAGAAGATTAAGCAAGGCTAATCCTAATTAAGCTCCTAATTAATCCTTTTCTAGAAGCTCCCTCCTAACTAATCACATCTAGAAGCTTCTCCCCTAACTAACTTTTGGAGGGAAATTTGAATTTCTTCAACAAACTTTAGGAGGGAAACTTAGAATTTGAAATCCTAGATCTAGGGTTTAGATGTCTATAAATAGGAACCTAGACCTAGGGTTAAAGGCTAATCAATCTTTAGGTAATCAATTTTAGTTAATCTTTCCCTCTTTCATCATCTTCTTCCACAAGTCTAGTGACAAGGCTTGTGCGAAACCCTAACCCTAATTCCATTCCAAATTCAAGATCTTGAGTACCAATCAAGCGAGAAGCCTTCAACCTTTTAGGAGCCGAGCCGATCTTCAATCGGGCAAGTGATCCAAGCCGATTCGCGACCCACGGAAATGAGCGGACCCAAATCGACGATCAAGTTCTTCCTCTTGTAGTTCTTGAGCGAATGTAACTAAATTGTTGATATAAATAAAAGGTGAATTTCTTTAATCTTGCTTTCTTTTAATTCTTGCATCATGATTAGATCTCAATTTGTAATTGTTGTTCTTGCTGTGATGATTGAGTGAAACTCCGCTCGTAAAGGAGTCGAGACGATTGTAGAATGATGATGTAACAAATCTTAATACGATTTTTAAGTCCTACGAGTTTTGTAAACCCTAGCAAGTTCAAGAATCGATGACCTAGTTTCGTAGCGATGCTTTCTTGATTGTGATCGCTCGAAATTAGGGATCTACGATCGTTTCTTGAATTTACCAGAGGCTAGAATGTGAATGATATCGACGAAAGAACAAGGGATAAGATGAAACCCTAGTTTCACAAGAAATCCCTAATTCTCGATCGATCATCATCGATCTAGTATCAATTCATCGAAGGATAAGAATACGACATCATGAGATTACATCACATCTATAGATCCGATCGACTCCTACGAGCCTCATTTCGATTCTTGATATTTGGTTTGGAAAAATCATCAAACGATCAATTCTTGATTCTATCTTTTTCTTGTTATTAGATCTATGTTTTTCTAATTCTTGAACTTCAATTTCAAATCATGAATTGTTTTGTTCTCTTTTCTTTAAAGTTTCGACTCACCTAATTCAAAAGACGAACGATTACACTTTCCCTGAGGACGATCCGCACTCACTTACAATCTACAATCTGACACCGTAGTTGATTGCGGTCAAATAATTCTTGGTTGTGATTTCTTTACAATTTCCCAACATACACAAACGAGAATCTTTTCAATCAAATGGTGCCGTTGCCGGGGACTATTTGATTTGATACACACATCCAAGAAAATCATTCAATCAAATGGCGCCGTTGCCGGGGATTATTTGATTTGATACACACATCCAAGAAAATCATTCAATCAAATGGCGCCGTTGCCGGGGATAGTGCGCTAATAGTTCGTATTTTGAAATTTGAGTTGAACAATTTATTCCATCACAATTTTTAGATCTAAACTCATACAAACCCTAATACGTGTGTTGTGATTTGTTGCGAGAAAATCTGGAATCATTGGAGCTGTGGAAAAATTTTTCCAGATAGTTCCAGAGAGCTTGGGGAGTGAACAGGAGCCTCTGTAGAAAATTGTGTGCAGTGATCTTGCTACAGTACCGCGTTTCCGCGGCAATAGGCAGCTCACGCGGCTGATCCGTGGTGGGTTAGGGTCTTCTCTGTACCAAACTTTCAGGTATACTCCTCTTCTTTCTTATCTTCTTCTCTGTCTACTCCAATTGACAATTTGCTGCAGGTTTCTTTGCAAATAAATCGCAGCGCGCAAAAAGCAAAATAAAATTTGTGCGTGTTTTTGATTCTTTTGGTTGTTTGCATAATTAATACAGAAAATTAAGGGGCACGACCAAATCCAAATTAGGTGGGGAGTTCATTACCCTTCCTAGGCCCCGAAAACCACAAAACTTGCATCCGCATTGTCCCACATTAACTAAAAAATATCTAGAGATGACTATAAGGACCGTCGCGCTCAATTAGGACAAGAGAAGGCCGTGGGTAATTCATTGCTTATCCGCATTTTCCTGTGGTGCCTAAGGCGAGTGTGTCTAAGGCTAGTGGTTTTTAATTAGGCCCACTACTTACGTAGTGGGGTACCTTCCCACTTACCTGGCACTTATCCGGCCACAGGGGAACAAAGAGGCAGTGGAGGATTTATCATGCGACTTGTCTTTTGGCAGTTAGGAGCGGTCTAGAGCCGGACCTAGGTGACCACTAAAATTAGGGTTTTGCTTGTTGCATTTGTTGTGATCGCATCATTTTTCAAAAATCCGTATCATTTTTCAAAACAAACACCAACACTTCATTTCCTCTAATTATACCAACGCTGCCACTTGTGCTACAACCATTTAGCACAATGTTAGGCTGGACACGGGATTCCATTTCCCGTCTTGTCCGCGTTTCTTTTATCGACCCCAGAGTCGGTAATTCTTCGTCTTCTCCCTCCACCACAACAGCAACCACCACTTCAATTGAGTCAGCACCCCTTCCAACCGCAAAATTTTCAAAATCCTGCCAACACTTTTGCACTACATGAAAACTCTTTGCAATTGGCCGGTACTGATAATATCTCTGCACTGGTGCAAACCTTGGTTACTTTCATAAAACAATCCACCCAAGAGTCGGCAAGTTTTCAATCTTCCATCGATAATATGATAAAGATCATTCTCACTCAAAATGAGAATATCAAATCAATGGAAGCACAAATTGAACGAATAACAGCCAAAATAAGTGCTAGAGAAGAAAGGAATCTTCCATCTCAAACCGTACCTGATCCTAGACCTTCACATTGCACTAATGTGGACGCTTTTACAACGTTGAGATCTGGAAGAGTGCTAGACAATCATTTGGGTGAACAAATTGATAATGATGAATTGATCATTAACACCCCGGCTTCAACTTCCACTTCCACTCACACTTCTATTTCTTACCCTATTTCGTCTAACTTACCTTCTTCTTCCGAGCCTATTCTCCGTGTTCCCAAAGGCTCGAACCCTCCACCCACCTCATCTTTTCCACCCCCACAAACTTCTCCACAAATGTTGGACCCAACACTTATTGATAGAGCTCCATTTCCAAATAGGTTGAGGCCCAAGAAACATGATGCCCAAATGGAGAAGATTGTGGACATGTTTAAGGAAGTTAACATCAATATCCCTCTCCTAGATGCTATTCAACAAGTTCCGTCCTATGCGAAAATTCTTAAGAACTTGTGCACTAGGAAGAGGAAGACTCAAGTGCCTAAAAAATCTTCATGTCGAGTACTGTAGACACGGCTTTTCCCCAATAATTACCACGGAAACGTAAGGACCCTGGCTGTCCTACTATTTCCATTTCTATTGGGGAGAAACACATCAACCGTGCTTTACTTGACCTTGGCGCTAGTGTTAACTTGCTTCCTTACTCGGTTTACGAGCAACTAGGTATCGGAGTGTTAAAGCCTTCGAGCATAACTCTCCAGATGGTTGACCGATCAATCACCAAACCTAGGGGTGAACTGGAGGATGTGTTAATAAAAATCGGGGAATTTGTATTCCCTGTGGATTTTATTGTACTTGATACACAGCCTGTAGCGAACCCACGGAATCAAATTCCGGTGATTTTAGGTCGGCCCTTTTTGGCCACTTCCAACGCAATAATCAACTGTCGTAATGGTTCTATGACCCTATCTTTCGGGAATAGGTCAATAGAGCTGAATATTTACAAGTTGGGAAGTGTACCCTCCGAACCTACTGCTCAGGTATGCTCTGTCGACTTAATGGATGTCGACAGCAGCGAATTTGATGATCCTCCTGATATTGATCTAGACTCTTTTTATACGTTATTGTTTGACCCAACTATGTATCATACACATACGGATTCTTCCACCGAGATGTCTGGGTCAACAATTAACACGGATTATGAAATGTTCTTAGAGTCTGAAGATCACCCCGCACTTTGTGATGACATTATTCATCGGGGTATTGATGGAACTTTTGAAGACATCTTCGCTGATGAACTCACATTTTTGAATAACACGGGTGTTGAGATGAATCATCTCCCAATCAATGAAATTGAAGCTCCACCCCTTTTTCTGAACTGTAAAAAGAATGCGAGTAATCCATCACATACACTGCATCGTCTCTCCAAAATGAGACGCACCCACATTCTATTCCACCACTTACCCTTTCCCCACTTCTTCTTCCACCAACCAGAGCACTGCATTGATAAAATTTTCGAATGGTTGGTGTTGACATTTGGTCTTTGCAAAGCTTGGCATCGACCACTGATTTTTGACCCCCTCATGTGATTTTCAAAGATTAACATTACATAAGTTTGGGGGGGCATTTCTATCGGGCTCTTGAAAAGAAAAGTTTTACCAAAATTTTGAGCCAAAAATAAGTTTGGGGGAGGATCTTCACTTAAATATTTTGCCCCCACTAATAAATTCCTCCCAAGCTTATAGGTTTTTCAAGATTTAGCAGATGGCAACAGTGAGGACACTGTTGAAGACAAGTTTGGGGGAGGTTTGTGCTTATTTTTGCATCATTTGCATATCACTTTGCATAAGCACAAAACATTTTTCAAAACCTATAAAAATTTAAAAATTTTCAAAAAGATAAAAATATTTTTGTACATAAATAAGATAATAAAAGTTTAGATAGTGAAAAATTACATCCATGAGATTAGAAAAATTTAAGAAAACTAAGAAAATTAGAAGTTTTCTTATACGAACTAGTAATAAGTAGTTATGAGCCGTTGTCCCAAGGGTTAGTAAGATGAAAGACGTCACTAATCTGAGAATAAAAATAAGTCTGAAAAATAGTTTCTATTCTGGAAGCCAAACATTTTGAACGTTGATACCCTGCTATTCGCACTTACACACGTCTTGAAGCCTGGGATAGTAGAGGATACCTTGAAATGCTCTTGTCTTAAAGCCAAAAGTATGAAGGAAATAAAAAGAAAAAAAATGAATAAAAATATAAAATGGTGAGAAAAATGGACACTGGTTTTGTTATCACCGAGGGCAATAAAAAATATATAGCGAGGATGCTTCTTCACCTAGTGCCCTAAGGCCAACTGGTCTGGGAGTCACTGCTATGCCTAAGGTGGTGCAAGACGAGGAAAATACACCAAGCAAGCAAGCACAGGAGTAATCGGTCGGTTAGTACCTCAAGAAGTATTAACGGTCGCAGGAAAGTGTGTGAGCAATTTCGTCTAAATATTCATTAATTAAAAAGTACTGAGGCTGATGGGCAAGAGTACGATAGCTTGAATTGAATTCTCCGGGTGTAGGGATGTCTTTACACACACGCAGGGTGATATGATCGATGTTTGGAAGAAAGATAGGAATGAAGAATAAGACGATATTTTATTGAGGGAGGACGTGATTTCTAACATCTTTTCATGACCATTAAGATAGGGCTCATGACAACCGAAAAGCTAGCTTAGTTGGAAACCCTAATTTTCAAAGTCTTTCTTTTAAAATTCTTTTCTTTAAATGTAATATTCATGATCTTCCTTTTATTATTGGATTTTGTGGGTGCAATCCGCTGAAAACCCTCAGGAGACAACACTCCTCCTACTAGGGACACCTAGAGGTTTAAAGGCTTGTTGCACGTGCTCAGTGCAATCGTGTTGCCTACGAAAGTGTGCTAGATAGTTTTTCTCTTTTTTTATTTTCTCCTTCTCTTTTTAATAAAACATTCGCTCGAGACGATCGAAATTAAGTTTGGGGGTATTTGATCAGTCGAAAATAATGTATTTTTAACACGGCAATTTCCCCATCTTTTGCATACATTTAGAAGTGTTCGGTACTCATATTTCACACATTAGCAAATCAGTTGTAAAATACCAGATTGCATGTATTAAACTTTTAAACCGACACTTTAAGGAAAATTGACCGCATTTCATGGCATCGCATCATTTCTATATTTGCGCAACACTTGTCTTGAGTCTGTGCAGGAAAATACGGAAGAAAAACCAAGAGCTGATCAAAAATTACGCCAATTCCAAGTTTTGAGATCTGGTAGCAATCCAAAGGGAGAAATATAATTCAACATATCAAAGAAAGGCCCACAACTCAGGCCCAACAATTACCAGAGAGCCAGAGCCATGAAGACTCCAAAGCGCCGCGGATCCGCGGCGGGAGCCAGCTTGCGCCGCGGATCCGCCGCGCTTCTGCCACATCATCAGTTGATTTTTAGGGCATTATTCTTATCTCAGGGTCCACATTCATATATGATACGTCAAATTCCATAATTCTCCAGAAGCTACTGCCAGATCAGCAAAGAAGATTAAGCAAGGCTAATCCTAATTAAGCTCCTAATTAATCCTCTTCTAGAAGCTCCCTCCTAACTAATCACATCTAGAAGCTTCTCCCCTAACTAACTTTTGGAGGGAAATTTGAATTTCTTCAACAAAATTTAGGAGGGAAACTTAGAATTTGAAATCCTAGATCTAGGGTTTAGATGTCTATAAATAGGAACCTGGACCTAGGGTTAAAGGCTAATCAATCTTTAGGTAATCAATTTTAGTTAATCTTTCCCTCTTTCATCATCTTCTTCCACAAGTCTAGTGACAAGGCTTGTGCGAAACCCTAACCCTAATTCCACTCCAAATTCAAGATCTTGAGTACCAATCAAGCGAGAAGCCTTCAACCTTTTAGGAGTCGAGCCGATCTTCAATCGGGCAAGTGATCCAAGCCGATTCGCGACCCACGGAGACGAGCGAAGTCGAATCGACGATCAAGTTCTTCCTCTTGTAGTTCTTGAGCGAATGTAACTAAATTGTTGATATAAATAAAAGGTGAATTTCTTTAATCTTGCTTTCTTTTAATTCTTGCATCATGATTAGATCTCAATTTGTAATTGTTGTTCTTGTTGTGATGTTTGAGTGAAACTCCGCTCGTAAAGGAGTCGAGACGATTGTAGAATGATGATGTAACAAATCTTAATACGATTTTTAAGTCCTACGAGTTTTGTAAACCCTAGCAAGTTCAAGAATCGATGACCTAGTTTCGTAGCGATGCTTTCTTGATTGTGATCGCTCGAAATTAGGGATCTATGATCGTTTCTTGAATTTACTAGAGGCTAGAATGTGAATGATATCGACGAAAGAACAAGGGATAAGATGAAACCCTAGTTTCACAAGAAATCCCTAATTCTCGATCGATCATCATCGATCTAGTATCAATTCATTGAAGGATAAGAATACGAAATCATGAGATTACATCACATCTATAGATCCGATCGACTCCTACGAGCCTCATTTCGATTCTTGATATTTGGTTTGGAAAAATCATCAAACGATCAATTCTTGATTCTATCTTTTTCTTGTTATTAGATCTATGTTTTTCTAATTCTTGAACTTCAATTTCAAATCATGAATTGTTTTGTTCTCTTTTCTTTAAAGTTTCGACTCACCTAATTCAAAAGACGAACGATTACACTTTCCCTGAGGACGATCCGCACTCACTTACAATCTACAATCCGACACCGTAGTTGATTGCGGTCAAATAATTCTTGGTTGTGATTTCTTTACAATTTCCCAACATACACAAACGAGAATCTTTTCAATCAAATGACGCTGTTGCCGGGGACTACTTGATTTGATACACACATCCAAGAAAATCATTCAATCAAATGGCGCCGTTGCCGGGGACTATTTGATTTGATACACACATCTAAGAAAATCATTCAATCAGTTCCGCGGCGGCGAGATGGGATCTCCTTGCTCTGGCTGCTGTGGTGGCTAGGGTTTTAGGAGAGGAAAATATTACGGTCTGGTAAAAGCCGCAGAGGGGTTGGGTTCTATTTATAGGGGGTGTTTTGGTTATTTGTAAAAAGGACCTCTTAAAAAGAGGAATTTATTTGTAAAGAAATTATTTATTTATTTTTTATTAAAACTGAAAATATACCAAAATACCCCCAAAAATTTGAAAAAAATTTATTATATATTCTTTTTATTACAAATTGTATATACCCCCAAACTTATTTGAAACAGTGTTTCCACTGTTCAAGCGGTGAAGTTCAGGATTAGGGGGGAAAGAGAACAGTACAATCTACACAAGGCCTTACACAGGACAAAAGTGAGTACCAACCATTCAAATATTCTATCTCTGTAGTGTGTTGTCACGACCAGAAATAGTACGTGACTGGCACTTGAATCATATGAAGTCTATAGGACCCCATCTAATTCAAGTAAGCCAAAAACCCAGAAATCTAAAACCATTTTAAGGAGTAAATAAGAAAACTAGTTTTTAAGAAGTAAGGAAAACATGTTTTAAAAAGAAGGTTTTAAAATAAGTAAGCCGAATATGCATTTTTAAAATCTATATTCTTTTCTAAAAATTTCGGTAGAGTTTCCTTTGTAAATAATGGCCCCGAACAGGGTACAACAAGAATAATATATACACAATGATAAAAGGCATCCCCAAGCGGGAGCTAGCTCTTCGTCAATCGACGGTCACAACCACACAAACAATAAAATATACAACGCCAAAGGGCGAGGATCAAAACTCAAAAATAAACTCAAAATCAAAATGAAAACCATAATACTACAACGCGTGACTCTAAGGTCGAAATAATACATAACTGGTTTTCTAAGTCTGAAACAATATACAAGTTTTGGTTGATGGAATTACTAGATACAACTGAATAAAATAATACAAGGGTGGTCATGATGCGAGTGAACCCACCTACCAATGCAATCACCCAGAAAGGAAGCAGTGTGCCAGAAAAGCCGCAATGAAACATGTACGGCAAAACCTGCAAGAAACTGTGGCACAACGGGGGTGAGTTGCCAACTTGTGAATAGAAAACATCGCAGAGTAGAAATCGTATGCATGACATAATCCTAGGTCAATACGATCAGTAATAATATATCCTTAATGTGAATAAGTCTGAAGCATGATAAGGTGGCTAGGGTAAACATCTATACATAAGTGTAGTACCAAAAGCTCGTGTCAGTGCCTCAGGTAGCAATATATCAAAAATATGAGGTATGATCAATGTAATCAATGTCAACTATATCAGGAAATCTATGAGTATGCGGATATCATCCAACTATGTGATCACTGTCTGTATGTATGTGGATCCCATCCACGTGTCACCCAATGACAATAAGCATCATGCATGTAAATATCATAAAGCATATGCATGGAAGTATGAGAATATAAATCAACATGTGTCTCTCGAGACATATCAAAATCATGGAACCTGAGTGTCTAGCATCGACACTCGAAAACATCATGAAAACTGTGCCTAGCATCGGCACGTAAATCCTCATATATATGGGGCTCGTCAGTCCGGATCGGCCCATATCATCTCTCAACTCCGGTCAGAATCCGCCGGATATCCGCCGAGCTCAAATACAATCACCGGTAGGTACTAGCCACCCTGCCAGGCTCATCGTCTACTCCACGAAAAACATTTCTCGCCCCGGGGAACCATACCGGGTCCACCATGTACCCGCAATCGGCCTCATCCGCCTCCTCGAATCGGGTTTCACATGTCGCTCTCAGAACCGAGAAAACAAATAGTGGACGCACTGAAATATCATATCAAGGGTAACCGGGTTTTTAAAACAATTACATACTCTCTTTTGAAAAACTCACGGTTCCCAAATCCAGAAATATCATGGAAACAACATATCTTAATGCGTATAATCATAAAGCATGATGTATGCGACATATACAAGAAATGTAAGCGTATCGGTATATCATGCAACATGGAATAGTAATATGCACATATTGAGGGGAACCGCACTTTTAAAAATGAATACAGTTTAATATATATCTTGTAGTTCCCAAATCTCCAAATCAAGCCAGAAACATTTATGTATGTGAGTATGTCATGCAAGGGGTCATATCCTGAATGTAACAGTCCTACAGTATAGTGACATGGCAATTATCGATGATGAAGTGTGTGAGCCGGCAAGAAAGTGTACGTGGAACATATGCATCATCGATAATGGTGCTGGTGTCCTAACAGCATGATTTTCATATAACAATAACCATTTGCACATGCAATGCGATGCGAATAACAAGAGTTTGCAGAAATCGACTAATAAATGCAACAGTGAAGAATCTACATCAATATGCGAATGTCATACATTTTTTCCATTTGAAATAAGATGAATCGGTGTTTTTAGAAAAATAAGGGCTACGGTGTTTTTAAGAAAAGATGCGTCTCTTGAAAATATCCGTAGAATCCCTTTGTCTGTCTTTAAAATACTCCCGATTCATTAGTTTTGAAATAGGTATGACTCGGGTCTAGTCTATCGTCTACCAAGTAATATACAGACCTAACTAACAAGATAATCGAAGGGTATGGAAACCACCTAAATCGGAGTCGATATATATATATATATATAATAGTCGGTGATCCCGCCTCAAAGGTACCACGTACGATACAATATCATATGACATCCTCGAGTCATGAGTGCGGATCTATCATCAATATGAACCTCGTACGGTAAATCATCGTACGATATCCCAAAAGCTGGGTACGGGTCAATATCACATTCCTCTCATCAATTATCAGGTATCCTTATCATCATATCTCATGATCTGGGGTACTGATCTAAGTCTAGTACAAATCGATACCATCTATATAAATATAATTGCGTGTGTGGAACACACGTCCAAAGGCCCGCTAAAATCACATGTCGTATCCCAAATACGAATCACATCATATCACCGATCTCATGGCACTATGCCCAATCTCATTGACTCATCTCCAAATATCATACACTATCCTCGTCATCTAGGTATATGTATAACGAATATGCATGTGTGTGCGTGTGGGTGTAAACCTATTCTAGGGTTCGAAGCTAGGAACTATACTAGTTTACTTCTACGCCCTAATCTAACCATAGTACCCTAATCTCATCTCAAATATCCATATCACACATAATTCTATCATATAAATAAATATAGTATATATCTAGTATACTAAATATCGAACTGCGGGGGTGTTATACGCCATCCACCCGACTTCCCCCGTAGATATAATTTACTCACATTGCGTCTTGCTTATCGATGTTGATGTCGCCATCATCTTCGTCATCGTCTCGAATCGTCGTGGGGGTACCTACATGTCACACGTAGCACATCGCATTAAAACCAAATTGAAACCAAAACAACACACGAAAACTTAAACGACACGCTTAAAGGCCTATAGGTTAGAACCTAGGGGTACGCTTTCAAAACCATCAAACAATCCTCGATATCGTCGTACAAACACCAAGTAATCGAGGTAAAACACCAATACGCAATTCTAGAATTCAAAATACGAGAAATGAAAACACAAATCAAAACAGCAACTCAGGAAGCAGGCTCCAGATTCTACCCTAGGTCAAATTGGTCAATTTTACACATGCCAGGGGTCTAATTTACTGGAGATGGGGCCATGGAAGAAACACGAAACCATATGGACCAGGTCTGGCCGCAAATTGCAGCCAAAGGGATTAAATTTGCGGCCAGGTAATGGACTCAGGGGCTGAGGTCTTGGGGTTATCTTCCTAGGTGCCTGCACACTCCTCTGTGTTTGCAAAATAATTTTTAAAGGCTCCGGGTGATAGCAGATTCCAATTTCCCTACACAAATCTCATAATTTTCCGTATCTGCGGAATTTAAAGTTCGCAACCTGGGGTTTGTCTAAGGTTTTAATCCATAATAACATCACTACAGGGGTTGTAGTCCTCAATCACACCTCTATTACACTATCTCTACTCAAATCACACCCTAAACCCTAACTAGAATTTTCAAAGTTCACCAAATCGCACCGAATCATATCTAAACACATATATGATTTAAAGTGAATGAAAAATCACACTAAGTGTGAAGGGATTACTTCGTTTGACACTCATGAAACTCCTACAGTGCCAAAACGCAAGCTTTCTTGGTCTAATGGGTTGCTTGAGAGCTTGTGCACATATTTTGTAAAGGGAAGATGGGGTTTTGATGAGGGAAATGAGATGGTTGTGAGGGTTTGATGAAGACGGAGATGAGCTTCAGCCATGGGCTGAAGAGGGGAGGAAGTTGAAGAGGAAATAATGAAGGAGGGAAGGCTATGACCAAGGTTGACCCCCTCACCACTCTCTCTCATGCCTATACCTCACACTATGCACCTTTTTTTTAATGTTTTCCTTTTCTTTTCTTTTTCTCATTCTCACTAATTAACAACCATGCAAAAATCATGAAGAATGCCATGGAAAAAAAATTATGTAACAAGTGTAAAATGATATGGTGCATGTTTGCACAAAATATGCTAAAATTCCAATTAGCGATTTTTAATCGCGATTAGCACTAAATTAGCATATAATTAATCATAAAAACTTAAAGTATTCATAATTCACATAAAACACCCTCTTCCTAGTAATTTCTATAATTTTCAAAAAATTTCCCCAATTTATCGGAAGTTAATTATACCGAAATATTAAAATATTCATTAAAATTAATATTAAATTATAAAATTCCCAAAAATAATATTTTATTTTTTTGAAATGTTACAATCTTCCCCCCTTAAAGAAATTCGGTCCTCGAATTTAAATTTAAATCCTTCAAATACCAAAACATTTCAGTAAAAGTCCAAATCGTCGGGGCTCCGAAATCATCAATACATAAAACGCATCATAGCGCAATGCATGCGCATGAACCATGAGCAGATAACTCAAAATCAAATCACTGTCAAGCATCCCGCAATCATCGGAGTCATGGTAAAGACACAAATGTCAAATCCAAAACAAAACCAATATGATATAACTCAAAACTATACATGTAGACATCAAATCTATACATGTAAATAGCTAAAGTAAATGCATGCCAAATCTTTTTAAGTCGTTGTGTGATGCGCAAAACACTGCACAGTGGCGGACGTCTATTATAATAAAATAACCATATACGTATATATCCTTTGTTTAATATGTACGTTCCGCCGTTTTGAAAACAATTTAGAAGGGTTTCCTTATTTTAAACGTTTCGTGTCATATCAGACACATAGGTAAATATTGAGACTATAGCTCTCTTTTTGGAAATCCTTTCGATAACTATCAATGCAAGAAAAGTATATCCAGGCACTGTCCTCTGACTAGTCCTGCTCAGTACGAAAAGAATTAGCAAATATCATGAAAGTGTACTGCTCCATAAGGAATAAATTCTAAAAATGTGCATATAAATGATACGTGTGTCTGGTGCGCACGGAAATCAAAATCCATATATGTGCCATACATGTGCACAGAAATATCATCTAGGTGCAACGGGTGTGCACGAAACATCTGCCAAGGGCAACGGGCGTGCCTGACAGCAAAATCAAGTGCATCTGACATCCACAAGGAATCCCGATGTAGTGCATCTGGTGTGCACCAAAATCGTATCTCAAAACATGCGCTCAACACGCGCGAAAATCCAAATCAAATGCATGGAGTGCAAGAAATCAACATCAATATCAGAATCAAAGTCGACGGTATACAATACGGCTCAATCAAAAGCAGGTATACCGCAGTGTATAAGCTCACAACCATGTGCATCAGCGTGCACAAATCAAATCAAAACACTAAAAGTGCATGAAAACTAAGCTGGAAGCGTATATCAAATCACCGGCATAAAATGGGCATGAAATCACAATCAATACCTCAAGCGTAATAACTATGCGCAAAATATCAATACCCAGTAGGTGCAACCATGGTGCACGAAAACAGAAATCATGGAACTCAGCCATCAAGACCAAATCATGCGAATAGGTCGCCCAAAATACCGAAATCCAAGGTGACGGATACGTGATAATCAAATCGCCAAATCACAAATCATAATTACCATCGTCGATATATCCTCCTCCAAAGTCGAGAAGATGCCGGTGCATCCAATGCTAGCAGCGCAAGATATCTACTTGCCTCTTGCTCACGGTCTGGCGTCCTCTGTCTCTGGGTCCTCTGAATGTACATCACACTTCTGCGCCTGGGTGCAAATCTTATTGCAGCGGTGTCCTGGAAGGAATCCTGCTTAAGGTCTCTTCCGATCTCGTCTATGCCGAACTGTACGAAGGCTGGTACTCTTGCATAATCTTTTCTCGCTCTCTGGATATCTGCATTCTCGGTACAGCATTTACTCAAAAGATGGTCGCATCCCAAGGCCTCTGCATGCGTATCGCATCTCTGATGTCAGCGGAGTAGAACGTCATCCCGTCGAAATCTCGTGCGAACTCTTTACTCCACTCTGCTCCAATGTCGACTGATTCGGACTCGTCTTCTCGTGGCTGCATGGACTGCGCTCCAACGGCTATACTAGTATCTGGAGTCTCTCAAGTAATGTGTCCCGTCACATGATATCCGAATGATGTCAAACCATCCGATCGACTCGTCAGAACCTCATAATCCCCCAAGAGATCAACATCTTGAGTACAGTTTAATAGTATTCTGGTACATACCACAGCACCTGTGGACCAACCGTAGAAGGGCAAACCCAAGCCTCACAAATGGCACCACTAAACTGCCACAAACCCTAAGGTTCGGAGGGATTCCATGGTCATTACGTCGAGTTAGGGTTTCATTCTTCTAGAGGGTCCATAGCATTACTTGCATTGTCATCCGAATACTTTAAACTTGGAATCGGGTTCCTGACATTCGATCGTTTCTATCGGCTCTCAACGAATCTGCATGAAGTCGTCTCTAGCTGGAATCAATCTATCTGATGACCACGCATCGGGGTAAGCGAACGAACCACATGTCCTAGTCGTCCATCCTCGGGTGACTAGCGACCTTCCATCATATCTCAAAGTATATACTCATGCTGCAGTAGCTCCAACATCTGGGCGATATCTCGTCATTTGCAGCAACAACTGGCTCATTCGTCTGTACGCTGAACAGTGCCTCAATCATCATGAATAAGCGATATATTAATGGTCATCATATTCTGGCTGGCCTCTAGCAGTAGCCTGATCCTCTGGTGCCGATCAGCACATACGAGAAATCTCGTAACAGCGATTTGTTAAACGCTTATGGCGCGAAAACACAATAAAACGACGCCTCTATACGCGATCGTACGTCTCTGGAATCACGCCCTGGTCAGTCCTCGTCCGTGACGAGCTCAAGCTGACGCAACTCTAGCCGGAGCTCTCTCTTCCCGTGTAATCATGGTAGCAAAATCATAACCAACATCGATGAGGATAGATCATAGGAATGAATATAATACTGTGCAAGGAAATGTACATCCTAAGGTTTCTTAAGCAGAGTAGCATATCGTAAATATGCCGCGGAACATACGTACGGTACGTCACTCTACTCAAGCTACCTACTCCATCAACCAGGGGTCATCCTACGCGATGAAAGTTCGGGTATAATACCCCCTCGACTAAGTATAAGTTCCGTAAGGTCAAGCCTAAGTTCCGTATATATATGAACGCTTTAGGCTCCATATAGTCAAACTTAGACTCGAACCAAGGTTAACCTAGCACTCTGATACTAACTTTGTCACGACCCGAAATAGTACGTGACTGGCACTTGAATCATATGAAGTCTATAAGACCCCATCTAATTCAAGTAAGCCAAAAACCCAGAAATCTAAAACCATTTTAAGGAGTAAATAAGAAAAGTAGTTTTTAAGAAGGAAAACATGTTTTAAAAACAAGGTTTTTAAATAAGTAAGCCGAATATGCATTTTTAAAATCTATATTCTTTTCTGAAAATTTCGGCAGAGTTTCCTTTGTAAATAATGGCCGCGAATAGGGTACAACAAGAATAATATATACACAATGATAAAAGGTATCCCCAAGCGGGAGCTAGCTCTTCGTCAATCGACGGTCATAACCACGCAAGCAATAAAATAAACAACGCCAAAGGGCGATGATCAAAACTCAAAAAGAAACTCAAAATCAAAATGAAAACCATAATACTACAACGCACGACTCTAAGGTCGAAATAATACATAACTGGTTTTCTAAGTCTGAAACAATATTCAAGTTTTGGTTGATGGAATTACTAGATACAACTGAATAAAATAATACAAGGGTGGTCACGATGCGAGTGAACCCACCTACCAATGCAATCACCCAGAAAGGAAGCAGTGTGCCAGAAAAGCCGCAATGAAATATGTACGGCAAAACCTGTAAGAAACTGTGGCACAACGGGGGTGAGTTTCCAACTCGTGAATAGAAAACATCGCAGTGTATAAATCGTATGTATGACATAATCCTAGGTCAATACGATCAGTAATAATATATCCTCAATGTGAATAAGTCTGAAGTATGATAAGGTGGCTAGGGTAAACATCTATATATAAGTGTAGTACCAAAAGCTCGTGTCAGTGCCTCAGGTAGCAATATACCATAAACATGAGGTATGATCAATATAATCAATGTCAACTATATCAGGAAATCTATGAGTATGTGGATATCATCCAACTATGTGATCAATGTCTGTATGTATATGGATCTCGTCTATGTGTCACCCAATGACAATATGCATCATGCATGTAAATATCATAAAGCATATGCATGGAAGTATGAGAATATAAATCAACATATGTCCCTCGAGACATATCAAAATCATGGAACCTGACTGTCTAGCATCGACACTCGAAAACATCATAAAAACTGTGCCTAGCATCGGCACGTAAATCCTCATATATATGGGGCTCGTCAGTCCGGATCGGCCCACATCATCTCTCAACTCTGGTCGGTATCCTACGGATATCCGCCGAGCTCAAATACAATCAACGGTATGAACTAGCCACCCTGCCAGGCTCATCGTCTACTCCACGAAAAACATTTCTCGCCCCGGGGAACCATACCGGGTCCACCATGTACCCGCAATCGGCCTCATCCGCCTCCTCGAATCGGGTTTCACATGTCGCTCTCAGAACCGAGAAAACACATGGTGGACGCACTGAAATATCATATTAAGGGTAACCGGGTTTTTAAAACAATTACATACTCTCTTTTGAAAAACTCACGGTTCCCAAATCCAGAAATATCATGGAAACAACATATCTCAATGCGTATAATCATAAAGCATGATGTATGCGACATATACAAGAAATGTAAGCGTATCGGTATATCATGCAACATGGAATAGTAATATGCACATATTGAGGGGAACCGCTCTTTTAAAAATGAATACAGTTTAAGATATATCTTGCGGTTCCCAAATCTCCAAATCAAGCCAGAAACATTTATGTATGTGAGTATGTCATGCAAGGGGTCATATCCTGAATGTAACAGTCCTACAGTGTAGTGATATGGCAATTATCGATGATGAAGTGTGTGAGCCGGCAAGTAAGTGTACGTGGAACATATGCATCATCGATAATGGTGCTGGTGTCCTAACATAATGATTTTCATATAACAATAACCATTTGCACATGCGATGCGATGCGAATAACAAGAGTTTGCAGAAATCGACTAATAAATGCAACAGTGAAGAATCTACATCAATATGCGAATGCCATACATTTTTGCCATTTGAAATAAGACGAATCGGGGTTTTTAAAAAAATAAGGGCTACGGTGTTTTTAAGAAAAGATGCGTCTCTTGAAAATATCCATAGAATCCCTTTACCTATTTATAAAATACTCCCGATTCGTTAGTTTAGAGATTGGTATGACTCGGGCCTAGTCTAACGTCTACCAAGTAATCTTCAGACCTAACTAACAAGCTAATCGAAGGGTATGGAAACCACTTAAATCTGAGTCGATATATATATATATATAATAGTCGGTGATCCCGCCTCAAAGGTACCACGTACGATACAATATCATATGACATCCTCGAGTCATGAGTGCGGATCTATCATCAATATGAAGCTCGTGCTGTAAATCATTGTACGGCATCCCAAAAGCTGAGTACGGGTCAATATCACATTCCTCTCATCAATTATCAGGTATCCTTATCATCATATCTCATGATCTGGGGTACTGATCTAAGTCTAGTACAAATCGATGCCATCTATATAAATATAATTGCGTGTGTGGAACACACGTCCAAAGGCCCGCTAAAATCACATGTCGTATCCCAAATACGAATCACATCATATCACCGATCTCATGGCACTATGCCCAATCTCATCGACTCATCTCCAAATATCATACACTATCCTCTTCATCTAGGTATATGTATAACGAATATGCATGTGTGTGCGTGTGGGTGTAATCCTATTCTGGGGTTCGCAACTAGGAACTATACTAGTTTACTTCTACGCCCTAATCTAACCATAGTACCCTAATCTCATCTCAAATATCCATATCACATATAATGCTATCATATAAATAAATATAGTATATATCTAGTATACTAAATATCGAACTGTGGGGGTGCTATACGCCATCCACCTGACTTCCCCCGTAGATCTAATCTACTCACATTGCGTCTTGCTTATCGATGTTGATGTTGCCATCATCTTCTTCATCGTCTCGAATCGTCGTGGGGGTACCTACATGTCACACGTAGCGCATCGCATTAAAACCAAATTGAATCCAAAACGAAACACGAAAACCTAAACGACACGCTTAAAGGCCTATAGGTTAGAACCTATGAGTACGCTTTCAAAACCATCAAACAATCCTCGATATCGTCGTACAAACGCCAAGTAATCGAGGTAGAACACCAATACGCAATTCTAAAATTCAAAATACGAGAAACGAAAACACGAATCAAAACAGCAACTCGGGAAACAGGCTCCAGATTCTACCCTAGGTCAAATTGGTCAATTTTGCACATGCCAGGGGTTTAATTTACTGGAGATGGGGCCATGGAAGAAACACAAACCCAAATGGACCAGGTCTGGCCGCAAATTGCAGCCAGAGGGATTAAATTTATGGCCAGGGAATGGACTCAGGGGCTGAGGTCTTGGGGTTATCTTCCTAGGTGCCTGCACACTCCTCTGTGTTTGCAAAATAATTTTTATATGCTCCGGGTGATAGCAGATTCCAATTTCCTTACACAAACCTTACAATTTTCCGTATCTGCAGAATTTAAAGTTCGCAACATGGGGTTTTTCTAAGGTTTTAATCCATAATAACATCACTACAGGGGTTGTAGCCCTCAATCACACCTCAATTACACTATCTCTACTCAAATCACACCCTAAACCCTAACTAGAATTTTCAAAGTTCACCAAATCGCACCGAATCATAACTAAACACATATATGATTTAAAGTGAATGAAAAAACACACTAAGTGTGAAGGGATTACCTCGTTTGACACTCATGAAACTCCTACAGCGCCAAAACGCAAGCTTTCTTGGTCCAATGGGTTGCTTGAGAGCTTGTGCACATATTTTGTGAAGGGAGTATGGGGTTTTGATAAGGGAAATGAGATGTTTGTGATGGTTTGATGAAGAGGGAGATGAGCTTCAGCCATGGGCTGAAGAGGGGAAGAAGTTGAAGAGGAAATAATGAAGGAGGGAAGGCTATGACCAAGGTTGACCCCCTCACCACTCTCTCTCATGCCCATACCTCACACTATGCACCTTTTTTTTAATGTTTTCCTTTTCTTTTCTTTTTCTCGTTCTCACTAATTAACAACTATGCAAGAATCATGAAGAATGCCATGGAAAAAAAATTATGTAACAAGTGTAAAATGATATAGTGGATGTTTGCACAAAATATGCTAAAAATCCGATTAGCGATTTTTAATCGCGTTTAGCACTAAATTAGCATATAATTAATCATAAAAACTTAAAATTTGCATAATTCACATAAAACACCCTCTTCCTAGTAATTTCTATAATTTTTCAAAAAATTTCCCCAATTTATCGGTATTTAATTATACCGAAATATTAAAATATTCATTAAAATTAATTTTAAATTATAAAAATTTCCAAAAATAATATTTTATTTTTATTGAAATGTTACATGTGTTGGTTGGTGAAAAATGCGGAGAGGAAAGAAATGGAGAATACGCGAGACCGTGTTGAAAGAAAGGTGAAATACGGTCTCGGTATATTAGGAGAAGAATGGAGGAAGGAAGAAAAAAGTATAGTACGAATTTGAGGGTGTAAATTGAGTGAATAAATTAGCACAAATTGTGATGACCAATGTGTAAAAAGCGATTATGCTAATCTATCAACCCGTTGAGAAATGGGGTCAGATCCCTCAAGATTCGTGAGAAAGCATGGGTACGTCGAACTTGGTAAACCGGACATTAAAAATGAAAGTGATACTGTTTCTTGCGCGGTCGGAATATGGAAAGTATGAAGGGGAGTGATTTAGGAAGGGTAACAGTTAAAGGTTCAGGAGGGTATAGTCAGTGGAAGGGACAGGATAAATTGGAGAATCCGACTCATCAAATTAAACCGGTTCATCCTCAATACTATCCTCATAATTCCCCTCAAAAGTTATCTCATCCATGCAATTATCATCAAAATCCAGACGCCTAAGAAGTTCGGGAAAAACAGTTAATGACTTGGGATGATGAGTTGGAGAGAGAAACTCATTCAAATCTGTAGGGTCATCATCCAAAATATTCCCAGCGTCAATATCCTCGATCAAGTGAAAATTAAATTTTTCAGACACCTCATCAAAAGCATGGATATCAATCAATTCAGGTTCTAGAGTGGAGGTGTAGAGGTCAAAAGGATTGGTGATGGTTTCACTCGAAAGGGACCCTTCACAATCAGGTAAATCAAACACTACAAAGACGCACAACTCATTAAATGCTCTCTTTTCAACTGGTGAATCATTTGGGACACTTGATAGATATTCAAAACCGGAGTTGTGAGATTCAATTGGGGATGGGTAGGTTTGATTTGGAAAGGTGTACAGCTCACTCTTACCACTCAAATTCTCAATCTGTCCAACCGCCTCATCATACATTGGAAAATTTTGAGCTTGTTGGAAACCAGCTACCGGGTCACTAGGTTGTATGGGGGCGGCCATGGACTCATTCAAATCCATCATCTGTTGGCTTGACGCTATCATAAAATCTTTCAACGACTGTTCCAGACTAGACATGGATTGTGATGGGGTTTCAGTAAAAGATTTAAAGTTGTTTGGATACTGGAAACTCCCAAATGGCTGTTCAGAAGCATGTCTAGGGAAGGTGCAAAAGTCGGGTAGGACTGGTAGGAATTGAATGGTTGGACAGAAGTAGGATCAATATTTGGATAAGAAGATGAATAGAATTGTTGATCCAAAGAATTCGCAGTGGTGAAAGGAGTGAAAGATCGGTTACGAGATTGTTCAATATGTTCAGTAATAGACATGGGTTTCGGAGTTACAACAGAACTCGAAAAAGGAGTTGTTCGGCACGCTTTATTACATTTTAATACCACTCATTTCCTATCATTTTTATCAATAAACAGTGCTATTAATCTCTTTCTGCTCATTAGTACAGAACAAAGGTACACAGGCAAAAACACTGGAGATGGTACACAACATGAACAAAAACGACGGTTTTTAACCATAACTGCAGACGGGCAGAATAAAGATCAAGATTTAAATAAGTTTGCAACAGAGAAATTGTGGAACCAAGTGTGAACATGGACTTTAACATGAGTTGCTCTCTGTTCATCACTACAGAATCCACCCACGTGAGAACTAGACTAAATTGTAATTACTGGGAGACATTCAACTAACTAGAAGACTAATGTACCAAGGTGGGCCCCACACTCTCCAAGATGGCCGCAAATTAATGCAAAATGGTCGCAATTTGCGGCCCAGACTGTGTCAAAGTGGTTCGTTTTCTCTGTGTGGGTCCTCTATGGTCCAGTTAGTCCACCTGTGGTTATATATTTGTAATTTGAGTTGCCTATAAATAGCAGATCTGAGATGTAGTTGAGATATGTAATTTTTGAGAAGAAAATCTGATATTCTGATATTTGTGCATCTCTGTAAAAATTCCTGTTTCTCTTGGATTTTGGTTGAGTTCTTTGCTCTCTTCTGGTCTTGCAACCTCTAATTTTGAGCTTGCAAGATTAGATTTTAGTATTTGAACTCATTACATGTATTTTGAAGTATTGCAATAAATCTCTATTATCAAGTTTGACCCTTGTATCTCTTTTTCTTATTTATGTCACTTCTTCTCACTATTCAGTTGTGTATGGGTATGATAATGTGTGAGTAGTTATTCTTGGACGATGGTGAGGTAGGATGTGGAACGACTTTACTTCCAACCCCTCCCTTTTTGATTCTTGCACTTTTTCACTTCTTTTCTTAACATAGCAAGTTTATTATGTTTTGCTTGATAGGATATATCGTTTTGAATGGTTGCAAATCAACCTTTAACATATATCTTATCCTTTCTTTACATTTTATCTTTGCTTCGTTACGATTTGAAGTAGGCGTGAATACGGAATCAAGTTATGTGTCGCAACTAGCTAGATAGGATATATAGCATTCTTGCATATATTCTATACTTGCTACTTCACTTAACTAATTCCATATCCACTTCATTATCAATTTCATTCTTGTTAGTTTCTGTTTTTTCTACCCTTAATATCATATTTCATCCCGACACATTTTTCGGATGAATATGGTATGCTTTCGGTATTCTAATGGAAACTAAAAAGAAATAAATCTTGAATCAAAAATGGAGAGTTGGGGGTAAACGTCATAATTCACTCTTACTGAACCATTAGCTTAAGTTTTTATATCCCAAACCTTGTTTCTTTTAGGTATCACACTAAAACGTGACAAAACACCATCTTCAAACTTTTGATCCATAACTCAATTTGATGTCGTGATATCCACTCCTTGTGGTTCGACCCGTGCTTGCCGGCTCGCTACAACGCGCCGTGCACTTGCGGTATTTTTAACACTCGATACTCACGTCGTGCACTATTTTTCCGACAAAAACCGACATATCCGATATTGACCTTATTTTCCAAAAAGCACGTCACCGTGGGTTTCGAACAAGTTTTTGGCGCCGTTGCCGGGGAGTGGCAACACCACGAAGATTATTTTGAGTTATTTCTGTATATACTTTGTATAAAACATTGAGAAAAAAAACACAAAACACCAAAAACACTTCAAATATCCGACTCGTTGCTCTCTGTGTTTTCTTTTCTGCTGTAGATATATTTGTGCTAAAATTATTTTGGATACAGAAAAGGTGTACTAACAGAAATAGAAGAATACACAGAGAAAACGGAGCAATCACACCAAGTACTGGCCGCAAATAAATTCAAAATAGCCGCAAATTGCGGCCTGAACCTGGTGTTTTGCTCCAAATTTTTCTGTCACTTCTCTAGATTTCTGTTTTTAGTCCATTTCTATATTTAAAATTATTTGATGATATATCTACAGAAATTTGGCCATAAATATCGTATTATGCAGTAAATATCGTATTTTTTCTCAAACTCCAGATTACAACTGAAATACGAACTACGATTGTGCGGAGCTGAGAACAGAATTCTGGAGAAAGGCGATACGAAGTTAACAGTGCCAAAGATCCCGGTAGATCGACCCGTACAAGAGAACGCTCAAGTGATCACGGATCAAGCCAACGGGAGTTTCTAAACTCAAAAATTCAAGGTACATATTTTTCCGAACCCCTTCTCCTCAAACCCGACGCTCCAATACTTCAATTTTGTGCAGGATTTCTTTCGCAAACTCCGCTACACAAGTGCCAAGCACAATTGCCAAAAGAAATTAACCGTTTTTTTTTTTGCAGCGCACTGCTTATAACATAAAAAACGATTGATTGGTGATTTGAACAACTTTCATTGTTTGCGCATTGCATGAATTTAATACGGACATAAGGGCAAAGAACCCCAACAAGATACGGTAAGGGATTTCATCACCCTTCTCCGTGGCCCATAAACCACAAAGAACGAGCATTTTCACACCCTCATTAACTTTAAAAGAAATTAGACTTTCAGCCTCTAAGGACTTCACGCTCACTAGGGAAAGTTAAGTGTATTTCGAACACCGCCTATCGGTACATTGTTCCTGAAGTGTCTAGGAAATTGTGAAAGGAGCAACCGCCGAAAGAGAGAAGGTTACTCTAATTAAGGAACCTCGCGAAAGCGAGGGAAAACCTCCCTTCCTCTCTGCACTTACCTGGCTTCTCGATCAGTCTATCTTGGGCCCGTTTCGCAGTACATTTTTACTTCAAAAAGCAAGTTTTTTTGAGCAGATCTAGTTGACCTAGGTGACCCTAGACTGATTAGGTGTGTGCAGTGTGTCTTGTTTGTGATCTTGTTATACCTTTTGTGTGATATTTGTGGTTGTGAATATTTTGGTTGAAAAACATTTTTTCCCCTTTTCTTTAAGTCTTTTCCCTACCACTCCCGAATAGTGCATGTCAGCTTGGACTAGAGATTCACAATCTCGATTAGTTCGGTTTGTGCCTATATCTTCCGATTCTTCTTCACCTTCTGATTCCTCGGAACCTTCTGAGACCTTACCTTCTGCCTCATCGGAGCCGTCCGATTCTTCACCCTCACCTTCTTCTCCTACACCACCAACAATGACGGAGCAAACAATCGTTGAGCAACAGGAAGCGGCATTACAGGACAGATGTTATCCACACCGTTCATCCCTTCCTTCATGCATAGTACTGCCCACCATTGCGGCAAACAACTATGAAATCAAACCGCAATTCCTACCACTACTCCCAAAATTCCACGGACTCGAGTCCGAGGATGCTTACCTATTAATCAGTGAATTTGAAGGAGTATGTGCAATGATGAAGATTCAAGGAGTGGGAGAGGATGTCGTTAAGCTCAAATTCATTCCCTTTGCGCTTAAGGATAATGCGAAAAGCTGGTTAAACAGTTTACCGGCTAGATCGATCACGACATGGGATGACTTTGTAAAAGTTTTTCTTAAAAAATTTTACCCTATTCATAAAACCGTGCGAATTCGCAATGAACTCCACAATTTTAAACAAAAAGAGGGTGAAATTTTTTGGAAATGCTTAGAAAGATTTAAAGACATCTTAATAAAATGTCCCCATCACGGGTTAGAACAGTGGAGGTTATGTCAGATTGTCTATGAGGGGTTAGATTCCAGTTCACGTATGATGTTAGAATCCATGTGTCAGTGCAAATTCCTGAGCTATGGTGCTAAGGACGCATGGAACTTTTTGGAAGAACTGGCTAACAAAACCATCCAGTAGGAGAGTGTGAGTGAGAAACCATCCGTGACTAGGAGTGGTGCACACATAGTTGACACCTCTATAGCTGCCGCAGCAAAAATCGCCGCTCTTGTACGGCGAATGGAAGCTTTAGAGGGGAAAAATTCACCGCTACCAGTCAATCAAATTTCTCCAACTTTGTGTGCTAACTGTCAGCATCCTAGCCACATATCGGAAGAATGTCCGTTTCTCGTTGGGTCCCAGGGACCTGAAAACGTTAATGCACTGTATCAGAACCAGCGCCCCAGGAACGACCCTTTTGCACCAACATACAACCCTGGTTGGAAGAATCATCCCAATTTTGCTTGGAATCAGGCTCCTTTTCAAAACAACAATTCAAACCCGCCTTTCCAACAATTTCAAAATTCAAATTTTCAAAACCAAAAATTGGGATATTCAACTAACCAGCCCCAGCAGCCCCAACAGCCGAATCAGCACAACCCTACCTTTACACCCCCTGGATTCGCCCAAGACGACAAGAGGGTAACATCCATTGAAAAAGGGTTGGAAGCTTTGATTAAAACTTCTGCGCAGACTTCATCTAGTCTGGCTACTTTTATGCAAACATCCGGTCAGTTGCATAGCGCTAACACTCAAGCGATAGCCAGATTAGAAATCCAAATCAGTCAACTGGCTGCAGCAGTTAATGAACGTGAGAAGGGAACATTTCCCTCTCAACCCGTGATAAACCCAAGAGAACAGAGAAACAACAATGCTCATATTGTTCAGACGAACAATATTGAGAATGCGAACTCCATCACCGTCCTCAGATCAGGACGAATGCTTGACAACAAGGTTGTCAACCCTAGCGAATCATCCAAGCGTGCGGTTGTCAGTTTGCCAGCACGTAGTTCATCTCTTGCCCCTCTTTGTGATCCGTCTTCATCTTCATCACCTTCTTCTTTTTCTTCTCCTCCTCCTGCTTCTTCTTCCTCGTCATCTGCTGCACATCCTTCAAAGCAACATGAGAATTCTCCACACGACCACATTGATGATCCAGCAAGAACATTCCCGTCTTCTGCACCTATTCCATCTGCAGCTTTGCCAAACTCAGTGTTTGGACCTAAGGCTCCCTATCCTAATAGGTTAAAATCAAAGAATCCTTCTGCAAACATGGAAAAGGTGTTGGAAGTTTTTAAACGCTGTGAGGTCAACATTCCTTTGTTGGACGTTGTCCAACAAGTTCCGGCATACGCAAAATTTCTGAAGGACTTGTGCACCCAAAAACGACGCACAAATGTCCCCAAAACCGTCTTCTTGGCTGCCACTCTGAGCGATGTTTTGTCCAAGTCCATTCCTGTGAAATATAAAGACCCAGGCTGTCCTACTATTTCTTGCACCATTGGGGACAAACAAATTAACCGAGCCTTGTTAGACTTAGGGGCAAGTGTGAACCTCCTTCCCTACTCAGTTTACAAACAACTGGGACTGGGAGAACTCAAGCCGACCAGAGTGACTCTGCAACTGGCAGATCGTTCAACAAAAGTACCGAGGGGAGAAATTGATGATGTTCTAATCAAGGTCGGGGAATTCATATTCCCCGTAGACTTCATTGTGTTGGAGACTGAGCCCGTCACCAATCCCAGCGGTCAAATTCCAGTCATACTGGGACGACCATTCCTAGCCACATCCAACGCGTTGATAAACTGTCGTAATGGGTCCATGAAACTTTCTTTTGGGAACATGACAGTGGACCTCAACATTTTCACGCTAGGAAACCAGGCAAGTGAAAAACACGATGATACTTTTGAAGTCAACGCTGTATACGATATGTCTGAGGAGGGGACATTTGACTTCAAAAATGAGTGTCTGGACGAGACTTTTGAAGAACTGTTTTCTGAGGAGCTTCTTTTCCTTGACAAGCTAAATCCTGAACAGGCATCCTACGCACATTGGGGGCCCCAATTTGAACCTCTTCGCAATGAAGCAGCCCCTGAAGTGCGACCATCTATAGAGGTGCCACCGAAACTTGACCTCAAAGTTCTTCCTGACCACCTCAAGTATGCATACTTGGGAAATGATGAAACGCTTCCAGTAATAATTGCAACCGGCCTTGCGCCTGAGCAAGAGTCGGCCCTCATGGATGTTCTGAGAAAGAACATGGAAGCGATTGGGTGGTCAATGGCTGATATCAAAGGAATCAGCCCTGCTATCTGCCAGCACAGAATCTATATGACTGATGATTCCAAACCCTTCAAGGATCCTCAACGCCGGCTTAACCCGGTAATGAAAGAAGCGGTAAGGAATGAAATGCTGAAATGCCTGGACAATGGGATCATCTATCCCATATCTGATAGCAAATGGGTAAGCCCCATTCATGTGGTACCAAAGAAATCTGGACTCACCGTTGTCACAAATGAAGCAAATGAGCTAATCCCAACCCGTACACAAACAGGGTGGAGAGTCTGTATTGATTACAGAAAGCTCAACGCAGCAACTCGCAAGGACCATTTCCCGCTGCCCTTCATTGATCAAATGCTTGAACGCTTAGCCGGACACGCCTACTATTGCTTCTTAGATGGGTATTCCGGCTATAATCAGATCCCGATTGATCCAGAGGATCAGGACAAAACAACCTTCACTTGTCCTTTTGGTACCTTCGCCTACCGCCGCATGCCCTTTGGGCTGTGCAATGCACCCGCGACATTTCAGCGGTGCATGGTGAGCATATTCTCTGATATGGTAGAGCGATTTTTAGAGGTTTTCATGGATGATTTCTCCGTCTTTGGAGATTCATTTTCTGAGTGTTTGAGGCATCTAGAGCTAGTAATGCTACGATGTAGAGAAAAGCACCTCACACTCAACTGGGAGAAGTGTCATTTTATGGTCAAACACGGCATCATGTTAGGACATATCATTTCTGAAAAAGGAATTGAAGTCGACAAAGCAAAAATCGACGTTATCTCAAGCCTCCCACCTCCACGGACTGTCCGTGATATTAGGGCATTCTTAGGCCACGCCGGGTTTTACAGGCGTTTCATCAAGGATTTTAGCAAACTGGCTAGACCCTTGACTTCTTTGCTAGCCAAAGAAACACCCTTTGATTTCAACTCTGAATGCCTTCATGCGTTCAAGCTTCTAAAGTCGGAACTCACTTCTGCTCCGATTTTAAGCGCACCAGACTGGAACGAACCTTTTGAACTAATGTGCGACGCTTCTGACTTTGCAATAGGAGCTGTCTTAGGATAGCGATTTGAAAAGAAGCCGCATGTTATCCATTATGCGAGTAGGACGTTGAATGATGCACAGCTAAATTACACTACGACTGAAAAAGAACTCTTAGCTGTTGTGTTCGCGCTTGAGAAATTCCGTCCCTACTTGATCGGAACCCACGTCACTATTTACACTGATCATTCTGCGCTTAAGCACCTCTTTGCAAAAAAGGATGCCAAGGCCAGATTGATACGTTGGATCCTCCTTCTTCAGGAATTTGACTTAACCATCAAAGATAAGAAGGGGACCGACAATGTCGTAGCCGATCATCTGTCTCGCATACCAAATGCACCAAATGAGGAAATTCCAATCAATGAGCATTTTCCGGACGAACAACTTCTCTCCGTATCAAGCGAACCATGGTTTGCTGATATCGTGAACTTTCTGGTCACCGGAGAAACACCATCTTTCTGGTCAAATCAGGACAAGTATAAATTTCTCTCCCAGGCCAAATTCTTTTACTGGGATGAACCATACCTATTTAAATACTGTCCTGATCAGATCATTAGACGGTGCATCTCTAATTCTGAGACAAGAAGTGTTTTGTCCTTCTGCCATGATCAAGCTTGCGGGGGCCATTTCGGACCCCGAAAAATAGCTGAAAAGGTTTTGCAGAGCGGCTTCTACTTGCCGACGCTTTTTAAGGATGCTTTCGAATATTGCAAAACCTGCAACCGATGCCAACACATGGGCAAGATTGGAAAACGAAATCAAATGCCCCTACAATCCATTCTGATTGTAGAAATTTTTTATGTCTGGGGCATTGATTTCATGGGACCATTTCCAAACTCCCTTGGGAATTTGTACATTTTGCTGGCTGTGGATTATGTGTCCAAGTGGGTGGAGGCCATCCCTTGTCGAACCAACGACAACAAGGTTGTCATAAAATTCTTGAAAGAAAACATTTTTCTCGGTTCGGTACGCCTCGCACCATCATTAGTGATAATGGAACGCATTTCTGCAACAGATCTTTTGAATCACTGATGAAAAAGTATTCCATCAGCCACAAATTGTCAACACCCTACCATCCCCAAACTTGCGGTCAGGTTGAAATTTCCAACAGACAAATTAAACAAATTTTGGAAAAAACGGTCAACAATAACCGCAAGGATTGGTCGTTGAAGTTAAGTGACGCGCTCTGGGCATTCCGCACAGCCTTCAAAACGAACCTAGGTATGTCCCCATACCGACTCATTTTTGGAAAAGCATGTCACTTGCCTGTTGAATTAGAGCACCGTGCTTTCTGGGCAATCAAACAGCTCAATATCGACTTGGAAAAAGCCGGCGAAGAGCGTAAACTTCAATTAAATGAACTTGATGAAATACGCAATGATGCGTATGAGAATGCTAAACTGTACAAGGAAAAGACGAAAGTCTTTCATGACAAGGCGATTCTCAGAAAAACATTCACCGTGGGGCAAAAGGTTTTGCTCTATGACTCCCGACTTCATCTGTTCCCCGGGAAATTGAAATCACGATGGACAGGCCCATTTTTTGTGCGCGCCGTTTTTCCGCACGGTGCTGTCGAAATTAAAAATCAACAAACTGGCAGCGCTTTCAAAGTTAATGGCCAACAGCTAAAACCATTTTTAGAATTGCCAGCGGGAACGGGGGAGCTCATGTGTTTGCATGAGCCAAGTTACATCGATTAAAACACCCCCCATGTTTTCTTGTATATACGTTCTTTTTTGTAATTTTGGTTTTCTTTTGCAAATTCTTTTTATAAAGGGGTGTTTTTGTAAATAACCCTTTATAACCCTCCCAACCCCAACCCGAGACTTCATTTCTGATTTTGACAAAACCCCAAATCCCTCTCTTCATCAGAAACCCAATATCAAAGACTCAGCCCCAGATCCACAACTCCGGCCGCCAATAAATCCCAGGCAGCCGCAAATTGCGGCCTGATCAGACCCAACAGCCCCGATCTTCTTTTTACTCTATAAGATTTCATCTCTTCTGGTTTAATTTCCATCTAGAATTTCAGATCTACAATGGTAGCTTTCGATTGTGAGAAAAATTTCTTCGAGATTTTCTCCGACGAAACCTATGGACAGTATTTCTACAATGAAACCTGTCAAAGAGGGTGGGAATATCTGGTTTACAAAGGAAATAATTTATTTGCTGTGAGAGAATTGGTCGAGGATTTTTATGAAGCTTTAAGAAATGGCAAACAGGAAGAGAATTTCATAGAATTCTTTTTCCAAGGACGACGTAGGATCTTTCAGGCCAAGACCATTTCTAGGGTAACAGGTATCCCCATGAGACCCGGAAATCAGGAACCGCAAGAACTAGCGGTTTATAGATCATTGATGGGGGACTTTGTGGAATTGAAAGATAAGGGGTTGAATCCAGCACAGATGTACCGAAACGTTCTTGCAGTTTGCCGATGGGCAAATCGCAACATCAGGGGAAAGAGCCGTGTTTCTTCCTTCCCGGCTGGGGTGGGACATATTGCGCATTGTTTAATGGTAAAGGAACAGTATTTCTGTGTTGTAACACAATTATTCAACACAATCATGGAAGGGGTGGCGCAAAACAAACTCCTGTTGCCAGTGCTAGTCACCCAGCTCGCAAAGTACTATATTGATATTATTGAGTTTGAAGGATATGCGACTGTTTACACACATTGGCCGGTCGAAATAGAGAGAATTGCACATGGATATACCGGCAGCCACTACGAGCAAAAAGTCTGGTCAAGGAAGGACCCAAGCGAACATCCGGATCCAGAAAGCTCGACGGAGGCACTCTTGAATGAGCCAGAGCCAGATAACGAGAAGGACCTGCAGCGCCTGACATTTAGGAGTATTCGCCATATACTCAAGAAACAACAAAAGATGCAGGAGCAGCTTGACAGGATTGAAGCTGCTCAACGGGAATTGCAAGATGAGCCCAGCGGAAGCAAGAAAGGGAAAGGAAAAGCAAAGCGACAATGAGGACATCGTCTATCTCAAGTTTGGGGGTGGTAGCATATAGGTTGCATTTGCATATTTCCTGCATTTCAGCATTTACTTATTGTATTTTTCTTTTCTTTGGCATATAGTTGCATTTCATATCTGCTTTTGTACTGCATTGTATATTGAAAAAAAAATATTAAAAATTGAAAAAATTGAAAAAAGTATCAAAATTGAAAAAAAATTATAAAAACTTTGTCAAGCTAGCTAGCAGGGGAATGTTGATTCAAAATCTAATGGTTAAAATGAGAAAGTAGAAATAACTAAACTCAAGAATTGAGATTGACAACCTGAGAAATAACCCACCTGTGTGTTTAACCTTAGCTGATACACGTCTTTTATATCACTTACACGTGTTGTATGTTTTTGTGAATTTAATGAATATCCGACATGTCTGTAAAAACTTTTAAAACATCCTTAGGATCAAAAAGGTGTGACTGAGTTAGGTAATATCAAGGATAATTCATACAGTGATGTAGATATGAAGAATTTTATAGAGGTTTTTTACAGAAGCTACAAGTCCGAAAGGTAACCCATCTGGAACATTGTGGAGTAATTACACACCTTATCACATGTAACGTCTTCTGATTTTAAAAGAAAAAAAAACTGGCTTTATCTCAGTTTTACTAAAGTGCTAAAAATTTAAAATGAGTCTTTTGTTTTGTGGTCTTGGTAACTTGGGTAATTAAGTCCTTGGGGTGTCTCCACACCTAATGCCCTAAAACCATCTGGTTTGGGAGACATTGACCCAAAGCCCGCTAAGTTTCCAATCGCCGGATAAAACAAGCTAAGCAAGTGTCCTCTCCGAGTTAAAAGTCCTTATGGTTCCTTGTGGGAGTATAATCTTGGCGGTGACAAATTTTCTAGTAAAACAGTTTTTCGCGGAGATATGAAGATTTATATTTATTAAGACGTTTTGTACAATATTGAAGGGTGTGTATGAACTAAAACAGGTGAAAGATAGGAGTGAACATTACGACTATGGTACTCTGTTAAGATTGATATATATTCCAACTTGAAGCCTAACTGGAGAATAAAACTTGAGAAAATCATAACTCTTTTCGAACTTGTATGATCCTGTTACCTTGGTCTGAAACTTTTGACATGATCAAATTCTTAAAAACATGACGACACTACCGCACTACCACGAAAAGACGCCTATCAGCTTGTTAAACAAATTGCGAGGAGTGAAAAATAGGGTTTAATGTTTCTAACTTGGGTGATAGAAATTCTAGCTTTGATACTTAAACTTGAGATTCGTATCAACGGTTTCTAGCAAAACTAACTTGACTGGATTTTGTGGGTGTAATCCGCTGAAAACCCTCAGGAGACAACACTCCTCCTACTAGGGACACCTAGAGGTTTAACGGCTTATTCCACGAGCTCAGTGCAATCGCGTTCCCTGCGAAAGTGCGGTTAGGATCCTCTTTTGTGAATAAATGGTTTTGCTCGGGACGAGCAAAAGATAAGTTTGGGGGTATTTGTTCTGCACACTTTATTACATTTTAATACCACTCATTTCCTATCATTTTTATCAATAAACAGTGCTATTAATCTCTTTCTGCTCATTAGTACAGAACACAGGTACACAGGCAAAAACACTGAAGATGGTACACAACATGAACAAAAACGACGGTTTTAAACCATAACTGCAGACGGGTAGAATACAGATCAAGATTTAAATAAGTTTGCAACAGAGAAATTGTGGAACCAAGTGTGAACATGGACTTTAACATGAGTTGCTCTCTGTTCATCACTACAGAATCCACCCACGTGAGAACTAGACTAAATTATAATTACTGGGAGACATTCAACTAACTAGAAGACTAATGTACCAAGGTGGGCCCCACACTCTCCAAGATGGCCGCAAATTAATGCAAAATGGCTGCAATTTGCGGCCCAGACTGTGTCAAAGTGGTTCGTTTTCTCTGTGTGGGTCCTCTATGGTCCAGTTAGTCCACCTGTGGTTATATATTTGTAATTTGAGTTGCCTATAAATAGCAGATCTAAGATGTAGTTGAGATATGTAATTTTTGAGAAGAAAATCTGATATTCTGATATTTGTGCATCTCTGAAAATATTCCTGTTTCTCTATGGTCCAGTTAGTCCACCTGTGGTTATATATTTGTAATTTGAGTTGCCTATAAATAGCAGATCTAAGATGTAGTTGAGATATGTAATTTTTGAGAAGAAAATCTGATATTCTGATATTTGTGCATCTCTGAAAAAATTCCTGTTTCTCTTGGATTTTGGTTGAATTCTTTGCTCTCTTCTGGTCTTGCAACCTCTAATTTTGAGCTTGCAAGATTAGATTTTAGTATTTGAACTCATTACATGTATTTTGAAGTATTGCAATAAATCTCTATTATCAAGTTTGACCCTTGTATCTCTTTTTCTTATTTATGTCACTTCTTCTCACTATTCAGTTGTGTATGGGTATGATAATGTGTGAGTAGTTATTCTTGGGCGATGGTGAGGTAGGATGTGGAACGACTTTACTTCCAACCCCTCCCTTTTTGATTCTTGCACTTTTTCACTTCTTTTCTTAACATAGCAAGTTTATTATGTTTTGCTTGATAGGATATATCGTTTTGAATGGTTGCAAATCAACCTTTAACATATATCTTATCCTTTCATTACATTTTATCTTTGCTTCGTTACGATTTGAAGTAGGCGTGAATACGGAATCAAGTTATGTGTCGCAACTAGCTAGATAGGATATATAGCATTCTTGCATATATTCTATACTTGCTACTTCACTTAACTAATTCCATATCCACTCCATTATCAATTTCATTCTTGTTAGTTTCTGTTTTTTCTACCCTTAATATCATATTTCATCCCGACACATTTTTCGGATGAATACGGTATGCTTTCGGTATTCTAATAGAAACTAAAAAGAAATAAATCTTGAATCAAAAATGGAGAGTTGGGGGTAAACGTCATAATTCACTCTTACTGAACCATTAGCTTAAGTTTTTATATCCCAAACCTTGTTTCTTTTAGGTATTACACTAAAACGTGACAAAACACCATCTTCAAACTTTTGATCCATAACTCAATTTGATGTCGTGATATCTACTCCTTGTGGTTCGACCCGTGCTTGCCGGCTCGCTACAACGCGCCGTGCACTTGCGGTATTTTTAACACTCGATACTCACGTCGTGCACTATTTTTCCGACAAAAACCGACATATCCGATATTGACCTTATTTTCTAAAAAGCACGTCACCGTGGGTTTCGAACAGGAGTATCAATGTAAGAAGGTGGTGAAGGTTGAAATGATTGATACAAGGTGGATTGCGGAGTCTAATTGGTTGTTCTAGACGCTTCTATCCGATCTTTCAAAGAAATTTTGGGCATGGAGGGGTCGTTCGAAGTTCGACCAAAATAAAAAGCGTAGGAAGTAATGTCTGGTTGAGTACCAAAGTTCGGCAAGAGTTTTGCGAGGTGGGGTACCCATGATGTGATGAGAGAAAGGAGAAGAAAAAGAATGTGATTTTTTTTATATTTTTTTATATATATATTTTTAAAATGTTTGTTTTTGGAGTTTTGAAATTTTTGAAAGTGTTTTTTTTTTGAAAGAGTTTTCGCAAAAAATTGTACGGATCTACGGCACAATGCACAATCAAACCTAGAGCTAGGGTCTCCTAAGTCAACTAGACTGCTCCTAATTGTTCCAAAGTGATAAGTTGTGAAATAACCCTCAAATCGCCTCTTCACCGCCAATTGTGGCCAGGTAAGCACAAATGAAGAAAGGAGGGTTCCGCTCACGAATCATCATGAGACGGGCCTTTTAAAATTACATTTCTCACTTGTCTAGCCTAGGCACCACAAAGTCAGGTTTAGATAAACGACTGAATGCCCACAACCTTGCTCTATCCTAATGAGCGCGACAGTCCTTAATTGGCTGAGTCTAGATATTTTTTAATTAACTCAAGCATGATGCATATGCTTTTAGTGATTTCTGGGGTCTTAGGAAGGGTAATGAAATTCCCACCCAATCTGAATTGGTGTTATAGCCCCTTAAAAGTCTGTATTAATTATGTAAAGCAGTTAACACACCAAAAATCTAAAACACTTGCAAATTTATTTTATTTGCCAGCGCAAAGAATCCTGCACAAAAACAATTTATTGGATAGGAGAAAGAGAATATGTGCAAAGAATACCTGCAGGAAAATTTGTCAGTGGAGTTCAGGGGGTAGGAGGGAAGAAAAAAGATACTCATAGAGAAAATGGGGTGCTGACGTCACCCTTTGACCGCGGTTCCACGGTCAAACCGTCGATTCTGCCGCGGTTCCGCGGCGGATCAGTAAGTTTGGATTTTCAGAATTTTTCTCTGTGCTGAGTTGGTTCTCCTCTTCCTGTTTAGATCCCTTGATTCTGGATTTGTTCACTGAGTTTGCTCCAGATCTGAATCAGAATTTGCTCCAAGCCTGCACACTCGCATAAAAACCTTTCAAAAATAACAAGATGATTTTTTTTTAATTTTTGGTTTTTAAAATTTTTTCATTTTATCAATTTTTTTATTAACCCGAAATTACACAAAGGAAGAGACTACCGTCTCCCCGGCAACGGCTCTATTTGATTGTCATGAGATTTTGCGTGAGCGTTTTAAAATTTAAATTAAGAATACCGCAATCAAGATGGTGTCGCTTGGTAGCTAGCCGGTTGAGTACGGGTCGATCCACAGGAAAATTGTGTTCTTTCTTTAATTCTAACGAGTTAAGTCCTATTTTTGGTAGGTTTTGTTTTTTTTTTTTATCTAAGAATGAGATTAAATTGATTTAAAGTCTTGCTAGAGTTAGGATTAGGTTAGTTTGAAATATGGAATCTTCTCACCGCTAAAAATGCCCTAGTTAAGAATATATGTGTTAGAGTAATAGCCAACAATGGGGATTAGCACGACTAGGAAGAAACTTAGTTTCTTCCTTTTGGTCCATGTCCGTCCGTTCTTAACTCTTAGCCCTAACCTCCAGTTAATTCAACCACAACCGGTCTAACTAGGGAATCACCGCTATCATGCAGGATAGGGTGCCGTAGTGAGCGATTTGTGGTTAATTTAAATAGAGTCCTAATTGATTAAAAAATATATTGGCAAAGAAAGGAGTGAGAGAGGTTTCCTTCTCTCAAACCTTCCATATCCTAACCCTAACAAGTGAGGAATTACTCGCTCATTAGGAAAGTGCCGATAAAAATCATTTTTATATTTTCTTTTTGAATGATAAACGAATTTGCAAATAATAAAAGAGCAGATAAGAAATTGCAGGTAATAAATTGCAGATAAAATATGCAAGATAAAAGAAAAGCTTACTTTATTGATGACCTCTCAACGATTACAAGGGAAATTAAAATTTTAAATCTAGAAATTAAAAAGAGGCATGCCTAATTAGGCTTCTGGCTTTCCTATTTATAGATAGGAGAAACCCTAGGTTTTACATCTGATCCACATTTGAATTTACAAGATTACTCTAAGAAAGCCGGGTCAAAGCACCGATACCCACCGACACGTGCACCGACACGTGCATTGCACGGCCGCGGTTCCGCGGCAGAAAGCCCTGTTTGGCCGCGGTTCCACGGTCGTATAGTGGGATCTTGATCTCCATCTTTCAGGGTTGCTTCATGTTGCTTTTTCCTTCTGTTTTCTTCACTTGGTTCCTCAGAATCTTTTCTACTTTCTTCCAGATTTCCAACAGTCCAGAATTATGTGGACTTTTACCGTGAGCTTTGCTTTGAAGTCTTGAATCTTGTGCTACCCCTTGTGCTTTGTGCATTGAACTGTCTACTGGTCTTCATTTGTTCCTTGAACTGGTAGGTGGTATCATACGGATTCATCTATTGTTGGTCGTAGTCTCACATTTGTAGCGTCTTTTCATGAATTTCACTGTAATGATCTGAGAACCTGTAACCTGCAACTATTTAGCAGACATGGATCAAAATCACCTATTTATTTGTAATGTGATTAAACATGGGCGATATAATAATGCAAAATTCTAATATGAACAGTCGCATACTCACAGCTCGTGTGATACCGAACACCCAACTTCTCTACTAATCAGTTTCACAAAGCCCGTTTATAAAATTATAGCGTTCGAGAAGTAGCCTCGGTGAGTGGATCCTCTCTAATGTTTCTTTCTATTCTTTATCTCAAGTTCGCGGAGAAAGCCATCTCCCGGAATGAGCAATACCTATCTTAGAATATATCTAGATATCTGATGGGACCCAGTTCACAAATGAAATCCAAATCCAGTAAACTTTTTAGACTGCATCGTCAACTGAATTTAATCAGTATCCTACGCCATGCCTCCCTCAGTATCCGCTTGGACCACCTGTCCAAACAACGGCCCCTCAAAAGAGGGAAAACTATAACTCTGACAGTCACTCTGTCATCCAAATCTCCTTGGAAGCCTGGAATGATAACCGTCTCCCGAAGGAGGCTGCCGTGACCAAATCCCTAGAACATATACTTATGTTCATAAACTGCTTCCGAGCCTTTCTCCAGGATTGGATTAATATATCAACTTATTGCATTTAGTGCAAAAACAACATCTGGTGTGGTACTTGATATCTCATGATTGACTCAATTGCCTAAGCAAGTGATATGCCAATCATGCACATCCCTCTCCCCTTTAGTCTGTAAGACACCTTCAGAGAGGGTGACTCCATCACCTGCAGGTACACCACCATGCCAGGTGTCGTCCATTCTAAAATACCTTTAGAATACTGTCTAAGTACCCATATTGGGAAACTACCCAAATTTAGATCTAAAACCATAGATCCAGTTACCAGAATGCCTGATATAATATCCATATCATATATGGAGAAACTACTGTGTGACAACCACAGTATAACCCATCGTAGTGTAGGAATTTCACTTCCTACAAAGTGTATGTCATCCAAAAACCAGGATATACCACCCTACTATCTTGTTAACAAATTCATCTCCTATTCTGATGAAGTCAAAGCCTATGACTGTCACATCAAAAATAGATGATCTATCCCCGCTATACTTACTTTAGTCTATAAATAAACACAAGCTACTTATCCACTATGCTTCCGCTGCTCCCACTGACTACGACAATCCTCTGGTATAGTCATATACACGTGCACTTCTAAAGCTAGTTTAGAACGACTCTATACTCATCCTCATGCCGGGTCTCATAGTCTAAAACAGTAGTAATGGCAAGTTTGGATAAACAAGAACCTCCCTGTCACCGTCTTTGAGGATACCGAAGTACCTCTCGGGTACCTGAGGTTACCCACCATATCTGCAGAGTAGCTAATGGAATGTCAAACCCGATTGAATCTTTAGGTTCTATTAAATTTTCAGTAATCGTTTGTGGTTCTGGAATCACTTCCAGTCCTACCATACTCCCACTACCGTTTTCTGAAAAAATCCATTTTACTAAAACTGTGGCGAGTCAAGAACAATATCACTATTGATCTCCCAGATGGTAGAAAGTTAACCCTCGTCATAGCCTGGGATAACCCACAAACTGCCATTACAGAAACGTGCCTTGAGTTATCCAGAGTCTGGTTTTAAGCATAAGCCGGACAACTCTATGTACCTTAACATCGTTAAGATATGAACCATTCTATATACCATATAAAAACAGAGGCACTGATTTAATTGGAACCAGATTCAAATCATGAAGCTGTCTCTAGTGTATGTCAACTAAATGGAGAGAGGCTGATCAACATTACTCAACTAGGAGTGCATCTAAATATGAGTAACCTGAAAGAGAAGCAAGTTCTCAAAACCATTACTATCAACTGAATACCAAACACAAGTATCTACATCTTCGATCACCTTGAAGAATCCTGATACTTGCATCATGTGGTTCTCTACTTTATTCTTGTACCTATAACTTCTCAAAACTTGGATCTTTTATTTCTACAAAACACTTGTCTAAAACTGGAGAAGTCACAAGTAAACAGAATATAGTACGAGGACCAACCCCTTTGTCCTAATGGATACTGGACAACATACAATACTTTGTATAAGTCCCCTGAGTTCAATAACTCAAACCTTGTGCGTCGTAGGTTGAAAACTGTACTATGGTTAAGAAGAATTACACCGCTGTTGAATACTCCTTACCCAACCATCAACTGATATAGGTAAATGTCATGGACATAATTTCAAAAAGTTATATCTCACTTTATAAAATAAACGTACAGATATATCAGTTTGAAATTGGTGCATAACAGCGGATATTCAAAACCAAATATTTGCCGTCAGACAAAACCCCAGATGATTTCCTCAAATATCACCAATTACAACGAATTCTGATATAATACATGAAGCAATAAATGGCAATATGTATATGCAACAGTCATGAAAGGCACTCTATCAGGTACTACTTATACATGAAGCAATGCATATAAAATAAATGCGGAGTATGGGATAAAACATGTCATCCTCACGGAATCCTGACCTCGTGGCAGGACCAAAGTCCATTAAGACAATCAAAATCCTAAATTTCCTCAAATCAGCCCCCAAATTGGCTCTCATATCCTGTAAGTCTCATATATCCTGAGTGTCCAATATCAAGTAAATCTCATATATCCTGTATCCAATATCAAGTAAATCTCATATAATGAATAAGTATATTTGCATGAATCATTATGATGATGTATATAAATTAGATATGTATACATATATATTAGCGTCCCATTCCACTAATATATATATATATATATATATATATATATATATATATATATATATATATATATGCATATATAACAGCGTCCCATTCCACTGTTATATATACTTAGGAGTAAAAATATCATGAAAACAAGTGTCTAGTATCGACACATAAATACTGATCTATCAGGTGCTGTCACTACGACTAACCCTGATAGGTACGTATCATACGCTATCTCGAAAAACCGAGTGCCCAGATTTGACCCAAGAAATTCGACGTATCCATACGTACATAACTCCGGTCGGTATCCCCACGATAACCGCCGAGTCTAAATACTGTCACCGGTAGGTATGATTCCCCTGTCAGGCTCATCGGCGTGGTCTATCGACATACCTTTCTTGCCCCGGGTACCTCCGGGCCTCACCATATACCCGCACACTGCCCACGACGCCTCCTCGCATAGGGTATATATCAGAACCGAGAAATCTCATGGTGGCTGCTGAAATATCATATCAAGAGAAACCGGGTTTTTCAAATAATGCATAATTTCATGAAACTACCATGGTCCTTAAATCCAGAAAACATCATGAAAAATCCATATCTCAATGCGAAAATCCATGAATATAATATATGCAATATAAAACTGTAATGTGAGCATATAAAGGAAAAGCCGCTATTTAACTGCAACAAGTTAATATATATATATATATATATATATCATGCGGTTCCTAATTTCTTCAAATCCATATAACATCAAATAAAGGTGAACATGTAGCTATAGCCAGATATATGTGTAAACATGTAGGTATAGCAAGGTATATGTATCTACCTATCAGTAATGATGTAATACCCTCCAGGTATAAGTGTAAGTATGTATATAAAATGTACATGTAGCTATGTCTCATATGTGTATACCATCTAGGTATATGGGTAACTAGCATGTAAGTATGTCAAGGCATATGTGTAAGCATGTAGGTATACAGGTATGCTATATGTCATATGCACGAAGAAAAATAAGGATCATGTCTCAATATCCCTAAACAATACAATATCACATATGTATAGGTGTTGTGCGTGTCATGACAATTATCGATGGTGTGTGTGTAGCATACAATTAGTGCTCGTGAAACATGAACCGTCAATAATGGTGTTGTGTCTCATTAGTACTAAGTCCCTACACAATAGGTAAATGAGATATGCAACAAATTACGCATGCAAAATCAATATCCGTATACTTCTAACTAATAGTCATATCATTTAATCTAGGCCAGACGCATAACTCTATGCGGGTGATTTCCCTGTAGATGTTAAATCTACTCACCAACGCTCCTGGCTAAGTAAGGCCAACCACCTGTTTCCCCTTCTTCGCAGCGTCCGAAGTCCCAGTCTGTGAACCTAAAACATAAAAAAATATAACAAGTATGTATATTAGCAAACGACCAATAACACGTACAAACTACATTTGACCAATGCGACAACTCCAAACAAACTCTCAAGTGTTCGTCTAGTGGCTAACGTGCATAGCGACACTACGAAACCAACCCAAGAGCGAAACCACACCAAGTGCACGAACCGTATCGTATAACGTAACACACGTAATCATAACACAAGAAACTAGTTATGTGATCCCAGATTTTGTATGCAGAGAAAACCCAAAAATCAGACAGGACCAAACACACCTAAACCAAAGCAGGCAGCTACCCACAAAAACCCACACCCTAACTCTACCCTACGGCCGAGGTCGCCGGATTTCAAAGGAATGTCGCCGGCCATGGTCCGAGCTTAGGGGTCGTGCTTCAGGTGAAGGCTTAGGGTCTCTGGTACAACACAACTATTCTGCTAGATTTTCTGGTATACTCTCGGGGTCACAGCAAATCACAGATATCATATATTGACACTAAAAATACGATATGTTCACAAAACAATACATTAAGTGTTCTAAACTAAAACTACAAAACTACACAACACTATAACATCATAAAGAACAAATAGAGATCATTACCTACTCCCACAAGCTCAAAGATCCTAGCTTCCCAAGCTCCAAGGCATCCAAGAGGCAAAACAAGTCTAAAGATGTGATTTTTGTGAGATTTGAAGAAGTTTAGTGAAGGTTTAGTGAAGAGAATGATAAGTGTTCGGTTGAGACTATGAGGAATGAGAAAAACAAAGAGAGATAGAGAAAATGAGAGGATGAAAGGGTAAGGAAAGAGAGAGGTGAGGGTAAGAAAGAGTGAGGTGGGTGCACCTTTGCATTAACTCTTCATTAATGCAAGACATGCCTCACAAGTGAGTCACCAATGCTACCTCCTCCCAAATCCAAAACAAGGCAAACAAATATCTCACAACAAGAAATATCTAGAGGTTTAAATCAAGGCAAAGGATTAGGTTAAAGCAAAGGATTAGGATTAGGGTTAAGTTGTCATGGTCACTAAAAATAGATTAACACAAACACGCCCTCACATGAACATGCACACGTGCGTGCAAGCCATAACAAATAATAATAAATTATTAATTAAATGTTAAAAAATGTGAGGAACCCAAATTGGTAAACTTTTTACCAAAAACCCGCATTACCGCCTAAACTAAAACTAATCTAAATCTAAGGCGTTACACTAATCCACGCTTTCACAAAGCCTACTCAAATCTTAACTAGCAGATTAAACGAAATTTAAAGTTACGAAACCGAAATAACTCCAAAACGATTAAAACGAAATCCAAGTTTCTGTTGTTTTTAAAAGAGCTTCTAAAAAATTTTTAAACAAGTGCAGAATGCTCCTCATAAAGTAACTAGAACACTATAGAAAAACAAGACACAAACTCCAAGGTTCGACAGTCGGTTATGGATTTTTTCCCACTATGGTCGGTCCTCCTGTGGTGTTTGGTCTTGAGTTTTTTGTGGTGTTCTGTACTCTTGGATTTGGGTTTTTATGTATTGTTTGATTTTTCCCAGATTTCATGTATTGTTATCTTTGTGCTTGGGCAATATGGAGTATGTCGAAGTCAGAAATTTAACATCGTTTATTCGTTTAAGTTTGTATATATGTTGCTAAACGTCTACTAATTGCTATATGTCGATTAGTGGGGGTTGCACATATCTAGTTTGTTGTTGATAGTTTGGGGATATGAAGTATTGGATCGTTTTGAATGAATAGCCGGGGTATGTGAGAAGAGTGTTCTTTTCTTTCATTCGTGTATATTTATAAATTGATGTAATATTCTTTTGCGGGGCACATCCGGGTTGAGATTGTAGCCACCGTTGTATTATTTCATTTACTTTTTCTTGCACTTAGGATAGAACCAAGGAGGAGTGCACAAACTATCAGATTCTTGAAGTGCCGAGTGGCATACTCATTTCATTGAGAGAGGTTGCTTCACTTCGGAAATTTGGCGGGTAGTTTGCCGCACCCGTAGGGGTCTAGGGTGGGGGTTTGTCTATTCATCACGATCGTGGAATCCATTTTTCGTTCTAGGCTAATACGAAACACGGAAATCCTATTATATCCAATATATTCATCTGTGTTGCTATGATCTGTGATCTGGAATGACTATTATTGTATGAGACGAATAGCTATATATATATATATATATATATATATATATATATATATATATATATATAATAAACGTTGCTTATGTTTTGCACCCGCGCTAGTGTCACGCCCCACCACCAATACAGAGAGTATTGTTCGCTCTGGTCGAAACCGCACGGTTTTGTCCTTCGGAGCGAACCGGACCCGACCAGGGGCCACTTCCCAGGAGGTCACCCATCCCAGGACTTTCCTGGCCCGAGCACACTTAACTACGGAGTTCTCAAACTCCTGTAGTGTCGGGTTCACTTAAAAGGCGTCTCTTTCTTTTCATTAATAATACAGATCTGTCCTCTTTCGGAATGTATTCCGAAAATTCCCTATTGTTTTATAGCGGGTCCCCATGCTTATCTGGTATAAATGGGTATACCGGATAATACCTGGGGTATTACATTCTCCCCTACTTAGAACAATGGTTCGTCCTCGAACCACAGACCTACTATTAAGGAACCTAGCTCTAATACCATTCAATCACGCCCCACCACCAATACAGAGAGTATTGTCCACTCTGGACGAAACCGCATAGTTTTGTCCTTCGGAGCGAACCAGACCCGACCAGGGGCCACTTCCCAGGAGGTCACCCATCCCAGGACTTTCCTGGCCTGAGCACGCTTAACTACGGGGTTCTCAAACTCCTGTAGTGTCGGGTTCACTTAAAAGGCGCCTCTTTCTTTTCATTGATAATACAGAATTGTCCTCTTTCGGAATGTGTTCCGAAAATTCCCCATTGTTTTATAGCGGGTCCCCATGCTTATCTGGTATAAATGGGTATACCGGATAATACCTGGGTTATTATAGCTAGTCGAGCCCCCGCTCTGCCGTTAGTTAAGTAACCTAACAGTGCATGACAGGGCCCCATGGCAAATACGGATGGCATAAGCGTACGTTCTATTTTCGTTTCTTTCTGTAATGATAGGGTTAAATGATGGGATAGCATTAACATTGATTAATGCAAAGAAAACAAACCAAAGTTAAATCGTTGAAACAATTTCAAAACCACACGGTTTTCTTTAAAAACAACTTTTAAATGCGAAGCCTAAACCACTCCTTTTAAAAGCTATCATGGTTCCTTTGACTATATCAAGTTCATTACGTTCACGGTTTTTGCCAAAACATGTCATTTCCCTCTGTCATTTCAGATGGGTATTCAGTAGTATTCAAGCTTGTAAGTCCACGTTGCCCACCCCGGTGCTTGCGGGGAGGCGGAAACGTTATGAAAAATCCGATTTTTACAACTCTAGGCAACATGGACTATGTAAAGGATGGATCTTTGCTAAACAAAACTAACTAACAAAGATAAAGAGAGTTAGCTACTCGGAAAGTGGGTTATACCTAGGTCTTCAAGTCATTCTCTTCTTGCTCCTTGGAGTGGAAGAAAGGGTTCTCCTTGTCGTCTTCTTTTACCGAAGAAAGATCCACCCGAGGGCCTCAACCTTTGGCTCCAACCTCAAACTAGAAGTAACTAAGATGCTTTGTGTGCTAGACCTAGGACCTTAGAAAGAGTAGAGAGTGTTTTTGAAGGGATTATCTCAAGCTCAAAATGGTTCTCAACTCATGAGAGGGGAGAGCTAGAGAGAGAGGAAGAGGAGGAGAGAGAATGGAAATGATAAATTAAGAAGAATACCTCAACCTTCTCACATATATGTGAATTATGGAAATGAATAATTAGTTAAAGATAATTGTCATGGTTAATCAAGAATTGACCATTATCATTTCACATTAAATGCTTTTGCAAGGATCAAAGAGCATCTTTCATATGGAATGATGATGGTCAACTTTTCAACCTAGGTCAACAAGTCAAGTATAGTCAAATGGTCAACAACCCTAATCATGCACAATTATAATTAACTAATATCAATAAATCATAATTCACACATAAACATTAGGGTTAAGAAAATGACAATGGTCATCAACCCTAATCAAAGTCCTCTGCCTCCGTCTCAGTCAACTGTGCATACACACCCGTATCCGTGTTCCGAGGAACACGAATACAATGAGATAAAACCAATCCCAAATCATATACTAGGATCCGACTTAAACCAAAGCTCGCTAGTATAAGCTGTCCGGACACCAAACGTGCACAAGTGCGCGGATGTGAACGAACCCCGTCGCAATACCATGCGACCTCTACTCATTTTTCCTAAAGGCGAATAACCCTCTGTGTGGGACTCTAAAGACTCGACACTACGCTGGCAGTGGGTTTAACCACAGACCGCAAGCGGCACTAGCTGTACGTAACGGTCCCCAGGTAGATGCCGATAAGAAGACTGACGAGGTAAACCCTATCTGAACTCCTACTGAGCCTGAATGTGACAGTCTCCGTACAATCCGGTATGTTCGTCTAAGAACATCGCATGGCGGGCCTAGAGGGCGGTAAACTTCAGTCCCCTACTAGCGGTACAAGTCGTGATGGAGTGTAGCCCAGAACACCTGAGATAACACTGGAAACCTACCAGTCTATCTCGCTTGCCCTAGCCAGGGACTTTGTGTAACGGCTCTCCTAGACACAGCGCGATATCAACCCCCAATACCAGGAGAGACGAATCCTGTCTAACCATCACTGCCTCCAAGTGCTTCGGGACTGCACCCAAAAACTACCTGTTTGCACGACTCCTTTAAGCCGTGGTAGGATAGTAATCAAAGTACAGTGGGAACACACTCGAGGCGAAGTGACAGTGTCAAGTCAACGGACTAAGCTGTACTCATGTCACCTGGGAACTGATAACTGACGATAGGTATAATACCAACCAACAGTTCCCGACGAGTCCTGTCCAGTGTACTCGTAACCTAACGAGCACCCGCATACTATCCCAAGTACAACATACTGACGGCTGTGGGACAGGCCGTCTCCCAATCTAGGATGAGAAGCGCATACGCTAGTCTACTCCGGAGTATCGATGCCCTGTCTCAATAGTTCTGCGACTAGGGACCTGCATAAGGATGTGCTTATAGATTACCCAGCCCCTACGAGTGTGATTGCCATCACAACGCTGGTAATCAAGCAAAGATCCTAAGGGCTCCACTAATGTGTAAAGGCGATATGTTAAAAGAAACACATGCACACATTAAAGCAGAAACAAACCAAGTAGCATACTACCATTTTGAGCAAGAATGTCAATACAAGGTGAATATCCCAAGCTTCCATCAATTAATATACAATCCAGTATGATACAGTAAGGGCCTCTAGGGTATATACACTAACAATCTCCCACTTGCACTAAGGCCATGTACTGGAGTATCGAAGACCTATCATCTCGATCAGCCGCTCGAACTGAGTCTGGGGTAAGGCCTTCGTGAATGGATCAGCAGTGTTATCTTCCATAGCAACTCTCCGAAACTCGATCTCCTGGCGACCCACGATCTCCCTGATCAGGTGATACCGCCTCAAGATGTGCCTGGACTTCTGATGGGACCCGGGTTCTTTCGCTAAAGCTGTAGCTCTGTTGTGGTCATAATACAGCGGTATTGGATCAACAATGGTAGGAACCACCTGAAGCTCCGTGAGGAACTTCTTTATCCAGACAGCTTCCTTTGCAGCATCTGCAGCAGCGATATATTCCGCTTCTATTATCGAGTCAGCAACGGTTTCCTGTTTGGAACTCTTCCAACACACCGCCCCTCCATAGAGGGTAAAGACATAACCCGACATGGACTTGGAATTATCCTTGTCACTCTGGAAGCTGGAGTCAGCAAAGGCCTCGATCTGGAGGTCTTTTCCGCCATACACCAAGAACATCTCTTTAGTCCTTCTCAGGTACTTGAGAATGTTCTTTACCGCTATCTGGTGTTTCTCCCCAGGGTTTGACTGATACCGGCTTACCACACTCAGTGCATAAGCTACATCTGGTCTGGTACACAACATCGCATATATTATAGAGCCTACCGCAGAAGCGTAGGGTATAATAGACATGTGATCCCTTTCCAAATCAGTCTTGGGAGACATCTCTTTGGAGAGGGTGATCCCGTGACAAGCCGGTAGATTACCTCTCTTGGAATCTTCCATACTGAATCTTTTCAGTATGGTGTCAATGTACCTGGACTGTGAGAGTCTAAATATCCTCTTGGATCTGTCACGGTAGATCCGGTGTAGCGCCTTGAGAAGTCGTTTTGGTGTTTTCCTGAAAATCGGTGAAAATTCGGTATTTTTCCGAAAACCGTCTTTTTTGTTATTTTGCAGTTTAGGACTAATGATACCTAAAATGGATAGGTAATTGCTTGTTTTTAGTAGCTAATGAGTTACTTATGAAATTATGGTCGTTTAAAAATTTTCCCTAATTTTTCAATTTTTTAATATTATTTTAAGCCGGTAAGAAAATACATTAAATTAGTGATAAATACAAAATTTTTTTGGCTAATTTTAATCTTTAAAATTATGTTAATTAAAATCTAGTTGTAACATAAATTTTTAGTATTTTATTTTCATTTTTAACTAATTTTTATTATAGAAAACGAAATTTATTGAATTTAAGCTTAAACTTGCAATTTTGGACTTGTAGGGGGTCTTTTTGCATAAAAAATTTTTGTGCACTCTCTCTCACTCACCATGGCCGGCCTCATACTGTTGTAGCACCCCAAGAATTTTCTTTCCCTCTTTTTGACTTTAAATTATGTGAGAATGGGCTAAAAAAGGGTTATATATATATTTATTTGAGGTAAGGGTATTATGGTAATATGAGAGGGTTGACTTGGACTTTTTTCCCCAACTCCCCCACACCTCTCCCCACTCCCTTGCTGCTGGAAATCCTGCAGAAACAGCCCCAATTTCCCTTCTCTTTTTCCTTCCAAAATTCATCACAATTCCATCAAAATCCAACAAAAATCCATAGATTTCTTCACAAATTCAACACAAAACCCTATTCTATCTCTTCTCAAGCCCAAATGGGTTTAAATCATGGAGAAAGGAGGTGTCTTGGAAGGCTTGAGAAAGCTTAGGATTGAACTTTTAAGGTATAACTTCTAATCAAATGGTTACATTGTTCCTTAGGTGTGCTAATTAGAACTTTGAAAATTGTTTTAGTGTTAATTTCTAATCTAGTTCTTTTAGTTCATGGCTTGACTTTTAATTAGGGTTTAGAAAACCATTAATTAGTTAATTAAGTTATTTTGTTATCTAGTTTTATGCAAACTTAATTTAAGAGATTACTTTGCTTAAGTGGGCTTCGATATGTGTTAATTTTGGTTTTTCAAGTGTGAAATTGGATTTAAATTGTTGGTTATAAAAATCAAGAAAGGGATTTGTGTATGGATATAGGTTGAAGCATGGTTGTTGTGTTGTAATTTTAATTGTAGTGGCTTTCTAATGGTTTAATTTGGATATTTGTGTGATAATGTGTGCACTTTGTCGCAAATTGTCGATGTTTGCACCAAATTTGCGAACTTCTAGCTTACTAGGTTTTTATTATATTATTATGGCGAATTAATTGCGGTATCTAGATTATATTGTTGGCCTATCCTATGACATTTAGGATGTGTGAGTGCGGATTTTTGGGTGTTCGGGTTTTAGTTTTGCCGGGCGACCAAATCGGCAATTTTTGCAGTTTTTGCGATTTTCGCGTGTGTTCCGCGCACCTTGTGCACGTTGTACCTAGCTTGTGAACGTTAGTATTCTCGTTCGGGATTTGAGTCGTTTCATGATATGTAACCTTATGTCTTGTATTGATGTAAATTCCAGGTTCGGTCGCGGAGGCTTCGGATGCGGCACGAAAAGGGAAAGCGGTGATCGGACGTAGCTAGCTGAGGAATTCTGTGAGTAGATGTAACATCTACGGGGGACTATCGTTGGATGGCGCAAGTCGCCCGATAGTTTTAGTAACTTAAAAGATTCTTAGTAATATTAGTAATTAGGGGTTTAATACTTGTATGATTATTTGCTACATTCATGCCTTATATTGACATACATATACGAACCCATTCTATAGGACACATGCACCATTGCCAGGGTTATTATATGCAGCACGAGCACTTTTCATGCTTACACACACACCCTGGTAATTTCCATGCCACCACACTAGATAACCTTTAATTTGAAACCTTTTACTAATTGATACTTAAACTCGCGCTATTGCTTTAATTCCTTAAAATGAAATCGTAGGATTGCTATTCATGTGCATGTGCTTCATCATATTAATTGTTCATGCCTAATTTATTTATCACACATCGCAATTCGATTATTGATACCATATGAATTCATTATCATTGACATATGCACTTATGAGGATTTCTTGGGATTTTATGATATTTCTGGATTTCGGGGGAAAGCCGCAAAATTTCTAAACTTATTATATTTTTAAAATATGTAAATTGCGGTTTTCTAGTGATGTAAGTGTCGTCCACCATGAGTTTGCTGTGGTTTTGGAAATCCGTGTCGAGGAGTGGAGGAACCGTCACGGGTACATGGTGGGCCCGGTAAGGTACCCCGGGGCAAGAGGAATGTGGTGTTGACGTTGAGCCTGGCAGGGGACGGATTACCTACCGGTGACTGTTTGGGACGGCGGATATCCAGAGGATACCGACCGTGGCCGCTAGATTATGAGATATTGATATTTGAGATGGGTCAGCCGGACGGCTGAGGCCAGAGATAAATTGATATGAGATTTGAGACAGTTTTGAGGTGTCGATGCTGGACACAGGTTCTTGTTGATTCTATTGGTATTGTGCTGGTATTTCAAAAGACATTCTTAAAGGGAAAAACATGATTTCTTATACTTACACATTCAGATCACGAGTTGATTCGCATTGCATTCATACCTGCTAGTATATCCATATTGCATACATACTTGCCAATATGTCCTGCCTTACCTGTATTTAGATACTAGGATGCTTGTGTGCATGCATTCGATAGCCTGTGTAGATGTTATTTATTACTCACGAGTTGGCAACTCACCCCCGTTGTGCCACAGCCTTTTTGCAGGTCCGCTCCGTCAGTACAGTAGCGGCGGGCGCACTTGCTTCTTTTGCCTGGACTAGAGGTTTTGCTCTTAGGTGGGTTATATCATTATTTTTGTACCACCTTGTATATTCTTGTATCTAGTGTACTCCATCTACTGTTTCTACCAGTATTATTGTATATTGACCTAGAGATGAGACTGTGAGGTTTGTGGACTTTTATGCTGTATTTTGGGGTCGAGCTCACTTGAGTCGACATGCTGTTTTTCTTATACTTCATTATGATTATTTTGCTTGTTGTCATTTTATATTGCGTGGGATTTGTGACCGCCTTGTGGCGAAGAGCTAGCTCCCGCTTGGGGATGCCCTATTTTGTTGGATTCATATATATTTTTGTTGTACCCATTTTGGGGGTCAGTATTTACAAAGGAGACTCAGTCGAAATTTTCGGAAAAATTGGTATTGTTTTTAAAAAAGGGTTTTACATGACTTATTTGATAAACTCGCTTTCAATTGATTGGGTTTTCTTCACTCTTTTGGTTAATTGGTTTTGTTTTCTGGGCTTTGGCTTACTTATTTTACGGACGTCTTTAGACGTTTCGTAAACTTAAGTGCCAGTCACGTTCCGTACCCTGCGGGTCGTGACAAAGTTGGTATCAGAGTGATAGGTTTTACCTTTTTGAGTGTAGGATAACCCTTGGTAGATGGAGTAAGTGACTTAAGTAGGGTAACGTAACGTGTGTATGTCCGCGGCATACTTGCGATACGGTACTCTGCCTAAGTGACTTTAGGATATACTTGCTTGGAAATTCCTTCTTCAATTCCGTGTATCCTATGATTCTCCTGCACCATTCTTATTGTCCTGTTCCTGTACCAGTCACTATGCCGCCGAAGGCTACGAGGGTACAGAGGGCTGCCGCCCGAGACGAGATTCGAGCTGGCTCGTCCGAGACTAGGACTGAGCAGGGTGGTATGCCTACGCCGCAGGGACAGACCGATCCACCTTCTCCAGGCCGTATGGATAGGCTTGAGACTGGTATGGAGGAGTTGCGACAGATGATGGGGAGCATGCAGGAGCTACGTCAGATGGTAGGATCCCTAGTTGCAGCCAGTCGTACACCGAGGCCGGATGACGTACCTACTACATCACAGACGACCATGATACCTGCCCCTACTACTACCACCGTGGCCATTCCGGTTTCGCTACAGGATTTCATGAGGCTGAGACCTCCAGTATTCACCGGCACCGAGGCAGCGGAGGACCCACAGACGTTCCTTGACAGTTTAGCCAGGATCTGCCGTTCGCTGAGATGTTCGGATGATCGATGGGTAGAGCTTGCGAGTTTCCGACTAGAGGGTCTCGCGCAGACATGGTGGGAGTCAGTCTTGAGAGGTCGAGCTGCAGGTCTACCGCCTATGACGTGGGCCGAGTTTACAGTGGTCTTTATAGCTCGTTTCCTCCCAGAGAGCGTTTGTGACGCCAGAGCTCGTAGCTTCGAGGCCTTAGTCAAGACACCTGGGATGACGGTGTCTGAGTATGACATCCAGTTTACACAGTTATCCCGATATGCTCAGTATTTGGTGGATACCGAAGAGAAGATGATGAAGAGGTTTGTACAGGGACTTGATGCCCAGCTATATCTTGCCATTGGCGCCCAGCACTACGACACTTATTCAGCTGCTATGGATACGGCATTGCGGATGGAGGCACGCATATCACAGACTTCGGCCGTTTCTGGGCCGAAGAGGATTCGCACCGATGTACCGTCTCAGAGGCAGCGCGCCAGATTCTTTCCGAGAGATAGGCCTGGCAGTGGATTTGGGCGGGGACAGTTATATGGTTCTTATCCCCAGGGACAGCAGCCGTTGCCAGGGTGTTTTGGGTGCGGGAGTCTGCACCATCTTGTCAGAGACTGTCCGGCGAGACGACAGGGAGCAGCGACAGTTCCGCATGTGACCCTACCACCATCACCACCCCCTCCTCAGAGAGACCTACTTCCTATCACTGGTGATGCTCCACGACAGTTCAATGCACCCAGAGGCCGTGGACGTGGTGGTCCTATCCAGAGGGGATGAGGAGGCAGAGGCCGAGGCCGAGGTCAGCCCGCTATCGGTGGAGGACAGGCCCGAGTATTTGCTTTGACACCGCAGGATGCGCAGGCATCCAATGCCGTTGTGACAGGTACCTTACTAGTTTGTTCTTTCGACGCACGGGTATTATTTGACCCAGGTTCCATACATTCGTACGTCTCTACACACTTTGCACCGATGTTGGGCCATGAGTCGTCGTCGTTAGATCATCCGCTTGTTGTTGTTACCCCGGTAGGCGAGTCGTTTGTCGCTCGTTTTGTTTTTCGATTGTGTTCCGTTCGTATCGGGGAGAGGGAGTCATCGGTTGATTTGATTCTCCTCGATATGTTGGACTTTGATGTGCTTCTGGGCATGGATTGGCTAGCCACTTGTTATGCTTCGGTGGACTGCCGTGAGAAGGCAGTCAGATTTAGCTTTCCGGGAGAGCCAGTCCTTGTTATTTAGGGAGACCGCAGCGTCACCCTTCCCAGCTTGATTTCGTCTCTTCGCGCTGGTCAGCTCTTGCGGAAGGGATGTCAGGGATTCTTAGCGTATATTTGTGATACTCGAGCTGCAGAGGTTCTGTTGGACCGGGTCCCGGTTGTTTGTGAGTTCCCTGATGTTTTCCCTGATGAGCTACCTGGGCTACCACCTGAGCGCGATGTTGAGTTCTGCATCGATTTGATTCCCGGCTCGGGGCCTATTTCTATACCGCCTTATCGGATGGCCCCGGCAGAGCTTCGAGAGTTGAAGGATCAGTTGCAGGAATTGTTAGATAAGGGGCTTATTCGACCTAGTGTTTCTCCGTGGGGTGCTCCGGTCCTGTTTGTCAAGAAGAAGGATGGAAGTTGCGCTTATGTATCGACTACCGCCAGCTGAACAAAGTTACCGTTAGGAACAGATATCCGTTGCCGCGCATTGATGATTTGTTCGACCAGCTTCAGGGTGCAGGGTATTTTTCGAGGATCGACTTACGATCAGGATACCATCAGCTGCGAGTTCGACAGGAGGATATACCGAGGACAGCTTTCCGCACGCGCTACGGCCACTACGAGTTTTTGGTGATGTCGTTCGGACTCACCAACACCCCAGCAGCATTCATGGATTTGATGAACCGTACATTCAGGCCGTATCTTGACTTGTTCATCATCGTGTTTGTCGACGATATCTTGGTGTACTCCCGGAGCAGAGAGGAGCACGAGCAGCACTTGCGGATTACGTTACAGATTTTGAGGGAGCACCAGTTGTTCGCAAAGTTCTCCAAGTGTGCATTCTGGCTGGACAGCGTCGGATTCTTGGGTCACGTGGTTACGAGAGACGGCATTTGTGTGGACCCGAAGAAGATTGAGGCTGTTCAGCAGTGGCCCCGACCTACATCGGTTACTGAGATCCATAGTTTTCTAGGCCTGGCGGGCTACTACAGGCGTTTTGTTCAGGACTTCTCCCGTATAGCTGCACCGTTGACCGGTTTGACCCTGAAGGGTGTTCCTTTCGTCTGGACAGAGGAGTGCGAGCGGAGTTTTCAGCAGCTACGGACTTGTTTGACTACGGCGCCGGTATTATCTTTGCCTTCGGGATCAGGCGGATTTGTTGTCTACTGTGATGCTTCGCGAGTGGGATTAGGATGCGTATTGATGCAGCATGGCCGGGTGATCGCTTATACTTCTCGGCAGTTGAAGAAGCATGAACAGAACTACCCCACTCATGATTTGGAGATGGCTGCAGTGGTCTTTGCACTGAAGATTTGGCGACATTACCTGTACGGCGAGTCGTGTCAGATATTCACCGATCACAAGAGCTTAAAGTACATATTTCAGCAGCGAGACCTGAACCTCAGACAGCGTCGTTGGATGGAGTTGGTGAAAGACTACGACTGCGAGATCTTATATCACCTCAGCAAGGCGAATGTGGTGGCAGATGCGTTGAGTAGGAGGCCCGGGGGTAGTCTATCCTTTTTGCGCGCAGTGCAGAGGCAGTCGTCAGCAGATTGGCAGATGTTATGCGACAGCCGGGTTGAGTTCGAGTTCACTCAGACAGGGGGACAGCTCGCGCATCTTCGTGTACACCCACAGTTGCTTGACCGTATATATGAGGCACAGCGCAGTGACGACCGTTGCTCAGAGATCATGGCACAGATGGGACAGGCAGATTTTCCGAGTTCGTGGTTGACGATCAGGGGATTTTACGATATGGATCTAGACTGTGCGTACCAGTTGCTGATGGATTGCGGCGCGACATTCTTGAGGAGGCACACCGATCAGTGTATAGTGTCCACCCCGGTTCCACCAAGATGTACCATGATATGAGAGAGACCTACTGATGGGGCGGGATGAAGAGGGATATTGCGGAGTTCGTTTCGAGATGCCTGACTTGTCAGCAAGTCAAGGCCGAGCACCAGAGGCCCGCAGGAGAGCTACAGCCGTTACCCATTCCAGAGTGGAAATGGGAGCAGATTTCGATGGATTTCGTTGTGGGTCTACCCAGGACCAGTCGAGGGTACGACTCCATCTGGGTGATCGTGGATAGATTGATGAAAGCGGCTCACTTCCTACCAGTGAAGACCACTTTCAGCTTCGCTCAGTATGCTCAGCTCTACATCGACGAGATCGTGCGGTTGCATGGCGTACCGACTTGTATCGTGTCAGATCGAGGCACTCAGTTTACCAGCCGACTATGGCAGAAACTCCAGGAGGCTTTGGGCACTCGTTTGAGCTTCAGCACAGCATTTCATCCGCAGACCGACGGACAGTCAGAGCGGACCATTCAGACTCTCGAGGACATGCTCAGAGCATGCGTTTTAGACTTTGGTGGTAGCTAGGATCGTCATTTACCTCTAGTGGAGTTCTCCTACAACAACAGCTTCCAGGATACTATTCAGATGGCACCTTTCGAGGCATTGTATGGGAGGAGATGCAGATCGCCCGTCTGTTGGACAGAGCTCAGCGAGAGCAGCATTTTGGGGCCACAGCTTGTTGAGGAGACGACAGCGAAGATACAGTTGATCCGAGACCGGATGAGAGCGGCTCAGAGCAGGCAAAAATCGTATGCGGACAGGCGCCGTCACAGATTAGAGTTCGCAGTTGGCGACCATGTTTTTCTGAAAGTCTCTCCGATGAAGGGCGTGATGCGTTTTGGGCAAAAGGGGAAGCTTAGCCCTAGATTCATAGGTCCCTTCGAGATCCTCGAGCGGGTTGGCGCTGTTGCTTATCGTTTGGCTCTTCCTCCCAGCTTTCCCGATGTTCACCCCGTCTTCCATGTTTCGATGCTCCGCAAGTACCTTCACGACCCTTCGCATGCGATTCAGCACCCGACAGTCCAGCTAGAGCGCGACCTTTCTTTTGCAGAGCAACCGGTGGCCATCCTGGATCGGCAGGTGAAGAAGTTGAGGTCGAAGATTATACCAACCGTCAAGGTCCTTTGGCGTAGCCCGAGCAGCGAGGAGGTTACCTGGGAGACCGAGGGCGAGATGAGGAAGAAATATCCCCATCTCTTTGAAGGTACGCGTAGCTATATTTTTAAATTCGGGGACCGAATTTCTTTAAGGGGGGAAGATTGTAGCGCCTTGAGAAGTCGTTTTGGTGTTTTCCTGAAAATCGGTGAAAATTCGGTATTTTTCCGAAAACCGTCTTTTTTGTTATTTTGCAGTTTAGGACTAATTATACCTAAAATGGATAGGTAATTGCTTGTTTTTAGTAGCTAATGAGTTACTTATGAAATTCTGGTCGTTTAAAAATTTTCCCTAATTTTTCAATTTTTTAATATTATTTTAAGCCGGTAAGAAAATACATTAAATTAGCGATAAATACAAAATTTTTTGGGCTAATTTTTATCTTTAAAATTATGTTAATTAAAATCTAGTTGTAACATAAATTTTTAGTATTTTATTTTCATTTTTAACTAATTTTTATTATAGAAAACGAAATTTATTGAATTTAAGCTTAAACTTGCAATTTTGGACTTGTAGGGGGTCTTTTTGCATAAAAATTTTTTGTGCACTCTCTCTCACTCACCATGGCCGGCCTCATACTGTTGTAGCACCCCAAGAATTTTCTTTCCCTCTTTTTGACTTTAAATTATGTGAGAATGGGCTAAAAAAGGGTTATATATATATTTATTTGAGGTAAGGGTATTATGGTAATATGAGAGGGTTGACTTGGACTTTTTTCCCCAACTCCCCCACACCTCTCCCCACTCCCTTGCTGCTGGAAATCCTGCAGAAACAGCCCCAATTTCCCTTCTCTTTTTCCTTCCAAAATTCATCACAATTCCATCAAAATCCAACAAAAATCCATAGATTTCTTCACAAATTCAACACAAAACCCTATTCTATCTCTTCTCAAGCCCAAATGGGTTTAAATCTTGGAGAAAGGAGGTGTCTTGGAAGGCTTGAGAAAGCTTAGGATTGAACTTTTAAGGTATAACTTCTAATCAAATGGTTACATTGTTCCTTAGGTGTGCTAATTAGAACTTTGAAAATTGTTTTAGTGTTAATTTCTAATCTAGTTCTTTTAGTTCATGGCTTGACTTTTAATTAGGGTTTAGAAAACCATTAATTAGTTAATTAAGTTATTTTGTTATCTAGTTTTATGCAAACTTAATTTAAGAGATTACTTTGCTTAAGTGTGCTTCGATATGTGTTAATTTTGGTTTTTCAAGTGTGAAATTGGATTTAAATTGTTGGTTATAAAAATCAAAAAAGGGATTTGTGTATGGATATAGGTTGAAGCATGGTTGTTGTGTTGTAATTTTAATTGTAGTGGCTTTCTAATGGTTTAATTTGGATATTTGTGTGATAATGTGTGCACTTTGTCGCAAATTGTCGATGTTTGCACCAAATTTGCGAACTTCTAGCTTACTAGGTTTTTATTATATTATTATGGCGAATTAATTGCGGTATCTAGATTATATTGTTGGCCTATCCTATGACATTTAGGATGTGTGAGTGCGGATTTTTGGGTGTTCGGGTTTTAGTTTTGTCGGGCGACCAAATCGGCAATTTTTGCAGTTTTTGCAATTTTCGCGTGTGTTCCGCGCACCTTGTGCACGTTGTACCTAGCTTGTGAACGTTAGTATTCTCGTTCGGGATTTGCGTCGTTTCATGATATGTAACCTTATGTCTTGTATTGATGTAAATTCCAGGTTCGGTCGCGGAGGCTTCGGATGTGGCACGAAAAGGGAAAGCGGTGATCGGACGTAGCTAGCTGAGGAATTCTGTGAGTAGATGTAACATCTACGGGGGACTATCGTTGGATGGCGCAAGTCGCCCGATAGTTTTAGTAACTTAAAAGATTCTTAGTAATATTAGTAATTAGGGGTTTAATACTTGTATGATTATTTGCTGCATTCATGCCTTATATTGACATACATATACGAACCCATTCTATAGGACACATGCACCATTGCCAGGGTTTTTATATGCCGCACGAGCACTTTTCATGCTTACACACACACCCTGGTAATTGCCATGCCACCACACTAGATAACCTTTAATTTGAAACCTTTTACTAATTGATACTTAAACTCGTGCTATTGCTTTAATTCCTTAAAATGAAATCGTAGGATTGCTATTCATGTGCATGTGCTTCATCATATTAATTGTTCATGCCTAATTTATTTATCACATATCGCAATTAGATTATTGATACCATATGCATTCATTATCATTGACATATGCACTTATGAGGATTTCTTGAGATTTTATGATATTTCTGGATTTCGGGGGAAAGAAGCAAAATTTCTAAACTTATTATATTTTTAAAATATGTAAATTGCGGTTTTCTAGTGATGTAAGTGTCGTCCACCATGAGTTTGCTGTGGTTTTGAAAATCCGTGTCGAGGAGTGGAGGAACCGTCACGGGTACATGGTGGGCCGGTAAGGTACCCCGGGGCAAGAGGAATGTGGTGTTGACGTTGAGCCTGGCAGGGGACGGATTACCTACCGGTGACTGTTTGGGACGGCGGATATCTAGAGGATACCGACCGTGGCCGCTAGATGATGAGATATTGATATTTGAGATGGGTCAGCCGGACGGCTGAGGCCAGAGATACATTGATATGAGATTTGAGACAGTTTTGAGGTGTCGATGCTGGACACAGGTTCTTGTTGATTCTATTGGTATTGTGCTGGTATTTCAAAAGACATTCTTAAAGGGAAAAACATGATTTCTTATACTTACACATTCAGATCACGAGTTGATTCGCATTGCATTCATACCTGCTAGTATATCCATATTGCATATATACTTGCCAATATGTCCTGCCTTACCTGTATTTAGATGCTAGGATGCTTGTGTGCATGCATTCGATAGCCTGTGTAGATGTTATTTATTACTCACGAGTTGGCAACTCACCCCCGTTGTGCCACAGCCTTTTTGCAGGTCCGCTCCGTCAGTACAGTAGCGGCGGGCGCACTTGCTTCTTTTGCCTGGACTCGAGGTTTTGCTCTTAGGTGGGTTATATCATTATTTTTGTACCACCTTGTATATTCTTGTATCTAGTGTACTTCATCTACTGTTTCTACCAGTATTATTGTATATTGACCTAGAGATGAGACTGTGGGGTTTGTGGACTTTTATGCTGTATTTTGGGGTCGAGCTCACTTGAGTCGACATGCTGTTTTTCTTATACTTCATTATGATTATTTTGCTTGTTGTCATTTTATATTGCGTGGGATTTGTGACCGCCTTGTGGCGAAGAGCTAGCTCCCGCTTGGGGATGCCCTATTTTGTTGGATTCATATATATTTTTGTTGTACCCATTTTGGGGGTCAGTATTTACAAAGGAGACTCTGCCGAAATTTTCGGAAAAATTGGTATTGTTTTTAAAAAAGGGTTTTACATGACTTATTTGATAAACTCGCTTTCAATTGATTGGGTTTTCTTCACTCTTTTGCTTAATTGGTTTTGTTTTCTGGGCTTTGGCTTACTTATTTTACGGACGTCTTTAGACATTTCGTAAACTTAAGTGCCAGTCACGTTCCGTACCCTGCGGGTCGTGACATCCGGATCCCCAGAATGTATGAGGCATCACCCAGGTCTTTCATGGAGAACCTGTGTGACAAAAACCCTTTGACAGATTGTAGCATAGGAATGTCATTTCCTATCAAGAGAATGTCATCCACGTTAAAACGAGGAATACTACAGTTCTCGCTAAAAATATACTATAGATGCATGGTTCATCTGTATTTTTTATAAAGCTAAATTCCTTGACCGTCTCATCAAAACAGATGTTCCAACTCCGCGATGCATGCTTTAGTCCATAGATGGACTTAAGCAACTTGCACACCTTTCCGCTGCTCCCACTCTGAATGAAACCCTCTGGCTGGTCCATATAGACACACTCCTCTAAATTTCCATTTAGAAAAGCGGTCTTTACGTCCATTTTCCAAATCTCATAATCGTGGAAGGCAACAATGGCAAGAAGGATCCGAATGGATTTCAGCATAACCACTGGAGAAAAGGTTTCGTCATAGTCCAAGCCAGGTCTTTGACGGAAACCCTTTGAAACAAGTCTAGCTTTATAGGTCTCAACCTGTCCATCTACACCAATCTTCCTTTTGAAGATCCACTTGCATCCTACGGGTTTTACCCCATCTAGAGCAATGTCCGACGTCCATACTTTGTTGGTGTACATGGACTCCATTTCGGTCCGCATTGCATCCAGCCATTTTACCGAGTCAACGTTCTAAATGGCCTGCTGGAAGCTAGTAAGCTCATCACTATCAATGATGCAATCCTCTTTATCCCCGTCTATGAGAAAACCGTAGTATCTCTCGGGCGGATGAGACTGCCTACTACTTCTGCAGAGCGGCGTAGGAATGTCCTGATCTTTCGAACCCTCTGGTTCTACTAAGCTTTCAGTAATAGCTCGTGGTTCTGGAATTTCTTCCAGTTCTATTGCGCTCCCACTTATCTGATTTTCCAAAAACTCAGTTTCCAAGAAGTGGGCATGACGAGAAACAAAAGCTTTTGTTCCTCTTCACAATAGAAGAAATATCCCTTAGAGTTCTTTGGATATCCCACAAACTTGCACTGTACTGAGCGTGCCTCGAGCTTGTCCGCATGCTGCTTTTTGACAAAAGCTGGACATCCCCATGTCTTAATGTGATTAGATAGGGTCTCTTCCCACACCACATCTGATATGGTGTAGTAGGCACAGTCTTAGTTGGAACTCGATTCAAAAGGTATGCAGCTGATTCTAGCGCATATCCCCAGAATGATCGCAGTAACTCAGCGTTACTCATCATGGACCGTACCATATCCAGTAGGGTTCGGTTCCGTCTCTCCGATACACCGTTATGTTGCGGAGTGTATAGAGGAGTAAGCTGAGAGAGAATTCAATTCTCTTTTAAGTAATCCAAGAACTCGGCACTCAAGTATTCACCACCTCGATCAGATCTCAGTGTCTTGATACTTTTGCCTGTTTGTTTTTCTACTTCATTCTTATATTCCTGGAATTTTCCAAAGGCTTCGGATTTATGTTTCATTAAGAAGACATAACCGTACCTTGAAAAGCCATCCGTAAAAGTAATGAAGTAAGAATAACCGCTTCGTGCATGCGTAGACATTGGACCGCACACGTCGCTGTGTACGAGTCCCAAGAGCTCGCTCGCTCTCACTCCGTGTCCATTGAACGGAGTCTTTGTCATCTCTCCTTTGAGACGGGATTGACAAGTTGCATATGATTGATATTCGAACGGATCCAAATATCCTTCTGTATGTAACTTCATCAACCTTCTCTCATTGATGTGACCCAGTCTACAATGCCATAAGAAAGTCTGATTTGTTTCCGGAGACTTTCTTTTGTGTGTATTCTGGACATTGAAAATCTGCGGTTGGTTTAATACGTATATACCATTGCTCAATGTACCTGACCCAATCAGAACTTGATTAAGGTGAATGTTTACAACATTACTTACAACCGCAAATTCATAACCTTCTTTAGAAACTAAAGATACAGAAATGATATTACAAGTTGCGTTGGGTACAAAAAAGCAATTACGCAAAACCAAAACATGTCCATCTGACATTCCCAGGTGATAGTCCCCCACGGCTTTAGCATCCATGCTAGCTCCATTTGCAACTTTGAGGGTCATGTCACCTGCTTTCAAAAACCTACGCTTTCTCAACGCCTGCAAAGAATTACAGATATGAGATCCTGATCCGGTATCCAATACCCAGGACGTAGAGTTTATTGATAGACAGTTTTCAATAACATACACACCTGAAGCTGAAGCCGCAACCTGCTTCAGATCCTGTGTTCTGGCTTTCCAAGCCCTGCAATCTTTCTTCCAGTGTCCACTCTTGTGACAGTAAAAGTATTCTTCTTTATCCACAAGCTTCCCCGCTACCTTTGTTGCTTTTGCCTTTCCCTTCGTATCCACTTTACTAACACCGCCCCTTGGTTTGGCGGGGTTTTTTTTTTCTTTCTCTTGGCTTTCGCCCTGGACCTAGAAGAGGAAGATCCTCCTACAAACAAAGTGGATGTTTCCCTACCTTTCTGTAGGGTGCCCTCCGCACTCCTCAGCAAGTTGAGGAGCTCTGAAATTTCAACTTCCTTTTCTTGCAAGTTGAAATTCAGGATGAACTGGGCGTAAGTGGAAGGAAGGGACTGAAGAATCAAGTCCGTATAGAGCTCATTCTCCAACGTGGTCCCAAGGTCCGCGAGCTCCTCTATGTAGCCAATCATCTTAAGTACGTGTTCCGCTACCGATGATCCGACGGCCAATCTTGCCGAAAACAACTTCTTCGACACTTCGTATCTGGCGATACGAGATTGCTCTCCATACAGTTCTTTTGTATGGAGAAATATGGATTCGAGGTTCATATTCTCGTGCCTCCTCTAATGTTCATTGTCCATAGAGGCAAGCACGAGGCACTTGGCCTTCGCGCAATCGATCTCCCAAGTCTTACGGATTTCCTTATCCGCGACGCTGGAGGTGGGACCTGGGATAGGGGGAGGTTTGGTGGTAAGAAGATACCCCAACTTGTCATAAGTGATTGCCATTTTGACATTCCTGAGCCAATCTTTGTAGTTTGGCCCTGTCAGAATGTTTTTATCTAGAAGTAACTTAAGTCCAGTCATGATAAATGGTCGCTGCAATTAGGAGAGAGAGAAGAAACACTTTAGCATGATGCTCTTGCAAGTTTAGAGTGGTTTTTAATTTGTCTAAACAGGATGGCTCCCACTGTCTCTCGAATCCCTCCTCAAACCATAAAGGAAGAACTAGTCGGGATCAATCTCACCGTGCAATACTTGCTTAACCGTTCAGCCAGGCCAGTGTCGGTACTTCGAGGGGGGTTTTCCAACGCTTTCGCGAAGTTCCTTAATTAAGTAACCTCTTTTCCCTATGGGCGTAGCCCCGCTAACACCTTTCTAGACACCTACTTGGTTTATAGCATTGATCGTTAAGTGAGAAAGTTCCGGAGGAGTAGCATATACTCACAGTAGGATCGGGATCCAAATAACATCGCGTGACAAAAATGAAGGGATCCTACCAGAATCATCACACTCCAAATGGTATGCAGCGCTAGCAAGTTTCAGTTCTTTTGAAACTCCCGATGTGGATTTTTTCCCCATGCTCTTATGACCTTGACTTTGGCCAACAAATCATAAGTCACATGTCAAGTTCTACCCGTCATTCTCCAGGTTAATTTGAGCCCACCCGCGCATACTGTTCATACCAGAATATTGCATTTTATACCGCCCATTCTTATGCTCGTGTGTTTATAGGCAGGTGCTTTTGAGCCGTGTTTGCTACATAATTGCAGGATACTGGTCTCAGCTCTAAACAGTGAATATCATGGAAAAGTATGACAAATTCTGGATTACTGCCAACAACAGATAAAAAACGGGTCTCCGCTCTCTATCCGTGTGTTGCCACATACCAGTTTAAGGGACAAAATGGCAAATCGTTTGTCATTTTCATGCACAAAGCTCAATGTCTACACAAGATCCAAGAAATCTACGCGGAGCTCGAGGAAATCATGGCAAAAGATCCACATCACATCACCTTTTGTTCTACTAAAATTCTGGAATAATTGTGAAGAGTTTCTGAGAAAAGTCATATGCCACACAGCAGACAACAACAAACCAGGGATCCCCACAAAACCCTACGGCCCAATTCCCTATAATGGCCGCGGTTCCGCGGCATTAGCAGGCTTAAGCCGCGGAACCGCGGCCATATAGTCTCCGCACTCTGTCGTTTTCTGGGGGTAGATTGGTACATTCATGTTGATTCAGAATATTGCCTTAGGTTTTCAGTTTACTGCCTATAAATACCCCAGAACTGAGCCAAGCCAAGGGTGTTAATTTCTTTAGCCTCTTTTAGTGTAATTTTAGTTCTTCTTCTTCTTCTTCATCTTTCCTCCATGGAAATGTAGTGAGAGCATTGAGTGGATGATTAATGAAGATGAGGGTTTTTGTATCATTCTCTTTTGTTTAACTTCCCCTTGAGATTCTTGCTTTCTCTTGATCATTCAACCTCTTCATTGAGCTTGAAAGGTTAAGGGTTTGTTATTGATCTCAAGGGTCGTATTTTCTTATGGAATTGGTTCTTCACTTCACATGAGTTCTTTACCCTTCTCTTGATCTTGCAACCTCTTGATTGAGCTTGCAAGTTTAAGGGTTGGCTATTGATCTCATGCTTGTCTTGAGTTCTAATTTCTTGTTCTTTTTATTGCTTATTTATTACTTGCTTTTTATTACCTTGCTTTACTTTCTTGCAATTTATATTCATGCACTTAATTACTTGTAATCTTTTCTTTTCTTTGTTCTTTTCTTTTGCTCTTCTTTGTTCTTTTTGTGAATGAATGTAATTATCGTTGTTAAGAATAAATACGGTATTGTAAGTTAAGATTTTCTTTTCTCATTTCCTTTTCCCGTTATTTTCCATTGAACTCCGTCCAAACCATACGCAAGCGCTCCGTTAGGCACCCTACCCTAACAAGGTAACAGTGATTCCTAACCGCGACCGGTTGCGTTCGGTTTGGCCGGAGGCGAAAGCAAGAGATAAGAACGGAAGGACAAGGGTAAATAAGCCGGATTCCACGAATACCGCGCTTAAATCCCCTAATCCAAGTTGTTGCCGATTGCTCTAGCGTCAATCGGTCAAGACTCGGCTCAAAGGTTTTGAGTACGGATATATTTAGCTTACACTTTCGTATAATTTCTTAACAACTTTATACTTGCAAATAATACACATAGGTTAGATTGAACAAACTCATATAGATTCTTTATTGACTCGTCTAAGACAAGAACGGACATACAACCATCTCCCTATGGATCGACCCGTGCTCAACCGGCTAGCTGCATAGCGACACCGTCTTGATCGCGGTTATAACTTTAGAATTTGAACATCCGACACGCTTTTGGCGTGCGACCAAATGGCGCCGTTGCCGGGGAGACGGTAGCGTGTTTTCTTTCTTGTTATTCGGGTTAATATTCTTTTTGTATATATTTATAAATAAATAAATAAATATTTTTGTTATTTTTGATCATTTTTGTGGGCAAGAGTGCAGATTTTTGCGGATTTGCAAACTGCGATTGTGGGAGCAAAGTGTACGTTCAAAGTTAAGGTGATTACGAAGTACAGTGCTAAAGATCCGGGTTGTTTGACCCGCGCAAGCGAACTCTCCAAGCTTACCAGATTTGATTCAACAGGGGTTTCCTAACCCAAAAACTTAACGGTACGTACTTTACTAACACCTTCTTCTCAAATCCGACGCATCCAATATACTATTCTTTGCAGGATTATTTGCAAGTTCGCTGGCAAACGCAAAAAAATTGACTAACCCGTATTTGTTGCAGTGCCGTGCTTAATATAAAAAACGATTGTTTGATTCTTTATAGAATTTTTATTGAATTGCGCATTGCATACATTAATACGAACTTAAGGTCAAGCAAACCCCACAATATACGGTAAAGGATTTCATCACCTTTTCCGTTGCCCACAAATCACGAACTTGAGCATAACGTTTACCCGCACAAATTTTAAAAGAAACTAGACTTTAAGCCTTAAGGACTTCGCGCTCACTAGGAGAAGTTAACTGTGTTTAGAACCTCGCTTAACGCTAACTTTGTCACGACCCGAAAGAGCACGTGACTGGCCCTTGAACCATATGAAGTCTATAGGACTCCATCTGATCCAAGTAAGCTAAAAGCCCAGAAATCTAAAACCATTTTTAAGAATAAGTAAAGAAACTGGTTTAAAGAAGTGAAGAAAACATGTTTGAAGTTAAGGTTTTTTTTGTTTAAATAACTAAGCCGAAAGTACGTTTTGAAAACAGTAAGGTCTCTTTTAAAAATTTCGGCAGAGTTTCTTTTGTAAAACTGGCCCCGAATGGGGTACAACAAAGATAACAATATATGCAATGATAAAGGCATCCCCAAGCGGGAGCTAGCTCTTCGTCAATCGACGGTCACAACCACATAAGCAATAACAATATACAACGCCAAGGGGAGAGGATCTAAACTGAAAAGAAGCTCAAAACAGCCAGAAAACCGCAATACTATAAGCGCGACTCTAGGGTCGAAATAATACAACACTGAAGTCTGAGCCTGAAAGAATATACAAGTTTGGTTGATGGAAATTCTAGATACAATGAATAATAATAATACATGAACAATGGCGGTTTTGATACAAAGAACCCACCTAACCAAGCAAGTCACCCCAAAAGAAAGCAGTGTGCCACAATGCCGCTATGGAATCTGTACGGAAAACCTGCAAGAACTGGGGCACAACGGGGGTGAGTTGCCAACTCGTGAATAGAAAGATATCTACAAGCAGAGATCGAATGCATGACCCATCCTAGGTCAATACGATCAGAATATAAATAAACCTCAATACGAATAAAGCTGAAGCATGCTAAACTGGCAATGTAGTCTCTATACATGAGTGTAATGCCAAATGCTCGTGTCAGTGCCTCAGGTAATAGCATGTCATGAATATGAGGTATAAACAATGTAATCAATCTGCATGTACGTGGATCCCGTCCACTCGTCACCCAATGACAATAGCCATCATGCATGTAAATGTCATAAAGCATATGCATGGAAAATATGAGGATATAACCAAAAGCATGGAACCTGAGTGCCTAACATCGACACTCGAAAACATCATGAAAACCTGTGCCTAGCATCGGCACGTAAATCCTCACATACCAGGCATCCGTCAGTCCGGGTCAGCCCTCTCTTAATATATCGGGCATCCGTCAGTCCGGGTCAGCCCTCTCTCAATGTATCGGGCATCCGTCAGTCCGGGTCAGCCCTCTCTCAAAGCATATATCGGGAATCCGTCAGTCCGGGTCATCCCTCTCTCAATACATCGGGCATCCGTCATTCCGGGTCAGCCCTATTTCAATCCATCGGGCATCCGTCATTCCGGGTCAGCCCTATATCAATCCATCGGGCATCCGTCATTCCGGGTCAGCCCTCTCTCAATACATCGGGCATCCGTCATTCCGGGTCAGCCCTATATCAATACATCAGGCATCCGTTATTCCGGGTCAGCCCTCTCTCAGTACATGCCTCTAGCACCGAGAAAACACGGGGCGACGCCCCAAAATATCATATCAAGGGAACCGGGTTTTTAAATGATTACTTATTTGAAAAGGGCACGGTTCCCAAATCCAGAAATATCATAGAAACAACTATCTCAATGCGCAAATCAGAAAGCAAGATGAATGTGACAATATAAGCAAAATGCAAGTAACAATATATCCTGCAGCATGGAATAATAGTATGCGCATATAAACATATGCAAGCAATGCGAATAGCATGAATATGCGGAAATCGAGTTGTCAACGCAACAGTAGAGAACCTCCCTCAAATAGATATATCATGCAACCTTGCCTTTTGAAATAAGACGAATCAGGGCTTTTGGTAAAGTAAGGGCTACGGTGTTTTAAGAAAGCACATTCCGAAAGAGGACCGAACTGCATTATAAATATAATGATACCACCCTCAATTACAGAGGCGCCTTTTAAGTGAACCGGAACTATAAGAGCTTGAGAACTCCGTAGTTAAGCGTGCTCGGGCCAGGGAAGTCTTGGGATGGGTGACCTCCTGGGAAGTGGCCCCTGGTCGGGTCCGGTTCGCTCTAAAGGGAAAAACCGTGCGGTTTCGGCCAGAGCGGACAATACCATCTGTACTGAGGCGTGGGGCGTTACATTTATGGTGGCCCATGCAGGTCCCTCAATAGTAGGTCTGTGGTTCGAGGACGAACCATTGTTCTTAGATGGGGGGAATGTAATACCCCAGAGCAGTGCGGTCTTTAAGACATCATGGTGATCTGCTCTGTCCACACTCAGTGCGGTCTGTTGCGGACATCTTGGTGATCTGAGTGAGGGAGCCATTTCAGAACAATGGGATCGGGTCCTTAAAGCACATTCCGAAAGAGGACCGAACTGCATTATAAATATAATGGATACCACATCATTTGAAAATATCCGGATAACCCTTCTGCTTATCTTTAAAATATCCCCGATTCGTTAGTTTTGAAATAGGTATGACTCGGTCTAGTCTAATGTCTACTAGATAATCTAGACTGGAGGGGTATGAAACCACCTAATCTGAGTCAATATATAAATATAGATATGATAGTCGGTGATCTCGCCTCAATAACATATCGTAAGATATCCTCGAGTCATGAGTGCGGATCTGTCATCAATATCGGCTCGTACGGTAAATCATCGTACGGCATCCCAATAGCTGGGTAGGGGTCAATATCACACTATCTCATCACATATCGGATATCACTTATCACCAGATCGCACAATCTGGGGTACTACTAAGTCTAGTACAATCGATACCATCAATAAGAATATGAATGTGGGCAAAGCACATGTCCAAAGGCCCGCTAAAACTATCATATCGCACCTCAAAGGCAACTATGTCACATCGCCGATCGCACGGCCTCACATCAAGTAACACCTCAAACCCACGTATAATAACACATAGTCCCATACCCATGTGTAGATATACACCATCAAATGAGAGAATGAATGCAAGAATGTGTGTAAGTATGTGCGTGAGTGTAACCACTACTCGAGGGTTCGCATTATACTAAACCGATATATTCTTAACATCAAAGTACCATTATTACGATCAATGATCCTAAACAACACATAATAAATATACGTGTGTATACGTATTCGTATACATCACTACGGACTGCGGGGGTGCTGTACGCCATCCACCCGACTTCTCCCCGTAGATATAAATCTACTCACCTCGCTTCTCGTGTGTCGGTGCCGATGTCGCCATCTTCATCCCCTTTGCATCAACATCACTCGGGGTACCTACAAGGATATCATAACGCTAAAGCACATGAAAATCACATCGGAAACTAAAACAGCACACGCTACTCGCATAGGTAGAAACCTATCGCTTCGCATGTCAACACGATCAAAATCCACCCGTCGTTGACGTCCAAACGCCACCTGACAGGACTGAATCACAAAACACTAAAATCCATGCTAAATCAAGTCTCAAATCATGCACCCACATAGGAAAAATCATCCCAGATTTCATCCTAGATAGAATCAGTCAAAACTAGGTATACCCAGGGCCAAGAATAGAGGAAATGGGGCTATGCACGAAGTTCGAGGCAAATCCCCTCTGCTCTGGCCGCAAATTGCGGCCAGAATGGGAAAACCGGCGGCCTCAGTTTGGAGTTGGGGGCTAGGGTTTGGGGTGTTGGTTCTATGGTGCCTGAACATCTCACTGTCAACTCAGTTTCATTTATGGGATCTCGGGGTGATAGCAGATTCTACAACACAGTGACAGATTTACAGTTTTTCCCCGATATTGGTTCCGTAATTCCGTATTCTGTTCCAAATTCCAGGTTTTGGTTCAATTCAGCATCACACCAAGGTTTCTAGGGTCTCAACAAGCCTCAATTCCATCTTAAGTTTCAGTTTTACCCTAAACCCTCACTTGAAATCTCAAAAGTCCACAAAATGACACGATATCGATACTAGACTAGAATTGATGCATAAGGAAATTGAAATGCTACAAGAGGGTGCAGAAATTACCTCCTTTGGAAACTCAAGAAAATTCTTGAGTTGCTCAAAGTCCTCCAAATCCAATCTTGCTAGGTTCCATGGGTAGCTAGTGAGCTTGGGACCATTTTTTGTGAAGTGAGAATGGGGTTTTGGGGTTACTTTCATTGTGGATCTTGGGTTTTAGTGAAGAGGGAAAATGAGGGAAGAGGGCAGCAGCAGCACAAGGGAGAGGGGAGAGAAAAATGAGGGTGAAGGAATGATGGAAGCATGGTTTCAAAAGTAAAAGGGTTGACTATACCTACCCTCTCTCTCTCATCATTACTTACTTTTCCCTTTTCCTTTTTCTTTTCTTCTCACTCAAATAGTGCATCCAAAAGAAAACCATGGCACAAAATGTAACACAAGTGTAACAAGTGTGGAAAATGATATGTGCACATTTTTGCTCAAAAGTGCTAAAAATCCAATTAGCGATTTTTAATCGCGATTAACACTAAATTAGCATATAACTAGTCTTAAATACTTTAAAATGGCATAATTCCATAAAATACCTCATTTTAGATTTTTTTCTAAAATTTTCCAAAATTTTCCCCATTTATTTGTATTTAATTACACCCGAATATTAAAATATTCATTAAAATAATATTAAATTATAAAAATTCCCGAAAATAATATTTTATTATTTTGGAAATGTTACAATCTACCCCCCTTAAAGAAATTCGGTCCCCGAATTTAAATTTAAAATCCCAAATTCTAAAACATTTCGATACAATTTCAAGTCGTCGGGGCTCCGAAATCATCAACACAGAGAATGTCACAGCGCAACGCATGCGCATGAGTGCTAATCAGATAACGCAAAAACAATGCTCCATCAAGCATCCCGCAATCATCGGAGTCAAGGTAAAGACACAATGTCAAATCCAATACAAAAACCGACATGATATGTATCAAGACCATACATGTGAATAGCTGAAGAAAATGCACGCCCAAACTTCTAAGTCGCTGTGCGAGGCGCGCAACGCTGCACAATGGCGGACGTTTTTCATAAGAAAATAACTATATATAAATATATATCCAGGTACTGTCCTCTGACTAGTCCTGCTCAGTATGAAAACAACTATCCAACATCATAAAATATACTGCTCCAAAAGGAATAAATCCCAAAAATGCACAGAACACCACCCTGTGCGTCTGGTGCGCACGGGAATCAAAATCCATATATGTGCTAAACAGGTGCACAAAACAACATCTGGGTGCAACGGGTGTGCACGAGGCATCTGTCATAGGCAACGTATGTGCCTGACAGCCAAAAATCCGGTGCATCTGACATGCCCGAAGAATCTCGATTTAGTGCATCGGGTGTGCACCAAATCGTATCTCAAAACATGCGCCCAACATGCGCGAAAATCCAATAGCAACGCCGAACATGCGTAAGTCACATCAAAAGCACGGAGTGCAAGAGTCAATCATAAATATCAAGGTAAAAGTCGACGATATAATGCGGCTCAATCAAAATCAAGTGTACCGCAAAGGGAAACCTCACAACCGTGTGCATCAGCGTGCACAAATCAAATCAAATACTAGAAATGCATGAAAACTCTGCTGGAAGCGTAAATCAAATCACTGGCACATAATAGGCACGAAATCACAATCAATACCTCAAGAATAATAATGATGCGCCAGGTATAAATGCCCAATAAGTGCAACCATGGTGCACGAGAACAGAAATCATGGAACTCGGTCATCAAAACCAATCATGCAAATGGATCGCCAAAATACCGAAATCCCAAAGTGACAGATACACGATAATCGAATCACAAAATCATAAGGTATAAATACTGTCGTCGGTATATCTTCCCTCGAAGTCGAGAAGGTGCTGGTACATCCAATTCTAGCGGCGCAAGATCTCCACTTGCCTCTTGCTCACGGCTGGCGTCCTCTGCCTCTGGTTCCTGTTCTTTCCTGTAGATTACCAATCTCGCAATCCATCGGCTCATCGGCCCGGTCAGGTGTGCTGACAGGAACAATTCCGTTCTGGCACTTCCCTGGTCATCTCTCGGTCAATCCTCACGACCGCTCGTAAAGCAGCACATCTCTGGCGCCGACCTCGGGTCCTCTGAATGCACATCACGCATCTACTCCTGGGTGCAACTCTTATTGCAGCAGTGTACTGGAAGGAATCCTACTCAAGGTCTCTTCTGATCTTGCCTATTCCGATCTGTACGGAGGCTGGTACTCTTGCATAATCTCTTCTCGTTCAATGGACATCTGTGTCCTCAGCACAACATTTCCTCGGAAATTGGTCACATCCCAACGCCTCTGTAAGCATATCAGGCTTCTGGTCTCGATGGGAAGTAATGACAGCTCATCAGCGTCTCGCACGAACCTCTTGTCCCGCTTGTCTATATCATCGTCCATTTCGACATCGCGCCTCTATCTGCGCACTGCAATGCCCTCGGCTACGGTCCATCCGAAGTCTCTAACACGGACTCGAAATCACGAACTCGGTATCTTCATCATTCAGTAGAAGATAACTAGCCGAACACGTCCTCAACGTGTATAACGCATCTCTGGTGTCAGCGGAGTGAAACGCCATCTCGTCGAAATCTCGTGCAAACTCTTTACTCCACCTTGCTCAAATATCGACTGATTCGGACTCAACTCATCGTGGCTACACGAACTGCGCTCCGACGGCTATGCTCGCATCTGGAGTCTTCCAAGCAGTGTCCCATCACAATATCCGAAAGGTGTCGAGCCATCCGATCGACTCGTCCGAACCTCATAATCCCCCAAGAGCTCACATCTCGGGTACAGTTTAATAGTATCGAGTACATGCCACAGCGTCGGTGGTCCAGCCGTAGAAGGGCAAACCCAAGCCTGACTAATGGCGCCGAGGAACTGCCGCAAACCCGAAGGTTCAAAGGCTTTCACACGGTCATTAAGTCGAGTTGGGGTTTCATTCTTCTAGAGGGTCCATAGAATCACCTGCATGTCTTTCCGTATACTTTAAACTTGGAAAATAGGTTCCTGACATTCGATCGTCTCAATCGACTCTCAACGAATCTGCGTGAAATCGCCTCTAGCTGGAATCAATCAACCTGATGACCTCGCATCGGGGTAAGCGAACGAACCACGTGTCCTAGTCATCCATCCTCGGTGACTAGCGACTCCCTATCATATCTCCAAGAACATGCCCATACAGCAATAGCTCCAATCATCTGGTCGATATCTCATCATTAGCAGCAACAACTGGCTCCTTCGTCTATACGCCAAACAACGCCTCAATCACCCTGGATAAGCGATAATATCAACGGTCGTCACAACCTGGCTGGCCTCTATCAGTGGCTCAATCCTCTGGTACCGACCGGTACGCCCTAGAATTCTCGCAACATCGATCTGTCAAACCCCCCAAGCGCGGAAACACAATGAGACGACGCCTCAATATGCAATCGTATGCCTCGGGAATCACGCCCTCGTCAGTCCTCGTCCACGACGAGCTCATGCTGACAACTCGAGCCGTAGCTCACTCTGCCCGTGCAATCGCGGCAGCAAAACCATAACCAGTGTCGATGAAGATAGATCATAGGAAGGAATATGACACAATGCAAGGAAATGTACAACCTAAGGTTTCTTAAGCGGAGTGGCGTGTCGTAAGTATGCCGCGGAACATACCAACGGTACGTCACTCTACTTTAGTCACCTATTCCATCAACCAAGGGTCATCCTACGCTCCGAAGGTAAAACCTAACGCTCTGATACCAACTTTGTCACGACCCGAAAGAGCACGTGACTGGCCCTTGAACCATATGAAGTCTATAGGACTCCATCTGATCCAAGTAAGCCAAAAGCCCAGAAATCTAAAACCATTTTTATGAATAAGTAAAGAAACTGGTTTAAAGAAGTGAAGAAAACATGTTTGAAGTTAAGGTTTTTTTTTGTTTAAATAACTAAGCCGAAAGTACGTTTTGAAAACAGTAAGGTCTCTTTTAAAAATTTCGGCAGAGTTTCTTTTGTAAAACTGACCCCGAATGGGGTACAACAAAGATAACAATATATGCAATGATAAAGGCATCCCCAAGCGGGAGCTAGCTCTTCGTCAATCGACGGTCACAACCCCATAAGCAATAACAATATACAACGCCAAGGGGTGAGGATCTAAACTGAAAAGAAGCTCAAAACAGCCAGAAAACCGCAATACTATAAGCGCGACTCTAGGGTCGAAATAATACAACACTGAAGTCTGAGCCTGAAAGAATATACAAGTTTGGTTGATGGAAATTCTAGATACAATGAATAATAATAATACATGAACAATGGCGGTTCTGATACAAAGAACCCACCTAACCAAGCAAGTCACCCCAAAAGAAAGCAGTGTGCCACAATGCCGCTATGGAATCTGTACGGCAAACCTGCAAGAACTGGGGCACAACGGGGGTGAGTTGCCAACTCGTGAATAGAAAGATATCTACAAGCAGAGATCGAATGCATGACCCATCCTAGGTCAATACGATCAGAATATAAATAAACCTCAATACGAATAAAGCTGAAGCAGCTAAACTGGCAATGTAGTCTCTATACATGAGTGTAATGCTAAATGCTCGTGTCAGTGCCTCAGGTAATAGCATGTCATGAATATGAGGTATAAACAATGTAATCAATCTGCATGTACGTGGATCCCGTCCACTCGTCACCCAATGACAATAACCATCATGCATGTAAATGTCATAAAGCATATGCATGGAAAATATGAGGATATAACCAAAAGCATGGAACCTGAGTGCCTAGCATCGACACTCGAAAACATCATGAAAACTTGTGCCTAGCATCGGCATGTAAATCCTCACATACCGGGTATCCGTCAGTCCGGGTCAGCCCTCTCTCAATGTATCGGGCATCCGTCAGTCCGGGTCAGCCCTCTCTCAAAGTATATATCGGGAATCCGTCAGTCCGGGTCATCCCTCTCTCAATACATCGGGCATCCGTCATTCCGGGTCAGCCCTCTCTCAATACATCGGGCATCCGTCATTCCGGGTCAGCCCTATATCAATACATCGGGCATCCGTCATTCCGGGTCAGCCCTCTCTCAGTACATGCCTCTAGCACCGAGAAAACACGGGGCGACGCCCCAAAATATCATATCAAGGGAACCGGGTTTTTAAATGATTACTTATTTGAAAAAGGCACGGTTCCCAAATCCAGAAATATCATAGAAACAACTATCTCAATGCGCAAATCAGAAAGCAAGATGAATGTGACAATATAAGCAAAATGCAAGTAACAATATATCCTGCAGCATGGAATAATAGTATGCGCATATAAACATATGCAAGCAATGCGAATAGCATGAATATGCGGAAATCGAGTAGTCAACGCAATAGTAGAGAACCTCCCTCAAATAGATATATCATGCAACCTTGCCTTTTGAAATAAGACGAATCAGGGCTTTTGGTAAAGTAAGGGCTACGGTGTTTTAAGAAAAGATGCATCATTTGAAAATATCCGGATAACCCTTCTGCTTATCTTTAAAATATCCCCGATTCGTTAGTTTTGAAATAGGTATGACTCGGTCTAGTCTAATGTCTACTAGATAATCTAGACTGGAGGGGTATGAAACCACCTAATCTGAGTCAATATATAAATATAGATATGATAGTCGGTGATCTCGCCTCAATAACATATCGTAAGATATCCTCGAGTCATGAGTGCGGATCTGTCATCAATATCGGCTCGTACGGTAAATCGTCGTACGGCATCCCAATAGCTGGGTACGGGTCAATATCACACTATCTCATCACATATCGGATATCACTTATCACCAGATCGCACAATCTGGGGTACTACTAAGTCTAGTACAATCGATACCATCAATAAGAATATGAATGCGGGCAAAGCACATGTCCAAAGGCCCGCTAAAACTATCATATCGCACCTCAAAGGCAACTATGTCACATCGCCGATCGCACGGCCTCACATCAAGTAACACCTCAAACCCACGTATAATAACACATAGTCCCATACCCATGTGTAGATATACACCATCAAATGAGAGAATGAATGCAAGAATGTGTGTAAGTATGTGCGTGAGTGTAACCACTACTCTAGGGTTCGCATTATACTAAACCGATATATTCTTAACATCAAAGTACCATTATTACGATCAATGATCCTAAACAACACATAATAAATATACGTGTGTATACGTATTCGTATACATCACTACGGACTGCGGGGGTGTTGTACGCCATCCACCCGACTTCTCCCCGTAGATATAAATCTACTCACCTCGCTTCTCGTGTGTCGGTGCCGATGTCGCCATCTTCATCCCCTTTGCATCAACATCACTCGGGGTACCTACAAGGATATCATAACGCTAAAGCACATGAAAATCACATCGGAAACTAAAACAGCACACGCTACTCGCATAGGTAGAAACCTATCGCTTCGCATGTCAACACGATCAAAATCCACCCGTCATTGACGTCCAAACGCCACCCGACAGGACTGAATCACAAAACACTAAAATCCATGCTAAATCAAGTCTCAAATCATGCACCCACATAGGAAAAATCATCCCAGATTTCATCCTAGATAGAATCAGTCAAAACTAGGTATACCCAGGGCCAAGAATAGAGGAAATGGGGCTATGCACGAAGTTCGAGGCAAATCCCCTCTGCTCTGGCCGCAAATTGCGGCCAGAATAGGAAAACCGGCGGCCTCAGTTTGGAGTTGGGGGCTAGGGTTTGGGGTGTTGGTTCTATGGTGCCTGAACATCTCACTGTCAACTCAGTTTCATTTATGGGATCTCGGGGTGATAGCAGATTCTACAACACAGTGACAGATTTACAGTTTTCCCCCGATATTGGTTCCGTAATTCCGTATTCTGTTCCAAATTCCAGGTTTTGGTTCAATTCAGCATCACACCAAGGTTTCTAGGGTCTCAACAAGCCTCAATTCCATCTTAAGTTTCAGTTTTACCCTAAACCCTCACTTGAAATCTCAAAAGTCCACAAAATGACACGATATCGATACTAGACTAGAATTGATGCATAAGGAAATTGAAATGCTACAAGAGGGTGCAGAAATTACCTCCTTTGGCAACTCAAGAAAATTCTTGAGTTGCTCAAAGTCCTCCAAATCCAATCTTGCTAGGTTCCATGGGTAGCTAGTGAGCTTGGGACCATTTTTTGTGAAGTGAGAATGGGGTTTTGGGGTTGCTTTCATTGTGGATCTTGGGTTTTAGTGAAGAGGGAAAATGAGGGAAGAGGGCAGCAGCAGCACAAGGGAGAGGGGAGAGAAAAATGATGGTGAAGGAATGATGGAAGCATGGTTTCAAAAGTAAAAGGGTTGACTATACCTACCCTCTCTCTCTCATCATTACTTACTTTTCCCTTTTCCTTTTTCTTTTCTTCTCACTCAAATAGTGCATCCAAAAGAAAACCATGGCACAAAATGTAACACAAGTGTAACAAGTGTGGAAAATGATATGTGCACATTTTTGCTCAAAAGTGCTAAAAATCCAATTAGCGATTTTTAATCGCGATTAACACTAAATTAGCATATAACTAGACTTAAAAACTTTAAAATGGCATAATTCCATAAAATACCTCATTTTAGATTTTTTTCTAAGATTTTCCAAAATTTTCCCCATTTATTTGTATTTAATTACACCCGAATATTAAAATATTCATTAAAATAATATTAAATTATAAAAATTCCCGAAAATAATATTTTATTATTTTGGAAATGTTACAATATTGTTTACGGGGTGTCTAGGAAAGTGTTAACGGCAAAACCGCCAAAAGAGAAAGGGTTATTTAATTAAGGAACTTCGCGAAAGCGTTGGAAAACCTCCCCTTATCTCTGCACTTACCTGGCCTCGTGATCAGTGTATCTTGAGCCCGTTTCTCGACACAGTTTTACTTCGACAATCAAGTTCTAGAGCAGGTCTAGTTGACCTAGGTGAACCCTAGAACGATTAGGTGTGTGGTATTTTTGTGTCGTGATTATTTTTGTCCATATTCTTTTTTTGAATACTTCATTCTTTTGTTAATATAAAAAAAACACATTCTTTTTCCCTCCTTTTCTCTACCTTTCTCTCTCTCTCTCTTCATATCATGGGTACCCCACCTCGCAAAACTCTTGCCGAACTTTGGTACCCACAACCAGACATAACTTCTTACGGTTCTTTCTTTGGCCGAACTTCGAACGATCCATCCATGCCAAAAATTTCACTGAAAGATCGCATAGAAGCGTCTAGGACAAACACTTGCACTCCCCATTCCACTTTGTATCAACCTTTTCAACCTCCCGCACCCGCTTATGTTGATACCCCTTTTGCAAGTCGTCCTTTGTCCATCGCTGAACGTATTGAACAATCCCGTAGCCGATCTTTCACTCCTTTCACCACTTCAAATTTTTGGGATCAACAATTCCATTCACCTTCTTATCCAAATGTTGATCCTGCTCTTGTCCAGCCATTCAATTCCTACCAGCCCTACCCAACTTTTGCAACTTCCCTAGACATTGCTTCTCCACAGCCTTTTAGGAGTTTTCAGTATCCAAACAACTTTGAATCTTTTACTGAAAGCTCTTCACAACCCATGTCTAGTCTGGAACAGTCGTTGGAAGACTTTAGGGTAGCGTCAAGCCAACAGATGATGGATTTGAATGCGTCCATGGCCGCTCTCATACAACCTACTGACCCGGTAGCTAGTTTCCAGCTAGCTCCAAATTTTCCAATGTATGAAGAGGCGGTAGGACAGGCTGAGAATTTGAGTGGAGAGAGTGAGATATACCCCCTTCCAAATCAAACCTACCCGTCCCAAATTGAATCCCACAACTCCTGTTTTGAAAGTCTATCGAGTATCCCACATGCTTTATCAATTGAAGATAGAATGATTAATGAGTTGTGCGACTTTGTGGTATTTGATTTACCAGATTGTGAAGGGTCCCTTCCAAGTGAAACCAATCCTAAACCTTTTGACCTCTACACCTCCACTTTAGAACCTGAATTGATTGATATCCGTGCTTTTGTTGAGGTGTCTGAGAATATTGATTGTCACTTGATTAAGGATATTGACGCTGGGAATATTTTGGATGATGAACCCGCATATTTGACTGAGTTTTTCTCTCCAATTCATCATCCCGAGTCATTAAATGTTTTTCCCGAACCCCATATGCGTCTTGATATTGATGATAAAGGCATGGATGAGCTTAACTTTAAGGAGAATTCTGAGGATAGTTTTGAGGATGAACCAGTTATAATTGATGAGTCGGATTTTCCAATTCATCCTATCCCTTCCACTGACTGTGTACACCCTCCTGAACCTTTAACCGATAACCTGCCTCAACCACTTCCCTCCATCCTTTCCATCGTTCCGACCTTGCAAGAACCCGTCTCACTCTCATTTCATATGTCTGGTTTACCAAGTTCGGCTTACCCATGGTTTCTTACGAATCTTGAGGGATTTGACCCAATCTCTCGACGGGTTAATAGATTAGCACAATCGCTTTTTACATATCGCTCATCACAAATTGTGCTAATCTATTCACTCCATTTGCACCCTCAAGTTCGTACTCCACTTCTTTTTCCCTTCCGCCATTCTTCTTCTGATATACCGAGACCGTATCCCGCTTCTATCTCCATACGGTCTCGCGTATTCTCCATTTCTTTCCTTTTCACCTTCTTTCACCAACCTGCATCTTACAGAGATAGAATTTTTGAGTGGTTGGTGTTAACTTTTGGCATGTGTAAGGCCATGTATAGCTTGATACTATTCTTTCCCCCCTAATCCTGAACTTCAACACTTAACAGTGGAAACACTGTTTTACTTAAGTTTGGGGGGGACACCTTTTTTGTATATATTTTTTGTTTTCCTTTTTGTTTTGTATATAATTTGTTTTTAGGGAGAGCGTCGACAATTTTGACCCTCTTGGTATAGCCTGACAGTGAGGGCACTGTCAAGTTTAAGTTTGGGGGTGTGCTCGGTAAGCTTTCTTCCTTCGCATTCATTTGTATATTTTGCATTTACATACCTTATTAAAAACCCACAAAAATCGAAAATTTTCCAAAAAATATAAAAACTTTGTCGTCAAGTTAGCCAATAGGGTAACTTAGATCTTTATTCCGAAAGTTTAGTTGATATGATAGAAATAACTAAATTCTAGGCTTAGGAATTGAAAATCCTAAAAATAACCCTCATTCTGTCTAACTTTGGTAAGTATACGTCCTTACAGTTTTTTTTGAGAAATAGGTAATCTTGAGTTCAGTTCTTGAGTTAAGTCAAGATGAAGGGAAAGTATTGATGCTTTGCTGAAGAATAAGTCTGAAAAATAGTTTCTTTTCTTGAGTTCAAATTCAGAAAGTATATACCCTACAAACTGCACTTACACGCATCTTGAAACTTGGGATAGTAGAGGATACCTAGAAATACTCTTGCCTGAAAGCCTAGTATGAAAGAAAAAACGGTATTTAAAGCTAAACACCAAAAAGAGCATATTGAAAAATATATCCGGTCTTGAAAAAGAAAAAAAGAAAAAGAAAAAGAAAAATAGAATAAAGTCAAGACCTGGAAACTGCTATTTACGCTTTAAAGTTCACACATTCAGTAATCGGCCGTTAGTGCCTCAAGAAGCATTAATAGTCGCATGAAAGGTGTGTGAGCAAATCCGTCCATCCTTAATGAAAAGAAGTAGTATTAGGTATTAGGGCAAGGGTATTATAGCTTGAATTGAATTCTTGAGTGTAGGGGTGCAAATATACACACAGGTAGGGGTATACAATCGATGTTTGAATAAAAGATAGAAATAAAGAATAAGACATGTGCTTTCTGTAAAGTTGATAAAAATCCCTGATTTAAGACCACACTTTAGAAGGAAAACTCAGGAAATACCAACATCTTTCAAAACTTGTTTGGAACGTATATGATCTAAAGTTAAATAGATAGGAGGTGTGAAGCATTAGGGTTGGATATTTCTAACTTAGGATAATAGAGTTTCTAACGTAAATACTAAACTGTAGGAGTAGAATCAATGTTAACTTATGAAACTAGCTTGACGGGATTTTATGGGTAGTATCCGCTGAAAACCCTCAAGAGATAACACTCCTCCTACTAGGGACACCTAGAGGTTTAACGGCTTGTTGCACGCGCTCAGTGCAATCGCGTTCCCTGCGAAAGTGCGGTTAGGATTTTATTTTTTGTGAATAATTGGTTTTGCTCGGGACGAGCAAAAGTTAAGTTTGGGGGTATTTGTTCATACCAGAATATTGCATTTTATACCGCCCATTCTTATGCTCGTGTGTTTATAAGCAGGTGCTTTTGAGCCGTGTTTGCTACATAATTGCAGGATACTGGTCTCAGCTCTAAACAGTGAATATCATGGAAAAGTATGACAAATTCTGGATTACTGCCAACAACAGATAAAACACGGGTCTCCGCTCTCTATCCATGTGTTGCCATATACCAGTTTAAGGGACAAAATGGCAAATCGTTTGTCATTTTCATGCACAAAGCTCAATGTCTACACAAGATCCAAGAAATCTACGCGGAGCTCGAGGAAATCATGGCAAAAGATCCACATCACATCACCTTTTGTTCTACTAAAATTCTGGAATAATTGTGAAGAGTTTCTGAGAAAATTCATATACCACACAGCAGACAACAACAAACCAGGGATCCCCACAAAACCCTACGGCCCAATTCCCTATAATGGTCGCGGTTCCGCGGCATTAGCAGGCTTAGGCCGCGGAACCGCGGCCATATAGTCTCCGCACTCTGTCGTTTTCTGGGGCTAGATTAGTACATTCATGTTGATTCAGAATATTGCCCTAGGTTTTCAGTTTACTGCCTATAAATACCCCAGAACTGAGCCAAGCCAAGGGTGTTAATTTCTTTAGGCTCTTTTAGTGTAATTTTAGTTCTTCTTCTTCTTCATCTTTCCTCCATGGAAATGTAGTGAGAGCATTGTGTGGATGATTAATGAAGATGAGGGTTTTTGTATCATTCTCTTTTGTTTAACTTCCCCTTGAGATTCTTACTTTCTCTTGATCATTCAACATCTTCATTGAGCTTGAAAGGTTAAGGGTTTGTTATTGATCTCAAGGGTCGTATTTTCTTATGGAATTGGTTCTTCACTTCACATGAGTTCTTTACCCTTCTCTTGATCTTGCAACCTCTTGATTGAGCTTGAAAGTTTAAGGGTTGGCTATTGATCCCATGCTTGTCTTGAGTTCTAGTTTTTTGTTCTTTTTATTGCTTATTTATTACTTGCTTTTTATTACCTTGCTTTACTTTCTTGCAATTTATATTCATGCACTTAATTACTTGTAATCTTTTCTTTTCTTTGTTCTTTTCTTTTGCTCTTATTTGTTCTTTTTGTGAATGAATGTAATTATCGTTGTTAAGAATAAATACGGTATTGTAAGTTAAGATTTTCTTTTCTCATTTCCTTTTCCCGTTATTTTCCATTGAACTCCGTCCAAACTATACGCAAGTGCTCCGTTAGGCACCCTACCCTAACAAGGTAACAGTGATTCCTAACCGCGACCGGTTGCGTTCGGTTTGGCCGGAGGCGAAAGCAAGAGACAAGAACGGAAGGACAAGGGTAAATAAGCCGGATTCCACGAATACCACGCTTAAATCCCCCAATCCACGTTGTTGTCGATTGCTCTAGCGTCAATCGGTCAAGACTCGGCTCAAAGGTTTTGAGTACGGATATCTTTAGCTTACACTTTCGTATAATTTCTTAACAACTTTATACTTGCAAATAATACACATAGGTTAGATTGAACAAACTCATACAGATTCTTTATTGACTCGTCTAAGACAAGAACGGACATACAACCATCTCCCTGTGGATCGACCCGTGCTCAACCGGCTAGCTGCATAGCGACACCGTCTTGATCGCGGTTATAACTTTAGAATTTTGAACATCCGACACGCTTTTGGCGTGCGACCACATACCCTTGACTTTGGCCAACAAGGTAGAACGACTGCCCCAAACCAACACATCTATCTATGCTGCATATGAATACCCAATAGCTACCAATCACTATGCCTTGACTTTGGCCAACAAACATAGCTTGAATACTTATTGACCATTCATATGAATTGACGGAGGGCTACGAATGGTTTTGGCGAAACCGTGAACGTAGTGAACTTGATATAATCGAAAGAATGAGATAGCTTTTAAAAGGAGTGGTTCAAGCTCCGCATTTAAAAGTTTGGTTTTGAAAAGAACCGAGTGGTTTTCAAAGTGTTCCAACGACTTTTACTTGGTTTATTTTATTTCTTGCATTAATTCCAATGTGTCCCATCATTTAATCCTACCATTGCAGAAAACAACGAAAATATGACGTACGCTTTTGCCATCCGCATTCGCCACGGGGTCCCGTCATCACCCGTTAGGTTACTTAACTAACGACAGAGCGGGGGCTGGACTAGCGCGGATGCAAAACATAAGCAACGCCTAAATAGATATCATATAGATATATATATAAACATTCATCACATGCAATGATAGCCATTCCAGATCACAGATGAATACATTGGATATACTAGGAATCCGCAATTCGTACGAGCCTGTAACGAAGAACGGATTACACGGTCGCGATGAATAGCCAAACCCCACCCTAGACCCCTACGGGTGCGGCAAACTACCCGCCAAGTACCCGAAGCGAAGCAACCTCCCTCAACACCGTGAGTAGGCCACTCGGCACTTCGAGATACCCGGTAGTTTGTGCACCCCACCTTGGGTCTATCCTAGGAGCAAAAACAGTAAAAAGAAAATATACAATGATGGCTACAACCCCGACCCGGTTGTGCGGCCATACAAATAATATTATATCAATTTACATATTACAAGAATTGAAAGAATAAGAAAACTCTCATCTCACAACCCCCCGGCTATTCATCCGCGACAATCCAACGAATTCATATACACAAACCATCAACATTACAGATCACAGATATGTATAACCCCCACTAATCGACGTATAGCGATTAGCGGACGTTCAATACATATATCACATCACAGATATAACCCATTAGCCAAAGTGTAAAGAAGTTCGATCAAAAATACGGATTTGTGACCACCCCAAAAACCAACTTGTTCTCTGGAAAATCTGGGTGGAAACAAACTATCTCAAAAATCACAAAACACCCCAAGAAGTAAACTGCAGGAAAAACGATCCACGGCCGAGCCAACTCGGCCGCGGAACCGCGGTGAGTTGGTCGGTTCAGTGGGTCGTTTTTCTTGCCTGTACTTAGAAAAGCCTGAGCCGATTTTTAAGATATGATTTATTAATTTTAAAGCAGGTTTAAAAATCGGCAGAAAGTTAGGGTTTTTTTAAGAAAATGTTTTGCGGTTTTTTTGCGATCGAAGTTCTATATACTTTGCTAACTAGTTAGTTTATGTTTAGCTAGGCTCTGATACCACTGTAAGTCCACGTTGCCCACCCCGGTGCTTGCAGGGAGGCGAAAACGTTATGAAAAATCCAATTTTTACTACTCTAGGCAACATGGACTATGTAAAGGATGGATCTTTGTTAAACAAAACTAACTAACAAAGCTAAAGAGAGTTAGGTACTCGGAAAGTGGGTTATACCTAGGTCTTCAAGTCCTTCTCTTCTTGCTCCTTAGAGTGGAAGAAAGGGTTCTCCTTGTCGTCTTCTTTTGCCGAAGAAAGATCCACCCGGGGGCCTCAACCTTTGGCTCCAACCTCAAACTAGAAGTAACTAAGGTACTTGGTGTGCTAGACCTAGGACCTTAGAAAGAGTAGAGAGTGTTTTTGAATGGATTATCTCAAGCTCAAAATGGTTCTCAACTCATGAGAGGGGAGAGCTAGAGAGAGAGGAAGAAGAGGAGAGAGAATGGAAATGATAAAGTGAGAAGAATATCTCAACCTTCTCACATATATGTGAATTATGGAAAATGAATAATTAGTTAAAGATAATTTTCATGGTTAATCAAGAATTGACCATTATCATTGCACTTTAAATGCTTTTGCAAGGATCAAAGAGCATCTTTCATATGGAATGATGATGGTCAACTTGTTAACCTAGGTCAACAAGTCAAGTATAGTCAAATGGTCAACAACCCTAACCATGCACAATTATAATTAACTAATATCAATAAATCATAATTCACACATAAACATTAGGGTTAAGAAAATGACAATGGTCATCAACCCTAATCAAAGTCCTCTGCCTCTGTCTCAGTCAACTGTGCATACACACCCGTATCCGTGTTCCGAGGAACACGAATACAATGAGATAAAACCAATCCTAAATCATATACTAGGATTCGGCTTAAACCAAAGCCCGCTAGTATAAGCTGTCCGGACACCAAACGTGCACAAGTGCGCGGATGTGAACGAACCCCGTCGCAATACCATGCGACCTCTACTCATTTTGCCTAAAGGCGAATAACCCTCTGTGTGGGACTCTAAAGACTCGACACTACGCTGGCAGTGGGTTTAACCACAGACCGCAAGCGGCACTAGCTGTACGTAACGGTCCCAGATAGATGCCGATAAGAAGACTGACGAGGTAAATCCCATCTGAACTCCTACTGAGCCTGAATGTGACAGTCTCCGTACAGTCCGGTATGTTCGTCTAAGAACATCGCATGGCGAGCCTAGGGGGCGGTAAACGTCAGTCCCCTACTAGCGGTACAAGTCGTGCCGGAGTGTAGCCCAGAACACCTGAGATAACACTGGAAACCTACCAGTCTATCTCGCTTGCCCTGGCCAGGGACTTTGTGTAATGGCTCTCCTAGACACAGCTCGATATCAACCCCCAATACCGGGAGAGACGAATCCTGTCTAACCGTCACTGCCTCCAAGTGCTTCGGGACTGCACCTAAAAACTACCTGTTTGCACGACTCCTTTGAGCCGTGGTAGGGTAGTAATCAAAATACAGTAGGAACACACTCGAGGCGAAGTGACAGTGTCAAGTCAACGGACTAAGCTGTACTCATGTTAGCTGGGAACTGATAACTGACGATAGGTATAATACCAACCAACAGTTCCCGACGAGTCCTGTCCAGTGTACTCGTAACCTAACGAGCACCCGCATACTATCCCAAGTACGACATACTGACGGCTGTGGGACAGGCCGTCTCCCAAGCTGGGATGAGAAGTGCATACGCTAGTCTACTCCGGAGTATCGATGCCCTGTCTCGATAGTCCTGCGACTAGGGACCTGCATAAGGATGTGCTTATAGATTACCCAGCCCCCACGAGTGTGACTGCCATCACAACGCTGGTAATCAAGCAAAGATCCTAAGGGCTCCACTAATGTGTAAAGGCGATATGCTAAAAGAAACACATGCACACATTAAAGCAGAAACAAACCAAGTAGCATACTACCATTTTGAGCAAGAATGTCAATACAAGGTGAATATCCCAAGCTTCCATCAAGTAATATATAATCCAGTATGATACAGTAATGGCCTCTAGGGCATATACACTAACAAAGCTATGTATTTTGACCTTCGCCAAGGCATAGTGATTGGTAGCTACTGGATATTCATCTGTAGCATAGATAGATGTGTTAATCTGGGACAGGCATACAACTATTTTGGCCTTCGTTAAGGGTTTATACGAATGGATTCAAATTAACCTAGACAATAACGGTTAGAACTTGACTTGTGTCTTATGATATTTTGTCCTTCGTCATGGTCATAAGCGCATGGGGCAAAAATCCACATCGGGAGTTTCAAAATAAAAGAAAACTTGCTGGTTTTGCATACCATCTGGAATGTGATAATTTTGGTAGGATTCCTTCAAAGTTAGTCACACAATGATAGTTGGATCCCGATCCCACCATGAGTTTTATTACTCCTCGGGAGAATTTTCAGTTTACAATCAATGTTATAAACCAAGCAGGTGTTTAGAACGGTGTTAGCAAGGCTACGCCTCCAGGGAAAAGAGGTTATGTAATTAAAGAACTTCGCAAAAGCGTTGGAAAACTTCCCTCGAAGTACCAACACTAGCCTGGACGAAAGGTTAAGCAAGAATTGTAGGGTGCGATTAATCCCGACTAATTCTTCTTTTATGGTTTGAAAGAGAATTTGAGAAAACAGTGGGAGTCATCCTGTTTAGATAAACTAATAACTGATCTAAACTTGTAAGAGCGTCATACTGAGTGTTTCTTCTCTCTCTCCTAATTGCAGCGACCAAAATGTCCGGGCTTAAGTTACTGCTAGATAAAAATATATTAACGGGGCCAAACTATAAAGATTGGCTAAGGAATGTCCAGATGGTCATAACCTATGACAAGATAAGCTACCTCCTTACTACCAAAGCCCCGGCCGTCCCAGATCCAGATTCCACCGTCGCGGATATTGAGATCCGTAAGACATGGGAAATAGACTGTGCGAAAGCCATGCGCCTCGTGCTGGCCTCAATGGATAATGAACACCAGAGGCGGCATAAGAAGATGGACTTAGCTTCCATCATCCTCCATACCAAGGATTTATATGGAGAGCAATCTTATATCGCAAGATACGAGACCTCAAAGAAATTATTTCAGACGAGCTTGGTTGTCGGGTCATATATAGGAAACCACGTCCTTAAGATGATCGGCTATATTGAAGAGATCGTGAACCTTGGGACCACGTTGGAGAACGAGTTGTATACAGACTTGATTCTATAGTCCCTCCCCTCTACCTATGCCCAGTTTATCTTGAATTTCAATATTCAAGATAAGGAAGTTACACTTACAGAACTCCTCAACATGTTGAGGAGTACAGAGGGCACCCTAAAGAAAACCAGGGAGACATCCGCTCTGCTTATTGGGGAACCTTCCTTCTCTATATCCAAGACGAAAGCCAAGGCAAAGAAGAAGAAGGCCGCTACCAAGACGAAAGGCGGTGTCAGTAAGGTACAGGGGAAGGGCAAGGCAAAAGTTGGAGGGCCGACAGTAGGGAAAGAGGAATGCTTATATTGTCATAGGAAAGGCCATTGGAAGAAGGACTGCAGGGCTTGGAAATCCAACAATCAGGATTCAAAGCAAGTTGTGGCTTCGGCTTTAGGTGTGTTTATGATTGAAAATTGTCTGTCAATCAACTCTACTTCTTGGGTATTGGATACCGGATCAGGATCTCATATCTGTAATTCATTGTAGGCACTAAGAAGCCAAAGAGTTTTGAAGGCAGGTGATATGACCCTCAGGGTTGCTAACGAAGGGAGCGTGGATGCTATTTCCGTGGGGCAATATCACCTAGGATTGACAAGTGGACACATTTTGGTTTTTCGTAACTATTTTTGTGTACCTAGTTTGACATATAATATCATCTCTGTATCTTTACTATCTAAACAAGGTTATGATTTTACATTTGTAAGCAATATTGTAAACATTCACCTTAATTATAGTTTGATTGGGTCAGGTACACTAGACAACGGTATATACGTATTAAATCAACACCAGGTTTTCAATGTCCAGAACACACTTAAAAGAAAGTCTCCAGAATTAAATCAAGCTTTCTTATGGCATTGTAGACTAGGTCACATCAATGAAACACGGTTAATGAAGTTACATAAAGTGGGATATTTGGATCCGTTTGAATATCTGTCTTATGCAACTTGTCAATCATGTCTCAAAGGAAAGATGACAAAGACTCCGTTTACTAGACACGGAGTAAGAGCCACCGAGCTCTTAGGACTCATACACAGCGACGCGTGTGGTCCAATGTCTACACATGCAAGAAGTGGTTATTCCTACTTCATTACTTTTACAGATAATTTCTCAAGGTATGGACATGTATTCTTGATGAGACATAAATCCGAGGCCTTTGAGAAATTCCAAGAATACAAGAATGAAGTGGAAAAACAAATAGGCAAAAGTATCAAAACACTTCGATCTAATCGAGGTGGTGAATATTTAAGTGCCGAGTTCCTGAATTATTTAAAAGAGAATGGAATTCTCTCTCAGCTTACTCCTCCATATATACCTCAGCACAACGGTGTATCGGAAAGACGGAACCGCACCTTATTAGATATGGTGCGTTCCATGATAAGTAACGTTGAGTTACCGCGATTCTTCTGGGGTTATGCACTAGAATCTGCTGCATATCTTTTGAAAAAAGTTCCTACTAAGTCAGTGCCTACCACACCATATGAAATGTGGAGTGGAAAGAAACCCTATCTTAAGTATCTTAAGATATGAGGATGTCCAACTTTTATCAAAAAGCAGCATGCAGACAAGCTTGAGGCACGATCAGTACTGTAAGTTTATAGGATACCCAAGTAACTCAAGGGGTATCTTTTCTATTACACAGAGGAACAAAAGGTTTTTGTTTCTCGGCATGCCCACTTTCTGGAGACTCAATTTTTTGAAAAAGAAATAAGTGGGAGCACAATAGAACTGGAAGAAATTCCAGAACCACAAACTATTACTAAAAGCATGGTGGAACCAAAAGTTTCAAAAGACCCGAACGTCCTTGCGCCACTCCGCAGATCTAGTAGGCAGTCTCATCCGTCCGAGAGATACTACGGTTTTCTCATAGATGGGGATACAGAGGATTGCATCATCAATGATGATGAGCCAACTAGTTTCCAGCAAGCCATTACGAGCAGAGACTCAGTAAAATGGCTGGATGCAATGCGGACCGAAATGGAATCCATGTACACCAACAAAGTTTGGACTTTGGACATTGTACCTCAAAGGGTAAAACCTGTAGGCTGCAAATGGGTCTTTAGAAAGAAGATTGGTGCGGATGGACAGGTTAAAACCTATAAGGCTAGACATGTAGCAAAAGGTTTTCGTCAAAGACATGGATTGGACTATGATGAAACCTTTTCTCCAGTGGCTATGCTTAAATCCATTCGGATCCTACTTACCATTGCTGCCTTTCATGATTATAAAATTTGGCAGATGGATGTAAAGACTGCTTTTCTGAATGGAAATTTGGAAGAGTGTGTTTATATGGATCAGTCAGAGGGTTTCATAGAAAGTGGGAGCAGCGGAAGAATGTGCAAGTTGTTTAAATCTATTTATGGATTAAAGCAGGCATCACGGAGTTGGAATATCTGCTTTGATGAGACGGTCAAAGAATTTGACTTTATCAAAAATCCAGATGAACCATGCATTTATGGTAAGATTGTAGCAAGAACTGTAGTGTTCCTCGTGTTGTACGTAGATGACATTCTTCTGATAGGAAATGACATTCCTATGCTATAATCAGTGAAAGGATTCTTGTCACAAAAATTCTCCATGAAAGACCTGGGTGATGCCGTCTACATTCTGGGGATCTAAATTTATCGTGATAGTTCTAAGAGAATGTTGGGACTTTTACAGTCCAGATACATCGACACCATACTGAAAAGATTTAGTATGGAAGATTCCAAGCGTGGTTATCTACCGGCTTGTCACGGGATCACCCTCTCTAAAGAGATGTCTCCCAAGACTCATTTGGAAAGGGGTCGCATGAGTATTATACCCTACACTTCTGTGGTAGGATCTATAATGTATGCGATGTTGTGGAGCAGACCAGATGTTGCTTACGCACTGAGCATGGTAAGCAGGTATGAGTCAAACCCTGGAGAGAAGCACTGGATAGCAGTTAAGAACATTCTCAAGTACCTGAAAAGGACTAAGGAGATGTTCTTAGTGTACGGCAGTAAAGACCTCCAGATCGAGTCCTTCCCTGACTCCAGCTTCCAGAGTGACAAGGATGACTCCAAATCCATGTCGGGTTACGTTAGTTATGTGTATGCCCTAGAGGCCATTACTGTACATATAATGTATATTATAGTGGATGCTTGGACATATATAGGGAGGACTTTCTTGCTCGACATTATAGTATGCTATATGGTTTCTCTTTATCTTTACATGTACACTTATTGTCTCTCTATTACATGCTGATAAAGCCCTTAGGATGAGTACTTGACTATCAGGATTATGATGCAGATCATACTAGTGGGGACAGGGTAGTCGGTAAGTACATCCTTCAATTATTCCTAGTCGTGAGAGTATCGAGACAGGCATCGATACTCCAGAGTAGACTAGCGTATGCGCTTCTTGACCCATATGATGGGCAATGGATGATCCCACATCCATTAGTGTTTGACATGAAAGAAGGTATAGGGTGCTCAGTGGAGACTGGGTACACTGAACGGACTCGCCGAGAACTCCTAGATGGTATTATACCTATCGTCAGATAGCAGTTCTCTGGTGACACTGGTACAGGTTAGTCTGTCGACCCGAGATCGTCATAGAGTCTTGTGTGATTCCCACTGTGCTTTGATTTCCACCTTACCACGTTTAAGAGATCATGCAAAACGGTGGTTTTTGGGTACAATCCCGAGTCACATGGAGGCAATGAGCGATAGGAGGGGATTCGTCTTTCCCGGTATTAGGGGTTGATGTTGCGCTATGCTCGATTGGTCATAACAGGAAATCCCTGACCAGGGTTGCTGAGATCTACTGGTAAGTGTTATCTGTAGTTTCTCGAACCGTTATAGACCTTGCATTGGCATGATTTATCAGGCTATTGGGGTCTGACGATATACCACCCCCAGGCTGCGATATGCGACATATCTGACGAAGAGACCGGACTGTATGGTAGTGTTACTGATTGGATTCGCAGGAGTATGAGCAGGCTTGCTTGTTGATCTTCTGATCGCTCAATACCCAGGTGGTCGTTACGTTTAGCAGACCGCTTGCAACTTGTGGGTATTTAATATGATCATCACCTACTACCGGCGTATTGACGATTCTTTAGAGTCCTACACAAAGGTTTCCTGGTTCATGCGAAACGAAGTAGGAGCACATATGTGATATGTGCGGGACCGAGATTAATGCGCATATGTGATACCGCATTCTATTCTCGCGATATGTGATATCGAACGGTTATATGTGAATTAGCCGGGTTATCGGATCAAGTGTTGATTCGATAAGTTGTTACATTTGATATTAGCCGGTTGTATGTGATATAGCCGGATTATTAAATCAAGTGTTGATTTAATAATTTAATGTATAATTATATATTTTATATATTGAATTACATTAACTAATATTAGCCCACTTAACATTTCTTTTTCTCACTTGTGTACAATTAATATATATGTGATATATATTAATGTATAATATTTTGTGTCATGCTTGATGCCACATGCTACATGGGTGTATGAGACTCACACCATGCTTATAATAATGATGGGTTTTATTTATTTAAAATAAATCAAATTAGTTGGTAATTAGTCACATGGTTGAAGCTTGTAGAAGCTTGTGGAACCATTGACCAAGTCCACTAATTTTGTTTTACTTGTAGATATTTATTAACCTAACCATTATTGTTAGCCATAGTTTAGTCTCTACATGAGTTAGTGTATGACACTAACTCATCCATGGTTGATATTCTCATCTCATGAGTTTCATTCTCATCTCCACTTCATCTTCTTCTTATTCATGAGAAAGCTTTCTAGTTTTTCTCAAGGTGATGAAATATTGTGAGAAAAATTAATCTAAAGTGAGCCCAATTCCCACTTCATCATCTTCTACTGCATTAGCCATTTAGTTTAGAGTGTTTGCTTCACTAATCTACCATTAGTGATGAGGTAGCATAAGCTTGAGTCTCCTCGACGTAGATCATCTTCGGCCTCGAAGACTTCGAGCAAGATTGTTCATTTCTTTATGTGAACCCTTACTAGAGTTCGGGTGTTCACTACTTGGAGCGAAGGGACTACTACACAGAGCTTCAGAAGTGAAGGACCGGTCTACAAAGGTTGTATTTCTCATTCACTCGGAATGTAAAGTTTTTTGCATTCTTGATTCGTATAATTCTCTAGTTAAGATTCTAGGGTTAGGGTTCTTTAGAACGGCCTTTTTTTTAAAATGGCATGGACGATACCTCCCGAAACCTTGCTATCGTGCTAGGTAACCCTACAGGTTATGTCTTCACCCTCAATGGAGGGTGGTCTATTGGAAGAGCTCCAAGTAGGATACCGTTGCTGACTCGACGATGGAGGCGGAGTGTATTGTTGCATGTGACACCGCGAAAGAAGCAATCTAGATGAAGAAGTTCGTTACAGAACTTCAAGTGGTTCCATCCATTGTTGATCCAATACCTTTATATTGTGACAACAACGGGGCTATAGATTTAGCGAAGAAACCAAGGTCCCATCAGAAGTCCAGACATATCTTGAGGCGGTATCACCTGATCAGGAAGATCGTGGATCGCCGGGAGATCGAGATGAGGAGAGTAGACACGGAGAAAAACACTACAGATCCACTTACAAAGGCCATCCAATTGATCTCAAAAAATATCTAGTAACCGCAATCAAGAACGGCGTCGCTTGGTAGCTAGCCGGTGAGTACGGGTCGGTCCACAGGGATGTTGTGAATTTCCTAGTCGCTCAAACGAGTTAATTCTGATTGTGGTCGGATTGATTATTAAATCTAAAAACTAAATCTATCTATACTAAGATTATCTAGATCTAAATCTTGCTAGGGTTAGGTTTAGGATAGGTTTGGAAATGTAAATAAATCTCAACGCTTTCTATACCCAAATTAGGATCTAAGAGGAGTTATGGTAATTATTAACAAAAGGGATTAGAATCATTGGGAAGATGTTTTATTCCTCTAGTTTCCTGTCCTTCCTTTATCAATCCTTACCCTAACCTCCATGGAAAACCATCACAACCGGGCCTTTATAGTACGGTATCACCGCTACCTCGATAGATAGGGTGCCGTAGGGAGCGGTATGTGCATGTATGCATGGAGTCCTATGAAAATATAACGGGCAAGAAAGGGATGAGAGATCCCATCTCTCAAAAGCCTTCCCCAAAGCTAACTCTAACAATTATCTAGGGCAAGGGATTAAATCTAAACTAGGGCAGAGAATGAAAAATTACCTACTTTATAGATGGCGCTCTCCAAACATCAACACGGGGTTGTCAGATCTGAATTCATGAAATGAAAAGAGGCACCGATGCTCTCCAAAAGAATTCTGAATTTTATTCATAAAAAGAGGCATAGGGGAGGCATAACCTAATACAAGCAATTGGGTATCTATTTATAAGACATAGAAACCCTAGGTTACAATTGATCCGCATGTCTGCATTTACCAAAATACACTCTAAGAAAAGACCTAGTCAAAGATCCACGCCGCCTTTGAAACTTGGTAAAAAATTAAACTTCTACGGGCTCTGGATGGCCGCGGAACCGTGGCCTCAGCATGGGTTGGGCAGCGGTTCCGCGGCCCAATGATGGCACTGGAGGCTGATTTTTCCTGGGCTTTTTCTTGGATTCTTGGACTTCTTATTTCTTTGGTTCTTTTATTAAAATAGCTTCTAGGTTTCTTCCAGATCTCCAGTGAACAATTGCAGTGGACTTTTAACCGTTCGCTTTGTAATCTTGAACCTTGCGTTACCTTGTACTGATCTTTGTGTAGGCTTTATCAAAATCCTTCTGTTTGCTGGTCGTAGTTCCACTTTTGCATCGTCTTTTCTCTTTTTCACTGTTTTAGATCCAAGAACCTGTAACCTATAATATGTAGCAGACATGCATCAAAAGCACCTGTTTATTTATAAAACGAATAAGAATGGGGAATATAATAATGCAATATTATAGTATGAACAAATACCCCCAAACTTATCTTTTGCTCGTCCTCGAGCAAACTTATTTTTTATTCTGAACAAAAATCCTAACCACACTTTCACAGGGAATGGCTTGTTGCACTGAGCTCGTGCAACAAGCCATTAAACCTCTAGGTGTCCCTAGTAGGAGGAGTGTTGTCTCCTGAGGGTTTTTAGCGGATACTTCCCACAAAATCCTATCAATTAGGCCCATTGACTTTTATTCTCCAATTAGGTTTACTAACAAGGAATTCTATTATCTTCGACTCGTAAATTATCCACCCGTATTCTTCACACTTCCCTATCATCTAACTTAAGATTATATATGTTCTGCAGACCTACTTAGCTTTCGGCATCTCTTAAGTTTTCCTTCTAGGGTTCCATCTCCACTTAGGAATTTTTATCAACTCTACTAAAGATAAAAGTTCTATTCTTCATTCCTTTCTCTCATCTAAACTCCAATCACATATCCCTACGTGTGTGTATAAGTCACCCTTACACTTGGAAATTCAAATCAAGCAATCATACCCTTGTCCGTTGTCCAAAGTACTTATTAGTAGGTGAATTTAAATGAATTTTGCTTACACATCCTTCATACGACCGTTAATACTTCTTGAGGTACCAACGACCGATTACAAGATGTGTTTGCACATTAAAGCGTACTTCCTAGTCTTGCAACACCCAAGGCTTTTTAGCAGTGACTCCCAAACCAGTTGGTCTAAGGCACTAGGTGATGAAGCACCCTCGCTAAATATTTTTCTATTTTTGCAGCCTTAAGTAATCACAAAAACCAGTGTTCATTTTTTTTCTTCTATTCACACTTGTATTTTTTTCATTTTCTTCGTACTAAGGACTTTAGACAAGAGCATTTCAAGGTCTCCTCTACTATTCCAAGTTTCAAGGTGCATGATTGTGTAAATTTGTAGGGTATACATTTTCAGAATCTAGACTTAAGCTATGAATTATTTTTCAAACTTATACTCTAATAAAAATATCAATACTTTTCCTTTGCTTTGACTTAGCCCAAGAAGCGAACTCAAAATTTGCCTATTTCTAAATAAACTACAAAAGCATATACTTTCTACCGTTAAACTTTAAGGAATGTTATTTTTAGGGTTTTTAATTTACTAAGTCTAAGATCTAGTTGTTTCTATCCAGTTAACCTATCTGTCAAACTCAAGTCAAATAAGGCAAAAATTGAATAAATTAATTTTTATAATTTTTGAAATTTTCAAATTTTTATGGGATTTTAAATAAGCATGCAAATGCAAAAAATATACACATGAATACGAAGGAAGAAGAGACTTACCGAGCATACCCCCAAACTCAAACTTGACAGTGTCCTCACTGTCATGCTACACCAAGAGGGTTGAGAATGTCGGCATTCCCCTGTTTATTTATTTATAAAAAAAATTTAATTTTTTGAATTTTTTTTATTTTTTATAGAAAAAGAAACAAAAAATATATATACATATATACAACAAGGTCCTCCCCAAACTAAACAAGGCCTTCCACAAGCCAAAGGTTAGCACCAACCATTCAAAAATTCTATCGTGATGATGGTATGGTTGGTGAAAGAATGGGGTGTAAAGGAAAGAAATGAAAAACACATGAGACCGTGTGGAGAGAAAGGGAGAATATGGTCTCGGTAGAGGAGAAGAATGGCGGAAAAGAGAAAGAAATAGAGTACGATCTTGAGGGTGTAACTCGAGTGAGTAAATTAGCGCAATTTGTGATGACCGAAGTGTTAAAAGTGATTGTGCTAATCTATCAACTCGTCGTGAAATGGGGTCAAATCCCTCAAGATTCGCAAGAAAGCATGGGTACGTCGAACTTGGTATTGGAGATGAAAGCGTAACGGTCTCTTGCACAGTCGGAACAATAGGGCGGATGAAAGGGAGTGAATTAGGGATAGTCTCATTCTCACCGTAGTAAACTGTCTCGAACTGGAAAGATTCCATCAATGGTTCAAAACGACTGTAAGCAACCGAGTTTGATGGTTCAACTAACTCATCTGAAAATTCAAAGGACTCAAACTCGGGCGGTGAGTCTTCAACATCGTCCGAAAAAGTGAAACACTCGTAAGTGTTATCGGCTGTGAGAACTGTGTCAGATTCAAACGAAAAATTTTCAAGCTCACAGTCTTCAAGTGTGATCTTGTGCATGGTCGGAATGATGGAAAGGAGGGAGGGTGATATAACAGTTAAAGGTTCAGGAGGATGAATTGGAAAATCCGACACATCAAACAAAAATGGTTCAACCTCAATATTATCTTCAATACTCTCCTCAATACTATCCCCATAATTCTCCTCAATATTTAGCTCATCCATGCCATTATCATCAAAATCAAGACGCATATGAAGTTCGGGAGAAACAATTAATGACTCGGGATGATGAATTGGACATACAATTTCAATCAAATCTACAGGTTCATCATCCAAAATATTCCCGGCGTCTAAATCCTCAATCAAGTGAAAATCAATTTTTTCTGACACCTCATCAAAAACATGGATATTTATCAATATAGGTTCTAGAGTGGAGGTGTAAAGGTCAAACGGATTAGGTGTGGTTTCACTCGAAAGGGGTTCTTCACAATCTGGCAAATCAAGAACTACAAAGTCACACAACTCGTTTTTATTTGTTCTATTTTCAACTTGTGAATCATTTGGGACAATCGATGGAAAACACGAGTTGTGGGCTTCAAATGGGTATGGGTAGGTTTGATTTGGAAATGTGTAGAACTCACTCGCTCCTCTCAAATTCTCACTCTGTCCAACCGCCTCCTCATCATTGAAAAATTTGAAGCTAGTTGGAAACTAGCTACCGGTTCAGTAGGTTGCATAAGGGCAGCTATGGACGCATCCACATTCCTAATCATTTTGTTTGTTGCTAAGATATAAGCCTCCAACGACTGTTCCAAACTAGATATGGGTTGGAAAGGGGTTTCGGTAAAAGATTCGAAATTGTTTGGATACGTGAAACTCCCAAATGGCTGTGTAGAGCCAGTGTCTAGTGAAGGTAGGAAAGTCGGGTAGGACTGGTAGGAATTGGATGGTTGGACAGGAGTAGGATCAACGTGTGGGTAAAAAGGTGAATGGACTTGTTGATCCCTAGAACTGGATGTGTGGAGAGGAGTGAAAGATCGGCTACGAGATTGTGCGATATGTTCGGCAATAGACATCGGCTTAGGAGTTACAACAGGACTCGAAAAAGTGGTATCAACGTACGAAGGTGGTGAAGGTTGACATGGTTGACACAAAGTGGGTTGCGACGTCGAACTGTTTCTCCTAGACGCTTCTATTTGATCTTTCAAAGAAATTTTGGGCACGGAGGGATCTTCCTTAAATCGACCGAAACAATTGACGTACGAAGCAAAGTTAGGTTCGGGATACCAAAGTTCGGCAAGAGATTTGTGATGTGGGGTAACCATGATAGAAGAAAGAGAAGAGAAAGAAGGTAGGTAGTGCAAGGATATCTTAGCGACAAAAGTTGCAAGTCCTTTTTAAAAAATTCCTTTTTCCTTTTTCTCTTTATTTAGAACTGTTTGCAAAAATATTTTCGAGAAAAGAGCTAAGACACACTTTCGATCAACCAAAAATGCACAATCAGGCCTAGATCTAGGGTCACCTAGGTCAGCTAGACAGCTCCTAACTGTTCCAAAGGGCTAGAAATTGGACCTCAAACCGCCTCTTCACCGCCAATTGCGGCCAGGTAAGTGCCAGGTGAGTGGGAGGCTCCCCGCTACAAGTAGCGGTCCTAATTAAGTAACCACTTGCCTTAGACACGCTTGCCTAGACACCGCAAAGTCAGGTTAGGATTAACGGCCGATGTCTATAACTAGTCCTCTGTCCTATTGAGCTCGAAGTCCTTAGGGCTGAGTCTAGTATTTTTTAATTAAGAATGGTCGATGCAAATGCTTTATGTGATTTCTGGGGTCCTGGGAAGGGTGATGAAATCCCCACCCAATCTGAATTGGTCAAAAGCCCCTTAAAGTCAGTTTTAAAGATATGCAAAACAGAAAAATCACTTGCAATCAAATCTTTTTATTTTATGTGCAGCGCAAAGAATCCTACACAAGATTTGTTATTTGGAAGGGAAGATTTTTTTTAAGCGCAAGGAATCCTGCAAAAGATTTGATAAAAGATATATGGGGATTGGCAGAAGAGGGAAAAGGGGAGCAAACAGTGCAAAACAAGCGCGCTGACGTGGCAAATGGACCGCGGAAACTCGGCGGGAGCGCGCTTGCGCGGCGGAAGGGCGGCAGCTTTGAAGCTTCAGGTCTCTGAAAAAATTGTGATGCTCTGTTGTTCCAATCCCTTTCTGTTCTGATCTACCTTTTTCTGTTTCGCACTCTGGATGTTTCCAGATCTGTCGATCCTGCAAAGATTCACAAAAAATACCCTTTCCAAAAAATAACAGATGATATATTTTTATATATTTTTTTTTATTATTTTTCAGTTTTTATGATTTTTTTAATTAAGATTAACCCGAAATTGCAAAAAGAAAATAACACGCCATCCCCGGCAATGGCGCCATTTGATTTGTCTCAAAAACTATCTATTAACCGCAATCTAGAACGGCGTCGCTTGGTAGCTAGCCGGTGAGTACGGGTCAGTCCACAGGGATGTTGTGAATTTCCTAGTCGCTCAAACGAGTTAATTCCGATTGTGGTCGGATTGATTATTAAATCTAATAACTAAATCTATCTATACTAAGATTATCTAGATCTAAATCTTGCTAGGGTTAAGTTTAGGTTAGGTTTGGAAATGTAAATAAATCTCGATGCTTTCTATACCCAAATTAGGATCTAAGAGGAGTTATGGTAATTATTAACAAAAGGGATTAGAATCATTGGGAAGATGTTTTCTTCCTCTAGTTTCTTGTCCTTCCTTTATCAATCCTTATCCTAACCTCTATGGAAAACCATCACAACCGGGCCTTTATACTACGGTATCACCGCTACCTCGATGGATAAGGTGCCGTAGGGAGCGGTATGTGCATGTATGCATGGAGTCCTATGAAAATATAATGGGCAAGAAAGGGATGAGAAATCTCATCTCTCAAAAGCCTTCCCCAAAGCTAACTCTAACAATTATCTAGGGCAAGGAATTAAATCTAAACTAGGGCAGAGAATGAAAAATTACCTACTTTATAGATGGCTCTCTCCAAACATCAACACAGGGTTGTCAGATCTGAATTGATGAAATGAAAAGAGGCACTGATGCTCTCCAAAAGAATTCTGAATTTTATTCATAAAAAGAGGCATAGGGGAGGCATAACCTAATACAAGCAATTGGGTATCTATTTATAAGACATAGAAACCCTAGATTACAATTGATCCGCATGTCTGCATTTACCAAAATACCCTCTAAGAAAAGACCTAGTCAAAGATCCACGCCGCCTCTGAAACTTGGTAAAAAATTAAACTTCTACGGGCTCTGGATGGCCGCGAAACCGCGGCCTCAGTATGGGTTGGGCCGCGGTTCCGCGGCCCAATGATGGCACTGGAGGCTGATTTTTCCTGGGCTTTTTCTTGGATTCTTGGGCTTCTTATTTCTTTGGTTCTTTTATTAAAATAGCTTCTAGGTTTCTTCCAGATCTCCAGTGAACAATTGCAGTGGACTTTTAACCGTCCGCTTTGTAATCTTGGACCTTGTGTTGCCTTGTACTGATCTTTGTGTAGGCTTTATCAAAATCCTTCTGTTTGCTGGTCGTAGTTCCACTTTTGCATCGTATTTTCTCTTTTTCACTGTTTTAGATCCAAGAACCTGTAACCTATAATATGTAGCAGACATGCGTCAAAAGCACCTGTTTATTTATAAAACGAATAAGAATGGGGAATATAATAATGCAATATTATAGTATGAAGACCATCCCTCAGACGCGGTTCAAGAGGATATTTGAGATGCTAGGTCTGCGATATGCCAATACATGGCCTTAATGCAAGTGGGAGATTGTTAGTGATATATGCCCTAGAGGCCATTATTGTATAGTACTGGATTATATATTATATTTTAGAAGCTTAGGATATACACAGATATAATAATTTCTCAATATGATAGTATGCTATCTGGTTTGATTCTATCATAATATGTTTATATATTTCTTTTAGCATATCGCTAATACATATTGATAGCGCCTTTAGGATCTTTGCTTGACTACCAGCGTTGTGATGGCAGTCATACTAGTGGAGGCTAGGTGGTCTATAAGCACATCCTTAAGCTTGTCCCTAGTCGTAGGATTATCGAGACAGGGCATCGATACTCTAGAGTAGACTAGTGTGTACGCTTCTTATCCCCGTTAAGGGAGGTGGCATGTCCCGCGGCCATTGGTATGCAGTATCAGAGATAGTATACAGGTGCTCATTAGATTATGAGTTACACTGGATGGACTCGATGGGAACTATTGGTTGGTATTATACCTATCATCGATTAGCAGTCCCCAGGTGACATAAGTACAGATTAGTCCGTTGACTTGACATCACTATTCGTCTCGAGTGTGTTCCCTATGTACTTAGATTACTACCCTACCACGGCTCAAATGAGTCGTGCAAACAGGTAGTGGTTGGGTGCAGTTCCGAAGCACTTGGAGGCGGTAGAGGTTAGAAGGGATTTGTCTCTTTCGGTATTGGGAGTTGATATCGGGCTGTGTATGGTTAGCCAATACACAAAGTCCCTGGCCAGGGCAAGTGAGATTTACTGATAGGTACACCAGTAGTTTCTTAAGGTGTATTGGGCTCTACACCGACACGACTTATTGCGCTATTAAAGGTATGATGTTTACCACCCCCCAGGCCCAACATGCGATACTCTTAGATGAACAGACCGAACTGTACGGAGATTGTCACTGATAAGCTCAGTAGGGGTTTGGATGAGTTCGCTCGTCGGCCTTCTTTTCGACAAGTACCTGGGTAGCCATTACGTATAGCTAGTGCCGCTGACAAACTTATGGTTAAACCCATTGCCAGCGTACTATCGAGCCTTTAGAGTCCCACACAGAAGGTTTCCCTGGTTCAGGCGAAACGATGTAGAGGCCGTATGGTCTTACGTGCAGGGTTCCGATCATATACGTGTACTGGCTACACGGATGAGATTCAGACGGATAATACTAGTGGGCTTAGGATTAAACCGGATTCTAGTATTATATTATTGGATTGTTTTTATCTCTTTGTATTCGTATTTTTGGAGTACAAATACGGGTATGTATATACGATGAGGGCATTCTTGTAATTTTACAAGGGGACACCTCATTTTGGTTTAATCTATTTTTGGAAAATAGATTAATGAGATGGAAAATGGAGATATTTGTGGCATGGGTGAAGCATGGATAATTCTTTAGTTTATTGGTTTGGACTTACTATTGAAGCATGGCTACAATTTTCTATGGAAAATAATGCATGCTTCATGTGAGAAAAGAATGAGCTATTCTTCACAATCTTTCATCACTTGTTCATTTGCATTTTCTCACTCTTTCTCCATTGTTCTCCTCCTTCTTCCTCAAACCCTAACCCTCACATGTGTTGTGAATCCTATGGTCATTTGAGATAAAATACTCCAATTAACTCTCTACATCTTCTAAGCTATCTAGATTAGCGAACTAGGTAATTTAGTTGTCTTGGTTTTGAGATTGGAGCTTGAACCATAGAATCTCAAGAGGATCGTTTTCAACACAAGAAGGCCGACGACCGAGCAAGATTCGCACCTTTGAGGAGCTCAAGCTAAGGGAAGAAGACCCGAAGGACAAGAATCAAGGAGGTATAAACTCTTTCAGAGTAGTTAAAAACCTCTAAGTGTTAGCCAGTTGAGGTTTTCGAAAAGATCATGTATGATAGGTCGATGTTGCAAGTCATAAAATCGTTTTTGTAAATTCCGCCTCCCCACAAACCACGTGGGGTGTGCGATATCGACTTACACCTTCTGTGTGGGACTCTAAAGACTCGACAGTACGCTGGCAGTGGGTTTAACCATAAGCACGTCAGCGGTACTAGCTGTACGTAACGGCTACCCATGTACCTGTCGAAAAGAAGGCCGACAAGCAAACTCATCTGAACCCCTACTGAGCCTAACCGTGACAATATCTGTACAGTCCGATCTGTTCGTCTGAGAGTATCACATACCAGGTTTAGGGGCGGTTAACGTCAGATCCCTACTAACCTTGATAGGTCGTGCTGGTGTAGCTCAAGCCCATCCGAGAAATTACTGATCTAACCATCAGTAATTCTCAATTTTCCTGGCCAGGGGCTTATAGAATTGACAAACCAATACGGTGCGACATCGACTCTCTATACCGGGAGAGACGAATCCCTAACAATCACTCACTGCCTCCATGTGGCTCGGGACTGTGGCCAACTAAAACCTGTTTGCACGACTCCTTTGAGCCATGGTAGGGTAATAATCAAAACACAGTGGGAACTCACATGAGACAAATGATGATCTTAGGTCTACAGACTACCTATGCACATGCCACACAAGAACTGCCATCTGACGCTAGGTATAATACCATGCAGCAGTTCTCAGTGAGTTCGTCCAGTGTACCCATCCACAGTGAGCACCTGTATACAATCATAGGTGAAACACACCAATGGTTATGAGACTAACCATCGCCCCTCGACGGGGTCTAGAAACGTATATACCATTCTACTCTGGAATATCGATGCCCTGTCTCGATATTCCTACGACTGGGGACACTTTTAAGGATATGCTTATAGATTACTCAGCCCTCACAAGTATGACCGCCATCACAACGCTGGTAGTCAAGCACATCCTACGGGCTTTATCAATATGTATAAGTAGTACGTAATAACAAATAGAACATACGTACATGTTAAGATAAAGTCAAACCAGATAGCATACTATCATTTCGAGCAAGATTGTCATATATATATATATATATATATATATATATATATATATATAGTATCCATTACAAATAATGGCTTCTATGGCACATATATATCCTGATATATACATATCCATAGTACCTATTACAAATAATGGAATCTAGGGCATATATATCCTACAGGTAGGGTCCTATAGACTTCACGTGATACAAGTGTCGGTCACGTGCCGTTTCCGGGTCGTGACACAGGGGGAGCATTTGAATAATAATCTTTTTGAAATAATATATATTAATTAATTAGGTTTTGTAAAATATCAAAAAGGGGGAGATTGTTGAACTACGAATCTCGTTCTCTTTAATTTTGATTATTTTACAAAAACCATATTTCAAAGATACGGTATGTTACTAACCATACCAGGTATGTTAAAATGCTAAAAGCAATGGAGTTAATCAAGTAAGAGAACAATCAACACTTAACTGGCATCACAACAGTGACATCGAGCGATTCTGAAGACCAAATTGCAAGTTCAAAGGAAATATCGAAGAAGTCACACAACGAATGTATTCAAGAATTTTTATGTTCTTTGACTCTAAAGTCGATATCAATGGTTAGAATCTCTTTTTTGATCCTAATTGTCTATATTAGATATCTCTTTACTTAAAAAAATATCTACAATTTTGATTAGAGTTCCAAAATTAGAGTTCCAAAATGTAGGTCTCGAGAAGATCTTTCCAACGAGCCCAAAAACGTTGAAATCGGATAACTGAGCAAAAATTTATGATGGTTTCAGTTTCAATATGTGAAATATCAGAAATAGACACCTAAATAGACGTCTATTGAGGCATCTATAGACTATAGACATCTATAACGCCATAGACATCTCTAAGACGTCTATAACAGTTATCAACTTTCAAATTTTGGTTTTTTGATGGGAATTTCGGTTTTAAAACGGCTATAAACCGCCAATAACTGTCTTAAACTTTAAGAACGGTTATTCTAACCATCCTAACCGCCCCTCACTCAATTTCTATAAATAGGACATGTTTCCAAAAGAGTTTTCACTAATTTTTTTTATCGCTTTCACATTTTCAAAGCTCTATCATTCTTTAATTTTTTTTTGTGAAAACTCTGCCTCTCTCGGTTCTTAAACTTTTAGTATTCTTTTTGAGAGAAGAGATCTTTCATGGCTTTAGATTTTTCTAATATTAGAAATGAAAGATCTCTTATTATCAAAGATGTTTTGTTTGCTTTAAATATTTTTTAAAACCTTCTGAAAAACTTTCTTGAATTGTTCTTAAGTTTTTACTATTCTTTTTTAAAGAAGAGATCTTTCAGGACTTTAGATTTTTCTAGTAATTAGAATCGAAAGATCTATAAATAGTTGAAGAAGTTTATGTTTTCAAACTTTTCTTATTCCTTTTGAAAAACTTCTTCAAGTCGTTTTAAACGTTTCCTAAACTCCAAAACACAATCCATTATCTCTTTCGATTCGAAACTTGATTTATCTATTTAGATCATTAGGATTGTATAGTTGGTTCTGTAAATATTTATTGAAATCTTACTTGTACGACATAGTGAAGAAAGGTCTAAGATCTTCACACTGTAAAAGGTTTCGGACTTGAACCTTTGGTAAAATGTTTAGGTGTCTCCATCTGCAAGTGTATAAGGTTTCGGACTTGCGTCTTGGGTAAAAAGTCTAGGCGTTCACTGTCTGCAAGTGTAAAGGTTCGGATCTGAGCCTGAAAAAAGATGTGGGTTTCTCCACCCGTGAAAGAGTTAGTGAATCCTAAACGGTAGTCTCAGACGAGAACTTGCCACAGAGATGGTGAATCTCGTTAAAAGTTCTCTGTGTCATCTGTGTTTATTTTTATATTTTTGTACCTCTGTGATTGATTATGTGACTGTGATTATTTAGTATACTTAAAATTCTTTTATTCCGCAACATATTTTGTGCTTTCGCAAAAATACTCTGAGTTTACCATATAACCTTATTCATCCCTCTCTAAGGCTGCTTTCGAGTGGTGGTACTGATGGATATTAGAGCAAAATATTCCAAGCAAAATATTATGATCTATCAAAAATATTCCTAACATTTGAAAAAAAAATTGCAATTTCGATCGGTTAAAAAAATGAATTAATTATCCACAAAAAATGTATTAATATGTCATTGATGGGTGCTAGAGAGAAGTATTTTTTAAGTTATCAATGAGGTATTTTAGTAAATTAAACCAACAACATAATTAAAGGATGCCGTAGTTGGGGTTAATTTGTCTATACACAGCTTTTGGTGTGAATTTATCAATTTAAAATTTGGCAATTTCGTTATCCTTTCTATTTAGTGTTAATGTAATTTGTAAATTAGGAATTGATGAGGAGGTGTCTAGAAAGTCCTTTTAACTCCATCTTGGTTTCTTTTTTTGGTGCCTATCCCCTGTATCTAGACAAGTGTTTGACTAACCATTCACCTGTCTAACACGCCTCCCTTCCAATTTCGAAAAACGCGCTTTCATCAAAATCCCTCAAATTTTCTACCCCCACCTTTTCTTTTCTTAACGTACCCCTCAATCCAACCTATCATCACGTAAATCATTACATCATCTTCTCTGTTATATATTGTTTGCGCCTCCAAAAGCTTAACCCAATGCCCAAACCCTACTGTGACATTTGGAATTTGCGATTAAAAAATGAAGAATAAAAAATGAAGGTGGATTATTTTTTAATGCAAAAGTAGATTGTGTAAATCCATCGTTGCCGGTCCCGAATCCGGATGAGAAAGGATGAAAGTTGTGGTAGGCCCCAATAAGTTGTGGGTTGCAAAAGTAGATTGTTTGATGACACAAAGATTAGATCATATCCAAAATAAATTGTGAGTTTCAACCTTATGTGTGTAGACCACAATCGATAATATAATATTTTACATACGTAAAATGTCTTATGTACGAATGCATTACATCTGTATTAAAAAACAATGTATATTTTTATTTTTTTATTTTTTATTAATATTTTTGAACTGACTCGTAAGTCCGGGCCCCCATGAATTTACCCTAGAAACGGTAAATTATGGCAATTTTATTTTCTGTGAATCTAACTCTCTGAGTAAAAATGCCATACCAACTAAGCTCATTTGGTAAACACAGAATGATTGTACAATGGTAAAAGAACAAACAAACGCGTTGCTTCCTCGCTTTCGGGGCCTGTTTGGTTCAAGAATTCTTGGGAATTAGTCACTGTTTGGATTCAAGAATCCAAAAAAGTGTGAAGATTGTAGGAATCTTGTTTGGTCGTAGGATTTTGGAGTTTTTGTATTTGCTTGGTTTTTTGTGGGGGCCATCATCTTTTAAGGATTCATGAATCCTAAAATAACCATGGATTCATAAGGATTAGCACTGTTCGGTGGGGCCCACTGTACTTTAACTTCTCTCTCTATTTCTATCTAAAATCTTTAAATCCAAATCATACTTTCTTTCGACCAACCAAACAAAAATTATAAGAATGTACAGATCCAACTTAACAAATCCAATACAAATCAAACAAAAAATTAGTTAATCCAAAATTTTTACAACAACAAAACAGACCCTTGGTCAACCCCGTCCTTCTGCATTCTTACTCCAAAAGAGAGCCCCATCCAAAAATAAATAAAAATAAAAAAGCATTCACGCATCCCAATCCAAACATATAAATCTCCACCCCCATTCACATTCACATCATCATTATCTACCCCGCCGAACATCTCTTTCACAAATCCCACCCTTTTCACGCCACTTCCTAATCCTCAGCCCTTTCATTAATCCCCCTATACCCTTTTTCTCCCATTTTTAGTTTTATATGAAAACCTCTCCAAACCCCACTCCCACCAACCCCCTCATCACCAGCGACGTCGACGACTTCTCCTACTACTTCACCTTCTTCCAAGACTCCGCCCCTTCCGATCAAATGCCTCCCCCGCCCCCGCCGCAACCGAAACGCCGCCGCAGTTCCAGCAACAAGAAGAAGAAGACATCGATCGCCCGGCTGCTCTCCTCTATCGCCGCCCTCGACTCGGAGGACGCCTCCGACCGCCGCCGGGAAGACGAGGCCTCCCGCCGAGAGCTCTCCCTCCTCCGCGCCAGCCTCGACCAGCAGTCGCAGACCATGCTCTCCTACCACTCCCGCCTACAGGAATGCTATTCCGAAATCGAGGATTCCGAATTGGTCCACGCCAAGCGGACCGATCTGGCCGCCGCGGCGGCTGCGGCGTCGTCGTCTGCGGCGCATGACCACCCCGCCGTCGCCGGCAGTCAGAGCGGTGGCGGCGCCGGCGGGAGGAGGCTCTGGGTGAAGGACCGGTCCAGCGACTGGTGGGACCGGTGCAACCACCCGGACTTCCCTGAAGCGGAGTTCCGACAGGCATTCCGGATGAGCAAAGGAACATTCGATATGATCTGTAAAGAGCTGGAGTCGGCCGTGGCCAAAGAGGACACCATGCTCCGCGCAGCGATACCCGTGCGCCAGCGTGTCGCCGTCTGTTTATGGCGGCTGGCCACCGGCGAGCCGCTCCGCCTCGTATCCAAGCGGTTCGGGCTCGGAATCTCCACCTGTCACAAACTAGTCCTGGATGTCTGCTCTGCAATCAGAACCGTCCTCATGCCCAAATTCCTGCAGTGGCCTGATCCGGCGGCGTCCCAATCCATAAAATCGAGATTCGAATCGATTGCAGGCATCCCCAATGTGATCGGATCGATGTACACCACTCACATCCCGATCATCGCTCCGAAGATCAATGTGGCAGCTTACTACAACCGCAGGCACACGGAGCGCAATCAGAAGACTTCGTACTCGATCACGGTGCAGGGGGTCGTGGACCCGGACGGGGTTTTCACAGACGCCTGTATCGGATGGCCGGGTTCGATGCCGGACGATCAGGTGCTGGAAAAGTCTGCTTTGCACCACCGCGCGAGCGCAGGGGCGATGAAGGGCGATTGGATCGTGGGCGGGGTCGGATATCCGCTGCTCGATTGGGTTCTGGTGCCGTACACACACCAGAACCTGACTTGGACGCAGCACGCGTTCAATGAGAAGATCGGTGAGGTCCAGAGAATCGCCAAGGAGGCGTTTGCAAGGTTGAAAGGGAGGTGGAGTTGCTTGCAGAAACGGACGGAGGTGAAACTTCAGGACTTGCCGGTCGTGCTTGGGGCATGCTGTGTTCTGCATAACATATGCGAGATTAATAAAGAAGAGATGGAGGCGGATTCGTCGAGTTTCGAGCTCGTGGATTATGAGATGGTTCCTGAGAATGGTTTGAGATCGGCGAGCTCGATGCAGGCGAGGGATAATCTCGCGCATAATTTGCTGCATCATGGGCTGGCTGGGACAAAGTTTTTCTAGAAAATAAATTTTCTTAGAATTAGATGAAAGATTGATAGGAGTTTTTGTTTACAGGTGAGTTGGAAATGGAAATAGATCAAAGGGAAAGAAATTCATCATTCTTGGCATTCATTTTTATTACTGATAAAATTGTATTCTTTGCTGAGTTCTTTTGTTTTTGGAGCTGGATTGTTATAAAATATGAATGAATTATAGTAGAATATAATGTCTCATTATTGTCGAGAAGAAATGAATTGCTTCTTCGTAATCTCCTCTAGACCTATGAATTGATGAGCAAATATTTGTTAGAAGTCGTGAGTTGTTACAAACCTGTTTAACTTTGGTTTCTTTAAAATGAATCTGTAGAATTCGTCTCATCTGCAGGGAAAGAAAACGAGAAGGAAAGATTTGAAAAGTTTGCTGCGTCTGGTTCAATCAAATCTTTCATAAACTTCGGAGACAAGCAGTATCGGTACGGATTCTAGGTTTAGAGAGATTATAGATACAAAAGCTGTGGCCAGAGAAAAGGGAATCAATCAACCGAAGACAATTCTCCAAGTTTCACCCAAGGGGTACAATAGTCGATTATTCGATTTATGTAGTGTCGATCAGCGGAAACGACGCTATTTCCACCGAGGCCCTGACGAGACGTTAGACGTCCAGCCTTCCTCGATCAAGTAATGTCCCGTGTTCACTTAGATCTATAAACTGCAGCATAAGATGAGGGAACAATCTTCGCCGGCCCATCGGCGTGCTTGATCCTTTTGTGTAGCGCCGATGGGATGAGGCCGAGGTTGTCATAGACAAGGTCAGAATTGAAACCATAGACGCGAGTGACTCAAACATCCAGCCCTGCGCTTGTGCTGAGGTTTTAAGGCCGATCTTGACCTAGACGAGCCTTCCGGCTCCGCTTGATCTGGCACCAAACGACCGAACGACTCAGATGTCCATCCCTGTGCTCGTACAACGAGAGCAAGCCAAGCGGATTAACTGACGAGTCTTGACTCGGCTTAGGCTTTGCGTTGCAGATGACTCAGATTTCCAGCCATGCGCCGGCATTCGGTCTCTAAGTTTAGCCAAGACCGAAGGTCAAATCATAGGTTTTTATTGATGTACTTACTAAATGATGTAGCCTTCAAAGAATATTAATAATATATTGATGACCAATAGTTAAAATTATCTGGCTCGTTAGGATCTGTTTTTGCCATGTCACTTTAAGAGGTCGAGTTTACTGGAAGAATGTTTTCTCTTTCTTGAAAGACTCAACCGTCAAGGGAGACGTCTATTTATTTTATTGTTTGTTTGCATGAATGATAGGAAAATTTGGCAATAGAATCTTATTTAGAAATTCAAATGTCAGAATGTAAAATCTCTAAATTCATCATAGATGAAGATGATAAGCTATAATGTTTAATGACATGATGAACATTATCCTACTATATTTATGTCAGAAAAATGTTTTATTAACCTCTGTTGATTGAATGTTGAAGAAGGGCTCTTGTGCTTGAGCTTGTTTTCAGGTCCCAAGTCCTAAATTATACACCTGTATAATGTGAAATCATGACATGAATGTCAAAATATTCTGCATGATCTGAAGCTCTAACCGACACATTCCTGTCCATTTATGAAGTACGTTGAAATTATGTGCATTTGATTGTTGGAAGAGGCAAACTGTTGACAGTCAAGGACTCAAGAATGCGCTGATCTCCTTTTTTGACAATGAAACATCAAGTGTCATTCCATAAAAGATTTTGAAATGTTGCAAGTTTCCATGCATTGAAACACTCAAATTTGACATGTTTAGTTTCCTATCGTTTTACTTTTTGTTCATTTTGCCTGTTTCCATTGATTCCATATCAAAAGTATGGGAAATCTCTCTTCATATTATTTAGGTAATGTTAGGTAATGAATCGGAGAAAACCAATTTCATCCTAGTTTCTTCAAAACTAACATACCATAACTGTTTATAGATTAGAAATTAGTTTAATATTAGCTTGAGTTTGCTCTGTTTTCTGGAAAAACAAAGCTCCTGGTCATCCTGATGTGTTTGGATTCATGTGACGGTACAATTTTAGACTAGCTGTGTCATGTGTGTGTGAGCTGACTTGGTAGAATAAGGTTTTATGGAAAAATGATATGAGATAACCGCTAGCACACTCAATTTTTGTGATGTTGGTATTAATCGATTATATATAAACAAAGGTATATCTGGTAAATCATCGATCCTCAAAACTTTAGATGTTTTCATAGAGCACCTTTAAACTTGATAGTTTTAATATATGTGTATTTCACCAAATTGTTTACCTGACTTGTCTAAAGACTCACACGGTTAAACCCAACACCAAACCCCTTGACATTTTATTTCGTTAAACAAGACTCTCCCGACATTATCTTGTATGTTAAATAACTCTTTCGCCCATCTTCTTTCTTTAATTAAAGTTCAACCATCTCTTTTCTTCTTCCCCCCTATAAAATGGAACCCTAAATCCCCAATTCCTTAGCTCACTGCCCCCGCCCTCCCACCGCACCCCACCCCCAACCACCGCCCCAATTTGGTGAAATTATCCCTGAGTTAGACTTGGAGAGGATTTTTTTTGGGATTTTGGAACCTATTTTCCTCCCTGCTATTATGGTGCTCTGAAAGTATGCTGATCGTACATCACACGTGTAAAGCACTTGAAAAATATCAACACAAAAACCTCTGTTTTACATTGTTTGGCAGCCGATCGTGACCGTTGATTTTAAGATCAAAATATTATGGGTCGTTGATCTTAACAGCAGAGAATAACGGTGGGTGAAAATAAGAGGGACTCCAGAATTTTTTTTTTTTAAGGGGGACAATTTATGGATAAAAAAACCAAAGATCGCGAGTGACCATACGATCGCTTAATTGGTTGAATGTAAACAATAACGTCAGGCTCGAGGGAGGGAGAGGGTAGGGTGGGGTTATTGTGTAAGGAATTAAGCATCAAGGGGGTTTGGTGATGGAATTTAATTACAAGGATTTGGGCAAGTCACCTAAACCACATAGTTGTTTTGGTGAGATAAGCTCGTAATATATCACTTTCAAAGCTACCATTATTCAAATAACTTTGTATTATTGGCATAAGATTCACCTAAAGAAAAAAGATTGTCTTTAGCAGTTTAGTCCTTAGGGTGCTAGGTAAGTATCGAGGTTAAGCGAGAGATTATTAAAAAGGCCGGAAGCTTGAGGGAAAGAAAGAAAAATCACATAGGTTAGTAAAAGGAAGTTTCATAGAAACTGGACCGCAAAGGGTTATTGAGTAGAAAGGGCTGTGAACTTCACAGTTTGGTAGCCCGAAGGAAGCAGAAGCAAAACCAACTTTCTTAAGAGACCATCTTTAGGCGAAAGCTCTAGAGTATTCACTTGATCATCTTGCTATCAATTTAAATTGACATCATGATGCTTTCGAGACAAATTCGTGGATCCTTTTTGTGCGTGTGTTGTGTGCTTGTGTGATGTTTGTGTGGGTGTGTTGTGTGTGTTGTGTGCGTAGCTGAGAGCTTATGACGGATGCTGAATCACGTCAAGATGTTACCTTCCGTAGATCTGCTGTTGGCGACGATGGACGGCTGAGATTAATTTGGAGGTTGACTCCTGAAGCGTGTGGATCTCAATGGGTTTGAGGTGGTTGAGGCCGAGCTACCTGCAACGAAGTCCCGGGGTGGTTGTACCACCGAGGACCCTCCGACGATCAAGTTAGACCGGATATTTGAGCAGAGTAACGGCCTAGTGAGGAGAAAATGACCTACTTGAACCGTCTGAAGTAGGGGTTTATATAGTGGTGGCAACAGGAAGGCAAACGCGAGAATCACGCCAGCCGTTACGCTCCCGGCGTCACGCCCGCGTGATGTAAGTCGATGTAGAACACCCCAATACTTGTGGGGAGGCAGAATTTTCAAAAACGAACTAGTTTAGTGAACAAACATCGACTAACCGCTTGAATCGAAACTAAACGATAACTAACAAACACATAGATGTTCTAAACTACTATGCTTAGGGATTATACCTATCGAACCAAGTCCTTCGGCTTTACGATTTCCTCGTCCTCGGCCTTCTCGAAGTAGTAGACGATCCACCCGAGAGCTTTACTCCAAGCTTAGCCTCTAAACTTGAGGCAACTAAACTTCTCTAAGTGCTAATCAAAGAAGCTAGGTGTAATATAGAGAGGGTTATGGATTAATTAGTCTTACTAATCCTTGTACTCAACTCATGAGAGGGGAGGATTGGTCTTTGAAGAGGGAGAGCTTGAGGAGAGAGAAGATGATGATAATTATCATGTGAGAATAGTAAGTTATCATAATATATATGAAACTTTAAAATTCATCAATAAAAGAAAAACAAATGATGAATAATCAAGTTTCACAAATATCTAATGGTGATTCATAACCATGACTCATTAAGCATTTATTGTGCAATAATGATATGGATGAATCACTCTCATGACTCACTAAACCCATTTAATGCATATGACACCTAAACCTCCTTAGTCACCATCTTCTAGAAGCTTCTCGCACAATTACGAGAATGCCCCTCCAATCCGCAAAAATACGGAAAAACTTTAGACTGTAAAAATCCAATAACCGGATATCAGTAACTGGCTTAAACCAAACCCGACTGGTAAAAACTGTCCGAAAGTCGTACGCGCGTAAACGCACGTATGCGTCCGAACCCTTGTCGTAAAACCATACGACCTCTATATCGTTTCGCCTGGAGTAGGAAACTCTCTGTGTGGGACTCTAGAGACTCGACTACTACGCTGGCAGTGGGTTTAACCACAGACCGCAAGCGGCACTAGCTGTACGTAACGGTCCCCAGGTAGTTGTCGATAAGAAGGCCGATGAGGAAACCCATCCGAACTCCTACTGAGCCTGCTATGACAATCTCCATACAGTCCGGTCCGTTCGTCCAAGACTATCGCATATCGGGCCTAGGGGGCGGCAAGCGTCAGTCCCCTAATAGCGGTATAAGTCGTGTCGGAGGGAAGCCCATTACACCCTGAGAAACTACTGGAACCTACCAGCAAATCTCGCTTGCCCTGGCCAGGGACTTTGCGTAATGGCTCTCTGACACAGCGCGATATCTACTCCCAATACCGGGAGGGACGAATCCTGTCTAACCGCCACTGCCTCCAAGTGCTCGGGACTGCACCCAACTGCTACCTGTTTGCACGACTCATTTGAGCAATGGTAGGGTAGCAATCTAAGAACAGTGGGACACACTCGAGGCGAAGTAGCAGTGTCAAGTCTGCGGACTAAGCTGTACTCATGTCACCTGGGAACTGCTCACTGACGACTGGTATAAAACCAACCAACAGTTCCCTGTGAGTCCTGTCCGGTGTACCCGTAACCCAACGAGCACCTGTATACTATCTCCAGTACGACGTACTGACGGCTGTGGGACAGACCATCTCCCCAACTGGGATGAGAAGCGTACACACTAGTCTACTCCGGAGTATCGATGCTCTGTCTCGATAATCCAACGACCAGGGACCTGAATAAGGATGTGCTTGTAGACTACCCAGCCCCCACTAGTGTGACTGCCTTCACAACGCTGGTAGTCAAGCAAGATCCCAAGAGCTCTATCAATACGTATACTCACATATTAAGATAGAAAAACCAAGTAGCATACTACCATGTTTAGCAAGACTGTTATATACATGTGAATATCCCAAGCTTCCATTAAGTAATATATAAACTAGTATGATACAGTAATGGCCTTCTAGGGCATAAACACTAACAATCTCCCACTTGCACTAGGGCCATGTACTGGCATATCGAAGACCAATGATCTCGAGTAGCCTCTCGAACTGAATCTGAGGTAGGGCCTTCGTGAATGGATCAGCAATGTTCTCTTCAGAAGCAACTCTCCGAACCTCGATCTCCTGACGATCAATGATCTCCCTGATCAGGTGATACCGCCTTAAGATGTGTCTGGACTTCTGATGGGACCTTGGTTCCTTCGCTAAAGCTATAGCTCCGTTGTTGTCGCAATACAGAGGTATTGGATCAACTATGGTAGGAACCACCTGAAGTTCTGTTAGGAACTTCTTCATCCAGACTGCTTCTTTTGCGGCATCGCAAGCAGCTATATACTCCGCTTCCATCGTCGAGTCAGCAACGGTGTCCTGCTTAGAGCTCTTCCAGCACACCGCCCCTCCATTGAGGGTAAAGACATAACCCGACATGGACTTGGAATCGTCCTTATCACTCTGGAAGCCGGAATCAGCGAAGGCCTCCAACCTGAGGTCTTTTCCACCGTAAACCAAAAACATCTCCTTAGTCCTTCTCAGGTACTTGAGAATGTTCTTTACTGCTACCCAGTGCTTCTCCCCTGGGTCTGACTGATACCGGCTTACCACGCTCAGTGCGTAAGCTACATCTGGTCTGGTACACAACATCGCATACATTATAGAGCCTACCGCAGAAGCGTAGGGTATAATAGACATACGTTCCCTTTCTAAATCAGTCTTGGGAGACATCTCTTTGGAGAGGGTGATTCCGTGACAAGCCGGTAGATTACCGCGCTTAGAATCTTCCATACTGAATCTTTTCAGTACAGTGTCGATATACCTGGACTGCGAAAGTCCCAACATCCTCTTGGATCTATCACGATAGATCCGGATCCCCAGAATGTAAGAGGCATCACCCAGGTCTTTCATGGAGAACCTGTGTGACAAGAATCCTTTGACAGATTGTAGCATAGGAATGTCATTTCCTATCAATAGAATGTCATCCACGTACAAGACGAGGAATACGATACTTCTGGCTACAACTTTACTATATATGCAAGGTTCATCTGGATTTTTGATAAAGTCATATTCTTTGACTGTCTCATCAAAACAGATGTTCCAACTCCACGATGCCTGCTTTGTTAGTTATATGTATGCCCTAGAGGCCATTACTGTACATAGGATGTATATTGTAGTGGATGCTGGGACATATATAGGGAGGACTTTCTTGCTCGACATGATAGTATGCTATCTGGTTACACTCTTTACCTTAACGTGTACACTGATTGTCTCTCTGTTACATGTTGGTAAAGCCCTTAGGATGTGTACTTGACTACCTGGACTGTGATGCGGATCATACTAGTGGGGACATGGTAGTCCATAAGTACATCCTTCAAAGTCCCTAGTCGTGGGTATATCGAGATGGGGCATCGATATACCAGAGTAGACTAGCGTATACCTTCTAGACCCATACAGATGGGCGATGGATGATCCCATATCCATTGGTGTTTGACATCGGAGATGATATACGGATGCTCAGTGGAGACTGGGTACACTGGACGGACTCGCCGAGAACTCCCAGATGGTATTATACCTCACGTCAGATGGCAGTTCTCTGGTGACACTGGTACAGAGTAGTCTGTTGACCCGAGATAGTCATAGAGTCTTGTGTGGTTCCCACTGTGCTTTGATTTCCATCTTACCACGTCCAAGAGGGCGTGCAAAACGGTGGTTTTTGGGTACAGTCCCGAGTCACATGGAGGCAATGAGCGATAGGAGTGGATTCGTCTCTCCCGGTATAGGGGGTTGATGTTGCGCTGTGTTCGATTGGCTATAACAGGAAATCCCTGGCCAGGGTTGCTGAGATTTACTGGTAAGTGTTACCAGTAGTTTCTCGAATTGTTATAGATCTCATATCGACACGACTTATCGAGCTATTGGGGTCTGACGTTTACCACCCCTAGGCAAGATATGCGACATATCAGACGATCAGACCGGACTGTACGGTAGTGTTACTGGTTGGATTCACTAGAGTGTGAGCGGGCTTGCTCGTCGATCTTCTGATCGCTCAATACCCAGGTGGCCATTACGTTTAGCAGACCGCTTGCGGCTTGTGGGTGCTTGATATGATCATCACCTGCTGCCGGCGTATTGACGAGTCTTTAGAGTCCTACACAGAGGTTTCCTGGCTCAAGCGAAACGAAATAGGAGCGCATATGAGATATGTGCGGGACCGAGAATAATGCGTGTATGTGATACCGTATTTTATTCTCGCGATGAATGTATCGAATGGTTGTATGCGATATAACCTAGTTATCGATTCAAGCGTTGATTCGATAAGCCGATACATTGTATACTAGTCGGTTGTGTGCGACTTGACCGGATCGTTGAATCAAGTGTTGATTTAATGATTTAATGCATATTTATATATTTGATATATTACTTTGCATTAACTAGTATTGGTTCACTTTAAATGGATTTTCTCACTTGATTGTGCACTTTGTATATGTGATATACATTTGTACATTTGTTTGTATCATGTTGATGATACATGATTGTTTAAGTGTATGTTAAGATTAAACCATGGTTATGGAATGGTTAGGGTTATGATTTTATTTACTTACTCATTTATTTATTTATCTATTTCATTTTGGCAAAAGAAAAGAAATGGTGGGTTGCTTTGTTGTTTTGTGAAGCTTCATGAAGGTTTGACCTAGTCCACCATTCTTATCTCTTGCTTAACCCTAACCATCATTATTAACCATGGTCTATTCTCTACACTTAACAAGGGTTATGTTATGATAATTATTCTATTATTTTTCTATTTTCATATAACTTATCATAACATTTCTTCTTCTTCTTCCTTGAACTCAAGAAGAAAAAGCTTGCTTCATCAATGGTGAATTGAGCAAACAAGTGAGAAATCCAAATCTAAAGTCTACCCACTTCCTATTTCTTCATCCTCTACCTCTTGCCAAGTAGTAGAGTGTGTTTCCTTCACAAGTTTTTGGACTTGGTGAAGTTGGAGCTTGATCTAGCGATGCCTCGATGTAGATCATCTTCGGCATGGACATCGACGACCTAGCTCGCTTATTCTTCGACGAAGCCGACGCTAGAGCCCGGGAACTCATTTGGACAGCGGAGACAACTTCGTTGCGGAGCCGTGGAGGTGGAGCACCGGATCTACAAAGGTTGTATTTCCGTATCTCTTAGTTAAGTGTTAACTAGTTAGCTTTTTCGCCTAGTTTTCTAGCAAACGATCCGTAGTCGGGTCTCTCGGCACCTAGATTTTTTGAAATTGGCATGTTCGATGCCTTGTGAGACCTCACTAGAGTGCCTAGGAACCCTACATGCTTTAGTCCATAAATGGACTTAAGCAGCCTGCATACTTTCCCGCTGCTCCCACTCTGATTGAAACCCTCTGGCTGATCCATATAGACGCACTCTTCTAAATTTCCATTCAGAAAAGCCGTCTTTACGTCCATCTGCCAGATTTCATAATCATGGAAGGCAGCAATAGCAAGAAGGACCCGAATGGATTTGAGCATAGCCACTGGAGAAAAAGTTTCGTCATAGTCCAAACCAGGTCTTTGACGAAAACCCTTTGCAACAAGTCTAGCCTTATAGGTTTCCACCTGTCCATCTACACCAATCTTTTTCTTGAAGATACATTTGCATCCTATGGGTTTTACCCCATCTGGAGCAAAGTCCAAAGTCCATACTTTGTTGGTGTACATGGACTCCATTTCGGTCCGCATTGCATCTAGCCATCGTACCGAGTCGCCGCTCTGGATGGCCTGCTGGAAGTCAGTAGGTTCATCATCATCTATGATGCAATCCTCTCTATCCCCATCTATGAGAAAACCGTAGTATCTCTCAGGCGGATAAGACGGCCTACTACTCCTGCGGAGGGGGTGCGGGAATGTCCTGTTCTTCCTGAACTTCCGGTTCTACCAAACTTTCAGTATTAGTTTGTGGTTCTGGAATTTCTTCCAGTTCTATTTCGCTCCCACTTGATTCCTTTTCTAAAAACAGATGTTCCAGAAAATGGGCATTACGAGAAACAAAGACCTTTTGTTCCTCTGCGTAATAGAAATAATATCCCTTGGAGTTCTTTGGATATCCCACAAACAAACATTTTACTGATCGTGCCTCGAGCTTGTCCACATGCTGCTTTTTAACAAAAGCTGGACATCCCCAAATCTTCATATGCTGAAGATGGGGTTTCTTCCCAGTCCACATCTGATATGGAGTGGTAGGCACAGTCTTGGTAGGAGCCCTGTTCAGAAGATATGCCGCTGATTCTAGCGCATAACCCCAGAAAGATCGCGGTAACTCAGCATTACTCATCATGGATCGTACCATATCTAATAGGGTTCGATTCCGTCTCTCCGATACACCGTTATGCTGTGGAGTGTATGGAGGAGTAAGCTGAGAGAGAATTCCTTTCTCTTTTAGGTAACCTAGGAACTCGGCACTCAAGTATTCTTCACCTCGATCAGATCTTAGTGTCTTGATACTTTTGCCGGTTTGGTTTTCTACTTCATTCTTATACTCTTGGAATTTCTCAAAAGCCTCGGATTTATGTTTCATCAGATAAATGAATCCGTATCTTGAGTAATCATCCGTGAAAGTAATGAAATAGGAAAAACCACCTCTTGCATGTGTAGACATTGGACCACATACATCGCTGTGTATGAGTCCTAAGAGCTCGCTCGCTCTTACTCCTTGTCCAGTAAATGGAGTTTTTGTCATCTTTCCTTTGAGACAAGATTGACAAGTGTCATAAGATTGATATTCGAACGAGTCCAAATATCCTTCTCTATGCAACTTAGTCAACCTTCTCTCATTGATGTGACCCAGTCTACAATGCCATAAGAAAGCTTTATTCAAATCTGGAGACTTTCTTTTTAGTGCGTTCTGGACATTGAAAATTTGGAGTTGGTTTAAAACATATATACCGTTATTTAATGTACCGGACCCAATCAAACCATGATTAAGGTGGATGTTAACAACATCTCTTACAAACGTGAAATCATAACCTTTATTTGATAACAAGGAAACTGATATGATATTACACGTTAAGCTTGGTACAAAATAACAGTTATGTAAAACCAAAATGTGTCCACTCGTCAATCCTAGGTGATAATCCCCGACGGACGCAGCTCCCACGCTAGCTCCGTTAGCAACCTTTAGGGTCATATCACCTTCCTTCAGCACTCTACGGTTTCTCAGTGCCTGCAATGAATTGCAAATATGAGATCCTGATCCGGTATCCAATACCCAGGAAGTAGAGTTGATCGACAGATAATTCTCAATTACAAACACACCTGAAGTCGAAGCCACAGCTTGCTTCGGTTCCTGGTTCTTGGCGTTCCACGCCTTGTAATCCTTCTTCCAATGCCCTTTCCTGTGACAATGGAAGCACTCATCCTGGCCAACTACCGGTACCGCAAACTTTTTCTTTCCCTTCCCTCCCACCTTACTAACACCTCCTCTAGGTTTGGGTGCGGCCTTCTTCTTCCTTCCTTTGGCTCTTGCCTTGGACCCGGAAGAAGATGCACCTCCAACAAACATAGCGGGTGTTTCCCTTGTATTCTTCAAGGTGCCCTCTGCACTCCTTAACATGTTCAGGAGTTTCGGAAGTTCAACTTCTTTTCTTTGAATGTTGAAGTTCAGGATAAACTGGGCGTAGGTGTGAGGAAGGGACTGGAGAATAAGGTCTGTATAGAGCTCATTGTCCAAAGTCGTCCCAAGGTCTGCGAGCTCTTCTATATAGCCGATCATCTTTAGGACATGTTCTCCTACCGATGACCCGACAGCCAACCTCGCTCGAAACAAGTTCTTAGAGGTCTCGTATCTTGCTATACGAGATTGCTCTCCATAAAGTTCCTTTGTATGGAGAAATATGCCATCAAGGTCCATATCCTCGTGCCTCCTCTGATGTTCATTGTTCATCGAGGCAAGCACGATGCACTTGGCTTTCGCGCAATCTAAATCCCAGGTTTTGCGGATTTCCTTATCCGCATTACTGGATTTGGGACCAGGGACAGCAGGTGCCGTAGCGGTGAGGACGTACCCCAATTTGTCATAGGTCAAAACCATTTTGACATTCCGCAGCCAATCTTTATAGTTTGGCCCTGTCAGTATATTTTTCTCTAAAAGTAACTTAAGTCCAGTCATTTTCAGGGTCGCTGCAATTAGGAGAGAGAGAAGAAAACTCTTTAGCATGATGCTCTTGCAAGTTTAGAGTGGTTTTTAGTTTATCTAAACTGGATGGCTCCCACTGTTTCTCGAATCCTTCCTCAAACCATAAAAGAAGAATTAGCCAGGACTATTCTCACCGTACAATACTTGCTTAACCGTTCAGCCAGGCCAGTGTCGATACTTCGAGGGAGGTTTTCCAACGCTTTCGCGAAGTTCCTTAATTAAATAACCTCTTTTCTCTGGGGGCGTAACCCCGCTGACACCTTTCTGGACACCTACTAGGTTTATAGCATTGATCGTTAAGTGACGAATATCCTGATAAGAAGCATATACTCACAGTAGGATCGGGATCCAAATATCATCGTCTGATAATGTTGTAGGAATGCTACCAACATTCATCAAACTCAAAATGGTATGCATCTCTTTGCAAATTTCAGTTTCTTTAGAAATTCCCGATATAAGTTTTTGCCCCATGCTCTTATGACCTTGGCTTTGGTCAAAGTATCATAAGTCACATGTCAAGTTCTACCCGTCATTATCTTGTCAATTTGAACCCATCCGTATATACCCCTGACTTTGGTCAAATGGTAATACGACTGTCCCAAACCAACTCATCTATCTTATGCAACAAATGAAAACCCAGCAGCTACCAAACACTATGCCTTGACTTTGGCCAAAATGCATTGCTTGAATACTACTGAATACCCAAATGAAATGACGGAGGGCTACGAATGGTTTTGGCGAAACCGTGAACGTAGTGAACTTGATATAACCGAAGGAACCTGATAGCTTTTAAAAAGAGTGGTTAAGGCTCCGCATTTAAAAATATCTGTTTTTAAAATTAACCGAGTGGTTTCTTTTAAATTGTTCCAACGATTAAAACTTTGGTTTATTTTCTTTGCATTATAGATAATGCGTCCCATCATTAACCTATCATTGCAGAAAACAACGAAAATACAACGTCCTCTTATGCCATCCGCATTCGCCATGGGGTCCCGTCATTACCCGTTAGGTTACTTAATTAACGACAGAGCGGGGGCTGGGCTAGCGCGGGTGTAAAACATAAGTGACGTCTAAATAGCTATCATATATATAGATATTTTACATTCGTCTGACGCAATGATATTCATTCCAGATCACAGATGAACTTAATTGGATTTGCAAGCAATCCGTGTTTGTTTTGAGCCTGCAACAAAATACGGATTACACAGTTGTGATGAATAGCCATTACCCCACCCACGACCCCTACGGGTGCGGCAAACCACCCGCCCGGCAGTTTGTGCACCCCACCTTGGGCCTGTCCTAGAAGCAAAAACAGTAAAATGAAATAATACAACGGTGGCTACAACCGCAACCTGGATGTGCCCCGCAAAATAATATTACAACAAATTACATTTACATCAAATGAATTAAATGATAACCCATCACATAACCCCGGCTATACACCATAACAGTCCAACAGAGTTCATATGCACAAACAGATAAAATCCATTTCAGAAATGTGCAACCCGTGCCAACTGACATACTAGCAGTTAGGGGAGGTTTACGAACACATTATACAATCACAGATATAATCCAACAAGCAAATACTGTATAATTTCGATCGATTAAACTCTTTTAATTTTGCTCCAATACTGCTCTGTAAATCTGAAACCTGAGGAAAAATTAAATATTCCAGAAAATCCCAAATATTACAGAGAACCAACACAAGAAAAATGGGTCTCTGGATCGTCAAATCGGCGGCGGAAGCGCGGCGGATCGGTGCTATCCGCCGCGGTTCCGCGGCTACGTAGGCGATTCAGGGGACCAAATTTTTTGTGTGTTCTTCTGGTGTCTTTTCAAGCTTTCTGAACTTCCCTGAAAAATTTTTGGACTTCATTTTAAAAACGACAGAAACTTAATATTTTAGGGTTTTCCGGTTTCGTTTTTTCCGTTCGAAATTTATACAAATTTGCAAGTAAGTTATTTATTGTTTAGCGAGGCTCTGATACCACTGTAAGTCGATGTAGAACACCCCAATACTTGTGGGGAGGCGGAATTTTCAAAAACGAACTAGTTTAGTGAACAAACATCGACTAACCGCTTGAATCGAAGCTAAACGATAACTAACCAAACACATAGATATTCTAAACTACTATGCTTAGGGATTATACCTATCGAACCAAGTCCTTCGGCTTTACGATTTCCTCGTCCTCGGCCTTCTCGAAGTAGTAGACGATCCACCCGAGAGCTTTACTCCAAGCTTAGCCTCTAAACTTGAGGCAACTAAACTTCTCTAAATGCTAATCAAAGAAGTTAGGTGTAATATAGAGAGGGTTATGGATTAATTAGTCTTACTAATCCTTGTACTCAACTCATGAGAGGGGAGGATTAGTCTTTGAAGAGGGAGGGCTTGAGGAGAGAGAAGATGATGATAATTATCAAGTGAGAATAGTAAGTTATCATAATATATATGAAACTTTAAAATTCATCAATAAAAGAAAAACAAATGATGAATAATCAAGTTTCACAAATATCTAATGGTGATTCATAACCATGACTCCTTAAGCATTTATTGTGCAATAATGATATGGATGAATCACTCTCATGACTCACTAAACCCATTTAATGCATATGACACCTAAACCTCCTTAGTCACCATCTTCTAGAAGCTTCTCGCACAATTACGAGAACGCCCCTCCAATCCGCAAAAATACGGAAAAACTTTAGACTGTAAAAATCCAATAACCGGATATCAGTAACTGGCTTAAACCAAACCCGACTGGTAAAAACTGTCCGAAAGTCGTACGCGCGTAAACGCACGTATGCGTCCGAACCCTTGTCGTAAAACCATACGACCTCTATATCGTTTCGCCTGGAGTAGGAAACTCTCTGTATGGGACTCTAGAGACTCGACTACTACGCTGGCAGTGGGTTTAACCACAGACCGCAAGCGGCACTAGCTGTACGTAACGGTCCCCAGGTAGTTGTCGATAAGAAGGCCGATGAGGAAACCCATCCGAACTCCTACTGAGCCTGCTATGACAATCTCCATACAGTCCGGTCCGTTCGTCCAAGACTATCGCATATCGGGCCTAGGGGGGCGGCAAGCGTCAGTCCCCTAATAGCGGTATAAGTCGTGTCGGAAGGAAGCCCATTACACCCTGAGAAACTACTGGAACCTACCAGCAAATCTCGCTTGCCCTGGCCAGGGACTTTGCGTAATGGCTCTCTGACACAGCGCGATATCTACTCCCAATACCGGGAAGGACGAATCCTGTCTAACCGCCACTGCCTCCAAGTGCTCGGGACTGCACCCAACTGCTACCTGTTTGCACGACTCATTTGAGCCGTGGTAGGGTAGCAATCTAAGAACAGTGGGACACACTCGAGACGAAGTAGCAGTGTCAAGTCTGCGGACTAAGCTGTACTCATGTCATCTGGGAACTGCTCACTGACGACTGGTATAAAACCAACCAACAGTTCCCTGTGAATCCTGTCCGGTGTACCCGTAACCCAACGAGCACCTGTATACTATCTCCAGTACGACGTACTGACGGCTGTGGGACAGGCCATCTCCCTAACTGGGATGAGAAGCGTACACACTAGTCTACTCCGGAGTATCGATACTCTGTCTCGATAATCCAACGACCAGGGACCTGAATAAGGATGTGCTTGTAGACTATCCAGCCCCCACTAGTGTGACTGCCATCACAACGCTGATAGTCAAGTAAGATCCCAAGAGCTCTATCAATACGTATACTCACATATTACGATAGAAAAACCAAGTAGCATACTACCATGTTTAGCAAGACTGTTATATACATGTGAATATCCCAAGCTTCCATTAAGTAATATACAAACTAGTATGATACAGTAATGACCTTCTATGGCATAAACACTAACACGTGATGGGTGTGATCTCCCACTAATGACGAGACAGGCTCGTTAATGGGGGATCGTGATGGCGTGGAACGCGGGACGTGGCCGGCGGATATCTCGCGCATGGCGAGATTCGTGGAGGTGAGGCGGTTGCGCCTGCGATAGGTTCCGTCGGTCGGTCGAGGAGACCGAGGAACACGAGCTTGGCGGGAGGCTCGGGGTCGAGCGGGAGGCCGAGGTATCTTGATTCTGCGGTAGCCCGGAGACGAGCTGAGAGGGCCGAGGAGGCCGATTGTGTAGTGGCCTCAGAGACGAGCCAATGGTTGTTTGTAGGACGGGCACAAGAGTGATCTGGTCGGCCACTGTAGGTCCTTTCTTGCAAGCTTCGGAACACGTCATCTGCCACGTGTCACGATCTGGGAGATCGCCATTATCGAGCATCATCATCTTACGGGCCAGTGCAAAATTTTAAAAAAAAAATTGACATCATGACCAAAGTAATCACAAAGAAATCAAGTGCTAATTAGATCATACAGCCGCCTAAAACCAAGACCTCTAGAGGCATTGCCCATTTCTTTTACTGTTAGAGAAAATTATAATTTGGTTAATTTTAACTACTGGAATAATAAACTGGTCCTTTTCCATTATCTCATCCAATTCCTGATGGATACAACACAAAATGCAACAAAATATGCTCTAATGATCTTGCTTTGAGTAACTAGAAAGGAATTTAGAATGGCCAATAAATATTAATGATGTCATATGAAAATATGAAGTTTAATGAGTGATATACAGAAATTACCGAGTGTTAGAAATTATGGTGCAGGAATCGGAAAATAATGGGAACAAGTATATTAAATTATAACTCTGAGGCAGTCGACTTTTTTCAAGGATTTACTTGTCCCCACTTGAAGAGTTTGCTAAAAGGGTTTTCAGACAAATATCCTTCAGGATACAACATAGTCATAAATTGCTCCAATCAGAAAAAATCGAAGAAATTTCGAAATTCTTATTTGGGACAGAGAAAATTAGAGAAGAATAAGTTGTGTTTAATTAATGGGTAGAGACTTCCTTATATATGCTTTCAAAAATCACAGCTGTGTGAAAATTATGACTGTTGGGAAAAAATTGCCAATGTAGTTTCCGGACAACTGTTGAGAATTTCGAAATTCAAAAAATCAAAAATTAAGATAATAGAATTTTCGAAAACCAAAGGATTGAATTTTGATTTCAAATCAACCCTAAGATACTCAAGTGCTCAATCAAGACTTTAAATAATAATATATTATAAGCCCACAAGAATGAGCCCACTTGGACCATAACCCATTTAAACTTAATAGGATGAGAACCAATAAAAAATATTAGATTTTCCATTCTCAATCCAATACGGGACTAAAAATTAACCGACAAGCTTAAAAACTCCAACAATCCCTCACATTTTAAGCTTATAAAATTTGTTCATCTCATCAATATTCTCTATTGATATAATTATGCATAGTTGAAGGGTCCTTTCGATTTAGAACTTTAGTTAGTGTAAATATTACAAATCGATACGAAATTTTTGGTTGCTACGCTTTAAACCAACTACTCTTTAATATATTGTCGGTAACATCACACAAATATTTATATTCTGTTTCCTTAAGAATTCATTCTTACTCAATACTATTAATGTCCTTGTGTTATCCTTATTCAGAAAATAATCTCGAAGGCAAATTCTAAACTTTCATAAGAAGCGACACTTCTTCTATGTTTTCATATGTGAAGTTCTTCTTATGTTTCCGTCTCAAAATAAATTTCCTATACGAGTGAACTTCATTAAGAGTCATAAATTCATCTCTCAATTTTTAACGGCTTCACTAGTTTCCAACCGCCGGACTTAAATAACTAGTGTACGTAGTTTCATAGAAATTTATACTTACCCATTAAACCTTATACTAGTTCTAGTTTAAGGTTGGGTTATCATTGCTATGAACTTTTATTTAATGGATTTAGTCTCATATCAATTGACGTCGTCCTTACCAAGTCTCTGGCCAGTCCCTTGGTAAAAGGATCTGCCTAATGGCTTATGGATTTTCATAATCCTACTATTTGGTTTTGATGATATTATACAATATTAATAGATCATACATATGTTTCATATTGCATATTTTATAACAATATATATGTGCTTGGTCGTGTTTGAGAAAGATTTCAGGATATCAATCGATACAAGTTTACGATGGAGGATGAAGAAAATTGAGCTTAAACAACAAATCTATTAGAGGTTCGAGGTTAATGGACTAAAGATCCTCAAATATCACATTCAAGTTTCATGAAGCTAAAGAGCCAAAATCCAAGTTTAAAAGAATTCAAGAAATTGAAAATTCAAGAGCTCGTGTTGAGATATCGGAAGATTCAAGATTTGGAAAATAAACGAAATATATATAGGAAATCGATGTAAATACTTCATGGTTTATAAGAATAGCATGAAAAAGCTCAAACCACGTACACTTTGCATGCATGAGATCTTTGGGCAAAACTTGGCAAAGTTTTTCATTCAAAACGTTTTTCTATTTTAAGCTCAAAATTTTATGTGCATTCCTTCTTCAGACGTCTGTCCAAGTCTTATTCAAACGTCTGATATTTATTGTAAAATATGCATAAGTCTTGAAATATTTGTTTCTTCTTCAGAACAAATGTCTGAAGCATGCCAGAACAAACGTCTGGTTGTTCTCTAGTTTTTCAATATTTAAAACATTTTCAGAACAAACGTCTGATCATGGTTCTTCATACGTCTGTTTGTTCTCTGGATTTTCGTTGGCCTAAAATTTTTTATGGAACAAACGTCTGTCAAACCTTCTTCAGACGTCTGGTTGTTTTCTATATTTTCATGACTTTCAAACTTTTTTAGAACAAACATCTGAACCTTATTTGAACACACGTCTGAAGATTAAAAAGTTTGGAAACATTTTGTTCATCAGACGTGTGTCACTTTATCTTCAAACGTTTGATTGGTTTCTGTTTTTTCATTGGCCATGTTTTGAAAACCACGGCAAACGTTAGAAGCTTATGACGACAGACGTCTGAAACTATATTTGTTTGAAAAATAGCGATGAATGTGGATTAAGGTTCTTGGAGAGATTAAGGTTTCCCTCTGCTGACCCTTGTCCTTCTATTGATCCCTATTTACCTCAAACCCTCAACAAAGCGAGTATTAACAAATCTCAAATCTTAATCGTGACTATCAAGAATTGATAGCACACCCGATAACAGGGTTAAGATTCCCTTTGCTAAAGTTTATAAGAATTAAAACTTAAAAAGATATTAATGGATTTTTTCATCCATTATACTACCCTATCCTACAAACCCTAACAAGCGAGAATTTACTCTCTTATTGGGATAGACGAAGTAAACAAGGAAAGATTAAAAATTAATGAACCCATAAAAATAACAAAATTAAAATTGCGGAAAGTAAATGCAGAAATTAAATGCGGAAAGTAATGAGACAAGATTGAATAAAAACACACCTTTTATTGGATAATCAATTGCATTACAGAAGGTACTCTCTGAAAAACTAAACTACAAACCCTAGCTTGCTCTCTAGATTACTCGATCGATAGATCGGTGGATAGATGATTGATTCCTTAATTGCTCTCGGTCCTTTTTATAAGTTCTGAAACTTGAAACCCTAGACGTTATCTTAAAGTATGTGAAAAGACGATCATGCCCCTGAAAATTCACATCCAACGACCACAATTAGACCGCGGAACCTCCGTCTATTACCCTCTTTGACCGCTGAACCACCGCCGTATAGTGTGATCTCACCTCCATATTTCTTGTGCTATCTTCTCGTGTTGTTAGGAGATATTTCTAATAAAAATATTCTGAAAATAGCTCTTTTTCTGCCGTTGCGAGATTCATCAATTTGCTCATAACATTCGGCAGATTTGGTTTGCTAATTCGATTTAATGTGGATCTCCTACTTATATTTCAGACCTAAACTGATTTATTATAATACCTGAACAATATCTCAAATCAAATTATTAGTAGTATTTGTTTTATTTGAGATAATATTCCAACCAATTAATTGATATGATATATTAATAATATTGGTTAAGAATATTTGATAGGACATAATATGCATATTTTAATAATTAATAATCTCATGGATATTTTATTTAAATATGATATGCATATATTCCTCAATTATATTAAGTATAAATTAAGAAACATATGACAAAATCTTTTTTACAAATAAACCCACATATGTTCTTAAATTATAAATAACACATTTTAGTAATTAATAATAATAGGGAAAATGGTACAAACATGCAATAAATATGACTAATCAGGACACTACAACTTTTCAAATGGCATCTTCTTCAAAAATATCGTAGTCTCATATTTTCTAAAACAACGTTTCGTACTATTTTAAAATATAACTGTATGGCTCATACGTAGTTGCATATTTTTATACTTGTTTGCGTTACGATTTCTTTATTCCGTTTACGCTTGCATTTCGATTTCTTATTTCTGCATACGCTCGCACTTCGATCATTTATGATGTATATTGAGTTTATACCTTTAGTTTTACTTGACCTCGTATTAGGACACGCGCACCATTACCGATGATTTACATGTTGCACGTGCATATACTCGTATGCTCACATACACATCATCGGTAATTGCCATGCCACGTGTACAGATAGAACTCGCTATGCTGCCGTATCGCACTATAACCTGTTAGCATGTTAGATTCTATTGGTACTTTCTTTACATTGCTATACGACACGCTTAGATGAACACACTTACCATGCATTACGGTATTGTTTTGTGCTTATACATATTATTCCATTATTGCCATATTCTTATGAGATTTTGTTTTTATGAGATTTCTGGATTTGAGAAACCACATATATTATTTAAAAACTTGTGAATGTTTTAAAAACATGGTTTTCTCTTGATATGATATTTCGACATCCACCATGAGATTTCTCGGTTCTGAGCTATGATTACTACTTGATTCAAGGAGTGAGGAGTCACCATTTGCGGATTCATGGTGGACCTAGTACGGTACCAAGGGGAAAGAAGATCGTATAGAAAGACATTGAGCCTGGCTGGGAACACTACCTACCGGTGACAGTATTGGACTCGGCGGATATCCGGAGGATACCGACTGGAGTGATATGAGACAGATGGATATGAGGACCGATCTGATAAGACGGTGCCTGAGATATGAGGACCGATCCGATGAGACGACGCCTGAGATATGATAATTTACATGTCGATGTTGGACACGGGATTTATGATGATTTCGAGTGTCGATACCGGACACTCAGGGTTTTATGATGATTTCGAGTGTCATTGATGGACACTCCTCGGATGATATATATATACATGATATGGATGACATGATACCACATATTGATACATGCACGATATTATACTTATATACACGTTCACCTTCGATACCATACGGTATGATATTATTATTATTATTATTACAATATGCTAGGTAGATCGTTTTGCATTCGATTTCTACCTGATGAGTCTTCTACTCACGAGTTGGCAACTTACCCCTTTGTGCCATAGTTTTCTTGCAGGACCGACCGCTCGGATCAGTAGCGGCTTGCTGGCACGTTCTTCTTTGGGTGATTTGCTTGGTTGGTGGGTTACACTACAGATCGTAACCACCATTGTATATTTTATTCTTTTGTAATCTAGTTAAAAACTCCATCAACCGGACTATGTATATTTGATAGACTTAGAGACCGGATGTATATTCTTTGGGACGAGACTTGTATTATTCTTTATATTTGAATGGATGATGTTTTGATATTTCTTTTATTCTTTTCTTGTGTTGATCTTCGCCTTGGGCGTCGCATATATTTTGCGTGGTTGTGTTTCCGCCAGTTGGCGATGACCTAGCTCCCGCTTGGGGATGCCAATATTATTAATGATTATATACCGGTTTTGATCAAAATTTACAAATGAGGTGATGCCCAAATTTCAAATGACGAAAAGGTTTTCAAACTAGTATGCATTCCAATTGTAATTCTATAAACTTTACTTATACTTTAAAAAAGGAACTCGAGTTCATTTTTATCCCTTTCTCAAAACTTCACCTCAACTATTTTCTAAAAAAGTTTAGATTCCTGGTTTTCGGCTTACTTGGGTTACAGTGGGGTCCTACAGACTTCACGTGATTCAAGTGCCGGTCACGTGCCATTTCCGGGTCGTGATAAAGTTGGTATCAGAGCGTTAGATTTAATCTTTGTTCGAGTTTAGGTTTGATTATGCGGAGTCTAGGGTATATGTTTCGGAATCTAGGCATGGCCTTATGAAACTTAGACTTGACTGAAGGGTATTAGACCCGAACTTTCGTTACGTAGGTTGACCTTGGTTGATAGAGTAGGTAACTCAAGTAGAGTAACGTACCATGCTGTCACGACCCGAAATTTAGTTCGTGACCGGCGCTTAAATCACGCAACGTCTAAAGGCGTAAAGTAAATTAAGTAAGCCGAATCCCAGAAATCTAAACCTTTTTAAAGAAAATAAAAGAGGTGAAGTTTTGAAATAAAGGTATAATGAAATCAAACGTTTTCTTAAATGCATAGATAATGGAACATGAAAATGCAAGTGGATTATACTAGTTGGAAACCATGTTTCGTCTTTTTTTAAAAAAAATTGGGCAGCACCTCCTTTGTATATTTTGATCCAAAACCACATATACATGATAATACAAAAGGCATCCCCAAGCGGGAGCTAGCTCTTCACCAATCGGCGGAATCACAACCACGCAAGTCAAAATATATGTATACGTCGCCCAACAGCGAAGATCAACACAAAAGGATAATGTAAATAAAGCAAGACATCAAATCCCCCCAATAGCGAACATATAACCCATTGCTCTAAGTCTCGCAACCACAAATATTTCTAAGTCTTACTAATATACAAATACTAGTTTCTAATTGCTGGAGTTGACTAGATACAACATGAATAATAATACAAGAGTGGCACGGTCCAATATCTCCCACCAACCAAAGCAAATCACCTGAAAGCAGGTTGTGTGCCAGCGATACCGCTACTGATCCATACGGTCAAACCTGCAAGAACTGTGGCACAACAGGGGTGAGTTGCCAGCTCGTTAGTAGAAAATATCAGCAGGTAGAAATCGAATAAAACAACGATTCCTAGGTCAACTATATCATAAAGGTAATACTATGATATCCAGGATGACCGTATCTACATATATGCCAACAATAATCAATGCATGTATGCATGTGGATAACATCTACGTGTCCATCAATGACACAACAACATCATGCATGTAAATATCATGAAAGCATATGCATGTAAATATCAGGATATCAACCAACGTGTTTCCATCAACGACACATCAAAATCATGGAACCTGAATGCCCAACACCGACACTCGAAACATCATGAAACCCGTGTCCATCATCGACACGTAAATCCTCATATCTCGGGCTCGGTCAGTCCAGAACGGCCCATATCATCTCACGACTCCGGTCGGTATCCTCCGGATAACCGCCGAGTCCAAATACTATCACCGTTATGCAGTGCTCCCCTGCCAGGCTCACCGCTTAACTATACGAGTCTTCTTGCTCCGGGGTACCTCACCGAGTCCACCATGTACCCGCAGACGGTGCCTACCGCTCCTCGAATCGGGCTTCACATACCAATCTCAGAACCGAGAAAACACATGGTGGACGTCTCGAAATATCATATTAAGATAAACCAGATTTTTAAAACAATACATACTTTCTTTTGAAATATAACCACGGTTCTCAAATCCAGAATCTCATGAAAACAACATCTCAATGTGTATAATCGTAAAGCATGATATATGCAAACATAGAACAGAAATGTGAGCATAACAAGAATATCATGCGACATAGTATAATGATGTAAGCATAGAAAGTATATCATGCAACATAGTATAATGATGTGAACATATCAAGAATATCGTGCCAACGATTCATGTGACGGTACTGAACAATTAAGAGTAATAGCATGATGTGGCAATTCTACTGTGTAAGTGACATAGCAATTATCGATGATGAAAGTGTGTGAGCCAGCAATCTGTGTCGGTGTAACATACGTATCATCGATAATTGTGCAGGTGTACTAGCACAGGTATATAATGCAATGAGGATATCATGAACATAGAAGAAAGTAAATCGTAAGCGCAATGCTATAGGGTATACATATCTATAACATATCCGAGTCGATAAATCTATCAATCGGCATCCAGCCTCAAAAAATCACGTACGGTATAATTCATCGTACGGCATCCTCTAGTCAAGGGTATGGATCAACCATCCGGTAAAACATCGCGTGCGGCGACAACAAACAGAATAAGGATTCTATCGACCTATACAACAATGAGGGTACGGATCTAAAGTCTCGTACGACATCTCACTCATCATTCACAAAATTATCTCACATCAAGTCATCTTATATATATATATATATATATATATATATATATATATATATATATATATATATATCTTGTTTTACCGATCTCATAACACATCTATCTTAATCTTATCATTTCATACTAAACCTTTAATCACATCCATAGGTTCCTAGTATAGGTTTCTCCAACCATATCCTATATATATTGGTTTCCATTTATAATTTGCGGGTTGCTATACGCCATCCACCCGACTTCCCCCGTAGATATAAATCTATTCACCTGCGGAACTCCTTGTTCAGCTGTAGTCGATGTGCTTCGTCGTCTCGGAATCCACGCGAGATACCTACAAATCAACACATATCGCAATACCATTAAAATCAATGCTCGAAAACCGATATGGCACACGGTGCGCTCATAGGTTAGAACCTATAGCCTACGCATGCAAAAACAACCAAACAACCCTCGTCGTTGACGTACAAACATCCAACGACCCAATACAATATCAAATACCAAAACCAAGAATTCCAATATCGGAAAACATAACCAAAACCAACCCAATATGCCCCTAGATTTTGGCTCAGGTCAAATGGGACTAAACTAGCAAGTACAGGGAGTTATTTATAGGGATTAGGAGTTACAGCCAAAAACCCAACCCCAGACCCCACTAGAAATCCGGCGAAAGTGCCCCATCATCCGAGCTCGACGGCCATGTTGAGGTAGAATAGGCTCGTATTTGGGTGGTGGTCTTCTGGTCATTTGCCTAGGTCCATGGACTTGCTAGATTTTCTTTAAAATGCCCCAGATAGCTCCAGATACCCTGTAGGCTAATAAAATGTCACAAAACCGACACGGGAAGTTTCTAAGTTCATGTCTTGGGGTTTTATTCTCTGTTTTTGGACAAAAAATCCACACTAAGGTCTTGTAAACAGCCACTGCACATCACCACAACACAACTCAAACCCTAAACCTTATCTAGGAAATTTTCAAGATCACAATCCACACTTGTTTAACTCTAAACCACATCTAGGATATACTAAACATAATTACTTGATTAAAGATGGGAAATATACCTCATTTGGCAGCTCAAGAATTTTCCTGAGTTGCTTAAAGTCTTAAAAATTCAACTTTGAAAGGTCCAAAGTGTTGAGGATGAGATAAGGATCAACTTTAATGAAAGGAGTGTGGGGTTTTGAGTGAGTTTTAGGGTAGTTGCCATGGGGTAGAGGAGGTGGAAGAGGAGATGAAGATGATGAAGGAAAATAATGGATGAAGGAAAATAATGGATGAAGGCAAAAGGTCAAGGGTAGGAGCCTTTCTCTCTCTCTCTCTCTCTCATGGCATGTCATGCCTCATGAGCGTGTCCCCTCTCTCTCTCCTCAAGTCATCATGCCACCTTTTCTTTTTCTTTTCTTTTTCCCTCTCACAAATAAAACCAAACACAATTAAAACAACATGTAACCAAAATGTAACATGACATGGTGCACTAGCCATGAAAAAATATAGAAACACGGATTTGGCTTAATCGCGATTAGTAGTGCACTAATCAAGTTTAATTTTAAACTTGCATATAATTAATTATAAAAATGCCAAATCCAATAAATATATTTTTAAATGAATAAATCATTTTAATCTCCAATTATTTCACAAATATTGGTATATATTTATAGCATTTTACGAAAACCCCAAATTCGCAAATCGGGTAGTTTTCGCGAAATATATTATTTTAATATTAAATTCCAAAAATAATATTTTATATTTTCTGAAATGTTATAATCTTCCCCCCTTAAATAAATTCGGTCCCCGAATTTAAATTTAAACCCCTAAATGCTAAAATATTTCAATAATCAGCTCAAATCAACGGCGCTCCGAAATCACGGAGGATATGGAAATACCACAGCGCATCGTGTGCGCCTGAAAATGAGTACGAAACTCAAAATCGAACTCCGTCAAGCGTCACGCAATCATCGGAGTTACAATGGAGATACAAAACTCGAAATCCACTACTGAAATCCAATATACACTAGTCAAATACTATAATACGTGTATAGTACGCATCCTTGGAAAAATCTCCTAAAACTGAATAAAACACGTGCAAAAATCTTTTCTGAACCACCGTGTGATGCGTAACTCACGGTACAAGTGACGGACGCTCATTTGTAAAGTAATATATATACGTTTATATATGTTTTGTTCAAATATACGTTCTGCCGTTTTGAAATATCCCAAAAGGTTTTCCTTTGTAAACGTTCATGTCGCTCGCGGACACGTAAGAAATAACAAGACTATAGCTCCTTTTGGAAACTTCTTGGTAAACTTTTTAATGCATGAAAAGTACTCAGGTACTGTTCTCAGATCAGTATTGTTCGGCTACTATATAATATAGTGCTCATCATGAAAACAAAGTGCTCAAGAGCAATGTCACGACCCAAAGTTTGGATGTGACCAGCACTTAGATTATATGATATCTAAAGATATTGACACAATCTGAGTAAGCCAAAAACCAAAATCAAAAACCCTTTTTGCGGAAATTTAGAAATTTTCAGTATTTAAGTAATAAGAATGAAGTAGCATGCCGAAACGTTTCCAAAAAAAATGAAATGTAACAATTGATGTTAAACTTTCGACAGTGCCTATCTTTTTAATTATTAATAGAAATCCAATTTAAGTTATGTAATTAAATTGCATCCCTAGTTGGGAGCAAATAATGCCAACAGCGGAAATCAATACGCAATCATAGTACAACACTCAAGGTGAAGAATTTCATGCAAGATTTAATACAACATAAGTTAACATAACTAACGATATCACTCGGTCTAAATAATATACAACATGTTTTGTTCTAAGTCAATATACATGGTCTGATGGAGTAATACTAGATCCAAAATATACATATCCAAAATAGGAGGTTACTACATATGTAATCCGCCTAGCAAAAAGAGCGGTAAAAGCTGACGAATGGATCTGCACTGCTGCTATGCGTCCACACGACTCCTGCAAGGAACTATGGCACAACGGGGGTGAGTTGCCAACTCAGTGAATAAAACTAACATATATCGGCTGATACTGTAAGTATGACGAATTAGAGCTAATATAAAAAATGATGAGTATAATGCATGATAATATGTGGAAACATGACCATATACTACTAAGTAAATAAATAAAACTTAAATCTCATCAATTATTTCCAAATAAGGTCCATCCTTTTTCCGTGTCCAACATCGACACAAATCTTCTGTTGTCATCAGGCATCGTTCCCCGAACGATCCTGTCATCCAATAACACCGGTCGGTATCACCTAGATATTCGCCGTGTTCATAACTGTCTCCGGTATCGAGTATCCTCGCTAGGCTCCCCGCCTCAAATGCGGCTTTCCTGCCCCTCGGTCTCGACCGGGTTCACCATGAATCCGACCGTATAGCTCCCCCACTCATTCTGGATAACGTGAAAATCCGCGACCGTATAGCTCCCCCACTCGGTCCGGAATAAAACCAAATCATAAAAACAACATCTCATGGTGAACATCTCATATCAACATGAAAATCACTGAATCTACTCAATAGTATATAAAAACTCAAATCCATAATTCCTCAATAATCCAATGCATCTTATATCGAAATACTAACACTTGAATATGAAACATGATATCATTTATGTAAAGTAATTACCATTTTTGATGCTAAAGGTATAGTAGGAATCGTATTTAACATAACAAATACTAAGTGTGTAGGTGACATGTTAATATCGATGAAGTGTAATGTAACATGTAGGTACGCGCATGTACAACATGACTCATCGATAATTGTGCAGTGTTCTAACAATTATTAACATGCCGATGTGTGTATGTGTGTGTGTGTGTGTGTATGATCAACATTTATATGCAAAGGCATTTTTATTTAAATTTAACTACGGGCGTATCACGCCATCCATACAAAATCCCCCGATAGATGTTTAGCCTACTCACCGGAATATGTCGTATACTACTCAGAAATCACCAATCCCTTTCCTTTCCTTGCGGCTTCCGAAGTTCCCGTACTCGAATCTAATATCGACATTAACTTGTATAAGAAACGACTAAACTCCGTTATAGCGAAAACATAAAAATACAAGTTTTACGTATTAGCTATACTAAGTATGACTATTGCAACTATCTAACACTTATACTAACTGGATTTTAACCAGTCGCTGTTCGTAACAGAAAACTGAAAATGCGTTACGAAACACCCGTATCGTATTTTAGAATTTTGATCCCTTTTCAGATATTAGCTTCCAGATTTCCCATACTGAAAATTTAACTTAAATAAACAATACCAAACAGATTAATCAACATATATATACCTACCCTAAAAACCACAGAACCCAACTCCCCAAGAAATCCGGCGAGATCGGATTTTTCCTTCTTGTCGCCGGCCAAAATCCAAGCAATGGGGTTCGTCTTCCTATGGTTTATTCTAGGTCCAGTTTATAAGATGATGTAATTGTTTGGTTAGGTTAATTTTCATCTAAACTATAGCAGATTTCAGACAGAGCCTAAACTTGTAAAAATACGATATTTACCGATATTCGATCTCTAAACTAAAACAGTTACAGAACTAAAATCCTACAGTGTTTAAAGATTATACCTACAGTGGATTGCTGGAAAATCTTCCTCCAAGATACACAAGCTCCTAGTTCCTAGCTTGAAGGTGAGGAAAATCCTTAGAACTTAGTTCTTCTCTTCACTTCTCTTTTCTTTTATTTTCTTTGTTGTTCTAACTTTTCTCTTTGCTTTTCTTTTCTATGTTCTGATCAAATTTTGATTTTCTATGAACTGAACAAGAGTGTAAAAGATAAGGGGAGTGAGCTATGAGATGTAGGAGGAGGTGTCACCAAAAAAGAGGTGGTAGTTTCATGCAAATAGGTGGTGTAGCAAGGAAAATGGTGGGGTTTTCATGCAAAGGGTGAGGTGTGTGCATGAGGTGTATATGCAAGAAGGAGGTGTCTTCATGGTGTTATGATACACCAAGGGTTTAAAGTAAGCTTAACCAATTCCTACCCCTTTTTGCATAACAACCCTTAAACAATTCTAATTTGCATAAAGAAACCAACCTTTTCACATAACCCCTCATACTATATCATATTACACATGAAGCTAAACTTTTCACTAAAACCCTTGAAATTCCTTAATGTTACATACTTAAAATTTCAATTTAATTAGTTTCACACTACCTATGAAAGTGTCCTATTTTGTTTCACTAACCTTTTAAATTAACATTTTATTATTTAGCTAATTAAATTAATTTATTATCTAAAATTTTCAAAATGTTACAATATCTGCCCTTAAGAAAATTCGGTCTCCGAATTTAAAACTTAACTATACATGCCTTCAAAAAGATGTGGAAATTTATTCCGCATCGCATCTTCGGCCTCACAAGTGATCTCCTCGCGATTCGTTCCTTGCCAAATAACCTTTACATACGGAAGTACCCTTGATCTCAGTTTCTTTGCCTGCCGGTCTAGAATAGCTACTGGTTGCACTGTGTAGGATAAATCCTGCTCAAGCTGTAAGGTCTGATGCTGGATTGCGTGAGAAGGATCGTGAAGATACTTGCGAAGCATAGACACGTGAAACACCGGATGCACATCGGGAAAATTCGGTGGAAGTGCTAAACAATAAGCTTGTAAGTCTACGGTAGCGCCCTGGCCGTCTTTCTGAGGCCAAAATGCGGAAACGAAAACTTTTTCAAAACTTGAAACCAGCGCTATCGTACACTATAAACCCGGATCGAACTATTAACCTATAACTAGCTATCTAGAGAAGGGATAGAAAGCTATACCGATCGATCCATGTCCTTCGGTCTTTGGCCACCATCCCAAGCTCCTCGCGGCATCTCCGGTCTTGATCTCCTCGTCGGAAAGGGCACCACATCTACGAGTCTTTTTACGGGCTCCCGCTTCATCCGAAGCAACTCGGGCACGAAGTGTGCTAGCCGACGTGTCCAAGGTGATGTATAGAATGTTTGTGATCACTTTGTCTCTTGCATCCATTAGATGGGTGGAGGTTGAAGGTGTTGCCATTAATGGAGATTATGAGCTAGAGAAGAAAGAGGAAGAAGAAGTTTTTCTCTTTCTTTTCTTTTTGTGATGGAATGATAAAATAAGAGTGAGTTAGAACAATAATATAAGAGCTAACCACCATATCATGGCGGCCCCTCTTTCCCCTCTTATCAATTCCACACACAAAAATAACACAAATGTGACATTTTACACAAAAAAGAGACCATGAATCACTATATATGTCCATGTCACATTAATGCATCTCATGATGAATTTTAGCTCATAATTTCCACCATCCAAACATTAATCCAAATGTTTGGTCCAACAATAAAACATCCGGCAACATCTAAAGTAAACTCGTGACGGATCATAAGGATACCCCTCACCTGTATATACATACCTGCATCCGAATTCCGACCGAATGCGAATGCGATGAGACTAAAGTAATCCAACAAATCTAATACTAGGATCCGGCTTAAACCAAAGCCCACTAGTATGATCCGCCCGATCATGATCCGTGCACTACTGCACGTATATGATCGAACCCTGCCATATATCATACAGCCTCTACAACGTTTCGCCCGAAACTTGAGAAACTGTCTGTGTGGGACTCTAAAGACTCGTCAATACTTTGGCTGTGGATTTAACCACTAGCACGTCAGAGGTACTAGCTGTACGTAATGGGCAACCAGGTATTGACCAAAAGGGGGGTCGATGAGCGAACTCATCCTGACACCCTACTGAGCCTGTCAGTGACAATATCCGTACAGTCCAGTCCGTTCGTCTATGAGCATCACATGGCGGGCCTAGCGGGTTGGTAAAAGTCAGACCTCCAAAAGCGGTACAAGTCGTGTCGGAGTGTAACCCAGAACATCCTGAGATACTACTGGAATACCTACCAGTAAATCTCCTGTCTCGGCCGAGGGCTTCGTGTAATGGCTCTCCTAAACACAACGCGATCTCATCCCCAATATCGGGAGAGACGAAACCCCTGCCGGTACGCTCACTTGCCTCCATGTGGCTCGGGACTGTACCCAACTAAAACCTGTTTGCACGACTCCTTTGAGCCGTGGTAGGGTAGTAATCAAAGTACAGTGGGAACTCACACGAGACAAATGACGATCTCAGGTCGATGAACTAACCTGTACACATGTCACCAGGGAACTGCTATTTGACGTCAGGTATAATACCAACTAGCATGTTCCCGGCGAGTCCTGTCCGGTGTACTCATAACCCAATGAGCACCTGTATACATCTTAGGTGAACCAACTGACACCAATGGCTTATGAGACCGGCCACAGCCCCTCGTCGGGGTTTCGACTGTATACACTAGTCTACTAATGGAGTATCGATGCCCAGTCTCGAAACTCCCACGACTAGGGACCACTTTAAGGATGTGCTTATAGACCCCAGCTCCCACGTATATGATCGTCATCATACTGCTGGTCGTCAAGCATGAATCCTAAGGGCTCTATCAACATGCAATAGTGATCTGTACCATCACCTAAAGCAGAACACGATGATAAAGATAAACCAGATAGTATACTATTTTCTATCAACGTGTAATAATGAACTACAATGTCACCTAAAGCATGTACACGATGATAAAGACAAACCAGATAGTATACAAACCTCTCGAGTAAGACTGTCCTACCGGTATAGGTCCTCCCTCAATCATTGCAATCACGTGCCTGTGATCCAATAATTGACTCTGAGGGCACTATATCCAACAATCTCCCACTTGCACTCAAGGCTAATTATTGCGATGTCGCATACTCACAGCCCGTGTGATACCGAACACCCAACTTCTCTACTGATCAGTCTCACAAAGCCCGTTTGCGAAATTATTGTGTTCGAGGAATAGCCTCAGCTAGTGGATCCGCCCTAATGTTTCTTTCTATGTCTCTCTTTATCTCAAGTTCGCGGAGAAAGCCATCTCCCGAAATGAGCAATACCTGTCTTAGAATATGTCTGGATATCTAATGGGACCTAGTTCATAAATGAACTCCAAATCCAAACTTCTTAGACTGTATCGTCAACTGAACTTAATCAGTATCCTGCGCCATGCCTCCCTCAGTATCCGCTTGGACCACCTGTCCAAAATACTGCCCCTCGTTAGAGGGAAAACTATAACTCTGACAGTCACTCTGTCATCAAGGTCACCTTGGAAGCCTGGAATGATAACCGTCTTCTGAAGGAGGCTGTCGTTATCATATCCTTAGAACATCCACTTATGTTCTAAAACTGCTTCCGAATGTTTCTCCAGGATAGGATCAATATCAACTTATTACATCTACTGCAAAAACAACATCTGGTGTGGTACTTGACATCTCATGATTGACTCAATTACCTAAGCAAGTGATCTGCCAATCATGCACATCCATCTCCCCTTTAGTCTATAAGGCACCTTTAGAGAGGGTGACTCCATCACCTGCAGGTACACTACCGTTCCAGGAGTCGTCCATTCTAAAATACCTTTAGAATGCTGTCTAAGTACCCAAATTGGGAAACTACCCAAATCTAGATCTATAACCATAGATCTAGTAACCAGAATGTCTGATATAATATCCAAGTCCTATGTGGAGAAACCACTGTGTGACAACCAAAGTATAACCGATCGTAGTATAGGAATTTCGCTTCCTACTCTGTGTATGTCATCCAAATACCAGGACATCACACCCTACTACCTTCTTAACAGATCCATCCCGTATTTTGATGAAATCAAACCCATGATTGTCACATCAAAAATAGATGATCTTTCTCCGCTATTACCGCTTTAGTCTATTAATAGACATAAGCCACTTGTCCATTATGCTTCCGCTGCTCCCACTGAGTACGACAACCCTCTGGCGGAATAACATACACCTGCACTTCTAAAGACAGTTCAGAACGATGCTATACTCATCCTCCTGCCGGGTCTCACAGTCTGGAACAACAGTAGTGTCAAGTCTGGGTAAACAAGAACCTCCCTGTCTCCGTCCTTGAGGCTATCGGAGTACCTCTTGTTGGAGATAGTGTCCTCAGAGTCAATTATTGGATCACAGGCACGTGATTGCAATGATTGAGGGAGGACCTATACCGGTAGGACAGTCTTACTCAAAATGATATTATGCTATCTGGTTTATCTTTATCATCGTGTACTGCTTTAGGTGACCTTACAGGTCACTTTTGCACCTTGATAGAGCACCTAGGATTCTTGCTTGACTGCCAGCAGTATGATGGCGATCATATACGTGGGAGCTGGGGTCTATAAGCACATCCTTAAAAGGTCCCTAGTCGTGGGAGTTTCGAGACAGGGCATCGATACTTCAGAGTAGACTAGTGTATACAGTCGAGATCCCGACGAGGGGCGGTGGCCGGTCTCACAAGCCACCGGTGTCAGTTGGATCACCTAAGATGTATACAGGTGCTCATTGGGTTATGAGTACACCGGACAGGACTCACCGGGAACATGCTAGTTGGTATTATATCTGACGTTAGATAGCAGTTCCCTGGTGACATGTGTACAGGTTAGTTCATCGACCTGAGATCGTCATTTGTCTCATGTGAGTTCCCACTGTACTTTGATTACTACCCTACCACGCTCAAAGGAGACGTGCAAACAGATTTTAGTTGGGTACAGTCCCGAGCAACATGGAGGCAGTGAGCGGATCTGCAGGGGTTCGTCTCTCTCGGTATTGGGGGTGAGGTCGCGCTGCTTGGCCAAGGCAGGAGATTTACTGGTAGGTATTCCAGTAGTATCTCAGGGTGTTCTGGGTTACACTCCGACACGACTTGTACCGCTTTTGGGGGTTTGACTTTTACCAACCCCCTAGGCCCGACATGCGATGCTCATAGACGAACGGACCGGACTGTACGGATATTGTCACTGACAGGCTCAGTAGGGTGTCAGGATGAGTTCGCTCATCGACCTCCCTTTTGGTCAATACCTGGTAGCCCGTTACGTATGGTTAATACCTCTGACATGCTAGTGGTTAAATCCACAACCAAAGTATTGACGAGTCTTTAGAGTCCCCCACAGACCGTTTTCTCAAGTTTCGGGCGAAACGCTGTAGAGGCCGTATGGAGATATGGCAGGGTTCGATCATATATATGCGGTATTGTACGGATCATGATCGGACGGATAATACAAGCGTGCTTTGGTTTAAGACGGATCCTAGTATTGTACAGTGTAGATTTTGTCTCATTGCATTTGTATTCGGTCGCAATACAAATGCGGGTATGTATATACAGTCGTGGGGTTTTCCTGTAATTTATTACGGGATTAGTTTTTTGAAGTTGCCAGTTTGCTTTCCGTTTCGGCCATTTTCCTTTGCATCTTTCTTTGGCTGAAAATTGGTGGAGAGGGGGTTATTTGCAAGCATGCAAATTTGTATTATGGATGGTGTTTCTTGTTAATGGTTGGTTCATGATGGTTCTTACTTCCTTTGACTTCTTTAGTCCATGATTGCTTGACTTTTGGAGTAATCATGGTTGTTGATGATGGGGGTTGATTTGGAGTGAGAGTTTTTTGTGATCATTATATTTCATCATCATCATTTTTCTCTCTCATGCATGATAGCTTCCCCCCTTGACTTTTCTCTCCCCCCCCCCCTTGGGCAAAAAGAGGGGTCGGCCACACATAGTGTTTGGAGAGGGCATTTTCATTTGGTAAGGAAAAATGTTCATCTCACATCTTTTTTCTTGCTACAAAAATCATTCATCTCCCAAGTTCATTCCTCCACCAAAACCATGGCAACTTCATACCCCAATGAGACATAGAGTTCCACACTATTCTACAGCAATTCTTGGACACGTCGACTCGCCGAGGAGATGAAGACCGGAGATTCCGCGGGAAGATCGGGACGACGACGAGAAGACCGAAGGACACGGATCGCTCAGTATATCTCTCTACCCCTTCTCTAGTATGCTAGGAGTAGGTTAATGGCCCGATCCGGGTTTATAGTGCGCGGTGGTGCCGGTTTTAAAAGTTAAAGAAAAGTATCGTTTCCGCATTTTGTCATCGGATTGACGGCCGGGGCGCCGCCGTGCACTTACACTGGTATCAGAGCCACGCCATTAACCTAGTCTAGCTTGCTCTAACATGTTTACAAGTTCGATCGATCGGATTTTCCAAAAACCGCGTTTTTCATGCATCAGTTTTCTGTCGAATTTTTTTTGGCTCGAAATTTTTTTTAGTACATTGCAGAAATACGTGCAGGGAATTCTAAGCATCCTGTGAAAATTTGGTCGCGTGAAGTCACTTTTCCACCATGGAACCGCGGCCAAACCCACGAATTGGCCACGGTTCCGCCGCTACTTTGACTGTTCATTGCATCAAATTTTTACAGTGGGCTTCTGAGTTGAAAATGGGGTTTTTGGAATATTCTTTTTGGGCCCAGATTTTCTTTGAGTGCTACAGTTGTGCTTGGGGCCCACTTCGGGAAAATTTAGTCGATCAAAAATTTTAAACATGTTAGTTCACAGTATTTACATTATATCTGCGACCGTGAATGTCACTTGATCGGTAAATCCTGTCTAACTGCTATAGCCCTTTTAGACGGATTTGCGAACGTGACATTCACGTTGATGTTCTGTGTTGTGCTGTGTTGTTGCGGATTGTCGTGCTGGATAGCCTAGATGCAATGGTAGTACAGTTTTGTTGTATACGTACATTTGATATTGCGGGGCGAGCGCCCGACATGTGGACTGCCGTCACTGCCTGTTTGTATATTATTCTTTTGGGGCACGACCGGGCTGAGGTCGATATACCCGTTGTATGTATATTTTTACTTTCTGTACTAGGAATACCCCGCGGTGGGGTGCACGGATAGCCGGGTTCTAGAGGGCAACGGACCCGCATCTCATGGCGTTGAGACGGAGGGGGCTTCACTATAGAATTGGCGGGCTATTCGCCACACTCGTAGGGGTATAGGTTGACCCAGGAGGGGTGCCCAAGTTACCGGATTCCGTGAAGTGCTGGGTGGTCCATTCCTGTTGCTAATGGGGGCTGCCTCGCTTCAGGTTTTGGCGGGTAACTTGCCGCGCCCGTAGGGGTCTAGGATTTCATTGCACAGGCTATCCACATGACCAGGAGAACGTCGGGTTTCAGCAGCGGCTCTATGAAATGGGGATCCCAGATATCTGTATTGTTCTGTGATACTTATTACATTTCTGTGATGTTGCATTTTATCACGCCTTGAGCGAATATTATATATTGATATATATACTAGTAGATGTTGTCTATGTTTTGCATCCGCGCTAGTCCAGTCCCCGCTCTGTCGTTAGTTAAGTAACCTAACGGGTGATGACAGGACCCAGTGGCGAATACGGATGGCATATACGTACATCATTATTTTCGTTCTTTATTGGTGTGATCAATTGATGGGACTGCGTTGATTCAGATCAATGCAAGCTAAACAAACCTATTCTGATGTTGTTGGAACAATTTTTCAAAAAAAGCTGTTATTGCAAGGACTCTCACTTTTGTTTTGCACAGTGGTATTCGGTTATGAATATCCAGCACCTCAGTCGACGAGGCAAGGGCCGAGATCCCTTCACCGGGAGTGACCCCTTGGACAGAAGTTTGCGTCAGGGCAATAACTTCACTATAGTCGTTTACTTTTTCTTTGCATCGTGGTATTCAGTTGGAATATCCTGCACCTCATTCTATGGGGAAAGAGCCGAGATCCCTTCACCGGGAGTGACCTCTTTAGTAAAGGTTTTCGTCACTATATTTTTATAAAGCTATCCGGTTCTTTCAACGATATCAAGTTCATTACGTTAAAGGTTTTTCGCCAAAAACCATTCGTAGCCCTCCGTCATTTCATATGGATAGTCAATAGTATTCAAGCTGTGTTTGTTGGCCAAAGTCAAGGCACAGTGTTTGGTAGCTATTGGGTATTCATATGCAGCATAGATAGATGCGTTGGTTTGGGACAGTCGTACTGCCTTGTTGGCCAAAGTCAAGGGTAGGTACGGGTGGGTTCAAATCAACCTGGAGAATGACGGTTAGAACTTGACATGTGACTTATGATTTGTTGGCCAAAGTCAAGGTCATAAGAGCATGGGGTAAAAATCACATCGGGAGTTTCTAAAGAAACTGAAACTTGCCAGATATGCGCATACCTTCTGGAGTGTGATAACGTGAGCGGATTCCATAACGTTATCATGCGATGATAGTTGGATCCCGATTCCCACTGATGAGTTGGTTTACTCCTCGGGTGATCCCGACTAATTCTTCTTTCAGGTTTGGAGAAGAATTTGACGTTACAGTGGGAGGTTTCCTGATTAGATAAATTGGTAACCATTCTGATCTAGGTTAGAGTGCACGCTGAATGTTTCTTTTCTCTCTCTCTTTGGCAGCGACCATGACCCGACCCTTGAATATGACTCAAGATTAACCGAACCTTCTTAAACTCTGGCTTTTGGATTGTCCGAGTTGCATACCTCATTGCCACTCCTACTCTTACCCTTTTCTCTAGGACACCCCGTATTACTACGAACGTCCACTTCCATTGGATAAAGCCATCGTATGGTTATATACGAACTCGAAGGAATTTATTCGAGGATGGTCTCCGGTTCTGGAGAAAACGAATAGGACTATTCAGTTGTCTTTTCCTTTTACCTTCTCTCGGGTTGCGAGTACTCCTTGGTTTAGGAGATAGTACACCTATTATGCAAATTGGATAGTCTTCTTCCAAACCTTAGGCTGGTGCCGAACGGTGGGGAATGAAGAAAACCAATTAGCATAACGATGGTGTACAGAAGGTATTAAGTAAAGACATATCAAGGGATTAGTAAGAGGGCAAAGTAAATTGCGACTGCTATTCACGACCAAACCAAGTATTTCTTCGCCAATCCTAAATCACCTTTGTATTTCTCCAGAACACTCCGTATCACTACGAAGATCCACAGTTTATTGGATACTCCATCGTATGGTTATATACGAACTCGAAAGGAACTTGTTCCAGTTCTGGGATGGACTCTGGTTCAGGAGAAATAGAAATAAGGTTTATTCAGGTGTCTTTTATCTTTACCTTCTCTCGTGTTGCGAGTGCTCCTAGGATTAGGACAGTACACCCATTATGCTTATTGGATAGTCTTCTTCCAAACCATAGGCTGGTGCTGAACGGTAGGGAAGGAAGGAAACCATTTGGTCTAAAGGGGTGTGCAGAAGGTAACGACTAAAGACATATAAAGGGATTTGGAGAGGTGGCAAAGAAATATACGGTTACAGTTGTGAATCTGGATAATGGAAGAGGCATTACTAGGAATACCCGGATACCCCTACAAAACATTTCAATGTTTCAGTTTCACTGTGTACTGTTAAAAGAAAACTGATTTCCCGATTAGTCCTTACTCCAGGGCATGTATTTACCAGGTATGATTCTCACATCTGTATGGTTTTACAGATGATGAGTGGGTGTAAGTTATTGGGGATTAGGTGATCATCCTCATTATATCGGAATTCGTTGTAATTGGTGATATTTGAGGAAAACGCCTGGGCTGTTTGCCGGACGGCAAATATTTGGTTTTGAATATCCGCTGTTATGCACCAATTTCAAATTGATATATCTGTACGTCTATTTTTATAGAGTGAGATATACCTTTTTGAAATTATGTCCATGACATTTACCTATATCAGTGGATGGTTAGGTAAGGAGCATTAAATAGCGGTGTAATTCTTCTTAACCATAGGTACAGTTTTCAACCTACGATGCACAGGGAATGAGTTATTAGACTCAAGGGACTTATACAGAGTATTGTATGTTGTCCAGTGTCCATTAGGACAAAGGGGTTGGTACTCGTACTATATTCTGTTTACTTGTGACTTCTCTAGTTCTTAGACATGTGTTTCATAGAAATGCAAGGTCTGAGTTTTGAGAAGATATAGGTATAAGGATAAAGTAGAGAACCAGGTGTTGCAAGTATCGGGATTCTTCAGGGTGATCGAAGATGTAGATACTTGTGTATGGTATTCAGTTGATAGTAATGATTAAGAGAACTTGCTTCTCTTTTAGGTTACTCATAATTGGAAGCATTCCTAAGTTGAGTAACGCTGATCGGCCTCTTTACATTTAGTTGAGATGTATTGGAGACAGCTGCATGATTTGAATCTGGTTCAATTGAATCAGTGCCTCTGTTTCTGTATTGGATATAGAACAGTTCATATCTTAACGATGTTAAGGTACGGGGAGTCATCCGGCTTATGCTTAAAACCAGACTCCGGATAACTCAAGACACGTTTCTGTAATGGCTGTTTGTGGGTTGACCCGGGCTATGACGAGGGTTGATTTTCTACCATCTGGAAGATCAATAGTGATATTGTTCTTGAATCGCCACAGTTATAATAAAAATGGATTTTTACAGAAAACAGTAGTGGGAGTATGGTAGAACTGGAAGTGATTCCAGAACCGCAAACGATTACTAAAGGTTTGATAAGAACCTAAAGATTCAATCTAGTTTGACATTCCATTGGCCACTCCGCAGACATGATGGGTAACCTCAGGCACCCGAGAGGTACTCCGGTAGCCTCAGGGACGGTGGCGGCGAGGTTCTTGTTTACCCAGACTTGCCATTGCTGTTGTTTCAGACTATGAGACCCGGCAGGAGGATGAGTATAGCGTCGTTCTGAACTGGATTTAGAAGTGCACGTGTATATAACTCTGCCAGAGGGTTGTCGTAGTCAGTGGGAGCAGCGGAAGCATTGGTGGACAACAGGCTTATGTCTATTTATGGACTAAAGCAAATATAGCAGAGATAGATCATCTATTTCTGATGTGACAGTCATAGGTTTGACTTCATCAGAATAGGGGATAGATCTGTTAAGAAGGTAGTAGGGTGTAATGTCCTGGTATTTGGATGGCATACACAGAGTAGGAAGTGATATTCCTATACTACGATCGGTTATACTTTGGTTGTCACACAGTGGTTTCTCCACATAGGAATTGGGTATTATATCAGACATTCTGGTTACTAGATCTATGGTTTTAGATCTGGATTTGGGTAGTATCCCAATCTGGGTACTTAGACAGCATTCTAAAGGTGTTTTAGAATGGATGACTCCTGGCACGGTAGTGTACCTGCAGGTGATGGAGTCACCCTCTCTAAAGGTGTCTTATAGATTAAAGGGGAGAGGGATGTGCATGATCGGCATATCACTTGCTTAGGCAATTGAGTTGATCGTGAGATGTCAAGTCCCACACCAGATGTTGTTTTTGCAGTGGATGAAATAAATTGATATTAATCCAATCCTGGAGAAACGATCGGAAGCAGTTTTTAGAACATAAGTGGATGTTCTAGGGATATGATAACAACAGCCTCTTTTAGGAGACAGTTATCATTCCAGGCTTCCAAGGTGACCTGGATGACAGAGAGGTTGTCAGAGTTATAGTTTTCCTTCTGACGAGGGGCAGTATTTTGGACAGGTGGTCCAAGGGGATACTGAGGGAGGCATGACGCAGGATACTGATTAAGTTCAGTTGACAATACAGTCTAAGAAGTTCGGATTTGGAGTTCATTTATGAGCTAGGTCCCATCAGATATCCAGACATATTCTAAGACAGGTATTGCTCATTTCGGGAGATGGCTTTCTCCGCGAACTTGAGATAAAGAGAGACATAGGAAGAAACATCAGAGCGGATCCACTCACTGGGGCTATTCCTCGAACACAATAGTTTCGCAAATAGGCTTTGTGAGACTGATTAGTAGAGGAGTTGGGTGTTCGGTATCACACGGGCTGTGAGTATGCGACATCGCAATAATTAGCCTTGAGTGCAAGTGGGAGATTGTTGGAGATAGTGCCCTCAGAGTCAATTATTCGATCACAGGCACGTGATTGCAATGATTGAGGGAGGACCTATACCGGTAGGTTAGTCTTACTCAAGATGATAGTATGCTATCTGGTTTATCTTTATCATCGTGTACTGCTTTAGGTGACCTTACAGGTCGCTATTGCACGTTGATAGAGCCCCTAGGATTCTTGCTTGACTGCCAGCAGTATGATGGCGATCATATACATGGGAGCTGGGGTCTATAAGCACATCCTTAAAAGGTCCCTAGTCGTGGGAGTTTCGAGACAGGGCATCGATACTCCAGAGTAGACTAGTGTATACAGTCGATACCCCGACGAGGGGCGGTGGCCGGTCTCACAAGCCACTGGTGTCAGTTGGATCACCTAAAATGTATACAGGTGCTCATTGGGTTATGAGTACACCGGACAGGACTCGCCAGGAACATGCTAGTTGGTATTATACCTGACGTCAAATAGCAGTTCCCTGGTGACATGTGTACATGTTAGTTCATCGACCTGAGATCGTCATTTGTCTCGTGTGAGTTCCTACTGTACTTTGATTACTACCCTACCACGCTCAAAGAAGACGTGCAAATAGGTTTTAGTTGGGTACAGTCCTGAGCCACATGGAGGCAGTGAGCGGATCTGCAGGGATTCGTCTCTCCCGGTATTGGGGGTGAGGTCGCGCTGTGTCTAGGAGAGCCATTACACGAAGTCCTTACCCAAGGCAGGAGATTTACTGGTAGGTATTCCAGTAGTATCTCAGGGTGTTCTGGGTTACACTCCGACACGACTTGTACCGCTTTTGGGGGTCTGACTTTTACCAACCCCCTAGGCTCGACATGCGATGCTTATAGACGAACGGACTGGACTGTACGGATATTGTCACTGATAGGCTCAGTAGGGTGTCAGGATGAGTTCGCTCATCGACCTCCCTTTTGGTCAATACCTGGTAGCCTATTACGTATGGCTAATACCTCTGACGTGCTAGTGGTTAAATCCATAGACAAAGTATTGACGAGTCTTTAGAGTCCCCCACAGACCATTTTCTCAAGTTTCGGTCGAAACGCTGTAGAGGTCGTATGGAGATATGGCAGGGTTCGATCATATACGTGCGGTATTGCACGGATCATGATCGGACGGATAATACTAGCGGGCTTTGGTGTAAGCCAGATCCTAGTATTGTACAGTGTAGATTTTGTCTCATTGCATTTGTATTCGGTCGCAATACAAATGCGGGTATGTATATACAGTCGCGGGGTTTTCCTGTAATTTATTACGGGATCAGTTTTTTGAAGTTGCCAGTTTGTTTTTCGTTTCGGCCATTTTCCTTTGCATCTTTCTTTGGCTGAAAATTGGTGGAGAGGGGGTTATTTGCAAGCATGCAAATTTGTATTATGGAGGGTGTTTCTTGTTAATGGTTGGTTCATGATGGTTCTTACTTCCTTTGACTTCTTTAGTCCATGATTGCTTGACTTTTGGAGTAATCATGGTTGTTGATGATGGGGGTTGATTTGGAGTGAGAGTTTGTTGTGATCATTATATTTCATCATCATCATTTTTCTCTCTCATGCGTGATAGCTTCCCCCTTGACTTTTCTCTCCCCCCCCCTTTGGGCAAAAAGAGGGGCCGGCCACACTTAGTGTTTGGAGAGGGCATTTTCTTTGGTAAGGAAAAATGTTCATCTCACATCTTTTTGCTTGCTACAAAAATCATTCATCTCCCAAGTTCCCCTCCACCAAAACCATGGCAACTTCATACCCCAATGAGACATAGTGTTCCACACTATTCTACAGAAATTCTTGGACACGTCGACTTGCCAACTTCGTGTCTGAGTTACCTCGGTCCAGAGGTGGGACCCCGTAAAAGAACCCGGCGATGTGGTGCCCTTCCGACGAGGAGATGAACACCGGAGATTCCGCGGGGAGATCGGGACGACGACGAGAAGTCCGAAGGACACGGATCGCTCGGTATATCTCTTTACCCCTTCTCTAGTATGCTAGGAGTAGGTTAATGGCCTAATCCGGGTTTATAGTGCGCGGTGGTGCCGATTTTAAAAGTTAAAGAAAAGTATCGTTTCCGCATTTTGGCCTCGGATTGACGGCCGGGGCGCCGCCGTGCACTTACACTGGTATCAGAGCCACGCCATTAACCTAGTCTAGCTTGCTCTAACATGTTTACAAGTTCGATCGATCGGATTTTCCAAAAACCGCGTTTTTCATGCATCAGTTTTCTGTCGAATTTTTTTTGGCTCGAAAATTTTTTTAGTACATTGCAGAAATACGTGCAGGGAATTCTAAGCATCCTGTGAAAATTTGGTCGCATGAAGTCACTTTTCCACCGCGGAACCGCGGCCAAACCCACGCATTGGCCGCGGTTCCGCCGCTACTTTGACTGTTCATTGCATCAAATTTTTACAGTGGGCTTCTAAGTTGAAAATGGGGTTTTTGGAATATTCTTTTTGGGCCCAGATTTTCTTTGAGTGCTACAGTTGTGCTTGGGGCCCACTTCGGGAAAATTTAGTCGATTGAAAATTTTAAACATGTTAGTTCACAGTATTTACATTATATCTGCGACCGTGAATGTCACTTGATCGGTAAATCCTGTCTAACTGCTATAGCCCTTTTAGACGGATTTGCGAACGTGACATTCACGTTGATGTTCTGTGTTGTGCTGTGTTGTTGCGGATTGTCGTGGTGGATAGCCTGGATGCAATGGTAGTACAGTTTTGTTGTATATGTATATTTGATATTGCGGGGCGAGCGTCCGACATGTGGACTGCCGTCACTGCCTGTTTGTATATTATTCTTTTGGGGCACGACCGGGTTGAGGTCGATGTACCCGTTGTATGTATATTTTTACTTTCTGTACTAGGATTACCCCACGGTGGGGTGCACGGATAGCCGGGTTCTAGAGGGCAATGGGCCCGCATCTCATGGCGTTGAGACGGGGGGGGGGGGGATTCACTCTAGAATTGGCGGGCTATTCGCCGTACTCGTAGGGGGTATAGGTTGACCCAGGAGGGGTGCCTAAGTTACCGGATTCCGTGAAGTGCTGGGTGGTCCATTCACGTTGCTAAAGGGGGCTGCCTCGCTTCAGGTTTTGGCGGGTAACTTGCCACACCCGTAGGGGTCTAGGATTTCATTGCACAGGCTATCCACACGACCAGGGGAACGTCGGGTTTCAGCAGCGGCTCTATGAAACCCGGGGATGCCAGATATCTGTATTGTTCTGTGATGCTTATTACATTTCTGTGATGTTGCATTTTATCATGCCTTGAGCGAATATTATATATTGATATATATACTAGTAGAGCCGGGTTTATAGTACGCGGTGGTGCCGGTTTTAAAAGTTAAAGAAAAGTATCGTTTCCGTATTTTAGCCTCGGATTGACGGCCGGGGCGCCGCCGTGCACTTACACCTCTCGGGTGCCTGAGGTTACCCACCATATCTGCGGAGTGGCCAATGGAATGTCAAACCAGATTGTATCTTTAGGTTCTTATCAAATTTTCAGTAATCTTTTGCTGTTCTGGAATCACTTCCAGTTCTACTATACTCCCACTACTGTTTTCTGAAAAAATTCATTTTACTAAAACTGTGGCGAGTCAAGAACAATATCACTATTGATCTTCCAGATGGTAGAAAGTCAACCTTCGTCATAGCCCGGGTCAACCCACAAACAGCCATTACAGAAACGTGCCTTGAGTTATCCAGAGTCTGGTTTTAAGCATAAGCCGGACAACTCCCCGTACCTTAACATTGTTAAGATATGAACTATTCTATATCCAATATAGAAACAGAGGCACTGATTTAATTGGAACCAGATTCAAATCATGCAGCTGTCTCCAGTGCATGTAAACTAAATGGAAAGAGGCCGATCAGCATTACTCAACTTAGGAATACATCCAGATATGAGTAGCCTGAAAAAGAAGCAAGTTCTCATAATCATTACTATAAACTAAATACCATACACAAGTATCTACATCTTCTTTCACCTTGAAGAATCCTGATACTTGCAATACCTGGTCCTCTACTTTATTCATATACCTATAACTTCTCAAAACTTAGATCTTGTATTTCTATGAAACACATGTCTAAGAACTAGAGAAGTCACAAGTAAACAAAATATAGTACGAGTACCAACCCCTCTGTCCTAATGGATACCGGACAACATACAATACTCTGTATATGTCCCCTGAGTCTAATAACTCATTTCCTGTGTGTCGTAGGTTGAAAACTGTACTTATGGTTAAGAAGAATTACACCGCCGTTTAATGCTCCTTACCTAACCATCCACTGATATAGGTAAATGTCATAGACATAATTTCAAAAAGTTATATCTCACTTTATAAAAATAAACGTACAGATATATCAATTTGGAATTGGTGCATAACAACGGATATTCAAAACCAAATATTTGTCGTCCGACAAATAACCCAGGTGATTTCCTCAAATATCACCAATTACAACGAATCCCGATATAATGAGGATGATCACCTAATTCCCAATAAGTTACTCCCACTCATCATCTGTAAAACCATACAGACGTGAGAATCATATCTGGTAAATACATACCCTGGAGTGAGTACTAATTGGGAAATCAATTTTCTATTAACAATACACAGTGAAACTGAAACATGAAAATGTTTCGAAGGGGTATCCGGGTATTCCTAGTAATGCCTCTTCCATTATCAAATTCACAACTGTAACCGTATATTTCTTTGCCATCTTTCCAAATCTCTTTATATGTATTTAGTCATTACCTTCTGTACACCCGTCTAGGCTAAATGGTTTTCTTCCTTCCCTACCGTTCGGCACCAGCCTATGGTTTGGAAGAAGACCATCCATTAAGCGTAATAGGTGTACTGTCCTAATCCTAGGAGCACTCACAACCCGAGAGAAGGTAAAGATAAAAGACAACTGAATAAACCTTATTCCTATTTCTCCTGAACCAGAATCCATCCCCGAACTGGAACAAGTCCCTTCGAGTTCGTATATAACCATACGATGGAGTATCCAATAAACTGTGGATCTTCGTAGTGATACGGGGTGTTTCGGAGAAATACAAAGGTGAAGTAAGAGTGGCGATGAAATACTTAGTTTGGTCGTGAATAGCAGTCGCAATTTACTTTGCCCTCTTACTAATCCCTTTATTTGTCTTTACTTAATACCTTCTGTACACCATCGTTAGGCTAATTGGTTTTCTTCATTCCCCACCGTTCGGCACCTGCCTATGGTTTGAAAGAAGACTATCCAATTAGCGTAATAGGTGTACCGTCCTAATCCAAGGAGCACTCGCAACCTAAGAGAAGGTAAAAGGAAAAGACAACTGAATAGTCCTATTCGTTTTCTCCAGAACCGGAAACCATCCTCGAATAAGTTCCTTCGAGTTCGTATATAACCATACGATGGTTTTATCCAATGGAAGTGGATGTTCGTAGTAATACGGGGTGTTCTGGAGAAAAGGGTAAAAGTAGGAGTGGCAATGAGATATGCAACTCAGACAATCCAAAAGCCAGTGTTTTAAGAAGGTTCGGTTATCTTGGTCACTGAGTCATAGTCAAGGGTCGGGCCATGGTCGCTGCCAAAGAGAGAGAGAAAAGAAACACTCAGCGTGCACTCTAACTAAGATCAGAATGGTTATCAATTTATCTAATCAGGAAACCTCCCACTGTAACCTCAAATTCTCCTCCAAACCTGAAAGAAGAATTAGTCGGGATCACCCGAGGAGTAAACCAACTCATCAGTGGGAATCGGGATCCAACTATTATCGCATGATAACGTGATGGAATCCACTCACGTTATCACACTCCATAAGGTATGCGCATATCTGGCAAGTTTCAGTTTCTTTAGAAACTCCCGATGTGATTTTTACCCCATGCTCTTATGACCTTGACGAAGGCCAACATATCATAAGTCACATGTCAAGTTCTACCCGTCATTATCCAGGTTAATTTGAACCCACCCGTACATACCCTTGACGAAGGCCAAAATAGTAGTACGACTGTCCCAAACCAACGCATCTATCTATTCAGCAGAAAAGTAACAAATAGCTACCATACACTATGCCTTGACGAAGGCCAACATACATAGCATGAATACTAAGTGCTACCTTTCTGAAATGACGGAGGGCTACAAATGGTTTTTGGCGAAAAACCTTTAACGTAATGAACTTGATATCGTTGAAGGAACCGGATAGCTTTTTATAAATATAGTGACGAAAACCTTTGCTAAAGAGGTCACTCCCGGTGAAGGGATCTCGGCTCTTTCCCCGTAGAATGAGGTGCAGGATATTCCAACTGAATACCACGATGCAAAGCAAAAAGTAATCGGCTATAGTGAAGTTATTACCCTGACACAAACTTCTGTCCAAGGGGTCACTCCCGGTGAAGGGATCTCGGCCCTTGCCTCATCGACTGAGGTGCAGGATATTCCAACTGAATACCACTGTATAAAACAAAAGAAAACGTCCTTGCAATAACAGCTTTTTGAAAAATGTTCCAACAACATCAGAATAGGTTTGTTTAGCTTGCATTGATCCGAATCAATGCAGTCCCATCAATTAATCACACCACAATAGAACGAAAATATGATGTACGTATATGCCATCCGCATTCGCCACTGGGTCCCGTCATCACCCGTTAGGTTACTTAACTAACGACAGAGCGGGGACTGGACTAGCACGGGTGTAAAATATATACAACATCTACTAGTATATATATCAATATATAATAATCGCTCAAGGCGTGATAAATGCAACATCACGGAGAGTAATAAGCATCACAGAACAATACAGATAATCTGGGATCCCCGGGTTTCATAGAGCCGCTACTGAAACCCGACGTTCCCCTAGTCGTATGGATAGCCTGTACAATGAAATCCTAGACCCCTACGGGCGCGGCAAGTTACCCGCCAAAACCTGAAGCGAGGCAGCCCCCTTCAACAAAGTGAATGGACCACCCAACACTTCACGGAATCCGGTAACTTGAGCACCACTCCTTGGGTCAACCTATACCCCCTACGAGTGCGGCGAATAGCCCGCCAATTCTAGAGTAAAGCCCCCTCCGTCTCAAAGCCATGAGATGCGGGCTCGTTGCCCTCTAGAAACTGGCAATCCGTGCACCCCACCACGGGGTAATCCTAGTACAGAAAGTAAAATATATACAACAGGTACATCGACCTCAGCCCGGTCATGCCCCAAAAGAATAATATACAAACAGGCAGTGACGGCAGTCCACATGTCGGACGCTCGCCCCGCAATATCAAATGTCCGAATATAACCAAACTGTACTAATATTGCATCCAGGCTATCCACCACGACAAATCCGCAACATCACAGCACAACACAGAACATCAACGTGAATGTCACGTTCGCAAAACCCGTCTAAAAGGACTATAGCAATTAGACAAGATTTACCGCTCGAATGACATTCACGGTCGCAGATATAATGTAAGTACTGTAAACTAACGTATTTAAAATTCCGATCGACAAAACTTTCCGAAGTGGGCCCCAAGTACAATTCCAGCACTCAAAATAATCTGGGCCAAAAATATATAACACAAAAATCATATTTCCATGAAATAAAGCCCCAGAAAATATTTAGGTTACTGTAGCCCAAAAAGGGCCGCGGAAAGGCCGCCAAATGCGACATTGCGCGGCGGTTCCGCGGCGGAATTTTGGAGTTAGGTCTCCAAACTTTTTCTGTCAATGACAATATCCGTACAGTCCGGTCCGTTCGTCTATGAGCATCGCATGGCGGGCCTAGGGGGTTGGTAAAAGTCAGATCCCCAAAAGCGGTACAAGTCGTGTCGGAGTGTAGCCCAGAACACCCTGAGATACTACTGGAATACCTACCAGTAAATCTCCTGCCTTGGCCGAGGGCTTCGTGTAATGGTTCTCCTAGACACAACGCGATCTCACCCCCAATACTGGGAGAGACGAAACCCCTGCCAATACGCTCACTTTCCTCCATGTGGCTCGGGACTGTACCCAACTAAAACCTGTTTGCACGACTCCTTTGAGCCGTGGTAGGGTAGTAATCAAAGTACAGTGGGAACTCACACGAGACAAATGACGATCTCAGGTCGATGAACTAACCTGTACACATGTCACCAGGGAACTGCTATCTGACGTCAGGTATAATACCAACTAGCATGTTCCCGGCGAGTCCTGTCCGGTGTACTCATAACCCAATGAGCACCTGTATACATCTTAGGTGAACCAACTGACACCAATGGCTTGTGAGACCGGCCACCGCCCCTCGTTGGGGTCTCGACTGTATACACTAGTCTACTAATGGAGTATCGATGCCCAGTCTCGAAACTCCTACGACTAGGGACCACTTTAAGGATGTGCTTATAGACCCCAGCTCCCACGTATATGATCGCCATCATACTGCTGGTCGTCAAGCATGAATCCTAAGGGCTCTATCAACGTGCAATAGCGATCTGTACCATCACCTAAAGCAGTACAAGATGATAAAGATAAACCAGATAGTATACTATTTTCTATCAACGTGTAATAGTGAACTACAATGTCACCTAAAGCATGTACAAGATGATAAAGACAAACCAGATAGTATACAAACCTCTCGAGTAAGACTGTCCTACCGGTATAGGTCCTCCCTCAATCATTGCAATCACGTGCCTGTGATCCAATAATTGACTCTGAGGGCACTATATCCAACAAAGCTACAGCACCCACTCTCTCCAGAATCTCATAGGGTCCGACATATCTAGGGCTAAGCTTCCCCTTTTTCCCGAAACGCATCACACCCTTCATCGGAGATATACGAAGGAACACATGATCTCCCACATCAAACTCGAGTCTACGACGGCGTCGATCGACATATGATTTCTGTCTGCACTGGGCCGCTCTCATTCTGTCCCGTATCAACTGGATCTTTTCTGTAGTCTCTTGTACTATCCGCGGTTCCAAAATGCTACTCTCGCTGAGTTTCGTCCAGCAAACGGGTGATCGACACTTTATCCCATACAAAGCTTCAAAGGGTGCCATATGGATCGTCTCTTGAAAACTGTTGTTATAAGAGAATTCTATCAAAGGTAAGTGACGATCCCAACTGCCACCGAAATCAAGACTGCAGGCTCGAAGCATATCCTCTAGAGTCTGTATGGACCGCTCTGACTGACCATCTGTCTGCGGGTGAAAAGTTGTACTAAAACTCAGTCGGGTACCTAGAGCCTCTTGGAGTTTCTGCCATAGCCGGCTGGTGAACTGCGTACCCCTGTCGGATACTATGCACGTCGGAACTCCATGTAATCGTACGATCTCATTAATATAGACCTGACCATACTGTGCGTATCCATAAGTCGTCTTCACCGGAAGAAAGTGAGCGGTCTTTGTTAATCTATCCACAATCACCCAGATAGAATCATACCCTCTGCTAGTCCTGGGTAGACCCACAACGAAATCCATGGAGATCTGCTCCCATTTCCACTCCGGAAAAGGGCTACAACTCTCCTGCCGGTCTTGACTTGCTGACAAGTCAAGCATCTCTAAACAAACTCCGCGACATCTCTCTTCATTCCTTCCCACCAATAGACATCCTTCAAGTCATGATACATCTTGGTGGAACCAGGATGAATACTATATGATGGCCGATGGGCCTCCTCTAAGATCTCATGTTTCAGTCCTTCTGAATTCGGCACACAAAGACGAGTTCCAAAATGTAATACTCCACGGTCATCTATCACGAACTCAGACTCTCTACCCTGTCTAACCTGACCATGATCTCTGACAAGCGAGCATCCGTGGGCTGGGTCTCTCTTATACGATCCAATAATTGAAGACGGGTGCGAACATGAGCTAACTGTCCTCCTGTCGATGTGAACTCAAACTGTATACGGCTATCACACAGAATCTGCCAATCTGTCGAAGACTGTCTTTGCATGGTGCGCAAATGAGATAAGCTACCTACAGGCCTCCGACTCAAAGAATCTGCTACAACATTTGCTTTGCCCAGATGATACAGAATCTCGCAATCGTAATCCTTCACTAGTTCCATCCATCGACGCTGCCTCAGATTCAGATCCCGCTGCTGAAAAATATACTTCAAACTCTTGTAGTCTGTGAATATCTGGCATGACTCACCGTACAAGTAATGCCTCCATATATTCAGTGTGAATACCACATCATCCATCTCTAAATCATGCGTGGGGTAGTTCTGCTCGTACCTCTTCAGCTGTCGAGAAGCATAAGCGACAACCCTGCCGTGCTGCATCAACACACAGCCTAAACCCACTCGAGAGGCGTCACAATAAACAACAAAACCACCTGACCCAGAAGGTAAAGATAAGACTGGTGCAGTCGTCAAGCGAGTCTTCAACTGCTGGAAACTCCGCTCACACGCCTCCATCCAAAGAAATAGAACCTCCTTCCTGGTCAACCCGGTCAGCGGTGCAGCGATCCGAGAAAAATCCTGCACAAAACGTTGGTAGTAACCGGCCAGACCCAAGAAACTGCGAATATTTGTAACTGACACAGGTCTGGGCCAGTGCTGTACTGCTTCGATCTTCTTTGGGTCCACACGTATACCATCTCTTGTAACTACGTGACCCAAGAAATCCACATTATTCAGCCAGAAAGCACACTTGGAGAATTAAGCGAACAGCTGATGTTCCTTCAAGGTCTGCAATGTGATACGCAAATGCTGCTCATGCTATTCCTGGCTCCGAGAATAAACAAGAATATCATCAATGAATACAATAATAAACTGATTAAGGAATGGCCTGAAAATGCGGTTCAACATATCCATAAAAGCTGCTGGGGCATTGGTGAGCCCGAACGACATCACCAGAAACTCACAATGCCCATATCAGGTACGAAAAGCAGTCTTCGGAATGTCATCATTCCGAACTCTCAATTGGTGATACCCTGACCGCGGATCAATCTTCGAGAAATAGCCAGCCCCCTGCAGCTGATCGAATAAGTCATCGATATGAGGTAGTGGATACCTATTTCGCACAGTAACTCGATTCAGCTGCCTGTAGTCGATGCACAGTCGCATGCTGTCGTCCTTCATTTTAACGAACAAGACAGGAGATCCCCATAGTGATACACTCGGACGGACAATTCCTCTGTCCAATAACTCCTGCAACTGACCTTTGAGTTCCTTCAACTCCGTCGGGGCCATCCGATAAGGTGGTATAGAAATAGGGCCCGCACCCGGAATCAAGTCAATGCAAAATTCGATATCACGATCGGGCGGAAATCCTGGTAATTCAGCAGGAAACACATCCGGAAATTCTCGTGCGATCGAAACCTGGTCCAACGGAACTTCAGCGGTTCCTACGTCCTGGACTAATGCCAAGAACCCATGACAACCCTTCTTCAAGAGCCGTCCCGCACATAGAGCAGAAATCATGTTGGCAGGAGATACACTACAGTATCCCTGCACAAAAAAAATCGGTTCGCCTGGAAAACAGAATCTGACCGCTTTCCCCCAACAATCTACATAAGCATGACAAGCGGCCAGCCAATCCATTCCAAGAAGTATATCAAAATCTAACATGTCCAGGAGAATCAAATCAACTAATGAATCCCTATCACCAATACGTACTGAACAAGACCTGAATACATGTTGAGCTATAAAAGAATCTCCCACCGGAGTAATCACAACTAGCGGTAACTCTAACAATGACGCCTCTCTCCCCAGAGAAAGTGCAAAATGTGCAGATAAGTAAGAATGAGTAGAACCGGGATCAAATAAAATATGTGCATCTAATGAACATACAGCAAGAGTACCTGCCACAACTGCATTGGATGCCTGGGCATCCCATGGAGTCAGTGCAAAAACCTGTGCCTGGCCCCTACCCGCATCATGTCGTCCTCTCCTTCGATCTCCTCAGCCTCTCTGGAAGCGTCCAGCAAAGCCCCGACCTCATGGTGCAACATCCTGGCGCATAATGCCAACTGGGGGAGGAAGTAGAGCCATCGAAGTAGAAGGTGGAGGGAGTAAAGCAGCCTGTGGAAAAACAGTCCCTCCCTGGAGTCTACAATCCCTCGCATAATACCTTAGAAGTCCGCAAGTAAAATATGTATTGGGGGGCCTCTGATCATTGGGGTATGAACTGAACATATGGCCCTGGGTCCAACCTCGCCCAAAACTATGACCTGGAATGTGCCTGCCTCTAACTCTGCCGAACTGCCTGGTTACTGACCCCATAGGTCTGGTCCTCTTTAGCTCCGGAACAATCACTGCCTAGCTCAGACGCTCTTCCACTCGCATAGCTGCGTCCATGGCCTGCGCATAAGTATCGAAATGCTGGGAGCCGATAGCAAGAAACAACTGGGTATCCAGGCTCCTCACAAATCTCTTCACCCGGTGCTCCTCCGTAGGAACTAAGTACGGAGCATAGCGCGACAACTGGGTGAACTGTAAATCATACACTGCTATCGACACACTAGCAGTCTTTCGCAACGCTTCAAAACTGCTGGCTCTAGCGTCCCTCACGCTCTATGGAAGAAATCTGGTAAGGAAGACCTTAGAAAACTCCGCCCATGTCATCGGAGGAAGACCCGCAGCTCGCCCTCTCACCATCGACTCACACCAAGTCTGTGCAAGCCCCACTAATCCGAAACTGGTCAGCTCCACTGATCTCGCATCAGAACATCGCAACGACCAGCCAATCCTGGCCATCCTATCAAGAAAGGACTGAAGATCTTCTGCTGCATCGGTCCCGGTAAACACCGGAGGTCTCAACCTCAAGAACTCTAGAAGAGATACCTCTATCACTCTTGGTCCTGCCAGTGTGACAGTCTGCATAGGCTGTTCATCGGGTTCTACCATCGTCGGTGTCTGATCATGCCTCTGAACACGCGTGGCCTTTGCCAACTGTTGTCACGACCCGAAAGTACGGAACGCAACCGGCACTTAGATTACGAAGCGTCTAGAGGCGCCACGTAACCTAAGTAAGCCGAAGCCCAGAAATCTAAACCATGAAAAAGAAGAAGAAGCAGTAAAAGAAAATATAAAGGAACAAGTTTAAAACATCAGCAGATTTTCCCAAAAATTTCGGCAGAGTCTCCTCTATAAAAACTGGCCCCCAAACGGGTACAACAAGTATAATATACATAAACAATAAAAAGCATCCCCAAACGGGATCTAGCATCAACGCCAATAGGCGGAAACAACCCCAACAGGCACAATAATATACAACGCCAAAGGGCGAGGCTCAAAACTCAAAAGAAAACAAAACCACCAGATCAGAATAATACATGCGCGACTCTAAGGTCGAAATAAAAGTCTGGTCCAAAAAACTTATCAAGTAATACAAATATGGTTGATGGAGCTTACTAAATACAAATGAATGAATAAATGTACAATGGTGGTTCGGATACAAGTGAACCAACCTACCGTGCAAATCACCCTGAAGAAAAGATGTGCCAACAAGCTGCCCGGGAAACCTGTACATCGAACCTGTAAAGAATTTGGCACAACGAGGGTGAGTTTCCAACTCGTGAGTAGAAAACATCTACGAAAAGAAATCGAATGCACGACGCTATCCTAGGTCATAATAATACACTACTATATCCCAAACATCTAGTAATAGCAGGGTAATACTACGTGTAAGTGCAAATACTCCGTGTCGTGTCAGTGCCTCATATAGTACTATGTCATATGAATGGATATGCATGCACCACGAATGTAAAAATAAACAAATCCTGAAATCCAGGTATATCAGTATAAGAAATCCTTAGCTGTTATCATAGTAAAGTGTGTATAAGCATCTGAAATCTCAACAATGAAATCCATGGAAATCCGTGTCAAGCATCGACACAACACATGTAATCTCAAGTCTCAATATGTCGGGCCCCGTCAGTCCGGATCGACCCATATCATCAAATCTCACGACAACGGTCGGTATCCTCCGGATATCCGCCGCGCCAGACATCACCGGTAGGTAGCTTTCCCCTGCCAGGCTCATCGTCTACAACTCAATCTTCTTGCCCCGGGGTACCATACCGGGCCCATCATGTACCGGAGACGGTTCATCCACTCCTCGAATCGGGTCTCGAAATCCATCAGAAAACATGAAATCTCATGGTGGACGACACATACATCACGAGAAAACCGCATCTTATTTTAAAAAGAGAAGAGGAGAGAGAGAGAAGTTTTTATATATTTTTGCGGTTTTCCCCAAAAATCCAGAAATCTCATAGAAATCCAAATCTCAAAATCATGAGTAAGTATATGATAAGTGTCGGCATATGCCCATAATACTGCATGATAACATGAAAATATGAATGCATGAATGTCTAAGCAATAAATATCATGACTGTACTAATGTCAGAGAATAATCACAATATTATAGTGGTCTAGTTGTTAACTGATTCTATCCATAAAAGTCAATATGATCTAAAGTGTACGTGACATAGCAATTACCGATGATGATGTGTGTGAGCCGGCAAATAAGTGTGCGTGGAATATGCGCATCAACGGTAATAGTGCTGGTGTCCTAACAGGTAAAGTTTATACTGATTATAGCAACATATAAAAGAACATGCACCATGATAATTACAGTATGAATGTAAATACAGATGTGCATTATCCACTCCTCTGCGAGATACGAGTACAACTACCACTATGTGAGTCGAACCTAAACCAGTGTCCATCTAACATCCTAAGGAACCAAACCTAATAGACTAGTCAGTAAGAAACTAGAGTCTACCTAAGGTCTGAATCAATATCTCTAATAGTCGGCGATCCCGCCTCAATAGCGTCACGTACGTAGTACGGCTTCCTCTAATCAAGAGTGCGGATCAATCATCAAATCTAAGCCTCGTACGGTAAAATCCATCGTACGGCATCCCAATATCGGGGTACGGTAAAGTATCTCCTAGGTGTCTCCTCATTCGTATAATGTCATCATCAACACATCTCATGATCAAGGTGCTAAACTGTGATCGCATACATCAATCATATATCATTGCCATCATGATAAGCATCATTTGTTTATCCTCAGAAATATCATGTCATATGTATCATATTGTGATTAAGTCATACTTATATGATATCGGCATCAGGTCACACCAATATAATGTCGTAATCAAGTTATACATATATCATATCGTGATCAGTCACAAGTTACAGTCCGGGTACTATTCTAGCGTCCCATGTACATCAATATCACCACCACTCTTTATAATTTATATATTCATGTTCATTATCTCATTCTCTAATGATCCGCTAACACTTTAATACGACTGTATAGTCAAGAATCACGGCATCAAGCCCAGTTATACTGTTTCATCATACCTCAGATATCATATCACATCAATGAATCCCATATACGTGTTGTATATATATGTATGTACATATACCTAGTTCTATATACATACACATACACGTATACCCCATGTCGAGTTTCAGTGTGTGCGTGGGTGTGTTTCTATCTAAAACCTACGAACCTCTTCCAAGGTACTCATCCTCTGATATGGTTTTCCTAAATCAGTCTAGTCCAGCCTAGGGTCAATACTAGGGTCCTACTGATTAAGAATCTAGGGTCACATCTGGTTTCCTAATGTCAATAAGTACCATTCCTATTCTACGTTGCGGGGGTGCTAAACGCCATCCACCCGACTTCCCCCCCGTAGATATACATCTACTCACCTGGTCCATGTCTGCCGACGACGGTGTCTCCATCCTCCTCTTCATCGCCCGCAGTCCACTTGAAGGGTACCTAAACGCAAGCATATAAATAGCATCGTAAACCGAATCACATACAAAAGTCAAACGATACAAGGAACAAGTATAGGTTAAAACCTATGTCCCGTCCACGCAAAAGAACCAAATATCGCTCGATATCGGCGTACAAACTCCGATAGATCGAGATAAACATCAACAGATAACTCGTAGTTTTAAAACACATTACTTATATTGTAAAACATGATCAAATTCATCGAAACACTAAAATCGATCAAATCGTCCGATTTCGCAAAACCCGAAAATGCCAGTATACCGTTTTTCATCAAAACTTGACATTTAAATGAAACTAATGGTCATAAAACTCATTAAATAGCATTACTAGACTATACAAATCATTACTATATTTTATTACACAAATTTGTATTGATTTTGAAATTTCTAATTTGCAACCTTTCACAATTTTCAACATTTTTACCGCAAAATACCACCATTCCACCACAAAACATGATTTTGCATAAATTAATGACTTAAACCACAATTCATGATGATAATGATATAATGAAACCATAATTATAATTTAAATCCCTTTTATTTAGAAATTTCCAAAATCTAGTTTACAAAATAATAGCATTTTATTACTATTTTCCAATTATCAAAGTAATCTAGTGATCAAACTAAGTTTTTCTTTCCATTAATATGCTAATATTTCCACTAAAACTACATTCCAATGATAACAACCCAAATCTAAATTTTATATCAACCACAAACACATTTTGCAAAAACCTAGTTAGCTAATTTCCTTATTTAAAAAGATTTAAATGAAAATTTTGCAATTCAACAACCATGCAATATTTTCCAATTCTAAAAGTGTTAAACTAACTATTATAACCCTAATTAATTATTAAAAACCCTAACTTGAATTTACAACCCTAACTTGCATTTTTAAAAAAGAACATAGAATTAATTCATTAAATCTAATTAAGCTTAAATGAACATCTAAAACAATAAATCAAAAGAAGGAAATTATACCTCCCAAAATATGAAATCCAAACAAGAAATGAGCCTCCAAAATACATGCTTTCCCACTCCAAAATCCATGTAAAGAAGAGTAGAGAATAAAGGGTATGAAATAAATTAGGATTCTGTGTATTTTTTGTTGAATTTTTGATGTAATTTGATGGATTTTTGTACAAAAATGAGGTGGGAAATGGGGGGGGGCAGCCATGGGGGGTTTGTGGCCGGCCTAGAGGGAGTGAGGGAGAGAAAGAAATGATTAAGGAAAACTGTAGAAGTTTCAAGAGGAGAAATATCACTTAAAGGTCTTTTCATGGTTTATTTAATTATTTATTTATTTGTTTACTATAGCAACTCAAGAAAGCTCTAGAAAATAGGAAAAATTTGCAAATAAATTTTGCATGATACACACTAATTTCTAATATGCCATGGTTCATTTTTACAAATTAAAACCATTTAAATTTGTGATTTACACTAATTTAGTGTAAAAATAAAGCTTATGTTAATATTTAAAATAATTAATTTAGGAAAAATATTTTATTAAACTAAAAATTTATAAGTGGCTAAATAAACACCATTTACTAATAATTTCATAATTAAAATAGATATTTTAAAAATTATAATGAAAAACAATCACGGTTTGGTTTTACGAAAAATACATTTTACTTTACCGAAAATCCTAAAATTCACTTAAACACTTTTATTCATTTAATTATTTATTTAATCATTTTTAACACGTTACAATCTTCCCCCCTTTTAGAAATTCGGTCCCCGAATTTAAATTAAAACTCCCCCTCCAAATACTAAAACGTTTAGCAAAATATTCAAATCGTCGGGGCTCCGAAATCATCAATACATAACAAAAATCAACTCCGTCAAGCATATCGCAATCATCGGAGTTATGGCGAGAATAAAATATCATAACCTAATGTGAAAACCATCATAATATACATCAATCTATAACTTATATATAGTTCGCATCCTAGTAAAATCGCCTAAACCTCATAATAAAGAAGCATACAAAAACCCCTCTTGAAAATCGCCGTGCAATGCACGTGTCACGGTATAAGTAGTGGACGTTTAATTTTTAAAAAAAATAGCTATATATATATATATCTTTTATTTAACATACACGTCCCGCCTGGTTACTAAATCAAATAATAATGACTATGAAAACATACTGCTCAAACTTAAATCAATCCCAATCACATCATAAAAATATCATGTGCGTCCGGTGCGCACTGAAATCGAAACCAACTAAAGATACCATGAATACACACAAAAACAAAACTAAGTGCAACAGGTGTGCACCAAAAACATCTGTCAAGTGCAACGGGCGTGCACGACTCAATATCAGGTGCATCTAATCTGCACAAAACCCCGATTTAGTGCATCTGATGTACACAAAATCGCATCAAGTGCGCCAAGTATGCGCAAGAATCCTAATCAGGTGCACATGGTACACGAAAACATACCTCGAATATCAAAATCAAAATCACAGTACAAAAATGCATGAAAACTAAGTCAAAACATATGTCAAAATCATGTGTAACCCCTATGCACGAAATCAAATCAAAAATCTCAAAATATATAAAACCAAATCAAGTGTACTGGGTGCGTACTAAACCACATCAATACAACTGATATATGAAACACAGATAGAATGAAGGTACACACAGGAAATACCAATCGTAGAACAAAGTCCTCAAAATACAAAAATCCAATCAACGAAAATAGGAAATTCAAATCACTAAATCACAATCGTAAACACTATCGTAAATGTGCGCCTCTTTCCTCTGATGTCGACTGCTTCGAACTCGTTCTTTCATAGGTGTGCTGACTGCGCTACCAACGGCAATACTCATGTCTAGAGTCTCCCACATAGTCGATCCCTTCACTTGATATCCGGACTACATTAAACTTTTCGATCGATCCATCAAAATCCTATAATTCCCCGAGAGCTCAATACTCAAGTACAGTTTAGAAATATCCGGTACATACCCCAGCATCGATGATCCAGCCGTAGAAGGGCAAACCCAAGCCTCACTAATGGCACCGCGGAACTGCCGTAAACCCTAAGGTTCAAGGGCGTTCTCGTGGTCATTATGTCGAGTTAGGGTTTCATTCTTCTAGAGGGTCCATCGAAATACCTGCATGTTCTTCCGAATACCTTAAACTTGGGAAAATGGTTTTCTGATAATCGTTCGAACCCTTTAACTTCATCCGGACGGCATGTGAATACCCTTCATCCGCACGCTAAGCAATGCTTCAATCCTCAAGAATAACCAATACTCTAATGGTTATCGCATTCGAGCCGCAGCTCCCTCTGCCCGTGCGCCCGTGGTAACAGAACCACCCTCCGACATCGACGAAGATAGATCAAAGAAACGAATGAAATATGGTGCAAACAAATGTACATCCTAAGGCTCCTTAAGCAGAGTAGCGTATCGCAAGTATGCCGCGGACCATACCCACGGTACGTTACTCTACCTAAATCGCCTACTCCATCACCAAGGGTCACCTAGACTTATACAGGGTTAAACCTAGCGCTCTGATACCAACTTTGTCACGACCCGAAAGTACGGACGCGACCGGCAATTAGATTACGAAGCGTCTAGAGGCGCCACGTAACCTAAGTAAGCCGAAGCCCAGAAATCTAAACCATGAAAAAGAAGAAGAAGCAGTAAAAGAAAATATAAAGGAACAAGTTTAAAACATCAGCAGATTTTCCCAAAAATTTCGGCAGAGTCTCCTCTATAAAAACTGGCCCCAAAATGGGTACAACAAGTATAATATACATAAACAATAAAAAGCATCCCCAAACGGGAGCTAGCATCAACGCCAATAGGCGGAAACAACCACAACAGGCACAATAATATACAACGCCAAAGGGCGAGGCTCAAAACTCAAAAGAAAACAAAACCACCAGATCAGAATAATACATGCGCGACTCTAAGGTCGAAATAAAAGTCTGGTCCAAAAAACTTATCAAGTAATACAAATATGGTTGATGGAGCTTACTAGATACAAATGAATGAATAAATGTACAATGGTGGTTCGGATACAAGTGAACCAACCTACCGTGCAAATCACCCTGAAGAAAAGATGTGCCAACAAGCTGCCCGGGAAACCTGTACATCGAACCTGTAAAGAATTTGGCACAACGGGGGTGAGTTTCCAACTCGTGAGTAAAAGACATCTACGAAAAGAAATCGAATGCACGACGCTATCCTAGGTCATAATAATACACTACTATATCCCAAACATCTAGTAATAGCAGGGTAATACTACGTGTAAGTGCAAATACTCCGAGTCGTGTCAGTGCCTCATATAGTACTATGTCATATGAATGGATATGCATGCACCACGAATGTAAAAATAAACAAATCCTGAAATCCAGGTATATCAGTATAAGAAATCCTTAGCTGTTATCATAGTAAAGTGTGTATAAGCATCTGAAATCTCAACAATGAAATCCATGGAAATCCGTGTCAAGTATCGACACAACACATGTAATCTCAAGTCTCAATATGTCGGGCCCCGTCAGTCCGGATCAACCCATATCATCAAATCTCACGACAACGGTCGGTATCCTCCGGATATCCGCCGCGCCAGACATCACCGGTAGGTAGCTTTCCCATGCCAGGCTCATCGTCTACAACTCGATCTTCTTGCCCCGGGGTACCATACCGGGCCCACCATGTACCCGAGACGGTTCATCCACTCCTCAAATCGGGTCTCGAAATCCATCAGAAAACATGAAATCTCATGGTAGACGACACATACATCACGAGAAAACCGCATCTTATTTTAAAAAGAGAAGAGGAGAGAGAGAGAAGTTTTTATATATTTTTGCGGTTTTCCCCAAAAATCCAGAAAACTCATAGAAATCCAAATCTCAAAATCATGAGTAAGTATATGATAAGTGTCGGCATATGCCCATAATACTGCATGATAACATGAAAATATGAATGCATGAATGTCTAAGCAATAAATATCATGTCTGTACTAACGTCAGAGAATAATCACAATATTATAGCAGTCTAGTTGTTAACTGATTCTATCCATAAAAGTCAATATGATCTAAAGTGTACGTGACATAGCAATTACCGATGATGATGTGTGTGAGCCGGCAAATAAGTGTGCGTGGAATATGCGCATCATCGGTAATAGTGCTGGTGTCCTAACAGGTAAAGTTTATACTGATTATAGCAACATATAAAAGAACATGCACCATGATAATTACAGTATGAATGTAAATACAGATGTGCATTATCCACTCCTCTGCGAGATACGAGTACAACTACCACTATGTGAGTCGAACCTAAACCAGTGTCCATCTAACATCCTAAGGAACCAAACCTAATAGACTAGTCAGTAAGAAACTAGAGTCTACCTAAGGTCTGAATCAATATCTCTAATAGTCGGCGATCCCGCCTCAATAGCGTCACGTACGTAGTACGGCTTCCTCTAATCAAGAGTGCGGATCAATCATCAAATCTAAGCCTCGTACGGTAAAATCCATCGTACGGCATCCCAATATCGGGGTACGGTAAAGTATCTCCTAGGTGTCTCCTCATTCGTATAATGTCATCATCAACACATCTCATGATCAAGGTGCTAAATTGTGATCGCATACATCAATCATATATCATTGCCATCATGATAAGCATCATTTGTTTATCCTCAGAAATATCTTGTCATATGTATCATATTGTGATTAAGTCATACTTATATGATATCGGCATCAGGTCACACCAATATAATGTCGTAATCAAGTTATACATATATCATATCGTGATCAGTCACAAGTTACAGTCCGGGTACTATTCTAGCGTCCCATGTACATCAATATCACCACCACTCTTTATAATTTATATATTCATGTTCATTATCTCATTCTCTAATGATCCGCTAACACTTTAATACGACTGTATAGTCAAGAATCACGGCATCAAGCCCAGTTATACTGTTTCATCATACCTCAGATATCATATCACATCAATGAATCCCATATACGTGTTGTATATATATGTATGTACCTATACCTAGTTCTATATACATACACATACACGTATACCCCATGTCGAGTTTCAGTGTGTGCGTGGGTGTGTTTCTATCTAAAACCTACGAACTTCTTCCAAGGTACTCATCCTCTGATATGGTTTTCCTAAATCAGTCTAGTCCAGCCTAGGGTCAATACTAGGGTCCTACTGATTAAGAATCTAGGGTCACATCTGGTTTCCTAATGTCAATAAGTACCATTCCTATTCTACGTTGCGGGGGTGCTAAACGCCATCCACCCGACTTCCCCCCCGTAGATATACATCTACTCACCTGGTCCATGTCTGCCGACGACGGTGTCGCCATCCTCCTCTTCATCGCCCGCAGTCCACTTGAAGGGTACCTAAACGCAAGCATATAAATAGCATCGTAAACCGAATCACATACAAAAGTCAAACGATACATGGAACAAGCATAGGTTAAAACCTATGTCCCGTCCACGCAAAAGAACCAAATATCGCTCGATATCGGCGTACAAACTCCGATAGATCGAGATAAACATCAACAGATAACTCGTAGTTTTAAAACACATTACTTATATTGTAAAACATGATCAAATTCATCGAAACACTAAAATCGATCAAATCGTCCGATTTCGCAAAACCCGAAAATGCCAGTATACCGTTTTTCATCAAAACTTGACATTTAAATGAAACTAATGGTCATAAAACTCATTAAATAGCATTACTAGACTATACAAATCATTACTATATTTTATTACACAAATTTGTATTGATTTTGAAATTTCTAATTTGCAACCTTTCACAATTTTCAACATTTTTCACGCAAAATACCACCATTCCACCACAAAACATGATTTTGCATAAATTAATGACTTAAACCACAATTCATGATGATAATGATATAATGAAACCATAATTATAATTTAAATCCCTTTTATTTAGAAATTTCCAAAATCTAGTTTACAAAATAATAGCATTTTATTACTATTTTCCAATTATCAAAGTAATCTAGTGATCAAACTAAGTTTTTCTTTCCATTAATATGCTAATATTTCCACTAAAACTACATTCCAATGATAACAACCCAAATCTAAATTTTATATCAACCACAAACACATTTTGCAAAAACCTAGTTAGCTAATTTCCTTATTTAAAAAGATTTAAATGAAAATTTTGCAATTCAACAACCATGCAATATTTTCCAATTCTAAAAGTGTTAAACTAACTATTATAACCCTAATTAATTATTAAAAACCCTAACTTGAATTTACAACCCTAACTTGCATTTTTAAAAAAGAACATAGAATTAATTCATTAAATCTAATTAAGCTTAAATGAACATCTAAAACAATAAATCAAAAGAAGGAAATTATACCTCCCAAAATATGAAATCCAAACAAGAAATGAGCCTCCAAAATACATGCTTTCCCACTCCAAAATCCATGTAAAGAAGAGTAGAGAATAAAGGGTATGAAATAATTAGGATTCTGTGTATTTTTTGTTGAATTTTTGATGTAATTTGATGGATTTTTGTACAAAAATGAGGTGGGAAATGGGGGGGGCAGCCATGGGGGGTTTGTGGCCGGCCTAGAGGGAGTGAGGGAGAGAAAGAAATGATTAAGGAAAAGTGTAGAAGTTTCAAGAGGAGAAATATCACTTAAAGGTCTTTTCATGGTTTATTTAATTATTTATTTATTTGTTTACTATAGCAACTCAAGAAAGCTCTAGAAAATAGGAAAAATTTGCAAATAAATTTTGCATGATACACACTAATTTCTAATATGCCATGGTTCATTTTTACAAATTAAAACCATTTAAATTTGTGATTTACACTAATTTAGTGTAAAAATAAAGCTTATGTTAATATTTAAAATAATTAATTTAGGAAAAATATTTTATTAAACTAAAAATTTATAAGTGGCTAAATAAACACCATTTACTAATAATTTCATAATTAAAATAGATATTTTAAAAATTATAATGAAAAACAATCACGGTTTGGTTTTACGAAAAATACATTTTACTTTACCGAAAATCCTAAAATTCACTTAAACACTTTTATTCATTTAATTATTTATTTAATCATTTTTAACACGTTACAACTGTCCCACCACATGCTGTAGGCCTAACATGCCCTCCTCTAACTGTTGGATATAGTGCCCTCAAAGTCATTTATTGGATCGCAGGCACGTGATTGCAAAGATTGAGGGAGGACCTATACCGGTAGGACAGTCTTACTCAAGATGATAGTATGCTATCTGATTTACCTTTATCATCGTGTACATAATTTAGGTGACATTACAGATCACTATTACACGTTGATAGAGCCCTTAGGATTCTTGCTTGACTACCAGCAGTATGATGGCGATCATATACGTGAGAGTTGGGTAGTCTATAAGCACATCCTTAAAGTGTCCCTAGTCGTGGGAGTTTTCGAGACTGGGCATCGATACTCCATGAGTAGACTCATGTATACAGATCAAGACCCCGACGAGGGGCGATGGCCGGTCTCACAAGCCATTGGTGTCAGCTGGTTCACCTAGGACGTATACAGGTGCTCATTGGGTTATGAGTACATCGGACAGGACTCACCGAGAACATGCTAGTTGGTTTTATACTTAGCGTCAGATAGCAGTTCGCTGGTGACATGTGTACAGGTTAGTCTATCGACCTGAGATCATTATTTGTCTCGTGTGAGTTCCCACTATGCTTTGATTACTATCCTACCACGGCTCAAAGAGGCGTGCAAACAGGTTTTAGTTGGGTACAGTCCCGAGCCACATGGAGGCAGTGAGCGGATCGGCAGGGGTTTCGTCTCTCCTGGTATTAGAGGTGAGATCGCGTTGTATCTAGGAGAGCCATTACACGAAGTCCTTGGCCAAGGAAGGAGATTTACTGATAGGTATTCCAGTAGTATCTCAGGGTGTCCTGGGCTACACTCCGACACGACTTATATCGCTATTGGGGGTCTGACGTTTACCAGCCCCTAGGCCTGATATGCGATACTTAAAGACGAACGGACCGGACTGTACGGATATTGTCGCTGACAGGCTCAGTAGGGTTCCAGGATGAGTTCGCTCATCGGCTTCCCTTTTGGTCAATACCTGGGCGCCCGTTACGTACAGCTAGTACCACTGACGTGCTTGTGGTTAAATCCACTGCCAGCGTATTGACGAGTCTTTAGAGTCCCCCACAGATAGTTTCCCAAGTTTCGGGCGAAACGTTGTAGAGGCCGTATGGTATTATGGCAGGGTTCGATCATATACGTGCACTTGTGCACGGATCATGATCGGACGGATCATACTAGTGGTCTTTGGTTTAAGCCGGATCCTAGTATTAGATTTGTTGGATTACTTTCGTCTTATAGCATTTGCATTCAGTCGGAATGCGGATGCAGGTATGTATATACAGGTGAGGTGTATCCTTGTGATCCGTCACGAGTTTAGTTTAGATATTGCCATATCTTATTGTCACAAACATTTGGGTTAATATTTATTATGGTGGATATTGTGAGTGGAAGTCATCATGAAGGGGCATGTTCAATTTGGTGACTCATGGTCTCTTTTTTTGGAGCCATGTCACATTATTGATTGTTTATTGTGTTGAAATGAGAGGTGGAGAGAGAAAGGGCAGCCATAACTCTTGGGGTTGGCTCTTGGTTTTTATTCTAGTGCTCTCACTTTTATCTCAACACAATAGAAAAGAAAAGCTCTTCTTCTTTTTCTTCCTCTAGCTCACAAGTTCCACCATGGCTTCATCTTCAACCTCCATCCATACACTCTCATGTGTTGAGAATCAATGGATGCTTGAGACAAAGTTATCACACACATTTTCTACATCACCTTGGACATGTCGGCTAGCAAACTTCATGTCCGAGTTGCTTCGGTTTGATGCGGGAGCCCGTAAAAAGACTTCTTGACGTGGTGCCCTTCCGACGAGGAGACCGGAGATCGGAGATGCTGCGAGGAGCTAGGGATGGTGGCTAAAGACCGAAGGACGCGGATCGATCGGTATAGCTTTTCTATCATCTTTCTAGTTAGCTAGTTTGTGTTAATAGTTCGATCCGGGTGAAAGACTACGATAGCTCCGGTTTTTAAAAAGTTTTTGTTCCGCGTTTGGCCTCGGATTTACGGCCGGGACGCTACCGTAGACTTACATGGTATCAGAGCCACGCCATTAACCCTTACTAGCTTGTTCTAACATGTTTAAAATATCGATCGAATGAAATTTTCAAAACCGCATTTCCATTCATCAAGTTTCTGCCGAATTTTTAAACTGGTCTAAAAATTATTTTGGGTATGTCAGAAAATCGTGCATACTTTTTTAAGACTCTGGAAGAAATTTGGGAGCACGATCCTACCATAACACCGCGGAACCGCGGCGGAACCACTATATTTGCCGCGGTTGAGCGGCGCAATAGTCGATTCAGTGCACCGTTTTTCTTCTGGGTGTTATTTTATATGGAATTATGGTTTCTGGAATATTTTGTTTGGGCCTAGATTTGTTACAGTACTGGATTTGTGCTTGGGGTCCACTTCGGGAAATTTTGTCGATCGAAATTTTAAATACGTTAGTTCACAGTGCTTACATTATATCTGCGACCGTGAATGTCACTCGAGCGGTAAATCTTGTCCAATTGCTATAGCTCTTTTAGACCGGTTTGCGAACGTGACATTCACGTTGATGTTCTGTGTTGTGCTGTGATATTGCGGATTTGTCGTGATGGATAGCTTAGTACAGTGTTAGTACAGTTTAATTTTATTTGTACATTTGATATCACGGGGCGAGTGTCCGATATGTGGACTGTCGCCACTGCCTCTTTGTATATTATTCTTTTGGGGCACGATCGGGTTTAGGTCGATGTACCCGTTGTACATATTTTCTTTTCTGTACTAGAATTACCCCGCGGTCGAGTGCACGGATAGCCGGGTTCTACAGGGCAACGGGCCCGCATCTCATGGATTTGAGACGGAAGGGGCTTCACTCTAGAATTGGCGGGCTATTCGCCACACACGTAGGGGGTATAGGTTGACCCAGGAGGGGTGCTCAAGTTATCGGATTCCGTGAAGTGCTGGGTGGCCCATTCACTTTGCTGAAGGGGGATGCCTCGCTTCTGGTTTTGGCGGGTAACTTGCCGCACTCGTAGGGGTCTAGGTTTTCATTGCACAGGCTGTCCACACGACCAGGGGAACGTCGGGTTTCAGTTGCGGCTCAAAGGAAACCCAGGGCTCCCAGATATCTGTATTGTTCTGTGATCTTTTCTGTGATGTTGCATTTATCACACCTGGAACGATTATTATATATTGATATATATATATATACACTAGTAGATGTTGTATATGTTTTACACCCGCGCTAGTCCAGTCCCCGCTCTGTCGTTAGTTAAGTAACCTAACGGGTGATGACGGGACCCAGTGGCGAATGCGGATGGCATATACGTACATCATATTTTCGTTCTTTTCTGGTGTGATTAATTGATGGGACTGTGTTGATTCGGATCAATGCAAGGAAAACAAACCTATTCGATGTTGTTGGAACAATTTTCAAAAAGCTGTTATTACAAGGACGTTTTAATTTGCTTTGCACAACGGTATTCAGTTTGGAATATCCAGCACCTCATTTGACGAGGTAAGGGCCGAGATCCCTTCATCGGGAGTGACCCCTTGGGTAGAAGTTTGCGTCAGGGCAATAACTTCATTATAGTCGATTACTTTTTGCTTCGCATCGTGGTATTCAGTTGGAATATCCTGCACCTCATTCTACGGGGAAAGAGCCGAGATCCCTTCACCGGGAATGACCTCTTTAGCAAAGGTTTTCGCCACTATATTTTTGTAAAAAGCTATCCGGTTCCTTCAACGATATCAAGTTCATTACGTTAAAGGTTTTTCGCCAAAAACCATTCGTAGCCCTCCGTCATTTTAGACAGGTAGCACTTAGTATTCATCCTATGTATGTTGGCCTTCGTCAAGGCATAGTGTATGGTAGCTATTTGTTACTTTTCTGTTGCATAGATAGATGCATTGGTTTGGGACAGTCGTACTATTATTTAGCCTTCGTCAAGGGTATGTATGGGTGGGTTCAAATTAATCTGGATAATGACGGGTAGAACTTGACATGTGACTTATGATATGTTGGCCTTCGTCAAGGTCATAAGAACATGGGGTAAAAATCACATCGGGAGTTTCTAAGAAACTGAAACTTGCCAGGCATGCGCATACCTTCTGGAGTGTGATAACGTAAGTGGATTCCATTACGTTATCATACGATGATAGTTGGATCCCGATTCCCACTGATGAGTTGGTTTACTCCTCGAGTGATCCCGACTAATTCTTCTTTCAGGTTTGGAGAAGAATTTGAGGATACAGTGGGAGACATCCTGATTAGATAAAGTGATTAACCATTCTGATCTAGGTTAGAGTGCACGCAGAGTGTTTCTTTTCTCTCTCTCTTTGGCAGCGACCATGACCCGACCCTAGACTATGACTCAATGACCAAGTTAACCGAACCTTCTTAAAACACTGGCTTTTGGATTGTCTGAGATGCATACATTAGTGTCACTCCTTCTTTTACCCTTTGCATTTCTCCAGAACACCCCGTATTATTATGAACATCCACTTCCATTGGATAAATCCATCGTATGGTTATATACGAACTCGAAAGAATTTGTTCCAGATTTGAGGATGGATTCTGGTTCTGGAAAGATTGAATGGGACTATTCAGTTGTCTTTTCCTTTTACCTTCTCTCAGGTTTTGAGGGCTCCTAGGATTAGGAGAGAGTACACCTATTACGCTTATTGGATAGTTTTCTTCCAAACCATTGGCAAATTCCGAAAGGTAAGGAATGAAGAAAACCAATTAGCCTAAGTGTGGTGTACATAAGGTAATAAGTAAAGACAAATAAAGGGATTAGAAAGAGGGCAAAGTAAATTGCAACTGTTATCATTCACGACCAAACCAAGTATTTCATCGCCACTCCTATTTCACCTTTGTATTTCTCCAGAACACCCCGTATCACTATGAGCATCCAATTCCATTGGATAAATCCATCGTATGGTTATATACGAACTCGAAGGAACTTGTTCCAGATTCGAGGATAGATTCTGGTTCAGGAGAAATAGGAATAAGGTTTATTCAGTTGTCTTTTATTTTTACCTTCTCTTAGGTTGCGAGTACTCCTAGGATTAGGAGAGTACACCTATTATGCTTATTTGAAAGTCTTCTTCCAAACCATAGGCTGATGCTGAACGGTAGGGAAGGAAGAAAACCATTTAGCCTAAGGGGGTGTACAGAAGGAAATGAGTAAAGACAAATAAAGGGATTTGGAGAGATGGCAAAGAGATATATGGTTATAGTCATGAATCTGATAATGGAAGAAGTATTACTAGGAATACCCGGATACCCCTTTGAAACATTTTACATGTTTCAGTTTCACTGTGCATTGTTAATAGAAAACTGATTTCCCAATTGGTCCTTGCTCCAGGGTATGTATTTACCAGGTATGATTCTCACATCTGTATGGTTTTACAGATAATGAGTGGGAGTAAGTTATTGGGAATTAGGTGATCATCCTCATTATATCGGGATTCGTTGTAATTGGTGATATTTGAGGAAATCGCCTGGGTTTTTGCCGGACGACAAATATTTGGTTTTGAATATCCGTTTTTATGCACCAATTTCAAACTGATATATATGTACGTTTATTTTTATAAAGTGAGATATAACTTTTGAAATTATGTCCATGACATTTACGTATATCAGTTGATGGTTAGGTAAGGAGCATTGAACAACGGTGTAATTCTTCATAACCATAGTACAGTTTTCAACCTACGACACACAAGGTTTGAGTTATTCAACTCAGGGGACTTATACAGAGTATTGTATGTTGTCCAGTGTCCATTAGGACAGAGGGGTTGGTCTATATTCTGTTTACTTATGACTTCTCCAGTTTTGGACATGTGTTTCGTAGAAATACAAGGTCCAAGTTTTGAGAAGTTATTGGTACAAGAATAAAGTAGAGAATCATGTGTTGCAAGTATCAAGATTCTTCAAGGTGATCGAAGATGTAGATACTTATGTTGGGTATTCAGTTGATAGTAATGGTTTTGAGAACTTGCTTCTCTTGCAGGTTACTCATAATTGGACGCACTCCTAAGTTGAGTAATGCTGATCGGCCTCTCTCCATTTAGTTGACATGCACTTGAGACAGCTGCATGATTTGAATCTGGTTCCAATTAAATCAGTGCCTCTGTTTCTATATTGTATATAGAATGGATCATATCTTAACGATGTTAAGGTATATGGAGTTATCCGGCTTATGCTTAAAACCAGACTCTGGATAACTCAAGGCACATTTCTGTAATGGCAGTTTGTGGGTTAACCCAGGCTATGACGAGGGTTGACTTTCTACCATCTGGAAGATCAATAGTGATATTGTTCTTGACTTGCCACAGTTTTAGTAAAATGGACTTTTTCAGAAAACAGTAATGGGAGTATGGTAGAACTGGAAGTGATTCCAGAACCGCAAACGATTACTGAAAGTTTAATAGGAACCTAAAGATTCAATCAAGTTAGACATTCCATTAGCCACTCCGCAGATATGGTGGGTAACCTCTGGCGCCCGAGAGGTACTTCGGTAGCCTCAAGGACAGTGACAGGGAGGTTCTTGTTTACCCAGACTTGTCATTACTGCTGTTCTAGACTATGCGACTCGGCAGGAGGATGAGTATAGCGTCGTTCTAAACTAGCTTTAGAAGTGCACGTGTATATGACTCTGCCAGAGAGTTGTCATAGTCAGTGGGAGCAGCGGAAGCATAGTGGACAAGTAGCTTGTGTCTATTTATAGACTAAAGCAAATATAGCGGAGATAGATCATCTATTTTTGATATGACGGTCATAGGTTATGACTTTATCAGAATAGGGAATGGATCTGTTAAGAAGGTAGTAGGGTGTGATGTCCTGATATTTGGATGACATACACAGAGTAGGAAGTGAAATTCCTATCCTACGATCGGTTATACTGTGGTTGTCACACAGTAGTTTCTCCACATAGGATATGGACATTATATCAGGCATTCTGGTTACTAGATCTATGGTTTTAGATCTAGATTTGGGTAGTTTCCCAATCCGGGTACTTAGACAGTATTCTGAATGTATTTTAGGATGGAAGACTCCTGGCACGGTAGTATACCTGCAGGTGATGGAGTCACCCTCTCTAAAGGTGTCTTACAGACTAAAGGGGAGAGGGATGTGCATGATTGACATATCACTTGCTTAGGCAATTGAGTCAATCATAAGATGTCAAGTACCACACCAGATGTTGTTTTTGCACTAGATGCAATTAGTTGATATATTGATCCAATCCTGGAGGAACGTTTGGAAGCAGTTTTAGGACATAAGTTGATGTTCTATGGATATGATAACAACAGCCTCCTTTGGGAGACAGTTATCATTCCAGATTTCCAAGGTGACCTGGATGACAGAGTGACTGTCAGAGTTATAGTTCTCTCTCTGACGAGGGGCAGTAGTTTGGACAGGTGATCCAAGCGGATACTGAGGGAGGCATGGCGTAGGATACCGATTAAATTCAGTTGACGATACAGCCTAAGATATAAACTGGATTTGGAGTTCATTTATGAACTAGGTCCCATCAGATATCCAGACATATTCTAATACAGGTTTTTCTCATTTCGGGAGATGGCTTTCTCCACGAACTTGAGATAAAGAGAGACATAGAAAGAAACATCATAGCGGATCCACTCACTGAGGCTATTTCTCGAATGCAATAGTTTCACAAACAAGCTTTGTGAGACTGATCAGTAGAGGAGTTGGGTGTTCGGTATCACACGAGCTGTGAGTATGCGACATCGCAATAATTAGCCTTAAGTGCAAGTGGGAGATTGTTGGATATAGTTCCCTCAAAGTCAATTATTGGATCGCAGGCACGTAATTGCAATGATTGAGGGAGGACCTATACCGGTAGGACAATCTTACTCGAGATGATAGTATGCTATCTGGTTTACCTTTATCATCGTGTATATGCTTTAAGTGATATTACAGATCACTATTACACGTTGATAGAGCACTTAGGATTCTTGCTTGACTACCAACAGTATGATGGCGATCATATACATGAGAGTTGGGTAGTCTATAAGCACATCCTTAATGTGTCCCTAGTCGTGGGAGTTTTCGAGACTGGGCATCGATACTCTACGAGTAGACTAGTGTATACAGATCAAGACCCCGACGAGGGGCGATGGCCGGTCTCACAAGCCATTGGTGTCAGCTGGTTCACCTAAGACGTATACAGGTGCTCATTGGGTTATGAGTACACCGGACAGGACTCGCCGGGAACATGCTAGTTGGTTTTATACCTAGCGTTAGATAGCAGTTCCCTGGTGACATGTGTACAGGTTAGTCTATCGACCTGAGATTGTCATTTGTCTCGTGTGAGTTCCCACTGTGCTTTGATTACTACCCTACCACGGCTCAAAGAGTCGTGCAAATAGGTTTTAGTTGGGTACAGACCCAAGACACATGGAGGCAGTGAGCGGATCGGCAGGGGTTTCGTCCCTCCTGGTATTGGGGGTGAGATCGTGTTGTATCTAGGAGAGCCATTACACGAAGTCCTTGGCTAAGGCAGGAGATTTACTGATAGGTATTCCAGTAGTATCTCAGGGTGTTCTGGGCTACACTCCGACACGACTTATATCGCTATTGGGGTCTGACGTTTACCAGCCCCCTAGGCCCGATATGCGATACTCATAGACGAACGGACCGGACTGTACGGATATTGTCACTGACAGGCTCAGTAGGGTTTCAGGATGAGTTCGCTCATCGGCTTCCCTTTTGGTCAATACCTGGGCGCCCATTACGTACAGCTTGTACCACTGACGTGCTTGTGGTTAAATCCACTGCCAGCGTATTGACGAGTCTTTAGAGTCCCCCACAGATAGTTTCCCAAGTTTCGGGCGAAACGTTGTAGAGGCCGTATGGTATTATGGCAGGGTTCGATCATATACGTGCACTTGTGCACGGATCATGATCATACGGATCATACTAGTGGGCTTTGGTTTAAGCCGGATCCTAGTGTTAGATTTGTTGGATTACTTTCGTCTCATAGCATTTGCATTCAGTCGGAATGCGGATGCAGGTATGTAAATACAGGTGAGGAGTATCCTTGTGATCCGTCACAAGTTTAGTTTAGATGTTGCCATATATTATTGTTATAAACATTTGGGTTAACGTTTATTATGGTGGATATTGTGAGTGGAAGTCATCATGAAGGGGCATGTTCAATTTGGTGACTCATGGTCTCTTTTTTTGGAGCCATGTCACATTATTGATTGTTTATTGTGTTGAAATGAGAGGCGGAGAGAGAAAGGGCAGCCATAACTCTTGCGGTTGGCTCTTGGTTTTTATTCTAGTGGTCTCACTTTTATCTCAACACAATAGAAAAGAAAAGCTCTTCTTTTTCTTCTTCCTCTAGCTCACAAGTTCCACCATGGCTTCATCTTCAACCTCCATCCATACACTCTCATGTGTTGAGAATCAATGGATGCTTGAGACAAAGTTATCACATACGTTTTCTACATCACCTTGGACATGTCGGCTAGCAAACTTCATGTCCGAGTTGCTTCGGTTTGAAGCGGGAGCCCGTAAAAAGACTTCTTGACGTGGTGCCCTTCCGAAGAGGAGACCGGAGATCGGAGATGCCGCGAGGAGCTAGGGATGGTGGCTAAAAATTGAAGGAAACAGATCGATCGGTATAGTTTTTCTATCATCTTTCTAGTTAGCTAGTTTGTGTTAATGGTTCGATCCGGGTGAAAGACTACGATAGCTCCGGTTTTTTAAAAAGTTTTTGTTCCGCATTTGGCTTCGGATTTACGGCCGAGGCGCTACCGTAGACTTACATGGTATCAGATCCACGCCATTAACCCTTACTAGCTTGTTCTAATATGTTTAAAACATCGATCGGATGAAATTTCCAAAACCGCATTTCCATTCATCAAGTTTCTGCCGAATTTTTAAACCGGTCTAAAAATTATTTTGGGTATGTCAGAAAATCGTGCATACTTTTTTAAGACTCTGGAAGAAATTTTGGAGCACGATCCTACCATAACATCGTGGAACCGCGGCGGAACCACTATATTTGCCGCGGTTGCGCGGCGCAATAGTCGATTCAGTGCACCGTTTTTCTTCTGGGTGTTTTTCATATGGAATTATGGTTTCTGGAATATTTTGTTTGGGCCCAGATTTGTTACAGTACTGGATTTGTGCTTGGGGCCCACTTCGGGAAATTTTGTCGATCGAAATTTTAAATATGTTAGTTCATAGTGCTTACATTATATCTGCGACCGTGAATGTCATTCGAGCGGTAAATCTTGTCTAATTGCTATTGCTCTTTTAGACGGGTTTGCGAACGTGACATTCACGTTGATGTTTTGTGTTGTGCTGTGATATTGCGGATTTGTCGTGGTGGATAGCTTGGTGCAATGTTAGTACAGTTTAATTTTGTTTGTACATTTGATAGCGCGGAGCGAGCGTCCGACATGTGGGATGCTTCAGAGATATACTGGTAAGTGTTATCTGTAGTTTCTCAACCCGTTATGAGCCTCATATCGACACGACTTATCGAGTTACTGGGGTATGACGTTTACCGCCCCTAGACGAGATATGCGACATATCAGACGAAGAGACTGGACTGTAGGGTAGCGTTACTGATTGGATTCGCAGGAGTATGAGCAGGCTTGCTTGTTGATCTCCTGATCGCTCAATACCCGGGTGGCCGTTACGTTTAGCAGACCGCTTGCAGCTTGTGGGTATTTGATATAATCATCACCTACTGCCGGCGTATTGACGAGTCTTTAAAGTCCTACACAGGGGTTTCCTGGTTCAAGCGAAACGGAGTAGGAGCACATATGTGATATGTGCGGCACCGAGATTGATACGATATGAGATACCGTATTCTGTTCTCGCGATTCGTGACATTGATCGATTGTATGCGATATAGCCGGGTTATCAGACCAAGTGTTGATTCGATAAGTTGTTACACATGATATTAGTCGGTTATAGCCGGATTATTAAATCAAGAGTTGATTTAATAATTTAATGTATAATTATATATTTGATATATTACATTACATTAACTAGTATTAGCTCACTTATGATTTCTTTTCTCACTTGATGTGCACATTGTACATATGTGATATGTATATTTGTGTACATGTATTGTGTCATGCTTGATGATACATGCAAGATGGGTGTATGAGATTTATACCATGATAAGGTTAAATTAGGGTTTTGTTTATTTCTTAAGATTTAACAAAAGAGAAAGGCTTGGTCAATGTTGTCAAGCTTGGAAGAAGCTTGTAGAAATATTGACAAAGTCCACTCTTTTGTCATTTCTTAGGATATTTGTTAACCCAGCCCTTAACCTTACACCTTGGTTAATTCTCTACAAGAGTTAAGCATGAGGGCTTAACTCACCCATGGTTGAAATTATTCTTTTGGATTAACTCATATGATGAGTTCCTTCATCTTCTTCTTCTTCCTCTCAAGCTTTCTAGTTTCAATGGAGGTATGAGAAAAAGTGTGAGAAAATGAAATCTAAAGTGAGCCCACTTCCTACTTCATCATCCTCTACTACTTGCCATTTAGTATAGGGTGTTATCTTCACAAAGTTCTTGACCTGGTGAAGAAATAGCTTGGGTTAGTGTCTCCTCGGCGTAGATCATCTTCGGCCTCGAAGACATCGAAGCAAGCATGTTCGTTCTTCTTGTGGAGCCTCTCTAAAGTCCGGAGTTCACGATCACAGCGAAGAGGCTACTACACGGAGCTATTGAAGTGAAGGACCGGTCTACAAAAGTTGTATTCCTTGCTCACTTCTTATTGCAAAGTGTTTGCATTTGATTTTTTCGTCGATTTCTAGTTAACAATTCTTAGTTAGGGTTAGCTAAAACGGCAAATTTTTGAATTTGGCATGGACGATGCCTCCCGAAACCTTGCTGCTATCTTAGGTAACCCTGCAGTGGTATCAGAGCCATGCTAGAAATTTATACGGATTTTGGTAAGATTACGAAACCGAAATACTCCGAAACTTGAAACACGAAATCATACTTTCTGTCGATTTTAAATTGTTGTCAAAATTTTTTTTAAACAAGTGCAGAATGGTATATGTGAGATTCTAAGAACATGGCAAAAATTTGGGACCCAGTGCTCGGAATTTGGCCGAGCACATGGGGTATATTTCCGAGCTGGCCGGCCCATTAGTGGCATTTGATGTTCAATTTTTTGTCATGTACTTGTCTCTGTGTTTTGGTATTTCAGGTGTTGTTTGTTTTTACTAATTTTGCATGTGATGTAATCTTACACTATAAATAATTCGGAGTGTTTCATATTCGTATTTTTAACATTGTTTCGGGTTATTCGCATGTTATCTAGGCGAAGTTAAAAAGTTCGATCGAATGTCAAAAACCCATTTTTCCAAGTTTAACGTATTCGGAAAAACATGCAAGTAATCCTATGAATCCTCTAGAAGAATGAAACCCTAACTCGACTTTTTGGATCGCGGAACCGCGGTCAAACCCTAGGGTTTGCCGTAGTTCCATGGCAATATGAGTGAGGCTTGGGTTTGCCCTTCTACGGCTGGTGCATAGGTACTGTAGCATATTCTGGGTATTACTAAAACTGTGCTCAAGTGTTGAGCTGTCGGGAAATTGTGGGACTTTGATAAATCGATCGAAAAGTTTAACGTTTGTCCGGATATTATGTGATGGGATACAATATTTGGAATCCACATGTAGTTATGAGATAACTAGTTTGAATGTTATAAATCTAGCAGTTTAGTCCCATTTAATCGGTTGCCACGGGATTTTGATGTGATCAAAACTCCGTCGCAATCACGTAGCGTACACGGATACTCTCCGGGTAAACTTAGATAGCCACGCCCCATAGCCCGAACCAAGTGACTGTAGGAGAATCCCGTCGCCAAAAGCATCTGTTCGGGTGCTCACGGCAGCGGTGATCCGCCTCAGTGCACTTCGTCGACGGCATCGAGGGGTGCGGCCATCTACTAAAGTTTCCAACGAGCATTCGATCAGGATGTCGGGAATCTTGTTGAATTGCCCGACTAGATATTGAAAAGTGTTTTCGAGATCGAGACTAAAATGCGAGATTTATAATGGTTAGGCATGTGATGTCTAAGGAATTCATTTGGTTAGGCATGAAATCCAAAGTATGAGTTACGTTGGGTTTTTGATGTCTAAGGTGGTTGCAGATTCCAACTGTTTTAGTTTTTCACTTTCTTTTTTGCGACCGTAAGTGTAATATATGGTGTATCGCCGGTTTCGTTGCTATATGTCAACGACAATTGGGATACGCATATTTACTTACATTGATGACATGTGATGTTATGTGTTGATGGGATATGTTATATTGGATCGTCGTGTTTTGAATAGCCGGGGGTTTTATGTAAGATGAGAGTTTTTCATTTTCATTCATGTAAAATTCATTGTATGTAATATTCTTTTATCGGGGCACTTCCGGGTTGAGGATGATGTCACCATTGTATATTATTTACTTTTCCGCATTAGGATAGACCCAAGGCGGGGAGCACACGTAACCGGGTTCTTGGGTCCAGTGGGAGACCATCTCGAGGAGTCGAGACCGGGTCTCCTAACTCTAGAATTGGCAGGGTTGCTTGCCGCTCTCGTAGGGGTCTAGGGATGTGGGTTTGGCTATTCATCACGACCGTGAAATCCGTGTTTTATACAGGCTTAAAATAAAACAAGGAAATCCTAGTATATCCAATATTTCATATGTTATTTTCTACTGCGATACATGTGATGTGATCATTTGATATATTGATGAGATGAATACAGGATATAGTATATGTGATATACTATATAGACGTTGCTTATATTTTACACCCGCGCTAGCACTGCCCCGCTCTGTCGTTAGTTACCTAACCTAACGGTGCACGAGGGGACATTGAGGCGAATGCGGATGGCATAAGCGTACGTTGTATTTATCTGTGATGTTTAGGTAACTTAAAATGAGGGACTTCATTAATGAGATTAATGAAATAAAAGAAACCTAAAGATGTTGTGGAATCGAATTTTCAAAAACAGGTAGCTCTAGTTGTTGCTTTGCATAGCGGTATTCCTTGTAGAATATCCAGCACCTTATTCGATAAGGAAAGAGCCGAGATCCCTTCACCGGGAGTGACCTCTTTAGAAAAACTAGCAGATGCTACAAACTCGGTTTGTCTTTTGATTGCTTTTATAGTTTTTGCTTTGCATAGTAGTATTTGTGAAATATCCTGCACCTTATTCGATAAGGAAAGAGCCGAGATCCCTTCACCGGGAGTGACCTCTTTAGCAAAACTAGTAAAGGCCTAAAAAACACAACATTTAAATCATTTGATTCTACAACGATATCAAGTTCATTATGCAAAAGTTTTCCTTAAAAACCTGTCGTAGCCCTCCGTCATTTTAGATAAGTACTTCATAGTATTCGTGTTACGTTTGTTGGCTTTCGTCAAGGCGTAGTGTGCGGTAGCTATTTATGCTTATCTGCATAAGCATATGATGCGATTGAGTTAGGGTAGTCGTGCGACTTTGTTGGCTTTCATCAAGGATCGTGCGGGTGGGTTTAATTCAATCAGGAAATGTACGGGTTGAACTTGACTAGTAGCCTATGGTTTGTTGGCTTTCGTCAAGGTCATAGAATGCTAGGGGCAAAATATTATCGGGAATTTCAAGTGTTGAAATTTGCAATGAGGTTGCATACCTCCTATGAGATAGTTGGATCCCGATACCCACTGCGAGTAAGAGTTACTCCTGGGAGAGTTTTACACATTACAATTAGCCGATCAAGTAGGTGTCTAGAAAGGTGTCAACGGGGTTACGCCTCTCGGAAAACGAGGTTTATTTTAATTAGGTCCGTGCGAAAGCACGGGGAACCTCCCTCAAAGTACCGACACTAGCCTGGCTGAAAGATTGGCGAACTTGTAAGGTGTAACTAATCCTGGCTAGTCTTTCCTTTTAGGATTTGAAGGACGATTTGACTAAAACAGTGGGAACCGTCTTGATTATATAAAATAATAACCAATCCAATCTTGCAAGAGCATACGCTGAGTGTTTTCTTCTCTCTCTCCAGGTAGCGACCATGTCACGCCTTAATCAAGATAATAATACGGATGTATTGACCGAACCCGCTTGTTATACTGAGTTAGGGAACGTTGGTCCCGCTCTAATTTATAATTGTTATAAGACCGAGCAGGAAATAAGGGATTACCAGGATTTCCGTGCCGCCCAAACGAAGAAAGTGCATGTTGATGCATCATCTTCGGGTGAGTTCATTACAAAGAACTGTTTCTCAGTATCCTTTACGTCCTAGGTATGAGATACCGGATCAGGATCCCACTTATGTAATATGTTACATGGGCTACAGATAGGTAGAGAGCTGAGAACAGGTGATAAGTTTCAAGAGTTGGAAATGGTGCAAGTGTTGCAGCCAAGTTTGTTGGCAGTTATCACCCTGTATTACCAAATACATTGATTCTGAACGAATGTTATTAGATACCGAACCTGATATACAACATCATATCAGTCTCTTTATTAAGTAAAGAAGGATATAATTTTGTATTGTTAGATAATGTGTTGAATATTTCCTATATCAAGAGTTGATCGGTTCAGGCACGTTATCTAAAAGCATATACGTTCTAAATCAAACTACAGTTCTTAACGTACAGAACACACACAAGAGAAAGAGTTCAGAAATGAACGAATCCTTCTTGTGGTATTGTAGATTAGGTCATATCAATGCGACCCGACTAGTTAAGTTACATTTAGATGCATATTTAAATTTGTTTGAATTTACATCTTGTGAAACTTTCCAGTCATGTCACAAAGATAAGATGACCATAGCTCCGTTTATTGGAAACAGAGAAAGAGTTAGTGAACTCTTGGGATTGATACATGATGATGTATGTAGGTCCCCTGTCTACACATGCTAGGATTGATTCTTTGTACTTCATTACATTCACTGATGATCTCTCAAGATTCGCACATGTGTTCCTGTTGAAACACAAGTCTGAAGCTTTTGAGAAATTCAAAGAATATAAGTTCGAAGTAGAGAACCAAAACGGGTATAAGTATTATGTCCTTTAATGAGATCAGGGTGGAGAATACTTGAGCACGGAATTCCTGAACTATTCTAAAGGAGAATGAGTTTCTCTCTCAGCATTACTCCTCCGTATACACCATAGTACGTTGGTATATTGGGGCGGAGCAGATGCACCCTATGTGATAAGGTGCGCTCTATGATGAGTACTACTGAGTTTCCTGTTTCTTTTTGGGGGTTATGCACTTGAGAAGCTGCATACCTATTGAATAGGGTTCCAACCAAATCAGGTGCCTACCATTCCATATGTGATATAGTATGGGAAGAGCCCATCTCTTAACGATGTTAAGATTTGGGGTTGTCCGGCCTATGTCTAAAAGCAAAATCCGGACAAGCTCAAGGCAAGGTCAGTTCTATGGAAGTTTGTTGGATGTCCCAAGCATTCGCAAGGGAATGTTTTCTACCACACTGAGGAGCAAAAGGTGTTTTGTTTCTCAGCATGCCACCTTTTGGAAAGGGAATTTCTTGTGAAGAAATTAGTGGTCATATGGTAGAACTGGAAGGAGTTCCATCTATACAAACTACAGCTGATGATTTGGTAGAACCGTAGGATTCAATAGTTCCCAACGAACCTCAGCCTCTCCGCCGATCTGGTAGGATTCCTCACCCACCTAAGAGATACTTCGGTTTCTCTATGACAGTGGGAGCAATGATTGCATCATGAGATGGTGACCCAACTGGTTTCGAGCAGGCCATCAAGAGTGGGGACTCTGTAAGAATGGCTGGATGCTAAGCGATCTGAGATGGAATCCATATACACCAACAAAGTATGGACTTTGGTTGCTTTATCTGGAGGGTTAAATCCCCATCAGGAGCAAGTATATCTTGAGAAGATTACTTGGTGTACATGGAAAAGTTGAGACTTTCGAAGCTAAGACTAGTTGTAAAAGGTTTTCGTCATCAACCGGGTGTGGATAATGATGAAACCTTTTCTAGTGCCTATGCTTAAGTCCATCCGGATCCTACTTGCCATTGCTACATACCATGACTACACTATCTGGCGGTTGGGTGTCATGACTGCTTTTCTAAATGATGATTTAGAAGAGAGCATCTATAAGTACACAGCCAGAAGGTTTCGTAGACAGTGGGAGCAACAGAAACGTGTGCAAGTTGCTTTAATGGGTTAAAGCGGGCATCGCGGAGTTGGAACATCTGTTTTGATGTGGTAGTCAAAGAGTTTGACTTCATCAAAATGGTAGATGAACCTTGTATATACAAAAAGGTAGTAGGGAGTATGGTGGTGATCTCGTATTGTACGTGGATGATATACTCTTGATAAGGAAGGAGTTTCCTATGCTACGCTTGATCAATCTCCTCTTATCACAAGAATTCTCCATATAGGATCAAGGTGATACCTCCTAAATCCTGGGTTTTGGATCTATGAGATAGATCTAAATGGATGTTAGGATTCTCACTAGGTGTAGTGAGATGGTATCAATCGATCCTGGGGAGAATCACTGGAGAGCTTCCAGGGTGGTAAGGACGACTGAATGTCAGGCACAAGCATTGTCTTTACCCTCAGTGGAGGGAGGGTATGTTAGAAGAGTTCCAAACTAGATACCGTGACAAACTAGACGATAATGGCTGGATACATTGCTACCAAGGATGCTACCAAAGAGGTAGTCTGGATGTATATTAGTTCATGAGATGAACTTCGTTCCTACCATTGTGTGACAATGGAGTTGTGGATTTGGCCTAGGAACCCCCGTCCCATCAGAGATCCAGACATATTCTTAGGCAGTATCACATAATCACGGAGATGAATGATCTCCAGGGAGATCGAGGTTAGGAGAGTAGACACAGAGGAGAACAGGGCGGATCCACTCACAAAGGCCTATTCCCAGGAGAGACTTTTATGGGATGGTTGAGTATGGGATACTTCAACCATTGCTGATTGTTGGGTATGAGATACTACAACAGATGGCCCTAGTGCAAGTGGAAGATTTTTAGTTATATGTATGCCCTAGAGGCCATTACTATACATACGATGTATATTGTAGTGGATGCTTGGACATATATAGGGAGGACTTTCTTGCTCGACATGATAGTATACTATCTGGTTGCACTTTATCTTAACATGTACTCAGATTGTCTCTATGTTACATGTTGATAAAGCCCTTAAGATGAGTACTTGACTACCAGGACTATGATGTAGATCATACTAGTGGGGACAGAGTAATCGCTAAGTACATCCTTCAAATGTTCCTAGTCGTAGGTGTATCGAGACAGGGCATCGATATACCAGAGTAAACTAGCGTATAGCTTCTCGACCCATGTAGATGGGCGATGGATGATCCTATATCCATTGGTGTTTGACATTAGAGACAGTATACGGGTGCTCAGTGGAGACTGGGTACACTGGACGGACTCGCCGAGAACTATACCTAACGTCAGATGGCAGTTCTCTGGTGACACTGGTACAGGTTAGTTTGTAAACCCGAGATCGTCATAGAGTCTTGTGTGATTCCCACTGTGCTTTGATTTCCACCTTACCACGTTCAAGAGAACGTGAAAAACGGTGGCTTTTGGGTACAGTCCCGAGTCACATGGAGGCAATGAGCGATAGGAGGGGTTTCGTCTCTCCCGGTATAGGGAGTTGATGTTGCGCTGTGCTCGATTGGCTATAACAGGAAGTCCTTGGCCAAGGCTGCTTCAGAGATATACCAGTAAGTGTTATCAGTAGTTTCTCGACCCGTTATGAGCCTCATATCGACACGACTTATCGAGTTACTGGGGTCTGACGTTTACCACCCTTAGACGAGATATGCGACATATCAGACGAAGAGACCGGACTGTACAGTAGTGTTACTGATTAGATTCACAAGAGTGGAGCAGGCTTGCTTGTTGATCTTCTGATCGCTCAATACCCGGGTGGCCGTTACGTTTAGTAGACCGCTTGCGGCTTGTGGGTGTTTGATATGATCATCACCTACTGCCGGCGTATTGACGAGTCTTTAGAGTCCTACACAGGGGTTTCCTGGCTCAAGCGAAACGGAGTAGGAGCACATATGTGATATGTGCAGGACCGAGATTAATACGATATGAGATACCGTTGTTTCCCCCAATCAAAGCAAAGCTCTGTTTTGAATTTCAAAATTCAAAAATTGAAGCAACGCTTCAGATCCCGTGCGCTGCGCACTGCGTGCCACGTGTCAAAAGCAGACGCGCTGGCGCCAAGTGCGCTGCGCCCTAGGCAGCGCACCCCCAATCAGAGCAAAGCTCTGCTTTAAAATTCAAAATTAAATTGAAGCAACGCTTCAGATGCTGCGCGCCACGTGTCAAACACGGTGCGTTAGCGCAGCTGCGCTGCGCGCCACGTGTCAAACACGGGAGCGCTAGCGCAGTTGCGCTGCGCTCCGCGTGTCAAACACGGGAGCGCTACCGCAGTTGCGCTGCGCTCTGCGCTGCACGCCATGTGTCAAACGTAGGTGCGCTTGCGCAAGGTGCGCCAGCGCTGGAATTAAAAATTCCCCCACCGTCAGATCAAAAGATCTACTAATGATAAATCATTAATTAATCAGAATTTTAATTAAAATTCTGTTATGGAAAGATTTTCTCAATCTTGTTAAAAACAAGAAGATTGCCTTCTATAAAACAGAAGCCCTAGGATCAAAGATCCAATGGTGGGAAATATCCCCAAATTAATTAGAGAAAAGATCTCTCCAACCGATTCAACAAATCAGCCTTCACTATATAAATGACCCTAGACTTCAAGTCTAAAATATACAGAGGAGAGGAAAAAAAAAAGAAAAAAGAGATAGAAAAAACTCTCTGCAAAACTTTGAGAAAAACTCAAAGAGAAAGAAAGGCAAGCCTTTAGAAGAAAGAAGATCATTTCTTCATCTTTAAAGGTAAAGAATTAATTCTTGAACAACAGAGATGAAATCATCTCGTAAAAAGAAGAAATATCTTCTAAAAAGATCTTAGATCTATATAAGAGACCAAGGTTTTTGATTAAAAAGAAAAGATCAAAAGATCTAATCATAAAAATATAAAAAGAAGTATTTTACTTCATTCATGGATCTTTTGATCTATAAAGGCAGAGCCTTTTATCAAAACAAGAACTTTTGTTTTTGGATCTTGAGGCAAAGCCTCCTTAGAAGAACATAAAAGTTGTTCTGTGATCTTAAAATTGATCAGATGCGCTTTGCGCTATTAGACAGTGCTTTGCACTCATGAACTGCGCCTTTGCGCTCCATGGATCGGCGCTCAGTGCCAAAACATGCCACGTGTCAACCATAGACACGATCTGCGTTTTGCGCTCCTGAAAACAGCGCACTGCGCTCTTGGGTTGGCGCTCAGCGCCAAGCGCGCCACGTGTCACTCACTGGCACACCCATAAACTAGTGCAGCGCACTCATAAATTAAAAGCGCAGTGCGCTAACAAACTAGCGCTTAGCGCTAAGCGCGACACGTGTCCTCCTCGTGTGCGCTAACCGACAGAAGCGCAATGTGCTCTTTGACTAGCGCAAAGCGCCTAGTGCGCCACGTGGCGCGCTGTCAGAGCATACTTTGTTCTGATAAATGCTATGCATTCAATATAAGAAAAAAAATGTCAGAGCCCACTGCTTGGCATTATTAAAAGGGCAGAGCCCAAACAAAGGCCCAACAGGCAGAACAAAAAATAAAATGAACATTTTTAACTGGACTTAGCCCAATTCTGGCCATAAGTCCTCAATTTAAATTTAATTGAGCTCATCTGCTCTTCCAATCAATTTACACCCGGTTCGAGGGTACATCTCTGAACCCCTCTGATACATGTCGTTGTAATCCTTCAACGTCTTCAAAGAGGTGACGGGTCCCGACAACCACACATTTCACGGACTGTGGGGTCCTTAAACTCATGGACTACAATGTCCTTAATCTCGGACTGTGGGGTCCCTGTAAACCCACGGACTACGATCTCCTTAACCTCGGACCACTATGTCCTTAAACTGGTATTGGACCACTATGTCCCTAAACTGGTATCGGACCACTATGTCCTTAAACTGGTATCGGACCACTATGTCCCTAAACTGGTATTGGACCACCATGTCCTTAAACCGGTAATCGACCGCAATGTCCCTAAACTAAACATTAGAGTACAAATGCTCTTTTGTTGGATGTAAACGATCCCGTTAAGTTGATCTTAGTCTAGAAATTAGACTAACGTATTCTTAACAAACGTTTAAGTTGATCTTAGTCCCAAATGAGGCTAACGTATCCTTAAACTCAACCCCCAAAAACCCAAATCTAAGAAAATACGGATTTGGACTAATCCACGTCCTATGGGCGACAATATAAATTAGTCTCCGTATACAATCCACGAGTAACCAAAAACAAACAAGCACCCACGACACGAAGTGACCATCTGGAGAAGGAGAAAGTTGTTACCGCGATGCGGTAGCGTAATTAACTGCAGGGGCTTGTGCCTATAGGGAAGAGCGTCCCCACAATCAAATACCCCTCAAACGAGGAGGAATCTGACGAAGTCTGCTACATCGGCCGCATCCGTTTAAACCTTCGATACATGGTGCCATAAATCAACTTGGCATCTTCAGAGAGGTGGACAGATAGCACCAATTAGTATCTGCCCCCGAATTCAGGCAAGACGTCAGTCTTCCCGGCTTTCGGCGGTAAACAACCGTATTCTATTCTCGCGATTCATGACATTGATCAGTTGTATGCGATATAGTCGGGTTATCGGATCAAGTGTTGATTCGATAAGTTGTTACACATGATATTAGTAGGTTATAGCCGGATTATTAAATCAAGAGTTGATTTAATAATTTAATGTATAATTATATATTTGATATATTACATTACATTAACTATTATTAGCTCACTTATGATTTCTTTTCTCACCTGATGTGCACATTGTACATATGTGATATGTATATTTGTGTACATGTATTGTGTCATGCTTGATGATACATGCAAGATGGGTGTATGAGATTTATACCATGATAAGGTTGTTAGTTATATGTATGCCCTAGAGGCCATTACTGTACATACGATGTATATTGTAGTGGATGCTAGGACATATATAGGGAGGACTTTCTTGCTCGACATGATAGTATGCTATCTGGTTGTACTTTATCTTAACATGTACTCAGATTGTCTCTATGTTACATGTTGATAAAGCCCTTAGGATAGGTACTCGACTACTGGGACTATGATGAGATCATACTAGTGGGGCCACGGTAGTCGACGAGTACATCCTATAATTGTTCCTAGTCGAGGGTGTATCGAGACAGGGCATCGATGCACCAGAGTAGACTAGCGTATACTCATCTTGACCCATATGATGGGCGATGGATGATCCCATATCCATCAGTGTTTGACATCAAGGATGGTGTACGGGTGCTCAGTAGAGACTGGGTACACTGGACGGACTCGCCGAGGACTCCCAGATGGTATTATACCATACGTCAGATGGCAGTTCTTTGGTGACACTGGTACAGAGTAGTCTGTTGACCCGAGATCGTCATAGAGTCTTGTGTGATTCCCACTGTTCTTTGATTTCCATCATACCACATCTAAGAGGGCGTGCAAAACGGTGGCTTTTGGGTACAGACCCGAATCACATGGAGGCAATGAGCGATAGGAGGGGATTCGTCTCTCCCGGTATAGGGAGTTGATGTTGTGCTGTGTTCGATTGGCTATAACCGGAAATCCCTGGCCAGGGTTGCTGAGATTTACTGGTAAGTGTTATCAGTAGTTTCTCGAACTGTTATAGACCTCATATCGACACGACTTATCGAGCTACTGGGGTCTGACGTTTACCACCCCTAGGCGAGATATGCGACATATCAGACGACGAGACCGGACTGTACGGGAGTGTTACTGTTTGGATTCACAGGAGAAGTTACAGGCTTGCTTGTTGATCTTCTGAGCGCTCAATACCTGGGTAGCTGTTACGTTTAGCTGACCGCTTGCAGCTTGTGGGTGTTTGATATGATCATCACCAACTGCCGGCGTATTGACGATTCTTTAGAATCCTACACAGAGGTTTCTTGACTCAGGCAAAACGGAGTAGGAGCACATATGTGATATGTGCGGGACCAAGGATAATGCGATATGTGATACCGTATTATATTCTCGCGATATTTGATATCAGCCGGGTCATCGGATCAAGTGTTGATTCGATGAATCGGTACGGATAAATATTAGTCGGTTATATGCGATATAGCCGGATTGTCGGATCAAGTGTTGATTCGATAATTTAATGTATAATAATATATTTGATATATTAAATTACATTAACTAATATTTGCTCACTAAAAGATTCTTTTTCTCACTCGGGTAATACATTGATATATATGCGATATATGTTAATTGTATTATTTTATTTGGTTACAATAAATATTATATATGTGATATATAATATTGTAACATGATATGATAACTAATGCAACATTTTTAGTAAAGATTAATCAAGATTAGGGTTTGATTTGGGTTAATGGTTTCTAGATGATTCTAGAAGGTTTTTGTTTTGTCATGGAAAAGATATTTACTTATGACTCATTCTTAACTCAACCCAAAACCCTAACCCTTGGTTAATTCTCTACAATGGTTAAGTGAACCATGGTTGCATAATTGATCATTATCTCCTTTTCCTATTCATCACAAAAGGATTTATCATTATTGTTCATCTTCTTCCTTCATTCTTTTCATGGAAAAAAAGCTTTCTTGATTTTTCCAAGTGATGAATAATTATGAGAAAAAGATAAATAAAGAGAGCAAAAATCCTACTTCATCATCCTCATCTTCTCTTGCCATTTAGATGAGGGGTGTTCACATCATTTCATGAGTGTTAGCTTGTGTTAAAGAAACTTCAAGGTAGATCATCTTAGTATCGAAGATCGGAAGCAAAGGTTGCGTCTTTCTCATCGTGGAACCTCTCGAGAGTCCGGATCCCGATGATCGCAGCGAAAGAACCACAACACGGAGCATATGAAGTGAAGGACTGGATCTACAAAGGTTGTAATCCCTCTCACTTAGTGTTAAAGTGTTTAGCATGCTTGTTTTCGCCTAATCTCTAGTTTAAAGTTCCGTATTCGGGTTGTTCGGCACGGCTAATTTTTTAATCGGGCATGATTGATGCCTCGTAGACCCTTGTGCGCGTGCCTAGCAACCCAACAGTGGTATCAGAGCCAAGCTAGAGCTTTAGGCGAAGTCTAGACGAAGTTTGAAACCCGATCGAACCCGAAACCCCATTTTTACGAGCTCTCTGGACTTTTTCTAAAAACTGGGATTTTTCAACATTAAAAATGCTTAAAAAATTCAGCAGAGAATTATAAGAATTACGGTGCAAAAAGTTTTTGATGAACAGTATAAAGCGCGGCGGAACCGCGCAATGATGACGTCATCATCCCCTGTTTGCACAGTAACTCCTATTTTATTATACTGGATTTTCTGAGAATTTTTAATTTTTTTTCAAGAGTTGAATTTTCTGGGGCTGTTTTGGGGATTCGGTGTTTCGATCGGAGTATCAGATTTTGTCTATGTGGCTTTCCGGATAACTTTTAGAAACTGTTAAAAAGTTCGAACGGATATCAATAACTCACTTTTTCCCCTGTCGGAAATTTTTTCAAAAGTTGGATTTTTTCTCGTGTTTAAGAATGTTCTAAGTCGTGCAAGTAACTCGGTGGACCCTCTAGAAGACAACAAACCTTAACTCGATTATGTGACCGTCTTGAACTGCCCTTTGAACCTTAGGGTTTGGGGCAGTACGGCGTGCCACTTGTGAGGCGTTGGCTTGACCCTTCTACGGCTGGACCATTGGTACTGTGGCATGTGATGGATGTTTTTAAACTGATTTCAAGTGTTGAGATATATTGGGGAAATCTTGGGTGCTTGATGATTCGATCGGAAAGTTTAACTTTTTCTATTTATCTGGAATGTGATACAATAATTGGAATCCACAGGTAGTTATGAGATAACTAATTTGAATATTATAAACATAGCAGTTTAGTCTCAGATGATCGGTTGCCACGGAATTTTGATGTGATCAAAAGTCCGTCGCAATCACGTAGTGTACGCGGATACTCGCCGGGTAAACTTAATAGACATCTACGCCCCATAGCCCCGACCAAGTGACTGTAGGAGAACCCCGTCGCCGAAAGCATCCGTTCGGGTGCTCCCGGTAGCGGTGTTCCGCCTTGGTGCACTTCGTCGACGGTATCGGGGGTGTGGCCGTCTAATAAAGTTTGCGACGAGCATTCGATCAGGACGTCGGGAATCTAGTTGAATTGCCCGACTTGATATTAAAAAGAGTTTTCGATAATGAGACTAAAATGCGGGGTTTATAATTGTTAGGCATGTGATGTCTAAGGAATTCATTTGGTTAGGCATGCGATGTCTAAGGAGATTGCGGATTCCAACTGTTGTAGTTTTACACTTTCTTTTCTGTGACCGTAAGCGTAGTATGTGGTGTATCGCTGGCTTCGTTGCTATACATCAACGACAATCGGGATACGCATACTTGCTTACGTCGATGATATGTGATATTATGTGTTGCTGTGATATGTTATATTGAATCGTCGCGTTTTGAATAGACGGGGGGTTTTATGTGAGATGAGAGTTTTTCTTTTTCATTCATGTAAAATTCTTTTGTATGTAATATTCTTTTATTGGGGCACTTCCAGGTAGCGGAAGATGTCGCCGTTGTATATTATTTACTTTTCCGCATTAGGTAGACCCAAGGCGGGGAGCACAAGTAACCGGGTTCTAGGGTCCAGTGGGAGACCATCTCGAGGAGTCGGGACCGGGTCTCCTAACCCTAGAATTTGCAGTGTTACTTGTCGCTCTCGTAGGGGTCTAGGGATGTGGGTTTGGCTATTCATCGCGACCGTGAAATCCGTGTTTTATACAGGATCGTATTGAAAACACGGACGTCCTAGTATATCCAATATTTCATATATGTTTCTTCTGCTGCAATATTCTGTGATGAGATCATATTACTGCTTGAGATGAATGTTTATATTATATATATGAGATATATGTTATATTGCAGATTTCGTTTCAAATGTGATGCTTGTGAAGCACAATTAAAATGGGACTTCATTAATGAGATTAATGAAATAATAGAAACCTAAGATGTTGTAGAAACTTGTTTAAAAAACTGGTAGCTCTAGTTCTTGCTTTGCATAGCGGTGTTCCTTGTAGAACATCCAGCACCTTATTCGATAAGGAAAGTACCGAGATCCCTTCACCGGGAGTGACTCCTTTAGCAATAACTGGCAGATGCTACAAATTCGGTTTGTCTTTTGATTGCTTCTATAGTTTCTGCTTTGCACAGCGGTATATGTGATATACCCTGCACCTTATTCGATGAGGAAAGGGCCGACGGTCCCTTCACCGGGAGTGACCCCTTTAGCAAAACTAGAAAAGCCTCAAAAACACTCCATTTAAAATCACTCGATTCTACAACGATATCAAGTTCATTACGCAAAGGGTTTTCCTAAAAACCTGTCGTAGCCCTCCGTCATTTCAGATAAGTACTAGTTGGTATTCGTGCTACGGTAGTTTGGCATTCGTCAAGGCGTAGTGTGCGGTAGCTAACTAGTATTTATCTGCTTATGCATATGATGCAGATTGGATTAGGGTATTCGTACGGCGTTGTTTGGCATTCGTCAAGGGTCGTGCGGGTGGGTTTAATTCAATCAAGAAATGTACGGGTTGAACTTGGCTAGCGGACTATGGGTGGTTTGGTATTCGTCAAGGTCATAGGACGCTAGGGGCAAAATATTATTGGGAATTTCAAGTGTTGAAATTTGCAATGAGATTGCATACCTTCTATGAGATAGTTGGATCCCGATACCCGCTGTGAGTAAGAGTTACTCCTGGGAGAGTTTTATACATTACAATTAGCCGATCAAGTAGGTGTCTAGAAAGGTGTTAACGGGGTTACGCCTCTGGAAAAACGAGGTTTACTTTAATTAGGTTCGTGCGAAAGCACGGGGGACCTCCCTCAAAGTACCGACACTGGCCTGGCTGAAAGATTGGCGAACTTGTAGCGTGTAATTAATCCCGGCTAGTCTTTCCTTTTAGGGTTTGAAGGAAGATTTGATTAAAACAGTGGGAGACATCCTGATTAGATATATTAGATAACCAATCTAATCTTGTAAGAGCATACGCTGAGTGTTTTCTTCTCTCTCTCTCCAGGTAGCGACCATATCACGCCTTAATCAAGATAATAAAACGGATATATTGACCGAACCCGCTTGTTATACTGAGCTGGGGAACGTTGGTCCCGCTCCAACTTATAATTGTTATAAGACAGAGCAGGAAATTGGGGAATACCAGATTTCCCGTGCCGCCCAAACGAAGAAAGTGCATGTTGATGCATCATCTTCGGGTGTGTTCATTACAGAGAACTGTTTCTCAGTATCCTTTACGTCCTGGGTATGAGATACTGGATCAGGATCCCGCATATGTAATCTGTTACATGGGCTACAGATAGGTAAAGAACTGAGAACGGGTGATAAGTATCATGAGACAGAAAACGGTGCAAATGTTGCAGCCAAGTCTGTTGGTCACTATCACCCTGTATTACAAGAATACATTGATTCTGAACAAATGTTATTAGATACCGAACCTGATATACAAAATCATATCAGTCTCTTTATTAGTAAAGAAAGGATATAATTTTGTATTGTTGGATAATGTTTTGAACATTTCCTATATCAATAGTTGATCGGTTCAGGCACGTTATCTAAAAGCATTGACGTTCTAAATCAAACCACAGTTCTTAGTATACGGAACACACACAAGAGGAAGAGTTCAGAAATGAACGAATCCTTCTTGAGGCATTGTAGACTAGGTCATGTCAATGCGACCCGACTGGCTGAAGTTACATTTAGATGCATATTTAAATTAGTTTGAATTTACATCTTGTGAAACTTGCCGGTCATGTCACAAAGATAAGATGACTATAGCTCTGTTTATTGGAAACAGAGAAAGAGTTAGTGAACTCTTGGGATTGATACATACTGATGTATGAAAGTCCCCTGTCTACAGATGCCAAGATCGGTTCTTTGTACTTCATTACATTCTCTGATAATCTCTCAAGATTCAGACATATGTTCCTGCTGAAACACAAGTCCAAAGCTTTTGAGATATTCACAGAATATAAGTTAGAAGTAGAGAACCAAAATACGGGTAAAAGTATTATGTCCTTTGATGTGATCAAGGAGGAGAATACTTGAGCACGGAATTCCTGGAATATTCTAAAGGAGAATGAGATTCTCTCTCAGCATTACTCCTTCGAATACACCACAGCACGTTGGTATATCGGGGCGGAGCAATAATACCCTATGTGATATGGTGTGCTCTATGATGAGTACTACTGAGTTTCCTATTTCCTTTAGGGAGTTATGCACTTGAGAAGCTGCATACCTATTGAATAGGGTTCGAATCAAATCAGTTGCCTACCACTTCATATATGATATGGAAAGGGAAGAGCCCATATCTTAAGCTTGTTAAGATTTGGGGTTGTCCGGCCTATGTCTTAAAGCAAAATCCGGACAAGCTCGAGGCAAGGTCTGTTATGTAGAACTGGAAATGGTTCCAGCTATACAAAATGCAGCTGATGATTTGGTAGAACCAAAGGATTCAATAGTTTCCAACGAACCTCAGCCTCTCCGCCGATCTAGTAGGGTTCCTCACCCACCTGAGAGATACTTCGGTTTCTCAATGACAATGGGAGCGAGGATTGCATCATGAGATGATGACCCAACTAGTTTCGAGCTGGCCATCAGGAGTAGGACTCTGTAAGAATGGCTGGATGCTTATCGATCTGAGATGGAATCCTTATACACCAACAAAGTATGGACTTTGGTTGCTTTATCTGAAGGGTTAAATCCCCATCAGGAGCGAGTATATCTTGAGAAGATTACTTGGTGTACATGGAAAAGTTGAGACTTTCAAAGCTATGCTTAAGTCCATCCAGATCCTACTTGCCACGGCTACATACCATGACTACGATATCTGGTGGTTGGGTGTCATGACTGCTTTTCTAAATGATGTTTTAGAAGAGAACGTCTATAAGTACACAGCCAGAGGGCTTCGTAGACAGTGGGAGCAGCGGAAACGTGTGCAAGATGTTTTATATGATAAAACAGGCATCGCGGAGTTGGAACATCTGTTTTGATGTGGTAGTCAAAGAGTTTGACTTCATCAAAATGGTAGATGAACCTTGTATATACAAAAAGGTAGTAGAGAGTATGGTGTGTTGGAGATAGTGCCCTCAGAGTCAATTATTGGATCACAGGCACGTGATTGCAATGATTGAGGGAGGACCTATCCCGGTAGGACAGTCTTACTCGAGATGATAGTATGCTATCTGGTTTACCTTTATCATCGAGTACTGCTTTAGGTGACATGACAGGTCGCTATTACACGTTGATAGAGCCCCTAGGATTCTTGCTTGACTACCAGCAGTATGATGGCGATCATATACGTAGGAGCTGGTTGTCTATAAGCACATCCTTAAAAGGTCCCTAGTTGTAGGAGTTCCGAGACAGGGCATCGATACTCCATTAGTAGACTAGTGTATACAGTCGAGACCCCGACGAGGGGCGGTGGCCGGTCTCACAAGCCACTGGTGTCAGTTGGTTCACCTAAGATGTATACAGGTGCTCATTGGGTTATGAGTACACCGGACAGGACTCGCCGGGAACCTGCTAGTTGGTCTCATACCAGACGTCAGATAGCAGTTCCCAGGTGACATGTGTACAGGTTAGTTCATCGACCTGAGATCGTCATTTGTCTCGTGTGAGTTCCCACTGTGCTTTGATCACTACCCTACCACGGCTCAAAGGAGTCGTGCAAACAGGTTTTAGTTGGGTACAGTCCCGAGCCACATGGAGGCAGTGAGCGGATCTGCAGGGGTCCGTCTCTCCCGGTATTGGGGGTGAGGTCGCGCTGTGTCTAGGAGAGCCATTACGCAAAGCCCTCGGCCGAGGCAGGAGATTTACTGGTAGGTATTCCAGTAGTATCTCAGGGCGTTCTGGGCTACACTCCGACACGACTTGTACCGCTTTTGGGGGTCTGACTTTTACCAACCCCCTAGGCCCGCCATGCGATACTCATAGACGAACGGACCGGACTGTACGGATATTGTCACTGACAGGCTCAGTTGGGTGTCGGGGTGAGCTTCCTCATCGACGTCCCTTTTGGTCAATTGCTGGTGGCCCGTCACGTATTGGCTTATACCTCTGACGTGCTAGTGGTTAAATCCACAGCCAAAGTATTGACGAGTCTTTAGAGTCCACCACATTTACAGCTACTCAAGTTTCGGGCGAAACGCTGTAGAGGCCGTATGGAGATATGGCAGGGTTCGATCAGATACGTGCGGTATTGCACGGATCGTGATCGGACGGTTTTTACTAGCCGGCTTTGGCTTAAGCCGGATTCTAGTATTTGATAGTGTAGTTTTGTCTCTTTGCATTTGTGTTCAGTGGGAATACAAATGCGGGCATGTATTTGCAGTAGTGGGGTTTTCCCGTATTTTATTACGGGATCAGTTTTTCTGAAGTTGCCAGTTCGCATTCCGTTCCGGCCGTTTTTCCTTCATTCCTTCTCGGTCGGACTTTCTTGATGGAGGGTGTTAATTGCAAGTTTGCAATTAACATCTAGTGGAGGGCTTTCTTGCATATGTGGCTTTATGATGAGACTAGCATCATGAGATTCTTTTTCTTTCTCTTCTTATGCATTAATGAGAAAAGGGATTGATTAGTTTTAGATATGAAATGAGAGTGACCTTCTTCTTGAATTATCTTTTCCTTTTCTTATTTGATTAATTTCTTTTTCTCTCTCCAATCTCATTCTTGTGAAGAGGGGCCGGCCACTATTCAAGAGAGAGAGCTTCATTTTTGGTGTGTGACTTTTGTTATCTCATTTCCTTAGAAAAATTGAGAGCACCATTCTTCTTTCTTCAAAAGTCTTTTTCTCCTCCTACACATCAAAGGCAACTTCAAGAACCCTAAAGAGACACGTTCACTACACTATTCTATAGCAAGCCTTGGACGCGTCGGCTAGCCAACTTCGCGCCCGAGTTGCCTCGGTCAAGAGGCGGGAGCCCGTAAAAGATTCCGGCTACGTGGTGCCCTTTCCGACGAGCGAGGAGGTGACGGAGATTCCGCGGGAGATCGGAGTGGAGACGAAGACCGAAGGACACGGATCGCTTGGTATATCTCTCACCCCATCTCTAGTTAGCTAGTATAGGTTAATGGTTTACGATCCGGGTTTTCATTGTCCGCGGTAGCGCCGGTTTCCGAGTAAGGAAAAATTTTGATTCTGCATTTTGGCCTCGAGTACGAGGCCGGGGCGCTGCCGTGGCGCAACATGGTATCAGAGCCACGCCATTAACCTTACCTAGCTTCGTTTGATGTGTTTTTCAGTTCCGATCGACCAAAATTCCAAAAACCGTATTTTTCCTTCACATCAGTTTCTGTCGAAATTTTTTGAAGTCTAAAAATTTTTCAGGTGGTCTCAGAATGATGTGCAGGGAGTTCTAAGAACTCTGGAAAAAAACGAGACAGTGAACCCTTACCTCGAGCGCGGAAGCGCGGCAATACCCCCATTTCTGCCGCTCTTCCGCCGCAAGTTGGTGGGGTCAATGCTTCGTATTTTTTCAGTGGGCTTCTGGGCTTATTTTAGGGGTTTTGGAATATTAAAATTGGGCCCAGGTTTTCTGTGAGTGCTACAGTTTTGATTGGGGGCCCACTTGTTAATTTTTGGTCAATCGGAAAATTTTAAACACATTATTTCACAGTATTTACATTATATCTGCGACCGTGAATGTCACTCGATCGGTAAATCCGGTCTAACTGCTATAGCCCGGTTAGACGGATTTGCGAACGTGACTTTCACGTTGATGTTCTATGTTTATGCTGTGTTGTTGCGGATCGGTCGTGGGGGATAGCCTGGATGCAATGCTAGTACTGTTTTGTTGTATTATGTACATTTGATATTGCGGGACGAGCGTCCGACATGTAGACTGCCGTCACTGCCTGATTGTATTATTCTTTTGGGGCACGATCTGGTTGCGGTCGATGTACCCGGTGTATGTATATTTTACTTTCTGTACTAGGATTACCCCGCGGAGGGGTGCACGGATAGCCGGGTTCTAGAGGGCAACGGGCCCGCATCTCATGGCATTGAGACGGAGGGGGCTTCACTCTAGGATTGGCGGGCTATTCGCCGCACTCGTAGGGGGTACAGGTTGACCCAGGAGGGGTGTCCAAGTTACCGGATTCCATGAAGTGCTGGTTGGTCCATTCACGGTGCTGAAGGGGGCTGCCTCGCTTCAGGTTTTGGCGGGTGACTTGCCGCGCCCGTAGGGGTCTAGGATTTCATTGCACAGGCTATCCACACGACCAGGGGAACGTCGGGTTTCAGCAGCGGCTCTGTGAAACCCGGGGTTTCCAGATATCTGTATTGTTCTGTGATGCTGTACATTTCTGTGATGTTGCATTTTATCACGCCTTGAGCGAAATATAATATATTGGTATATATATTAGTAGATGTTGTATATGTTTTACATCCGCGCTAGTCCAGTCCCCGCTCTGCCGTTAGTTAGCTAACCTAACGGGTGATGACGGGACCCAGTGGCGAATGCGGATGGCATATACGTACGTCAGTATATTTTCGTTCTTTGTGGTGTGATTATTTGATGGGACTGCGTTGATTCGGATCAATGCAAGATAAACAAACCTATTCTGATGTTGTTGGAACATTTTTCAAAAAGCTGTTATTGCAAGGACGTTCACTTTTGTTTTGCATCGTGGTATTCATTTGGAATATCCTGCTCCTCAGTCGACGAGGCAAGGGCCGAGATCCCTTCACCGGGAGTGACCCCTTGGACAGAAGTTTGCGTCAGGGCATTAACTTCACTATAGCCGATTACTTTTGCTTTGCATCGTGATATTCAGATGGAATATCCTGCACCTCATTCTACGGGGAAAGAGCCGAGATCCCTTCACCGGGAGTGACCTCTTTAGCAAAGGCTTCCGTCACTATATTTTTATAAAAACTATGCAGTTCCTTCAACGATATCAAGTTCATTACGTTAAAGGTTTTTCGCCAAAAACCAGCCGTAGCCCTCCGTCATTTCCTACAGGTATTATTTGGTATTCGTGCTGCGTTTGTTGACCTAGTCAAGACGTAGTGTTCGGTAGCTAAGTGGTACTTGTTTGTTGCATAAGTGGGATTGGTTAAGACAGTCGTGCGGCCTTGTTGACCTAGTCAAGGGCACGTACGGGTGGGTTTAATGCAATCCAGTATAATGACGGGTTGAACTTGACTGGCGGTTTATGGTTTGTTGACCTAGTCAAGGTCATAAACCGCTTGGGGTAAAAATCACATCGGGAGTTTCAAAAGAACTGAAACTTGCCAGGCATGCGCATACCTTCTGGAGTGTGGTGACTTGAGTGGATTCCGTCAAGTTATCATGCGATGATAGTTGGATCCCGATTCCCACTGATGAGTTAGTTTACTCCTCGGGTGACCCCGACTAATTCTTCTTTCAGGTTTGGAGGAGAATTTGAGGTACAGTGGGAGGTTTCCAGATTAGATAAATTGGTAACCATTCTAATCTAGGTTAGAGTGCACGCTGAGTGTTTCTTTTCTCTCTCTCTGGCAGCGACCATTGACCCGACCCTAAGACTATGACTCAGTGACCAAGTTGACCGAACCTTCTTAACACAGGCTTTTGGATTGTCAGAGTTGCAGACCTCATTGCCACTCCTACTTTTACCCTTTTCTCTAGGACACCCCGCATTACTGCGAACGTCCACTTCCATTGGACAAAACCATCGTATGGTTATATACGAACTCGAAGGACTTCGAGGATGGTTTCTGGTTCTGGAGAAAACGAATAGGATTATTCAGTTGTCTTTTCTTTTCACCTTCTCTCATTGCGAGTACTCCTTGGTTTAGGAGATAGCACACCTATTACGCAAATTGGATAGTCTTCTTCCAAACCTTAGGCTGGTGCCGACCGGTAGGGAATGAAGAAAATCAGTTAGCCTAAACGGCGTACAGAAGGTATTAAGATTAAGACAAAGCAAGGGATTAGTAAGAGGGCAAAGTAAATTGCGACTGATATTCACGACCAAACCAAGTATTTCTTCGCCAATCCTAAATCACCTTTGTATTTCTCCAGGACACTCCGTATCACTACGAAGATCCACAGTTTATTGGATACTCCATCGTATGGTTATATACGAACTCGAAAGGAACTTGTTCCAGTTCGGGGATGGATTCTGGTTCAGGAGAAATAGGAATAAAGTACATTCAGGTGTCTTTTATCTTCACCTTCTCTCGTATTGCGAGTGTTCCTAGGATTGGGACAGTACACCCTTTATGCTTTTTGGATAGTCTTCTTCCAAACCATAGGCTGGTGCCGAACGGTAGGGAAGGAAGAAAACCATTTGGCCTAAGGGGGTGTACAGAAGGTAATGACTAAAGACATAGAAAGGGATTTAGAAAGATGGCAAAGAATTACAAGGTTACAGTTGTGAATCTGGATAATGGAAGAGGCATTACTAGGAATACCAGGATACCCCGACGAAACATTTCAATGTTTCAGTTTCACTGTGTGATGTTAAAAGAAAACTGATTTCCCGATTAGACACTTGCTCCAGGGTATGTATTTACCAGGTTGGATTCTCACATCTGTATGGTTTTACAGATGCTGAGTGGGAGTAAGTTATTGGGAATTAGGTGACCATCCTCATTATATCGGGATTCGTTGTAATTGGTGATATTTGAGGAAGCCACCTGGATTGTTTGCCGGTCGGCAAATATTTGGTTTTGAATATCCGCTGTTGTGCACCAATTTCAAATTGATATATCTGTACGTCTATTTTCATAGAGTGAGATATACCTTTTGATATTATGTCGATGACATTTACCTATATCAGTGGATGGTTAGGTAAGGAGCATTAAACAGCGGTGTAATTCTTCTTAACCATAAGTACAGTTTTCAACCTACGACACACAGTAAAAGAGTTGTTAGACTCAGCGGACTTATACAGAGTATTGTATGTTGTCCAGTGTCCATTAGGACAGAGGGGTTGGTCCTCATACTATATTCTGTTTACTTTTAACTTCTCTAGTTCTTAGACATGTGTTTCGTGGAAACACAGGGTCTAAGTTTTGAGGAGTTATAGGTATTTGAATAGAGTAGAGAACCAGGTGTAGCAAGTATCGGGATTCTTCAAAGTGATCGAAGATGTAGATACTTGTGTATGGTATTCAGTTGATAGTAATGATTAAGAGAACTGGCTTCTCTTTCAGGTTACTCATAATTGGAAGCATTCCTAAGTTGAGTAACGCTGATCGGCCTCCTTCCATTTAGTTTACATGCACTGGAGATAGCTGCATGATTTGAATCTGGTTCAATTGAATCAGTGCCTCTGGTTCTATATTGGATATAGAACAGTTCATATCTTAACGATGTTAAGGTACGGGGAGTTGTCCGGCTTATGCTTAAAACCAGACACTGGACAACTCTAGGCACGTTTCTGTAATGGCTGTTTGTGGGTTGACCCAGGCTATGACGAGGGTTGACTTTCTACCATCTGGCAGATCAATAGAAATATTGTTCTAGACTCGCCACAGTTTTATTAAAAATGGTTTTTTCAAAAACAGTAGTGGGAGTATGGTAGAACTGGAAGTGATTCCAGAACCGCAAACGATTACTGAAGATTTGATAAGGAACCTAAAGATTCAATCTGTTTTGACATTCCATTGGCCACTCCGCAGATACGGTGGGTAACTTCAGGCACCCGAGAGGTACTCCGGTAGCCTCAAGGACGGTGACAGGGAAGTTCTTGTTTACCCACACTTGCCATTGCTGTTGTTCCAGGCTGCGAGACCCGGCAGGAGGATGAGTATAGCGTCGTTCTAAACTAGCTTTGGAAGTGCACGTCTATATGACTCTGCCAGAGGGTTGTCGTAGTCAGTGGGAGCAGCGGAAGCATTGGTGGACATCAGGCTTATGTCTATTTATAGACTAAAGCAGATGTAGCGGAGATAGATCATCTATTTCTGATGTGACAGTCATAGGTTTGACTTCATCAGAATAGGGGATGGATCTGTTGAGAAGGTAGTAGGGTGTGATATCCTGGTATTTAGATGACATACACAGAGTAGGAAAAGAAACTCCTATACTACGATCGGTTATACTTTGGTCGTCACACAGTTGTTTCTCCACACAGGACTTGGACATAATATCTGACATACTGGTTGCTAGATCTATGGTTTTAGATCTAGATTTGGGTGGTTTCCCAATCTGGGTACCTTGACAGCATTCTATGAGTATTTAGAATGGACGACTCCTGGCACGGTAGTGCACCTGCAGTTGATGGGGTCACCCTCTCTAAAGGTGTCTTATAGACTAAAGGGGAGAGGGATACTCATGATTGGCAGATCACTTGCTTAGGCAATTGAGTCAATCATGAGATGTCAAGTACCACACCAGATGTTGTTCTTGCAGTAGATGCAATAAGTTGATATTAATCCAATCCTGGAGAAATGGTCAGAAGCAGCTTTAGAACATAAGTTGATGTTCTAGGGATATGATAACGGCAGCCTCTTTTGGGAAACAGTTATCATTCCAGGCTTCCAAGGTGACATGGACGACAAGGAGGTTGTCAGAGTTATAGTTTTCCTTCTGACGAGGGGCAGTATTTTGGACAGGTGGTCCAAGGCAATACTGAGGGCGGCATGGCGCAGGATACTGATTAAGTTCAGTTGACGATACGGTCTAAGAAGTTTGGATTTGGAGTTCATTTATGAGCAAGGTCCCATCAGACATCCAGACGTTCTAAGACAGGTATTGCTCATTTCGGGAGATGGCTTTCTCCGCGAACTTGAGATATAGAGAGACATAGAAAGATACTTCTCTGCGGATCCACTCACTGAGGCTATTCCTCGAACGCAATAATTTCGCAAACGAGCTTTGTGAGACTGACTTGTAGAGGAGTTGGGTGTTCGGTATCACACGGGCTGTGAGTATGCGGCATCGCAATAATTAGCCTTGAGTGCAAGTGGGAGATTGTTGGAGATAGTGCCCTCAGAGTCAATTATTGGATCACAGGCACGTGATTGCAATGATTGAGGGAGGACCTATCCCGGTAGGACAGTCTTACTCGAGATGATAGTATGCTATCTGGTTTACCTTTATCATCGTGTACTGCTTTAGGTGACATGACAGGTCGCTATTACACGTTGATAGAGCCCCTAGGATTCTTGCTTGACTACCAGCAGTATGATGGCGATCATATACGTGGGAGCTGGTTGTCTATAAGCACATCCTTAAAAGGTCCCTAGTCGTAGGAGTTCCGAGACAGGGCATCGATACTCCATTAGTAGACTAGTGTATACAGTCGAGACCCCGACGAGGGGCGGTGGCCGGTCTCACAAGCCACTGGTGTCAGTTGGTTCACCTAAGATGTATACAGGTGCTCATTGGGTTATGAGTACACCGGACAGGACTCGCCGGGAACCTGCTAGTTTGTCTCATACCAGACGTCAGATAGCAGTTCCCAGGTGACATGTGTACAGGTTAGTTCATCGACCTGAGATCGTCATTTGTCTCGTGTGAGTTCCCACTGTGCTTTGATCACTACCCTACCATGGCTCAAAGGAGTCGTGCAAACAGGTTTTAGTTGGGTACAGTCCCGAGCCACATGGAGGCAGTGAGCGGATCTGCAGGGGTTCGTCTCTCCCGGTATTGGGGGTGAGGTCGCGCTGTGTCTAGGAGAGCCATTACGCAAAGCCCTCGGCCGAGGCAGGAGATTTACTGGTAGGTATTCCAGTAGTATCTCAGGGCGTTCTGGGCTACACTCCGACACGACTTGTACCGCTTTTGGGGGTCTGACTTTTACCAACCCCCTAGGCCCGCCATGCGATACTCATAGACGAACGGACCGGACTGTACGGATATTGTCACTGACAGGCTCAGTTGGGTGTCGGGGTGAGCTTCCTCATCGACGTCCCTTTTGGTCAATTGCTGGTGGCCCGTCACGTATTGGCTTATACCTCTGACGTGCTAGTGGTTAAATCCACAGCCAAAGTATTGACGAGTCTTTAGAGTCCACCACATTTACAGCTACTCAAGTTTCGGGCGAAACGCTGTAGAGGCCGTATGGAGATATGGCAGGGTTCGATCAGATACGTGCGGTATTGCACGGATCGTGATCGGACGGTTTTTACTAGCCGGCTTTGGCTTAAGCCGGATTCTAGTATTTGATAGTGTAGTTTTGTCTCTTTGCATTTGTGTTCAGTGGGAATACAAATGCGGGCATGTATTTGCAGTAGTGGGGTTTTCCCGTATTTTATTACGGGATCAGTTTTTCTGAAGTTGCCAGTTCGCATTCCATTCCGGCCGTTTTTCCTTCATTCCTTCTCGGTCGGACTTTCTTGATGGAGGGTGTTAATTGCAAGTTTGCAATTAACATCTAGTGGAGGGCTTTCTTGCATATGTGGCTTTATGATGAGACTAGCATCATGAGATTCTTTTTCTTTCTCTTCTTATGCATTAATGAGAAAAGGGATTGATTAGTTTTAGATATGAAATGAGAGTGACCTTCTTCTTGAATTATCTTTTCCTTTTCTTATTTGATTAATTTCTTTTTCTCTCTCCAATCTCATTCTTGTGAAGAGGGGCCGGCCACTATTCAAGAGAGAGAGCTTCATTTTTGGTGTGTGACTTTTGTTATCTCATTTCCTTAGAAAAATTGAGAGCACCATTCTTCTTTCTTCAAAAGTCTTTTTCTCCTCCTACACATCAAAGGCAAATTCAAGAACCTTAAAGAGACACGTTCACTACACTATTCTATAGCAAGCCTTGGACGCGTCGGCTAGCCAACTTCGCGCCCGAGTTGCCTCGGTCAAGAGGCGGGAGCCCGTAAAAGATTCCGGCTACGTGGTGCCCTTTCCGACGAGCGAGGAGGTGACGGAGATTCCGCGGGAGATCGGAGTGGAGACGAAGACCGAAGGACACGGATCGCTTGGTATATCTCTCACCCCATCTCTAGTTAGCTAGTATAGGTTAATGGTTTACGATCCGGGTTTTCATTGTCCGCGGTAGCCCCGGTTTCCGAGTAAGGAAAAATTTTGATTCCGCATTTTGGCCTCGAGTACGAGGCCGGGGCGCTGCCGTGGCGCAACATGGTGGTGATCCTCGTAGAGTACGTGGATGACATACTCTTGATAGGGAAGGAGTTTCCTATGCTACGCTTGGTCAATCTCCGCTTATCACAATGATTCTCCATATAGGATCAAAGTGATACCTCCTAAATTCTGGGTTTTTGGATCTATGTGATAGATCTAATTGGATGTTAGGATTCTCACTAGTTGTAGTGAGATGGTATCAATCGATCCTGGGGAGAATCACTGGAAAGGTTCCAGGGTGATAAGAACGACTGAATGTCAGTCACAGGCATTGTCTTTACCCTCAGTGGAGGGACGGTATGTTGGAAGAGTTCCAAGCTAGATACCGTGACTTACTAGACGATTAGAGGCAAGATACATCGTTACCAAGGATGCTACCAAAGAGGCAGTCTGGATAGATATAAGTTCGTAAGATGAACTTTGTTCCTACCATTGTGTGACAATGGAGTTGTGGCTTCAGCCAAGGAACTACCGTCCCATCAGAAATCCAGATATAAATCTTAGGCAGTATCACCTGATCATGGAGATGGTTGATCTCTAGGGAGATCGAGGTTAGGAGAGCAGACACAGAGGACGACAGCGCAGATCCACTCACAAAGGCCTTTTTTCCCAGTAGAGACTTTTATGGGATGGTTGAGTATGGGATACTTCAACCGCAGCTAATTGTTGGGTATGCGATGCCATAACAAATGGCCCTAGTGCAAGTGGGAGATTGTTAGTTATATGTATGCCCTAGAGGCCATTACTGTACATACGATGTATATTGTAGTGGATGCTAGGACATATATAGGGAGGACTTTCTTGCTCGACATGATAGTATGCTATCTTGTTGTACTTTATCTTAACATGTACTCAGATTGTCTCTATGTTACATGTTGATAAAGCCCTTAGGATAGGTACTCGACTACTGGGACTATGATGAGATCATACTAGTGGGGCCACGGTAGTCGACGAGTACATCCTATAATTGTTCCTTGTCGAGGGTGTATCGAGACAGGGCATCGATGCACCAGAGTAGACTAGCGTATACGCATCTTGACCCATATGATGGGCGATGGATGATCCCATATCCATCGGTGTTTGACATCAAGGATGGTGTACGGGTGCTCAGTAGAGACTGGGTACACTGGACGGACTCGCCGAGAACTCCCAGATGGTATTATACCATACGTCAGATGGCAGTTCTCCGGTGACACTGGTACAGAGTAGTCTGTTGACCCGAGATCGTCATAGAGTCTTGTGTGATTCCCACTGTGCTTTGATTTCCATCATACCACGTCCAAGAGGGCGTGCAAAAAGGTGGCTTTTGGGTACAGTCCCGAATCACATGGAGGCAATGAGCGATAGGAGGGGATTCGTCTCTCCCGGTATAGGGAGTTGATGTTGTGCTGTGTTCGATTGGCTATAACTGGAAATCCCTGGCCAGGGTTGCTGAGATTTACCGGTAAGTGTTATCAGTAGTTTCTCGAACTGTTATAGACCTCATATCGACACGACTTATCGAGCTACTGGGGTCTGACGTTTACCATCCCTAGGCGAGATATGCGACATATCAGACGACGAGACCGGACTGTACGGGAGTGTTACTGTTTGGATTCACAAGAGAAGTTACAGGCTTGCTTGTTGATCTTCTGAGCGCTCAATACCTGGGTAGCTGTTACGTTTAGCTGACCGCTTGCAGCTTGTGGGTGTTTGATATGATCATCACCTACTGCCGGCGTATTGACGATTCTTTAGAGTCCTACACAGAGGTTTCTTGACTCAGGCAAAACGGAGTAGGAGCACAAATGTGATATGTGCGGGACCGAGGATAATGCGATATGTGATACCGTATTATATTCTCGCGATATTTGATATCAGCCGGGTCATCGGATCAAGTGTTGATTCGATGAATCGGTACGGATAAATATTAGTCGGTTATATGCGATATAGCCGGATTGTCGGATCAAGTGTTGATTCGATAATTTAATGTATAATAATATATTTGATATATTAAATTACATTAACTAATATTTGCTCATTAAAAGATTCTTTTTCTCACTCGGGTAATACATTGATATATATGCGATATATGTTAATTGTATTATTTTATTTGGTTACAATAAATATTATATATGTGATATATAATATTGTAACATGATATGATAACTAATGCAACATGTTTAGTAAAGATTAATCAAGATTAGGGTTTGATTTGGGTTAATGGTTTCTAGATGATTCTAGAAGGTTTTTGTTTTGTCATGGAAAAGATATTTACTTATGACTCATTCTTAACTCAACCCAAAACCCTAACCCTTGGTTAATTCTCTACAATGGTTAAGTGAACCATAGTTGCATAATTGATCATTATCTCCTTTTCCTATTCATCACAAAAGTATTTATCATTATTGTTCATCTTCTTCCTTCATTCTTTTCATGGAAAAAAAGCTTTCTTGATTTTTCCAAGTGATGAATAATTATGAGAAAAAGATAAATAAAGAGAGCAAAAATCCTACTTCATCATCCTCATCTTCCCTTGCCATTTAGATGAGGGTGTTCACATCATTTCATGAGTGTTAGCTTGTGTTAAAGAAACTTTAAGGTAGATCATCTTAGTATCGAAGATCGGAAGCAAAGGTTGCGTCTTTCTCTTCGTGGAATCTCTCGAGAGTCCGGATCCCGATGATCGCAGCGAAGGGACCACAACACGGAGCATATGAAGTGAAGGACCGGATCTACAAAGGTTGTAATCCCTCTCACCTAGTATTAAAGTGTTTAGCATGCTTGTTTTCGCCTAATCTCTAGTTTAAAGTTCCGTATTCGGGTTGTTCGGCACGGCTAATTTTTTAATCGGGCATGGTTGATGCCTCGTAGACCCTTGTGCGCGTGCCTAGCAACCCAACAAAGGTTAAATTAGGGTTTTGTTTATTTATTAAGATTTAACAAAAGAGAAAGACTTGGTCAATGTTGTCAAGCTTGGAAGAAGCTTGTAGAAACATTGACAAAGTCCACTCTTTTGTCATTTCTTACGATATTAGTTAACCCAACTGATGTGTACGAAAGTGTGTGTTTGTAGTGTAACCGCAATCAATAACGGTGTCGCGTGTAGCTAGACCGAGATGAGTACGGGTCATCCTCTGGGAAACGTGGAACCTTTTACTCTTACTTTAGACGTGTTGAGAAAGGATGAAGAAATAAGAATGTTGATGAATGATTTCTAGATCTACGTTAAGCACTAATGCAAAATATAGATCTAGAATATTTTTGGATGTAAGTTAATATAAGAAGGGGCTTGTAGGGTTCGTTAGGATTTAGTAGTTATGGACGATTAATTAAAAGTTACCCTTTTTATCTTTTAATAGATTTAAAACTAAAACGACGGTGATGCGTGTAGATTAGGGTTTCTGGAGGGAAAAGGAATCCCACTCTTAAACCTTATCTCGACACGAAACTCCGTTCATATCTAGCATTTACCAAAACATTCATTAATCTAATCTCTAATCGCGGTCGGAACTAACAAAGAATTTGTAGCGCGCCCGATTAGGATGTTAATGATTCTTTTGATAAAGTTCATAAACTTTATAGGACTTAAAAAGGATTTAGGGATGTTCATCATCCATTAGCCTACCCTAATCCTACGAACCCTAACAAGCGGAGAATTACTCGCGCATGTTGGGAGAAAAAGAGATGGAAAGAAATTGCATAATTAAACTACGAAGAAATAGAATAAGAAAAAAAAGAAAGCTACCTTTATTAATCAACAATATTCATTACACTTGAATCCTTAGAAAATGATTACAATTTCTAGTTGCTTCTCGATCTCTTCTAAGGAGGTAGACGAACAGTTGATGATCAGCCTGGATGCGTGAGCCGTCTTGGACTTCGTGATCTCGTTGGCTTGATGCTTTTTCCAAGAGGCTCTCGGTCCTTATTTATAGTCCAAAACCAAAAACCCTTGCTTCCAAATTAGGGAAATAGCTGTAAAGATTCACCCAAAATTTGCGCAGCCTCTAACTCATCAATCATGCCGCGGATCCGCGGCCCAGGGGGGGTATGGCCACGGATCCGCGGCCATTCAATCTCAGCCCTTGATCATTTTTCTGGGTCTCTGTCTTTGTGACATTTGGCGATCCTTGGAACCTTTGTAGCATGGAAATCTTCTCGTGGTTGCTGCCAGACTTGGTCTCCAAGTTTTGCTTTCTTAATTAGGCAAGTTTTCTTTAACAACTTGATTTCCTTGATTTTAGTCTTGAAAAATTTTGCACAACTTGGAAAAATTTTGCACAACAACTCAAATAATATTTAGTAGACTTTGTTCTACTAGGATTTGGTCAATGATACTATTTGCATACATTTTCCTACCAAATACTAATTATAATATATCAACACATGGAAAATAGTATTTTTATAAATAAACCCTCATATGTATGATATATTATAATAAAGACCTTTTTAAATATGGAAATAGTAGGAAAAATGTAATAACAAATGTGCAGTTTTATCAACTGAACACCAACCCTTAACCTTACACCTTGGTTAATTCTCTACATGAGTTAAGCATGAGGGCTTAACTCACCCATGGTTGCAATTATTCTTTTGGATTAACTCATATGATGAGTTCCTTCATCTTCTTTTTCTTCTTCCTCTCAAGCTTTCTAGCTTCAATGGAGGTATGAGAAAAAGTGTGAGAAAATGAAATCTAAAGTGAGCCCACTTACTACTTCATCATCCTCTACTACTTGCCATTTAGTATAGGATGTTCTCTTCACAGAGTTCTTGACCTAGTGAAGAAATAGCTTGGATTAGTGTCTCCTCGACGTAGATCATCTTCGGCCTCGAAGACATCGAAGCAAGCATGTTCGTTCTTCTTGTGGAGCCTCTCTAGAGTCCGGAGTTCATGATCGCAGCGAAGGGACTACTACACGGAGCTATTGAAGTGAAGGACCGGTCTACAAAGGTTGTATTCCTTGCTCACTTCTTATTGCAAAGTGTTTGCATTTGATTTTTCCGTCGATTTCTAGTTAACGATTCTTAGTTAAGGTTAGCTAAAACGGCAAATTTTTGAATTTGGCATCCCGAAACCTTGCCGCCGTCTTAGGTAACCCTGCATAATCTAAACGGGGAGTAACAATATCTCGTCATCATCTTGCACGAACCTCTTGTTCCATCCGTCTTTATTATCGTACACTTCGACGTCACATCATGCTATCTGCGTACTGCAATTGTTCTTGGCTACAGTCAATCCGGAGTCTCTCACACGGACTCGAAATTACGAACTCGGTATCTTCACCACTCTGTAGAAGATATCTAGCCGAACACGTCCTCGGGAACTCATCCCAACCATCGGAGGATTATACTTTATTCAGCCGTTCTCGATCAACTCACAACACATCTGGGTGAGGTCCTCTATCTATAACTGGTCAACCTACTGATCTCCTATCAGATCATCCAACGAACAACGTCATCTCTGGATCGATCTACTCTAGATCTGAATAAGATTATCCACACTGTAAATCTTCCACTCAACTGATCCTGCGTCGGCGCATCAAATCAGACGAATTATCTCAGTCACTCAACTCAACTAAAGATAGACTAGCTATCTCCTGTCGCATCTCTGCCTGAAAGCTCTAGCGATCTCAGCTCGTAAGCTCTGGAAGCGACATCCCATCAATCTCAGCAATAGCTGGGTCATCTGTCTGCACGGTAGACGACGTCACAAACTCTGAGGTAGGTTGTACATCAACAGTCCTCTCACAACAGGCAGCCTCTATCAGTGGCCTGATCATACGGTGCAAAACCAAGCACTCGCCTCAAATGAGAGGTCACACACAAACTCTAAATCGATACGTTACCATGTCACCAGAAAACATGATGGTCAGTCCTCGTCCATGACGAGCTTGCCCTGACCGCATCACTAGCAGCAGCTCAATCTGCGCTTAAACCATGGTGACAGGAACCTCAAGCATGTATCGATGAAAATAGATCAAAGAGATAGAAAGAATTAACAGATCCCAAAATGAATACATGATCATAAGGAGGAACGGAATCAATGAGAGTATGATCATGGGAACGAATAGAATCAAGGATCTCAAATGGATGTATGATCATAAGAACGAAGATAATCACAGATCTCAAGATATGTACATCTTAAGGTTACTTAAGCGGAGTATCGTATCGTAAGTATGCCGCAGAACATACGCTCGGTACGTCACTCTACTTGAGTTACCTACTCCATCAATCAGGGTCAACCTATGTAACGAAAGTTCGGGTCTAATACCCCCTGTTCAAGTCTAAGTTCCGTAAGGTCAAGCCTAGGTTCCGAAATAGATTATGCCCCAGACTCCATATAGTCAAACCTAAACTCGAACCAAGGTTTAACCTAACGCTCTGATACCAACTTTGTCACGACCCGAAATTTAGTTCGTGACCGGCACTTAAATCACGCAACGTCTAAAGGCGTAACATAAATTAAGTAAGCCGAAGCCCAGAAATCTAAACCTTTTTAAAGAAAATAAAAGAGGTGAAGTTTTGAAATAAAGGTATAATGAAATCAAACGTTTTCTTAAATGCATAGATAATAGAACATGAAAATGCAAGTGGATTATACTAGTTGGAAAACATGTTTCGTCTTTTTTTTTAAAAATTTGTGCAGCACCTCCTTTGTATATTTTGATCCAAAACCATATATACATGATAATACAAAAGGCATCCCCAAGCGGGAGCGAGCTCTTCGCCAATCGGCGGAATCATAACCACGCAAGTCAAAATATATATATACGACGCCCAACGGCGAAGATCAATACAAAAGGATAATGTAAATAAAGTAAGACATCAAATCCCCCCAATAGCGAACATATAACCCATCGCTCTAAGTCTCGCAACCACAAATCTTTCTAAGTCTTACTAATATACAAATATTACTTTCTGATTAATGGAGTTGACTAGATACAACAAGAATAATAATACAAGAGTGGCACGATCCAATATGTCCCACCTACCAAAGTAAATCACCCGAAAGCAAGCTGTGTGCCAGGGATACCGCTACTGATCCATGCGGTCAAACCTGCAAGAACTGTGGCACAACGGGGGTGAGTTGCCAACTCGTAAGTAGAAAACATCGGTAGGTAGAAATCGAATAAAACAACAATTCCTAGGCCAACTATATCATAAAGGTAATACTATGATATCTAGGGTGATCGTGTCTACATATATGCCAACAATAATCAATGATTGTATGCATGTGGATAACATCTACGTGTCCATCAATGACACAACAACATCATGCAAGTAAATATCATGAAAGCATATACATGTAAATATCAGGATATAAACCAACGTGTGTCCATCAATGACACATCAAAATCATGGAACCTGAGTGCCCAACACCGACACTTGAAACATCATGAAACCCGTATCCATCATCGACACGTAAATCCTCATATCTCGGGCTCCGTCAGTCCGGATCGACCCATGGGCTCCGTCAGTCCGGACCGGCCCATATCATCTCACGACTCCAGTCAGTATCCTCCGGATAACCGCCGAGTCCAAATACTATCACCGGTAGGTAGTGCTCCCCTGCCAGGCTCACCGCCTAACTATATGAGTCTTCTTGCCCCGCGGTACCTCACCGGGTCCACCATGTACCCACAGACGGTGCCTACCGCTCCTCGAATCGGGTTTCGCATACCAATCTCAGAACCGAGAAAACACATGGTGGACATCTCGAAATATCATATCAAGAGAAACCGGGTTTTAAAACAATACATACCTTCTTTTGAAATATAACCACGGTTCTCAAATCCAGAATCTCATGAAAACAGCATCTCAATGCGTATAATCGTAAAGCATGATGTATGCAAACATAGAACAGAAATGTGAGCATATCAAGAATATCATGAGACATAGTATAGTGATGTGAGCATAGCAAGTATATCATACAACATAGCATAATGATGTGAGCATATCAAGAATATCTTGCCAATGAGTCATGTGACAGTACTGAACAATTAAGAGTAATAGCATGATGTGGAAATTCTACAGTTTAAGTGACATAGCAATTATCGATGATGAAAGTGTGTGAGGCGGCAATCTATGTCAGTGTAACATACGCATCATCGATAATTGTGCAGGTGTACTAGCACAGGTATATAATGCAATGAGGATATCATGATCATAGCAGAAAGTAAATCGTAAGCGCAATGCTATAAGGTATACATATCTATAATATATCCGAGTCGATGAATCTATCAATCGGCATCCAGCCTCACAACATCACATACGGTATAATTCATCGTACGGCATCCTCAAGTCTAGGGTATGGATCAACCATCCGGTAAAACATCGCGTGCGGCGACAACAAATAGAATAGGGATTCTATCGACCTATACAACAATGAGGGTACGGATCTAAATTCTCGTACGACATCTCACTCATCATTCACATAATTATCTCACATCAAGTCATCTTATATATATATATATATATATATATATATATATATATATATATATATCTTGTTTTACCGATCTCATAACACATCTATCTTAATCTTATCATTTCATACTAAACGTTTAATCACATCCATAGGTTCCTAGTATAGGTTTCTCCAACCATATCCTATATATATATATATTGGTTTCCATTTATAATTTGCGGGGTTGCTATACTCCATCCACCCGACTTCCCCCGAAGATATAAATCTACTCACCTGCGGAACTCCTTGTTCAGCCGTAGTCGATGTGCTTCGTCGTCTCGGAATCCACGCGAGGTACCTACAAATCAACACATATCGCAATACCATTAAAATCAATGCCCGAAAACCGATACAGCACACGGTGCGCTCATAGGTTAGAACCTATAGCCTACGCATGCAAAAACAACCAAATAACCCTCGTCGTTGATGTACAAACATCCAACGACCCAATACAATATCAAATACCAAAACCAAGAATTCCAATATCGGAAAACATAACCAAAACTAACCCAATATGCCCCCAGATTTTGGCTCAGGTCAAATGGGACTAAACTAACAAGTACAGGGAGTTGTTTATAGGGATTAGGAGCTACAGCCAAACACCCAACCCCATACCCTACTAGAAATCCGGCGACAGTGCCCCATCATCCGAGCTCGCCGGCCATGTTGAGGTAGAATGGGCTCGTATTTGGGTGGTGGTCTTCTGGTCGTTTGCCTAGGTCCATGGACTTGCTAGATTTTCTTTAAAATGCCCCAGGTAGCTCCAGATACTCTGTAGGCTAATAAAATGTCACAAAACCGACACAGGAAGTTTCTAAGTTCATGTCTTGGGGTTTTAGTCTCTGTTTTTGGCCATAAAATCTACACTAATGTCTTGTAAACAACCACTACACATCACCACAACACAACTCAAACCCTAAACCTTATCTAGGAAATTTCCAAGATCACAATCCACACTTGTTTAACTCTAAACCACATCTAGGATATACTAAACATAATTACTTGACTAAAGATAGGAAATATACATCATTTGGCAACTCAAGAATTTTCTTGAGTTGCTCAAAGTCTTCAAAATCTAACTTTGAAAGGTCCAAAGTGTCGAGGATGAGGGAAGGATCAATTTTAATGAAGGGAGTGCGGGGTTTTGAGTGAGTTTTAGGGTAGTTGCCATGGGGTAGAAGAGGTGGAGGAGGAGATGAAGTGATGAAGGAAAATAATGGATGAAGGAAAAATGAACGAGGGTAAAAGGTCATGGGTAAGAGCCTCTCTCTCTCTCTCACACACACATGGCATGGCATGCCTCATAAGTGTGTCCCCTCTCTCTCTCCTCAAGTCATCATGCCACCTTTTCTTTTTCTTTTCTTTCCCCCTCTCATAAATAAAACCAAACACAATTAAAACAACATATAACCAAAATGTAACATGACATGGCACTAGCCATGGAAAAATGTAGAAACACGGATTTGGCTTAATCACGATTAGTAGTGCACTAATCAAGTTTAATTTTAAACTTGCATATAATTAATTATAAAAATTCCAAATCCAATAAATATATTTTTAAATGAATAAATCATTTTAATCTCCATTTATTTCACAATTATTGGTATATATTTATACCATTTTATGAAAACCCCATATTCGCAAATCGGGTAGTTTTCGCGAAATATATTATTTTAATATTAAATTCCAAAAATAATATTTTATATTTTCTGAAATGTTATACATGCGTATATTCCGCGGTATACTTACGATACGATACTCCGCTTAAGTAACCTTAGGATGTACATATTTTGAGATCCGTTATTCTATTTTTTTTATGATCTATCCTCATTGATGCTTGTTTGTGGTTCCTGTCACCATGGCGATGCGAGCCGAGAGGGTTGCAGCTAGAGATGTGGTCAGAGCAAGCTCGTCAGGGACGATGACTGACCAGGGTGTTATTCTGGTGACGCGGAAACATATCGATTTCTCATTTATGCTAGGATTTCTCATTTGAGACGAGCGTTCTGGATCTGTACCAGATGATCGGGCTATTGCTTGAGGCCAGTCAGATCGAAAGGACTATTGACATACAGCCTACTCTGGAGAACGTTGTGACGTCTACCGTGTAGACATATGTACCAGCTGCTGCTGAGATTGACGAGATATCTCTTCCAGAGTTCACGAAGCTGAACCCACATAAGTTTATAGGCAGGGATGTGATAGAAGATCCTTAATCATTCCTGGATAAGATGACCAGGATATTTCGCTCGTTTGGATACTCCAATGCGAGATCAGTGAGTTGGCTAGCTTCAGTTCGAAGGGTCTTGCTTAGACATGGCGTCGGTCGATCGAGAGAGGACGAGAAGTGCGTATTCCTCTGATCACTGGATGAGTTCTCGAGAATGTATTAGCCAGATTTCTTCCACAGAGTGTTGGAGATACCGAATTCATAGTTTCACGTCTTTGCATAAGACTCCGGAGATGACCGTAGCCGAATATGAATTGTAGTTCCGCAGCTTTCGAGATACGATTCCGATTTGGTCTATACTGAAGAGAAATGGATCAAGAGATTCATGCAAGATCTCAATGAGTAATTCCTCTCCGTTGATGCCAGAGATTTGATACGTACACAAAGGCGTTGGATACGGCCATATTTCCAGAGGAAAGTTGTGATGAGGATGCAACTGTTCCGGAATAGAACAGATTAATTAAAGAGTGCCAGTTTCCTGGAAGTTCGGCAGAAATGATATCGGAAGAGGCCATGACAGGTTCTTTCCAGGATACTATGGAAATAAATATTTGGGCCCAGGATCGGTTGTATGACACGTACTCAGAGGGCCAGAGGCCGCCGTCATTGACGTGTTATATTGCGAATGGCCAGGTTAATTGTCTAGGAGATGGTTCAGAGAGGCGTCAGAGTGGGACTGTTTCCATCGCTACTCCTGTTGGGTTACACCAGCGCCCTGGCCATCAAACCGTGGCCGATTGCGGAATAAAATTTTTCTAAACTGGCACTAACGGAACCCTATCTTATGGATCTACCATAAACCCTAATCTAGCAATCTATAAAGGAGTTTGGAATGTTATACCGAATGATCTGTGTCCTTCGGTCTTTAACCACCTTCCCAGGCTCCTAGTGGCCACCATGATCAAGCTTGGTCGCCGGTCTCCCTTCATCGAAAATGATCCACCTGGGGATTTATATTCCGAGCTCTTACCTCATATCTGGGGTAACTAGGGTACCTAGTTCGCTAAACTAGATAGCCGAGAAGATGTAGAGTCTAATGGTGGAGTAATTTGTCTCTAAACACCCTAGGTTTCTCAACACATGAGGCTATTAGGGTGGAGGTAGAAGAAGAAACCATGAGAGGATGAGAGTGTGAAACTAAAACCAACTCAAGAAAAATGGCTAAGTGTTGTGAGATGAAGAAGTGAACCAAGTAAAGAAAAATATCTCAAGTCTAGTAAATATCTCACAACACAAACTAAAATATCAAGCATGTTAGAATAGTGACCATGAGTCGCCCCATGAGTCACCTAGTGAGTCATGCCATCAATTAAAGCCAAGCACACCTCATCCTCCACCTCAAATAACCATTTAACCCTAAATGGTTATTAAACATAATGAGGTGTCTTCTTCTAGAAGCATCTTGTAGTAAATTACAAGAATACCCCTCATCCGTATATACATACCCGTATCCGTATTCCGACAAAATACGAATAATGAGACGAAAATAATCCAACAATATAATACAAGAATCTGGCTTAAACCAAAGCCACTAGTATTATCCGTCTGAATCATGATACGTGCACAAAGTGCACGTATATGATCGAACCTGCCGTAAAACCATACGGCCTCTACATCGTTTTGTCCGAAGTAGGGAAACCCTCTGTGTGGAACTCTAAAAACTCGTCAATACGCTGGCAGTGGATTTAACCACAAGCACGTCAGCGACACTAGCTTTACGTAACGGTTACTGTTCATCTCAGAAAACTCCATTTTAATACAACTCATTCATTATTTATTTTTTGTATGTATCAGTACTATTAACAGTGTCTGCTCAGTAATTACAGATTACAGGTATCCGTGACAAAATACTGAAAATACACTCAAAATCACGAATATTACATTTGTGAGCCGACACTGCAACCAGAACTGCAAACCGATCTATATTTCAAGAGTTTTTTTTTGCAACATGCATGTGTGCACACTTTTTATCTAAATGGTCCAACACATACAAATGTGTGCACTAGCTTTTTGGGACATGGACCTAGAGAAGGGCTGCTTTGGTGCAAGTGGGGGACAAGAATGATAAATGCAAAAAGATGTGTGTTCACACCAGAATATTGCTTTTACTACCGCTCATTCTTATGCTCGTTTGCTTATCGGTAGGTACTCTTGAGCCGTGTTTGCTAGTTAATTGCAGGATACAGGTTCTTAGCTCTAAACAGTGAAATTCATGGAAAAGCACGACAAATTCCGGATTACTGGCAACCACAGATAAAACACGGGTCTCCGCTCTCTATCCGTATGTTGCCGCACACCAGTTTAAGGGACAAAATGGCAAATCGATGTCATTTTCATGTACAAAGCACAATGTCAACACAAGATCCAACATGTCTACGCGGAGCTCAAGAAAAATCATGGCAAAAGATCCACATCACATCACCTTTTGATCTGCTGAAATTCTGGAAATATTGTGAAGATATTCTGAGAAACAACATATACCACACTAAAGAGTACTGAAAACCAGGGAAACCCACAAAATTGTATGATCTAACTCTCCTAAATGGCCACGGTTCCGCGGCATAAGTGCGCTTAGGCCGCGGAACCGTGGCCATATTGGCACGTCAGATGAAAATATTTCAGGGGTAGTTGGGTCTTTTCATGAAGGGTCAGAATGTGGCCCTAGGGTTTCAGTTGCTTGCGGATAAATAACCCAGAACTTGCCAAGCCAATGGATGAATTCTTATGCCCACTTTTTGTTAGTTTTTAGTTTAACTTCTTCTTCTTCTTCATCTTTCCTCCATTAAATTGTTGTGAGAGCTTTTGAGTGGATGTTAAATGAAGATGAGGGTTATTTTGTATCATTCTTTTGCTTAGCTTCCCCCTTGAGCTCTCTACCTCAACTTGATCTTGCAACCTCTTAAGTGAGCTTGCAAGTTTAAGCTTTCGCCATTGATCTTAAGGGGTTATATCATTTTGGAATCAATAATGTTCTCTCTTTTGTGCTTCATTCTCCATGAGTTCTTTGCCTTTTCTTGATCTTGCAAGCTCTTAATTGAGCTTGCAAATTTAAGATTTGGTTATTGAACCTATGTCTTGTTTTGGGTTCTATGGTTCCTAGTTTCATTTCTTGCTCATTTACTTTCTTGCTTTTTATTACCTTGCTTTACTTTCATGCACTTAAATTCCATGCACTTTTAATTACTTGCTTGTAATCTTTTCTTTTCTTTGTTTATCTTTTCTTTTGCTCTTTTTGGTTCGTTTTGTGAATGGTTGTAATATGTTGTTGTTAAGAATAAATGCAATATTGTAAGTTAAGGTTTCATTCCTCATTTCCTTTTTCCGTTATTTTCCTTTGAACTCCGCCCAAACGTTACGCAAGCGCTCCGTTAGGCACCCTACCCTACCAAGGTAACGGTGATTCCTAACCGCGACCGGGTGCGTTCGGTTTGGCCGGAGGCGAAAGCAAGAGACAAGAACGGACGGACAAGGGTCAATAATCCGGATTCCACGAATACCGTGCTTAAGTACCCTAATCCACGTTGTTGCCGATTGCTCTAGCTTCAATTGGTCAAGACTCGGCTCAAAGGTTTTGAGTGCGGATTTCTTTAGCTTACACTTTCGTATCTTTTTCTTAACAACTTATACTTGCATATAAAACACATAGGTTAGATTTGAACAAACATATACACATTCTTTATTGACTCATCTAAAACTCGAACGGACATACAACCATCTCCCTGTGGATTGACCCGTGCTCAACCGGCTAACTGCATAGCGACACCGTCCTGATCGCGGTTATAACTTTAGAACTTTGAACATCCGACACGCCAAAAGCGTGCGATCAAATGGCGCCGTTGCCGAGGAGACGGTAACGTATTTTCTTTCTTGTTATTCGGGTTAATATTCTTTTTGTATATATATAAAATTATAAATAAAAAAAATCTTGTTGTTAGTTTTGATAAATTTTGTGTGCAAGTGTGCAGGCTAATCTGGAGCAAGTACAGTAATCCAAAAAGAAAACAGAGGTTTTTATTTTGGAGAAGAGAAGAAGTGGAGTTCGTTGACCAAAGACAAATCCCCAAGTCAACATTTTGACCGCGGTCAAAAGGTGCCTTGCACGGTGGTTCTGCGGTCCCATTGAGGCTTCTGTGCCCAATTTTTTCTCCACCCCTTTTTCTTTTCTTTTATCTTCTCTGTGAATTCCACTATACTGTATTTTCTACAGGTTTCTTTGCACAGAATTGCACAGCCGCCAAATAAATTTTTGTTGTTTTAGATTTTGTTTGTTTACCGCTTTGCATATATTAATACGGACATTAAAGGGCTATAACACCAATTCAGATTGGGCGGGGATTTCATCACCCTTCCTAAGACCCTACAAATCACTAATTGCATACGCATTACCTTGAGCTAATAAAAAATACTAGACTCAGCCCTAAGGACGTCGCGCTCAATAGGACAGAGGACTGGTTGTAGGCATCGGCCGTTTATCCTATCCTGACTTTGCGGTGTCTAGGCAAGTGTGTCCATGGCAAGTGGTTACTTAATTAGGACCACTACTTAAGTAGTGGGGAGCCTCCCACTTACCTGGCACTTACCTGGCCGCAATTGGCGGAGAAGAGGCGGTTTGAGGTCCTATTTCTAGCCCTTTGGAACAGTTAGGAGCAGTCTAGTTGGACTTTAAAGACCCTAGCTCTAGGTGTGTTTGTGCATATTGTGATTGTGATTGTGCTTGTAAATTTTAGTCCCATAATTCCGTATTCTTTCAAACAAACAATTTTTAAAACTCCAAAAACAAACATTTTTTTCTTTTAATAAAAATAAAAAAATCCACATTCTTTTTCTCCTCATTTTCTCTTCATTTCTTTCTTTCTCTCTTCATATCATGGGTACTCCACCTAGAAAAACTCTTGCCGAACTTTCGTACCCATAACCAGACATTACTTCTTACGGTTCTTGCTTTGGCCGAACATCGAACGATCCCTCCATGCCCAAAATTTCACTGAAAGATCGCATAGAAGCGTCTAGGACAAACACTTGCATTCCGCAATCCACTTTGTATCAACCTTTTCAACCTCCCCCACCCTCTTATGTTGATACCCCTTTTGCAAGTCGTCCTTTGTCCATCGCTGAACATATTGAACAATCATGTAGCCGATCTTTCACTCCTTTCACCACCACAGATTCTTGGGATCAACAATTCTATTCACCTTCTTATCCAAATGTTGATCCTACTCCTGTCCAACCATTCAATTCTTACCAGTCCTACCCGACTTTTACACATTCCGTGGACATTGCCTCTGAACCGCCATTTGGGAGTTTTCAGTATCCAAACAACTTTGAATTTTTTACTGAAACCCCTTCACAACCCATGTCTAGTCTGGAACAGTCTTTGGAAAACTTTCGGGTAGCGTCGCACCAACAGATGATGGATTTGAATGCGTCCATGACTGCCCTCATACAACCTAGTGACCCGATAGCTAGTTTCCAACTAGCTCCAAATTTTCCAATGTATGAAGAGGCGGTAGGACAGGCTGAGAATTTGAGTAGAGAAAGTGAGCCATATACCCTTCCAAATCAAACCTACCCATTTCAATTTGAATCCCACAACTCCAATTTTGAATGTCTATCTAGTGTTCCCAACGATTCACCGATTGAAGATAGAATGATCAATGAGTTGTACGACTTTATAGTGTTTGATTTACCTGATTGTGAAGGCTCCCTTCCAAGTGAAACCAATCCTAAACCTTTTGACCTCTACACCTCCACTTTAGAACCTGAATTGATTGATATCCATGCTTTTGTTGAGGTGTCAGAGAATATAGATTTTCACTTGATTGAGGATATTGACGCTGGGAATATTTTGGATGATGAACCCACTGCTTTGGATGAGTTTTTCTCTCCAATTCATCATCCCGAGTCTTTAACTGTTTTTCCCGAACTTCATATGCGTCTTGATTTTGACAAAATTTGCATGGATAAGTTGAATTTTGAGGAGACTATCGAGGATGGTACTGAGGATGAACCAGTTTTAATTGATGAGTCGGATTTTCCAATTCATCCTGTTCCTTTCATTGACTGTGTACACCCTCCTGAACCTTTAACCAATAACCTTCCTCAATCACCTACCTCCATCCTTTCCATCGTTCCGACCTTGCAAGTAACCGTATCACTTCCATTTCCATTGTCTGGTTTACCAAGTTCGGCGTACCCATGGTTTCTCATGAATCTTGAGGGATTTGACCCAATTTCTCACCAAATTGATAGATTAGTACAATCCATCTTTTCATATCGATCATTACAGATTGTACTAATTTATTCAATCCATTTCCACCCTCAAGTTCGTATTCCACTTCTTTCTCCCTTTCGCCATTCTTCTTCTCATATACCGAGACCGTATCCCGCTTCTATACGGTCTCGCGTATTCTCCATTTCTTACCTCTCCGCATTCTTTCACCAACCAGCACATTATAGAGATAAAATCTTTGAATGGTTGGTACTAACTTTTGGCCTGTGTAAGGCCGTGTATAGATTGATACTATTCTCTTTCCCTCCTAATCCTGAACTTCAACGCTTAACAGTGGAAACACTGTTTTACTTAAGTTTGGGGGGGCTCCTTTTTTGTATATATTTTTTGTTTTCCTTTTTGTTTTGTATATAATTTGTTTTTAGGAGAGCGCCGACAATTTTGACCCTCTTGGTGTAGCCTGACAGTGAGGGCACTGTCAAGTTTAAGTTTGGGGGTATGCTCGGTAAGCTTTCTTCCTTCGCATTCATTTGTATATTCTGCACTTGCATATTAAACACCCATAAAAATCGAAATTTTTTCCAAAAAATATAAAAACTTTGTCGCCAAGTTAGCTAATAGAGTAACTTAAATTTTTATTCTGAAAGTTTAGTTGATATGTTAGAAATAACTAAATTCTAGGCTTAGGAATTGAAAACCCTAAAAATAACCCTCATTCTGTCTAACTTTGGTAAGTACACTTCCTTACAGTTTTTTTGAGAAATATGTAATCTTGAGTTCAGTTCTTGAGTTAAGTCAAGATGAGGGGAAAGTATTGAAGCTCTACTGAAGGATAAGTCTGAAAAATAGTTTCTATTCTTGAGTTCAAATTCAGAAAGTATATACCCTACAACTGCACTTACACGCACCTTGAAACTTAGGATAGTAGAGGATACCTAGAAATACTCTTGCCTGAAAGCCTAGTATGAAAGAAAAAACAGTATTTAAAGCTAAACACCAAAAGAGCATATTGAAAAATATATCCGGTCTTGAAAAAGAAAAAAAAAGAAAAAGAAAAAGAAAAATAAATAAAGTCAAGACCTGGAAACTGCTAATTACGCTTTAAGCTCACACATTCAGTAATCGGCCGTTAGTGCCTCAAGAAGCATTAATAGTCGCATGAAAGGTGTGTGAGTGACACCGTCCATCATTAAATGAAAAGAAGTAGTATTATGTATTAGGGCAAGGGTACTATAGCTTGAATTGAATTCTCGAGTGTAGGGGTGCAAATTTACACACACGTAGGGGTATACAATCGATGTTTGAATAAAAGATAGAAATGAAGAATAAGACTTGTGTTTTCTGTAAAGGTGATAAAAATCCCTGATTTAAGACCGCGCTTTAGAAGGAAAACTCAGGAGAACCAACATCTTTCTAAACTTTTTTGGAACGTATAGGACCTAAGGTTAAATAGATAGGAGGTGTGAAACATAAGGGTTGGATATTTCTAACTTAGGATGATAGAGTTTCTAACGTAGATATTAAACTGTAGGAGTAGAATCGACGTAACTTATGAAACGAGCTTGACGGGATTTTGTGGGTGTAATCCGCTGAAAACCCTCAGGAGACAACACTCCTCCTACTAGGGACACCTAACGGCTTATTGCACGAGCTCAGTGCAATCGCGTTCCCTGCGAAAGTGCGGTTAGGATTCTTTTTTTTGTGAATAATTGGTTTTGCTCGGGACGAGCAAAAGTTAAGTTTGGGGGTATTTGTTCACATCGGAATATTGCTTTTACTACCGCCCATTCTTATGCTCGTTTGCTTATCGGTAGGTACTCTTAAGCCGTGTTTGCTAGTTAATTGCAGGATACAGGTTCTCAGCTCTAAACAGTGAAATTCATGGAAAAGCACGACAAATTCCGGATTACTGCCAACCACAGATAAAACACGGGTCTCCGCTCTCTATCCGTATGTTGCCGCACACCAGTTTAAGGGACAAAATGGAAAATCGATGTCATTTTCATGCACAAAGCACAATGTCAACACAAGATCCAACATGTCTACGCGGAGCTCAAGAAAAATCATGGCAAAAGATCCACATCACATCACCTTTTGATCTGCTGAAATTCTGGAAATATTGTGAAGATATTCTGAGAAACAACATATACCACACTAAAGAGTACTGAAAACCAGGGAAACCCACCAAATTGTATGATCTAACTCTCCTAAATGGCCGCGGTTCCGCGGCATAAGCGCGCTTAGGCCGCGGAACCGCGGCCATATTGGCTCGTCAGATGAAAATATTTCAGGGGTAGTTGGGTCTTTTCATGAAGGGTCAGAATGTGGCCCTAGGGTTTCAGTTGCCTGCCTATAATAGCCCAAAACTTGCCAAGCCAATGGATGAATTCTTATGCCCACTTTTTGTTAGTTTTTAGTTTAACTTCTTCTTCTTCATCATCTTTCCTCCATTAAATTGTTGTGAGAGCTTTTGAGTGGATGTTAAATGAAGATGAGGGTTATTTTGTATCATTCTTTTGCTTAGCTTCCCCCTTGAGCTCTCTACCTCAACTTGATCTTGCAACCTCTTAAGTGAGCTTGCAAGTTTAAGCTTTGGTCATTGATCTCAAAGGGTTGTATCATTTTGGAATCAATAATGTTCTCTCTTTTGTGCTTCATTCTCCATGAGTTCTATGCCTTTTCTTGATCTTGCAAGCTCTTAATTGAGCTTGCAAGTTTAAGATTTGGTTATTGAACCCATGTCTTGTTTTGGGTTCTATGGTTCCTAGTTTCATTTCTTGCTCATTTACTTTCTTGCTTTTTATTACCTTGCTTTACTTTCATGCACTTAAATTCCATGCACTTTTAATTACTTGCTTGTAATCTTTTCTTTTCTTTGTTTATCTTTTCTTTTGCTCTTTTTGGTTCGTTTTGTGAATGGTTGTAATATGTTGTTGTTAAGAATAAATGCAATATTGTAAGTTAAGGTTTCATTCCTCATTTCCTTTTCCCGTTATTTTCCTTTGAACTCCGCCCAAACGTTACGCAAGCGCTCCGTTAGGCACCCTACCCTACCAAGGTAACGGTGATTCCTAACCGCGACCGGGTACGTTCGGTTTGGCCGGAGGCGAAAGCAAGAGACAAGAACGGACGGACAAGGGTCAATAAGCCGGATTCCACGAATACCGTGCTTAAGTACCCTAATCCACGTTGTTGCCGATTGCTCTAGCTTCAATTGGTCAAGACTCGGCTCAAAGGTTTTGAGTGCGGATTTCTTTAGCTTACACTTTCGTATCTTTTTCTTAACAACTTTATACTTGCATATAAAACACATAGGTTAGATTTGAACAAACATATACACATTCTTTATTGACTCATCTAAAACTCGAACGGACATACAACCATCTCCCTGTGGATCGACCCGTGCTCAACCGGCTAGCTGCATAGCAACACCGTCCTGATCGCGGTTATAACTTTAGAACTTTGAACATCCGACACGCCAAAAGCGTGCGATCAATGTGATATGATGTATAACTACAAGTTTCCCTCCAAATCCTTGAGTGCAGACCAGGTTCATATAGACAAATCTAGCAGCACCAGTGGACTTGTCGAGAGCATACAAGACCACTACAAAAACACGAGCCCACTTGCTCGGAATTGACCCGGCGAGACCCCACTAAAATCCGATCTCGCTGGCCCTACCATACCCAATGAGTCCCATTTTTCTGCAGGATTTCCTTTGCTGTCACATCAACTTATTTGTATTGTTTGTTTAATCTTATTTTGTGCCTATATAAGGCAGATCAGTGAGCAAGGGTTGGGTCTCATTCTTTGTCCAATATTCTTTACTCTTCATACTCTTTTTTGTTTCTCTTTTCATTTTGTTCTTGTACATAGCTAGTTCACCTTAAGTCCCTTTGTAACATTTCAGAAAATATAAAATATTATTTTTGGAATTTAATATTAAAATAATATATTTCCCGAAAACTGCCCGATTTGTTGGGGTTTTCGAAAAAGGGTATAAATATATACCAATATTTGTGAAATAATTGAAAATTAAAATGATTTATTCATTTAATAATATAATTAAAGGATTTGGCATTTTAAAAATTATTATATGCAGTTTTGATAAAAACTTGATTAGTGCACTGCTAATCGCGATTAAGCCAAATCCGCGTTTCTACAGTTTTTCGTGGCCGGTGCACCATGTCATGTTATGGAGTGATTACATGTTGTGTTCTTATGTTATTTTGGGTATTTTGTGACTTGGGTTTTAAATAAAAAGAAAAGGGTAAGAAGAGAAAGGGTAAAAGGGTAATATTGAGAGAGAGTGGGTGAGAATAAGAAAGGAGAAAGAGAGGGGCTGCCTCATTTCACCCCCCCCCCAATCATTTTCTTCTCCTTCTTCTTCCTATATTCCCTCCACCATCAACCCTATGATCCACCTCAAAAACTCCATCAAAACCCTAACCCCCTTTCATTAAAATTGATCACCTCCTTCTCCTCTACACATTGGACCAAGAAAAGTTAGATTTTGACAACCTTGAGAAGCTAGGGTTTTTCTTGGATTGCCCAAGTGAGGTAATTTCATCACCCTTAGTATATTATTTCATTCACTTTAGCTTTCATGCAAGTTTAGAGGTGAAATTATGATGTTTAGTGAGGTTAGAAAATTCCAAGTTAGGGTTTGTGGAATTCTTGAGTTGTGTTGGGAAATTGAGCTTAGTAGAGGCTGCACAAACCCCCTAGTGCTAGAATTTAGACCCAAACCTGAGACTTAACCCCGGAACACGAACTTTGAAATTCTGCCGATATTGAAATTGTAGGAATTGTGATAGGAAAATGAAATCTGCTAACACGTGGAGCCTCTGAAAATTTATTTGCAAAGACAGAGAGATAAGCAGGCCACCTAGATGCAAACCCCAAGACCTGAGACCCCAGCCCCCTTACGAGGCCGCAATTAAATCCCTTTTGGCCGCAATTTGCGGCCAGATCAGTGAGGATCGGTCTCATTCTTGTCCTGTAGCTCCATTGTCTGAAAACTAGAGCCCTCCCATATGCAGAATTGACTAATTTCTATTAGGGTAAAATCTGGGACCATTTCCATGAGTTGATGCATTGTTTTACGACTTCGTTTTGACTTGATTTTGGTATTTGGTTTTGTGTTTCCGTCGTGTGGCGTTTGGACGTCCACGACCAGGGTTATTGGTCGTGTTTTGCATGCTAGGCTATAGGTTTTAACCTATGAGCGAAACGTGAGCCGTTTTGGTTTTCCGCCTTGATTTTTAATACCCATTGCGATTGTTTATTATTGTAGGTACCTTCGCGTGGATTCCGAGGCGACGGAGCATGGCGTCATCGATTTCGGCGAGCGAAGACCAGGTGAGTGGATCTATATCCATGGGGGAAGTCGGGTGGATGGCGTATAGCACCCCCGCAAAGTTTTGTTGGAAACTAATTTATAGAATATGGTTAGGAAACCTAGATTAGGAAACTAGGGTTAGAATGAAGATAGCTATGAAATCATATTAGAAATTAGTGGATAGTTAGAAGTGATATGTTACGACTATTATAGGATGACGGAAATTGAGGATGACGTTTGTCGATATTGCCGTTTAGGGTACTGTAGGACTAGATAGTCGATGTAGATGTGTCATCCGAACCATACTTTTTTCTAAACCGAAGAATCATATGTATATTTTAAATATATACCTTGAGGGATGTTACGGATTTTCAAATGATATCTTTTCCTTAAAACACCGTAACCCCTATTTTCAAAACTACGATTCGCTTCTTTAAAAATCTGATTGTATGGTTCGGGTGTGTATGTTAGATTAGATACTTATACTTATAGTAGAGGTAGAATGTTTATGTAAAATTGACTTGATGAGGGATATAAATGTGATGAAAAGAATATGAGACGAATATGATGATACGTTGGTATACGGATGCGAGTCGATTGAGATGATTTATACCCCGCCGGTCTCCTGATATGAGATTATTGCGGATGTGACCTGGGACATAGGTATATAGAGATATTTATATGTGTTGTAAATCGTGAGTGTTAGACGTACGTGACGTTAAGTCCGTACCCTCCTCGTCTTATAGGTTGATAGGATCCCTAATGTTTTAAATGCCGCCGTACGATGATCTTTTCCGTACGTGATGAGTTTGATTTTATGATTGATCCATACCCTTGACTAGATGATGCCGTACGATGGATTATACCGTACGTGACATTGTGTGGCTGGATGCCGATTGATTGATTCACCGACTCGATCATATTAGATACGTATACCCGTCAGTATTTGCGTATAATTACCTTATGCTGCATTCATATTATTCGCATTGCATTACTTATACCTGTGATAGTATACCTGCACCATTATCGATGATGCGTATGTTACACGTACACAGATTGTAGGCTCACACACTTCATCATCGATAATTGCCATGTCACTACACAGCAGGATTTCTGCATCATGATATGACTTTTTGCATAACATGATTGCGCATATACTTTGATATATCCATACTTGCGCAGATACACATTGTATATCCATATTGGTGCATATATACATTGATATATCCATATTTGCGCATATACACATTTGTATATCCATATTGGTGCACGTATACATTGATATATCCATATTTGCGCACATACACATTGTATATCCATATTGGTGCACATATACATTGATATATCTATACTTGTGCACATATACATTGTATATCCATATTGGTGCACATATACATTGATATATCCATATTTGCGCATATACATACTGTACCTACATAGAGAACTGGTTTTTATTGGGAGATTGGGAACCGCAGGATATATTTTAAAACTGGAATCATTTTAAAAGAGCGGTTTTCTCTTAATATGTCATATCACTGTTCCATGTTGCATGATACACGGATATGGTCGCATTTCTCTTATATGTCGCATACATCATGGTCTATTATTTTACGCATTGAGATATGCTATTTTCATGAGATTTCTGGATTTGAGAACAGTGGACATTTCAAAAGAGATTATGTGTTATTTCAGTGCGCCCACCATGTGTTTTCTCGGTTCTGAGAGCGACATGTGAAACCCGATTCGAGGAGGCGGATGAGGCCGATTGCGGGTACATGGTGGACCCGATATGGTACCCCGGGGCAAGAAAGGGATGCTGTGTATACAGACGGTGAGCCTGGCAGAGGGACTACTACCTACCGGTGATAGTATTTGGGCTCGGCGGATATCCGGAGGATACCGACCGGAGTCGAGATGATATGGGCCGATCCAGACTGACGGAGCCCAATATATGAGGATTTACGTGCCGATTCTGGGCACGGTTTTCATGATGTTTTCGAGTGTCGATGCTAGGCACTCAGGTTCCATGATTTTGATGTGTCGTGAGGGACACCGTTGAACTATATCCTCATACTTTCATGCACACTCCTTTATGATATTTACATGCATACAGACATTGATTATATGGGTGAACGAGATCCACATGCATACATACATTGATTATATGGGTGGACGATGTCCACATGCATACATGCATTGATTATTACTGTTGGATGTTACCCGCATGCATATAGGTATTGACTACCTTATTGGCACATACAGAACCGGTCACCCTAGATATCATAGTATTACCTTCATGATATAGTTGATCTATGAGTCGTTGTTTATTTGATTTCTATCTGTTGATATTTTTCTACTCGCGAGTTGGAAACTCACCCCCGTTATGACACAGTTCTTGCAGGTTGACCGCTTGGATCAGTAGCGGCTTCGCTGGCACACAGTTGCATTCGGGTGTTTTGCAGTAGTAGGTAGGACATTTGTATCGTACCCACTCTTGTATTATATTTCTTATTGTATCTAGTAAACTCCATCAATCAAAATTAGTAATTTGTATAAGTAATGAGACTTAGTGAGATTGTGGTTGCGAGACTTAGAGCGAGCGGTTTTTCACTACTTGTGGTTTTGATGTCTTGCTTATTTTATTTATCTTTTTGTGGTGAACTTCGCTGTTGGGCGTCGTTTACTTATTTTACTGTATTGCATGGTTGTGATCCGCTGTTTGGCGAAGAGCTAGCTCCCGCTTGGGGATGCTTTTATCATTATTATGTATTTGTGGTTTTAGATCAAAATATACAAAGGAGGTGCTGCCAAAATTTTTAAAAGACGAAATATGTTTTCAAACTAGTAAATTTCACTTGCATCATTCATGTTCCTTTTCTATGCATTAAGAAAACTTGATTTTATTATACCTTTATTTCAAAAGCTCACCTCCTTTATTTTTCTTAAAACGTTTAGATTTCTGGGTTTCAGCTTACTTGAATTCCGTTACGCCTTTAGACGTTGCGTGATTCAAGTGTTGGTCACGAGCTAATATTTCGGGTCGTGACACCCTTTCCTTCTCTTGATCTTGCAACCTCTTCATTGAGCTTGCAAGGTTAAATTTTGGTTATTGAACTCAAGGTTTGTATCATCATTCGAGATTAATAAAGATTTCATTTTTGCCTTCATTTGCCTTGAGTTCTTAGCCTTCTCTTGATCTTGCAACCTCTTCATTGAGCTTGCAAGTTTAAGTTTAAGTTATTGAACCCATGATTTGTAATATCGCTTTTGGTTCTTAGTATTTATTTCTTGCTCTTTACTTACTCGCATTTCAATTCTTGACATTTACTTACTCGCACTTTTATTTCCATGCCATTTAATTATTTGCATTGTTGTTTTACTCTTTTCTTTGTATCATTTCTTTTGCTCTCTTTTTCTTTGTTGTTGTGATGGTTTGTAAATAAATAGTGTTGTTAGGAAAAGAGAACAATATTATAAGTTAAGGTTTCTTTGCTCATTTCCTTTGCCCGTTATTTTCCACTTGAACTCTGCCCAAACCTTACGCAAGCGCTCCGTTAGGCACCTTACCCTACTAAGGTATCGGTGATCCCTAATCGCGACCGGTTGCGTTCGGTTTGGCCGGAGGCGAAAGTCAAGAGATAAGAATAGACAGACAAGGGTCAATAAGCCGGATTTCACTAATATCGTGCTTAAGCACCCTAATCCACGGTGTTGCCGATTGCTCTAGCTTCAATGGTTAAGGTTGGCACAAAGGGTTTAGTATGGAATTCACTAACTTACATTATCCTATCTAATACTAACAACTTTTACTTTGCATATATACACATAGGTTAGATACGAACATTTTGACCCGCGCATTAACTCATCGTAACAAGAACTTGAAACGCACTGTCTCCCTGCGGACGACCCGTGCTCAACCGGTTAGCTGCAAAGTGACACCGTCTTGATTGCGGTTGAACTTTATAACTTTAAAATATAGCACGCCAAAAGCGTGCCAGTCAAATGGCGCCGTTGTCGAGGAGACGGTAACGTTTTTAATTCTTGTTGTTTTGGGTTAATCTCTGTTAATCTTGTTTATATCACTAACGCCATTTAAAAAAACAAAACATACTAAAAAATTCAAAAATTTCAAAAACCAAAACAAAAATTAACTTTTTGTTCTCTGGAAATTGGACCTGCTACCATTTTAGGACTAATTAAAAAAGATAAACAATAACATTGAGATACTAGTAGAACAGTAGGATCACAGAAGAAAATTGGAGCCCAACTGCCTAAGGAAGTCCGGCGACTTCTCTGAAAAATCCGATGCCGTCGGCCTGATCTTCCCCTTTTGCTTCCAAAATTTCTTCTGTGCTCCAGTGTTCTATTATCATCTCAATTTTATTGTTTGATTTTTATAATTATATATGTGTAGGTGTTTGGGCATTCATATCGCTTTTTCGCACTAAAAATCCATTTTTCCGACATTTGTAGATTTTGACGGATTTGCGAACCGCGATCGTGTGGAGCAAAGTGTACATTCAATGCTAAGGTGATTGCGAAGTATAGTACCAAAGATCCGGGTAGTTTGACCCGCGCAAGCGAACCCTCCAAGCTATTCGGATTTAATTCAAACGAGAGTTTCTTAACCCGAAAATTTATCGGTACATATTTCCTAACACCTTCTTTCTCAAATCCGACACATCCAATATTCTATCTTTGCAGGATTCTTTGCAAGTTCGCTGTCAAACGCAAAAATTGACTAACCCGTATTTGTTGCAGTGCCGTGCTTAAACATAAAAAAATCAATTCTTTTTAGGTTTTTAATAACCTTTTCATTGATTTGCGCATTGCATCCATTAATACGGACTTAAGGGCAAGCGAACCCCACAACATACGGTAAAGGATTTCATCACCTTTTTCGTGGCCCACAAATCACGAAATTGAGCATAACGTTTCTCCGCACAAATTTTAAAAGAGGCTAGACTTTAAGCCTTTAAGGATTTCGCGCTCATTAGGAAAAGTTAATTGTGTTTAGAACACCGCTTAACGGTATATCGTTCATGGGGTGTCTAGAAAAGTGTTCACGGCGAAACCGCCAAAAGAGAAAGGGTTATCTAATTAAGGACCTTCGTGAAAGCATTGAAAAACCTCCCCTTATCTCTGCACTTACCTGGCCTCGTGATCAGTATATCTTGAGCCCGTTTCTCGACACAGTTTTACTTCAACAATCAAGTTCTTGAGCAGGTCTAGTTGACCTTGGTAAACCCTAGACCGATTAGGTGTGGTATTGTGTGTCGTGATTATTTTTTTGTGTATATTTCATTCTTTTGTTGATAACTAACATAAAAAAAAACACATTCTTTCCTCTCTTCTTCTTCTTCTCCTCTTCATATCATGGGTACCCCACATAGACCATCTCTTGCCGAACTTTGGTACCCACAACCAGATATTACTTCATACGGTTCTTGTTTTGGTAGAACATCGAACGATCCCTCCATGCCCAAAATTTCTTTGAAAGATCAGATAGACGCATCTAGGACAAACAATTGGACTCCGCAATCCACTTTGTATCAACCATTTCAACCTCCCCCACCTTCTTACGTTGATACCCCTTTTGAGAGTCATGTTGCAACTCCGAAACTGATGTCCATTGCTGAACGAATTGAACAATCTCGTAGCCGATCTTTCACTCCTTTCACCACGTCCAATTCTTTTGATCAACAATTCCAACCACCTTCTTATCATAACGTTGATCTTCATCCTATCCAACCATTCGATTCCTATCAATCCTACCTGACTTTTACACCTTCCCTAGACATTGCTTCTGAACAGACATTTGGGAGTTTTCAGTATCCAAACAATTTTGAATCTTTTACTGAAACACCTTCACAACCCATGTCTAGTCTAGAACAGTCATTGGAAGACTTTCGGGTAGCGTCGTACCAACAGATGATGGATTTGAATGCGTCCATGACCGCCCTCATACAACCTAGTGACCCGGTAGCTAGTTTCCAACTAGCTCCAAAATTGACAATGTATGAGAGGCGATAGGACAGATTGAGAATTTGAGTAGTGAAAGTGAGCAGTACACCCTTCCAAATCAAACCTACCCATTTCAAATTGAATTGCACAACTCCGGTTTTGAAAGTCTATCTAGTGTTCCAAACGATTCACCGATTGAAGATAGAACGTTTGATGGGTTGTGCGACTTTGTAGTGTTTGATTTACCTGATTGTAAAGGGTCCCTTTCGAGTGAAACCGCACCCAATCCCTTTGACCTCTACACCTCCATTCTAGAACCAGAATTGATTGAAATCCATGCTTTTGATGAGGTGTATGAGAAATTTAATTTTCACTTGATTGAGGATATTGACGCTGGGAATATTTTGGATGATGGACCCATAGTTTTGGATGAGTTTTTCTCACCAATTTCACTTCCGTGTGGACATCATCCCGAGTCATTAACTGTTTTTCCCGAACTTCATATGCGTCTAGATATTGATGATAAATGCATGGATGAGTTAATTTTTGAGGAGACTTTTGAGGATAGTTTTGAGGATGAACCAGTTTTACTTGATGAGTCGGATTTTCCAATTCATCATATTCCTTTCATTGATTGTGTACACCCTCCTGAACGTTTAACCGATCCCATTCCTCAATCACTTCCTCCATCCTTTCCATCGTTCCCACCTTGCAAGACGCTGTATCACTATCATTTTCTATGTCTGGTTTACCAAGTTTGGGCGGCCCATGTTTTCTCACGAATCTTGAGAGGTTTGACCCCATTTCTCGACGGGTTAATAGATTAGTACAATCACTTTTTACACATCGGTCATTACAAATTGTACTAATTTATTCACTCCATTTTCACTCTCAAGTTCATATTCCATTTCTTTTTCCCTTCCGCCATTCTTCTCCTCCACCGAGATCGTATCCCGCTTCCATCCCCATACGGTCTCACGTATTCTCCATTTCTTTCCTCTCCGCATTCTTTCACCAGCCCGGGCCTTATCCCGATAAAAATTTTGAATGGTTGGTGCTAACTTTTGGTCTGTGTAAGGCATTGTATAGATTGATACTGTTCTCCCCCCTAATCCTGAACTTCACCGCTTAAACAGTAGCAACACTGTTTTACTTAAGTTTGGGGGACCTTTTTGTGTATATATATTTTTGGTTTGCTTTTTGTTTTGTAAAAAATAAAAATAAAAACAAAAACAGGAGAGCGCCGACAATTTTGACCCTCTTGGTGTAGCCTGACAGTGAGGGCACTGTCAAGTTTAAGTTTGGGGGTGTGCTCGGTAAGCTTTCTACCTTCGCATTCATGTGTATATTTTGAATTTGCATACTTATTTAAAAACCCATAAAAATCGAAAAAATTTACAAAAATATTAAAACTTTGTCGTCAAGTTAGCTAATAGGGTAACTTAGATTTTTATTCCGAAAGTTTAGTTGATACGTTAGAAATAACTAAATCCTAGGCTTAGGAATTGAAAACCCTAAAAATAACCCTCATTCTATTTAACCTTGATAATTATACGTCCTTACAGTTTTTTTTATAGAAGAAGGTAATCTTGAGTTCAGTTCTTAAGTTAAATTGAGATGAAGGGAAAGTATTGATGCTTTACTGAAAGATAAGTCTGAAAAATAGTTTCTATTCTTGAGTCCAAATTTAGAAAGTATATACCCTACAAACTGCACATACACGCACCTTGAAACTTAGGATAGTAGAGGATACCTAGAAATACTCTTGCCTGAAAACCTAGTATGAAAGAAAAAATGGTATTTAAAGCTAACCACCAAAAGAGCATCATTGAAAAATATATTCGGTCTTACAAAAGAAAAATAAAAATAAAAAAAAGAGAAAAAAAGAAAAATAAAGCCAAGACCTGGAAACTGTTATTTACGCTTTAAGCTCACATATTTGGTAATCGGCTGTTAGTGCCTCAAGAAGTATTAATAGTCGCATGAAAGATGTGTGAGCAACACCGTCCATCATTAATGAAATGTGGTAGTATTAGGCATTAGGGTAATGGTACTATAGCTTGAATTGAATTCTTAAGTGTAAGGGTGAAATTTTACACACACGTAGGGGTATACAATCGATATTTGGAGGAAAGATAGGAATAAAGAATAAGACTTATGTTTTCCGTAAAGATGATAAAAATCCCTGATTGGAGACTGCACTTTAGAAGGAAAACTCAGGAGAAACCGAGATCTTTCTAAACTGTAAAACGTATAGGATCTGAGGTTGAATAAATTGGAGGCGTGAAACATAAGGGTTGAATATTTCTAACTTAGGATGATAGAATTTCTAACCTAGATACTAAACTGTAGGAGTAGAATCAACGTTAACTTGTGAAACTAGCTTGACGGGATTTTGTAGGTGTAATCCGCTGAAAACTCTCAGGAGACAGCACTCCTCCTACTAGGGACACCTATAGGTTTAACGGCTTATTGCACGTGCTCAGTGCAATCACGTTCCCTGCGAAAGTAAGGTTAGGATTTTGTTTTGCTCGGGACGAGCAAAAGATAAGTTTGGGGGTATTTGTTCATCTCAGAAAACTGCATTTTAATACCACTCATTCATTATCTATTTTTTGTATGTATCGGTACTATTAACAGTGTCTGCTCAGTAATTACAGATTACATGTATCCGTGACAAAATACTGGAAATACACTCAAAATCACGGATATTACATTTGTGAGCCGACACTGCAACCAGAACTGCAAACCGATCTATATTTCAAGAGTTTCTTTTTGCAACATGCATGTGTACACACTTTTTATCTAAATGGTCCAACACATACAAGTGTGTACACTAGCTTGTTGGGACATGGACCTAGAGAGGGGGCTGCCTTGGTGCAAGTGGGGGACAAGAATGATAAATGCAAAAAGATGCGGTGTGATGTATAGCTACAAGTTTCCCTCCAAATCCCTAAGTGCAGACCAGGTTCATATAGGCAAATCTAGCAGCACCAGTGGACTTGACGAGAGCACACAAGACAACCACACAAACACGAGCCCACTTGCTCGGAATTGACCCGGCGAGACCCCACTAAAATCCGATCTCGCCGGCCCCACCATGCCCAATGAGTCCCATTTTTCTGCAGGATTTCCCTTGCTGTCACATCAACTTATTTGTATTGTTTGTTTAATCTTATTTTGTGCCTATATAAGGCTGATCAGCGAGCAAGGGTTGGGTCTCATTCTTTGTCCGATATTCTTTACTCTTCATACTCTTTTTTGTTTCTCTTTTCATTTTGTTCTTGTACATAACTAGTTCACCTTGAGTCCCTTGCCTTCTCTTGATCTTGCAACCTCTTCATTGAGTTTGCAAGGTTAAGTTTTGGTTATTGAACTCAAGGTTTGTATCATCATTTGAGATTAATAAAGCTTTCATTTTTGCCTTCATTTGCCTTGCGTTCTTAGCCTTCTCTTGATCTTGCAATCTCTTCATTGAGCTTGAAAGTTTAAGTTTAGGTTATTGAACCCATGGTTTGTAATATTGCTTTTGGTTCTTAGTATTTATTTCTTGCTCTTTACTTACTCGCATTTCAATTCTTGCCATTTACTTACTTGCTCTTTTATTTCCATGCCATTTAATTATTTGCATTGTTGTTTTACTCTTTTCTTTGTATCATTTCTTTTGCTCTCTTTTACTTTGTTGTTGTGATGGTTTGTAAAAAATGGTGATGTTAGGAAAATAGAACGATATTGTAAGTTAAGGTTTCTTTGCTCATTTCCTTTGCCCGTTATTTTCCATTTGAACTCCGCCCAAACCTTACGCAAGTGCTCTATTAGGCACCCTACCTTACCAAGGTATCGGTGATCCCTAATCACGACCGGTTTGGCCGGAGGCGAAAGTCAAGAGACAAGAACGGACGGACAAGGGTCAATAAGTCGGATTTCACTAATAACGTGCTTAAACACCCAAATCCACGTTGTTGCCGATTGCTCTAGCTTCAATGGTTAAGGTTGGCACAATGGGTTGAGTACGGAATTCACTAACTTACACTATCCTATTTAATCCTAACAAATTTTACTTTACATATATACACATAGGTTAGATATGAACATTTTGACCCTCGCATTAACTCGTCGTAACAAGAACTTGAAACGCACCGTCTCACTGCGGACGACCCGTGCTCAACCGGCTAGCTGCAAAGCGACACCGTCTTGATTGCGGTTAAACTTTAGAACTTTAAAATACGACACGCCAAAAGCGTGCTAGTCAGCTACACAGGTATTGAGCGAAAGGAAGGCCGACGAGCAAACTCATCCTGACCCCTACTGAGCCTGTCCGTGACATTATCCGTACAGTACGGTCTGTTCTTCTAAGAGTATCGTATATCGAGTCTAGGGGTGGATAAAGTTAGACCCCTAATAACGCGACAATTCGTATCGGTATGAAGCCCATCACAAACTGAGAAACTACTGATCCAAATCAGTAATTCTCGACTACTTTGATCAAGGATTTCCAGTGATGGCCACCCGTGCACCTAGCAACATCAACCCCAAATACCGGGAGAGACGAATCCCCGACGATCCGCTCACTGCCTCCATATGGCTCGGGACTGAAAACCTGTTTGCACGACTCCTTTGAGCCGTGGTAGGTGTTGGAAACTCTTGATGTCGTGCTTTTGAAGAGGTTTTGTCAAATTAGGATATGTCGGTTTCTTTTATGAAAATAGTGCACGACGAGAGTTTCGAGTTCTAAAAATACCGCAAGTGCACAGTGCGTTGATGCAAGCCGGCAAGTATGGGTCGATCCACAGGGAGTGGATATCACGACATCATTTTGAGTTATAAAAACAATGGTTTGAAAGTGGAGTTGTCACGTTTTTACCGAAATAAAACAAAGAAAGGATAAGGTGTGTTTAGGGAAAACTTAGGTTAAGGTTTAGTAAAATTGCAATCCGGCTTTTACCCCCAACCTTCAATCTTGATTCAGGTTTGTTTTTAGTTTCTAATTGACTTAAGAAAGCATGCTGCATCTATCCAAATCAAGTGTCAGTTTAGAATACGATATCAAAATTAGGTTAAAAAGAAACTAAAAATTTAAGATTTTAGAATGAAATGGTTATGGAATTAGTTAAGTGAAGTTAGCAAGCATAGAATATATGCTTGTATGCTATATATTCTATCTAGCTAGTTTCTGCCACTTAACTTAATTTCATATTCCTTTCAACTTCGATTCATAATATAACAGCAATAAAATGTAAAGAAGGAATATGATATATGTTAAAGCTTGATTTGCAACCATTCAAAACAATATTCCTATCAAGCAAAACATAATAAAATTGCATATATTAAGAAAAGAAGAGTAAATAGCAAGAATCAAGAAGGAGGGTTGGAAGGCAAGCCATTCCATAACCTACCTCACGATAGCCCAAACACAAAACTACTCACACATCATAAAATAAATCACAACTAAATACATATAAAATAAGATGCAAAAGAGAAAAGATACAAGAATCAACTTAAGATAAATGAAGCTTTTGATTGCAATGGTTCCAAGTACTAACAAATGAATTCAAATACCAAAATCTAATCTTGCAAGCTCAAGAAAGAAGATGCAAGACTAGAGGAAGGCAAAGAACTCACACTAAGAGTTACAAGATCAACTAGTTACAATGTATACAAAGTTTTCTCTCACAAAAAGTGTATCCTAGCTTGCCCACTGATCTGGTATTTATAGGCTCAAAACAAAAATAAACAGATAATAAAAACAGGATGATGGGACAAAAATGAGTGACCAGACAAAATATGAAGTGAAATGGCCTTAGGGGACCCGGCGGCGCCGGATATTTCTTTAGTTTCGCCGGTCGAAATTTGAGGTGTGGGGCCCGTTTTGATGTGGTGATCTCGAGTGCTCTCCACAAGTTCACTGGTATTGTTTGATTTCTTCATATTTTCTTGGGTTATACTCGGTAGTTTTTGGAGGGAAACTAGCTTCAAATCACATCACACCTTTATATCATTTAATGCTCATGTTCCCCACTTGCACAATTCATCATGCCCTTATATGCCAAGGCAGCCCCACCATGGTCCAAGGATCAAAGTGCACACTTGTAATGTGTTGGACCAAAACTTATGTACACGTGTTTATTTGCAAAAGAACTCTTAGGATGTCGATCGGTTTTCTGTTCTGATTGCAGTGTCGGCTCACCAATGTCATATCCGTGATTTTGAGTGTGTTTTTCAGTATTTTGCCATGAATACCTGCAAGTTGTATTTACTGAGTAGACACTGGTTAATAGTACTGATATATATACAAAATAGATAATGAATGAGTGGTATAAAAATGCAGTTTTCAGTGATGAACAAATACCCCCAAACTTATCTTTTGCTCGTCCCGAGCAAAACAAAAAATCTAGCCACACTTTCGCAGGGAACGCGATTGCATTGAGCATGTGCAACAAGCCGTTAAACCTCTAGGTGTCTCTAGTAGGAGGAGTGTTGTCTCCTGAGGGTTTTCAGCGGATACTACCCACAAAATCCCGTCAAGCTAGTTTCGTAAGTTAACGTTGATTCTACTCCTACGGTTTAGTATCTAAGTTAGAAATTCTATCACCCTAAGTTAGAAATATTCAACCCTTATGTTTCACACCTCCTATTTATTCCACCCAAGATCCTATACGTTTTGACAGTTTAGAAAGATCTTGGTTTCTCCTGAGTTTTCCTTCTAAAGCGCAGTCTCCAATCCGGGATTTTTATCATATTTATGGAAAACATAAGTCTTATTCTTTATTCCTATCTTTCCGCCAAATATCGATCATATAACCCTACGTGTGTGTAAAATTTCACCCCTACATTCGAGAATTCAATTCAAGCTATAGTACCCTTGCCTTAATACCTAATACTACTTCTTTTCATTAATGATGAACGGTTTTGCTCACACTCCTTTCATGCAATTATTAATGCTTCTTGAGGCACTAACAGCCAATTACTAAATGTGTGAGCTTAAAGGGTAAATAGCAGTTTCCAGGTCTTGACTTTATTATTTCTTTTTTTTCAAGACCAGATATATTATTCAATGATGCTCTTTTGGTGGTTATATTTAAATACCGTTTTTTCTTTCATACTAGATTTTCAGGCAAGAGTATTTCTAGGTATCCTCTACTATCCCAAGTTTTAAGGTGCGTGTAAGTGCGATTTGTAGGGTATATAATTTCTGAATTTGGAATCAAGAATATGAACTATTTTTCAGACTTATCCTTCAATAAAGCTTTCAATACTTTCCCTTCATTTTGATTTAACTCAAGAACTGAACTCAAGATTATCTACTTCTAAAAAAAACTGTAAGGTCGTATATTTATCAAGGTTAAACAGAAGGAGGGTTATTTTTAAGGTTCTCAATTCCTAAGCCTAAGATTTAGTTATTTCTAACGTATCAACTAAATTTTCTGGAAAAAAATCTAAGTTACCCTACCAGCTAACTTGATGACAAAGTTTTTATATTTTTGGAAATTTTTTTGGGTTTTTAAATAAGTATGCAAATGCAAAATATACAAATGAATGCAAAGGTAGGAAGCTTACCGAGCATACCCCCAAACTTAAACTTGACAGTGTTCTCACTATCATGCTATACAACGAGAGTCAAACTTGTTGAGGGGTAAAATATAATAAACAATAATTACAAAAAAAATAAAGCAAAAATTGTATATACAAGATTAGGGGAAGTGATTTAATCAAGATAACGTGGCTCATGTAAAAACATGAGCTCCCATGTTTCCGCAGGCAATTCTAAAAATGGCTTCAAACGTTGGTTATTGACTTTGAAAGTATTGTCAGAGTGCTGATCTTCAATGTTGACTGCACCATGTGGAAAGACGGTGCGCATAAGAAACGGACCTGTTCAACGTGATTTCAATTTCCCAGGGAACAGATGAAGTCTGGAGTCGTAAAGCAGAACCTTTTGTCCCATAGTGAATGTCTTTCGGAGAATCGCCTTGTCGTGAAAAACTTTAGTTTTTTCTTTGTACAGCTTGGCGTTCTCATACGCATCGTTGCGTATCTCGTCGAGCTCATTCAATTGAAGTTTTCGAGCATCACCGGCCTTTTCTAGGTCGACATTGAGCTGTTTGATTGCCCAGAATGCACGGTGTTCCAATTCAACGAGCAAATGACACGCTTTTCTGAAGATGAGTCGGTATGGAGACATATCTAGATTTGTTTTGAAGGCGGTGCGAAATGCCCAAAGCGCGTCATTCAACTTCAATGACCAATCCTTACGGTGTTGGCCGACAGTATTTTCCATAATCTGTTTAATCTGTCTATTGAAGACTTCGACCTGATCGCAAGTTTGAGGATGGTAGGGCGTTGATAATTTGTGGCTAATGGAGTACTTCTTCATCAGTGATTCAAAAGAGCGGTAGCAAAAATGCGTTCCATTATCACTGATGATGGTGCGAGGCGTACCAAACCGAGAGAAGATGTTCTCTTTTAAAAATTTTACGACAACCTTATTATCGTTGGTTCGACATGGGACAACCTCCACCTATTTGGACACATAGTCCACAACCAACAAAATATACAAATTCCTAAAAGAGTTTGGGAATGGCCCCATGAAATCAATACCCCAGACGTCAAAAATCTCTACAATCAGAATGGAATGTAGGGGCATCTGATTCCGTTTTCCAATCTTTCCCAAGTGTTGACATCGGCTACAAGTTTTGCAATATTCGAAAGTATTCTTGAAAAGCGTTGGCCAGTAGAAGCCGCTTTGCAAAACCTTTTCAGCCGTTTTTCTGGGTCCAAAATGGCCCCCACAAGCTTGATCATAACAGAAAGACAGAACACTTCTCGTTTCAGAGTTAGAGATGCACCTTCTAATAATCTGATCAGGACAGTACTTAAACAGGTATGGTTCATCCCAATAAAAGAATTTGACTTGGGAGAGAAATTTTGACTTGTCCTGATTTGACCAAAAAGAAGGTGTTTCTCCGATGACAAGAAAGTTCACGATATCAGCGAACCAGGGTTCGACTAATACGGAGAGAAGTTGTTTGTCTGGGAATTGCTCATTGATTGGAATTTCCTCAATTAGCGCATTTGGTAAGCGAGACAAATGATCGGCAACAACATTGTCGATTCCCTTCTTATCCTTGATGGTCAAGTCAAATTCTTGTAGAAGGAGAATCCAACGTATCAATCTGGTTTTGGCATCCTTTTTGGCAAAGAGGTGCCTAAGTGCAGAATGATCAGTGTAAATTGTGACGTGGGTCCCGATCAAGTAAGGACGGAATTTTTCAAGTGCGTACACAACAGCTAAGAATTCATTTTCCATGGTGGTGTAATTCAGCTGTGCGTCATTCAACGTCCTGCTCGCGTAGTGGATAACATGCGGCTTCTTTTCAAATCGATGTCCTAAGACAGCACCTATCGCAAAGTAAGAAGTATCGCACATTAGCTCGAAAGGTTCATTCCAGTCTGGTGCACTTAAGATCGGAGCAGAAGTGAGCTCCGATTTCAGAAGCTTGAACGCATGAAGGCACTCATAATTGAAATCGAAGGGAATATCCTTAGCCAGCAAAGAAGTCAAAGGTCTAGCCAGTTTGCTAAAATCCTTGATAAACCTCCTGTAAAAACCGGCATGGCCTAAGAATGCCATAATGTCACGGACAGTCCATGGAGGTGGGAGGCTTGAAATGACGTCGATCTTCGCTTTATCGACTTCAATGCCATTTTCAGAAATGATATGGCCTAACACAATGCCGTGTTTGACACTTCTCCCAATTGAGTGTGAGGTGTTTTTCCTTGCATCGTAACATAACCAGTTCCAGATGCCTCAGACACTCAGAAAATGAATCTCCAAAGACGGAGAAATCATCCATCAATACTTCCAAGAATCACTCTACCATGTCAGAAAAGATGCTCATCATGCACCGCTGAAATGTTCCAGGTGCATTGCACAGCCAAAAGGGCATGCGACGGTAGGCGAATGTACCAAAAGGACAAGTGAAGGTCGTTTTGTCCTGATCCTCCGGATCGATCGGGATTTGATTGTAGCCGGAATATCCATCTAAGAAACAATAGTAGGCATGTCCGGCTAAGCGTTCAAGCATTAGATCAATGAAGGGCAGCGGGAAATGATCCTTGCGAGTGGCTGCGTTGAGCTTTCTGTAATCAATACAGACTCTCCAACCCGTTTGTGTGCGGGTTGGGACTAGCTCGTTTGCTTCATTCGTGATGACAGTGATACCCGGTTTTTTTGGCACAATGTGAATGGGGCTTACCCATTTGCTATCGGAGATGGGATAAATGATCCTATTGTCAAGACACTTCAGCATTTCATTCTGCACCGCTTCTTTCATTACCGGGTTAAGCCGGCGTTGAGGATCTTTGAAGGGTTTGGAATCATCAGTCATGTGGATTCTGTGCTGATAGATAGCAGGGCTGATTCCTTTGATATCAGCCATTGACTAACCAATTGCTTCCATGTTCTTTCTCAGAACGCAAGGTTGGTTGCGATTATAACCGGAAGCGTTTCGTTATTGCCCAAGTACGCATACTTGAGATGGTCAGGAAGAACTTTGAGGTCAAGTCTGGGTGGCTCCTCCACAGATGGTCGCACTTCAGGGGCCGGTTCATTACGAAGTGGTTCAAATTAGGGCCCCCAATGTGCGTAGGAAGCATGTTCAGGACTTAGCTTCTCAAAGAAAAGAAGCTCTTCAGAAAACAGTTCTTCAAACGTTTCATCAAGACACTCATTTTTGAAGTCAAATGTCCCCTCCTTAGACATATCATGTACAGCGTTGACTTCAAATGTGTCGTCGTGTCTCTCACTCGCTTGGTTTCCTAGCATGAAGATGTTGAGGTCAATCGTCATGTTTCCAAATGAGAGTTTCAAGGATCCGTTACGACAATTAATCAACGCGTTAGATGTAGCTAGGAAAGGCCATCCCGGTATGACTAGAATCTGACCGCTGGGATTGGCGACGGGTTCAGTCTCCAATACAATGAAATCTACGGGGAATATGAATTCCCCAACCTTGACTAGAACATCATCGATTTATCCCTTCGGTATCTTCGTTAATCGATATGCCAGTTGCAGAGTCACTTTGGTCGGCTTGAGTTCTTCCAATCCCAACAACTGAGTACGTGAGAAGCTTCATGCTTGCCCCTAAATCTAACAAGGCACGGTTGATTTGCTTGTCCCTGATAGTGCAAGAAATAGTAGGACAACCAGGGTCCTTATATTTCACCGGAATGGATTTAGACAAGACATCGCTTAGAGTGGTGGCCAGGAAGACTGTTTTGGGCACATTCATGCGTCGTTTTTGCGTGCACAGATCCTTCAGGAATTTAGCATACGCCGGAACTATTTGGACTACGTCCAACAACGAAATGTTGACCTCACATCGTTTGAAAACTTCTAACACCTTTTTCATACTTGCAGAAGGCTTCTTTGATTTCAACCTATTGGGATAGGGAGCCTTGGGCTCAAACACGTGGTTTGAAGAAGTTGCAGATGGAATAGGTGCAGATAGAGGGAGTGTTCTAGCTGGAACATCGGAACGGATTTGTGGCGAATTCTCAGGTTGCTTTGAAGGATGTGCAGCTGAAGAAGAAGAAGAAGAAGAAGAAGAAGAAGAAAGAGAAGAGGAAGAAGAGGGCAATGAAGATGACGACGGACTAGAAGATGGAACAGATGATGAGATACGTGCCGGTAAACTGACAACAACACGTTTGGATGAGTCGTTGGGGTTGACAACCTTGTTGTCAATCGTGCGTCTTGATCTGAGGACGGTGACGGCATTCGCATTCTCAATGTTGTTCTGCTGAACAACATGAGCGTTGTTGTTTCTCTGCTCTCTCGGATTTGTCACTGGCTGGGAGGGGAATGTTCCCTTTTCACGTTCATTTACTGTAGCAGCTAGTTGACTGATTTGGATTTTCAGTCTGGCTATCGCTTGTGTATTAGCGTTATGCAACTGAACAGATATTTGCATAAAAGTAGCTAGACTAAACGTAGTCTGCGCAGAGGTTTTAATCAAAGCTTCCAACCATTTTTTAATGGATGACATGCTCTTGTCGTCCTGGATGAACCCAAGGGGTGTAAAGGTTAGGTTGGGCTGATCCGGTTGTGGGGGGGTGGTTGTTAGAGTATCCCAATTTCTGGTTTTGAAAATTTGAATTTTGAAATTGTTGGAAAGGCGTGTTTGAATTATTGTTTTGAAAAGGTGCCTGATTCCAAACGAAATTGGGATGATTCTTCCAACCAGGATTGTACGTTTGTACGAAAGGGTCGTTCCCGGGACGCTGGTTCTGATACAGCGCATTAACGTTTTCGTGTCCCTGGGACCCGACGAGAAATGAACATTCTTCTGTTATGTGGCTAGGATGTTGACAGTTAGCACACATGGTTTGAGAAACATAGTTGACAGGTAGCGGTGAATTTTTGCTGTCTAAAGCTTCCATTCGCCGTACAAGAGCAGCGATTTTTGCTTCGGCAGCTATAGAGTTGTCAACTATGTGTGTACCGTTTCTAGTCACAGATGGTTTCTCACTCACACTCTCCCACTGAATGGTTTTGTCAGCTACTTCTTCTAAAAAGTTCCATGCGTCCTTAGCACCATAACTCAGAAATTTGCACTGACACATGGACTCTAACATCATGTACGAACTAGAGTCTAAACCCTCGTAGATAATCTGACACAACGTCCACTGTTCTAACCCGTGATAGGGACATTTGATTAAGATATTTTTGAATCTTTCTAAGCACTTCCAAAAAATTTCACCCTCTTTTTGTTTGAAATTGTGGATTTCATTCCGAATTCGCACGGTTTTGTGAATATGGTAAAATTTCTTTAGAAATACTTTCACAAAGTCGTCCTATGTCGTGATCGATCAAGGTGGCAAACTGTTTAACCAACTTTTCGCATTGTCTTTAAGCGCAAAAGGAATGAATTTGAGCTTAACGACATCTTCACCCACTCCGTGAATTTTCATCATAGCACATACTCCCTCAAATTCACTGATTAGAAGGTAAGCATCCTCGGACTCGAGTCCGTGGAATTTTGGGAGTAGTGGTATGAATTGCGGTTTGATTTCATAGTTGTTTGCCGCGATGGTGGGCAATACTATGCAAGAAGGTAAGGATGAACGGTGTGGACAGTATCTATCCTGCAATGCCGCCTCCTGCTACTCTATGATCGTTTGTTCCGTCATCGTCGGTGATGTGGGAGAAGAAGGTGAATGAAGTGTGGGATCGGATGGCTCCGATGAAGCAGAAGGTATAGAAGAGTCGGAAGATACAATCACGGACCGGACTGATCGAGATTGTGAATCTCTAGTCCAAACTGACATGCACTATCCGGAAGTGGTAGGGAAAGACTAAGGAATTGGAGGAAAAGGTGTTGCTTACAAATCCTAAGATTTTTTTAATGATATATATACATATTCACAAACGACAAATATCACACAAAAAAGGCACAACAAGAACACAAACACGACACACTGCACACACCTAAACAATCCAGGGGTTGCCTAGGTCAACTAGACCTGCTCAAAAAACTTGCTTTGTGAAGTAAAAATATATCGTGAAACGGGCCCAAGATAGACTGATCGAGAAGCCGGGTAAGTGCAGAGAGGAAGGGAGATTCCCCCCCTCCTTTCGCGAGATTCCTTAATTAGAAAAACCTTCTCTCTTTCGACGGTTGCGCCTTTCACACTTTTATAGACACTTCTTGAACAATATAACGATGGGCGGTGTTCGAAATACACTTAATTTTCCCTATTGAACGCGAAGTCCTTAGAGGCTGAAAGTCTAATTTCTATTAATGTTAATGGGGGTGTGAAAAAATGATCGTTTTTTGTTGTTTTTGGGCCACGGAGAAGGGTGATGAAATCCCTTACCGTATCTTGTTGGGGTTCTTTTGCCCTTAATTCCGTATTAAATTCATGCAATGCGCAATTCAATGAAAAATTTGTTCAACACATCAAACAATCAATTCTTTTTTTATGTTTAAGCGCAGCGCTGTAATAAATACGGGTTAGTTCCTTTAGCGTTTAGTAATGAACTTGCGAAGAATCCTGCAAAGATAAAATAATGGATGCGTCGGATTTGAGAAGAAGGTGTTAAGGAATACGTATCGATGGATTTTTGGTTTAAGAAACCCCCGTTGACTTGAATCCGATTGGCTTGAAAGTTCGCTTGCGGGGATCAATCTACCCGGATCTTTGGCACTGTATTTCGTTATCACCTTGGCTTTGAGCGTACCCTTTTCTTCGCACAGTCGCGATTCGCAATTCCTTCAAATCTGAAAATGTCAAAAAACGGCTATTTTAGTACGAAAAGCGATGTATGTAGCCAAACCCCTGCACACTAAAAATTATAAAAATCAAACAATAACATTGAAATAATAATAGAACAAGATAGCAGAGGAGAAAATTTTGGCACAATATAAGAATATTTCCTTGATGTCGTCGGTCCAAACAATGAAATGAGGCTCCAATTTCCTTCTGTGGTCTCTGTGTTATAGTATTTCCTCAATTATATTATTTGATTCTTCTAAATGTTTTCATGGTGTTAGCAGGTTTAAACAACAGAGAGCAAAAGATCAAAGAGTTAAAAAAATTGTTTTGGATTTTCGAAATTATACACAAAGATAACTCAAAATAGCTTAGTGATGTTGCCACTCCCCGGCAACGGTGCCAAAAACTTGTTGGAAACTCACGGTGTTGTTCTTTTGAAGAGGTTTTGTCAAATTAGGATATGTCGGTTTCTTTTATGAAAATAGTGCAGGACGAGAGTCTCGAGTTCTAAAAATACCGCAAGTGCACGGTGCATTGATGCAAGCCGGCAAGTACGGGTCGATCCACAGGGAGTGGATATCACGACATCATTTTGAGTTATAAAAACAATGGTTTGAAAGTGGAGTTGTCACGTTTTTACCAAAATAAAACAAAGAATGGATAAGGTGTGTTTAGGGAAAACTTAGGCTAAGATTTAGTAAAATTAAAATACGGCTTTTACTCCCAACCTTCAATCTTTATTCAAGGTTTGTTTTTAGTTTCTAATTGACTTAAGAAAGCATGCCGCATCTATCCGAATCAAGTGTCGGTTTAGAATACGATATCAAAATTAGGTTAAAAAGAAACTAAAAATTTAAGATTTTAGAATGAAATGAGTATGGAATTAGTTAAGTGAAGTAAGCAATCATAGAATAAATGCTTGTATGCTATATATTCTATCTAGCTAGTTTCCGACACTTAACTTAATTTCATATTCCTTTCAACTTCGATTCATAATTTAACAATAAAATGTAAAGAAGGAATAGGATATATGTTAAAGGTTGATTTGCAACCATTCAAAACAATATATCCTATCAAGCAAAACATAATAAAATTGCATATATTAAGAAAAGAAGAGTAAAAAGCAAGAATCAAGAAGTAAGGGTTGGAAGGCAAGCCATTCCACAACCTACCTCACCATAGCCCAAACACAAAACTACTCACACATCATAAAATAAATCACAACTAAATACATATAAAATAAGATGCAAAAGAGAAAAGATACAAGAATCAACTTGAGATAAATGAAGCTTTTGATTGCAATGGTTCCAAGTACAAACAAATGAATTCAAATACCAAAAATTTAATCTTGCAAGCTCAAGAAAGAAATTGCAAGACTAGAGGAAGGCAAATAACTCACACTAAGAGTTACAAGATCAACTAGTTACAATGTATACAAAATTTTCTCTCACAAAAAGTATATCCTAGCTTGCCCACTGATCTGGTATTTATAGGCTCAAAACAAAAATAAACAAATAATAAAAATAGGATGATGGGACAAAAATGAGTGACCAGACAAAATATGAAGTGAAATGGCCTTAGGGGACCCGGCGGCGCCGGATATTTCTTTAGTTTCGCCGGTCGAAAGTTGAGGTGTGGGACCCGTTTTGGTGTGGTGATCTCGAGTGTTCTCCACAAGTTCACTGGTATTGTTTGATTTCTTCATATTTTCTTGGGTTATACTCGGTAGTTTTTGGAGGGAAACTAACTTCAAATCACATCACACCTTTTATATCATTTAATGCTCATGTTCCCCACTTGCACAATTCATCATGCCCTTATATGCTAAGGCATCCCTACCATGGTCCAAGGATCAAAGTGCACACTTGTAATGTGTTGGACCAAAAATTATGTAGACATGTTTATTTGCAAAAGAACTCTTAGGATGTCGATCGGTTTTCTGTTCTTATTGCAGTTTCGGCTCACCAATGTCATATCCGTGATTTTGAGTGTGTTTTTCAGTATTTTTCCATGAATACCTGTAAGCTGTATTTACTGAGCAGACACTGGTTAATAGTACCGATATATATACAAAATAGATAATGAATGAGTGATATAAAAATGCAGTTTTCAGTGATGAACAGTAGGGTGGTAATCAAAGCACAGTGGGAACTCACACGAGACAAATGATGATCTCAGGTCGACAGACTAACCTGTACACATGTCACCTGGGTACTGCTATCTAACAATAGGTATAATACCAACTAGCAGGTTCTCGGCGAGTCTGTCCAGTGTACTCATAACCCAATGAACACATGCATACTATCTTAAGTGAACAAACTGACACCAATGGCTTGTGAGACCTGTCCACCGCCCTCGTCGGGGTCTCGATAAATATACACTAGTCTACTCTGGAGTATTGATGCCCAGTCTCGATACTCCCATGACTAGGGACATTTAAGGATGTGCTTATAAACCACCCAGCTCTCACGTATATGATCGCTATCATAATGCTGGTAGTCAAGCAAGAATCCAATAGGCTCTATCAACATGTAATATTGATCTGTAATACCACATAAAGTATGTACATGATGATAAAGACAAACCAGATAGCATACTAATATCTCGAGTAAGACTGTTCTATCCGTATAGGTCCTCCCTCAATCATCATAATCACCTGCTTGCGATTACGATAATTGCCTTGAGGGCACTATAGCCAACAACTCCTAATCAGGCTGTCGAGCCAGAAGGCCGTGGAATTGGTGATCCATAGAGAAAACAAGAACTTAAAGACATAGAACGCCAGACCATGGGTAGAAAGCAAGTGGAAATTCTTGCTCTGTTAGCTCCATTTGCACCGACACCTTTCGACATTGAAAGAGGTGTATCTCAATATCATTTGTTTTTTATTTGTGTTTTGATGATCCGAGTATCAAGCTTTCGTCATTTTGATTCTTGTGTTTTGAGGATTGAGTTTCATGATGGATATTTTCCTTGTGCACGGTAGTTGCACTTTACTTATGTTTTATACATCCATTACACGTGATTTACGTTTTTGTGTATATCCATTGCACTCGATATTGTTTTGTGCACCCATTTGCACATATTTATGATTTCGTGCATCCCGATACACTTGGTTTTGATTTCGTGCACGTTGTATCCACCTGATTTTGACTTGTGCACTTGATGTTGTTTACATGCGTTTTTGATGCATTGATATGATTTTCGTGCACGCCAGTTGCACTAGATTTATGTTTTCGTGCACGTAGTTGCACTTGATATTGATTTTCGTGCTCCCTATTGCACTAGATGCTTTTGTGCAGACATGATGCACTTGATTTAGATTTTCGCGCACACTCGACGCATTTGATGTGGTTTTGTGCACATTTGATACACTTGATTGAGATTTTCGTTCACTCTAGATGCACTTGATATTGTTGTCGTGCACACTCAATGCACTTGACAGATGCTTTCATGCACACCTGTTGCACTTGACAGATACTTTAGTGCACACCCGTTGCACTCGTTTTCGTTTTCGTGCACATTTGTAGCACTTGGATTTGACTTCGATTTTCGTGCACACCAGACGCATGTGGTTAGTTTTCATGTACACCTATTGGGATTGATTTCCTTTCGAGTATCACATTTGTATGACTTATATTATGTTATATAGTAGCAGAGAAGGACTGGTCTGAGGGACGGTACCTGAATGTTTTTTTGCATATATCGATATTTACAGAAGAGATTTTCAAAGAAGTTATAGTCTCATTATTTTCCTACGTGTTTATGAGCGACACGAAACTTTACAAAAGAAAACCCTTCTGAATTATTTTTAAAAAGGCGGGACGTATATCTTAAGCAAAACGTATATAGATATATATGTATTTCTTTACAAAATGAACGTCCGCTACTTATGCCATAATATACGCATCATACGACGATTTTGAAAAGGATTTTTCATACATACATTTTTCAGCGACTCAGATGATTTTAGTTGATGCATACTATACATGTATTATAGCCTTGACTATATTGTACTGATTTAAATAGTAGATTTCGCAACTTGCATTTTCATTATAAATCGTATGATTTTCATGACTCTTTACGGAGTTTCGATTATCGAGTTTTGCACTTGTTTTTACGCGCGCGCGTTACGCTATAATATTTCTAGCTTATCCGTGACTTCAGAGCCCCGTTGATTTAATTTGACTTACTGAAATGTTTTAAAACTTGGGGTTTAAATTTAAATTCGGAGATCGAATTTATTTAAGAGGGGAAGATTGTAATATTTTAGAAAATAGAAAATATTATTTTGAAATTTAAATAATAAAACAATAAATTTTACGGATATTATACAAGTATGGATTTGTGTTCTCATAGAATTGGTATAATTATATACCTTTATTTTGGAATATAATTGGAAATTTAAAATGAATTATTATTTATGAAAGCATTTATTTAATTGAGCTTTTCATGAATTAGTACATAATTATATTCATATAAGTTTAATGTTAAAACTTAATTAGTGTTTTCCAATTTTGTGCACTAAACCAGGCTTGATTTGTGTTAAACATATTTTAAAGGGTTAACATTTTATTGAAAGGGTTAACATTTTAGTTATGATTTGCATGATGGTTTTATTCTTTTTGTTTTGAAAAAGAAACGAAAAGGGAAATGAAAATGAGAGAAAGAGGCATGGGTTGCAATATTTAAATAAGGCATCGACATGAGAGAGAAGGGTTATGATAGCCATCCCATTTGCATTCCCCATTTCATCTTTTCTTCATCTCTTTCATCTTCTTCATCTTCCTCTTTCTCCACCTCCTCCACCATTCTCTACAAACCATAACCCCCCCCCCCCAAACCACCTCAAAACACATTAAAACCTTCACTAAAAATGATCCTAACATCATCCTAAGTATCATGGCGGGATCACGTTTTCGTTCTGAGGACCTTATGCCATCTTGGAAATTTCTTGAGTTGCTATTATGAGATAATAACCCCACTTTTAGATAAGTGCTTAAGCATTCTTATCTTCACAACTAATTTAGAGTTAAAAAGTGCATGTTTTCAAAACTTAAGTTTTCTAAAGTGAGCTTTCGTGGATTAAATGAGTAGTAGTGATGTAGTAGAGACTTAGTTAGTGATTACTAGCCTATTGGTGATAGTATCCCTAATTTAGATGAGTTTTGAAGTTTCAAAGATGAGTTTAAAATTTCGAATATCGGTTTTTCATTGAGTTTTGAGGATCAAATGGAATCTAAAATAATTAGGGAACTCTGAAAATTTATTAGAGGATACAGAGAGGTGTGTAGACCAGTAGAAGACCACCGTAGAAGTCCGAGCCCCCAATTCAACTTTCTGGGTGCAAATAAATTCATCTGGGCCGCAATTGTCGGGTCAAGTTTGAAGTTAGGGTGTGGATTTTGTTCTGTAGCTCACTCATTTGATAACTAAGCATACTCTATGCGCTAAAAAGTCTCAGATCACCTAGAGAAAAATCTGGAGTTATTTTACTTGGTTTTGACGAAGTATTATGATATTTGGAAACTTGGTTTTTTGATATTTGTGTTTTGACTCGGTCGTTTGACGTTCGTACGTCGACGTCGGGGGGTATTTTGTTGTTTTAGCAGACGTTGACCATAGGTTCTAACCTAAGTGCGTTTCGCTCATGATTTCAATTTCGAATCGAGTTTTTATGCGATTTTAGTTATGATTTCGATTGTAGGTACAATCGCGTGGACTTTCGAGACGGCGAAGAAGAGCAAGGCGTCCGTCGACTTCGACTAGAACAAGGATATTAGGTAAGTAGATGTATATTTACGGGAGAAGTCGAGTGAATAGCGTATAGCACACCCGCAACCGTAGATTTAGGATACTATATATATATATATATATATATATATATATATATATATATATTGGGATAGTATACTTAGCCTATAGTTTTTACTAGAATACTATATGCGTATATTCCTACACTTAGTAGAAGTGATGCCCTAAGTCTCTATTTCTTGCCAATAGGCTACTCACCCACCCGCGCGCACACCTATATATAAGGAAAATTACGATATGATGATATGATACGATATGATGATATGAGTCGATGCAATATGATATGTTACGAGATGACATGAGATGATGTACGCGACTATAGATCCGTACTATTTCATTTGATGATGTCGTACAATGGATATTCCGTATGTAAAATGATGAAGATGGATCGCCGATATTTATTTCAAAACTAAGAAATCTTGTTTAAAATTATGAGATGTTTAGAGCTATACCTACTTTCAAAACTAACGAATCGTTACGTACTTTTAAACAATAATTTCAAGGGGACGCTACGACTTTTCAAATGGTATCTTTTTCAAAAATATCGTAGCTCCATATTTTCTAAAACAACGTTTCGTACTATTTTAAAGTATAACTATATGGCTCATATGTAGTTGCATATTTTTATACTTGTTGCATTACGATTTCTTTATTACATTTACGCTTGCATTTCAAATTTTTATTTCTGCATACGCTCGCGCTTCGATCATTTACGATGTATATTGCATTTATACCTTTAGTTTTACTTGATCTCGTACTATGACACGTACACCATTACTAATGATTTACATGTTGCACGTGCACATACTCGTATGCTCACACACACATCATCGGTAATTGCCATGTTACGTACACAGATAGAACTCGCTATGCTACCGCATCGCACTATAACCTGTTAGCATGTTAGATTCTTTTAGTACTTTCTTTACATTGTTATACGACACGCTTAGATGAACATGCTTGCCATGCATTACAGTATTGTTCTGTGCATGTACATATTATTCCATTATTGCCATATTCTTATGAGATTCTGTTTTCATGAGATTTCTGGATTTGAGAAACCGTGGATATTATTTAAAAACCTCAGAATGTTTTAAAAACGCGGTTTTATCTTGATATGATATTTCGACGTCTACCATGAGATTTCACGGTTCTGAGTTATAATTACTACTCGATTCGAGGAGTGAAGAGTCATCATCTGTGGGTACATGGTGGACCCGGTACGGTACCCAGGGGCAAAAAGATCGTATAGAAAGACGTTGAACCTGGCTGGGAACACTCCCTACCGGTGACGGTATTGGACTCGGTGGATAACCGGAGGATACCGACTGGAGTGATATGAGACAGATAGATATAAAGACCGATCTGATGAGACGGTCCCTGAGATATGAGAGCCGATACAATAAGACGGTGCCTGAGATATGAGAATTTACGTGTCGATGTTGGACACGAGATTTATGATGATTTCGAGTGTCAATGTTGGACACTCAGGGTTTTATGATGATTTCGAGTGTCATTGATGGACACTACTCGAATGATATATATATATATATATATATATATATATATATATATATATATATATATATATATATATATGTATGATATGGATGACATGATACCACATATTGATACATGCACGATATTATACTTATATATACATATATACACGTTCACTTTCGATACCACGCGGTATGATATTATTATTATTACAGTATGTCCTAGCTAGATCGTTATGCATTCGATTACTACATGATGATGTCTTCTACTCACGAGTTGGCAACTCACCCCCGTTATTCCATAGTTTTCTTGTAGGACCGACCGTTCGGATCAGTAGCGGCTTACTGGCATGTTCTTCTTTGAGTGGTTTGCTTGATAGGTGGGTTATACTACAGATCGTAACCACCATTGTATATTTTATTCTTTTGTAATCTAGTTAAAATCTCTATCAACCGGACTATGTATATTTGGTAGACTTAGAGACCAGCTGTATATTCTTTGGACTTAGTGACGAGACTTGTATTATTCATTATATTTGAGTGGATGATGTTTTGGTATTTCTTTTATTCTTTTCTTGTGTTGATCTTCGCCTTAGGCGTCGTATATATCTTGCGTGGTTATGTTTCCGCCGGTTGGTGATGAGCTAGCTCCCGCTTGGGGATGCCAATATTATTATTGATTATGTACTGGTTTTGATCAAAATTTACAAATGAGGTGTTGCCTAAATTTCAAATGACGAAAATATTTTCAAACTAGTATGCATTCCACTTGTATTTCTATAAACTTTACTTATACTTTATAAAGGGATCTCGAGTTCATTTATACCCCTTTTTCAAAATTTCACCTGCACCGTTTTCTAATAAGGTTTAGATTCCTGGTTTTCGGCTTACTTGGGTACAGTGGGGTCCTATAGACTTCATATGATTCAAGTGTCGGTCGCGTGCCATTTACAGGTCGTGACAAAAAACGAGACAGACAAGAGGCGGCTGGGGTTAGGATTAAGGTTAGGGTTTAGACGAGCGTAGGCTAAGATTTATATAGGGGCTCAATCAGTTAAGTGAAAGAAAATTTTTCACGAGATCTTAGGGACGCAATAAATTTAAGTTGAGCCGTCTCAAAAGAACGTTGGGCTGTCACAAAAAGACAGGGAAGATATATGATTTTCCAGGCATATTGTGAGCCGTCTCAAAGAAGACCGAGCCTTCTCAAGAAATATTTGAGCCAGCTCAAATTAATCATGAGCCGTCTTAAGGGAACATAGAGGAAATAGCTATTCTAGTGGACTTATGAGCTGGCTCAAAATGGTTATGAGGCGTCTCATGGATCCCGAGAAGAAATAGTTGTTCTAAAGGACTTGTGAGCCGTCTCAAACATATTTGAGTCAGCTCAAGATGATATTCAAGCCGGTATGATATCTGATATGCTACCAGACACATTAACTGATATGTTACCTATACATCGTATCAAAGAATACATTCAAAAGGCTATTTTATTGGGATTTCAAGGTACTGGGTGTTACACAGAGTGCCCTTCCTTACCGCAAATATAACAACATTTATTTTTTCAAGTTGTTATTAAACTTTCCTTTGTTGGGCTTGGAATAGTTTGGTTTAGCTTTCTTCTGAACAACACCCTCTATATGGTTAGCCCTAAGATCGTTCTTGATCTCATCTTTCTTGTCTCTTAAACGGGCTTTCTCTTCAATTCATAGATTTCTTTGAATTTGCTCAAAAGTGAAGCTTTTTGTCTTATGAAGCAATTTCTTTTGATAAACTTTCCAAGTATGGGATAGTTTGGATATGATTGCTCCAACTTAGAAGGTTTCAGGTAATTTATATCAAGAGCATTTATTTGATTGACAAGCAATTCAAGTTTATGAAATTGGTCTAAAACAGACTTTTTGTCAACCATACGATACTCAAAATATTTTGAAATTAAATACTTGTTTGTACCTTTCTCCTCCACTTTGTATTTGTACTCCAGAGCCTTCCAAATTTCTTTTGCTGAAGTTGTCTTGGTGTAGTTATCAAAAAGATGATCCGACAAGGTGTTCAGAATGTGATCTCTACAAAGACATTCATCCTCCTATCATTTCTTTCTGGCCTTCACAATCGCTTCGTTGTTTGTATCCGTTGACGCTGGGATTGGTGTAAGATCATCGTAATCTTCAGCGCCGTCAAAAGGAAGCGCATCTTGTCTTCCCATCAAGTGTAGTTTGTCCCGTCAAACCGATCAAGTTTGACAAGATCTTGATTACCGAGGCCAGGTTGGATTCTGACTCCATTGTAGACGAAATAAATTCTTGAAAATATTAGAAATTATGGTGTAGGAATCGGAAAATAATGGGAACAAGTAAATTAAATTATAACTCTGAGGCGTGGTCAGCTTTCTTCAAGGATTTAATTGTCCCTACTCGAAAAGTTTGCTAATGGGTTTTCAGACAAATATCCTTCAGGATACAACAGAGTCCAAAATTTCTTCAAATAGCAAAAATTGAAGGAACTTCGAAATTCTTATTTGGGATAGAGAAAATTAGAGGAAAAGTTGTGTTTAATTAATGGGTAGAGACTTCCATTTATAAACTTTCAAAAGTCACAACTGTTTGAAAATTATGACTGTTGGCAAAAAACTACCAAGATAATTTTCAGACAATTGTTGAGGATTTCAAAATTCAAAAGGTAAAAAAATAAGATAATAGAATTTTCGAAATCCAAAAGGTTGAATTCCGATTTCAAATCAAGCCCAAGATGCCCAAGTGCCCAATCAAGACTTTAAATAATAATATATTATAAGCTCACAAGAATAAGCCCACTTGGCACATAACCCATTTAAAAATAGGATGAGAACTAATATAAAATATTAGATTTTCCATCCTCAATCCAATATGGGACTAAAAATTAACGCACGGGCTTAAAAACTCCAACACTAAGTTTTATGGGTAACATACATGCAAACCTAAAAACAAACCGAGAGATTTTAGCTAGTATCTATACTATTATTACCCAAAACTTAAGGTGGTACCTTGTATATGGAATGAAAGACTACCGGTAATTCATAAATTCCTAGGAATGTAATGCCAAGACATTTGATTTCAGGAAGTATTGTATTAATATGCTTAGTATACTTTTAAGCATTTTCGATAATATATACATGTGCAACTATAATGGAAGACATTGGATGTTGTGCAGATAGACGGTTGTGATCATGATGGTACAGTCGGCAAAAGAGTGCTGATGGAGGATGGCGGTGGCCAGCGACGAGCGGTGTGAGCAACTGGGGTGGTTATTGGCAACCAAGCGGCTTGGAGCGACTGTGGTGATTGGGGATGGCGAGTAGTGTTGGAAAAAGTGCAATGGATGCTACTAATTTAATTACCCTGATTTAAACAAATCATAATCTTCAAAATAGAAATTTCATAAAGGATGAAAAGAGAAACCTTTATCGGGATTTTTGATGCAAGAAGACCGAGGCGTGCATGAAGAGCACTGTCCTTAAGAGCAGTTTCGCGTCCCTCTTAGTGAACTTGACCGGATGCATAAGGTCTCAACGTGCTACTCTTCAGGATTCAACGGTCACCACGAGTAATCGTGCGGTCGACTACTATGACTTATGAACAGTTTTGAATCTATAGTTATGGTATCACAACATAGAGAAATAGTTTGATGAAAATAAAAATAGGGAAGAAGAAAGAAGAAAAATTATCTTCTCTATATTATGATTTTAAGGCTTGATATTTCCATGAAGAGACAAGATATGTGATATATATAGGATTATAAAAAGCTTTGAAATAAATGAGAAGTTTATTGCAATTAAATGGATTATGGAAAAAAGCAATTAAGCCAATTTAATTATTATAAAGAGTATCATAAAGAGATGTTGACCTGATCAATAAGCTCACGTGACCATCTCAAAACCAAGCAATGCGCGCACACACACATATATATTTGAATAAAAAAATTTGATGAGCATGAGATTTGAAGCATATGCATAATTAAATCTTAATCATATATTTAGTTTACAATTTGTCCCTATTTCAAAACTTAAATGATAAGATTAAATGATATAATCAAAATGTCATATGTTGAAAGATAATACCGGAGCAAAACATGTTTTAGTCATGGTGTCTTTTGGATTATGAACCATAACTCGAAGAATATTAGTATGAACCGCAAAGAGCTGGTGAAGCTGAAAGTTTCTATGAACCATACTCTCTTATTACGATACATTTACTTATAACTCACAACACGTTTTAAAACTCAAAATCTGTTCAAACGATTTGGCATCTATAAGCCCTACGCCCTGCCTGGATTTTTATGAACGCTCTAGAGAACTTGCTTAAGTTCACATAGAAGTAGCCACATTTCGACACTTATATAGGTTGATACATTAAGTGTAAACTGCAATTATACATACCATCCAATGTTAGGACTATGGATTCCATTAAGAGCTTAGCTCATCCTTTTAACATTGCAGTTTAGCACTATCTACGCCATAGGAAAGGACTCTCAATAATAATAAATTATTATAGTGTTCTCGCGAGCCGACAAGTTGCTTGTATTACCCATATGAATCATGTTCTTGAGCTAGTCAATAACATAGGTTGAGTTACCACCACTCTTTGCCCTTTGTTCTAGGCATTTGTCCCATTCCTCTTGATATATTTTATTCATTAGTTTCTTATCTAGTGATTTAGTTAGAGAATTAGTTATATTTAACTCTAACCTCAAAAAGTAAGTGATGCCACGCAATCATTTAGCAATTGCTTTACATGAACATCTTATGCATATATGCTTAATCTTCATATTTTAAATTTTATTTCGGCTCCAGCTACAACAGTTCAGCTTATCGCAATATATGGACACGGATGAAACCGGTCTCTCATAATTGGAAAATTATGTCTCATCAAGAAGTTTTCTCAAAACACTAAGCTCGGACTTCATACTAAGCTACACAATTTATTTGGATGTGTACCATGGATTACACCATAAATAAAAGTGTACCCATATTCACACATAGATTTTCTCTCATCAAGATAAAAGATCAAATTAATTTACTTCTCTTTTAATAAAAATATCCACAATAAAAAAACATATATACTCAATAGCCAATCTAAAAAAGATAGTTGTTCAGTCGAAAATATTGCACATTTGATATAATATTTTTCTTACTTTTGATAAATATTTAAAGGTGTTTATTATAAATATGAAACATATGAGGGTTTATCTGTAAAATATTTATTATTATATGTTTATATATTATAATTAACATTATGAAGGAAAATGTATGCATACAATATTTATATAATATTTTGATAATTAAAAATATGCATATCATATCAAATATCCTAACCAATATTCTTAAAATATCATATCACATAAAATGGTTAGGATAATATCTCAAAAATACCAAATATTACTAACATTATTCATTGAGATATTGTGCAAGATTTAGCTCAGGTCAGGATATCAAGATATCGAGATGTCGGGAATCAAAAATCTGCCGATGAAGTTAAATAAATAGAAAAATCAATACTGGCAGAGACTCAGAAAAGATATGAAGATTCCAGATATCAAATAAATCTCCATGTGTCACAATGAAGCAGCCCCAGAATTTTGAAGCAATAATCACACCAAACGGCCGCGGTTTCCCGGCTAAAACATGCCATATGCGGCGGATCCGCGGCCGTTATAGGGAATTAGGCTTCTGGATTTTTTGGGTAGGATCTTAATGATAAGTTACCATATTAGGAAATCACCATATATGGAAAATCACCATATTAGGAAATCACCATATATGGAAAATCACCATATTAGGAAATCACCATATATGGTAACTAGGTTTTCTTCTTTAAGGGCTATATAAAAGACCAAGGGCTAAAGTTAGAAATCATCACCTTTTATACGAAGCAAATCACCGTCAAAGAACAAGTGATCCACGACAGGTCCGCGATTCTACTGTAAGTCGATGCCACACACCCCGCGTGTTCTGTTGATATCAGGTTTTTGCATTTTTATACCGCCCAATTTTTATCATATTTCTTATCGGTAGGTACTCTTGAGCCGTGTTTGCTAGTCAATTACAGGATACAGGTTCTCGGCTCTAAACGGTGAAATTCATGGAAAAACACGACAAAATCCGGATCACTGCCAACCACAGATAAAACACGGGTCTCCGCTCTCTATCCGTATGTTGCCACACACCAGTTTAAGAGACAAAATGGCAAAACAATGTCATTTTCATGCACAAGGCTCCATGACAACACAAGATCCAAGAAATCTACGCGGAGCTCAAGAAAATCATGGCAAAAAGATCCACATCCAATCACCTTTTGGTCTACAAAAATTCTGGAAGAAATGTGGAAGGATTATCAGAAAAACGTATGCCAAACTACAGACAACATCAGACCAGGGGGCCCCACAAAATACGAGGAGCTGAATCCACTATTAGGCCGCGGAACCGCGGTCGTACGGCCTTGTCGGCTGAAGACATTCCAGGGGCAGTTTGGTATTTTTATGAAGGTTCAGAATTTTGCCCTAGGTTTCCATCTCCCTGCCTAAAAATAGTCCAGATCTTGCCAAAGCCAAGAGTGCTTAATCTTGTATTTTTTAGGGTTTAGAATACTTGTTTCTTCTTCCTCTTCTCATCTCTTCTCCATTAAAAAACTTGTAGTGAGCTTTTGTGAGTGAAGAATGATGAATAAAGAAGTTCCTTTTGTTATTATATCTTGTCTTGTTCTTTAGTTAAATTATTATTGCTTGTAATTTTCATTTGTTAACTTAGTTGTTGTTATTTCTTGTTGTTTCTTTCTTTTCTCTTTTCCTTTATCCTTAAACAACCATGACGCTTACGCTTGATCCTTGCCAAGGTGAGGTCGCAAATAGCTAGTTGTTATCTTCTAATCTCCTTCTTTCTATCTTCCTCTTTTGTTTTGTTTTCTTTTCATTATGATGTGTGAGTAGTTTCATACTTGTTAGGGTAGGATAAGGGAAGTTTGAGAGAAGGAAATCTCTCTCACTCTTTCCTTGCCCAACATCTTAAATCGACTCCCGTTAATTGAACCACAATCCGCTCCTTACGGCACCCTATCCTACATGATAGCGGTGATTCCGTAGTGAGACCGGTTGTGGTTGAATTAACCGGAGGTTATGGTTAAGAGCCAAGAACGGACGGACAAGCACCAAAAGGAACAACTTAAGCGTTGGAAAGCCTAGCTTATACTCGCAAGTTCCTTCCTAGTCGTGCTAATCCCCGTTGTTGCCGATTACCGTAACACCGATATTAAGAGTGGCAACGAAAGAAGTGAGCGACTCCTAACTCAAACTAACATAATCCTAACCCTAACAAGCTCTCTTTACATATCATTTTAACACTTAGTTAATCACAAACAAACCTGGAAAATTGGACTTAACTCGTTAAAACACATAGAAAAAGATTCCCATCTCCCCGCGGACGACCCGTACTCAACCGGCTAGCTACAAGCGAAACCGTTTTGATTGCGGTAATTAACTAAACTTGAACACGCAGAATCCCTACCAATCAAATGGCGCCGTTGCCAGGGAGACGGTAGTTTATTTCTTTGTGTATTGTGAATATAACCGAAAAACAAAACAAAAAAATATACTTTGTAAAAAAATCATCTTGTTATTTTTGATTAGTTTTTGTGCAAGTGTGCAGGATAATACGAAGTTCGAGTTCAGTGCCAAAGACGTGGGAAGTTAGACCCACATCTCGCGGCTACACCGCGACGGATCAAAACGAAGCAAACGGTCTACTATAAAAATCTGGAGCAGATAAAGTGAGCAAATCAAGATTCAGCAAATCCAGACAAGCAGAGGACTCCTAGAACAACACGCCCAAAAATTTTGGAAGCATGATCCCTCCATATAGCCGCGGAACCGCGGCCTAAGTAGGTGTTTGGCCGCGGAACCGCGGCCATTTAGTGCCTTCAGGGTGCTAAATTTTTTAAGTGAGTTTCTCTTCTCCTCCCCACTCCTCTGGACTCTACTAAACTGTGTTTTCTGCAGCATTCTTTGCGCAAACTCTCTTCCCCCTTCCAATAAACTGTTTTTGAGCAGGATTCTTTGCGCCGCGCTAAAATAAAAATTGTTTGTAGTTGATTTGTTACTGCTTTGCATTCATTAATACGGACTTAAGGGGCTTGAAACCAATTCAGATTGGGTGGGGATTTCATCACCCTTCCCAGGACCCCAAAAATCACAAAATGCATATGCATTGACCATTGTTAATTAAAAAATACTAGACTCAGCCCTAAGGACTTCGCGCTCAATAGGACAGAGGACTAGTTACAGGCATCGGCCGTTTATCCTATCTGACTTTTGCGGTGCCTAGGCAAGTGTGTCGAAGGCAAGTGGTTATTTAATTAAGGAACTTCGCGAAAGCGTTGGATAACCTCCCACTTACCTGGCACTTACCTGGCCGCATTTGACGGAGAAGAGACGGTTTGAGGTCCTATTTCTAGCCCTCTGGAACAGTTAGGAGCTGTCTAGCAGACCTAGGTGACCCTAGATCTAGGTGAGATTGTGCATATCTTGTTTGTGATTGCTTAAAGCCGTAAGTCCGTACATATTCCTGTAAAGCTCTTTCTAAAAAAAAAAGGAAAATATCAAAAACTTTTATAAAAACTTGCCCTTTGTCGCCAAATCCATTTTTCACCCACCACCCTTCGTATTTCTCCATTGACGTTTTCTTACCCTCACCTTCTCCGCTTTGACTATACTAAACTCGTTTAGTGTATGTCCGCTTGGACTCGGGACACTAGCGCCCGCCTAGTCCGTGTTACATTAGTCGCTACCGACTACGCGATCGACTCAGACGTCGAAACTCCGTCCACTCCTCTTTCACCCCTTCCTTTGTCGGCCAACTCTGACGTTGACCGGAATTCTGTTCATACATCTTCACCTTCACCTTCACCAACCTCTTCTTCCGCGATGTCAGGATTTAATCCAAACATCTCTTTGACTACTCCTGGATTGGCTCCACCTCCTACGGAGACCAACAACCCACCACCCCCGCCTGTTGTAGCGCCGCAGCGAATCGCGCTCCAGGATCGTTTCTATCCCACCCGTTCTGCACTTCCCACCTGCCTTTCTCTTCCACCGGCCAATGGGGATAATTTTGAAATTAAGCCCCACTTCATCAACATGCTTCCACGATTTCATGGGCTTGAATCTGAAGATGCCTATATCTTCATCAATAAATTTCAAAACGTCTGTGCCATGATGAAACCACCCAGCTGTCGGACGATGCTATACGTCTACGGGTCATTCCGTTCACTTTATGCGATCTTGCTGAAAAATGGCTGTATAGCACCGCTTCCCACTCAATAACCAGCTGGGACGAGTTTGTTAAAGCGTTTCTAAAAAAATTCTATCCGGATCATAAAACCGCAAGGATTCGAAATGAAATCAACCAATTCTCTCAGCTTCCTTCTGAACCCTTCTGGAAGTGCTTTGACCGGTACAAAGACCTTCTTGTTCAGTGTCCTCACCACGGTATAGAGAAATGGCAACTTTGCCAAACCTTATACGAGGGCCTGAACCCAGCAACGAAGCAGTTGTTGGAAACCATCTGTCAGGGACACTTCCTATCGAAATCTGACGAGGAAGCGTGGCAATTCTTTGACGACCTTGCGGAGCAAACGCTACAATGGGAGAGCACCAGACCGACTTCTTCTTCTTCTACCTCTACTTCTACCGGTCAGTCTAGGGTAGGAATTCACCAACTTGATGTCTCTATTGCGATGAAAGCTGAAATGGCTGCAATAACAAGAAAGCTTGAAGCGATAGAGAGCAAATTTTCTTCTCCTGCTCCTGACCCTATTCTTCCCCTTCGTACCATTTGCGCTTGTTGTTCCGATCCTTCTCACTTGACCGAAGAGTGTCCTTACAATCCACCCTCGCAAGGACGGGATCAGGTTAATGCTGCATTTCAGCAAAGACCGAGGAATGATCCCTACTCTTCCACCTACAATCCCGGTTGGAGGAACCACTCCAATTTCGCCAGGAATCAGAATCAGAATCAATTCCAAGGCAACAATTTCCAGAGCCCCCCTCCGCCGCAACAACAAGCGCAACAACAAACTCAACATCAATATCAGCAGCCCTTCCAACCTTTTCAAAATCAGACGAACAACTTTGCACCCAACAATTCTTTTCCACCAAACAACTTTGTTCCGTCAAACAACGATAAGGTTTCCTCGCTCGAACGAAGTCTGGAGGCGTTCGTTAAACAATCGACACAATCCACCGCAAACATCCAGTCTTCCATTCAGTCCTTAGTGCAACACACTGCCGCTCACGGGCAAAGCATCAAGACCATCGAGGCCCAGATTGCACAACTGAATGCGGCCTTAAGTGAGCGAGAGAAGGGGAAGCTCCCGTCCCAACCACTCCCAAATCCCGGTCACCCACATAATGTACATGTTGCTCTTGAACAACAGAATCATAATGTGAGTGCCGTGACCACATTGAGATCGGGAAGGAAGCTGCAAAACAACATCGGCACACGGATCAACGATGACACCCCGGCCGCTTCGTCTTCTTCTTCTTCTTCTTCTTCATCTTCTGAGCCTATTCTCCATTCTTCAACAGGCTCTCCTTCCTCTTCTTCTGCTCCGAATGGACCCACTTCTCACTCCACGAAAACGCCTATTCTGGGATCCGTTCCAACTCCACAATCTCCTCCTCCAGCATTAGACTCAACCAATTTTTAAAATGTTCCATTTCCAAACCGGTTGAGGTCTAATAAACAAAATCCTCAGATGGAGAAGATTCTGGAGTTGTTTAAGCAGGTTAACATTAGCATTCCTCTTTTAGATGATGTCCAACAAGTCCCGTCCTATGCGAAAATCTTAAAGGACTTGTGCACGAAAAAGAGGAAATCTCAGGTACTAAAGAAAGTTTTCTCGGCTAGTGCTGTGAGTGATGCTCTTACCCAATCTTTACCACAAAAATGGAAGGACCCTGGCTGTCCTACGATTTCTATTACCATTGGGGATAAGAATATCAACCGCGCACTATTAGATCTTGGTGCCAGTGTTAACCTGCTTCCGTACTCAGTATACGAGCAATTAGGCGTAGGAAAGCTGAAACCCACACACTGCACTCTCCAAATGGCCGACCGATCAATCACACATCCTAGGGGTGAGCTAGAGGATGTGTTAATCAAAGTCGGGGACTTCATATTCCCCGTTGACTTCATTGTATTAGACACACAGCCTGTAGCTAACCCCCGGAATCAAATTCCAGTGATACTCGGTCGCCCATTCCTTGCAACCTCAAATGCTGTGATCAATTGTCGCAATGGTTCGATGAACCTCTCCTTTGGAAACATGACGATTGAACTCAACATTTTTAGGTTGGGGAATCAGCCCGCCAAACCTAATGCTCGTATACTGGACGTCTGCTCGATCCAGGAGATCACCCCTGAAGAGTGTGAATTCGAGGAGTTTCTGTTTGATCACGATAATCTTGACGCCACTAGTGCGTTCCTCTTCGAACCTGCTGCTGTTTCTGCGCCCGATAGCCGCTCAAAGCCCGAGTTTGAATCCTTCAAATTTTCGGATGAGTTACCTGAACCATCCGACTCGGTCGCCTACACTCGTTTTGAACCTTTGCTGGAGTCCTTTGAGTTCGAGACCTCTGCACCAATCTTGCCTTCAATCGTTTCACCTCCATCGCTCGAACTCAAGCCTTTGCCGTCTCACCTTAAGTATGCTTACTTAGGTGAAAACGAGACCCTCCCTATCATCATTTCGGCTTCTCTAGCTCCAGAGCAAGAGAAAGCCCTTCTTGCGGTCTTGCACAGCAACAGGCAAGCTTTTGGCTGGTCCATGGCGGACATCAAGGGGATTAGTCCCCTGATCGTTGAACATCACATTCATCTGATGGATGATGCCAAACCAGCCCAGGATCCACAAAGACGTCTCAATCCAGTCATGAAAGAGGCTGTGAAGAAGGAGATCGTAAAATGTCTAGATAGTGGTATCATTTACCCTATCTCTGATAGCCAGTGGGTTAGCCCCATTCACGTTGTCCCCAAGAAATCAGGTATAACGGTCATCACTAACGAGGCGAACGAGTTAATCCCTACTCGCACCCAAACTGGGTGGCGAGTATGCATTGATTACAGAAAACTCAACGCCGCAACGCGGAAAGACCACTTTCCGCTACCTTTCATTGACCAAATGCTTGAACGATTGGCCGGACACGAGTACTACTGCTTTCTTGATGGCTACTCCAGCTATAATCAGATTCCCATCGCCGAAAAAGACCAGGACAAGACCACATTCACTTGTCCTTTCGGCACGTTTGCATATCGTCGCATGCCCTTTGGGTTATGCAAAGCGCCCGCTACCTTCCAGCGGTGTATGATGGGAATCTTCTCAGACATGGTGGAAAATTTTCTGGAGATCTTCATGGATGATTTCTCCATCTTCGGCGATTCCTTCAACGAGTGTTTGCTGCATCTTGACGCTGTCCTTACCCGATGTAAGGACAAGAATCTCACTTTGAATTGGGAGAAGTGCCACTTCATGGTGCGCGAAGGTATTGTCTTAGGACATATCATCTCGCAAAATGGCATAGAGGTTGACAAAGCAAAGATTGAGGTCATTTCCAATCTACCTCCTCCCCGATGCGTCAGAGATATCCGAGCCTTCCTTGGCCATGCCGGTTTCTATAGACGGTTCATCAAGGACTTTAGCAAGATTGCTAGGCCCTTGACTCTTTTGCTGGCCAAGGACATGCCATTCGACTTCAACTCGAGCTGTGTGACTGCATTCGAGTCACTTAAAAGATCACTCACTTCTGCTCCCGTTCTTTCTTCACCTGACTGGACGCACCCATTTGAGATTATGTGCGATGCATCCGACTTTGCCATTGGTGCTGTCCTTGGACAGCACATTAACAAGATGCCGCACATAATCTATTATGCGAGCCGAACCCTGAACGACGCCCAACTCAATTATACAACAACTGAGAAGGAATTCTTGGCTGTTGTATTTGCTTTAGAAAAGTTCAGGCCCTACCTCATCGGCTCTCCAGTCATTGTCTACACTGACCATTCTGCTCTGCGCGATCTTTTTGCGAAGAAAGATGCAAAATCTCGATTAATACATTGGATCCTCTTGCTTCAAGAGTTTGACCTTGTCATTAAGGACAAACGAGGATGTGAAAACGTAGTTGCCGACCATCTCTCACGACTTCCTTCTTCGCCTTCGCTTCCAATTCCGATCAACGACGTTTTCCCGGATGAACAGCTCTTGACAGTATCTTGCGAACCCTGGTTCGCAGATATCGTGAACTATTTGGCCACAGGATTACTACCGACTGAATGGTCAAGTCAGGACAGACTTCGCTTCTTATCCCAAGTAAAACACTTTTACTGGGACGAACCCTATCTGTTCAAGTACTGTCCCGACCAGATTATTCGTCGGTGTGTCCCTGACGATGAATTCAAGAGTGTGCTGTCGTTTTGCCACGATCAAGCGTGTGGCGGGCATTTTGGCCCAAGAAAGACAACTGAAAAGATCTTGCAATGTGGTTTCTACTGGCCACAACTCTTCAAAGACGCTCATGACTATTGCAAGACTTGCTCCCGGTGCCAACACATGGGCCGGATATCCCGGAGGAACGAGATGCCGCTCCAACCGATCTTGGTTGTGGAGATTTTCGATATTTGGGGGATAGATTTCATAGGGACGTTTCCCAGCTCTTTTGGGAACTTGTACATTCTTCTCGCTGTTGATTACGTCTCTAAATGGGTCGAGGCTGTGCCCAGCCGGACTAACGACAACAAGGTTGTCGTTAGGTTTCTTAAAGAAAACATTTTCTCCCGTTTTGGGCACCCCCGAGCGATCATTAGCGACAATGGAAGTCATTTCTGCAACAAAACTTTCGAGGCCTTAATGCGGAAATACTCCATTAATCATAAGCTATCCACGCCCTACCATCCCCAAACCTGCGGGCAGGCCGAAGTTTCAAATCGGCAAATCAAGCAGATACTGGAGAAGACGGTTTCCAAGAACCGTAAGGATTGGTCGCTGAAACTCACTGATGCCCTTTGGGCATTTCGAACCGCTTATAAGACCGACCTTGGCATGTCTCCCTATCGGCTTGTGTACGGAAAAGCCTGCCACCTACCTGTCGAAATAGAGCATCGCGCATTTTGGGCGATAAAGGAGCTGAATCTGTCTCTCGAAGATGCGGGCAGCCATCGGAAGCTGCAGTTGAACGAACTGAGCGAGCTTAGGGATGAGGCTTACGATAACGCGGTTGTCGTTAAGAATCGAACGAAGGTGTTTCACGATAAAGACCTTTTGCGCAAAACCTTCGTACCTGGTCAGCAGGTACTGCTTTACGACACCCGGCTACACTTCCATCCAGGAAAGCTCAGATCTCGCTGGAAAGGGCCGTATTTTGTGCGGAATGTATATCCGCAGGGCGCTGTGGATTTGGAAAATCCAAAGGACGGTTCATTTTTCAAAGTGAATGGACACCGAGTAAAACCATACCTTAGCGCCGAACCAACAGAGGAGCTCCTGTTCTTACAGGAGCCGGTTTACCCTGCCTGATCTTCCTCTGCCTACCACCAAACTTCGATTATCCAGCCAAGAACAGTGGACACTGTTCCAAATAAGTTTAGGGGTATGTACCATTTTGTATATATTTGTGGATAATCTTTTCCATTCTCTTTCTTTTTCTTTTCTTTAAAAAACAAAAACAATAAAAAAAAATTGTGTATCGCTAACCGACAATTTTGACCCTTCAAATGATCTCTTTATGCAATGACAGTGAGGACACTGTCCAGTTTAAGTTTGGGGGTACGCTCGGTACGCATTTCTAACCTTCGCATTCATATGTATATTTTGCATCTGCATATTAAAATCCATAAAATCCATAAAAATCTGAAAATTTTCTAAAAACATAAAAACTTTTCTGTCAAGTTAGCTAGTGGGAGGACTCTGATTCAACATTTCGACGGTTTTGTTTGATAAGATAAGAATAAATAAATCTTATGTTTAGATTTTGAAAACCTGAAAGATAACTCTGATTCAACATTTCGACGTGTCGTGAGTTTTGGAAATTAAATGACAAGTCTTTTATGTCTAAAAACTTTTAAATGGATCAATGATTTTCTGAGGATCAAATAGGTTTGTTCTGAAATAAGTAATATCAAGAATAGTTTATGAAGTGAGTGAATATGAAGGAATGTTATTGATACCTTAATTGGAACTAAGTCTGAAAAATAACCCATCTGGAACTTGATTGGAATGATTACATACCGAACCCACTAAACACGTCTTTTATCCAAAAAAATAATTGAACTGCCGGTTATATCTCCGTTCGTATTAAATCATCATGATTTTCACGCCAAACTGTCTTTTGTTTTTGGACCTAGGTAACTTGAGTAATTAAGTCCGCCGGGGTGTTTCTACACCTAATGCCCTAAAACCAACTGGTTTGGGTGCATTGACCCAAAGCTCGCTAAGAAGCCTAGAAAGTCCAGATTAAAACAAAGTCAAGCAAGTGTTCTCTCCGAGTTAAAATTCCTAACGGTTCTTTGTGTGAGAACAATCTTGATAAAAGACAGGCTTTTATAATAAAAAAATTTAGCGGAGATATGAAGGTTTTATTCTATGATAAAGACTATTGCACGTTCACAGAGATGTGTATGAAATGAAAACAAGAAAAAGGTGGAGTGAAAAATAAGACCTAGTTTCCTGTGAAGGAAGATAGAAATTCTAAAGTTGAAACTTTACTGGAAAACGAAACTTGAAAAATGCTTAACTCTTTATAAAACTTATGTGATCCTTTCAAAAATTTTATCTGGGCTTTATTGTGTGACATGATGACGTAAATCGATCCTTCTGGAAACTTAACGACACTATTTGCACTGCACGTAAAGACATATAAAATCTGTAGTTAAATAAGAAGCGAGGTGTGAAAAATAAAGGTTCGATAGTCTAGACTTAGGATAATAGAATTGTTATTTTCTGAAACAAAACTTTAGGGTTTGAATCTTAGTTATTTTACAAAACTAGCTTGACCGGATTTTGTGGGTAGTATCCGCTGAAAACCCTCAGGAGACAACACTCCTCCTACTAGGGACACCTAGAGATTTAACGGCTTGTTGCACATGCTCAGTGCAATCGCGTTCCCTGCGAAAGTGAGGTTAGGAAATTTTTGTGAATAAATTGGCTTTGCTCGGGACGAGCAAATGATAAGTTTGGGGGTATTTGTTCATATCAGGTTTTTGCATTTTTATACCGCCCAATTTTTATCATATTGCTTATCGGTTGGTACTCTTGAGCCGTGTTTGCTAGTCAATTATAGGATACAGGTTCTCGGCTCTAAACGGTGAAATTCATGGAAAAACACGACAAAATCCGGATTACTGCCAACCACAGATAAAACACGGGTCTCCGCTCTCTATCCGTATGTTGCCACACACCAGTTTAAGAGACAAAATGGCAAAACAATGTCATTTTCATGCACAAGGCTCCATGACAACACAAGATCCAAGAAATCTACGCGGAGCTCAAGAAAAATATGGCAAAAAGATCCACATCCAATCACCTTTTGGTCTACTAAAATTCTAGAAGAAATGTGGAAGGATTATCAGAAAAAACATATGCCAAACTACAGACAACATCAGACCAGGGGGCCCCACAAAATACGAGGAGCTGAATCCACTATTAGGCCGCGGAACCGCGGCCGTACGGCCTTGTCGGCTGAAGACATTCCAGGGGCAGTTTGGTATTTTTATGAAGGTTCAGAATTTTGCCCTAGGTTTCCATCTCCCTGCCTATAAATAGTCCAGATCTTGCCAAAGCCAAGAGTGCTTAATCTTGTATTTTTTAGGGTTTAGAATACTTGTTTCTTCTTCCTCTTCTCATCTCTTCTCCATTGAAAAACTTGTAGTGAGCTTTTGTGAGTGAAGAATGATGAATAAAGAAGTTCCTTTTGTTATTATATTTTGTCTTGTTCTTTAGTTAAATTATTATTGCTTGTAATTTTCATTTGTTAACTTAGTTGTTGTTATTTCTTGTTGTTTCTTTCTTTTCTCTTTTCCTTTATCCTTAAACAACCATGACGCTTACGCTTGATCCTTGCCAAGGTGAGGTCGCAAATAGCTAGTTGTTATCTTCTAATCTCCTTCTTTCTATCTTCCTCTTTTGTTTTGTTTTCTTTTCATTATGATGTGTGAGTAGTTTCATACTTGTTAGGGTAGGATAAGGGAAGTTTGAGAGAAGGCAATCTCTCACACTCTTTCCTTGCCCAACATCTTAAATCGACTCCCGTTAATTGAACCACAATCCGCTCCTTACGGCACCCTATCCTACATGATAGCGGTGATTCCGTAGTGAGACCGGTTGTGGTTGAATTAACCGGAGGTTATGGCTAAGAGCCAAGAACGGACGGACAAGCACCAAAAGGAACAACTTAAGCGTTGGAAAGCCTAGCTTATACTCGCAAGTTCCTTCCTAGTCGTGCTAATCCCCGTTGTTGCCGATTACCGTAACACCGATATTAAGAGTGGCAACGAAAGAAGTGAGCGACTCCTAACTCAAACTAACCTAATCCTAACCCTAACAAGCTCTCTTTACATATCATTTTAACACTTAGTTAATCACAAACAAACCTGGAAAATTGGACTTAACTCGTTAAAACACATAGAAAAAGATTCCCATCTCCCTGCGGACGACCCGTACTCAACCGGCTAGCTACAAGCGAAACCGTTTTGATTCTGGTAATTAACTAAACTTGAACACGCAGAATCCCTACCAATCATGTTCGCGGGGAGGCGGAAAGTGTAAAATACAATAATTTTAAGCATCGTAACATCGACTATACACCAAGATCTTACTAAACCCTAACTAGCAACTAATCTATGAAGTACAATCTCTAAGTCCAGAAGTTATACTTCATGATTTCAAGTCCTTCAGTTCATCTTTCCTCGCTGTCCTCCTCCTCATCACAAGCTTTAAGGATCGTCTCGGATCGTCGCTCCCTCGTCGGCTTTCTTGAATCGAAGATGATCCACCCGAGTGTTTGTGTACCGAGCTCTTTCTTCTATACCGAAGAAACTAGATCAAGTAGTGTGCTAAACTAGATGACCTAGGATGTGTAGAGTATGTAGATAGATTGAGGAGTCTTCTTTTGCCCTAGGTTACTCAACACATGAGTGTTCTAGGGCTTGAGGGGATTGAAGATGGTTAAAGGAAATTCTTAGTGTGCTAGAGCTAGAAGAAGGAAATGGCTATCTCTCTTGTGTCTAAACTGAACTCCCACCCTTATCCACTTGATAAAATCAAATGAATAATAAAAAAGAGGCTCAATTAACCACAAATGAGTCATGGGTTTAAAATGCACCATGTGTCATAAGCATCCATGTCCAAATTCATGCAATATCCACTTCATTTCCTATTTACATAAATGTATTATTAATTTAAACTAAAATGAATAATACAATTATGTCATGTCACCTTCAAAATTATTTTTGTACAAATTACAAAAACGCCCCTCGTCCGTATATACATACCCGTATCCGTATTCCGAAAAACACGAATACAGAAGATAAAGACAATCCATCAGTACAATACTAGGATCCGGCTTAAACCAAAGCCCACTAGTATTGTCCGTCTGAATCATCATGCGTGCACAAGTACACGCACGTGATCAAACCCTGTTGTAAAACCATACGACCTCTACACTTTTGCCCGATGCAGGGAAACCCTCTGTGTGGGACTCTAAAGACTCGACATTACGCTGGCAGTGGGTTTAACCACAGGCCGCAAGCGGTACTAGCTGCACGTAACGGCCCCTAGGTAAATGTCGATGAGAAAGACGCTGAGAATAACTCATCCGAACTCCTACTGTCTATACAGTCTGGTCTGTTCGTATAAGAGTATCGCATATCGGGCCTGGGGGCAGTAATCGTCAGACCCCTAATAGCGCAATAAGTCGTGCCGGAGTGTAGCCCAAAACACCCAGAGAAACTACTAGAATACCTACCAGTAAATCTCGCTTGCCCTGGCCAGGGACTTTGTGTAATGGCTCTCCAAACAAAGCGCGATATCAACTCCCAATACCGGGAGAGATGAATCCTATCTAACCGCCACTGCCTCCAAGTGCTTCGGGACTGCACCCAACTACTACCTGTTTGCACGACTCCTTTGAGCCGTGGTAGGGTAGTAATCAAAGTACAATGGGAACACACTCGAGGCGAAGCAGCAGTGTCAAGTCGACGGACTATGCTGTACTCATGTCACCTGGAAACTGCTACCCGACGATAGGTATAATACCCACCAGTAGTTCCCGACGAGTCTTGTCCGGTGTACTCATAACCCAACGAGCACCTGCATACTATCTCCAGTACGACGTACTAATGGCTGTGGGACAGACCATTTCTCCTGCTGGGATGAGAAGCGTATACACTAGTCTACTCTGGAGTATCGATGCCCCGTCTCGATAATCCTACGACTAGGGACCATTATAAGGATGTGATTATAGACTGCCCAGCTTCCACTAGTATGACTGCCATCACAACGCGGGTAATCAATTAAAAGATCCTAAGGGCTCTACTAATATGTATAAGCGATATGCTAAAAGAAACACACACACATATTGAAGTAGAAACAAACCAGGTAGCATACTAACATTTTGAGCAAGACTGTTATATAACTGTGAATATCCCAAGCTTCCATTAAGTAATATACAAACTGGTATGATATAATAATGGCCTCTAGGGCATATATCACTAATAATCTCTCACTTGCACTAAGACTATGTATTGGCGGTATCGTAGACCTATCATCTTGATTATCCGCTCGAACTGTATCGGAGGGATGGCCTTCGTGAGTGGATCTGCAGTGTTGTCTTCTGTATCTACTCTCCTCACCTCGATCTCCCGACGATCAACGATCTCCCTGATCATGTGGTACCGCCTCAAGATGTGTCTGGACTTCTGATGGGACCTGAGTTCCTTTGCTAAAACTATAGCGCCGTTGTTGTCACAATACAGTGGTATTGGACCAACAATGGACGGAACTACTTGAAGTTCTGTTAGGAACTTCCTTACCCAGACTGCTTCTTTCGTGGTGTCACAAGCAGCAATGTACTCCGCTTCCATCGTCGAGTCAGCAACAGTGTCCTGTTTGGAGCTTTTCCAACATACCGCCCCTCCATTGAGGGTAAATACATAACCCGACATGGACTTGGAGTCATCCTTATCACTCTGGAAGATGAGTCAGCAAAGGCCTCGATCTGGAGGTCATTTCCGCCGTACACCAAGAACATCTCCTTAGTCCTTCTTAGGTACTTGAGAATGTTCTTTACTGCTATCCAGTGTTTCTCCCCTGGGTTTGACTGATACCGGTTTACTACGCTTAATGCATAAGTGTAACGTTTTGAAAATCATTTAGGTGAAATTTCGGAAAATCGGTAAAATAACGGGTGTTTTCCGTAAAAATCAAGATATAAATATCTTTTAATATAAAATTAAATATACATATTCTAGCTATGTAATTGCTAATATTTAGTGTTTATTGAGCCGCTGGTAAAATTTCTAATTTTCTGAAAATTTTTCCGAAATTAATTATTTTAATATTATTTTAAGCCGTCACTAATACATTTAATTAGGGAAAATTACAAATTGGAATGGGTTGATACAAATTTTGTGCATCATGACACACTAAACTAACATGTAAAATATTGTTTCTGAAATGAAATGAAGTTGTTAAACGGTTTTGAAAATATTGAAGAAAAAGGCTTATTTTGTGAAAATAAATGGAGGTACGGTGCTAGTTTGACTTGGGGGCTTTGGTGTTATCTTTTTTCCCTTCACCCACATTTCCACACACACCCAAAACTCCCTCTTTGTGGCTGATCCCAGCAGGAAACCCCCCAATTTTCCCTCACCCCTTTTGGAAAAGAAAAACAAAGGAAATGAAAGAAAATAGTTTAATGAGTATGGACTTTGACTTTTGGGGTTGACCCAATACTTTCCTCACCTCATTCTCTCTCCCCTCACCCCATCATTTGGCCGAGCCCATCCTCCTCTACTCAGCAGTAGCCCCTCCCATTTTCTCCCCTCATTTTCCATCAAAAAAATTCATCATTTCCATCAAAAAATCAAGCTAAAATTCAAATCAAAGCCCTACCCATTTTTCCTTAGCCCTCATAGCATGGATCTTGGTGAAAAATTTGCATTTTGGAGATAAGTTTCATGTTGATCTCAAGATGGTTTGTGAAGGTATAACTCTAACCCTTTTTCTTAATTTGATGATAAATGTTTAAATCAAGCTTAATTAGGTGTTCAATTAGGGTTTTAGTTCAAGATCTAATTTTCAAGAGAAGGATTGAAATTTGAGGTTAGGGTTTTGTTTTGGAGTTGGGTTGTGACCAATTGTGCATGGTTGTGTGATGTGGGCTAGCATCTTGAAACTTGTTAAAACTAATCTAGTTGCTAATTACAAATTGTTACTTGAAAAATGTCCAAATTTAAGCTTTTTAACAAACTAGGTTTTTGTAAACTATGAATATGATTAAGAGAAAAATATAATTAGGTTATTCATGGCATTATTAACATGTTAAATTGTAGTTTAATGCTTTAGGTCATGCAAATCCAAGCTAAATTGTTGTTTGTGCATTTTTGCTATAAAATGGTTGAAATTGGTTAAAATTGCAAACTAGGTTTTTAAAAATATAACGATTTGTTTAAATTTTTGGTCTTGATGCATTAAACCCTAATTCTCATATAATTAGTGAGTAGTGTGACCACTAGTTTTGCTAAAACATCAAGTTTTGTACTGAAACGGTTAATTTTTGCTTACTAGGTTTTCGGAAAAATAGCTTTTAAAGCGAGTTTGGGGTTTTTGTGAATTTTAACCTATTTCTTATATAATTAGTGATTTGTCAAACCGTGATTGGTACGTTTTGGTTTTTCTCGATGGTTTGACGTTTGTACATCGACATCGAGGGTTGGTTTGGCTGTTCTTGCATGCGTAGGCGATAGGTTTTGGCCTTTGCATGATACGCGTGCCGACTTGGTTTTCGTGCGTGACTTCGTTTACGATGCTATATATGACATGTAGGTACCCCATGTGGACTTCGAGACGACAAGCAAGCGCGTGGCGACGTCGGCACCGGCGAGCGAAAATCAGGTGAGTAGATTTATATCTACGGGGAGAAGTCGGGTGGATGGCGTATAGCACCCCCGCAAAGTTGTGAGGAATGAGGTGATATGGTAACGATATACTTTTATATGTTATTATATGATATGAACACCTCGTAAGAGAAGCCTTAGGAGCTTATGGGTTTAGGGTTAGCGAGAATTGAATAAAGGACTTTAGCGGATTTCTTAGTCACGAAACCCAAGAGTAAGGATTTGCATGCACGCACACATATACACTTGCATATATCATTTTCTTGTGCGTATATGGGAATGTGTATATATGTATATACGCATGGGTATGGGACTATGCATATATATATTCATATACACATGCATGAATGTTGAGAATATTGTATGATATTTGGAGATGAGTCGATGAGATTGGGCTTGAGGCCATGAGATCGGTGATGTGATATGGTCCGTATTTGAGATACGACATGATATTTTTGCGGGTTCTTTAGGCGTGGTGTTTTCATACACACGCATGCTTTTCATAGATGGTATCAGTATTGTACTAGACATAGATCAGTACCCCGATCATGATATTTGATAAAGAGGATACCAGATGATTAATGTAATAGATGCGACATTTGACCCATACCCAGATTTGGGAGGCCGTACGACGGATTTACCGTACGAGCTATATATTGACGATGGATCCGCACTCTTGATTCGAGGATGTCATATAATATGTTGTATCGTACGTGATATTATTGAGGCGGGATCACCGACTATTATACATGTATATATATATCGACTCAGATTTAGGTGGTTTCCATACCCCTTTAGATTGGCTGTTAGTTAGACCTGTTGCTTACCTAGTAGATGTCAGACTGGACCCGAGTCATACCTATTTTCAAAACTGACGAATCGTGAGAATTTTAAAGACATACCAAAGGATACTACGGATATTTTAAAAGACGTATATTTTCTTAAAAACACTGTAGTCCTTATTTTCAAACACCACGATTCATACTATTTCAAATGGCAAAACAGTATAACACATGTATAGTAAGGTAGATTCCTTGTTGTTACGTTATTATTCATGTTCTGCATATTATTGTTGTATTTACTATTCATTTTCCTTATTATGTTGTTATCGCCTCATTGCATGTTATTGTGTACGTAGTAATTATGAAACCATGTTGTTAGGACACCAGCACCATTACCGATGACGCGTATGCTCCACGTACACTCGCTTGCCGGCTCACACACATCTTCATCGGTAATTGCCATGTCACGTACACTTTAGAAAATACTATTTCAGTGACATAGCTTGCTAGCTGATAGTTGTAATATGTTATAGTTTCCATATGCTAGTTTAATTATTGCATTCATTGCATGATATCAGATGCATCCATATAGTCGTTGGTTATGCAGTATTATGGAGATTTATGCCGGTATTCACTGTTTATTGGTATCATGATTTTGATGATTTCGGATTTACATGAGATTTCTGGATTTGGGGGAAAACCGCAAGAATTTAATAAAAGCTTAGTATCATCATTTTAAAATGCAAATTGCGGTTTTCTCGTGATGTATGAGTGTCCACCATGATGTTTTCTCGGTTCTAACATGGTTTTCGAGACCCGATTCCAGGAGTTGGATGAACCGTTTGCGGGTACATGGTGGATCCGGTATGGTACCCCGGGGCAAGAAGTTCGAGTAGTAGACGATGAGCCCGACAGGGGCAGACTGCTTACCGGTGATTTTACCTGGCGCGGCAGATATCCGGAGGATACCGTTCGTGGTCGTGAGATTGATGATATGGGCTGATCCGTTCTGCCCGAGCCCGTAGGCCGATCCCGCAGATGATACAGATGCCTGAGATATTGATATTTGAGATTTGAGATTGATATTTGAGATATTGAGATTTGATACTGTGATACCGAGACTTATGTTTTGTGTCGATACTTGACATTGATTTCTCTGTTGCATTCATTGATGATACGTGATTGACATACATATAGAAATCTCATTGATTAAAGAAAACAGTTGTCTCACTCATGATAGATTCTGTTTTCATTCGTAATGCATCCATACATCATATATCTGATATGTTGCTATCTGAGGCACTGACACGAGCAGATAGTATTACACTATACATAGCTGGACCAGGATTTTTATTTGAGGATATTACATGATATGGCCTAGGATAGCGTTATGCATGTGATTTCTACTCATAGATGTTTTCTACTCACGAGTTGGCAACTCACCCCCGTTGTGCTACAGTTCCTTGCAGGTTTTGCCGTACAGGTTTCGTTGCGGCTTTGCTGGCACACTGTTCCTTCCGGGTGATTGCTTTGGTTGGGGGGTTCTTTGTATCAGGACCACCATTGTTTATTTATTATTTTTGTTGTATCTAGAAAACTCCATCAACCAGATTGTATATTTGAGAGAGATAGAAGACCAGATTTGTTATTCTTTCGACCTTAGAGTTGCACGTTGTATTATTTTGGTTTTCATGCTGATTTTGGGGTTTCTTTGAGTTTTGAATCCTCGCCCTTCGGCGTTGTATATTATATTGCTTGCGTGGTTGTAACCGTCGATTGACGAAGAGCTAGCTCCCGCTTGGGGATACCTTTTTGTTTATTTCGTATACTATTCATGTTGTATCCCGTTTGGGGCCAGTATTTACAAAGGAGACTCTGCTGAAATTTTCAGAAAATACTTGAGATTTTAAAAATACATATTTCGGCCTATGTTGATTAAAACCACTTGCTTTAAATTGGTTTTTCCTTCACTCTACTGTTTCTTTTGGTTTTGATTCTGGGTTTTGGCTTACTTAGATTACGTACGCCTCGAGACGTTCGTAATTTAAGTGCCGGTCATGTTCCGTACTTTTCGGGTCGTGACAATAAGCTACATCTGGTCTGGTACACAACATCACATACATTATAGAGCCTACCGCAGAAGCGTAGAGTATAGATGTCATGCGAGCCCTTTCCAAATCAGTCTTAGGAGACATCTCTTTGGAGAGGGTGATTCCGTGACAAGCCGGTAGATTACCGCGCTTTGAATCTTCCATACTAAATCTTTTCAGTATAGTGTCGATATACCTGGACTGTGAAAGTCCCAACATCCTTTTGGATCTATCACGATAGATCCGGATCCCCAGAATGTAAATAGCATCACCCAGGTCTTTCATGGAGAACCTTTGTGATAAGAATCCTTTGACTGATTGTAGTATAGGAATGTCATTTCCTATCAAGAGAATGTCATCCACGTACAAGACGAGCAATACCACAGTTCTTTCTGCAATCTTACTATATATGCATGGTTCATCTGGATTTTTGATAAAATCAAATTCTTTGACCGTCTCATCAAAACAGATGTTCCAACTCCGCGATGCTTGCTTGAGTCCATAAATGGACTTAAGCAACTTGCACACTTTCCCGCTTCTCCCACTCTGATTAAAACCCTCTGGCTTACCTATATAGACGCACTCTTCCAAATGTCCATTTAGGAAAGCCGTCTTTACGTCCATCTGCCAGATCTCATAATCGTGGAAGGCAGCAATGGCAAGAATGATCCGAATGGATTTGAGCATAGCCACTGGAGAAAAGGTTTCATCATAGTCCAAACCAGGTCTTTGACGAAAACCTTTTGCAACAAGTCTAGCCTTATAAGTTTCAACCTGTCCGTCTACACCAATCTTCTTTTTGAAGATCCATTTGCAGCCTACGGGTTTTACCCCTTCTGGAGCAAAGTCCAAAGTCCATACTTTGTTGGTGTACATGGACTCCATTTCGACCCACATTGCATCTAGACATTTTGCCAAGTCTCTGCTCTGAACGGCTTGCTGGAAGCTAGTTGGTTCATCATTATCAATGATGCAATCCTCTCTATCCCCGTCTATAAGAAAACCGTAGTATCTCTCGGGTGGATGAGATAGCCTACTACTTCTGCGGAGTGGCGCGGGGATGTCCGGTTCTTCTGAAACTTCTGGATCTACCATGCTTTCAGTAATAGCTTGTGGTTCTAGAATTCTTCCAGTTCTATTGCGCTCCTACTTATCTGATTCTCTAAAAATTCAGTTTCCAAGAAGTGGGCATGACGAGAAACAAAGATCTTTTGTTCCTCTACGCAATAGAAAAAACACCCCTTGGAGTTCTTTGGGTATCTCACAAACTTACACAGTACCGAGCGTGCCTCGAGCTTGTCCACATGCTGCTTTTTTACAAAAGTTGGACATCCCCATGTCTTAAGGTACTTAAGATAGGGTTTCTTCCCACTCCACATTTGATATGGTGTGGTAGGCACAGTCTTGGTAGGAACTTTATTCAAAAGATATGCAGCTGATTCTAGTGCATAACCCCAGAAGGATTGCGGTAACTCAGCCTTACTCATCATGGAACGAACCATATCCAATAGGGTTCGGTTCCGCCTTTCCGATACACCGTTGTGTTGTGGTGTGTATCAAGGAGTAAGCTGAGAGAGAATACCATTCTCTTTTAGGTAATCCAGGAACTCGGCACTCAAGTATTCACCACCTCGATCAGATCTCAGTGTCTTGATACTTTTGCCTGTTTGTTTTTCCACTTCATTCTTATATTCCTGGAATTTCTCAAAGGCCTCGGATTTATGCTTCATCAAGAAGACATGTCCATACCTAGAGAAATCATCCGTAAAAGTAATGAAATAAGAATAACCACTTCGAGCATGAGTAGACATTAGACCACACACATCGCTGTGTATGAGTCCCAAGAGCTCGCTCGCTCTTACTCCGTGTCCAGTGAACGGAGTTTTTGTCATCTTTCCCATGAGACACAATTGACAAGTTGCATAAAACTGATATTCGAACGGATCCAAACATCCCTCTTTATGTAACTTCGTCAACCTTGTTTTATTGATGTGACCCAGTCTACAATGCCATAAAAAAGCCCTATTTAATTCTGGAGACTTTCTTTTAAGTGTGTTCTAGACATTGAAAACCTGAGCTTGATTTAATACGTATATACCGTTATCTAATGTACCTGACACAATCAAAGCTTGATTTAGGTGGATATGGACCACATCGCTTACAAATGTGAAATCATATCCTTCCTTAGAAAGTAAGGATACGGATATGATATTACAAGCCAGACTAGGTACATACAAACAGTTACATAGAATCAATATCTGCCCACTTATCAATCCTAGGTGATATTCCCCTACGGATTCAACGTTCACGCTCATTCTGTTAGCAACCCTGAGAGTTATATCACCTACCCTGATAACTCTACGGTTTCTCAAAGCCTGTAAAGAATTACAGATATGAGATCCTGATCCGGTATCTAGTACCCAGGAAGTAGAGTTAATTGACAAACAGTTCTCAATTACATACACACCCGAAGTCGAAGCTACAACATGCTTCGGATCCTGGATTCTGGCTTTCCAAGCCCTGCATCCCTTCTGCCAATACCCTTTTCCCGTGACAATAGGAACTACCTTCCTTCCTTACAATTAGCCCTGAAACTTTTGCCCTGCCCTTTCCTTTTACTTTACTGACACCGCCTATCGGCTTTGTGGAGGTCTTCTTCTTCATACTCTTAGCTCTCGCATTGGATCCTGAAGAGGAAGATTTCCCAATAAGCAGAGCGGGTGTCTCCCTAGTTTCTTTCAGGGTGCCCTCAACTAGAAGTTTAACTTTCTTCCCCTGGGCGTAAGTAGAAGGTAGAACTGTAGAACTAAGTCTGTTCTCGACTCGTTCTCCAACGTGGTCTCCAGGTCTGTGAGCTGTTTAATACAACTAATCATTGTAAGGACGTGGTCCCCTACAAATGATCCGACAACCAACCTCGCTAGAAGCAATTCCTTCGAGATCTCATATCTTGCGATACGAGATTACTCTCCATATAAAACTTTGTTATGGAGGAAGATAGAAGGTAAGTCCATCTTCTCGTGCTCCCTCTGGTTTTCACCATCTACTGAGGCTAGCACAAGGCACTTGGCATTCGCAAACACTTTTTCCGTTGTTTTATGGATATCAACATCTGTGACGATGGAAACTAGACCAGGGACGGCAGGGGCATGAGTAGTAATGAGGTGATCCAGCTTGTCACAGATAATGGGCATCTGGACAAATCTTTGCCAATCGATATAGTTTGGCCCAGTCAAATTATTAGCTAATTGTAACCTAGGCGCGGTCAACTGGTCGCTGCAATTAGTATAGAGAGAAGAAACACTTTAGCATGACGCTCTTGCAAGTTCAGATTGGTTTTTAATTCATCTAAACAGGATGGCTCCCACTGTTTCTCGAATCCTTCTTCAAACCATAAAAGAAGAACTAGTCAGGATTAATCTCGCCCTACAATACTTGCTTAACCTTTCAGCCAGGCTGGTGTTGGTATTTCGAGGGAAGTTTTCCAACGCTTTCGCGAAGTTCCTTAATTACATAACCTCTTTTCCCTGGAGGCGTAGCCCCGCTAACACCATTCTATTCACTTACTTTGTTTATAGTATTGATTTTGTTTAGTGAAAAAATCTCCCGAAGAGTAGCATATACTCACAGTAGGATCGGGATCCAAATATCATTGTGTGATAAAGATGAAGGAATCCTACCAAAATTATCACACTCCAAATGGTATGCAGTACTAGCAAGTTTCAGTTTCTTTAGAAACTCCCGATATGGATTTTTGCCACATGCTCTTATGACCTTGACGAAGGCCAACAAATCATAAGTCACATGTCAAGTTCTGCCCATCATTGTCCAGGTTAATTTGAACCCACCCGTATATATCCTTGACGAAGGCCAACAAAGTAATACGACTGTCCCAAACCAACGCATCTATCTATGCTACATATGAACACCCAATAGCTACCAATCACTATGCCTTGACGAAGGCCAACAAATATAGCTTGAATACTACTGAATATTCATATGAAATGACGGAGGGCTACGACTGGTTTTAGCGAAACCGTGAACGCAACGAACTTGATTTAATCGAAGGTACCTGATAGCTTTTAAAGGAGTGGTTTAGGCTCCGCATTTAAAAGATTTTCTGTTTTGAAAAAAACCGAGTGGTTTTAAAATTTGTTCCAACGATTCAGCTTTGGTTTATTTTCTTTGCATTAATAATGTCGTCCCATCATTTACACCTATCATTACAGAAAGAAACGAAAAATATCACGTCCTCTTATGCCATCCGCATTCGCCACGGGGCCCCGTCATCACCCGTTAGGTTACTTAACTAACGACAGAGCGGGGGCTGGACTAGCGCGGATGTAAAACATAAGTGACGCTTACTAGATATCATATATAGATATTTACAATCGTCTCACACAATAATAGGCATTCCAGTCACAGATAAACATTTCAGATGTGCTAGGAATTCCGCGTTTCGTTTAAGCCTGTAACGAAAGACGGATTCCACGGTCGTGATGAATAGCCAAACCCCAACCCAGACCCCTACGGGTACGGCAAACTACCCGCCAAATTCCCGAAGTGAAGCAACCTCCCTCAGCAAAGTGAGTAGACCACTCGGCACTTTAAAGAACCCGGTAGTTTGTGTACCCCACCTTGGGTCTATCCTAGGAGCAGAAAACAGTAAAAAGAAATAATACAACGGTGGCTACAACCTCAACCCGGATGCGCCCCGCAAAATAATATTACATCAAATTACAATTTACATTGAATGAAAGATAAAAACACTTATCTCACATCCCGGCTATTCATTATCGACGATCTAATAATGTTTTATACACAAACCAACGACAGATATGTGCAACCCCGACTAATCGACGTATAGCAATTAGCCGATGTTTTTTAAAAACACATATAACATTACAGAAGAACCAATTAGCCAAGTACAATAGAAATTCTATCGAAATACATTTTCCGTATCTGCCCAAATGCAAACCAGCATATCAAAAATACTTATGGTAGAAACCAAATATTCCAGAGAACTAAACACCCAAAGAAAGAAATATCAGAAGAAGAATGGCCTGAATCGGCCTTGACTCGGCCGCGACTCCGCGGTGGATCGGTCCGATCCGCCGCGGTTCCGCGGCCATCTTGACGATTCAGGGCATCATTTTTCTTGAGGCATCTTAGAAAACCCTGCACATATTTTTAGTACACTTGAAATAATTTTTATAGCACTTTTAAAAATCGACAAAAAGTGTAGGGTTTTGGTGTTTTGTTTTTCGGTTTTTCCGACGATCGAAGTTCTAACACTTGCTAACGAACTAGTTTGGGTATAGTTAGCTCTGATACCACTGTAAGTCGATACCATGCACCCCGCGTGTTCGCGGGGAGGCGGAAAGTGTAAAATACAATAATTTTAAGCATCGTAACATCGACTATACGCTAAGATCTTACTAAACCCTAACTGGCAACTAATCTATAAAGTACAATCTATAAGTCCAAAAGTTATACCTCATGATTTCAAGTCCCTCGGTTCTTCTTTCCTCGCTGTCCTCCTCCTCGTCACAAGCTTTAAGGATCATCTCGGATCTTCGCTCCCTCGTCGACTTTCTCGAATCGAAGATGATCCACCCGAGTGTTTGTGTACCGAGCTCTTTCTTCTATACCGAAGAAACTAGATCAAGTAGTGTGCTAAACTAGATGACCTGGGATGTGTAGAGTATGTAGATGGATTGAGGAGTCTTCTTTTTCCCCAGGTTACTCAACACATGAGTGTTCTAGGGCTTGAGGGGATTGGAGATGGCTAAAGGAAATTCTTAGTGTACTAGAGCTAGAAGAAGGAAATGGCTATCTCTCTTGTGTCTAAACTGAACTCCCACCCTTATCCACTTGATAAAATCAAATGAATAATAAAAAAGAGGCTCAATTAACCACAAATGAGTCATAGGTTTAAATGCACCATATGTCATAAGCATCCATGTCCAAATTCATGCAATATCCACTTCATTTCTTATTTACATAAATGTATTATTAATTTAAACTAAAATGAATAATACAATTATGTCATGTCACCTTCAAAATTATTTTTGTACAAATTACAAAAACGCCCCTCGTCCGTATATACATACCCGTATCCGTATTCCGAAAAACACGAATACAGAAGATAAAGACAATCCATTAGTACAATACTAGGATCCGGCTTAAACCAAAGCTCACTAGTATTGTCCGTCTGAATCATCATGCGTGCACAAGTACACATATGTGATCGAACCCTGTCGTAAAATCATACGACCTCTGCACTTTTGCCCGATGCAGGGAAACCCTCTGTGTGGGACTCTAAAGACTCGACATTACGCTGGCAGTGGGTTTAAACACATGCCGCAAGCGGTACTAGCTGCACGTAACGACCCCCAGGTAAATGTCGATGAGAAAGCCGATGAGAATAACTCATCCGAACTCCTACTGAACCTGTATGTGACAATCTCCGTACAGTCCGGTCTGTTCGTCTAAAAGTATCGCATATCGGGCCTAGGGGCGGTAATTGTCAGACCCTTAATAGCGCAATAAGTCGTGCCGGAGTGTAGCCCAAAACACCCAAAGAAACTACCGGAATACCTACCAGTAAATCTCGCTTGCCCTGGCCAAGGACTTTGTGTAATGGCTCTCCAAACACAACGCGATATCAACCTCCAATACCGGGAGAGACGAATCCTATCTAACCGCCACTGCCTCCAAGTGCTTCGGGACTGCACCCAACTACTACCTGTTTGCACGACTCCTTTGAGCCGTGATAGGGTAGTAATCAAAGTACAGTGGGAACACACTCGAGGCGAAGCAGCAGTGTCAAGTCGACGGACTAAGCTGTACTCATGTCATCTAGAAACTGCTACCCGACGATAGGTGTAATACCCACCAGCAGTTCCCGACGAGTCATGTCCGGTGTACTCATAACCCAACGAGCACATGCATACTATTTCCATTACGACGTACTAGTGGCTGTGGGACAGACCATTTCCTCTGCTGGGATGAGAAGCGTATACACTAGTCTACTCTGGAGTATCGATACCCCGTCTCGATAATCCTACCACTAGGGACCATTATAAGGATGTGCTTATAGACTACCCAGCTCTCACTAGTATGACTGCCATCACAACGCTGATAATCAAGCAAAAGATCCTAAGGGCTCTACTAATATGTATAAGCGATATGCTAAAAGAAACACACGCACATATTGAAGTAGAAACAAACCATGTAGCATACTACCATTTTGAGCAAGACTGTTATATAACTGTGAATATCCCAAGCTTCCATTAAGTAATATGCAAACCAGTATGATACAATAATGGCCTCTAAGGCATATATCACTAACATCGACGTGATAAGGCGACGTGAGATTTGATAGAGCATCTACTTCCTACAAGGCAGAGATCGAGAGCAATTTCTTCTTCCTCTTGTAATATAAACTTAAAGGCTTTGTAATTGTGAAGTTGATTAATAAAAGTAGATCATTATTTAGCGTTTATTTTCTGTATTTATATTATGAATTTCTTCTCTATCTGTCCTTCTTCTATCTCCATCATGCATGAGTAATTCTCCGCTTGATAGGGTTCGTAGGATTAGGGTAGAACAATGGATGGGAAAATATTTTAACTTCTTATATGTCTTATGAAATTTATAAATTTTAGCAAAAGAATCATTAACATCCTTATCGGGCGGACTACCAATTTATTGCTAGACTCGACCGCGATTTAAGATAAGATTAACAATTATTTTGGTAAAGGTTAGACATGAGTGGAGATCCATGTAAAGATAAGGATTAAGAGTGGGAACCCTATTCCCTTCAAAAACCCTAATCTACATGCATCACTATCGATCTAGTTTTAAATCTATCAAAAAATAAAATAAGTCATGTTTAATTAATCATCCATGACAATTAAATCCTAACAAACCCTCCAAGTCTCTTCTTTATATATATAGATTCTACATCCGTGGTTAATATAGATCTAGAATCTATAATTTATTCTCCACTCTCCCCTTTATCTATCAACACGTCTAAGACAAGATAAAAAAAGGTTCCATGCATCCCTGCGGACGACCCGTATTCACCACAACTAGCCACACGCGATACCGTGCTGATTGCGGTAACTACAAACTTCTTTGAAACACACCAATCAATAGCCATACTCAAAGAGCATTCCATTGATCAATATTAGGCTTTTAATATCAATGTCAATTTTGAATCGAAGAACAAAAATCAAAACAATGCACTTCAATAGATATCAACCTACTAATATATTTTAAATAATTTGATAAAGTATACCACAACTTTCTTCTTCTAAAAATGAACAATTATTATAAAGTTGAAATATGATATATGCAATCATAATCTATAAAATTCTTTAATAACTCTACACATTATAATCATAAAATCATTAAGCTATTAGAATTCTCAAAATTAAATTTCATGATCCAACAAGGTCGACTATTTTTTCATAATCATATTCGATAACATGCAATCAAACGCTATTGGCCCCAATTTCTCCTTTTACGAGAAATCAAATTTAGATGCATTATCTATCCAACATTCACAATAGCCCATCAAAAAATTTTTAATCATAAACTTCTACTTTTGACATGAAAAATTAAATAGTAGCACTTAAAAATATTTCATAATTTTTATAGAGACCTCAAAAGCTAGCTTAGTTCACTCTCAAAATATTAATAAAAGGAAACTTAATATTCTCCTTTTAATATGAAATTTGAAACTCAAACAATACTTAATATAAAAGAAATATATAAAAAAACATATAAGCTTCAAAATTTTAACAACATAATCAACAATTTCATCTTTATTTGATAAACCCATATAAGAAATTGAAATAACTCCACTTTGTGCATATAAGTTTTTATTTTCAAAATCACTTCTCCAGTTTACAAAGGTCACATCAAACATTTATATATAGCCACGAACTCATGTTTATTTATGAATTTAGCTAGTGATCCACAATCACAATATACCTTTACATGTTATAGGCATGAGATCGAATCGATTAATTTTTGCAAATAGAGCATAATATATTTCGCATTCAAACTAGCTTTTTCCACACAAAATACGCACTTATATTATTTGTCAATAGATAACAAATATTACATCATTTGAAATATCAAATATTTCAATAAAAATATTTAAAATATAGATAATTTTACGTAAGTATCTCAATACAAATTGAATCACAAGTTGAAGAATATACGACTGTCTCACTAAGGAAATCATAAGAAAATCTATATTTTATTATAACAATTTTCGATGAGAACGGAATAAGTTTCATTAATTTCAAAATATGCAAATATTCTTTTCATAATCATTTTATGATTTTTTTTGTGGAGAACACTTCCAAACCAATAACGCCTATGCAGAAATGGGTACATCTCAATTCAGATATACAAAATTAAAATTTATCACAAACCAGCTTTCTTCGATAAACTTGTTATATGAAAAGTACCTATAATAATAATTATCAAAATATTAAGGGATCTAAATTATCATAATATCAAACAAGATAAATGAGGCAAAGATTTTATTTGACAAATGGAGCAAATGCACCTGGCTTTCATAAGATGTAATCACTGCTGCAAACATTCAAATCACCACTTTAATAATTATGAAGTCGTTACTTTTTTTTGTCATAAATGTAATTGATATAATAACTGTAAACCATTCTTTATCTATGCAAATCAAATCTTAATCTTTGCATAAACTTTAATACCCAAGATCTTAGAACTTTATAGTTTTCACTTATCAAACAATTTAAGAGAGAACATACCTTGATCCATGATGAAACTTAAAGAAATTGATCAAATCCTTAAAGAAAACTGTATTTATCTTTCTTGGCCTTCCTAATCTTGACTTACGTTTTTCTTGATGGAAGAGAACCGTCAATATAAAGTAGAGAAAAGACCCAGTTAAAAAAACTTGCTTATCTCACATTCCATCAACGTGGTAGATATTTTGAGATAAAATCTTCTCAAGTGACCAATAGTATTTTAGCACATAATTTATCAAACCATAATTAAGGAAAATGTGGACCACTTAAAAGATATATCTAACAACTGAATAAACGTGGGACTTTTAAAAGATATATCTAACAATAACAAAACAAAACCTTCAAATCTAAAAATATAATAGCATCCAAAATAAACTAGTCTTGTTGGAAAAAGTGTAATGGAAGCTATTAATTTAATTACCCTAATTTAAACGAATCATAATCTCCAAAATAGAAACTTGATGAAAAGAGAAAAACTTATCAGGATTTTTGATGCGAGAAGACCGAGGTGTGCATGAAGAGCACTGTCCTTAAGTGTAGTTTCGTGCCCCTCTCGATGAACTTGGCCGGATACACAAGGTTTCAATGCGCTATTTCCTATCATTCAACAGTCGCCGTGAGCAATCGTGCACTCGACTACTGCGACTTAAGAACAACTTTAAATCTATAGCTCTGATATCACGATTTAGATAAATAGTTTGATGAAAATAAAAACAGGAAAGAAGAAAGAAGAAAAATTATCTTATGTGTATATTATGATTTTAAGCTCGGTATTTTCATAAGGAGAGACAAGATATGTGATATATGTATAGGATTATAAAAAGCTTTGAAATAAACCAGAAGTTTATTGCAATTAAATGTATGGAAAAAACAATTAAGCCAATTTTATTGTTATAAATAGTATCATAAATAGATGTTGATTAAATCTTAATCATATATTTAGTTTTGAAATACCTAATTATTCCAACAAGTAGAGACGGAGGGCAACAACCGGTGGAGGACTGCAACATCACCCGACCACTAGAGATGGCGACGATGAACCGATGACGGAAGGCCGAGAACAACAGAGGCGGTGACCAACAACTAAGGGCGGCAACATTGGGAAACAGGTGGTAATAGCGAACAACGTGCTGCAGCAAGGGAGAGATGGTCGGCGACGGAGAGCGGCGGATGGCGACGATAGCCGATGATGGAGGAAGGCGGATCTTAGCAGTCGATGGAGGTATGCATTGTGTGAGGGTCACCGACATTGTGGCTCTACTTTTGTTAGATAAGAATATATGATGAGAATATTGTAGAATGAAAATAAGATTCCTACTGATCTAAAGACATCTTATTTTTATGAAAATCCTAAATTTCTAGAAATATTATTTATGTCACAACCAACATAAATACATTTGGTGGTAGGATTCTCTTTTGTATATGGATGGAGCGTCCCTCAAAGGATGGGCATTATTCATGTTGGCCTTCTTTTTTTTTCCTCCCAAAAAATAAAATTCTAACTCAAGAGATGATTAAACCATGAGATGTCCTGCTAATCTAAATGTAAAAACTAAATGTTATTTTTATGCAACTCTCAACATGTACACGTACGAATGCATTGCACATACATAAAAGCTAGTAGATATTTGGGTGCAATCGCGTCCTAATTCGTTATACCCAATCCGGTAAATTCGGGTTTCGGATGGATTTGGACAGGCTTCGGATGGGTTTGGATGGATGCGTTGGTTTTTGTTGGGTTTTCATGCTTGACCCATTATAAATTATTTAAAAAAAACCAAACTGTAATATTAATATTAAATTTTGTACTAAAAATTTATAAATTAAACTTAAATATTGCACCGAATTAATATGATATGAGGTAAGAGGGCCTTGGATGCCCCTGTGAATCGGCAGTAAATTACAATGTGATGATGCTCATAAGTGATGTCTTCCCAGATTACGACACGTGGCAGGTGACGTGTCCCGGACTCTACGGGGGTGGAATAAATGAGCCACAACGGAGGCAATCCCCGGGACCCCTCCTCGTCGAGCACGCCCGACCTTTCGAGAGACCCTCCTAAAGACATTTCACCTTCACCTAGGAAACTACCAACAGCTCGTCTCCGAGCTCCAAGCATGCCGAGCTTCCTCGGCCTCCTGCTCGTCTCCGAACTATTGCAGAGCTGAGCTTCCTCGGCCTCCCGGCTCGTCTCCGAGTCTCACGCCGAGCTAAGCCTCCCCAGCTCTCCCGGTCAAACGAGAAACGCGGGGCCTTAACGCTTCCGCAGCTGCTCCGCGTATCTCGCCAAAGCGAGATATCCGCCGCCCCACGTCCCGCGTCCGACGATGGCACATCCCCTCATTAATAGACGTATCCCGTCATTAATGGAGGGATCCCATTATTTACGCAGACGTAACGTCAGGGGCATAACCGAAGGCGAAGATCTCGTGCCTGCTCGCTCCATGCGACCATTATAAAAACCCCTCTCTCAGACGACTCAGGTAAGACAATTTTAATCCAATAAGCCGCTACTCTGCTCATTTTTCTCGGCTAACTTGATCGTCGGAGGGTCCTACGGTGATCGCTCATCCTGAGACTTCTTTGCAGATAGCTCAGCTTGTGCCTCAAAATCAAACCATTGAGATCCACACGCTTAAGAAGACAACCTTCAAGCCAAATCTCAGTCATTCATCCATGCTTGCTACAGATCGACGGAGCACAGCATCTAAAGAAGAGCTAGGGCTCCGTCACAATGTCTATGGTTTGCTTGGAATATGATCGAATGGTGAGAAGCAGGTTTTTACCGGATCTGGTTCAGGTTATACTAAACTCATACCCGAAAAACCCATAAAATTTCCAGTTGTTACTAGTAGGACTGTGTTCGTATGCGTTGGAAAATCCAATATACCTAGCGCAGCAGAAAGAGAAGCGCTTGTCTCATCTGAGAGTTCTTACAGAGGCGGAAACCCTAGCCTACAGCGCCGGCGACGATGTCGTCGGTGTACGTATTGGAGCCGCCGACGAAGGGGAAGGTGATCGTGAAGACGACGCTGGGCCCACTCGACATCGAGCTCTGGCCGAAAGAGGCCCCCAAGGCCGTCCGCAACTTCGTGCAGCTTTGCCTCGAGGGCTACTACGATCGCTCCATCTTCCATCGCGTCATCAAAGAGTTCCTCATCCAAGGCGGCGACCCCACTGGATCCGGCACCGGTTCGTAACCCCCCTTGACCCTAATCTCACCCAATCCCTCAATTTAGGGTTTTCTTTGCTCCTTGATTCTTGGTTTTGCTCTATGACCCTACTAAAATGCTTGAGATTCTGCTATTTTATATACTAACTTTCGGAAAAATCCTACCTTTAACCCTAATCTAAACCCTCATTGATATCTCAATATAGGGTCTTAGCTTTCTTGATCATGCCTTGTGCACTGCTCTGAAATTTTGAAGTTCTAAGGTTTAGGCCACGAAGGCCCTGTTGGATATGGAGTTAGGATAACTGCTTATTTTTAAGTGGAGGTGGAGGGGATGCAAACTATGGTTTGCAAATCCCAAAAAAAGCATTTTAAAAATGAACTCTACTTATGTTATAAGAGACATGTTTAGGAAAATGGAGTTTATAGAGCTTAGATCAGATTAGAGTTTAAGATGATCTAAACTGCAGTTTCATAAAGTTTGCAACACAAAACTCCAATATCCTAACTGATGATGCTCAATATTGGCGACCCCTAAGATCAGGACACGTGGCGGATGGCAGGCCCCATAACCCAGAAGAAAGGGCCCGCAGAGGCCGACTAGGCCCCCAGTGCCCGACCTGCAATCACAGGCTAGCCCTCAGTGGGGCTCCCTACAGACGGGTCAACCCGACCCATCGGCTAGCCCTGAGCTGCTACAAAACTGAGTCTCCCCGGCGTTCTCACTCGTCCCCGAGCCCCCCGGCCGAGGCCGTCTACCTCGGTCATCTGACCAGCTCCACCGCTCACGGGCGCAACCGCGGCTCCGCGAATCTCGCCATGCACGGATTCTCCGCCAGCAACATCCCACGTTCCACGCCTCCACGATCCCCATTAATAGGCGATCCGCCCTTTAGGCGGGCGTGACGTCGGGAGCGTAACCGCCGGCGAGATTCTCGCACCTGCTACTGCGTGCCTCCACCACTATATAAACCCCTACCACTGAAGGGTCAAATAAGCCATTTTTACTCCACTTAGCTGTTACGCTGCTCGGATCTAGTATTAACTTGATCGTCGGAGGGTCCTAGATGGTATCAAACCACCCCGGGACTTCTTTTGCAGGTACTTGGCGTCCAACTCTTCCAATCACCAAATCTCCTCAAAACCCATTGAGACCCACACACAACAGGGGATCCCCTCCAAAATCCACCGGGAGATCGATGGAAGACAACATTTGAAGGAGATCTGAAAAGGACCTCCATCAGTTGGCGCCGTCTGTGGGAAACGCAAGCTCCACAAAAACAAAGTTGGCCTTCTGATCTCCGTCCATATGGCAAGCGACCATCCTGAAGATTCGGGTACCAGTCGCCGCCTCCCTCTCACCGGAGGCGCGGATGAACCCCCTCCGGCGACCACCATCCACGCCCTCGCCAGCTGAATAGATCGGCTACAGTCCCTCGTGGAGGCGCTCGTCCGCGTCCAAACGGCCGGGCCTGAGCCCCAGATTGCCACTCCTTCGCCTCCCGAAGGCCCTACCCTCGTCGGCACGGCCGACCACCGGCGGGCTGCGACTCCTGACCACGAATCTCACGGACCGATACTCCCTGAGACCCGTTGGGCGCCTCGCGGCTCCACTCCGAGGTCCGCCGCCGGAGCACCACGCCTCGAACCTCCTCGCGACCTGTGCCCCCCTGAGGAGATGTCGGTCACCTCGCCTGCCCACAGGCATGACCGGCACCCTCTTCCCCGACGGGGTCGCACAGAAGGGGCTCGCCATGACGGCTCGGGAGCTTTCGCGCCTGGGGATCTGAGGAACCTCATCGAGAGAAACCAGAGCCGTGCCTAGACGTAGGTCTCCCACAGCAGAGGCCAGGGATCACGAAGCGCTGAGTCCTCGGGATACCACAGCCGACTCGACGCTCTCGAGAAGAAGATCGAGGGTATGCGCCGGGAAGGTCACCTCTCAGCCGACGGGGCCGAGTACGCCGCCGACTCGCTCACCAAACCGTTCACCGAGGAACTGCTCGTTGTCCACGTCTCCTCGCGCAACAAACCCTCGAAGGTCTCTCTGTTCGACGGGAAAACCGACCCCAAGGACCATTTGGATGCTTTCACCGTGGGAATGAGCTTCCAGGACCATTTTGATGCCGCCCAGTGCAGGGCCTTCCCTGCCACCCTCATCCGTTCTGGTCGGGACTGGTTCCGAGGACTCGAGCCTCGCTCGATCTCGACCTTCGACGAGCTGGCTACTCAGTTCCTCGACCACTTCGTTGGGAACCGTCGACAGAAGTGCACGGTCGACCACCTCTTCACAATTAAGAGTGGAGACAAGGAGACGTTCAAGGTTTACATCGCTCGCTTTTACAACGCCCTCTTCGAGGTTCTCGAGCACCGGGACAAGACCGTCATCACGGCGCTCAGATCTGGTCTGAGGCACAAGGAGTGGTTGTGCTCCTTTGCGCTGGCACAGTCTAAGACCATGGCCGAGGTCAAGGCGTGGACCGAGCGCGAGGTTCAGCTAGAGTCCGAGGTGAACGCGACCTCCTCCGGGCAGAGCGATCCGACCAGAAGAAAAGGGCTCTAGAGGAGAGGCTGGAGCGTCAGCAGCCCTATCACCCGAAGTTCCAGGAGTACACCCTGCTCAACGTTTCCCTCGCAGTGTTACTAAAGGAGGCCCAAGGCGAAGGGTTCTTCAAGTTCCCTCCAATCCCGCGTCAGGTCTCAAAGCGGACCCAGAGCCCTTATGCGCCTTCCACCGGACGCTGGGCTACGCCATTGAGGATTGCAAGCAACTCCGGGATTACATCGAGAAGCTCATCCGATCGGGGCACCTCGCCGCCTACTTAAGGGACAAACGGCAGGCCGACCGCGAACAGGAGTAGCGTCCTCCTCCTGCCGAGCTGACCATCGGCCAGATCATACTCGTCTCCTCAGACGATCAGTCCGGCGCCTGGAAAGCCCCGTACCCGGTGCCAAGCACGGAGACCAGCAAGCTGCCAGGAAGCTCGTGCCATGCTGATAGGGTCATCTATTAGCATGTACTTTCTTTTGAGGCAATGTAAACTCTCGCTAAGGCCTATTGTCAATTTAATAAAGATCAGCAGAACATTGCGAAGAAAGTAGAAAAGTTCTTATTTATTCAAAAAAAAGGGCGGGTATTATGAGCTCCTCAGCCCTACATACAAAAAGGAAAAAATTATTATTACAATAACGGGGGAAGGGGTGCAGAGAGCACTGCTCGTGATACTCGGTGAAGATCTCCGCCAGTCGAGGCCTCGCGAGATCCAACCTCTCCCCTCGGTTCCCCCCGCGCCCGTTGATCCCGAGCCTCAACTCATAGCACTCGCAGACGAGCGCCTCCGAGCGAGCCAGCCGGTTCGTGGAGATGAGGCCGAAGCGCCTCAAAGACCGCAGCTTGCCCACGGCCTCGTCGTAGAGCTGCTCGGACAGGGGTTGTAAAGCCTCGGCGACGCCCTCCAGATGGAGTACATCAGCAGCTGCAGCAGGGAAGACCGCTGGGGGAGCAACCGACCGAAGTGGTCCTCGATGCTCCCGTACACCAACTGCACCGTGTCCTCGGTGCAGTTCTGGTCATACAGGTACACATCTTCGAAATTGATGATGTTGGGATGGTAAAGGGGAAGTCCTGCATTCTCAACACTCCGTTTGCAAGGGAAGGAAGGTCTAGTTCTCCTTCAGCCTTATATCGCTCCCAGAGGAACTCGACGGTCACCCACTCTCGTCCAAGGAGTTGTCGCCACGCAGCGATCATTAAGCCTCCTCCGACGGAACCGAAGCGACGCGGCCCTGGCGCTTCACCTCCTCCCGCATTCAATGCACATGCTAACCGTTCATGTTCCCCAGATGTATGGTCGGGCGAAACCTCTTGAAGATTCGACCGAGCAGCTGCCCTGCCCGGTTATCCTCAGCCGGCCTCCTCAGGCCCCCTAGCTCTAAAGGTCAAAGCCCTCACCAAGAGGCAACCCAACAGCCGCCCTGCTCGGTTATCCCTGGCGGGTAGCTTCCCTATTGCAACGCCAGGGATCGCGAAGTCCTCCCAGAGGCAACTTAACAGCTGCCTTGCTCGGTCATCCCCGGCGGGTAGCTCCCCTACCGCAACGCCAGGGATCAAAGCCCTCACCAAGAGGCAACCCAGCAGCTGCCCTGCTTAGTTATCCCTAACGGGTAGCCTCCCTGCCGCAACGCCGGGGACTAAAGCCCTCACCAAGAGGCAGCCCAGCAGCTACCCTGCTTAGTTATCCCTGGCGGGTAGCCTCCTTGCCGCAACGCCAGGGACCAAAGCCCTCACCAAGAGGCAACCTAACAGCTGCCCTGCTCTGACATCCCCGACGGGTAGCTCCCCTACCTCAACGCCAAGGATCAGAAAGCCCTCCCAGAGGCAGTCGAGCCCGAGGATCCCTCGTTTGGCTATCCTTCAGGACAAAAGCCCTCGCCAAGAAGCACCGGGCAGTAACCCTGTCCGGCCAAGGGTCCTTGGTAGGCTTCTACAGCCCCTCCCACGCCAAGGACCAAAGTCCTCCCAGAGGCAGTCGAGTCCTTGCTCGGCTATCCCCGGCTGGTAGCTTCCTACCATAACCGACATGGATTAAAGTCCTCGCCAAGAGGCACTGGGCAGTAACCCTGCTCGGTCCCAGTCCCGAAGGATCAAAAGCCCTCGCAAGAGGCAACCGGGCAGCTACCCTGCTCGGTCATCATCGGCTGGGAGCTCCCTACCCATGACGCCAGGGATCAGAGCCATCGCAAGAGACATCCGAGCGGCTACCCCTCTCGGTCATCCCAGGCTGGTGGTTGCCTACCCACGACGCCAGAGATCGAAGCTCTCGCCAAAGAGCAACGGAGCAGCCTCCACCCATCCTCGACCCAAATAAGGCGGACAACCTACCGCCCGCCACACGCAGACGGCCCGAGCTGCCAACTAGAGGCATCAGGTCTATCCAAGTCTCGAGCGATCTCCCCTCGACTTCGGGGCCATGGAGACGACTCCTCCTCAGCAGCGCTTGAATCAACTCGACGGACGATCGCTAGGCAGGTAGCCGACCTGACATGGAGGCCCAACAACGCAAGAAGAAAATTTTTACAAGCATTCTTCATGAACAAAAGACAAGCATAAATCAATGAAACCAAAGAAAGAAAAAGTTTTATTACTAAACGGCGGTCTTTACAGAGGGTATTTTTGGCTCCCCAGCCTAACAAAATGCCCGGAGGCTTACAAAGTCCCAGACGCAGCAAAATAAAAAGAGGAGGAAGACGGGGGCTTTAAGCCTCGGGGCCAGAAGTGACCTCGGGGCCCTCGACATCCACCATGAAGCGAGCTGGGTCCTCGGCGACTTCCTTGTCATTAATCTCCTGCCCCTGCCCGCTGGTGTCCGCGAGGGTGTACTGGGCCAGGAGCTCTTCATCAGCGAACCCCGGCACCCGGGCCTTAACAGCGTCGAGGGCCTCGTGCCATATGAGGGTCGTGGCGACGGCCAGGTCATTATAGTAGTCTTTCGACTTCTTGTAACCTTCCACTGCCTTCGCCGCCGAGGGGTCGGCCAACTTGGCTGCCCTCAGGTCGGCCGACTGCTGCCGCCCCCAGCTCCTTCCGGAGGGTTTTTACTGTCTTCTTCAGGTTGCCGGCCAGCACCTGAGCGTCCTCAAAGGTTGGCCTCAGCAACCGCGGCGGCCTCGCGGTGCCGGGCAACCTCCTGCTTCTCGGCCTCCACCTCACCCACCAAGGCGACGACCCTAGCCTTCATCGCCTCCAGCTCTCGCTTGGAGCTCTCTTCCAGCGAGACGAGCTGGCCCGCAGCTTTCATCGCCGGGGCTACCACCTTGGCCTCCATGTGCAAGGCGAGGGCGACGTGCTGAAGGACCTGAAAAGCAGGAGAGAGATCAGGAAGATGAGAGAGGCATCGAACCTCGGAAATAATAATAATAAAAGACAAGCGCTTACCTGCACGGACTCCTGGGCGATGGACGCCAGCTGAGCCCTGAAGGTCTCCCCGGAGTCTCTACCCTCGGCCAATGCCTCTATCTCATGCAGCAGGCTATCTGCGACGGATAGCCCCGAAGGCACGGCGAGTTGGAGACCGCCTTCCTCCACCGTGATCGGCGAAGACGGTCCCCAGGCAGATCTCCTCTTGAGCGGCCTTGTGGGAGAGTCGACCTCCTCCTCCGAGGCCGGGTTCTCCAGAATCTGAGCCCGCTTCTGATCCGACGTTCTGCTGGGCCCCGGGGTGAGATCCGCCTCCGATCGCTCGTGGGGCACTACCGTCGGGGGAGAAGGAGCCGGGGCAGGCTGTGAATGGGAAGAGACGGCGCCCCCAACCTTCGCGATCGGCCTCGACTGGCGCATGGAAGCTCTGAGCGAGTCCATATCCATGGGTCCCGCACAAAACCGAGTGCAAAGGAGTCAGCGACACAGGCAATATATGAGCCAAAAGAGCAAACCTAAACTTACCGACGAACTCAACAGGGCTAAGTCCGGCCCAACTCAGAACCCTCTCAGACAACAACACGTCGTAACGGGGGATGGGCTCCCACGACGCCACTCTCACCGCGGCGGGGTCACTGGACTGGTTCCCCGGCAAGTGCTTCTCCCTCGACCACTCTGTAGGCACGGGCCAGTTCTCGCCCTCGGGAGGAGAAACAAAAAAGAACTTCTTCCGATCGTGATTGGAAGAAGGTAGGGCCATAACCCTGTCCCGGCGGCGCCTCATGGTCGCTTTCTGAGAGAGAGATAAACCCACCTTGGATCGCCCGCTCGACCATCGGGGTGATTTTTGAAGACTAGGGAGGAATCAAGGAGGGAAAGGCTGAAGGGGATTGCCTGTAACTTCAGGCGGATCAGGAACCCGAGGAGAATCCTCCACGAGTTCGGCACTAACTGACCGGAAGCTAACCCGAAGAAGTTCAACGCTCCCACGACCTCAGGAGAGAAAGGCAAGTGCATTCCACCCAAAAATGCTTCCAAATACAGGGCGATCTTCCTGCCCCGTACTTGGTCTGCCCTCTCTCCCTCCTTGGCCAGACGGAGCGTATAGCATGGGGATATGGAAGCGAGCCCGAGCGTTGGCAAGCTCGTTCTCATGCCTTATCCAACACGAGGCGTCAGGGGCATCATCTATCGCCTCCTCCCTAGGGGCTGCCCCCGCCGCACGATCCCGGGAAGAGGGGCCAACCCTGTCCCCGGGAGGACTCAGACTCACCTAAGAGGTCCTTAGAACCTACTTCAACGACATCTACTAACTCGACAAGAGAAGACATCTAAGCTTGGGAAGAATGATCCTCGGGAAACGAAGGTGGAAGGAAAGAGATGAGTGCCGAGCAACCGAGATCTAGAACGAGAAATATGTAGGAGTAGGGGCCCTGGAACGGGCCCCACCCCTATTTATCGCCGCGAGCGACCTCATCCAACGGAGCCCTTCATCTCCCGCCAATACACCTCCTCGCGTCCAACGGCTCCGATTGCTCCACTTGTCGTCCCCGCACTGGGTCGTGCCCTTTCAGGCGCCGCATGTCTGCACACGTCGCGTCAGCCAACCGACGCTTGACACGTGGGCCATCACTTCAAAGCGACACGAACCGGCGCACCCTCCTTAAATGCGGAGATCCCCCTGATTCGCAAGCAGAAAAGACAGCCGACGGCCTGAGGACGCGTCCCGACGAAACCTTAGGAGGGAGCTCACCCCGGGCGGCCCGGCAGTCCACTCCTGACCCGACCCTCTAACCGGTCGGGACAGGAGTGGGGGGCTAATGATGATGCTCAATATTGGCGACCCCTAAGATCAGGACACGTGGCGGATGGCAGGCCCCATAACCCAGAAGAAAGGGCCCGCAAAGGCCGACCAGGCCCCCCGTGTCCGACCTGCAATCACAAGCTAGCCCTCAGTGGGGCTCCCTACAGACGGGCCTCCCCGGCCCATCGGCTAGTCCTGAGCTGCCACAAAACCGAGTCTCCTCGGCGTTCTCACTTGTCCTCGAGTCCCCCGGCCGAGGCCGTCTTCCTCGGTCATCCGACCAGCTCCACCGCTCATGGGCGCAACCGCCGCTCCGCGAATCTCGCTATGCACGGATTCTCCGCCAGCAACATCCCACGTTCCACGCCTCCACGATCCCCATTAATAGGCGATCCGCCCTCAACGCGGGCGTGACGTCGGGAGCGTAACCGCCGGTGAGATTTTCGCGCCTGCTACTGCGTGCCTCCACCAATATATAAACCCCTACCACTGATGGTTCAAGTAAGCCATTTTTACTCCACTTAGCCGTTACGCTGCTCGGATCTAGTACTAACTTGATCGTCGGAGGGTCCTCGGTGGTATCAAACCACCCCGGGACTTTTTTTGCAGGTACTTGGCGTCCAACTCCTCCAATCACCAAATCTCCTCAAAACCTATTGAGACCCACACACAATAGGGGATCCCCTCCAGAATCCACCGGGAGATCGACGGAAGACAACATTTGAAGGAGATCTGAAAAGGACATCCATCACTAACTTTGCCTGGTTTGGTAACCATTTTGGAGTTGAGATAATCACAGTTATCTCAGTCCAAATGTTGAGATAATTGCAGTTATCTTAATTCCAATCTGCTCAAAGTTTTCCCCACTCCATTTATTTAGTTTGGGGCTTGCAAACCATAGTTTGCATCTTCCAACCTCCACTTAAAAATAAACTACATTTATCCCGACTCCATATCCAAACAAGTCCCAAATGAATACAAAACATGACGAATTTAGCATTTTGGAGTGAAGTTTTGCTAACTCTATGAAACTCCAATTTAGAAAATTTAACTCCATTTCCAAACAGGCCCCTAAGCTTTAAATATAATTCTATCCCTAACCCTAACCCTCATTTATATCTCAATTTAGGGTTTTAGCTTCATGTTTCTTGATTATGCCTTTTGTTGCATTGTCCATCTAGTTGTCAGTTAAAATGACCCTAAAAGTTTGAATTTCTAATATTTAGTCTACTAAAATTTTGAGGGCGTGTTTGTTATGGAGTTAAGAAAATTGGAGTTTATTTTTAAGTGGAAGAACAAGTTATGCAAACTGCTCTAATTTGCAGGGCCCTACCTCTATTTCCAAACTTACTTTTATGGGTTGTTTGGCTTTGGAGTTATCTAGACTCCAAACTGAGTGCTATCTTCTTATTTTTCGGAGAATAGAAAAATAAGATGTTGAATTGGAGTTTTCTAAACCATGATTATCTTATATATGCAGTTAGAAATAATCGAAGTTTTCCAAACTCCAAAAAAAGCCAAATGGCCCATAGTTAGAAATTTGAAGTTTTGATAACTTTATTTAACCGATTTATTTTTTAACTCTAACCTTAACTCTAAGCCCCATTTTTTTGGATTTATATTGGCAAACTCTCACTTTGGAGAGAAAAGTTATACCGCATGAGCTATTCCCCATTGGTAACTTTAACCCCCATTTATAGCTTAATTTTGGGTGTTAAAGTCTCTTAATTCTTGATTTCGTCCAATGCTAGAACCTCAAATCCGTCAATCACTAAATGCAAACCAAATTTTTTGAGTTAAACGTTTAAATCAACGAAAATTATCAAAGATTCAAATGTTAATCCTGATCCAAAACCCTATTATCTCAATTTAAGCCATTGGCTTGGTTCTTGTTTTTTCCTCCAATCAAATTCCTCGAGTCATGACTAAAGAGAGTCATGATGGATTGAATTTTTTTTCTTTGTCCACCAAAATTTAGTTAAGGTTGCTATTCACACGGCTGCTCCAATCTATTGTAGTAGTTCACAACTTTGACCGAGCTTCGAAGAAGAGAAGGGGTGGTTTATTTTCTATGCTTCTAGCAAACTGCAAGGAAACAAGCATATGGAGCATCAGAGGAATTATGGATCGATTTATTGATGACAGGTTAGGATTTTAAAGAGGCCGCTACTTATTACAATAAAGATTAACGTGATGAATTCCCAAATTTGACTTAATCTACCCACTTTCGCTGCCCAATGATATAAAAGGATGAGTTGGGGTAATATTATAATTAAGATCTTCAACTAGATCCATTTTACAAATAAATCCTTAGCCTAAGTGCATTTGCATCAATATTACCTCCTTTACAATCCACCTTGCTTTCTAGGTCAAATTAAAAGTTCCAAATTGCAAACTGCTACAAATGTGGGTGCTTCTTTAAAACCCTAATGAGGGGGACCATCATTAGTTAGCAATGAATCAATCCAAAATTCAACAGTGTAGAATCATAACAATTTAGTGATGTCAAAGACGCGAAAGGCGCTGCACCTAAGGTCAAGGCGCAACCAGGTGATGAAGTGCTCTCGAAGCTTCAAGACGTGCAACGGCGAAGTGTGCGCTTCATGGGAGGCACGCATGTCGTTCGAAGTGGCTAGCTTTCGGCAAACGGGTCGAATGGGTTTGGCTATCGGTTTTTTTAACAAATTCGAATCCAAAACATAAAATTAAGTGGCTATTGAGTAACAACCTATGACCAACTTGAGAGCACATTGAGAGAGCTAGCGTTTCTCTTGTTTGCATGTTTGTCATCAGTTAGGGTTTTTCAAGTTCGTCGTCAGCAGTCAGCACGTCGGTGGCTCCTCGAGTTCGTCTGCGGTGACTAGTGTCTCTCCATCTTCTCGGGCTCTCCTCTTCTCGAGTTATAGCTTATATTCTTCTTGGTTAGAGCAACACAAGAGATATCCAAAACATAAAATTAAGGTATAGTTTCTTCTATTCTTCCTTTTATGTTGGATTTTTGTGTCTCAAGTTGAATTTTTATAGGGAAATTTTATGTGGTTCTTATCTCAATACAAACTTGTGTTCCTCACACACTAGGGCGCGCGTCTTGAGTCTCTAACGCATTACATCCTTTGTGCCTTGTGCACTGACAACACTGAGCCAATTAAGTATATCCATTTTTTTGTACAATGCAAATAACTTCACATTGTTCCATGTCATCGTTAGAATGTGCATTGCAATTATGGCACCATTGCACTATAGTAGACCGAACAATATCTGAACCCTTCACTTAATAATAATTTTACTTTTTGTACATATTAATGTTTTTCACAGTTAGTTTTAAAGTTAATAAACTGTTGTCCAACTTGTAGGTGGTGAAAGCATTTATGGGGGTGCTTTCTCTGATGAATTCCATTCACGTTTAAGATTTAACCATCGCGGACTAGTTGCATGTGCAAATGCTGGGTCACCGCATTCAAATGGCAGTCAGTTCTTTATAACATTAGACAGATGTGATTGGCTTGATCGAAAGAATACAATTTTCGGAAAGGTATACCTTCATATTTTACTTCCATTTCTTTTAGTAAAACATGCTAATCCCAATCTCATTCCCAAAAATGCAGGTCACTGGAGATTCCATATTTAACCTTGTTAGGTTGGGTGATGTAGAAACTGATAAAGATGATCGCCCAGTAGAGCCTCCAAAGATAATTTCTGTCGAGGTACATGCAGAGTGAACCTTCTTTTGTATGGTTTCTAAAAATAATTGTGGCAAATGTATATTACTCATAGTGATTTATCGATGCTGTTTACATGTAAAAAGAACTATGGAGGATTTAACCTTTAATGACAAGGAGTGGTGGTAGAAGAGTTTGGGTTTTAGATCTTTAATGAGGACGAAGGAATAAAGACTATGATGTTGGTGTGGGGAATAAAAAATGTCAATAATCATGTGCTCTGACCATAAGAAGAGAGGAGAAAGAAAGAACGAAGACAAAAAGCTGCAGTTATGTATATATGTACGTATGTTACGTACCCACGCGCACGCGCGTGTGTGTAAAGATGTATTATTTATACGTGTACGTACATATGTATGTGTGTGTGTATGTATGTATGTGTGTGTGTGTATGTATACATGTATGTATGTATCTATACATGGATGCATGCTACGTATCACGTAAATTTCATCCACATGTATGCAAATGTATAAAATCTACTTATTATCACACCATAATCTGTTAAATTCTCGCAAACTTATTGTGTGAAATGTTTTAAAGAGGGAGGAGGGAATTCACAACCACTTAATTTGGAAAACTGCATCTCGTTATGCTTTCCTAAAAAGAAACAAACATGCAGTGTTATTTTTTGGAAGAAACCGGGGTGGGGGGTGGGGTGGGGTAGGGGTAGGGGTGTTCAGGGAGTTTAAGAAGTCTTGGTCACCAATTTTTCAGTTTCAATAATCTCACCAGGCACTAAATATAAAGTGATATTCTTTGTTCGAGCCATTAAGTCTTATTTCTTGTATACTTTTAATCACAGGGTCCATGCTTCCAGTTTCCAAAGTAATTGCACACTCATATAGTTTCATCCTTAAACCTGACCCACTCATTTCCCTGAGGAATAGATTTTATATTCTCGATGCATGCAGAATTTGATAAGCTTTAAATGTATTTGGCAACTTCCAAGGCTTTATGTTGAATTTTCATTATGGTTTAGGTTCTATGGAACCCTTTTGATGATATCATCCCGAGGAAGATAGCTGAGCCAGTTTCAAAGTCCAAGATTAATTCCAGCAAGAAAGATGAGAAGCGGATAGCCATTAAGTGAGTATTGTAATGGTTCATTTAGATTCTAGTTGCACGGAATATGAAAAACCTTATCATTTCACCATTTTATGTCAGTCTGTTAAAGTTTTCTAAAGATACTTATTTCAATGTATAGAAAAAATATTTAGAATCTAAACTTTCTAGGTGGTTTATGTAGGAAGCTGAATGTGCTATCCTTTGGAGAAGAGGTTGAAGAGGACGAAAAAGAGGCAGAGAATATTAAGGACAAAATTAAGAGCATTCATGATGTATTAGATGATCCTCGCTTCATTAAAGAAGAAGTGCAAAAGGATGATTTGGTGGTAAATTCTTTACTACAATTTTTTTATTACTACAACCCTGCTTGCTAATGAGTTTTCTGTTCTCATATGTTGATCTAGCCATTTCTGTTGGTTGTGTATCGATATCAACTTGTTTACAAATGGACTTAACTTGTTTACATATGGACTTTATAAGGGTTATTTTATCCAAGCCTTTTTTATTGTTGTACTTTGTAAATTTGGTGAACGTATATATACTTATGCTAATTTCTCTCGACCTGTTTTCAACTTAATTAAGTCACCATTGTTTGAAACATACATAATTCTTATTGATGAATACTGCCTACAGTTTGGGTGTTACTTTTTAGTCTGGACTGGTTATCAAAATTTAAGTAGTTTCACTATTGGATCTATATAGAAATCTGACCGTCGGACTGAATTTCATGATTAGGCATTAGCGGTCTGTTGTGGTGTTTCTGGTTTGGAAGTCCAGATGGTGCTTGGTGCCACCTTTTACTGATTTGAAGTCCAATCACGGTCATACGAGAATCATGCTGTTAGCAATGAAGGTTGATATGTTTGGTATAGGAATAGAAAACACATGGGCATGTTTTTGTTTGCCACATATATCTTTTGGGCATGTTTTCATATGCCACACTTTTTTTGTTGTGGTGTTTGATTTTATTGCTGCATCTTCTTTCTTTACAATTTGAATCAATTGCTCTTGGTTTACCGATCAATTGTATTAGCAAATATAGGAAGTGCTTGGTAAAACTGTTTCTCAATATGCAGAGTTCAGAAGAAGTTGAGAAAAGAAAAGATATTCAAATGTCCATTAGAGAGGCTTTGAGCTCTAAAAAAGGCAGTGCTAGTAAGGACCAAGAAATGGATCTTCCAGATGCTGATCTTAGCAATGATGACGATGACGAGGCCAGATTTGATACACGCATGAGATTGCAAATTTTAAAAAAGCGGAAGGAGCTCGGGGATATTGCCCATGAGAAGACTTCAACTGGTACTATATTTAGATTGGATCTGTATCACACAAATAATATATTTTATGTCAGTGATATTTTTTAAATATATTTTTTCTTGTTTCTATAGCCATGGACATCTTACTTTTCTTCACCAGTATTGGTGCTTAATATTGAGTTAATGTTATGAATTTGTTGTGAAGTAATGTAATTATCGGGATTTAACCAGAAAACTTGTTGCAAGGGAGACAATGATGGGCTGTAAGCAGACATGAAAAGTTTCCTCCATTTTTCTTAAGGACCGTCTCTATCTTTATGGTTCTCCATTGTGTTCTCTTTTAATCTAAGCCTTCTTAGATAAAATTCCTCCCACTGTCTGAAACCATTCTTGCACTTTCATTGTGTGGCTTCTATCTTATAACAGTTCTTTCCCCCCTTAAAGTTTCAACATGAAGTTATACTCTCCAGCCTATTACTCATTTCATCTTTACTGTTCTAATGAGAAAGGTATCTAAGCTGAATCTTTGAGTTGACTTTCTTTTACAAAAAAAAAGAAAGAAAGAAAAAGAAAAAGAAAACTAAAAATACATTCTTAATGCCCAAGCTTGTTCATGTTTTACTCAGTTGTAGCATATTTTCTTAGGCTTTTTGTTATTGCATGCTTGGATATGTGCTTATCGCAGTGAAACTTCTTTTGAACTAGCTTACAATATAACATTGGTAGGCTCAAAATGGCATGTAGCCCTATAGAGTATTTGTTGCTTCCATATCATTTTATAAGCAAGTCTTAGGTTTTAAAAGGAGTCGAGTTCAAATGTAAGGAAGATGTGCTTGTTTAAATTGATTGCAAAATATCACAATTGAGGATGAAGGATTTAGAAAAATCTTACCCAAATAGCTAGTTTATGTGTTATTATTGCAGTACATGAAGCTATATATTCCTTATTATCATCAACTATGCCAAAATAGCTGGCTTACGGCTGTTTTTCAATATTGGAATGGAAATTATGTAACACAATCAGTGAGTAAATAGTACTGATTTTATTTTTAGTCAATTGTTACTTGTTTTTAGGTAATTCAAATTATTTTTTCTGAACATCAAGACTTAATTTATTTTGCAGGTAAGATTAGTCAAAAGGATCAGAGGTTGCCATCTCCAAGGTATGAATTTCTGTTCAGATTGTTGTATGATGTGTTCGCAAAACATTGGCTATTGCTAGTGTGTAGAAAGATATTTTCGTGACAATAATCACAATAGTTAGAATTTTAGATCCTTAATTAAGTTTTTATACCTAGAACATAGATCAATATATGTAGATGGTATCTGCGCTTGTATCTATGAGTCTTCCAATTTATATGCTAAGACAACTTGTTCTAACATCCTAGAATATTGTACATGTATTCAATTATGTTAGTTGTGGTTTTGTAGTGCCCTCTGCCTATGCAATTAAGGAAAACATAATCTTGAATATTTGATGATCTCTACTTATTATTTGCATACCATAATGTATTTGGCAAATGATGGTTGTTCATTTTAGTTAACATGGCGGAGTCAGCTGGACACATAATGTCTTTACTAGTTAACCTTATACTCCCTCTGTCCCAAATTATAGGTCCTAATTTCCTTTTTAGTTTATCTCAAAATTATGTCCTCTTTTTAATTATAAATTATTAGCCATTTGTTAATTTCCTGTAATGTCATTAGTCTTAATTGCTTTGGTGGGTATTCCTAAACGTTGGGACAAGTAGAAAGAAGAGAATATTTAGTGTAATCAATACTCTATTAATTAAAGAATAAGAATTGGTTTTACCACACATTCTCTTTGGTTCCAACATTATCAACGTCCCCATGCACTTAATATGGGATACCCTCGCACTTTCCTTTGGTACTTCCATCATTTTTTTCTGTGTGTATATTTTGGGACTATGAAGGATTTGGTTAAATATTGCATGAAAATTTATTGATTGCTTAAATGTTACACCAAAAGTTATTGAGGGTTAAGAATGGAAAGATAATATTGGAAAATGATTATTAGTAGATTTAATACCATTTTCTTAAAATTTGTGTTATTTCCTATTAGGACTTATAATTGGGGGCGGAGGGAGTATATCAACTCCATCCATCCCAAATTATAAGTCCTAATATGAAATTACATAAATTTTAAGAAAATGATATTAAATCTACTAACTAATCACATTCCTATGCTATTTTTCTATTCTTGACCCTCAATAACTTTCAGTGCAACATTTAAACAATCAATAAATTTTCATGCAATATTTACTCAAAAGCTTCATATTCCCAAGATATGCACATAGAAAAAAACACTAATGGAAGTGCCCAAGGAAAGAGTGAGGGAAACCCATATTAAGCGCGTGGGGATGTTGATAATGTTGGAACCAAAGAGAATGTGTAGTAAAACCAATTCTTATTGAATAAAGTATTGATTACACTAAATATTCTCTTCTTTCTACTTGTCCCAACGTTTAGGAATACCCACCAAAGTATTTAGAAATTAACTAATAACTTATAATTAGAAAAAGGGCATAGTTTTGGGACAAACTAAAAGGAAAATCAGGACCTATAATTTGGGATGGAGGGAGTATCACATGGTATTTTGTTTTTCTTTTTATATATAACAGCAGAGATTCTGGTGATGACGTGGACACTTAAATCTAAGGAATTTTTGTTATTTCTATATTTAATTTTCTGTTTCAGATTGGGCTTGCCACATGCTCCCTAGAGTTCTAGTTATGATAGTAGAGATAAGTAGCCTGAATTGTTCTTTTAAAAAATATTCAAGCGTTTTCATATGTGGAAAAATCAATTCATACCGGCATTTATGCATTTTTGCGGGACAACTTTGATCTATCATTAGCTAAACTTTGGTGATTGTTAAGGTTGATGACTGCCTGCATATAGATTGTCCTTTATCCAGTAATCCAGAATCGAGCTCTCTAATATGCTTTATTTTTTCTTGCTTGCTTCACATATTGTTTTTGCAATTTTGGATATGCGAGCTAAAATTAGAGTTTCCATCCCCCCTAATACCATGCAGGAGTAGTGATGAAGATTCTAAAAGGAAAACATCCAAGGTTGAAAAGCTATATATGAAGAAAAAGGGCATCGGCTCAGAAGCTAGGGCTGAACGGTTGGCCAAAGCAGACACAGACATACAGCTACTGAGTCACGTTGAGCAAGAAAGACAGTTGCAGAAACAGAAGAAGCACCGGCTTCATGGCCGTGAAGAAGATGTGTGTGAATCTTCACTTGGCATACTTTAACTCTTATTCGGTTTTAACCCCCCCCCCCTCTGCGCCGCCTCTCTCTCCTCGCGTCCAATATTGCTGGTCATAAATGTTATTCATCCATAAGGCCTACTGCATATTTTTGGCATGGTTTCATTTTAATATTTATTCTTGTTTTTGTTCCGTCAGACATTGGCCAAGCTGGCAAACTTCAAAAAAGCTATCTCTGCAAAACTCTCTGTGCCGACTAGTGGCGATTCCAAAGGAAATGACGAGGATGAGTCAGGATGGATCACCAACCGCTTAGCATTTATTCCTGAGTCCTCTGAAAAGGTAATGTGGCCATTGTCTTTTGCTTTTCCAACTTGGTGAAGATCTAATGTTTGTAAAATATATTGCAGAATGACATGACCAGGAAAAATGATCCAAATGCATATGTGGTGCACGACCCTCTTCTGGAGAAAGGTAAAGAAAAGTTTAACAAGATGCAAGCAAAGCTCAAGCGGCGGGATCGGGAGTGGGCTGGCAAGTCCTTGACTTAACTGTTCAATGAGACAAGGCTTCACATAATTCAACCAATTGGTAATCATTATTTCCAGATAAAATTGGCTTGATTATCACAATTCCCAACTTTTTTAGATGATACTCTCGCCCCTGTAGGATCAGATATGATGATCCTTGTTCAAACATGCTGAAACATGGAAGTATGAATCTGAAATCAAAACAATGGCTGACGTCCTGTTGTGGGCTGATGTCCTTTTCTCCCCGTTTTTTAGCAGTGGGAAACGCTGTTCCCTTGAGTCCATCTTGAATTTAGTGGAAGGGAAACAGTTTGTCATAATGAACTAATGATAAAAAGATAAATCAAATTTCTTATTATATTATTATATTTTTGGATGAATATCGAGTGTCACCAGATTTTCTTAATATTTCCGTTTTTGATTTCTCGAGGACAAAAGAAATTCTCATCTTCTCCGGAACAGTGGATAAAGTGGACAGTACTCTACTGCTCTAGTTCTGGTGTACATATAGTAAATGCAATGAGCATATATTATTAATCCAAGTAACAATCTGGTCTACCCAGCTATTAGAAGAAGTTATTTTCTTATGCAAGAAATGGAGTTGTTACTATGTAGTTGGGCAGCCAGCAAGGCAGCGAATGAGTAGGCAAAACATTTTCCATCTAAATTTACAGTTTTCATGTGAAATAGAAACCAGCACTTCTGATTGCCTTAGCCTGATCTTAATGTGTAAACTTCAATGCGTAGAAAGTGAGATAAAATCATAATTATCTGTGTATATGCCTTTTTTAAAATTGCCTCTGACCTGTTTCTGTTTCTTTTCCGACAGGCTTCATACATAGGGTGGGCTGGTCTCATCAAGAGTATTGCTGTCTTCCGACCCTAAAGCACTCCCACTCATTGCAGCAGATGGCTTTTCTGCTATGTTATTTAGTGTTTTCTTGTTGAAATAATGAATGATGGAAAATTTTTTGAATCGCAAATGATGGCGGAAAGTTTTTCAGTACGGGAGGTTCACTCGCCAAATCTACATGAGGAGAAAGATGGAATTTGTATTTTATTTTTCTTTCTTTCCTATTTTAATGTTTGTGGTTGATGGGAAGTGTTTAAATATGAAAAGATACTTTTCTACATTATGCATCTTCTGTGAAATCTTGTAATATTCATTTGTACTCTGTTCAAAGAAACACAACACAATCGATCTTTGAGAGCTTGATTGCAATATTGTTCCTCCTTGTAGGTCAGAACATTTTTAGTTGATGGAAAGTAACAAGGCAGGCAAAAGGCTGATTACTTCAATAGGCTATGCAGTATTTCTAATTGTCAGAATGCTCAGAAAATCTAGAAACTAAATAAATATTTGGTTGCTTATCTGGAAATACATGCAAATTCCATCTCCTAGAATTGAAACCATATTTTTCGTTCGGTTGGAATGCAGGTCCGACAACACGCAACACTCTTTTATTTGGAGTTATGGAAGGTACATTTGGATTTGTATTCTACTTGTGCATGTTTTCTAAGTCAAGCTACAATTGCAATAATTTGCTGTGGCAACAATTAACCTTTTTTTATACATATTTGGCTGCAGAATCAACCATAAGAGAGGAGGGGCCAGAGAGACAGGTTAGTATTTATCTATTTAAAAATTCAGATTGGCAAGGAGAACAAGTATATGAACAGACTCATGTTGAAACTGAACACTGCATCAAAATCCTGAAATGTCATACATTTTGTTCACAATTTATATTTTCTAACATCCTTGTATCAGTATCATATCATCTTTCAGAAGAAGAAAAATCATTTTTCGACTGCTTGCGTTCTCCTTGAGTGCTCAAAGATAGAAGGATGAATTGCGCCGATGTACTAATAGAGCTGCTGATGCTGCTACGGCTGCTATGGTTGCTGCTATTGACACTGGATCCCGAATATTGATTTTGATTCTCATTCGCATGCCCGAGATTCCTCATCCTGTTCACCTCCGTGATGCTGCTACCTGAATATTGATTTTGATTCTCATGTGCATTCCCAAGATTCCTCATCCTGTTCACCTCCGTGATGCTGCTACGGCTGCTGCTACTGACACCGACACTGGGACCCAAATATTGATTTTGATTGCTGTGGTTGCTGCTACTGACACCGACACTGGGCCCCAAATATTGATTTTGATTCTCATGCGCATGTCCGAGATTCCTCAATCTGTTCAGCTCCGGCAATATAACTCTCCCAAGATCAGGACGGTCCTTTTTCCTTAACTCCGCACACTTCAACGCGAGCTTTGCATAGCTTATACACTCTTCCATTGGCCAATCCTTCACTGTCGGGTCGAGCATCTCTGCAAACGTACCTGTAAAGCGTTCTGTTAGCCTAATGTACATTCTTAGCCTACAACCAAGTTGCTTAGGTTTTAGGATGAAGTGGTTCTTTGACATGGCATTAGCGCATTAAGTTTTCAAGAGGTCGCGGGTTTAAAACCCCATCGTTGTCAATTGAAAACATGTAATTTCTAAGTGGAGACTGTTATGTTAGTTGGATATACATTGATAGCACATAAACCAACAACTTAAGCTTTTGGGATAAATTGGTTCTTGACATTACCCTTATCTATTGATCGCTCAACATGATGCGTCAATCCCATCGGCGGCCTTGCTGTTATGATCTGAAGCAGCATTATTCCTAGCGAGTAGACATCAGATTTGCATCCAAGCATCCCCGTCTGCTGATACTCCGGGTCGATATAGCAGAAGGTTCCGGCGGCAGAGGTCATGTGGTATTGTGTCACGTCGTTGGCGACCGAGGGTGGGACTAGACGTGCGAGGCCGACATCACTGATCTTGCTAGTGTAGTTGCGATCGAGAAGGATATTTGCGGGCTTGAGGTCGCGGTGGACGAGGGGCTCGGGTTTTGTCTGGTGGAGGAAGAGGAGGGCAGTGGCAATCTCTGCAGAGATCTTGAAACGGACGGTCCATGGGATTGTGGGAGTGTTGCCACGGCGCATGAGGCAGTCCTCGAGGCTGCCGCTGTCCATGTACTCATACACGAGGCAGCCATACTCGGGGCAGGCTCCGAGGAGGAGCACCATGTTGGGGTGCCTAATGCAGCTTAGTACCTCGACCTGCGAAAGATCTTTTATGATTGGAATTTGAAATAGTTATCATTATGTTGATAATTTATGAAGTCTAAATTGCAGGTGACCCTAGTTAATTTTAGTATATAGCAGATTCTGACTTCTGATAACCTGCATTTTACCTTCAATATCTGTAACTGTTCTGGTTGATTAGTGACAGAATATCTAATTAATGTTAAAGGTTGGTTGGGGGGTGGGGGGTGGGGGTGGGGGTATTGAGGATAGTTTCCAAAAATACGGCAAAAGTAAGGCAAGTTTTTTTTGCTATACAGGCAAAAGCGAAGTTTTCTGCAACCTTTCATGAATAAAAGCAATGCTAGATTTCACTTTACCTATTAAACTTTAGTGTAAGGAACATTCTTTTCACTAAAAATACCTTTACACGTAGAACTTTAATTCAAAAAAGTTTAAGGTAGTTTGCTTACACAGTTAAGGTAGTTTAGGGAAATTTAGCCTAAAAAGCAATATGTTTGCGGTTGTTCTCAACCAAACATTGAACGAACCAACGTGAATATTAGGTTACCTCTTGGTTGAATTGTTTCCTGCCCTGAGCTGCATCTGGCCGGAGAACCTTAATGGCAACCGGTGTATGATCCAAACAGCCTCTGTAAACGGGCCCATACCCTCCTTCTCCGATCTTCAACGACTCTGAGAAGTTTTCAGTAGCGAACTCGATGTCCTCAATGCTGTACTTTCTATACCGACAATCATTTTGTGCCAAAGCATCTAACGCCTTGGTCTTTTCCTCAGCTTCGCGCTGAGCCTTGAGCTCTGCATATTTTCTCCTTTGTGCTTCCATCTCGGCTTTCTTTTGTGCGGCTTCGGCCGCTTCAAGTGCCGCTATGCATCTGGCTCTTTCCATTTCAGCCAATGCGAGTGCTGCTCCTTCAGCAGTCCTTGCTTCTTCGAATTTTCGGGCCTCTTCCACCTTCAGTTGCACTAGTTCCTTCGCCTGGATTATCGAATAGCAACATTTTTGTTTTTTGATTTTCAGAGACTTTTCTCGTGAAAGAAGAAAACTTCTATGTTTTTTTGGCTAATTTTATAGTTAGGACCTTTTGTTCTGGCAGTAATAGGGTTGTAGTCGATGCTGTGCATGATAAATATTTTCAATTTTATTCAGTTTCTTTCCTTACAACATGGCTAGAGGAAAAACTTGTGTTCTTGCTTCAGCTAAATTTATCGATAAACAATTCTCTTTCACGAAAAGAGAATATTGTGCATCCTGAAAATTATAATTATTCATATATTTCAGTTTATAGTTCCATTTTTCTTCTAATTTGACTGGAAACTTATCCATATTTGATTGTATATCATCTTTTGATTGATTCCCCTGATTGATCGTTATGGCAGTAATTATTACCATTTGTTTAGCTGTGATTGCTTCTTTGCAGGCATTGCTGTACAAGTTCATGGTCTGCTTTAGCTCAAGCTTCAGCCTTTTCATTTCAGCTTCCAAGTCTCGCCTCGACTACAGATGTAAACACAAATATAAATCCCAAAAGGTAAAAGACAAATCAGATTTTTTTTTTTGAAATCCATGAAAATACTCAAGGACTTACACCAACAGGAGAGGTGTCATCGCTGCAGTCGCTAGTACCAGACATGTAGCTGTAGCTTCCTTGAGAATCGGAGTCATCTATAGAATCTCTAGAACTTAGTGAGGTTCGAGGGCGATGAGATGAGTCGAAACTCTCTCGTTGCATTCTCATCCCAGGGAGAGGTTTCTCACGCGATGACGGCTTCATTTGATCCGGTGGAAGAGGCGAAGGTATGGCTCCTCTCCTCAATGCTTTTGCCAATGGTTTCCTGAAAGTGTACAGAAAAACATAAATTGCAATTTATGAGTATTTGGTAAAATTTACTGTTAAGGGGTTAGAGTTTACTAAATTTAGATCCATGTCATAAGATGTATCTAGCAAGATCAACATCAATCAATAATAATTGTCCACAAAATTTATATGGTGAAAAATCATGATTAGAGGCTCTAAATTAGAGCCAACTTAGATAATTGATCTATAAATCTATATCTAAGCAACATATGGAAAACCTAGTCATATTAGATATTGTGTATTACTATTAATAAACTAGATTCTTGGTTTTTATTGATCACAATACACATGTAAGTTTATTGGTAATAAAAATTACAAAGTTATGATTATAACCAAGACCGAGCTTTATGTACCATGGAAGGAACCTTAGGACTTTATTAGTGAACTTTCTGGCTGTTGAACCGAATAAAAATTGTTCCTGTGTATCAGAAGTTTGTTTATATTTTTCTTCTTCAGTACCAACCAAACAAAGTTTCCTATTATCAGAAAGAATTACAATGGCAAAATAAAATTGATTTTGCATATAATTCAGGATTCGCTCATGATTTTATTCAACAAATTAGTTGGATGACTATAAAGTTTATCAATAAGAGAAACCTTCTTGCCTTCTACTTAATAAACATACCATATAACATTTCTTCAGCAATTTAGCAAAGTTATGATTTACTAGTACAATTACCTCCAGGAAGCATCATTTGTAGAAATTTATAAAAGCTCAACTAGATCGTAACATGCCATTAACTCATCAAATGAACTTCTGAATTTAATTCTGCTTACTTTGAATCATCAAGTTCAGGATTACTAATGGGCATTGCTCCGGGCAAAGAATTAGCAGGCGCGGGCCCTTTGGCCGATCGTATTGTCACCGCCTTGCTTTTGGATATGACATAAACTGCACAAAACTCTGGTGCAGTCTTCACTAGCGTTGCAGCGACATCAAGGGTCTTGAATTTCCTGGAAGTAGTGATAATACGTAAACTGTATGAGTTCCCTGGAAAAAACGGAAAGAGGGAAAAAAAAAGGAGTGAGATACACAACTTTGCAATTGAGTTTCTTGGGGTGGTGCCGACAATGAAGTTGTGGATGTGTTGAGCAGTGATGTAGTCGGTGAGTGCCTTTGGGACATCGGAATCTTCTAACACCACCTCTTTCAACTCTATCTGAAAGATTTTCATTTCCCCGACAAATTCATCGAATCAGAATACATATGTTGCATTGTTTTTCTATGCATGTTATGTCGTATATCAATATCCTACCGAGTGTCTTGAATTTATTGTCCAATGCGCAAATAGCGTTGTGATTCAGGATATAACTGTACATCATATCAATAGGTACAACTTTAAGTGCTATCGAGAATCCATAAAATATGGAATTTTTGAGAATCTTGAGATAGTTTGGTGAAAGCAAGATTGAGAAGACACGATTATAAAATGCACATGAAATTATCAAAAAATTCCAAATGACGAATATGAGATTAATAGTGCGTTATGGGTTAGAATTATGGGCAATTACGAAACAAAATTCCAAAAATAAATACAACTTATTAACCAATTATGTTAAGATGGGTAAGTGAAAATATGCTAAGAAAAATAAAAAGAAACGTGTGCATCTATACATTCATTTAAAATATCTCATTTTCTGCTTCGATACAAAGAAAACAGAGGCATACCCCTTTGCGAGCACAGAATCCCCTATAAGGCAGAAATAATTGCGTCGTCTCGGATTCTATCTGTTCTCTTGCGGCATCAGGAGTGGCTTCAGCCATAGCGAAACCAACTGCGAAAATTTTTCAGAGAAGAGAAAAATAGAAACGATCAACTTAAAAAGCTTTATATCATTTCTGCAAAATTGTCATTATTAACGTTCGATCAATCATGTCATTTCTTTATGTTTCTTGTTCATCACATTTGTATAAAAAGTCACAAATTACCAAAATATAAAAAAAGAAACTTTATTTAGAATGCCTGTGCCATTCGCAAAACTTTCTAAAACTTGTATTACAGGGTTATGCTCTATGGCTGGCCCCGTTTTAATATATGAGATACGGTTTAAACAAGGATGCTGTTTGATCAGAATGATCATCTAAGGCCGCAATATTTGATATATTTTGTAATTATTAATTTTTTTAATTATAATATAATTAAGAAGAAGAAGTTGAGGCAAGGAAGGGATAAGAAATATTTACGGGCGGAGGCCTTGTTCCGAACGTGAACAAGGACGATGGATTGGCTGTGGATGACGAGGTGGTCGACCGCCCATTTTACTGCCTGCTGGCTGTTCTTGTCTCCGTCGACCCCCACCGCCGTCTGCCTCACCTCCCCTGCCTGCATTTAACAATTCTTTCTCCTCTCTCTTTCTCCCTCCTCACCTCAATGTTGATGATGGGAGACAATGAGAGAGAGAGAGAGAGAGAGGAGGGGTCGAGAATGGCCTCTCGTATCCTTTTTCTTCTTTCTGTTATTTTTCCTGCCATGTTCTCTATTTTACTTTATATTCCTTTTTTACAGGTATGTCTACCTACTCATATCCAACAAGGAAAAAACTTTCAGCCACATGTGTCAGGTCATGAAATGATAAAAACAGTATATTTAATAATTCGAACGCTCGTATGGCATAAAATTGACGCCAAATATTTACCCATCCATCCATCCATCCATCCATCGAGCCAAATCTGATTGCTAGCTACATCTTGATAGTAATTGGAGGATGGGCTATATTCGCAAGGACAGCGACCCGAAGAAGAGGAAGGTTTACATAAAACTGTCTTGTAATATATTATTTTGCAAAACAATTCAACTTTGTATATATGTATTTTGGATTCATGCTCGGGAAACTGGCTTCCTTTGTCACAACTGAAACAGTTATTTTTTTTAATTTTATTTTTGAAGTAAACAACAGAACATAACATGACGCCCTACTCAATAAAATAAATTGAAATAAAGAAAATAATTACTAAACAAAGCAATTGTGCATCGAGATAAACAATTAGTGATTGAATTCATATCTTATGGTTTTAATTTGTGGAAGCAGAACATATCATTGTTATCTTTCACACAAATACAATCATAAAATATAAGTCATACACCTCACAATAAAAATTCTGGAATGCCATATGCTTTGTTGAAATAAGCATACCTAAAGAATAGCATGTGCACAAAATCAGAAGAAAAAATAGTATAGTGAAAAAATACCGTTACAATTTTTTCCAAACATCGGCCGCCGCTAAATTTGAGTATGTTGCAAAATTATGGGCTTTGAAGGCAAAATCTGTATCCACCCATAGATAGCACCATCTGTTAGTAGTTTGAATCTATTGGTAGTGTAACATCTTAGGATTTGTTTAGTGACTAAATATATTTAAATAATGAGTTTTAATAAAAAGTTTACCAAATTGTGTTTCAAATATTTTTCTTAATTTAATAAATATTTTTCTAAAATTTTCCTAGGCTTGCACACACATGTGCATGTAAACTAGGGTTTTTAAATTGAGTTAATACCATGATTATTAACCATGGTGGGTTAATCATGGGATTAAGTCTTTTGGGTTTTAAGTGGGTTAATTAGCTAATTAAAAGCTACTTTAAATTAAATTGTTTTAGGTGTTGACTTGTGAGAGAGAAGAAGGGTGCATCATGGCTCAAGCCATGCTTGCATTAAATGAAGAGAGAGAGAGAGAGGAGGGTTGACACTTGAGTGTTGGTTGTTTTTCTCTCATTTCTTTGCTTCTCTCAAACTCTCACACACTCACCCACCCACTTACCTCTCAACTCCTCAGCTCCAGAACAAAGTAGCAGCAGCAAGCATTCAGCAGCAGCAGAGGCCAGTAGCAGCAGCAGCAGCAGCAGAGATCAGCAGTAGCAGCAGTGAGCAACAACAGCAACTGCAGCTTCTTCCCCTCATTTCTTCTGCTTCCTTCAGCTACCTAGGGTTAAGTATGAGGTATAATTCCTAAACTTACTCCCTAACTTGCTTAGTTAGTGTAGTTTTGCATCGGTTAATGGTTTTTAGTGCGTTTTAGTGTGATATGAGGTGTTTAGGGGGAACTTTGTGCTATTGTGATGTGTTATGGTTTCTGTAGGTTATTAGTGGGTTGCTGAGACCACATATTAGCTTAGCTTAACCCCTATTACACTGAAATACCACCAGTTTCCCTAATTTATGCAATTTATCGTATTTGTGCAAAATTTGAGTTTTCTGGAACTGCTATTGACCCGGTGAGTTCAGAATAAATTTGAGAAGACTGCAGTATAGTGGAGATGTGCTGATACCCTAGATTTAACCCGACCCCCTAATTGCTACAGTAGGCCGCCGATTTTCTCTTTCTGGCCGCAAATTGCGGCCAGATGGGTAGGGTTTGGGTTGGTGTTTGGTCCTGTAGGTATCTGCTAGTATGTAGGGTGTTATATATATAGTTTTGTAAGTTTAGTTCTGTATAGAAATCTGGGACCAAATACCTATTTTGCCGTTTTTCTAAACCTTCGCGACACGCGTGATACGTGAGTAGGTTTGGGGTTTTTGCGTATCGCGACGCGTCGGGGTAGTTTCAGGCGCGTGACCACACGTTTTAGCGTATCGCGCACACGCGCGATTGGTTTGCGACGCGGGTTTCTAGTTGGACCGTAATGTCGCGTTTCTGTGAAATTGAGCTTATGTGTGATATATGTTATGTGATTCTAGGTTCGCAGGCCAGTGAGACGGACGCTGTGAAGAAGGGCAAGCAAGTTGTTGGATACACTTAGCGCGGGATTTCGGTGAGTAGATTTCACATCTACGGGGATATCGCCCGCATGGCGTTATGCGTCAGGGCTGATAGGACCTTAGTTTATATTTTGCATTTACCCCATGGACTATCATTGCATATTGCATTTCCCTGCTATGTGTTTGTATATATATATGCTTAGAACTGATAGAACACCGCACTATTACTAACGGTTTATGTTGCACGAGCACTATTTGCATGCTACACATACATCGTTAGTAATTGCCATGTCACACTCACTGTAGAGCTGCCATGATTATATTGATGTATATTGCTGTAGATCATCTTACATGTGATTGGTTATGATTTCCTGGAAATTGGGAGCCGCATGACATCTTTAAAAAAACGGAAACTATTTTAAAAAGCGGTTTTTCCCTTATACACCTACCATGGATTTATTACATTGTACCTCGCATTGGATTTATTTATTAGCGATGGATTTTCATGTGATTTCTGGTTTTGAGGACCGTGGAATTATTTAAGAAAAGATGCACTATTTTGAAAAACCCGGTACCTCGTGATATGATATTTTGGTGCGTCCACCACGCGTTTTCTCGGTGCTGAGACGTGTGCTTGAAACCCGATTCGAGGAGTGGATGTTCCGTTTGCGGGTTCGTGGTGGGCCCGGTATGGTTCCCCTCGGCGAGATGATCGATGGGTTTTGCCGATTGAGCCTGGAGGCGGGCGAGTACCTACCGGTGATTGGTTGGACCTGGCAGTTGTCCGGAGGATACTGGCCAGAGTCGAGAGATGGATGCGGGATGATCCGTACTGCCGGGGCCGAGGGCCGATACCGCAGATGGACCCCGTGGGGCCGATCCGGACTGACGAAGCCCGATATACGAGGATTTGCGTGTCGATGCTGGACACGAGTATTTTATAATATTTTGGGTGCCGATGTTGGGCACTCGTGATTTCTCAGAGATGTACAGGATTTGAGGGCCGATGGGTGTGCCGGCGCCTGAGTGTATTTGGGATTTGGGTGCAGTCTGAGGCACCGATTATTGTTTTCCATGTTGACATAGTCCATGTAGATGTTATTTATCCCATACTCAGTAGTGACTACTATATATCTCATCCTGTAGCATTTACCTGTTAGAGTACTTGCATTACTATTGCATCCATTGTTTGGCATGCATTGATATCATCTGCTGGCATTAGTAGAGCCACGCTATATGTGCATGCTCTCGATCACCTTTATATGTTATCTCTATTCACGAGTTGGCAACTCACCCCCGTTGTGCCACAGTATTTGCAGGTTGCCCTTGGGAGTAGTCACGGCTGGCTGTTTACCGCATCTTTTGGCACAGATACCGTTGCTGAGGCGAGTTAGCCTTTTGCTGTTAGGTGGGTTTTTGTACGGTATCTGTTATCTTTCAGTTGTATATTGATGTATCTAGTACTCTCCATCTACCTTTCTGTATTGACTTAGAGACAGTTGTGAGGACGATGTGTATGATTTTATACTCTGGTGTCGAGCTCGCATGTGAGCCGGCTTTATTTTATGCAGTCTTACCTTTTGTGATATTGTCCTTGCTTTACTGTGTATTCTTCGCTACGGCGTCGTATATCATATTGGGATGCTTTATTTATTTCACTTGTTATTTCTGCTACATCTTGCTTTTACCCGACTTACGGGACAAATGTTTAAAAAGGAAATGTTGCCAAAATTATAAAAGTTATAACTCTTGAACTTAAAAGGATTTCTACTAAATTAATAAAATGTTTCTCGGACATGCATGACTGTTTTTACGAAATGTTTTAAATCACTCTATATTTATTGGTTTTGAGTTCTGGGTTCGGCTTACTTAGTCGCGTTACGCCTGTAGACGTTGCGTGGTTAAGTGCCGGTCACGAGTCGAAACTCTCGGGTCGTGACAGGTAGCATTTGTATGTGGGAAATAGTCCCACATCGGATGGAGAGACGAATGCCCAAGTCTTTATAATAATTCCCAATATTTAAGTAATATCTTGAATAAAGTGGATTATGAGCCAAGTGGGCCTGATTTCTAGCATGCTTATAACATTTATTTATTATTGTCTTTGATGAGGCACTTGGGCACTTGGGCCATCTTGGGTTGACTTAATAACAGAGTTTGACATTTTGAATTTCAAATTCAAAGGTTGTCTGAACAGAACAGTCTTGTGTCTGTTCAACTCTAAACGGTTTGTATGTTCAACTCTATAAATTATGTTCTTCTCTTCACAGTTTTTGGCATCTTCTTCTCATTATCTTCTAAGAGAGTTTCAAAGGCTTTGTTGTATCTTGGGGGTGATTGCCTTCCACTGTACTTCCATAGTGGGGGAAATATCACCTTTCAGAAAGTGTATCATACATGCCTCAAAGCTTTTAATTCTGTCTTAAACCAAACTAAAATTCAACAATCGAAAAGTGATATTGTGGAGACATAATTAAATTCAAGTGTCAAGGTTCATTTCCAGAACCAAGATGTTATCAAACTGGATCGATTCGATGGGAGCAATTACACTAGATGGAAAGACAAGATGGTGTTCTTGTTGACCGCCTTGAAGATATTTTACGTTCTCGATCCGAACTTGCCGCTAATTCCAGATTCAGCCTCAATTTCAAATGATGCCAAGAGTGCCAGAACAGAGAAAAACAAGCGTGAAGAAGATGAACTAGTTTGTCGCGGTTACATTCTCAATTCCCTCACCGATCGTCTATATGATCTTTACAGAAATATGAAGACACCAAAGGAAATCTGGAGCGCCCTTGAAACAAAGTACAAAAATGAGAAGAAAGGTACGGATAAATTTCTAGCACTTAAATATTTTGAATTTAAGATGACTGATGACATGCCAATCATGGATCAAGTGCATGAATTACAAATTCTCGTCTCTAAACTGAGCGAACTTGAAATTAAAGTCTCTGATTCATTTCAAATTGGAGCGATTCTATCTAAACTTCCTCCTACTTGGAATGAATACAGAAAGAAAATTCTGCACTCTCCTGAAAATTTTACCATAGAGCAATTTCAGACTCATCTACAGATTGAGGCAGAGAACCGTGCATGTGACATGATTTTTCTTAGTTCTAAATCTAACTCTAAAGTGAATCATGTCAGTGAAAATGGTCATAGAAAATTTCAGAACAATTTCAAAGTCCAGAAGAAAGGAAATGATTTTAAGAAATCTAATTTTGCAAAGAAGAAATGGCCTTGTTATAACTGTGGAAAGAAAGGCCACTATATTAAAGATTGCAAATTCAGAAATACCGAAAAAAACTTGGTTTCGGATCAGAAAATAGCAACAAGGCAAATCTAATAGAAAATGAAGTCAAAGAACTTGTTGCTATGGTTTTTGACATGCAGATAGGCATAATTACGGAAGTGCATATGGCTGCGGTAACTAGAACTGTAGATTGGTGGCTGGATTCTGGCGCAACCATCCATGTATGCAATAACAAAGCAATGTTCAAAACCTACACGGATCAGAAAGAACCTGAAGAGGTGTTGATGGGAAACCACGTTTCGGCCAAAGTGCTCGGTAAAGGAAGTGTTGAATTGAAGTTTACATCTGGACAGAAACTTACTCTGCTTAATGTATTTCATGTTCCTGATTTGAGAAAAAATCTTGTATCTGCAAATCTGTTGTGCAAGAAGGGATTTAAAATTGTTCTAGAGTCTGACAAAGTTGTAATATCGAAGAATGATATATTTGTAGGAAAGGGATATTCCTGTGATGGCATGTTCAAACTCAGTATTAATGAAATAAATTGCGTGTTTGTTTATGTTGTTGAGTATTCTTTTTCTTTGTGGCATGCTAGATTATGTCATTTAAATTTTCGCTCTTTAAAGTATATGTCTAAACATGGTTACATTGCATGTTAGAATGATCATAATGATAAATGTGAGATTTGCGTAGAAGCAAAAATGACTAGAAAACCTTTCCCTAAAATTGAAAGAGATACTAATTTATTAGAACTTGTCCATTCTGATATTTGTGAATTAAATGGTCAATTAACTAGAGGAGGAAAAAGATATTTTATAACTTTTACTGATGATCATTCTCGTTTTACATATGTATATTTATTAAGAACAAAAGATGAAGTATTTAAGAAATTTAAAGAGTATATTCAGTTGTAGAAAATCAGAAAGATAAAAGGATTAAAATCCTTAGAAGTGATAGAGGGGGAGAATATTTTTCTGATTCTTTTTCTAAATTCTGCGAAATGCATGGTATTATTCATCAAAGAACTGCACCTTATACGCCTCAACACAATGGATTAGCCGAAAGGAAAAATAAGACTTTAGTTGAAATGGTAAATGGTATGCTTTTAAATGCTAAATTACACTTTTAACAGCATGTTATATTCATAATAGAATACCATCCAAGAAAACTCATGTTTCGCCATATGAAATTTGGAATGGCAGAAAACCCAATTTAAACTATATTAAAGTGTGGGGGTGCATAGCATATTATAAAGTGACCGATCCATATAAATCTAAATTAGGGCCGAGAGGCATTAGAAGTATATTTGTTGGATATGCACATAATTCTAAAGCATATCGACTTCTAGATTTAGAATCAAATGTCATAATTGAATCGATACATGTTGAATTTTTTGAAAATAAATTTATGCATGACAATGTTGATTCTAATTTGTATAATAAAGATAATGCAGCAACTTCTAAGAAAATTACCAATGAGAAAAGAAGAGAAAGTAATGAAAATATTGAACCAAGAAAAAACCAAAGAATCAGGAAAGAAAAATCTTTTGGTCCTGATTTTATTGATTCGCGTTCAATAGTCTTTCTAGTTGAAGGAGATAGAACCAAAGTGCTTAACAAAGTACCTGTTCTACTTAATATAGAAGATGATCCTAAAACATTTAGTGAAGCAATGTCATCAAGAGATACTGCATTTTGGAAAGAGGCTATTGATGACGAAATGGACTCAATAATGTCTAACAATACTTGGATATTGGTTGACTTGCCTCAAGGATCTATGCCTATAAAATGTAAATGGGTATTTAGAAGAAAACAAAATGCAGATGGCTCTATACAAACTTTCAAGGCAAGATTAGTGGCTAAAGGATTCACACAAAAGGAGGGCATAAATTATTTTGATACTTATGCACCTGTGGCTAGAATACCATCCATTAGAGTTCTTATAGCTTTGGCTTCAATATATAATTTATATGTGCATCAAATGGATGTAAAAACAGCCTTTTTAAATGGTGAATTAAATGAGGAAGTATACATGGAACAACCCGAAGGTTTCATACTTTCTGGAAATGAGAACAAAGTTTGTAAATTAACTAAGTCGCTATATGGTTTAAAACATGCCCCTAAACAATGGCATGAGAAATTAGATAAAGCAATAATATCAAATGGTTTTAAGCATAATAGTGCGGATAAATGTGTATATTCCAAATTCAATCAGAATTATGGGGTAATCATATGTCTCTATGTAGACGACATGTTGATATTTGGTACAAACATGATTGGAATAAATGAAACAAAAAAGTATTTAACTTCAGTATTCAAAACGAAAGATTTGAATGAAGTGGATACTATTTTAGGAATAAAGGTAAAAAAACATAGTGAAGGGTTTGTGCTAAACCAATCTCATTATATAGAGAAATTATTAAATAAATTCCAACATCTTAATATTAAAGAAAGTGTTACTCCGTATGATCCGAGTATGAAATTAAATGAGAATTATGACAATGTAATTGCACAATTAGAATATGCTAGCGCTATTGGAAGCCTTATGTATGCGATGCATTGTACAAGGCCTGATATAGCTTTTGCAGTATGCAAATTGTCACGATACACCAATAAACCCAGTACTAATCATCGGAAGGCCATCAGTAGAGTTCTTGGGTATCTAAAAAGAATAAAAGAATTTGGTCTATTTTATTCCAATTATACTGCAGTACTAGAAGGTTATTCGGATGCAAGTTGGATCACAAGTGCAAGTGATAATAAATCCACAACAGGTTGGGTATTTACAATTGGAGGCGGTGCCATTAGTTGGGCCTCTAAGAAACAAACTTGCATCACATATTCAACAACGAAATCTGAATTTGTCGCTTTGGCTGCTGCCGGCAAGGAAGCGGAATGGCTGAGAAATTTATTATTGGATATAGAGTTGTGGCCACAACCAATGCCATCTATTTTCTTGCATTGCGATAGTGAGGTGACTATGTCTAGAGCTTATAATAATGTTTATAATGGTAAATCTCGACACATTAGCTTAAGGCATGAATATGTTCGAGAATTAATTACTAATGGAATAATTACCATAGTTTATGTGAGATCTGCAAAGAATTTAGCAGATCCCTTTACCAAGGCATTATCTAGAGATTTGGTAAAGAATACGCCAATTGGAATGGGACTTAAACATTTACAATTTGGCACCAGTAATGGTAACCCAACTTTAATTAGTAAAAACTAATTTTAATAGTTCAATGGGTAATAACAAGTTACTGTCATGTGCCTGTATTGCGCTAGACGTCTCATTCTTATATAAATAAGTATCTAGTGCTATCTGTTACGATAAAGAGGATGAGCGAAAGCTCTCAACGGAGTTATTTAATTTTTTAAATATTCACAGTAACAGAGATATAATAAAGGAAACTCCACCTATATTAGCATATAAGTGGTGCCGCTTCAACAAGAGATATGAAGTATTCTCTTGTAAATGCTTATGAAGTACAAGAGTGGCACATGGCCATAATAGTGCTAAAGCAGTTATAAACCTCTTAGAAAATAAGATGAATATTGTGTGTGTGTATTTCAAATTCTAATAATAAAAGTTTTGGTTTAATCTGCGGACACCAATAACTTTGTTAGACGATTGATATATACACACTAATGGAAGGTTTAAATCGAGAGATACCTTTCTTTATGAATAATATTTGTCACGAGAGAGATGTGGTTGCAGCCAATATTTACAAACTAATGGGGGATTGTTAGTAGTTTGAATCTATTGGTAGTATTTGTATGTGAGAAATAGTCCCACATCGGATGGAGAGACGAATGCCCAAGTCTTTATAATAATTCCCAATATTTAAGTAATATCTTGAATAAAGTGGATTATGAGCCAAGTGGGCCTGATTTCTAGCAGGCTTATAACATTTATTTATTATTGTCTTTGATGAGGCACTTGGGCACTTGGGGCATCTTGGGTTGACTTAATAACAGAGTTTGACATTTTGAATTTCAAATTCAAAGGTTGTCTGAACAGAACAGTCACAACCGTTTAAACGGTTGTGTCTGTTCAACTCTAAACAGTCACAACCGTTCAAACGGTTGTGTATGTTCTTTTGAAAACCCGGTTTCTCTTGATATGATATTTCAGTGCGTCCACTATACGTTTTCTTGGTTCTGAGACGTGTGATAGAAACCCGATTCGAGGAGCTGTATGATCCATTTGCGGGTTCATGGTGGACCCGGTATGGTACCCCGAGGCAAGGGATGTAGTGCAGTAGACGATGAGCATGGCAGAGGGACCACTACCTACCGGTGATTGGTTGGACCTGGTGGTTATCCGGAGGATACCGACCGTAGTCGAGAGATGGATATGGGACGACCCGTACTGCCAGAGCTCGAGGGCCGATCTCGCAGACGGAGCCTGTGGGCCGATCCCGCAGACGGAGCCTGTGGGCCGATCCGGACTGACGGAGCCCGATATATATGGATTTGTGTATCAATGCTGGACACGAGTTTTTCATGATGTTTTCGAGTGCCGATGTTGGGCACTCAGGTTCCATGAGATTTATAGGATATGAGGGCCGATTAGAGTGACGACGCCTGAGGTATTGGGATTTGGGATGTATTGATGGACACCGGGTTTTTCCATGATGGTGATTCGTGATGATTATATGTTTTATCCCATACTCAGCATTTATTGATATGCATTGCATCATGTATTTGTAGTACTTGATAGAGTATATCTCATGATCATTGCATACCCAGTTTTTCATATTGATGTTATCAGATTTCTTATGTTAGAGTATCGCAGTACGAGAATACCTGCGATTACCTGCATGATGTTATTTACTATTCACGAGTTGGAAACTCACCCCTGTTGTGCCATGGTGTTTTGCAGGTTGACCCTCAGAGTAGTCGCGGCAGGGCTACATCATTGTATCTTTTTGCAGCGGATACCGCTACAGTTGGCTGTGAGCTGTTTTGCTTAGGTGGGTTTTGCGGTTATCCGTTTATATTTCATTGTACACCTTATTGTTTCTAGTACTCTCCATCTACCATTTCATGTATTGACTTAGAGACCAGTTGTGAGGACGATATTGTATATTATTTTGTGACTCTGGGTGTCGAGCTCGTGTGAGCCAACTTTTATATTGCAGTTTTATCTTTCATACTGTTTTTCACTTGTATTGTTTATTTCTTCGCTACAGCGTCGTATATATGCTTGTGGTGGTTGTTTCCTCCATTGGGCGTGATTGCTCCCGTTTGGGGATGCTTTATTTATATCATGTGTTGTTTTACTTGTATCTTATGCTTGTACCCGTTTCGGGGCTAGTTTTTACAAAGGAGGTGCTGCCGAATTGTTTAGGAAAATAATTTAAACTTTAAGGATTTTTCTTGAAATTTCTAAATGTTTTTAACAATGTTTTATCACTTACTACTTTTGATGGTTTAGATTTCTGGGTTTTCGGCTTACTTAAATTGCGTTACGCCTGTAGATGTTACGTGGTTTAAGTGCCGGTCACGTGCCGAATTTTGAGTAGTTACAAAGTTGGTATCAGAGCGTGGGTTTTACCTTTCGGAGTGTAGGATGACCTTGGTATGATGGAGTAGGTAACTTAAGCAGAGTGGCATAGCGTGTGTATGTTCCGCGGCATACTTACGACACGACACTCCGCCTAAGTGACCTTATGACTTATTGGTTGAAATTCCTTCGTGATTATATACATCCTTATGATTCGATTTCCGTATCCTTATCGAATCTTGTTTTCATTTCCAGCCACTATGCCGCCGAAGACTATGAGGGCACAGAGAGCGGCCGCGAGAGCCGATGTCAGATTTGGCTCATCTGAGACGAGGACTGACCAGGGCGGTACGCCCGTTGTACAGGAGCAGATTGATCCACCCTCGCTTGATCGTATTACTAGGCTAGAGGCCGGTATGCAGGATTTGCGCCAGATGATGGGATCACTAGTTGAGGCCAGTCGAGCGCAGCGACAGGAGGTCGTCCTACCTGTTGCGGGGACTGAGGTGGTGCCTACTGTTCAGGCAATTTTACCTGCAGCTACATAGGTGATCACCGTATCTTTATCTGAGTTCATGAGGCTGAAGCCTCCAGTTTTCACAGGCACAGATGCAGCTGAGGACCCGCAATCATTTATCGATCGGATGGCCAGGATATGTCGTTCACTGAGATGCTCCGACGCGAGATGGGTAGAGTTCGCGAGCTTTCATCTGGAAGGTCTTGCACAGAAGTGGTGCGAGTCTTTAGAGAAGGGCAGAGCTGCAGGTCTTTCTCCTATGACCTGGGCTGAGTTCGTGACGGTGTTTCTTGCCCGTTTTCTTCCGCAGAGCGTCAGGGATGCTCGAGCGCGCAGTTTCGAGTCGTTACGCCAGACTCCGGGGATGATGATGGTAGAGTACGACGTGCAGTTTACCGAGCTATCTACGTATGCCCCGTATTTGGTAGCTACTGAGGAGATGCGGGTCAAGAGGTTTGTTCGAGGCTTGCTTACCCAGTTGTTCCTCGCTATCAGCGCCCAGCATTGTGATACCTATGCAGCAGCAGTGGATGCAGCCCTATTGGTTTGTCACGACCCGAAAAGTACGGAACATGACCGACACTTAAATTACGAAACGTCTCTAGGCGTACGTAATCTAAGCAAGCCAAAACCCAGAAATCAAAACCAGTTAAAGCAGTAGAGTGAAGGAAAAACCAATTTAAAGCAAGTAGTTTTAATCAACATAGGCCGAAGTATGTATTTTTAAAATCTCAAGTATTTTCTGAAAATTTCGGCAGAGTCTCCTTTGTAAATACTGGTCCCAAACGGGATACAACATGAATAGTATACGAAATAAATAAAAAGGCATCCCCAAGCAGGAGCTAGCTCTTCGTCAATCGACGGTCACAACCACGCAAGCAATATAATATACAACGTCGAAGGGCGAGGATCAAAACTGTTGGGTTTACCAAGCACCTCATCTAGGGTTTGGAAGCATCACATATGCCACAATCAAATTTTAAAGGTGCTAAGTGAACTTGACAAGAATCATAACTAGAAATTTAGGGTTTCATGCAACTAAGCATCACATGCAAATAAAAAACTATCACTAAGGGTAGAGATTACAACCTTTGTAGACTTCCCTTGGTGACTCCTTGGCACTATGAGAGTTTGGAACGGATCGATGGAAGCCTTCCTAGTCCACGAAGATCCACCCGAAGTCCCTTTGCCCAAAGCTCCTTGCTTTACTTGATTTGTGAATGAAGTAAAGCAAACACCCTACACAAAAGGGCTAGATGTGTGTAGTATGATGATGTGGTTTGTATTCTATAATCAAAACCCTATCTTTTTATCAACCTCACTCAAAGAAAATTTCAAGAGAGGAAGAAGAAGTATGATAGCTTAGCTTGAGCTCAAAGTATTTGTGATGAATAATTGAGATGAGAATGAATAATCAATAATATATCCTTCTCACTTCAACCATGGTTTGTAATTATTTAGATATTTATCAATGAGTTAATAAAGCCAAAGAAAAATTAACTCAAGGTTAAAAAGTAAGTCAAGTATGGTCAAAGATGATAAACATTAACCATGAGTGAATTATCCTTCCTTTTAATTCAAAATGATAAATATATATAATTACTACCATGTGAGTCTTGCATTGCCACCAAATGTGTATCAACAACCATGATACAATGTATGTATGTATGTGTCCATGCACATCATCATGTGCATACATGCATGCATACAAAATAGAAAATGGTTTAATTAAAGAATTAATCTAAAAGTCATTTGTTAAATCAACACTTGATTTAGCAAACCGGTCATATCACATACGACCCGAGCAATAGAAAACGCCCGATTAATATACGGTATCACATAACCGTATTTAATCGGGTCCCCGCGCATATCTCATATGCACACCACATCTTTTCGCCTGAGCCAGGAAACTCCTGTGTGGGACTCTAAGACTCGTCAATACGCCGGCAGTAGGTGATGATCATATCAAACACCCGCAACCCGCAAGCGGTCAGCTAAACGTAACGGCCACCCGGGTATTGAGCGATCAGAAGAAAACCAGCGAAGCTGTTAAAACTCCCGTCGAGCCAACTGGCAACACTTACCGTACAGTCCGGTCTCCTCGTCAGATATGTTGCATATCGAGTCTAGGGATGGTATCGTCGACCCCAATAACTTAATAAGTCATGCCGGTGTATGGCTCATAACAGATCGAGAAACTACTGATATCGCTTATCAGTAAATCTCAGCAGTCCTGGCCAGGGACTTCATGTTATAGCCAATCGAGCATAGCACAACATCAACTCCCAATACCGGGAGAGACGAAACCCCTCCTATCGCCCATCGCCTCCATGTGCCTCGGGACTGTACCCAAAGTCCACCTGTTTGCATGACTCAGTAGAGCCGTGGTAGGGTGGATATCAAAGTATAGTGGGAGGACACACAAGACTCTATGACGATCTTGGGTCTACAGACTAACCTGTACCAGTGTCACCTGAGAACTGCTATCCGATGATAGATATAATACCACATAGGAGTTCTCTGTGAGTCCGTTCAGTGTACCCAGTCTCCACTGAGCACCCGCATACAATCTTTAGTGTCACCTCACCAAATGGATATGGGATCATCCATCGCCCATCATATGGGACAAGAATGGTATACGCTAGTCTACTCTGGAATATCGATGCCCCGTCTCGATACACCCATGACTAGGAACAGTTCAAGGATATGCTTATAAACTACACGTGCCCCACCAGTATGATCCGCATCATAGTTACAGTAGTCAAACAAATATCCTGAGGGCTTTATTAACATGTGCAAATGAATAAAAGCATGATCAAATCAACATGTCAAGATAAAGTAAACCATATAGCATACAATCATGTTGAGCAAGAAAGTCATCTATATTCATATATACATGTCCAAGCATCCACTATACATATAATGGCCTATAGGGCATACATATATCTAACAATCTCCCACTTGCACTAAGGCCAGTTATTGGCGTATCTCATACCCAACATCTCAAAAAGTCGCTCATATTGCGGCTGTGGAAAGGCCTTGGTGAGTGGATCCGCTGTGTTATCCTTTGTATCTACTCTCCGAATCTCGATCTCCTGGCGATCTACTATCTCCCGGATCAAATGATATTGCCTCAGGATGTGTCTGGACTTCTGATGGGACCTTGGTTCTTTGGCTAACGCCATAGCTCCATTATTATCACAATACAATGGTATTGGATCAACAATAGTTGAAACTACTCCTAGTTCCGCAATGAACTTCCTCATCCAGACGGCTTCCTTGGCAGCATCATTTGCAGCAATATACTTAGCTTCCATCGTGGAGTCTGCAACGGTGTCCTGTTTGGAACTCTTCCAACTAACCGCCCCTCCATTGAGGGTAAACACAAATCCTGAGATAGATTTGCTGTCATCCTTATCACTTTGGAAGCTGGAATCGGTAAAGGCCTCCATCTGGAGATCCCCATTACCATACACCAAGAACAATTCTTTAGTCCTTCGCAAGTACTTAAGAATGTTCTTCACTGCTATCCAATGTTTCTCCCCTGGGTTGGATTGATACCTGCTTACGACAGCTAGTGCATAAGCTACATCAGGACGAGTACATAACATTGCATACATTATAGATCCTACGGCTGAAGCGTAGGGTATAACGCTCATGCGAGCTCTCTCTTCATCAGTCTTCGGACAGAAGTTCTTGGAGAGAGTGATTCCATGACAAGCAGGCAAGGCACCACGCTTGGAATCCTCCATACTAAACCTTTTTAGGATGGTGTCTATGTACTTTGATTGGGACAGTCCCAATAACCTCTTGGATCTATCTCCATTGATCCTAATGCCCAAAATGCACGAGGCATCACCCAGGTCCTTCATGGAGAACCTTTGTGATAAGAATAGTTTGACCGATTGTAGCATAGGAATATCATTTCCTATCAAGAGAATGTCATCCACGTACAATACGAGGAATGTGACAGTACTCCCTACAATCTTCTTATAAATGCATGGTTCATATATATTTTTGATAAAATCAAACTCTTTGATTGTATTATCAAAGCAGATGTTCCAGCTCCGTGAGGCCTGCTTTAATCCATAAATGGATTTAAGCAATCTACATGCTTTCCCGCTACTCCCACTGTCAATGAAGCACTCTGGCTGATCCATAAAAACGCATTCTTCTAAATCACCATTTAGAAATGCAGTTTTAACGTCCATCTGCCAGATTTCATAATCATAGTGAGCAGCAATTGCAAGTAGTATCCGAATGGATTTAAGCATTGCTACCGGAGAGAAAGTTTCATCATAGTCCAATCCTGGTGTTTGACGAAAACCTTTCGCTACAAGCCTTGCTTTAAAGGTCTCTACCTGTCCATCTACACCAATCTTTCTCTTAAAGATCCATTTGCACCCAACGGGTTTTATCCCAGGAGGCGCAACGTCCAAAGTCCATACTTTGTTGGTGTACATGGACTCCATCTCGGATCTCATGGCTTCCAGCCACTTCACTGAGTCACCACTCGTGATAGCTTGCTGAAAACTAGTAGGGTCATCATCATCCATGATGCAATCTTCTCTATCACCATCAATGAGAAACCCATAGTATCTTTCTGGTGGGCGAGAAGTTCTACTAGATCTCCGGAGCGGCTGAGGTTCTTGAAGTTTTACTGCAACATTAGTTTCAACCAATTCGTCCTGAGTAATTTGTGTCTCTAGAACCTCTTCTAGTTCTACCGCATTGCCATCAGTACTGTTTGTAAAGATTTCATTTTCCAAAAATGTGGCATGCTGAGCAACAAACACCTTTTGTTCCTCCTTGTGGTAGAATAGATATCCATACGAATATTTTGGATACCCCACAAATTTACATATGACCGATCGTGTCTCGAGTTTGTCTGGATTCTGCTTTTTAACAAAAGCCGGACAACCCCAAATCCTAACTCTTTTAAGAGATGGTCTCTTTCCACTCCATATTTCATAGGGAGTGGTAGACACGGTCTTGGTTGGAACCCTGTTTAACAGATACATCGCTGTCTCCAATGCTGTAACACTTTAGAATGCGATTAGTGTAACTAAGCGAATTAATGCGGATTTTTAATAAAATTTAACCAAAATTGTTTTTATATATTTTATTTGAATTAATTAATATTTTATTAAATTATTTTGTGACATGTACACACTTGTGCATGTTAATCTAGGGTTTTGGAGATATTAACCATGCTAGGTTAACCATGGCATTTTACTTTTTACCATGCCATATTAACTTTTACTTAAAAAGTTTACCTTTAAGAAAAGTTTTATTTACATTTTCATTAAATATCAAAAATGTTTTATTTTAATTAAAGAGAAGGATATTAAAATTTGTGGCATGGGAGGCATAAGGAATATGCAAGGTTGTCATGGGGACAAGGCATGAGTGGCATGAGTGTAAAGGAAGGGTAGGTATGGTGGACACATACATAAGTGTAATGAAGAATCATTAAAGAGAGAGGGAATTTGGCTATAAATACACGCCCACACCCTCCACATTCTCTCATTCACTTTCTTTCAGCCCACACACTCACTCTCCAGAATTCCTCTATCCCCACTTCTGAAATTTCTGATCCAAGCAATCCAATTGCTCAAAAATCCAAAAAACTTCTTAAAAACCTTCAAAATTAATGTTTTTCTTCATATGATGTCTTGGAGCATGGATGGATAGGAATTCAGTCAAGTTTTGGTGAAGTAATGATCTAAAACTATCTATCAGGTTCTTAGAAAGGTTTTGTGTCCGTTAGTTTCTGTTAGATATCGTGATATCTCGTTTTGACACGAAATATCGTATTTCGGTGAGATTTTAGCCTCTGTCAAATCTTCTATTATTGTGTTGATCCACTATAAAACCAAACAAGGTAGTAGTGTAGTACCAGATACACAAAGTATGCACCTTCAAGACCAACCCACTCCATCGGATTTCGGCCGGCGACACAGAAGCAAATTCCGGCGACATCGGATTTTGTAGGGAGTTGGGAGTTGAAACTTTGAGTGTTGTTCTCTGTGGATATTTAACACTGTTTGGTATTATTTAAGTTTTGTGTTTTGGCAGTAGGTAAAATCTGGGAGTGTTTAGCTAGATTTGAGCTTATGATATTACGCGATACGTGTCCGATTCAGTTCTGTGGTTCGAGTCAGTTCTGTGCTTCGTGTGATTTCTGCGCGTGCGTGTTTTTCAGTCGTGTCGCTTCACACGTTTAGTCACCGAGCTATCACTAAATAGCTTGTGTGAACCAAATCGTTAGCTAGGTGTCCGTGTCCGTGTGTTATCTTTAGTTTACTAATTTTTGTAAGTATTGGCTTTATTTGTGTGATATTAGGATCGCAAGCAGGGACTTCAGACGAAGGCAGGAAAGGAAAGGAGGTGATTGGATTCACCTAGTTCGAGATCGTCTGGTGAGTAGATTTAACATCTACGGGGAAATCGCCTGTGTGGCGCTAAGCGCCAAAGGCTAGGATTCAAGTGAATTATTTTAAGTGATATGCCTATTGACCATACATAGATATAAACATATATTGATCTAGTAATAATTAGTACATCATATTTCATATTATTCATTGATATAATATTGATAGGACGCTGCACCATTACAAACGGTTTATGTTGCAAGAGCACTATATGTTACACACACACCGTTGGTAATTTCCATGTCATGCACACTATAGAAATGGCCTTAGATAAATATATTGAACCATATTCATGATTTGTAGTAGACAGTTATTCTTGTATTAGTTCACGTTATGATACTTACATTGCTGTAGTAATATTTTTATATGATGTTTTATTCGATACCATGGATTTGAGAAATCACAAGATACTTTAAAAACTGGGATTTATTTATAAATGTGTGGATTTCCCTTGATATGATCACATTACTTCCATATTGCATACATTGTAGTTCATGAATATATGCATTGAGATATTGTTTTCATGAGATTTCTGGATTTGAGAACCGCTGGTATATTTCAAAGAAAGCTATAAATTGTTTTAAACGCGGTTTCTTTTGATGTGATTTTGGGATGTCCACCATGAGTTTTTCTCGGTTATGAGCTTGGTTTTCGAGACCCGATTCAAGGAGATGTTGGAACCGTCTGCGGGTACATGGTGGACCCGGTATGGTAACCCCGGGCAAGAGTGATTTTCGTGGTGTAGCCGATGAGCCTGGCAGAGGGCATACTACCTATCGGTGATTGGTTAGACTCAGCGGTTGTCCGGAGGATACCGGTCGGAGTCATGAGATATGGGCCGATTCGGAATGACGAAGCCCAAAGTTATGGACCGATTCGGAATGACGAAGTCCAGAGAGAGATATATATGGATTTACGTGTCGATGCTAGACACGGGTTTTTTTATGATGTTTCGAGTGTCGGTGTTGGACACTCAGATTTTTCCATGAAATTTACAGATGAGAGGGCCGGTCATGGTGACGGCGCATGAGATATTGAGATTTACGTGTCATTGATAGCCACTGGATTTATTTTACTGATGTTGATTATGGATGAGTATTATGTTTTACCCCATACTCAGGTATTTATGATACATTCTCTACATATAGTCATTTACCAGATCATGATTTACTGCAGTTCATGTTGTTATATATACCTTATCATGACACATATGTAGAAATGGTTGTTTATCGTACATACATGTGATTACCTGTTCGATGTTATTTACTCCTCACGAGTTGGAAACTCACCCGCGTTGTGCCACAACATTTTTGCAGGGTTGATCTGCAGTTTGGAAGCGGCAGGCATCCTATTACATCTTTTCCATGGATACCGCTATTGTTGGGTTGAGACTCTTTTGGTATGTGGATTTGTGCGGTTATCCATTTATGTATCTTATTGTATCTAGTACTCTCCATCTACCATTCACCTGTATTGACTTAGAGACCGAGAGGTTCGGTATTTGTATCTTATGTGACTTTGGTTGTTGTGCTCGTATGAGCCAGCTTTGATTCATATTATGTTATTTCTTCGCTACGGAGACATTTGTGCACATGTTGTAGTTGTGTTTCATCTCTATGATTTGTATCATTCAGGATTGATTTTTACAAAGGAGATGCTGCCGAAATAAACAAGGAAAAATGAAACTTTAAGTTTTCTACGATTTTTAAACCAAGATTAAAAATGTTTTAACTAATCTTTTAAACAAATGTTTTTTTAAAAAGTTTTATCACTCTAATCTTTTCATGGTTTAGATTTATGGGTTTCGGCTTACTTGAGTTACGTTACGCCTTTAGACGTTACATGATTTAAGTGCCGGTTACGTTCCTAATTTGGGTCATGACAAAGTTGGTATCAGAGCGTTAGGTTTTACCTTTCGGAGTGTAGGATGACCCTTAGTATGATGGAGTAGGTAGCTTGAGTAGAGTGGCGTAGCGTGTGTATGTTCCGCGGCATACTTACGATATGAACTCTGCCTAAGTGACCTTAGGACATTTTTTAAATTCCTTCCTTGATTCCTTGTATCCCTATGATTCGAATCTATATCCTTATCGAATCATGTTTCCTTATTCTAGTCATTATGCCGCCAAAGACTACTAGGGCGCAAAGAGCTGCCGCTAGAGATGAGGTCAGAGCAGGCCCGTCTGAGACGAGGATTGACCTGGATGATATACCTAGTGTTCATGAGAAGAGTGATCCACCTTCTCCAGGACGTATTTCTAGGCTTGAAGCCAATGTTCAACACTTACATCTGATGATTGGATCTCTAGTCGAGGCCAGTCAAGTGCAGAGGTCGGATGTTGCTTCACCGACTACAGATGCCATGGTGGTACCTACGATTCAGACTGTCGCACCTACCGCTACCGGGACTATCGCAGTATCCTTAGCAGAATTTATGAGGCTGAAGCCTCCAGTTTTCACTGGCACCGATACAGCAGAGGATCCTCAGTCGTTCCTCGATCGGATGGCCAGGATTTGTCGTTCTTTGAGATGTTCTGATGCGAGATCAGTTGAGTTTGCCAGTTTTCGTTTGGAGGGACTTGCCCAGACTTGGTGCGAATCTATGGAGAAAGGTCGAACTGCATGTCTTCTTCCTATGACCTGGAATGAGTCCGCGACGATTTTTCTTGCTCGTTTTCTTCCACAGAGTGTCAGAGATGCTCGAGCTCGCCGCTTTGAGTTGTTGCGCCAGACCGCTAGTATGACAGTGGCTGAGTATGACATACAGTTTACCCAGCTATCAGTATATGCACTATACTTGGTGGATACTGAAGAGAAGCGTGTTAAGAGATTCATACGAGGCCTTAACACTCAGTTATTTCTCTCTGTTGGAGCTCAACACTTAGATACGTATGCAGCCGCAGTAGACGCAGCTCTACTGGTAGAAGAGCGTGTTTCAGAGACTTCGATTGTTCAAGGATCGAAGAGAATTCGTACCGGTATGCTAGCTCAGAAGCAGCTTGGTAGACGCCGTGACAGATTCTTTCCAAGTGATGATGGTATAAGAGGCTTTAGACAAGGTCAGTTGTTTGGCTCTTATCCACAGGGTCAGCAATCGACGTCTGGATGTTTTCGATGTGAGAGTCTACAACACCACATCAGAAATTGTAATGCGAGGCGCCAGAGTGATGCACCAGTTCAGCATGTTACTTTACCACCTTCACCACCTCAGAGAGCCATTGTTGTTCCACGCTAGACCCATGCTCAGAGAGGTCGTGGTCGTGGCGGTCCTATTCAGAGAGGACGAGGTGGCAGAGGCGGAGGACAGCCAGATGCTAGTAGAGGACAGGCCCGAGTTTTTGCATTGACTCCGCAGGATGCGCGAGCATCGAATGCCGTTGTGTCAGGTACACTTTTAGTGTGTTCTTTCTATGCATGTGTGTTATTCGACCCAGGATCTACACACTCTTATGTGTCCACACACTTTGTACCGAGGTTAGGCCGAGATTCATCCTTGTTAGATGAGCCACTTGTCGTGATTACTCCTGTTGGAGAGTCTTTTGTTGCGCGACATGTGTTTCGGTTATGTACCGTTCATATTAGAGATAGAGTTTCGTTTGTTGACTTGATCCTTCTTGATATGTTGGACTTTGACGTTCTCCTCGGCATGGACTAGTTAGCTACATGCTATGCATCTATGGACTGCCGTGAGAAAGCAGTCAGGTTCTATTTTCCGGGAGAGACGGTTCTTGTTATGCAGGGGGACCGTAGTGCCTCCCCTCACAATTTTATTTCTACCCTTTGCGCTAATCGGCTTTTGAGGAAAAGATGTCACGGGTTCTTAGCTTTTATTCGTGATACGGGAGCCACAGTAGAACCATTGAACCGGGTTCCTATTGTGAGAGAGTTTTTCCGACGTTTTTCCTGATGAGTTACTTGGATTGCCGCCAGAGCGCGACATCGAGTTTTGCATCGATCTGATTTCCGGCACGGGGCTTATTTCTATACCTCTTTATCAGATGACTCCGGCTGAGCTTAAAGAGCTTAAGGATCAACTGCAAGAGTTGCTGGACAAAGGACTTGTTCGTCCGAGTGTTTCACCTTACGGAGCTCCTGTTCTTTTCGTCAAAAAGAAAGACGGAAGTATGAGACTGTGCATTGACTATCGTCAATTGAATCGAGTCACAGTGCGAAATAGGTATCCTTTACCTCGCATTGACGATTTATTTGATCAACTCCTGGGTGCAAGACATTTTTCCAAGATTGATTTGAGGTCGGGTTATCATCAATTGCGAGTCCGGAAAGATGACATTCCGAAGACTGCTTTTCGTACGCGCTACGGGCATTATGAGTTTCTGGTGATGTCGTTCGGACTTACCAATGCCCCAGCAGCGTTCATGGACTTGATGAACCGAATTTTCAAGCCATTCCTCGACCAGTTCATTATTGTGTTTATTGATGACATTCTGGTTTATTCTAGAAGTCATGAGGAGCATGAGCAGCACTTGAGAATTGCTTTGCAGACATTGAGAGAACACCAACTGTTTGCTAAGTTCTCGAAGTGTGCATTTTGGCTTGACAGTGTTGACTTTTTGGGTCATGTGGTTACGGGAGACGGTATTCGAGTGGATCCGAAGAAGATTGAAGCTGTACAACTTTGGCCTAGACCCGTATCGGTGACGGAGGTCCGTAGTTTCTTGGGATTAGCCGGTTATTACCGACGTTTCGTGCAGGATTTTTCAAGTATCGCTGCATCGATGACCGGACTGACCCGGAAGGGGATTCCTTTTCTTTGGACTGAGGCTTGCGAGCAGAGTTTCCAGCAGTTGAAGGCGCGGTTGACGACTGCACCAGTTTTATCTTTGCCTTCTGGATCGGGTGGCTATGTCGTCTATTGTGATGCTTCTCGAGTGGGACTCGGTTGCGTGTTAATGCAACAGGATAAGGTTATCGCTTATGCTTCTCGTCAGTTGAAGAGGCACGAGCAGAACTATCCTACCCATGATCTTGAGATGGCCGCAGTGGTATTTTCTTTTAAGATTTGGAGACACTACTTGTACGGAGAGTCATGCCAGATTTTCACGGATCATAAGAGCTTGAAGTACATCTTCCAGCAGCGGGATCTGAATTTGAGGCAGCATCGTTGGATGGATCTTGTAAAGGATTATGATTGTGAAATTCTTTATCACCCGGGCAAGGCGAATGTGGTAGCTGATGCTTTAAGTCGTAGACCTGGAGGTAGCTTGTTCTATTTGAACGCAGTTCTGAGACAATCTTCTATAGATTGGCAGATCTTGTGTGATAGTAGAGTTCAATTCGAGTTCACTTCAGCCGGTGGACAACTTGCTCATGTCCGTTCTCGTCCACTTCTGCTTGATCTTATCCGTGATGCACAATCCGACGATGATCGTTTGTCCGAGATCCTTGAACTTGTTCGGCAAGGTAAAAATTCGGAGTTTGTGATTGATGACCAGGGTGTGCTACGTTTTGGGACTCGTTTATGTGTACCAAATTCCAAGGAGCTGAGACGCGATATCTTAGAGCAGGCACATCAATCAGCATACAGTGTTCACCCAGGTTCCACCAAGATGTATCGTGATTTGAGAGATGTCTACTGGTGGGAAGGGATGAAGAGAGATGTTTTGGACTTCGTTTCGAAGTGCCTGACCTGTCAGCAAGTCAAGGCTGAGCATCAAAGACCAGCAGGAGAATTGCAGCCTTTACCAATTCCGGAGTGGAAATGGGAGCAAATCTCTATGGATTTCATTGTGGGTCTACCTAGGACCAATCGAGGGTATAATTCCATTTGGGTGATTGTTGATCGGTTGAAGAAAGCGGCTCACTTCCTTCCAGTGAAGACCACTTTCGGATTTTCTCAGTATGCTCAACTGTACATTGACGAGCTTGTGCGTTTGTACGGTGTTCCTACATGCATTGTATCCGACAGAGGAACCCAGTTCACCAACCATCTTTGGCAGAAACTTCAGGAAGCCTTGGGTACTCGATTGAGTTTTAGCACCGCTTTCCATCCACAGACCGATGGTCAGTCAGAGCGGACTATTCAGACTCTCGAGGATATGCTTCGAGCATGCGTGCTTGATTTTGGTGACAGTTGGGATCGTCACTTGCCTTTGATTGAATTCTCCTACAATAACAGTTTTCAGGAGACGATTCAAATGGCACCTTTTGAAGCTTTATAAGGTAGAAAGTGTCGATCACCAGTCTGTTGGACCGAACTCAGCGAGAGCAGGATTTTGGGACCACAGCTAGTCGAAGAGACAACGGAGAAGATTCAGTTAATCCGAGATAGGATGAGAGCAGCCCAGTGCAGGCAGAAGTCTTATGCCGACCGTCGTCGTCGCAGACTTGAGTTCGCTGTAGGTGATCATGTATTCCTACGGATTTCTCCGATGAAAGGCGTGATGAGATTTGGTAAGAAAGGGAAGCTTAGTCCCAGATTTGTGGGTCCTTTTGAGATCCTTGAGCGAGTTGGTACCGTTGCCTATCGTTTGGCACTTCCACCCAGTTTTTCGGTTGTTCACCCCGTATTTCATGTATCAATGCTTCGCAAGTACCTTCAAGATCCTTCACACGTGATTCAGCCCCAGACCGTCCAACTGGAGCACGATCTTTCTTTCACCGAGCAGCCGGTAGTAATTTTGGATCGGCATGTGAAGAAACTTCGGTCAAAAGTCTTACCGTCAGTGAAAGTTCTTTGGCGTGGCCCAAGTAGAGATGAGGTTACATGGGAAGCCGAGGACGAGATGTGGAAGAAATTCCCTCATCTTTTCGAAGGTATGCATATTAAAGATTTTTAAATTCGGGGACCGAATTTCTTTAAGGGGGAGATTGTAACACTTTAGAATGCGATTAGTGTAACTAAGCGAATTAATGCGGATTTTAAATAAAATTTAACCAAAATTGTTTTTATATATTTTATTTGAATTAATTAATATTTTATTAAATTATTTTGTGACATGCACACACTTGTGCATGTTAATCTAGGGTTTTGGAGCTGTTAACCATGCTAGGTTAACCATGGCATTTTACTTTTTACCATGCCATATTAACTTTTACTTAAAAAGTTTACCTTTAAGAAAAGTTTTATTTACATTTTCATTAAATATCAAAAATGTTTTATTTTAATTAAAGAGAAGGATTTTAAAATTTGTGGCATGGGAGGCATAAGGAATATGCAAGGTTGTCATTGGGACAAGGCATGAATGGCATGAGTGTAAAGGAAGGGTAGGTATGGTGGACACATGCATAAGTGTAATGAAGAATCATTAAAGAGAGGGAATTTGGCTATAAATACACACCCACACCCTCCACATTCTCTCATTCACATTTCTTTTAGCCCACACACTCACTCTCCAGAATTCCTCTATCCTCACTTTTGAAATTTCTGATCCAAGCAATCCAATTGCTCAAAAATCCATAAAACTTCTTAAAAACCTTCAAAATTCATGTTTTTCTTCATATGATGTCTTGGAGCATGGATGGATCAAGTTTTGGTGAGGTAATGATCTAAAACTATCTATCAGGTTCTTAGAAAGGTTTTGTGTCCGTTAGTTTCTGTTAGATATCGTGATATCTCGTTTTGACACGAAATATCGTATTTCGGTGAGATTTTAGCCTCTGTCAAATCTTCTATTATTGTGTTGATCCACTATAAAACCAAACAAGGTAGTAGTGTAGTACCAGATACACAAAGTATGCACCTTCAAGACCAACCCACTCCATCGGATTTCGGCCGGCGACACAGAAGCAAATTCCGGCGACATCGGATTTTGTAGGGAGTTGGGAGTTGAAACTTTGAGTGTTGTTCTCTGTGGATATTTAACACTGTTTGGTATTATTTAAGTTTTGTGTTTTGGCAGTAGGTAAAATCTGGGAGTGTTTAGCTAGATTTGAGCTTATGATATTATGCGATACGTGTCCGATTCAGTTCTGTGGTTCGAGTCAGTTCTGTGCTTCGCGTGATTTCTGCGCGTGCGTGTTTTTCAGTCGTGTCGCTTCACACGTTTAGTCACCGAGCTATCACTAAATAGCTTGTGTGAACCAAATCGTTAGCTAGGTGTCCGTGTCCGTGTGTTATCTTTAGTTTACTAATTTTCGTAAGTATTGGCTTTATTTGTGTGATATTAGGATCGCAAGCAGGGACTTCAGACGAAGGCAGGAAAGGAAAGGAGGTGATTGGATTCACCTAGTTCGAGATCGTCTGGTGAGTAGATTTAACATCTACGGGGAAATCGCCTGTGTGGCGCTAAGCGCCAAAGGCTAGGATTCAAGTGAATTATTTTAAGTGATATGCCTATTGACCATACATAGATATAAACATATATTGATCTATTAATAATTAGTACATCATATTTCATATTATTCATTGATATAATATTGATAGGACACCGCACCATTACAAACGGTTCATGTTGCACGAGCACTATATGTTACACACACACCGTTGGTAATTTCCATGTCACGCACACTATAGAAATGGCCTTAGATAAATATATTGAACCATATTCATGATTTGTAGTAGACAGTTATTCTTGTACTAGTTCACATTATGATATTTACATTGCTGTAGTAATATTTTTATATGATGTTTTATTCGATATCATGGATTTGAGAAATCACAAGATACTTTCAAAAACTGGGATTTATTTATAAACGTGTGGATTTCCCTTGATATGATCACATTACTTCCATATTGCATACATTGTAGTTCATGAATATATGCATTGAGATATTGTTTTCATGAGATTTCTGGATTTGAGAACCGCTGGTATATTTCAAAGAAAGCTATAAATTGTTTTAAACGCGGTTTCTCTTGATGTGATTTTGGGATGTCCACCATGAGTTTTTCTCGGTTATGAGCTTGGTTTTCGAGACCCGATTTGAGAAGATGTTGGAACCGTCTGCGGGTACATGGTGGATCCGGTATGGTTCCCCGGGGCAAGAGTGATTTTCGTGGTGTAGCTGATGAGCCTGGCAGAGGGCATACTACCTACCGGTGATTGGTTAGACTCGGCGGTTGTCCGGAGGATACCGGCCGGAGTCATGAGATATGGGCCGATTCGGAATGACGAAGCCCAAAGTTATGGACCTATTCGGAATGACGAAGTCCAGAGAGAGATATATATGGATTTACGTGTCGATGCTAGACACGGGGTTTTTATGATGTTTCGAGTGTCGGTGTTGGACACTTAGGTTTTTCCATGAAATTTACAGATGAGAGGGCCGGTCATGGTGACGGCGCATGAGATATTGAGATTTACGTGTCATTGATAGCCACTGGATTTATTTTACTGATGTTGATTATGGATGAGTATTATGTTTTACCCCATACTCAGGTATTTATGATACATTCTCTACATATAGTCATTTACCAGATCATGATTTACTGCAGTTCATGTTGTTATATATACCTTATCATGACACATATGTAGAAATGGTTGTTTATCGTACATACATGTGATTACCTGTTCGATGTTATTTACTCCTCACGAGTTGGAAACTCACCCGCATTGTGCCACAGCATTTTTGCAGGGATGATCTGCAGTTTGGAAGCAGCATGCATCCTATTACATCTTTTCCGTGGATACCGCTATTGTTGGGTTGAGACTCTTTTGGTATGTGGATTTGTGCGGTTATCCATTTATGTATCTTATTGTATCTAGTACTCTCCATCTATTATTCACCTGTATTGACTTAGAGACCGAGAGGTTCGGTATTTGTATCTTATGTGACTTTGGTTGTTGTGCTCGTATGAGCCAGCTTTGATTCATATTATGTTATTTCTTCGCTACGGCGACATTTGTGCACATGTTGTAGTTGTGTTTCATCTCTATGATTTGTATCATTCAGGATTGATTTTTACAAAGGAGATGCTGCCGAAATAAACAAGGAAAAATGAAACCTTAAGTTTTCTACGATTTTTAAACCAAGATTAAAAATGTTTTAACTAATCTTTTAAACAAATGTTTTTTTTTAAAAGTTTTATCACTCTAATCTTTTCATGATTTAGATTTCTGGGTTTCGGCTTACTTGAGTTACGTTACGCCTTTAGACGTTACGTGATTTAAGTGTCGGTTACGTTCCTAATTTGGGTCGTGACAAATGCATGCCCCCAAAAGGAAAGCAGTAACTCAGCATCACACATCATGGATCGTACCATATCTAATAAGGTACGATTCCTCCGTTATGACACACCATTGTGCTGTGGTGTGTAAGGAGGAGAGAGCTGAGAGAGAATCCCATTCTCTTTTAAGAAGTCTAAAAACTCTGTACTTAAATATTCTCCACCTCGATCTGATCGAAGTTTCTTGATGCTCAAGCCTGTTTGTTTTTCTACTTTAAGTTTGTACTCCTTGAATTTCTCGAAAGCTTCAGATTTGTGCTTTATCAAAAACACGTGTCCGAATCTTGAGAAATCATCAGTAAAAGTGATGAAGTATAAAAAACCACCTCTAGCATGTGTAGACATTGGTCCGCATACATCACTATGTATGAGGCTTAAGAGTTCCACAGCTCTTTCTCCGTGTCCAGTAAACGGAGTTTTGGTCATTTTAGCTTTGATACAAGACTGGCAAGTCACATAAGATTTATATTCAAAAGGATTTAAATATCCATCTTTATGTAGCTTGTTTAGTCTTGTTTCATTAATATGACCAAGTCTACAATGCCAAAGAAAAGCTTCATTTATATCTGAAAACTTTCTTTTATTAGTATGTTGTATATTGAAAACTGTGTGTTGGTTCAGGACGTAAATACCGTTATTTAGTGTACCATACCCAATCAACTCTTGATTTAAGTTAATGTTCATAACATTATTTTGCAACACAAATGATACCCTTCATTGTCCAACAAAGAAACGGATATTATATTACATAGCATACTAGGTACAAAATAACACGGGTTCAAAACCAAAATACAACCCGAAGGCAACCCAAGATGAAACTCTCCTACGGATACAGCATGCACATTGGAACCATTTCCAACCCGCAGAGTATGGTCACCCGTCTTCAAAACTCTACTGTTTCTCAATCCCTGCATAAAATTGCAGATGTGAGAAACAGAATTGGTATCTAATACCCAAGATGCAGAGTTTAAAGAAAAACAGTTTTCAGTTACAAACACACGTGAAGTGGAAGCATCAGCATGCTTCTTCTTCTTGAAATCAGCAAGATACACAGCACGGTTGCGTTTCCAATGTCCCGACTTATGGCAGTAAAAACATTCTCCTTTCCCGCTTCCCGCAGCCCTGGATTTCTCTTTCCCCTTCGCCTTTTTAACTCTACCTTTCGGTTTGATGGACTTCTTCTTCTTCTTTCCCATGGCCTTGGCTTTTGAGACTGAAGAGGAAGATGGCCCAGCAAGCAGAGCGGGAGTCCTCGTTGTTTTCAACGTGCTCTCTGCACTTCTCAACATATTGAGAAGTTCAGGAAATGATTTCTCTAAATCGTTTATATTGAAATTCACTATGAACGGAGCAAAGGCAGGGGGGAGAGACTGTAGAACAATATCCGTATATTGCTCATTATCCATGGTCCATCCCAGTCCTCAAGTTCTTCTATAAGACCAATCATCTTCAAAACATGGTCTCCTACTGATGCACCAAGGGCCATTCGCATCTGAAACAGCTTTCGAGATGCCTCGTATCTCAAAGTACGAGATTGCTCTTCATACAAGTCCTTTGTGTGAAGAAAGATGGATTGTACATCCATATTCTCGTGTTGCTTCTGATGAATATTGTCCATAGAAGCAAGCGCGAGGCACTTGGCCGTGTTACAATCAATATCCCATGTTTTTCGGATCTCCCTATCTGAAACAGATGATTCAGGTCCTGGGACGGGTGGGGCTTTGGTTGTGAGGACATATGATACTTTATCATATGTGAGTGCAATGTTCAAGTTCCTCAACCATTCTCTATAGTTCGGTCCTGTCAGTTTGTTTTTATCTAGTAGAAGCTTAAGTCCCGTCATCGGTATCTGCCATTAGGAGAGAGAAAAGAATACACTCAGCGAAATGCTCTTGCAAAGATTTAGATTGGTTATTATCTTATCTAATCGATGTCTCCCACTGCTTTTATCAAATTTTCTTTCAAAACCTGAAAAGAAAACTAGCCAGGATTAATTACATTCTACAGTTTCGCTAACCGGTCAGCCAGGCCAGTGTCGGTACTTTGAGGGAGGTTCCCCATGCTTTCGCACGGACCTAATTAAAATAAACCTCGTTTTCCCAGAGGTCAAACCCCGTTAACACTTTTCTAGACACCTACTGGATTAGCTAATTGTAAAGTGCAAAACTCTCCTGGAAGTAACACTTACTCACAGTGGGATCGGGATCCAAATATCATATAGATGGTATGCAATCTCATTGCAAATTTCAACTCTTGAAACTCCCGATATGGTTTTTACCCCTAGTTACTTATGACATTGGCTATGGTCAAAATATCATAAGCACTAGTCAAGTTCTACCCGTCATTTCGAGATTAACTAGACCCACCCATATGACCCTTGACTATGATCAACATAATCACATGAATGTCCTAACTGATCGCACCATATGCTTTGTAGGAAGACATTACTTAGCTACCGTACACTACGCCTTGACTATGATCAAAATACGCATCATGAATACTAAGTACTCTGCTTCCTAAAATGACGGAGGGTTGCGGATGGTTTTTATTAAACCTTTAACGCTTTGAACTTGATCTCATTGTAGAATCAAAACAGTTTAGAAAAGGAGTGGCTTAAGCTCCGCATCTTTTGAAACTTGCATTTTTCATAAAAAGGCCGAGTGGGTTTCAAATATGATTCTACAATATCTTTTAGGTTTCTTTTACTTTACATTAATCTCATTAATGTAGTCCCATCATTTAAGTTCCTGTCACGACCCGCAGGGTACGGAACGTGACTGGCACTTAAGTTACGAAACGTCTCAAGACATCCGTAAAATAAGTAAGCCAAAGCCCAGAAACCAAAACCAAAAAGCAAAATAGTGAAGAAACCCAATCAATCGAAAGCGAGTTTATCAAATAAGCCATATAAAACCCTTTTTAAAAACAATATCAATTTTTCCGAAAATTTCGGCAGAGTCTCCTTTGTAAATACTGGCCCCCAAAATGGGTACAACAAGAATATATATGGATCCAACAAATAAGGCATCCCCAAGCGGGAGCTAGCTCTTCGCTACAAGGCGGTCATAAATCCCACGCAATATAAAGCAACAACATGCGAAATAATCATAAGGAAGCATGAGAAAAGCAGCATGTCGACTCAAGTGAGCTCGACCCCAAAATACAGCATAAAAGTCCACAAACCTCACAGTCTCATCTCTAGGTCAATATACAATAATACTGGTAGGTACAGTAGATGGAGTGCACTAGATACAAAGAATATACAAGGTGGTGCAAAAATAATAATATAACCCACCTAAGAGCAAAACCTCGAGTCCAGGCAAAAGAAGCAAGTGCGCCCGCCGCTACTGCATTGACGGAGCGGACCTGAAAAAGGCTATGGCACAACGGGGGTGAGTTGCCAACTCGTGAGTAATAAATAACATCTACACAGGCTATCGTATGCATGCACACAAGCATCCTAGCATCTAAATACAGGTAAGGCAGGACATAATGGCAAGTACGTATGCAATATGAATATACTAGCAGGTATGAATGCAATGCGAGTCAACTCGTGATCTGAATGTGTAAGTATAAGAAATCATGTTTTTCCCTTTAAGAATCTCTTTTGAAATACCAGCTCAATACCAATAGAATCAACAAGAACCTGTGTCCAGCAACGACACCTCAAAACTATCACAAATCTCATATATCCATGTCAAAGTATCTCTGGCCTCAGCCATCCGGCTGACCCAGCTCAATATCAAAATCTCATCATCTCGCGGCCACGGTCGGTATCCTCTGGATATCCGCCGTGCTAAACAGTCACCGGTAGGTAATCCGTCCCCTGCCAGGCTCAACGTCAACACCACATTCATCTTGCCCCGGGGTACCATACCGGGCCCACCATGTACCCGTGACGGTTCCTCCACTCCTCGACACGGATCTCCAAAACCACAGCAAACTCATGGTGGACGACACTTACATCACTAGAAAACCGCAATTTACATATTTTAAAAATATAATAAGTTTAGAAATTTTGCGGCTTTCCCCCGAAATCCAGAAATATCATAAAATCTCAAGAAATCCTCATAAGTGCATATGTCAATGATAATGAATGCATATGGTATCAATAATCGAGTTGCGATGTGTGATAAATAAATTAGGCATGAACAATTAATATGATGAAGCACATGCACATGAATAACAATCCTACGATTTCATTTTAAGGAATTAAAGCAATAGCGCGAGTTTAAGTATCAATTAGTAAAAGGTTTCAAATTAAAGGTTATCTAGTGTGGTGGCATGGCAATTACCAGGGTGTGTGTGTAAGCATGAAAAGTGCTCGTGCTGCATATAAAAACCCTGGCAATGGTGCATGTGTCCTATAGAATGGGTTCGTATATGTATGTCAATATAAGGCATGAATGTAACAAATAATCATACAAGTATTAAACCCCTAATTACTAATATTACTAAGAATCTTTTAAGTTACTAAAACTATCGGGCGACTTGCGCCATCCAACGATAGTCCCCCGTAGATGTTACATCTACTCACCGGAATCCCTAGCTAGTCACGTCCAATCACCGCTTTCCCCTTTCGTGCCGCGTCTGACGTCTCCGCGACCGAACCTGGAATTTACATCAATACCAAACATAAGGTTACATATCAAGAACGACGCAAAACCCAAACGAAACTACTAACGTTCACAAGCTAGGTACAACGTGCACAAAGTGCGCGGAACACACGCGAAAATCGCAAAAACTGCAAAAATCGCCGATTTGGTCGCCCGGCAAAACTAAAACCCGATTACTCAAAAATCCGCACTCACGCATCCTAAATGTCATAGGATAAGCCAACAAAATACTCTAGATACCGCAATTAATTCGCCACAATAATATAATAAAAACCTAGTAAGCTAGAAGTTTGCAAAATTGGTGCAAACATCGACAATTTGCGACAAAGTGCACATATTATCACACAAATATCCAAATTAAACCATTAGAAAGCCATTACAATTAAATTAACCCCTTAACCATGCATCAAAACCCACATTCCATACACAAACCTTTTCTTGATTTTCATAATTAGCAATTTCAATCCAAAACTAAACATGACAATACCAAATTAACACTAATTTGAAGCCCACACAAATAAAGTAACCTCATTAGCCTAGATTAGCAAACAACTAGATAGCTAATTAGCTTTAATTAACAAAATAATGGTTTCAAGAAATCCTAGTTAACTCAACCATTAACTTTAAACAACACTAGAATGAAAATAGCACCAATTTAACACTAAACAACTAGATTAAAGAATTCTAACCATATTAACTTAAAAGAGTAGAAATTATACCTCAAATTTTTTATAGATCTAGTAAGAAGAATTTGCCTCAATGATGGCCTCATAGCACCATGATTCCAAGCAAGAGAGGTTAAAGAGAAAGGGGATGAAGAATGGGGTTATTTTGTGAGGTTTAAATTTGGAATTTTTGAAGCAACTTAATGAATTTTTTGAAGAAAAATGAAAAGATCAAGGAGATGAAGGGGGCTGCTGGAATTTCGGCCAGAACAAGGGAAGGGGATGGTGTGGGGTGTGTGGGAAAAGTCTTGGTCAACTCCTACCAACCCACAAAAGACCATACCTAATTAACAATTCAAAAACCTTTAAAAATACCCTCATTTCCACACAAGAATAAAGTCAAAGAGCATGGCATTTTTTTTCTGGACCTGATGATGGTGGGGCTGGCCTAGGGCTGAGGGAAGAGAGAGAGGGGTTTTACAAAAGAAATTTTATGCAAAAAGACCCCCTACAAGTCAAAAATTGCAAGTTTAAGCTTAAATTCAATAAATTTCGTTTCCTATAATAAAAATTAGTTAAAAATCAAAATAAAATACTAAAAATTTATGTTACAACTAGATTTTAATTAACATAATTTTAAATATTAAAATTAGCCCAGAAAAATTTGTATTTATCGCTAATTTAATGTATTTTCTTACCGGCTTAAAATAATATTAAAAAATTGAAAAATAGGGAAATTTTTTTAAATGACCAGAATTTCATAAGTAACTCATTTGCTACTAAAAACAAGCAATTACCTATCCATTTTAGGTATAATTAGTCCTAAACTGCAAACTAACAAAAAGGACGGTTTTCGGAAAAATACCGAATTTTCACCGATTTTCAGGAAAACACCAAAACGACTTTTCAAGACGCTACAATCTCCCCCCTTAAAGAAATTCGGTCCCCGAATTTAAAAATATAACTACACGTACCTTCAAAGAGATGGGGATATTTCTTCCTCATCTCGCCCTCGGTCTCCCAGGTAACCTCCTCGCTGCTCGGGCTACGCCAAAGGACCTTGACGGTTGGTATAATCTTCGATCTCAACTTCTTCACCTGCCAATCCAGGATGGCCACCGGCTGCTCTGCAAACGAAAGGTCGTGCTCTAGCTGGACTGTCGGGTGCTGAATCGCATGCGAAGGGTCGTGAAGGTACTTGCGGAGCATCGAAACATGGAAGACGGGGTGAACATCGGGAAAGCTGGGTGGAAGGGCCAAACGATATGCAACAGCGCCGACACGCTCGAGAATCTCGAAGGGACCTACGAATCTAGGGCTAAGCTTTCCTTTTCGCCCAAATCGCATTACTCCCTTCATCGGAGAGACTCCCAGAAAAACATGGTCGCCAACTGCGAACTCTAATCTGCGACGGCGCCTGTCCGCATACGATTTCTGTCTGCTCTGAGCTGCCCTCATCCGGTCTCGGATCAACTGTATCTTCGCTGTCGTCTCCTCCACAAGCTGCGGCCCCAAAATGCTGCTCTCGCTGAGCTCTGTCCAACAGACGGACGATCTGCATCTCCTCCCATACAATGCCTCGAAAGGTGCCATCTGAATAGTATCCTGGAAGCTGTTGTTGTAGGAGAACTCCACTAGAGGTAAATGACGATCCCAGCTACCGCCGAAGTCTAAAACGCACGCTCTGAGCATGTCCTCGAGAGTCTGAATAGTCCGCTCTGACTGTCCGTCGGTCTGCGGATGAAACGCTGTGCTGAAGCTCAAACGAGTGCCCAAAGCCTCCTGAAGTCTCTGCCATAGTCGGCTGGTAAACTGAGTGCCTCGATCTGGCACGATACAAGTCGGTACGCCAAGTAGTCGCACGATCTCGTCAATGTAGAGCTGAGCATACTGAGCGAAGTCGAAAGTCGTCTTCACTGGCAGGAAGTGAGCCGCTTTTGTCAATCTATCCACGATCACCCAGATGGAGTCGTACCCGCGACTGGTCCTGGGTAGACCCACAACGAAGTGCATCGAAATCTGCTCCCATTTCCACTCCGGAATGGGTAACGGCTGTAGCTCTCCTGCGGGCCTCTGGTGCTCGGCCTTGACTTGCTGGCAAGTCAGGCATCTCGATACAAACTCCGCAATGTCCCTCTTCATCCCGTCCCACCAGTAGGTCTCTCTCATATCGTGGTACATCTTGGTGGAACCGGGGTGGACACTATACACTGATCGGTGTGCCACCTCAAGAATGTCGCGCCGCAATCCATCAGCATCTGGTACGCACAGTCTAGATCCATAGCGTAAAATCCCCTGATCGTCAATCATGAACTCGGAAAATCTGCCCTGTCCCATCTGTGCCATGATCTCTGAGCAACGGTCGTCACTGCGCTGTGCCTCATATATACGGTCAAGCAACTGTGGGCATGCACGAACATGCGCGAGCTGTCCCCCTGTCTGAGTGAACTCGAACTCAACTCGGCTGTCGCATAACATCTGCCAATCTGCTGACGACTGCCTCTGCACTGCGCGCAAAAAGGATAGACTACCCCCGGGCCTCCTGCTCAAAGCATCTGCTACCACATTCGCCTTGCCTGGGTGATATAAGATCTCGCAGTCATAGTCTTTCACCAACTCCATCCAACGACGCTGTCTGAGGTTCAGGTCTCGCTGCTGAAATATGTACTTTAAGCTCTTGTGATCGGTGAATATCTGACACGACTCGCCGTATAGGTATCTTCAGTGCAAAGACCACTGCAGCCATCTCCAAATCGTGAGTGGGGTAGTTCTGTTCATGCTTCTTCAACTGCCGAGAAGCATAAGTGATCACCCGACCATGCTGCATCAATACACATCCTAACCCTACTCGCGAAGCATCACAGTAGACCACAAATCCGCCCGATCCCGAAGGCAAAGATAATACCGGCGCCGTAGTCAAACATGTCCGCAGCTGCTGAAAACTGCGCTCGCACTCCTCCGTCCAGACGAAAGGAACTCCCTTCCGGTCAAACTGGTCAACGGTGCAGCTATACGGGAGAAGTCCTGAACAAAACGCCTGTAGTAGCCCGCCAGGCCTAGAAAACTACGGATCTCAGTAACCGATGTAGGTCGGGGCCACTGCTGAACAGCCTCAATCTTCTTCGGGTCCACACATATGCCGTCTTTTGTAACCACGTGACCCAAGAATCCAACGATGTCCAGCCAGAATGCACACTTGGAGAACTTTGCGAACAGCTGGTGCTCCCTCAGAGTCTGTAACGTAATCTGCAAGTGCTGCTCGTGCTCCTCTCTGCTCCGGGAGTACACCAAGATATCGTCGATAAACACGATGATGAACAAGTCAAGATACGGCCTGAATGTACGGTTCATCAAATCCATGAATGCTGCTGGGGCGTTGGTGAGTCCGAACGACATCACCAAAAACTCATAGTGGCCATAGCGTGTACGGAAGGCTGTCTTCGGTAAATCCTCCTGTCGAACTCGCAGCTGATGGTATCCTGATCGCAAGTCGATCCTCGAAAAATAACCCGCGCCCTGGAGCTGGTCGAACAAATCATCAATGCGTGGCAACGGATATCTGTTCCGAACGGTAACTTTGTTCAGCTGGCCGTAGTCGATACATAAGCGCAAACCTCCATCCTTCTTCTTGACAACCAGGACCGGAGCACCCCATGGAGAAACACTAGGTCGAATAAGCCCCTTCTCTAACAAATCCTGCAACTGATCCTTCAGCTCTCGAAGCTCAGCCGGGGCCATCCGATAAGGCGGTATAGAAATAGGCCCTGAGCCGGGAATCAAATCGATGCAGAACTCAACATCGCGCTCAGGTGGTAGCCCAGGTAGCTCATCAGGGAAAACATCAGGGAACTCACAAACAACCGGGACCCGGTCCAACGGAACCTCTGCAGTTCGAGTATCACAAATATACGCTAAGAATCCCTGACATCCCTTCCGCAAGAGCTGACCAGCGCGAAGAGACGAAATCAAGCTGGGAAGGGTGACGCTGCGGTCTCCCTGAATAACAAGGACTGGCTCTCTCGGAAAGCTAAATATGACTGCCTTCTCACGGCAGTCCACCGAAGCATAACAAGGGGCTAGCCAATCCATGCACAGAAGCACAACAAAGTCCAACATATCGAGGAGAATCAAATCAACCGATGAATCCCTCTCCCCGATACGAACGGAACACAATCGAAAAACAAAACGAGCGACAAACGAGTCGCCTACCGGAGTAACAACAACAAGCGGATGATCTAACGACGATGACTCACGGCCCAACATCGGTGCAAAGTGTGTAGAGACGTACGAATGTGTGGAACCTGGGTCAAATAATACCCGTGCGTCGAAAGAGCAAACTGGCAAGGTACCTGTCACAACGGCATTGGATGCCTGCGCATCCTGTGGTGTCAAAGCAAATACTCGGGCCTGTCCTCCACCGATAGCGGGCTGACCTCGACCTCGGCCTCTGCCTCTGCCTCCTCGTCCTCTCTGAATAGGACCGCCGCGTCCACGGCCTCTGGATGCACCTAACTGGCGTGGAACATCGCCGGTGGTAGGAAGTAGGGCTCTCTGAGGAGGGGGTGGTGATGGTGGTAGGGTCACATGCGGAACTGTCGCTGCTCCCTATCGTCTCACCGGACAGTCTCTGACAAGATGGTGCGGACTCCCGCACCCAAAACACCCTGGCGACAGCTGCTGCCCCTGGGGATAAGAACCATATAACTGTCCCCGTCCAAATCCTCTGCCCGGCCTATCTCTCGGGAAGAATCTGGCGCGCTGCCTCTGAGACGGTACATCGGTGCGAATCCTCTTCGGCCCAGAAACGGCCGAAGTCTGTGATATGCGTGCCTCCATCCGTAATGCCGTATCCATAGCAGCTGAATAAGTGTCGTAGTGCTGGGCGCCAATGGCAAGATATAGCTAGGCATCAAGTCCCTGTACGAACCTCTTCACCATCTTCTCTTCGGTATCCACCAAATACTGAGCATATCGGGATAACTGTGTAAACTGGATGTCATACTCAGACACCGTCATCCCAGGTGTCTTGACTAAGGCCTCGAAGCTATGAGCTCTGGCGTCACGAACGCTCTCTGGGAGGAAACGAGCTAGAAAGAGCGCTGTAAACTCGGCCCACGTCATAGGCGGTAGATCTGCAGCTCGACCTCTCAAGACTGACTCCCACCATGTCTGCACGAGACCCTCTAGTCGGAAACTCGCAAGCTCCACCCATCGATCATCCGAACATCTCAGCGAACGGCATATCCTGGCTAAATTGTCAAGGAACGTCTGTGGGTCCTCCGCTGCCTCGGTGCCGGTGAATACTGGAGGTCTCAGCCTCATGAAATCCTGTAGTGAAACCGGGATGGTCACGGTGGTAGTAGTAGGAGCAGGTATCATGGTCGTCTGTGATGTAGTAGGTACGTCGTCCGGTCTCGGTGTACGACTGGCTGCAACTAGGGATCCTACCATCTGATGTAGCTCCTGCATACCCCCCATCATCTGTCGCAACTCCTCCATACCAGTCTCGAGCCTAACCATACGGCCTGGGGAGGGTGGATCGGTCTGTCCCTGCGGCGTAGGCATACCACCCTGCTCAGTCCTAGTCTCGGACGAGCCAGCTCGAATCTCGTCTCGGGCGGCAGCCTTCTGTGCCCTCGTAGCCTTCGGCGGCATAGTGACTGGTACAGGTTCAGGACAATAAGAATGGTGCGGTAGAATCATAGGATACACGGAATTGAAGAAGGAATTTCAAGCAAGTATATCCTAAAGTCACTTAGGCGGAGTACCGTATCGCAAGTATGCCGCGGACATACGCACGCTACGTTACCCTACTTAAGTCACTTACTCCATCTACCAAGGGTCATTTTACACTCAAAAAGGTAAAACCTATCGCTTTGATACCAACTTTGTCACGACCCGCAGGGTACGGAACGTGACTGGCACTTAAGTTACGAAACGTCTCAAGACATCCGTAAAATAAGTAAGCCAAAGCCCAGAAACCAAAACCAAAAAGCAAAAGAGTGAAGAAACCCAATCAATTGAAAGCGAGTTTATCAAATAAGCCATATAAAACCCTTTTTAAAAACAATACCGATTTTTCCGAAAATTTCGGCAGAGTCTCCTTTGTAAATACTGGCCCCCAAAATGGGTACAACAAGAATATATATGGATCCAACAAATAAGGCATCCCCAAGCGGGAGCTAGCTCTTCGCCACAAGGCGGTCACAAATCCCACGCAATATAAAGCAACAACATGCGAAATAATCATAAGGAAGCATGAGAAAAGCAGCATGTCGACTCAAGTGAGCTCGACCCCAAAATACAGCATAAAAGTCCACAAACCTCACAGTCTCATCTCTAGGTCAATATACAATAATACTGGTAGGTACAGTAGATGGAGTGCACTAGATACAAAGAATATACAAGGTGGTGCAAAAATAATAATATAACCCACCTAAGAGCAAAACCTCGAGTCCAGGCAAAAGAAGCAAGTGCGCCCGCCGCTACTGCACTGACGGAGAGGACCTGAAAAAGGCTATGGCACAACGGGGGTGAGTTGCCAACTCATGAGTAATAAATAACATCTACACAGGCTATCGTATGCATGCACACAAGCATCCTAGCATCTAAATACAGGTAAGGCAGGACATAATGGCAAGTATGTATGCAATATGAATATACTAGCAGGTATGAATGCAATGCGAGTCAACTCGTGATCTGAATGTGTAAGTATAAGAAATCATGTTTTTCCCTTTAAGAATCTCTTTTGAAATACCAGCTCAATACCAATAGAATCAACAAGAACCTGTGTCCAGCAACGACACCTCAAAACTAACAAAAATCTCATATATCCATGTTAAAGTATCTCTGGCCTCAGCCATCCGGCTGACCCAGCTCAATATCAAAATCTCATCATCTCGCGGCCACGGTCGGTATCATCTGGATATCCGCCGTGCCAAACAGTCACCGGTAGGTAATCCGTCCCCTGCCAGGCTCAACGTCAACACCACATTCATCTTGCCCCGGGGTACCATACCGGGCCCACCGTGTACCCGTGACGGTTCCTCCACTCCTCGACACGGATCTCCAAAACCACAGCAAACTCATGGTGGACGACACTTACATCACTAGAAAACCGCAATTTACATATTTTAAAAATATAATAAGTTTAGAAATTTTGCGGCTTTCCCCCGAAATCCAGAAATATCATAAAATCTCAAGAAATCCTCATAAGTGCATATGTCAATGATAATGAATGCATATGGTATCAATAATCGAGTTGCGATGTGTGATAAATAAATTAGGCATGAACAATTAATATGATGAAGCACATGCACATGAATAGCAATCCTACGATTTCATTTTAAGGAATTAAAGCAATAGCGCGAGTTTAAGTATCAATTAGTAAAAGGTTTCAAATTAAAGGTTATCTAGTGTGGTGGCATGGCAATTACCAGGGTGTGTGTGTAAGCATGAAAAGTGCTCGTGCTGCATATAAAAACCCTGGCAATGGTGCATGTGTCCTATAGAATGGGTTCGTATATGTATGTCAATATAAGGCATGAATGTAGCAAATAATCATACAAGTATTAAACCCCTAATTACTAATATTACTAAGAATCTTTTAAGTTACTAAAACTATCGGGCGACTTGCGCCATCCAACGATAGTCCCCCGTAGATGTTACATCTACTCACCGGAATCCCTAGCTAGTCACGTCCAATCACCGCTTTCCCCTTTCGTGCCGCGTTTGACGTCTCCGCGACCGAACCTGGAATTTACATCAATACCAAAAATAAGGTTACATATCAAGAACGACACAAAACCCAAACGAAACTACTAACGTTCACAAGCTAGGTACAACGTGCACAAAGTGCGCGGAACACACGCGAAAATCGCAAAAACTGCAAAAATCGCCGATTTGGTCGCCCGGAAAAACTAAAACCCGATTACTCAAAAATCCGCACTCACGCATCCTAAATGTCATAGGATAAGCCAACAAAATACTCTAGATACCGCAATTAATTCTCCACAATAATATAATAAAAACCTAGTAAGCTAGAAGTTTGCAAAATTGGTGCAAACATCGACAATTTGCGACAAAGTGCACATATTATCACACAAATATCCAAATTAAACCATTAGAAAGCCACTACAATTAAATTAACCCCTTAACCATGCATCAAAACCCACATTCCATACACAAACCTTTTCTTGATTTTCATAATTAGCAATTTCAATCCAAAACTAAACATGACAATACCAAATTAACACTAATTTAAAGCCCACACAAATAAAGTAACCTCATTAGCCTAGATTAGCAAACAACTAGATAGCTAATTAGCTTTAATTAACAAAATAATGGTTTCAAGAAATCCTAGTTAACTCAACCATTAACTTTAAACAATACTAGAATGAAAATAGCACTAATTTAACACTAAACAACTAGATTAAAGAATTCTAACCATATTAACTTAAAAGAGTAGAAATTATACCTCAAATTTTTTATAGATCTAGCAAGAAGAATTTGCCTCAATGATGGCCTCATAGCACCATGATTCCAAGCAAGAGAGGTTAAAGAGAAAGGGGATGAAGAATGGGGTTATTTTGTGAGGTTTAAATTTGGAATTTTTGAAGCAGCTTAATGAATTTTTTGAAGAAAAATGAAAAGATCAAGGAGATGAAGGGGGCTGCTGGAATTTCGGCCAGAACAAGGGAAGGGGATGGTGTGGGGTGTGTGGGAAAAGTCTTGGTCAACTCCTACCAACCCACAAAAGACCATACCTAATTAACAATTCAAAAACCTTTAAAAATACCCTCATTTCCACACAAGAATAAAGTCAAAGAGCATGGCATTTTTTTTTCTGGACCAGATGATGGTGGGGCTGGCCTAGGGCTGAGGGAAGAGAGAGAGGGGTTTTACAAAAGAAATTTTATGCAAAAAGACCCCCTACAAGTCAAAAATTGCAAGTTTAAGCTTAAATTCAATAAATTTCGTTTCCTATAATAAAAATTAGTTAAAAATCAAAATAAAATACTAAAAATTTATGTTACAACTAGATTTTAATTAACATAATTTTAAATATTAAAATTAGCCCAGAAAAATTTGTATTTATCGCTAATTTAATGTATTTTCTTACCGGCTTAAAATAATATTAAAAAATTGAAAAATAGGGAAATTTTTTTAAACGACCAGAATTTCATAAGTAACTCATTTGCTACTAAAAATAAGCAATTACCTATCCATTTTAGGTATAATTATTCCTAAACTGCAAAATAACAAAAAGGACGGTTTTCGTAAAAATACCGAATTTTCACCGATTTTCAGGAAAACACCAAAACGACTTTTCAAGACGCTACAGTTCCTAAGCCATCACAGAAAAGAAACGAAAATAGAACGTACACTTATGCCATCCGCATTCGCCACAGTGTCCCATTATGCACCGTTAGGTTACTTAACTAACGGCATAGCGGGTCGGGACTAGTGCGGGTGTAAAACATAAGTAACGTTTATTATATATCATATATATAATAATAATAATCCATTCGTCTCAGATACTAAGTAATCACATTACAGAATATCAACAGCAGAAGCACATATGAAAATAAAAGGATATCTAGGATGTCCGTATTTTGTATTTAGCCAACAATAGAAAATACGGATTCCACGATCGCGATGAATAGCCAAGCCCACACCCCTAGACCCCTATGAGAGCGGCAAGCGATCCTGCCAATTCTAGAGTATAGGAGACCCGGTCTCGACTCCTCGAGATGGCCTCCCACTGAACCCTAGAACCCGGTCACTTGTGCTCCCCTCCTTGGGTCTATCCTAATGCGGAAAAGTAAATAATATACAATGATGAAAACATCTTCCTCAACCCGGAAGTGCCCCAAATAAAAGAATATTACATACAATTGCTTTATACATGAATGAAAATAAAACTCTCATCTCACATAAACCCCCCGGCTATTCAATCGCGACAATCCTGCACATCATATCTCAGCAACACATAATATCTCATATCATCAACGTAAGCAAGTATGCGTATCCCGATTGTCGTTGATGTATAGCAACGAAATTGGCGATACACCACATACTACACTTACGGTCGCAGAAAATAAAGTGAAAAACTACAACATTTGGAATCCATAATCACTTTAGACATCGTAAATCCGAAATATCACATACTTCGCATTTCATGCCTAAATTTATGAATACCACATATTATATCACATTTCAGATAAATAGACAATGTTAAACTTTCCGATCGAATAAGCAAACACCCAAGATTTCCCAAATACCATAACACTTGAGCCGAGTTCAAAATTTTCCAGAACATGTCACAACCCCTATGAACCAGCCGTAGAAGGGTCAAACCAACGCCTAATATGTGGCAACGCTAAACTACCACAAACCCTAGGGTTCAGTGGCAGTTTTGACGGTCATATAATCGAGTTAAGGCTACTGTTCCCCGCCGGAAGACGCGACCGGGACGTTGGGACGTCGGGGCCTGAATTCCGAGGGCAGATGCTATTTAGAGCTATCCGTCCACCTCTCCGAAGATGCCAAGTTGATTTATGACACTGTATATCGAAGGTTTAAATGGATGCAGCCGTTGTAGCAGACTTCGTCAGATTCCCCCTCTTTGTGAGTGGTTTTTGATTGTGGGGATGCTCTTCCCTGCAGGCGCAAGCCCCTGCAGTTAATTACACTACCGCATCGCGGTAGCCACTTTCTCTTTCTCCAGATGGTCACTTCATGTCGTGTGGGTGTTTGTTTTGTTTTTGGTTGCCCATGGATTGTATACGGAGACTAGTTTATGTTGTCGTCCGTAGGACGTGGATTAGTCCAAATCCGTATTTTCTTAGATTTTGGTTTTGGGGTTAGGTTTAAGGATACGTTAGTCTCATTTGAGACTAAGATCAACTTAAACTTTTGTTAAAGATACGTTAGTCTAATTTTTAGACTAACATCAACTTAACAGGATCGTTTATATCCAACAAGAGAGCATTTGGAATCTATTGTTTAGTTTAGGGACATTGCGGTCGATTGCCAGTTTAAGGACATGGTGGTCCAGCGCCAGTTTAAGGACGTAGTGGTCCAATACCAGTTTAAGGACATAGTTGTCCAGGTTAAGGACATCATAGTCCGTGAGTTTACAGACCTCACAGTCAAGGTTAAGGACATCATCGTCCATGAAGTGTATGGTTATCGGGACCCGTCACCTCTCTGAAGACGTTGAAAGATTACAACGACAAATATCAGAGGAGTAAAAAGATGTACCCTTGAACCGGTGTGAATTGGTTGAAAGATCTGTAGTCCAATTTGGGACTGAGATTTGTTAAAAGATTCATGAGCATGTGGGCTCAATCAATTATGAGTTGAGGACTTATGGCCAATCTTTGGGCTAAGTCCAATAAATATTTGACATTTTATTGTCCTGGCTATTGAGCCTTTATTTGGGATTGGCCCTTTAATAATGCTAAGCATTTGGTTCTGACATCTTTTGTCTTCATCAGAACAAAATGTGTTCTGACAGTGCGCCACGTGGCGCGCTAGGCGCTTTGCGCCAGTCAAAGAGCGCATTGCGCTTCTGTCGTGTAGCGCACACGAAGAGGACACGTATCGCGTTTAGCGCTAAGCGCTAGTTTATTAGCGCATTGCGCTTTTAATTTATGAGTGCGTTGCGCTAGTCTGTTGGCATGCCAGTGAGTGACACGTGGCGCACTTGGCGCTGAGCGCCACCCCATGAGTGCAGTGCACTGTTTCAAAAGCGCAAAGCGCAAGTTGTGTCTTTGGTTGACACGTGGCATGTTTTGGCGCTGAGCGCCGATCCATGGAGCGCAAGAGCGCAGTTCATGAGTGCAAGGCACTTTCTAATAGCGCAAAGCGCATTTTGATCAATTTTAAGATCAAAGAACAAATTTATGTTCTTCAAAGGAGGCTTTGCCTCAAGATCCAAGAATAAAAGTTCTTGTTTTTTATAAAAGGCTCTACCTTTATAGATCAAAGATCGATGAATGAAGTAAAGTACTTCTTTTATTTTTATGATTAGATCTTTTGATCTTTTCTTTTTATCAAAGACTTTGGTCGTTTTTAGATCTATGATCTTTTTAGAAGATGATTCTTCTTTTTACGAGATGGATTCATCTCTGTTGTTCAAGAACATAGTTCTTTACCTTGAATATGAAGAAATGATCTTCTTTTTTCCAAGAGCTTGCTCTTTTTTTTCTCAAAGTTTTCAGAGGGTTTTTCTCTCTCTTTTTTGTCTATGAGACTTGAAGTCTAGAGGCCTTTATATAGGGCCAATTGATTTGTTGAATCAGTTTTAAGAGATCTTTCTCTGATTGATTTGGGAATATTCCCCACGTTGGATCTTTGATCCTAAGGCTTCTGTTTTACAGAAGATAATCTTCTTGTTTCAATAAGATTGAAAAGATCTTTCCATAACAGAATTTTAGTTCTGATTAATTAATATTTTATTATTAGTAGATCTTTTGATCTAACGGTGGGGGATTTTTAATTCCAGCGCTGCGCCGGCGCACCTTGCGCCAGCGCACCTACGTTTGCCACGTGCCGCGCAGCGCAGAGCGCAGCGTAACTGTGCTAGCGCTCCCGTGTTTGACACGTGGCGTAGAGCGCAGCGCAACTGTGCTAGCGCACCCGTGTTTGACACGTGGCGCGCAGAGCAGAGCGCTGGATCTGAAGCGTTGCTTCAACTTTTTAAATTTTGAATTTCAAAACAGAGCTTTGCTCTGATTGGGGGTGCGCTGCCTAGGGCGCAGCACCCCTGGAGCTGGCGCGTTTGCTTTTGACACGTGGCGCGCAGCGCGCAGAATCTGAAGCGTTGCTTCAATTTTTGAATTTTGAAATTCAAAATAGAGCTTTGCTCTGATTGGGGGAAACAAATGCCCCCCCACCGTTGCGCTCACGTGGCGCACACGTGAGTGCAGCGGTGGCAACATCTGAGCCCTTGGATCAACTCAGAAGTTGAAGAGACAGTTCAGTGCCTATAAATAGGACCTTTGGTCCCTTAGATGATTTTCATCTTCTTCTTGAGAATTTTATTCAGAGCCTAGCTCTTCAGTTAAGAACTTTCAAGAGTCAGAACTCTTTCCAAATTTAGGTAAAATTAATTTTTTTAATAAATTAGGGTTTTTACCTATTAACAGAGCCTTGCTCTTCATAGATCTTTGATCTAAAGAAAAACCCTTTTAGGGTTTCATTAATAGAGCCTTACTCTCATGAACCCATAGATCTAAAGAGATCTGTTCTTGGGGTTTCTTATCCCATGAATCAGAGCTCTGCTCTTTTGATAATATGTAGATCTTTTGATTTTTGATGAAGAACTCTTAAGAGTTTTTTATTTTTTATTTTTTTTATTTTTATGGATCTTGAAGATCCCAGAATTTTAATTCTCAAGAATTAATTTTAATTAATCTTTAATGGATTTTCCATCATCATTACAGAGCCAGGCTCTTTAAGGAATTTTATTCCTTCATGATCAGAGTGTGACAAGTGTCACTCTGTTATAGAGCTTTGCTCTCAAAGGGAGATTTTCTTCTTTTCCCGAGGGATTTCTCATTCAATGAGAAAATCCTTGAGGATCTCCTCATTAATTGACAGTCTCATCCAATGATGAGGCTGTTTTATTAATTGATGTATTGTCATCTGGATTTTGTGGGTCCCCCTTTGGTCCCCTTTCCACTGCATTGCAGTGTGGTACAAATTTTAAAGTACCGAGGGTCAGAATTTAAAATTAAATTATAGCACTGACAGTTGACTTCTGTCCCCTTTTTTTTGCAGGCGACATGTCTTTCGATCCTACGTTTCCATTCGTCCGTTCAGAGGGAGGATTCCTTGAAGCACCTGTGGACCGGGAGGTTCTTGCGCCCATCAAAGACCGTGACCCGGAACACGAAAATCTTCACTTGTGGGGCAGATAGTATGACCAGATTATCAAATGTCGTCAAAGCTTCTCTTGTGCGACGCCGTCGGAGCCGATCTCGGCGATTCCGTATGCAGATGCACCCTCGATGAACTATGCCGTGGAGGTTGTCAATTGGACTTCAGAGGGTCTTCTTCAACCTTCGATTGCCGCCGTATCCATGCAGCTGCCGGCGGTTTTGGATACCTTGGGGCGGCGCATATGCCAGGGTGAGTCGCGCCCTTGGGGACAACCCTACAACATCGGGCTGACTCCCCGTCATCCGGCCGGGTATTTGCAGTGGGCCAGGTACATCTTGTCGGCGAAGAGAACGCAGCTGCTAAAGCTCGGCTTATACCCTGCGGTTTACGCTTCATTGTTCCAATATTCGGCTCCTCTCACATGGTGGATTAAGGCGTTCTTGGAGCAGTGGAACATCCCAACCCATACTTTCCTTCTACTGGACAAAGAAGTCACTATCTCCTTAGAAGAATTTGCTAAGGTTTCCGGTCTTCCGGTGAGGGGGGAGCACTACGAGGAGTTGCTTCCTCCAGATGAATATGTTTTTGCCACCAAGCCGGTGGTGATGGGCCTCACGCCAGAGAACACCATTCAGCACCAATTCCCCAGTCTGATAAAGGTGCTGAACACGTACGAGAGCCTCTTCTTGGAATTCGGAGGCCGGGGGGTCAGTTTCGCAGACTTCATTGCCCGGTTTCTTCGCCCGGAGATCTTATCGCAACGAGGCGAAAAGTTTGCCAAGCTCGATGACCCCTTCGGCTTCGGCTTGGACCGTCGACCAGTACTGGAAGACGATCAGAAGGGCTTTTTTTTTCTTCCTGATGCCGCAATTATTCCTCTGTCAGAAATCGCCGTTCCGGGCATTGACGAGGAGGCTTTCTTTCTTGGGTTTCTTGGGCTGTGGTTGTGCTGGTTCGCTCTCCCTATGCACCCTCGCTATATGAGGCCTTCCGTCTTCTACCCCGCGCATCGCATGGTTGATGGAATACAAGTGGCCATCGGGATCGCCAGGTTAGCCTACCTATACCACGGTCTCAGCATGGCGGTGGATACCACTGAGCCGGGGGTGCATCCTGCCAACTTCCCGATGCATTACTTCACTTCATGGCTGGAGATGCACGTGCTCGGGGTCTTTGGCATTCAGAAGAGACCTTTGTTTTACGAGAGATGCAAGTTCCCTCAGATTATGCGGCTGGTTGATGCCTCTATCGTGAGTCCGTCACAGCGGGAGGTTAGGGGCTTGCTCATTCGTCCGCGCATGGTTGGAGATGGCATGTCTTTCACAGACAAAGTCTTGACCATCGGCTAGGAAACTTCAAAGGCGGTGCTGTCATTGCGCGACGTTTTTAAGGACGGGGCCTCCGCGTTGAAAGCCCGGGAGATTCTCCATTTATACTCCATCAGATCGGGTTTTCTGGTATTTAGGCAAAATGATGCGGCGCTATTCATGAGATACAACCCCCATCATTTTGCCCAGCGGCTGAGTTATAATCAAGGAGTCCCGTTGGAGGCTTTCTTAGTAGAACCCGTTGCCACCAAAGAGGGAACGCGGGGCGCGCTGCATCATTTCATGCGCTTGAATACGGGCTCTCACTTCTTTATCAGTGAGCCGAGTTGTATCCCAAGAGCCCTTAATGTGCACGCGGCCTGGTATCAATATGCAATGGGAGCTGTTATCAGGGAGGAGAAGCGGCTGCTACTCGACCGTAAGGGCGCACCCCCTGCTAGTGATCGAAACCTGCCTTTGAAGCGAAGGACCATTGTCCTTCCTACACTCAGAGAAGCTGCCGTGATTGAAGTCCCCGGCGATAGGCCTGAGCTACCGGTCCCCTGTGCTCCCGTGGAGACAGTGGATGTACCGCCGGTGCCCCGTGCTCCCGTCGAGACGGTAAATGTAGCTTCCTCCGAATCTGGCGCGGGCTCGGATATCGGGACTCGTCGCCCCAAAGTGCCCACCAACCGTAAGCTTGTGCTGGCTGCGACTGGAATTCGCTCGCAGAAGAGGAAGAAGAAGTCGGTCCTGTCTCTAGATGCTGTACTCGGCCTGGAGCCTCAGGCTCCTTATAACGAGGGTGTGAGCGAATATGGGACCAACGAAGGTCTCTTCATAGCGCCGGAAGATACTGATCTCGAGGTTGCTATTGCAGCTTCTGTGCGATCCGCAAGCCACCAAGCGGAAATGGTCACCCTCGCGCAATCGAGTAAGTATAAGCCGTAACTTCTGTTATTGCACTATGTTTTTATTTTTATTATCATGACTTGACTGACATTTTTCCTTCTGTAACAGGCTTCACCACTGAAGAGGCTCTGGCGGCTTCCCTCAGGACCTTCGAGGAGGAGGAGAGGAATCGCGCTTTGTTAGGCATTGGTAAGTCTCGGCTTATTGCATCCTCATTCTCCTTCCTCATGGACAATCTGACCCCTTCTTTGTATTACCGCAGGGACCACAATGCCAATCCTGCAAGGTGATGCGGAGATTCTTCCCGAGCCGGCCACCGCAGTACCGGCCTCTTCGGTACTTCCGAAAGAGGCCTTACTCAAACGACCAATGACTGGAGCCTTGACGGCTTCAGAGGTAACCCTTGGTGCAGACGATGACATCCTGTTGATGGAGACGTCTAGAAGGTCCGCTTTGACGGCCCGGGCAGAGAGGAAGCGCCGAATGCGCGCGGCAAGGGAGCGTAATGCCGCCTGAGCCGCGGGTGCGTGTGATTAGTCAAAAATATTGCATATTTTAGCCGGCAATTTCCTCATCATTTGCATCCATATAGAAGTGTTCGGCATTCATATTTTACATATTAGCAAAACTGTCGCAAAATATCAGATTACATGTATTAGACTCTAAAACCGACATTATAAAGGAAATTGACCGCATTTCATGGCATCGCATCATCCCTATATTGCACAACACTTGTTTTGAGATCTGTGCAGGAAAATCCAGAAGAAAGGCCAAAATGTACATGGTACCGATCAACCACGACGCCAACTCAAAAATTTCAGTTCTGGTATCAATCCAAAGGGACAAACAAAAATCAACAATCAAAGAAAGGCCCAAGTATCAAACCAAGACCTCTGTAAAAAAGACCAAAGCCCAAGACTTCAACATGGCCGCGGAACCGCGGCCGGAGCCTGCTTGCGCCGCGGTTCCGCGGCAGTCTTGCCTCTTCATCACCTCAATTTTGGTGCACAATGTCTATCTCAGTGGCTACAGCTCAGAATAACACTCCAATTTCCAGAAGACTCCAGAGACTTCTGCCAGATCAGCAAACCCTTGTTCCAACACTAAACTAGCCTTGTATTCTAGAAACTTCTTCCTAAACCCTAGCTTAAACCCTAAGCTAAGCCTAACAAACTTCTTCTAGAAGTCTTTCAACAAACTTTTGGAGGGAACTCAAGAAGGCTTAGGGTTTGGGTGCTCTATAAATAAGACCCTAGGCTCACTTGTAAAAGAATCCAATTCATTCAATCTTGGAAGAATCCCTCCATTAGTTCATTCAAGAGCCATTCTATCTCTTTCTTCATCTTCTTCTTCCACAAGTCTAGTGAGAGGACTTGTGTGAAACCCTAACCCTAATTCCAATCAAAAGCCAAGATCCCGATTACCCATTCAAGCAAGAAGCCTTGCAACCTTTTAGGAGCCGAGCCGGTCTTCAACAGAGCAAGTGGTCCAAGCCGATTCGCGACTCACGAACCCGAGCGAAGCCAAGTCGACAATTTAGTTCTTCCTCTTGTAGTTCTTGAGCGACTGTAATCAAATTGTTGATATAAATAAAAGGTGAAATTCTTTTATCTTGTTTTCTTTAAATTCTTGCATCATGAGTCAATCTAAATTTCTTGTTATAATTCTTGTTGTGATGTTTGGGTAATACTCCGCTCGTCGAGGAGTCGAGACGATCGATAGAATGATGATGTAATATATCTTAAATCGATTCTTGATTTCTACGAGTTTTGTAAACCCTAGCAAATTCAAGAACCGACGACCCATTTCGTTGCGATGCTTTCTTGATTGATATCGCTCGAAATTGGGGAGTTACGATCGTTTCTTGAAATTGCTAGAGGCTAGAATGTGAATGATATCGATGAAAGAACAAGGGTTAAATGATGAAACCCTGGTTTCATCAAGAAAGCCCTAACTCTCGTAGATCATCATCGATCTAGTATCAATCCTTCGAAGGACAAGAACACGATATCTTGAGATTACATCACGTCTATAGATCCGATCGATTCCTACGAGCCTCATTTAGATTCTTGACATTTTGGTTGGAAATATTATCGAAACCCAATTCTTGATTGTTTATCAGTTTCTTGATTCTTGATTAAACTCGTGACACCTGAATCAATTGATAAATTCTTGAATCATGTTTTCTTTTCTTTTCGATTAACATTTCGATTCAAACAAATCAATTATAAAAACGAATCGCACAATCCCTGTGGACGATCTGCACTCGCTTACGATCTACAACTGACACCGTAGTTGATTGCGGTCAAATATAATTTTTTTGATTGTGAACTTTATTCAATTTTCTAATTACCAACACATAGAAACTTATTCGCTTTATTCGATTTACACATTCGGAAAATAGTACAATCAAAATGGCGCCGTTGCCGGGGATCGCGCGCTAATTCGTTTTATATCAAAGTTTGAATTGAAAGATTTATTTCATTGTGATTTTTGAGATCAAAATTCATGCAAACCCTAAACAATTTGTTGTGTTTCATTGCAAGGAGATCTGGAGCTTGCTGGAAATTTGGAAAATTTTTTGGAATATACCAGAGAGCTGAGGGAGTCTACAGAAGCTCCCTGAAAATTTGTGGTTCAGTGATCTCATCAAGAGACCGCGGAAGCGCGGTGGGAGTACCCATATGCGGCGGAACCGCGGCTTGGTGGAGGGGTCTCTGTAAACTTTTTGCTTCAGGTACTTTCTTACCTTCTCCTCTCTCCTCTTTTTAGCTCCAACTGACAATTTTTCTGCAGGATTCTTTGCAAAGAATAGCAGCTCGCAAATTGCAAAATTAAATTTGTGCGTGATTTTGTTTCTTGGTTGTTTGCATTCTAAATACGGATATTAAGGGGCACGGCCAAATCCAAATTAGGTGGGGATTTCATTACCCTTCCTAGGCCCCGAAAACCACAAAACTTGCATCCGCATTGACCCACATTAACTAAAAGAAATCTAGAGATGACTCTAAGGACTGTCGCGCTCAATTAGGATAGAAGAAGGCCGTGGGTAATTCATTGCTTATCCGCGTTTTCTTGTGGTGCTTAGGAAAGTGTGTCGAAGGCTAGTGGTTATTAATTAGGCCCACTACTTACGTAGTGGAGTACCTTCCCACTTATCTGGCACTTACCTGGCCACAGGGGGACAAAGAGGCAGTGGAGGATTCTATCCCGCGACTTGTCTTTTGGCAGTTAGGAGCGGTCTAGAGCCGGACCTAGGTGACCACTAGATTCTAGGGTTTGCGTGCTGCATTTGTTGTGTCGCATCATATTTTTTCAAAAATCCGTCCCTTTTTTCAAAAGCAAACACCGCATTCATTTACCCCTAATTATAAGCCAACGCTGCCACTTGTACTAACCCTTTTTAGTACAAGATAGGCTGGACACGGGATTCTAGTGCCCGTTTAGTCCGCGTACCCTTTATCGACTCCGAAGTCGATATTTCTCCATTTACCTTTCCTTTACCCACTACCACACCCACACCGATGGATCCGAATCCATCAAACTTCTTTAACCCTAATCTGCCGCCGTCCGTTGCTGCGCAGAATCCACCGCGCATCTCTCTCCAGGAGAGGTGCTATCCACTTAGAGGTCCTCTTTCGACCTGCTTATCCACACCACCAGCCAATGGGGATAACTTTGAGATTAAGCCCCAGTATATCAATCTTTTACCCAAATTCCACGGACTCGAGACTGAGGACGCTTACGTTTTCATTACCAAATTTGAAAACGTGTGCGCAATGATGGGTACGTCACAACTTTCAGTGGATGCGATGCGTCTACGACTTCTTCCATTTACATTGTGCGATATAGCCGAGAAGTGGCTATATAACACTACCGCACACTCTATTACGAATTGGGAAGAATTCGTCGCTGCATTCCTTAAGAAATTTTACCCAATCCAAAAGACGGCTCGAATCCGTAGCGAACTGAATCAATTTGCCCAGCTCCCTACCGAACCATTTTCAAAATGCTTTGAACATTTCAAGGATCTATTGGTTCAGTGTCCTCATCACGGCATCCCGAGATGGGAGCTTTGCCGAATCATTTATGAGGGCATTAACTCAAACACTAAACAGAGCCTTGAAAACATGTGTCAAGGTACTTTTATGACCAAGGATGATGGGGAAGCTTGGAAGTACTTAGAAGAGTTCGCTGAAAAATCACTACAGTGGGAGAGTGGAACCCAACCATTGAATAGGGGTGGCGTACACCAAATAGATATGTCCATAGGTGTTCGAGCTGAGATGGCAGCAATGCAAAAGAAGCTCGACGCTATGGAACACAAATTTTCTGCAGCCTCCCTAAACCCAATGTCGCTCCCCAAAACTGTTTGTGGGTGCTATTCTGATCCGTCTCATTTAACGGAAGCATGTCTATTAAACTCTGCGTTTCAAGGTCACGAGCATTCTAATGCCGCATTTCAACGACCTAGAAACGATCCATATTCTTCCACGTACAATCAGGGTTGGAGGAATCACCCGAATTTCGCTTGGAACCAAAACCAATCTCAAAACACGGTTCCAAATATGAATAATTTTCAAAGGGCTCTTCCTCCACCACAACAGCAACCCCTTCAACTCACTCAGCACCCCTATCAGTCACAAAATTTCCAAAACCAGGGCAACAATCCTGCACAGTCTAATCCTATGCAGTTGTCCTGTTCTGACGAATTCTCTCAATTCACTCAGACCATGAAATCACTTTTATCAAATTTCATAGAGGTTTCGACTGAGGTTAGATCTTCCGTCAGTGAGATAAAGAAAAACTCAGCGTCTCAAGCTGAGAGTATCAGATCGATGGAAGCTGAAATCGCACGCCTAAAAGCCGAAATGAGTGCGAGAGAAAAAGGAAAACTTCCCTCTCAACCCCTACAGAATCCTGGGCATTACAATGTAAATGCCATCACAATGTTGAGATCGGGAAAAGTGCTGAATAATCATGTCGGGGAAGGTATCAATGATACTGAAAATCATATCAACGCCCCGGCTGGGACCTTTCCATACACACACACTTCTCCTTCTGATCCTTCTTCTACCATACCACCTTCTCGAGAGCCTATTCTCCATTTCCCATTAGGCTCAACACCTTCTTCCAACCCTTATAGTTCTCCACAGACGGTCCCCACACCTCTTTTGGGACCTCGTCTACCCCCTCTTCCTTCTCCTATGATGGACCCTGCGCTTATTGCGAAAGCTCCTTACCCGAACCGGTTAAGGGGTAATAGAACGAGTCCTCATATGGAGAAAATTATAGAAATTTTCAAGCAGGTTAACATCAATATCCCTCTCCTAGATGCAATTCAACAAGTCCCAGCTTATGCGAAAATTCTTAAGGACTTGTGCACTAGGAAGAGGAAGACTCAAGTGCCGAAGAAGGTCTTTATGTCAAATAATATCAGCACTGCTTTTATTCCCCAGCTACCAAAGAAACGAAAGGACCCAGGATGTCCTACAATGTCGATTTCTATTGGGGGTAAAAACATAAATCGTGCTCTTTTAGACCTTGGCGCAAGTGTTAACCTACTCCCTTATTCTGTCTATGAGCAACTAGGGATTGGAGAGCTGAAACCTGCTCACTGCACTCTCCAGATGGCAGACCGATCTATCACCAAACCAAGGGGTGAATTAGAGGATGTGTTGATAAAGGTCGGGGAATTTTTTTTCCTTGTAGACTTCATTGTACTCGACACACATCCTGTAGCAAACCCCCGGGGCCAAATTCCGGTGATTCTGGGTCGTCCTTTCCTTGCCACTTCCAACGCTGTTATAAACTGTAGAAACGGTTCAATGAACTTATCATTTGAAAATATGACCATTGAACTAAATATCTACAAAGTTGGAAGTCAGCCATCAGAATCCTCTGCTCATATTTTAGATGTGTGCTCTGTCCATGAGATCGCTCCCGATAGTTGTGGAGCTGAGGAACTTTGCTTTACTGATCTCGATGACATTACCACATCTCTGTTTGACTTTACACAAGATCTTAGTGAGGACACTTTTTCTACACTTGAGTCCTGCACTTCTGACTTTTCTCCACCCGAGTCTGTATCTTTCACAGGCTCTGAGCTGCTTTGTAAATCCAAAAATCATTCAATGATCCCTCCTTCTATCATTTCTCCGCCTGAATTAGATCTCAAAATTTTACCGTCTCATCTGAAATATGCTTATTTAGGTGAGAAGGAGACTTTACCGGTTATAATATCCGCTTCTCTAGCATTAGAGCAAGAGAATGCACTTTTATCGGTATTGAGTCTAACAAAGAGGCGTTTGGTTGGAGTATGGCGGACATCAAAGGGATTAGTCCCTTGATAGTTGAACATCATATACATGTGATGGATGATGCCAGATCAACCCGAGAACCACAGAGACGGTTGAATCCCGACATGAAGGAAGCGGTCATGAAAGAGATCGTCAAATGCTTAGATAATGGTATTATATACCCCATCTCCGATAGCCAATGGGTGAGTCCTATACATGTCGTTCCTAAGAAATCCGGCATCACAGTTATAACCAATGAGGCGAATGAGTTGATTCAGACACGCGTCCAAACTGGGTGGCGTGTATGTATCGATTATAGAAAACTCAACGCTGCTACGAGGAAAGACCATTTTCCTCTACCATTCATTGATCAAATGCTGGAACGCTTAGCGGGACGAGAGTATTATTGTTTTATCGACGGATACTCAGGCTATAATCAGGTCCCCATCGCCAAAAAGGATCAAGATAAAACCACTTTTACTTGTCCTTTTGGTACTTTTGCTTACAGTCGCATGCCCTTTGGGTTATGCAATGCTCCCGCTACCTTTCAGTGGTGTATGATGGGGATATTCTCTGATATGGTAGAGAATTTTCTGGAGATCTTTTTGGACGACTTCTCAATTTTTGGAGACTCTTTTTCTGATTGCCTAGCGAATCTTGACGCTGTTCTTACTCGTTGCAAAGAGAAGAACTTGACTTTGAACTGGGAAAAATGCCATTTTATGGTCCAAGAAGGAATTGTTCTTGGACATGTCATTTCACAGAAAGGCATTGAGGTTGGCAGAGCTAAGACAGATGTCATTCAAAACCTCCCTCATCCCAAAAGCGTCAAAGATATTCGTTCTTTCCTTGGCCATGCGGGCTTTTATAGGAGATTCATTAAGGACTTTAGCAAAATTGCTAGACCTTTAACTCTTCTCCTGGCCAAGGATACGACCTTCCATTTTGACTCGGATTGCGAGACAGCTTTCGACTCACTTAAACACTCACTCACTTCAGCCCCCGTTTTATCATCACCAAACTGGGACTACCCCTTTGAGCTGATGTGTGACGCATCTGATTTTGCAGTAGGTGCAGTCTCAGGACAGCACATTGAAAAGATGCCACACGTGATTTACTATGCTAGTAAGACCCTGAATGATGCGCAAATCAATTATACAACCACAGAAAAAGAACTTTTAGCGGTTGTATTTGCATTAGAAAAATTCAGGCCTTACTTAATTGGCTCACCTATAGTTGTGTATACTGACCATTCCGCTTTAAAACATCTTCTGGCGAAGAAAGATGCAAAAGGTCGACTAATACGTTGGATCCTTCTGTTACAAGAATTCGATCTTGTTATCAAAGATAAGAAAGGATGTGAAAACGTAGTAGCTGACCACCTTTCACGCATCATTTCTTCCCCTGTGACCCTGCCGATCAATGACTCGTTTCCTGACGAGCAACTCTTGAGCATATCCACTGAACCATGGTTCAGGGATATTGTGAACTATCATGCCACGGGACTGATACCCAGCGATTGGTCAAACCAGGACAAATACCGTTTTCTATCCCAAGTAAAACACTTTTACTGGGACGAGCCCTATTTGTTTAAATATTGTCCTGATCAGATCATTCGCCGGTGTGTCCCAAATAAAGAGTTCAAGAGTGTTCTTTCTTTTTGTCATGATCAGGCCTGTGGGGGTCACTTCGGTCCTAGAAAGACAGCGGAAAAGGTTTTGCAATGTGGATTTTATTGGCCGACCTTATTCAAGGATGCATTTGAGCATTGCAAAACCTGTACACAATGTCAGTATACGGGTAGAATCTCCCAGAGGAATGAAATGCCTCAGCAACCCATCTTGGTTGTTGAAATATTCGATGTTTGGGGCATAGATTTTATGGGTCCTTTTCCCAACTCCTTTGGGAATTTGTACATACTGCTGGCGGTTGATTATGTCTCAAAGTGGGTAGAAGCCATTCCATGTCGCACTAATGACAAGAAAGTTGTCATTAAGTTCTTGAAAGAGAATATCTTTTCGCGATTTAGACACCCACGCGCTATTATTAGCGATAATGGGACACACTTCTGCAACAGGTCTTTCGAGACTCTGATGCGAAAATACTCAATCAACCCCGACTTTCTACACCCTATCACCCCCAAACAAGCGGGCAGGCTGAAATCTCAAACAGACAAATCAAACTTATCCTGGAGAAAACTGTTGCTAAAAATAGAAAAGACTGGTCGACCAAACTGACGGATGCTCTTTGGGCATTCCGAACTGCATATAAGACCGACCTAGGGATGTCTCTATATAGGATAGTGTTTGGAAAAGCATGTCATTTACCCGTCGAGATAGAACATAAAGCATTGTGGGATATTAAAGAAATAAATTTTGATTTAAACCTTGCTTGCAACTTTCGGAAGCTGCAACTTAATGAGCTAAGCGAACTCCGCGATGAAGCTTATGATAACGCTGTAATCACAAAGAATAGGACTAAGGTTTTTCACGATAAAAACATTTTGAGGAAAACATTTTCACCTGGTCAACAAGTCCTTCTTTATGATTCACGATTACACCTTCACGCGGGTAAGCTCCGATCTCGATGGAAGGGACATTTTGTTGTGCGGTCTGTATACCCGCACGGGGCAGTAGAAGTAGAAAATGTTAAAAACGGCACTTTTTTCAAAGTGAATGGACATAGACTAAAGCCGTATTTTTCCACTGACCCCATGGAGGAGCTCTTGTTCTTACAAGAGCCAGTTTATTTGGATTAAAATTCCTCCGTCTCACCTTCATATCTAGTATATCATTGCATCATCTTTTGAATGTAGGTGAGTGAAAAGAATAAGTTTGGGGGAAGTTATTCACTTATATACTTTGCCCCCACTAATAAATTCCTCCCAGATTTACAGGTTTTTCAGATATAGCTGTTGGCAACAGTGAGGACACTGTTGAAAACAAGTTTGGGGGAGGTTTGTGCTTATTTTTTGTATCATTTGCATATCATCTGCATAAGCACAAAACATTTCTTTTAAAAATCTATAAAAATTTTCAAAACCCATAAAAATATAAAAATTTTCAAGTATAAAAATAATTTTAATATTTACACTTTTTTGTATATAAATAAGATAATGAAAGTTTAGATAATGAAAAATTACATCTATGAGATCAGAAAAATTTAAGAAAACTAAGAAAATTAGAAGTTTTCTTATACGAACTAGTAATAAGTAGTTATGAGCCGTTGTCCCAAGGGTTAGTAAGATGAAGGGCGTCACTAATCTGAGGATAAAAATAAGTCTGAAAAATAGTTTCTATTCTGGAAGCCAAACATTTTGAACGTTGATACCCTGCTATTCGCACTTACACACGTCTTAAAGCCTGGGATAGTATAGGATACCTTGAAATGCTCTTTTCTTAAAGCCAAAAGTATGAAGGAAATAAAAAAAAATGATGAAATAAAGAAAATATAAAGTGGTGAGAAAAATGGACACTGGTTTTGTTATCACCAAGGGCAATAAAAAATGTATAGCGAGGGTGCTTCTTCACCTAGTGCCCTAAGGCCAACTGGTCTGGGAGTCACTGCTATGCCTGAGGTGGTGCAAGACGAGGAAAATACACCAAGTAAGCAAGCACAGGAGTAATCGGTCGGTTAGTACCTCAAGAAGTATTAACGGTCGCATGAAAGTGTGTGAGCAATTTCGTCTAAATATTCATTAATTAAAAAGTACTGAGGCTGATGGGCAAGAGTATGATAGCTTGAATTGAATTTTCCGGGTGTAGGGATGTCTTTACACACACGCAGGGTAATATGATCGATGTTTGGAATAAAGATAGGAATGAAAAATAAGACGATATTTTATTGAGGGAGGACGTGATTTCTGACATCTTTTCATGACCATTAAGATAGGGCTCATGACAACCGAAAAGCTAGCTTAGTTGGAAACCCTAATTTTCAAGGCTTTCTTTCACAATTCTTGTCTTTAAATGTAATATTCATGATCTTTCTTTTATTATTGGATTTTGTGGGTGCAATCCGCTGAAAACCCTCAGGAGACAACACTCCTCCTACTAGGGACACCTAGAGGTTTAAAGGCTTGTTGCACGTGCTCAGTGCAATCGTGTTGCCTACGAAAGTGTGCTAGTTAGTTTTTTTCTTTTTCTTTATTTTCTCCTTCTCTTTTTAATAAAACAGTTCGCTCGAGACGATCGAAATTAAGTTTGGGGGAATTTGATTAGTCGAAAATATTGCATATTTTAGCCGGCAATTTCCTCATCATTTGCATCCATATAGAAGTGTTCGGCATTCATATTTTACATATTAGCAAAACTGTCGCAAAATATCAGATTACATGTATTAGACTCTAAAACCGACACTATAAAGGAAATTGACCGCATTTCATGGCATCGCATCATCCCTATATTGCGCAACACTTGTTTTGAGATCTGTGCAGGAAAATCCAGAAGAAAGGCTAAAATGTACATGGTACCGATCAAACACGACGCCAACTCAATAATTTCAGTTCTGGTATCAATCCAAAGGGACAAACAAAAATCAACATATCAAAGAAAGGCCCAAGTATCAAACCAAGACCTCTGCAAAAAAGACCAAAGCCCAAGAATTCAACATGGCCGCGGAACCGCGGCCGGAGCCTGCTTGCGCCGCGGTTCCGCGGCAGTCTTGACTTTTCATCACCTCAATTTTGGTGCACAATGTCTATCTCAGTGGCTACAGCTCAGAATAACACTCCAATTTCCAGAAGACTCCAGAGACTTCTGCCAGATCAGCAAACCCTTGTTCCTACACTAAACTAGCCTTGTATTCTAGAAACTTCTTCCTAAACCCTAGCTTAAACCCTAAGCTAAGCCTAACAAACTCCTTCTATAAGTATTTCAACAAACTTTTGGAGGGAACTCAAGAAGGCTTAGGGTTTGGGTGCTCTATAAATAAGACCCTAGGCTCACTTGTAAAAGAATCCAATTCATTCAATCTTGGAAGAATCCCTCCATTAGTTCATTCAAGAGCCATTCTATCTCTTTCTTCATCTTCTTCTTCCACAAGTCTAGTGAGAGGACTTGTGTGAAACCCTAACCCTAATTCCAATCAAAAGCCAAGATCCCGAGTACCCATTCAAGCAAGAAGCCTTGCAACCTTTTAGGAGCCGAGCCGGTCTTCAACAGAGCAAGTGGTCCAAGCCGATTCGTGACTCACGAAGCCGAGCGAAGCCAAGTCGACAATTTAGTTCTTCCTCTTGTAGTTCTTGAGCGACTGTAATCAAATTGTTGATATAAATAAAAGGTGAAATTCTTTTATCTTGTTTTCTTTAAATTCTTGCATCATGAGTCAATCTAAATTTCTAGTTATAATTCTTGTTGTGATGTTTGAGTAATACTCCGCTCGTCGAGGAGTCGAGACGATCAATAGAATGATGATGTAATATATCTTAAATCGATTCTTGATTCCTACGAGTTTTGTAAACCCTAGCAAATTCAAGAACCGACGACCCATTTCGTTGCGATGCTTTCTTGATTGATATCGCTCGAAATTGGGGAGTTACGATCGTTTCTTGAAATTGCTAGAGGCTAGAATGTGAATGATATCGACGAAAGAACAAGGGTTAAACGATGAAACCCTAGTTTCATCAAGAAAGCCCTAACTCTCGTAGATCATCATCGATCTAGTATCAATCCTTCGAAGGACAAGAACACGATATCTTGAGATTACATCACGTCTATAGATCCGATCGATTCCTACGAGCCTCATTTAGATTCTTGACATTTTGGTTGGAAATATTATCGAAACCCTATTCTTGATTGTTTATCAGTTTCTTGATTCTTGATTAAACTCGTGACACCTGAATCAATTGATAAATTCTTGATGTTGGAGATAGTGCCCTCATAGTCAATTATTGGATCGCAGGTACGTGATTGCAATGATTGCGGAGGACCTATCCCGGTAGGACAGTCTTACTCGAGATGATAGTTTGCTATCTGGTTTGCCTTTATCAGTCGTGTACATGTTCAGGTGACTGATTGCATGTTACACTTTGATAGAGCCCTTAGGATCTTGCTTTACTACCAACTGTATGAGGGCGATCATATACGTGAGAGTTGGGTAGTTTAGATGCATATCCTTAATTGTGGTCCCTAGTCGTGGGAGTTTCGAGACAGGGCATCGATACTCCGGAGTAGACTAGTGTATACAGTCGAGACCCCGACGAGGGGCGGTGGCCGGTCTCACAAGCCACTGGTGTCAGTTGGATCACCTAAGATGTATACAGGTGCTCATTGGGTTATGAGTACACCGGACAGGACTCGCCGGGAATCTGCTAGTTAGTATTATATCTATCGTCAGATAGCAGTTCCCTGGTGACATGTGTACAGGTTAGTTCATCGACCTGAGGTCGTCATTTGTCTCGTGTGAGTTCCCACTGTGCTTTGATTTCTACCCTACCACGGCTCAAAGGAGTCGTGCAAACAGGTAGTTTTTGGGTACAGTCCCGAGCCATATGGAGGCACGTGAGCGGATCGGCAGGGGATTCGTCTCTCCCGATATTGGGGGCGAGATCGTGCTGTGTCTAGGAGAGCCATTACACAAAGCCCACGGCCGTGGCAGGAGATTTACTGGTAGGTACTCCAGTAGTATCTCAGGGTGTTATTGGGCTTCACTCCGACGCGACTTATACTGCTATTGGGGGTCTGACCTTGCTAGCCCCCTAGGCAGATATGCGATACTCATTGACGAACGGACCGGACTGTATATACATTGTCACTGTTAGGCTCAGTAGGGTTTTCGGAGGAGTTCGCTCATCGGTCTCCCTTGAGTTCGCTCCTCGGCCACCCTTGAGGTCAGTCCATGGGCAGCCGTTACGCATAGCTAGTGCCGCTGACGGTTTGTGGTTAAACCCACTGCCAGGGTGCTGACGAGTCATTAGAGTCCCCCACAGGCAGTTTCCCAAGTTCGGGCGAAACGTTGTAGAGGCCGTATGGTTTTATGGCAGGGTTCGGAAAATGCACGTGCGTTTACGCACGTGTCGATTTTCGGACAGATGATACTGGTCGGCTTTAGTTTAAGCCGGATCTGAGTATTATATTGAGTAGGTTTAATATCTTTGTCTCAGTTGCATTTGTATTCGGTTGTAATACAAATGCGGGTATATTTATACAGTTTCGGGGTTTTCCTGAAAGTCGTTTCAGGATCACTTTTGGAAGTTGCCAGTTTCCAGTTTTCTATCAGCCGTCTTTTAACATTCGGTTAAAGACGGATTTATCTTTTCTTCAGATATGAGTGAGTCATCATTCTAGAAGCTTCTAGAAGTGATGATGAGGCATATGACTCATTAGTGCATTAATGGTTTCATTAAAGGCATGATGAGGTGTTTAAGTGACTCATGGTTTTCATTAATGAGTTTTGTTTAGCTAAGGATATTTCTTCTTGATCTTTTGAGTGAGAAGCTTTCTTATACTCACCCTTTGCTCCTACACTCACTCTCCTCCTTTATATATGATAAGCCTCCTCTCTCTCTATATACATACTCTCTCACTTGATAGTTTTTCATGGTTGGAAAAAAGATTATGATAGATTTGGGGTGTATGGAATCCAAAGCTCATTTCATTCCATCACCCAATTCCCTCGGCAACTTCATTAACCGATCGTCCATAGATTTGGACGAAGTGAGACAAAGTCATCTACTCATTCTCTACATCATTCTTGGTCGTCTCTTTTAGCAAACTTGACGATCGAGTTGCCTCGAGTCAGAGGCGGGAGCCCGTTTAAAGAACCGATCATATGGTGCCACCTCGACGAGGAGATCGGCTATCGACGAGATCGGAGCAGCCGCAACGGAGCGTGGGATGATGGTTGAAGAACGAAGGACTCGGATCGTTCGGTATAACCATTCTACACTCTTTACAGTTTGTTAGTTTAGCAATAATGGCAGATCCGGGTTAAAGTATACGATAGTGCCAAGTTAAAAGTTTTTGTTCCGCATTTGGCGTCTGTAGACTGCCGGGGCGCTAGCGTGGACTTACAGTGGTATCAGAGCCTCACCATTTTGCTATACTAACTTGTGCTAACGCGTTTAAAATATCGATCCGACCGAAAATCGAAAACTACAAAATCCTATGCCGACAGTTTCTGTTGATTTTGAACAGTGTCAAAATTGATTTCTGGATGTCTTAAAAATCCGAGCAGGCAATTTTAAGACCCACGACAAAATTTGGACTCGTGACTCCTCCAAGTTGCCGCGGAAGCGCGGCCAAACCCATGGTTTGGCCGCCCTTCCGCGGCCATGTGAGGAGCACGTGCTCCCAATTTTTGCCAGTGGGTTCTAATTGGGATTTTGGGGTTTTTGATATATTTATTTTTGGCCCAGTTTTTGTTACTGTTCACCAGTAAGCTGTGGGGCCCACTTTTTAATATTCGGTCTTTGGTCGATCGAAATTTAAACACGTTAGTTTACAGTGCTTACATTATATCTCCGACCGGGAATGTCATTTGATCGGTAAACCACGTTTGATTGCTATAGTTCTTTTAGACGGGTTTGCGAACGTGACATTCGCGTTGATGTTCTGTGTTGTGCTGTAATGTTGCGGATTTGTCGTGGTGGATAGCAGTGTGCAATGATAGTACAGTTTGAGTTTATTTGTACATTTGATATTGCGGGGCGAGCGTCCAACTTGTGGACAGCCGTCACTGCCTGTTGTATAATATTCTTTTGGGGCACGACCAGGATGCGGTCGATGTACCTATTGTACTATTTTTCATTACTGTACTAGGTTTTACCCCGCGACGGAGTGCACGGATAGCCGGGTTCGGGAAAGCAACGGGTCCGCATCTCATGGCTTTGAGTGGCAGAGGGGCCCCACTTCAGAATTGGCAGACTATTCGCCGCACTCGTAGGGGGTACAGGTTGACCCAAGGAGGGGTGCTCAATTTACCGGATTCCGTGAAGTGCCGGGTGTTCCATTCACTATGCAGTGGGGACTACCTCGCTTCAGGTTTTGGCGGGTAACTTGCCGCACCCGTAGGGGTCTAGGTTTCATTGCACAGGCTATCCACACGACAGGGGAACGTCGAGTTTCAGCAGCGGCTCTGTGAAACTCGGGGATCCCAGATTATCTGTATTGTTCTGTGATGCTTATTACTTTTCTGTAATGTTGCATACTATCACGCCTGGAGCGATTATGTATATTGGTTTATATACTATTAGATGTTGTATATGTTTTACACCCGCGCTAGTCCAGTCCCCGCTCTGTCGTTAGTTAAGTAACCTAACGAGTGATGACGGGACCCAGTGACGAATGCGGATGGCATATACGTACATTTTATTTTCGTTCTTTTCTGGTGTGATTGAGTGATGGGACTGCGTTGATTCTGATCAACGCAAAGTAAAACAAACCTATTTACAGTTGTTGGAACTAATTTAAAAAGTGTTATTGCAAAGACGTTTCCTTTTGTTATGCATAGCGGTATTCAGTGGAATATCCTGCACCTCATTCGACGGGGCAAGGGCTGATATCCCTTCACCGGGACTGACCCCTTGGGCAGAAGTTTGCGTCAAGGTAATAACTTCACTATAGTCGATTACATATTGCTTTGCATAGCGGTATTCAGTGGAATATCCTGCACCTCATTCCACGAGGAAAGAGCCGAGATCCCTTTACCGGGAGTGACCTCTTTAGCAAAAGGTTTTTCGCCACTATATTTTAAAAAAGCTATCAGGTTCCTTCAGCGATATCAAGTTCACTACGCTAAAGGTTTTTCGCCAAAAACCAGCCGTAGCCCTCCGTCATTTCATATGGATGGTCAGTAGTATTCAAGCTATGTTGGTCTAGCCCTTAGCTAGGACATAGTGATTGGTAGCTGCTGGGGTGTTCACATGTTGCATAGATAGATGAGTTGGTTTGGGACAGTCGTACAGCCTTGTTGGCCCTTAGTCAAGGGCGAGTACGGGTGGGTTCAAATTAACAAGATAATGATGGGAAGAACTTGACATGTGACTTATGGTGGGCTGGCCCTTAGTCACGATCATAAGAGCATGGGGCAAAAACAATATCGGGAGTTTCTAAAGAAACTGAAACTTGCCAAGTATGCGCATACCTTCTGGAGTATGAGTAACGTGGATGCATTCCATCACGTTATCATGCGATGAGAGTTGGATCCCGATTCCCACTGATGAGTTGGTTTACTCTTCGGGTGATCCCGATTGATTCTTCTTTAGGTTTGGAGGAGAATTTGACAGGACAGTGGGAGGTTTCCGGATTAGATAAAATGATGACCATTCTGATCTAGGTTAGAGTGCACGCAGAGTGTTTCTTTTCTCTCTCTCTCTTTGGCAGCGACCTTTGACCGACCCTAGACTTTGACTCAGTGACCAGGTTGACCGAACCTTCTTAAAATACTGGCTTTTGGATTGTCTGAGTTGCATAAGTCATTGCCACTCCTTATTTTACCCTTTGAATTTCTCAGAACACCCGTATTACTACGGATATCCACTTCCATTGGATAGAGCCATCGTATGGTTATATACGAACTCGAAGGGACTTCTTCGGGGATGGATCCAGGTTCAGGAGAAATAGAATTGGTTTATTCAGTTGTCTTTTATTATCACCTTCTCTCAGGTTGCGAGAGCTCCTTGGTTTAGGAGAGTACACCTATTACGCCTATTGGATAGTCTTATTCCAAACCATAGGCTGGTGCCGAAAGGTAGGGAATGAAGAAAACCAATTAGCCTAAGTAGGGTGTGCAGAAGGTAATATGTAAAGACAAAATAAAGGGATTAGAAAGAGGGCAAAGTAAATTGCGACTGATATCATTCACGACCAAAACCGCGTACTTCATCGCCGCTCCTATTTCACCTTTATAAGAATAAGGTATTATTCAGTTGTCTTTTATCATCACCTTCTCTCGAGATGCGAGTACTCCTTGGTTTAGGAGGGTACACCTATTATGCTTACTGGATAGTCTTCTTCCAAACCATAGGCTGGTGCCGAACGGTAGGGAAGGAAGAAAACCATTTAGCCTAACGATGGTGTACAGAAGGTAACGACTAAAGACAAATAAAGGGATTTGGAGAGACGGCAATAAAATATACGGTTGAAGTCATGAATTGGATTATGGAAGAGGCATTGCTATGAATACCAGGATACCCCTACGAAACATTTTCATGTTTCAGTGCATTGTTAAAGAAAAACTGTTTTCCCGATTAGACACTTACTCCAAGGGTATGTATTTACCAGGTTTCATTCTCATATCTGTATGGTTTTACAGATGATGAGTGGGAGTAAGATATTGGGAATTAGGTGATCATCCTCATTATATCGGAATTCGTTGTAATTGGTGATATTTGAGGAAATCGCCAGGGTACAGTTTTCTACCTACGACGCACAAGTTTTTGAGTTGTTCAACTCAGCGGACTTATACAGAGTATTGTATGTTGTCCAGTGTCCATCAGGACAAAGGGGTAGGTCCTCGTATTATGTTCTATTTACTTATAACTTCTCTAGTATTTAGACGAGTGTTTCGTAGAAATGCAAGGTCTAAGTTTTGAGAAGTTGTGGGTATAAGAATAAAGTAGAGAACCAGGTATCACAAGTATCGGGATTCTTCAAAGAGATCGAAGATGTAGATTCTTGTGATTGGTATTCAGATAATAGTGATGGTTTTGAGAAACGTGTTTCTCTTTCAGGTTACTCATAATTGGATGGATTCCTAAAGTTGAGTAATGCTGATTAGCCTCTTTCCATTAAGTTGATATGCACTGGAGACAGCTGCATGGATTGAATTTGGTTCCAATTAAATAAGTGCCAAAGTTTCTGTATTGGATATAGAATGGATCGTACCTTAAAAGAAATTAAGGTATGGGGAGTTGTCCAGCTTATGCTTAAAACCAGACTCTGGATAACTCAGGGCACGTTTCTGTAATGGCTGTTTGTGAGTTGACCCTGGCTATGACGAGGGTTGATACTCTACCATTTGGAAGATCAATAGTGATATTGTTCTTGACTCGCCACAGTTTTAGTAAAATGGATATTTTTCAGAAAACAGTAGTGGGAGTATGGTAGAACTGGAAGTGATTCCAGAACCACGAACGATTACGGAAAATTTAATAGGACCTATACATTCAATCAAGTTTGACATTCCAATAGCCACTCCGCAGGTATGGTAGGTAACCTCAGACACCCGAGAGGTACTTCGGTAGCCTCAAGGACGGTGACAGGGAGGTTCTTATCTACCCAGACTTGACACTACTGTTGTTCCAGGATATGAGACCCGGTAGGAGGGTTGTCGTAGTCAGTGGGAGCAACGGAAGCATGGTGGGCAAGTAGCTTATGTCTATTTATAGACTTGAGCAGTTATAGCGGAGATAGATCATCTAATTTTGATGTGACAGTCATGGGTTTGACTTCAATCAGAATAGGGGATGGATCAGTTAAGAAGGTAGTAGGGTGTGATGTCATGGTATCTGGATGACATACACAGAGTGGGAAGTAAAATTCCTATACTACGATCGGTTGTACTGTGATCGTCACACAGTTGTTTCTCCAGACAGGATATGGATATAATATTTGACATTCTGGTTTCTAGATCTATGGTTTTAGATCTGGATTTGGGTAGTTTCCCAATGTGGGTACTTTGACAGATATTCTAATGGTTTTTGGAATAGTTGACTCTTAGCATGGTGGTGTACCTGCAGGTGATGGAGTCACCCTCTCTAAAGGTGTCGTATAGACTAAAAGGGAGAGGGATGTGCATGATTGGCAGATCACTTGCTTAGGCAATTGAGTCAATCATGAGATGTCAAGTACCACACCAAATGTTGGTTTTGCACAAGATGCAATAAGTTTGTATTAATCCAATCCTGGAGAAACATAAGGAAGCAGTTTTAGAACATTAGTACATGTTCTATGGATTTGATAATGGCAGCCTCTTTCGGGAGACGGTTATCATTCCAGGCTTCAAAGGTGACATGGATGACAGAGTGATTGTCAGAGTTATAGTTTTCCCTCTGACGAAGAGGGACAGTATTATGGACAGGTGGTTCCAGAGGATACTGTGGGTGGCATGATGCCGGATACTGATTAGGTTCAGTGATCCATGCAGTCTAAGAAGTTTGGATATGGAGTTCATTTATGAACTAAGGTCCCATCAGATATCCAGACATGTTCTAAGACAGGTACTACTCAATTCGGGAGATGGCTTTCTCCGCGAACTTGAGATTAAGAGAGATACAGAAAGAAACTTCTAGGCGGATCCACTCACCGAGGCTATTTCTCGAACACAATAGTTTTACAAACGGGCTTTGTGAAACTGATTAGTAGAGGAGTTGGATGTTCGGTTTCACACGGGCTGTGAGTAGTCGACATCGCAATATTAGCCTTGAGTGCAAGTGGGAGATTGTTGGAGATAGTGCCCTCATAGTCAATTATTGGATCGCAGGTACGTGATTGCAATGATTGCGGAGGACCTATCCCGGTAGGACAGTCTTACTCGAGATGATAGTTTGCTATCTGGTTTGCCTTTATCAGTCGTGTACATGTTCAGGTGACTGATTGCATGTTACACTTTGATAGAGCCCTTAGGATCTTGCTTTACTACCAACTGTATGAGGGCGATCATATACGTGAGAGTTGGGTAGTTTAGATGCATATCCTTAATTGTGGTCCCTAGTCGTGGGAGTTTCGAGACAGGGCATCGATACTCCGGAGTAGACTAGTGTATACAGTCGAGACCCCGACGAGGGGCGGTGGCCGGTCTCACAAGCCACTGGTGTCAGTTGGATCACCTAAGATGTATACAGGTGCTCATTGGGTTATGAGTACACCGGACAGGACTCGCCGGGAATCTGCTAGTTAGTATTATATCTATCGTCAGATAGCAGTTCCCTGGTGACATGTGTACAGGTTAGTTCATCGACCTGAGGTCGTCATTTGTCTCGTGTGAGTTCCCACTGTGCTTTGATTTCTACCCTACCACGGCTCAAAGGAGTCGTGCAAACAGGTAGTTTTTGGGTACAGTCCCGAGCCATATGGAGGCACGTGAGCGGATCGGCAGGGGATTCGTCTCTCCCGATATTGGGGGCGAGATCGTGCTGTGTCTAGGAGAGCCATTACACAAAGCCCACGGCCGTGGCAGGAGATTTACTGGTAGGTACTCCAGTAGTATCTCAGGGTGTTATTGGGCTTCACTCCGACGCGACTTATACTGCTATTGGGGGTCTGACCTTGCTAGCCCCCTAGGCAGATATGCGATACTCATTGACGAACGGACCGGACTGTATATACATTGTCACTGTTAGGCTCAGTAGGGTTTTCGGAGGAGTTCGCTCATCGGTCTCCCTTGAGTTCGCTCCTCGGCCACCCTTGAGGTCAGTCCATGGGCAGCCGTTACGCATAGCTAGTGCCGCTGACGGTTTGTGGTTAAACCCACTGCCAGGGTGCTGACGAGTCATTAGAGTCCCCCACAGGCAGTTTCCCAAGTTCGGGCGAAACGTTGTAGAGGCCGTATGGTTTTATGGCAGGGTTCGGAAAATGCACGTGCGTTTACGCACGTGTCGATTTTCGGACAGATGATACTGGTCGGCTTTAGTTTAAGCCGGATCTGAGTATTATATTGAGTAGGTTTAATATCTTTGTCTCAGTTGCATTTGTATTCGGTTGTAATACAAATGCGGGTATATTTATACAGTTTCGGGGTTTTCCTGAAAGTCGTTTCAGGATCACTTTTGGAAGTTGCCAGTTTCCAGTTTTCTATCAGCCGTCTTTTAACATTCGGTTAAAGACGGATTTATCTTTTCTTCAGATATGAGTGAGTCATCATTCTAGAAGCTTCTAGAAGTGATGATGAGGCATATGACTCATTAGTGCATTAATGGTTTCATTAAAGGCATGATGAGGTGTTTAAGTGACTCATGGTTTTCATTAATGAGTTTTGTTTAGCTAAGGATATTTCTTCTTGATCTTTTGAGTGAGAAGCTTTCTTATACTCACCCTTTGCTCCTACACTCACTCTCCTCCTTTATATATGATAAGCCTCCTCTCTCTCTATATACATACTCTCTCACTTGATAGTTTTTCATGGTTGGAAAAAAGATTATGATAGATTTGGGGTGTATGGAATCCAAAGCTCATTTCATTCCATCACCCAATTCCCTCGGCAACTTCATTAACCGATCGTCCATGGATTTGGACGAAGTGAGACAAAGTCATCTACTCATTCTCTACATCATTCTTGGTCGTCTCTTTTAGCAAACTTGACGATCGAGTTGCCTCGAGTCAGAGGCGGGAGCCCGTTTAAAGAACCGATCATATGGTGCCACCTCGACGAGGAGATCGGCTATCGACGAGATCGGAGCAGCCGCAACGGAGCGTGGGATGATGGTTGAAGAACGAAGGACTCGGATCGTTCGGTATAACCATTCTACACTCTTTACAGTTTGTTAGTTTAGCAATAATGGCAGATCCGGGTTAAAGTATACGATAGTGCCAAGTTAAAAGTTTTTGTTCCGCATTTGGCGTCTGTAGACTGCCGGGGCGCTAGCGTGGACTTACACTTGAATCATGTTTTCTTTTCTTTTCGATTAACATTTAGATTCAAACAAATCAAATATAAAAACGAATCGCACAATCCCTGTGGACAATCCGCACTATAAAAACGAATCGCACAATCCCTGTGGACGATCCGCACTCGCTTACGATCTACAACTGACACCGTAGTTGATTGCGGTCAAATATAATTTTTTTGATTGTGAACTTTATTCAATTTTCTAATTACCAACACATAGAAACTTATTCGCTTTATTCGATTTACACATTCGGAAAATAGTACAATCAGCGGGTTCGAGCACCGCTACACCTGCCCCTACTCTTTCAGAGGATGCTCCGGCTTCCTTGTCTACCGCCCACAGACAGGCAGCCCGTGCCGCTCGGGAAGCAATCGGAAAATCAACTCAAGGTAACGTGACATTGGGTTCTTCTGTCAAAGTTTTAATTTTCAGGCTCTCATATATCTTATCTTGCAGGGCCGAGCCTTACCGAAGAAGTGGCGGCGACCGCCGAGCCTGAGGTAGCGGTGGAGGAGGTAGCTGTGATTGCCGAATCCGGAGCAGTGGTAGGCGAGGTGGCTGCAATTGCCGGGCTCGAGGTAGTGACTGGTAAGTCAGTCACGATTGCCGAGCTTGAGATAGTTGTAGGTGAGATGGCTACAACCGCCGAGCCCGAGGTGTTGATGGGTGAGACGGCTACAATTGCTGAGCCCGAGGTGGCCGCTCCTTCTCAAGAGTCGGGCATGTTGGGGTAAAAATTTGCACACCGGTTGACCGAGTCAAAGTCAAGGTCAACCCAAGCCAGGTGGGCCCAAGCCCCGGGTCAAGCGGGCCCATGCCCAAGTCGAGCCCGCGGCCAGCCTCCTCCATTCCAAAATATAGATCATATAATAAATAATTTTTATGTAATTCTTTTATACATGAATGTATGCAAAATGGGCATAAAGCCAATATTTTGTAAGCCCATTGCTTATGTGCAAAAAAGAAATGGCACATGAGCCATGGGATGGGCAAAATGCCATTTTGTAGAGCCCAAGGGGCTATATGTAAATATGTAAGCCTATAAAGGGCAACATGATGATGAATAAAGTAAGACTTTTTCATTCTCTCAAAAACCTAGGGTTTGTACATCTTTCCCTTTTCTAAAGGCTTCAAACCTTCTTCTTTCTTTTGAATTAAATCAAGAGTTTTACTCTTCCTTTTCCAAAACTAAATAGTTTTTCACTACAAAACCCATAAAGGGGAACTTGGATCTACCATTAGATCTCAAAAAGAAGAGATTTTTAGATCTCACATCTCTTGATCTTCAAGATCCAGCAAACAGAGGAGGAAGAAGAAGAACCTCTTTCATCAACCAAAACATTTTAGGAGTTTAACTCCACTCTAAACCTTATTTCTGGGACTAAAAGCCCATTTTTCTCGCCAGCGCCCTGCGCTCAAGAGCAAAGCGCCCATGTGCCGACACGTGGCGCGCTTGCGCTCAAGCGCCCAGAGCTCAAGCGCAAAGCGTCCACGTGCCGACACGTGGCGCGCTTGCGTTCAAGCGCAAAGCGCCCACGTGCCGACACGTGGCGCGTTTGCGCTCAAGCGCCCTGTAACGACCCTAATTTTTCTATACACTTTTCTATAGAATTTTTTTAAATGTTTTTAAAAATCCATAAAGGAGTATTTTAGCCTGATCATAAGATATAGGTAATTATTTTGTTTTTAATTACAAGCTACAAGAATGTAATAACTCCATTTTTAGTGTACAAGAAATTACTTTAAATTTAATGTATACTAGGAGTATTTATTCTTGCTGCTATCATTTTAAGTAATTAAATACCACAATAATTACAAGAAAGAGCTTGTAGCTCATTGGTAATACCTTGCACTGCTGAACCAAGCCACCAGAGTTCAAATCCCATGCCCCACATTATTTTTGTATTTATTTTGTTTTAATTTCTTTTGGAAGTCAACGGTCAAAAGGCCATAACTCCCAAAATATGTACCGGACAACAAAAAGTAAATATACCAAATTGTACCCCTGAAGAATCCCCGGCCATTGGAGCCCTGACTCGGCCCGACTCGGCGCCGCCAGCCGGCGACTCGGCCGACTCGGTCCGGCGCCGCTGGCCGGACTTGGCCGGACGGCCGAGTCACCAACAGAGAAAAGTTGGCCCTTTACCTGGTCCACCCTCCTGCACACTCTAAATTCTTGGATCGGTTATCATTTGGCCAATAAATCTCTTTTAATCCTAGGTTTAATGATTTTTAATGATTTTTATATATTTTTAAATATTTTTTTTAATTAAAACCCTAACCCTAGCCTAACCCTATATAAACACCCCTACCCTCTACCCTCTCATCACTTTTTCTAAGTCCACTCTCCCAAAATTCTAAGAGAACTTGGTACGTGAGAAAATGAGCGAAAGGCAAAGCGCTGACGAAATCGACGGCGGAATCCCGGTGATCGTGGTAGGACCTCTCAACGACGATTCGACGCACCGACAAATACCTCCCTCTCACTTTCTAGCATTGTCCAAACCCGTAATGTAAGTGCACGGCGGCGCCCCGGCCGTCAATCCGACGGCCAAACGCGGAAACGGTGGTAAACTTAAAATTTTGCGGACTTAGCAAACCGGCACCACCGCGCACTAAACCCCGGATCGTGCCATTAAACTAGTCTAAGCTAAGTAACAAGATAGGTTAGAGATATACCGACGATCCAAGTCCTCCGGTCTTCATCTCCACTCCGATCTCCTCGCGGGATCTCCGTCCGTCTCCTCCTCGTCGGAAAGGGCACCACGAAGCCGGGTACTTTTACGGGCTCCCACCTCGATACTGAGGCAACTCGAGCATGAAGCCGGCTACTCGACATGCTCAAGATATACTGTAGGGAATGTAATGTAGAATGTATGTCTCACATTGGGGTTGGTTGCCATTGAAGATGATGGAGGAATCAAAACTAGAAAAATGGTGCTTGCATTTTTCTAGCATGGAAAGAAGATCAAGAATGAAACTCTCATGGTGAAGCTCTCTCATCTTTTTCTTTCTCTCTTTTCTTTTCTTCTTCTCTTTCTTTTTTCAACCATGAATACTTTCTTACCTCAAGTGAGTAACCAAAATGGTGGAGGAAGAACAATATCATATCAAGAGGGAGGTGAGTGTAGGAAAAGAAAAGAGGTGACCACATCCAAGAACATAATCATCACTAAATCTCAAATCAACCTCAAATCCATTTCAAATCTCATAAAGCAAAGATGCTAACCATTATGAAGGAAAAAGAAAAGATGCTATCATAATGCATGAAACCCCTCCACAAAAGTAATTTGCAAAACTGCAAATTACCCCCTCCATCAGAAAAGTCCGGCCGGGAAAGAACAAAGGAAAACCGGCCGGAACGGAAAGCAAAATGGCAACCCTAGAAAACTGGTCCCGTAATAAATTACAGGAAAACCCCACACTGTGCATACACACCCGCATTTGTATTCCGTCCGGATACAAATGCAGTGAGACAAAATCTACACTGTTCTAAACTAGGACCGGCTTAAGCCAAAGCCGGCTAGTAAAATCCGTTCGATCCTGAGACGTGCAATACCGCACGTATCTGATCGAACGCTGCCATATAACTATACGGCCACTAGTACAAACCGTCCGATCCTGATCCGTGCAATACCGCACGTATCTGATCGGACCCTGCTATATCTCCATACGACCTCTACAGCGTTTCGCCCGAAAGCTTGAGTAACTGAAAGTGTGGTGGACTCTAAAGACTCGTCAATACTATGGCTGTGGATTTAACCACTAGCACGTCAGAGGTATAAGCCAATACGTGACGGGCCACCAGCTATTGACCAAAAGGGACGTCGATGAGGAAGCTCACCCCGACACCCAACTGAGCCTGTCAGTGACAATATCCGTACAGTCCGGTCCGTTCGTCTATGAGCATCGCATGGCGGGCCTAGGGGGTTGGTAAAAGTCAGACCCCCAAAAGCGGTACAAGTCGTGTCGGAGTGTAGCCCAGAACACCTTGAGATACTACTGGAATACCTACCAGTAAATCTCCTGCCTTGGCCAAGGTCTTCGTGTAATGGCTCTCCTAGACACAGCGCGACCTCACCCCCAATACCGGGAGAGACGAAACCCCCGAAGATCCGCTCACTGCCTCCATGTGGCTCGGGACTGTACCCAACTACAACCTGTTTGCACGACTCCTTTGAGCCGTGGTAGGGTAGTAATCAAAGCACAGTGGGAACTCACACGAGACAAATGACGATCCCCAGGTCGATGAACTAACCTGTACACATGTCACCAGGGAACTGCCATCTGACGTCTGGTATATGACCAACTAGCATGTTCCCGGCGAGTCCTGTCCGGTGTACTCATAACCCAATGAGCACCTGTATACATCTTAGGTGAACCAACTGACACCAGTGGCTTGTGAGACCGGCCACCGCCCCTCGTCGGGGTCTCGACTGTATACACTAGTCTACTCTGGAGTATCGATGCCCTGTCTCGAAACTCCCACGACTAGGGACCTTTTAAGGATGTGCTTATAGACTCCAGCTCTCACTTATATGATCGCCCTCATACTGCTGGCAGTCAAGCAAGAATCCAAGGGGCTCTATCAACGTGCAATAGCGACATGTCAGGTCACCTAAAGCAGTACACGATGATAAAGGTAAACCAGATAGCATACTATCATCTCGAGCAAGACTGTCCTACCGGGATAGGTCCTCCCTCAATCATTGCAATCACGTGCCTGTGATCCAATAATTGACTCTGAGGGCACTATCTCCAACAATCTCCCACTTGCACTCAAGGCTAATTATTGCGATGTCGCATACTCACAGCCCGTGTGATACCGAACACCCAACTCCTCTACTAGTCAGTCTCACAAAAATCGTTTGTGAAACTATTGCTTTCGAGGAATAGCCTCAGTGAGTGGATCCGCTCTGGTGTTCCTTTCTATGTCTCTCTATGTCTCAAGTTCGCGGAGAAACCCATCTCCCGAAATGAGCAATACCTGTCTTAGACTGTCTGGATGTCTGATGGGACTTAGCTAAAAAATGAACTCCAAATCCAAACTTCTTAGACTGTATCGTCAACTGAACTTAATCAGTATCCTGCGCGCCATGCCTCCCTCAGTATTGCCTTGGACCACCTGTCCAAAATACTGCCCCTCGTCAAAAGGAAAAACTATAACTCTGACAACCTCCTTGTCGTCCAGGTCACCTTGGAAGCCTGGAATGATAACTGTTTCCCGAATGGGGCTTTCGTTATCATATCCCTAGAACAGCCACTTATGTTCTAAAACTGCTTCCGACTGTTTCTCCAGGATTGGATCAATGTCAACTTATTGCATCTAGTGCAAGAACAACATCTGGTGTGGTACTTGACATCTCATGATTGACTCAATTGCCTAAGCAAGTGATCTGCCAATCATGCACATCCCTCTCTACTTTAGTCTAAAAGACACCTTTAGAGAGGGCGACTCCATTACTTGCAGGTACACTACCGTGCCAGGAGTCGTCCATTCTAAATACTCATAGAATGCTGTCAAGGTACCCAGATTAGGAAACCACCCAAATCTAGATCTAAAACCATAGATCTAGTAACCAGTATGTCTGATATAATGTCCAAGTCCTTTGTGGAGAAACCACTGTGTGACGACCAAAGTATAACCGATCGTAGTATAGGAATATCACTTCCTACTACCTTCTCAACAGATCCATCCCCTATTCTGATGACGTCAAACCTATGACTGTCGCATCAGAAATAGATGATCTATCTCCGCTATATCTGCTTTAGTCTATAAATAGACATAAGCCTGATGTCCACCAATGCTTCCGCTGCTCCCACTGACTACGACAACCCTCTGGCAGAGTCATATAGACGTGCACTTCTAAAGCTAGTTTAGAACGACGCTATACTCATCCTCCTGCCGGGTTTCGTGGCCTGGAACAACAACAATGGCAAGTGTGGGTAAACAAGAACTTCCCTGTCACCGTCCTTGAGGCTACCGGAGTACCTCTCGGGTGCCTAAAGTTACCCACCTTATCTGCGGAGTGGCCAATGGAATGTCAAATCAGATTGAATCTTCAGGTTCCTTATCAAATCTTCAGTAATCGTTTGCGGTTCTGGAATCACTTCCAGTTCTACCATACTCCCACTGCTGTTTTTGAAAAAATCCATTTTTAATAAAACTGTGGCGAGTCTAGAACAATATTGCTATTGTTCATCCAGATGGTAGAAAGTCAACCTGCGTCATAGCCTGGGTCAACCCACAAACAGCCATTACAGAAACGTGCCTTGAGTTATCCAGAGTCTGGTTTTAATCACAAGCCGGACAACTCCCCGTACCTTAACAACGTTAAGATATGAACTGTTCTACATCCAATATAGAACCAGAGGCACTGATTTAATTGAACCAGATTCAAATCATGCAGCTATCTCCAGTGCATGTCAACTAAATGGAAGGAGGCCGATCAGCGTTACTCAACATAGGAATGCTTCCAATTATGAGTAACCTGAAAGAGAAGCAATTTCTCTTAACCATTACTATCAACTGAATACCATGTACAAGTATCTACATCTTCGATCACTTTGAAGAATCCCGATACTTTCAACACCTGGTTCTCTACTTTATTCTTATACCTATAACTCCTCAAAACTTAGACCCTGTGTTTCTACGAAACACATGTCTAAGAACTAGAGAAGTCAAAAGTAAACAGAATATAGTATGAGGACCAACCCCTCTGTCCTAATGGACACTGGACAACATACAATACTCTGTATAAGTCCCTTGAGTCTAGTGACTCATTCACTGTGTGTCGTAGGTTGAAAACTGTACTTTTGGTTAAGAAGAATTACACCGCTGTTCAATGCTCCTTACCTAACCATCCACTGATATAGGTAAATGTCATCGACATAATATCAAAAGGTATATCTCACTCTATGAAAATAGACGTACAGATATATCAATTTGAAATTGGTGCACAACAGCGGATATTCAAAACCAAATATTTGCCGACCGGCAAACAGCCCAGATGATCTCCTCAAATATCACTGATTACAACGAATCCCGATATAATGAGGATGATCACCCAATTCCCAATAACTTACTCCCACTCATCATCTGTAAAACCATACAGATGTGAGAATCATACCTGGTAAATACATACCCTGGAGTAAGTATCTAATCGGGAAATCGGTTTTCCATTAACAGTACACAGTGAAACTGAAACATTGAAATGTTTCGTTGGGGTATCCTGGTATTCCTAGTAATGCCTCATCCATTATCCAGATTCACAACTATAACCGTATAATTCTTTGCCACCTCTCCAAATCCCTTCATATGTCTTTAGTCATTACCTTCTGTACACCCCTTTAGGCCAAATGGTTTTCTTCCTTCCCTACCGTTCGGCACCAGCCTATGGTTTGGAAGAAGACTATCCAAAAAGCATAAAGGGTGTACTGTCCTAATCCTAGGAACACTCGCATTGCGAGAGAAGGTGAAGATAAAAGACACCTGAATGTACTTTATTCCTATTTCTCCTGAACCAGGATCCATCCCCGAACTGGAACAAGTTCCTTTCGAGTTCGTATATAACCATACGATGGATTATCCAATAAAATGGGATCTTCGTAGTGATACGGAGTGTCCTGGAGAAATACAAAGGTGATTTAAGATTGGCGAAGAAATACTTGGTTTGGTCGTGAATAGCAGTCGCAATTTACTTTGCCCTCTTACTAATCCCTTGCTTTGTCTGAACTTAATACCTTCTGTACACCGTTTAGGCTAACTGGTTTTCTTCATTCCCTACCGGTCGGCACCAGCCTATGGTTTGGAAGAAGACTATCCAATTTGCATAATAGGTGTACTACTCCTAAACTAAGGAGTACTCGCAACCTGAGAGAGGGTGAAAAGAAAAGACAACTGAATAGTCCTATCCGTTTTCTCCAGAACCGGAAACCATCCTCGAATTCCTTCGAGTTCGTATCTAACCATACGATGGTTTTGTCCAATGGAAGTGGACGTTCGCAGTAATACGGGGTGTCCTGGAGAAAAGGGTAAAAGTAGGAGTGGCAATGAGGTCTGCAACTCTGACAAACCAAAAGCCGGTGTTAAGAAGGTTCGGTCAACTTGGTCACTGAGTCATAGTCTTAGGGTCGGGTCAATGGTCGCTGCCAAAGAGAGAGAGAAAAGAAACACTCAGCGTGCACTCTATCCTAGATCAGAATGGTTACCAATTTATCTAATCTGGAAACCTCCCACTGTACCTCAAATTCTCCTCCAAACCTGAAAGAAGAATTAGTCGGGGTCACCCGAGGAGTATACTAACTCATCAGTGGGAATCGGGATCCAACTCTCATCGCATGACAACGTGACGGAATCCGCTCACGGTATCACACTCCAGAAGGTATGCGCATATCTGGCAAGTTTCAGTACTTTTGAAACTCCCGATGTGATTTCTGCCCCATGCTCTTATGACCTTGACTTTGGCCAACATATCATAAGTCACATGTCAAGTTCTACCCGTCATTCTCCAGGTTAATTTGAATCCACCCGTACATACCCTTGACTTTGGCCAAAATGGCAGTACGACTGTTCCAAACCAACGCATCTATCTATGCTGCATATGAATACCCCAATAGCTACCAATCACTGTGCCTTGACTTTGGCCAACATACACAGCTTGAATACTATTGACCACCCATATGAAACGACGGAGGGCTACGAATGGTTTCTGGCGAAAACCTTTAACGTAAAGAACTTGATATCGTCGAAGGAACGGATAGCTTTTAAAAAATATAGTGACGAAAACCGTTGCTAAAGAGGTCACTCCCGGTGAAGGGATCTCGGCTCTTTCCCCGTAGAATGGGGTGCAGGATATTCCAAATGAATACCGCGATGCAAAGCAAAAGTAATCGGCTATAGTGAAGTTAATGCCCTGACGCAAACTTCTGTCCAAGGGGTCATTCCCGGTGAAGGGATCTCGGCCCTTGCCTCGTCGACTGAGGAGCAGGATATTCCAAATGAATACCACGATGCAAAACAAAAGTGAACGTCCTTGCAATAACAGCTTTTTGAAAAGTGTTCCAACAACATCAGATTAGGTTTGTTTAACTTGCATTGATCCGAATCAACGCAGTCCCATCAATTAATCACACCACAAAGAACGAAAATATACTGATGTACGTATATGCCATCCGCATTCGCCACTGGGTCCCGTCATTACCCGTTAGGTTAGCTAACTAACGACAGAGCGGGGACTGGACTAGCGCGGATGTAAAACATATACAACATCTACTAATATATATACCAATATATTATATTCGCTCAAGGCGTGAAAAGAAATGCAACATCACAGAAATGTACAGCATCACAGAACAATACAGATATCTGGGATCCCCGGGTTTCACAGAGCCACTACTGAAACCCGACGTTCCCCTGGTCGTGTGGATAGCCTGTGCAATGAAAACCTAGACCCCTACGGGCGCGGCAAGTCACCCGCCAAAACCTGAAGCGAGGCAGCCCCCTTCAGCGCCGTGAATGGACCACCCAGCACTTCACGGAATCCGGTAACTTGGGCACCCCTCCTGGGTCAACCTGTACCCCCTACGAGTGCGGCGAATAGCCCGCCAATCCTAGAGTGAAGCCCCCTCCGTCTCAATGCCATGAGATGCGGGCTTGTTGCCCTCTAGAACCCGGCTATCCGTGCACCCCACCGCGGGGTAATCCTAGTACAGAAAGTAAAATATACATACAACGGGTACATCGACCGCAACCAGGTCGTGCCCCAAAAGAATAATACAATCAGGCAGTGACGGCAGTCCACATGTCGGACGCTCGTCCCGCAATATCAAATGTACATAATACAACAACACTGTACTAGCATTGCATCCTGGCTATCCCCCACGACCGATCCGCAACATCACAGCATAAACATAGAACATCAACGTGAAAGTCACGTTCGCAAATCCGTCTAACCGGGCTATAGCAGTTAGACAGGATTTACCGATCGAGTGACATTCACGGTCGCAGATATAATGTAAATACTGTGAAATAATGTGTTTGAAATATCCGATCGATCAAAAATTAACAAGTGGGCCCTCAAACAAAACTGTAGCACTCACAGAAACCCTGGGCCCAATTTTAATATTCCAAAACCCATATTTTAAGCCCAGAAGGCCTCTGGAAAAATTTGGTGATGTGACATGAATAGTGCGCGGCGGAAGGGCCGCACGAGGTGGGGTTTCGCGGCGGATCCGCGCTCCAACTGTGGAGTTACATCGTCAAATTTTTACAGAACCCTTAGATTTCCCAGTACATCAATATTTTACAACCAGAAAAATTTTTCGAGACCAAAAATTTTCAACAGAAACTGATTCGAACTAAAATGCAGTTTTGGAACATTCGATCGATCGAAACAGAAAAACACATTACACCAAGCTAGACTATGTTAATGGCGAGGCTCTGATACCACTGTAAGTGCACGGCGGCGCCCCGGCCGTCAATCCGACGGCCAAACGCGGAAACGGTGGTAAACTTAAAATTTTGCGGACTTAGCAAACCGGCACCACCGCGCACTAAACCCCGGATCGTGCCATTAAACTAGTCTAAGCTAAGTAACAAGATAGGTTAGAGATATACCGACGATCCAAGTCCTCCGGTCTTCATCTCCACTCCGATCTCCTCGCGGGATCTCCGTCCGTCTCCTCCTCGTCGGAAAGGGCACCACGAAGCCGGGTACTTTTACGGGCTCCCACCTCGATACTGAGGCAACTCGAGCATGAAGCCGGCTACTCGACATGCTCAAGATATACTGTAGGGAATGTAATGTAGAATGTATGTCTCACATTGGGGTTGGTTGCCATTGAAGATGATGGAGGAATCAAAACTAGAAAAATGGTGCTTGCATTTTTCTAGCATGGAAAGAAGATCAAGAATGAAACTCTCATGGTGAAGCTCTCTCATCTTTTTCTTTCTCTCTTTTCTTTTCTTCTTCTCTTTCTTTTTTCAACCATGAATACTTTCTTACCTCAAGTGAGTAACCAAAATGGTGGAGGAAGAACAATATCATATCAAGAGGGAGGTGAGTGTAGGAAAAGAAAAGAGGTGACCACATCCAAGAACATAATCATCACTAAATCTCAAATCAACCTCAAATCCATTTCAAATCTCATAAAGCAAAGATGCTAACCATTATGAAGGAAAAAGAAAAGATGCTATCATAATGCATGAAACCCCTCCACAAAAGTAATTTGCAAAACTGCAAATTACCCCCTCCATCAGAAAAGTCCGGCCGGGAAAGAACAAAGGAAAACCGGCCGGAACGGAAAGCAAAATGGCAACCCTAGAAAACTGGTCCCGTAATAAATTACAGGAAAACCCCACACTGTGCATACACACCCGCATTTGTATTCCGTCCGGATACAAATGCAGTGAGACAAAATCTACACTGTTCTAAACTAGGACCGGCTTAAGCCAAAGCCGGCTAGTAAAATCCGTTCGATCCTGAGACGTGCAATACCGCACGTATCTGATCGAACGCTGCCATATAACTATACGGCCACTAGTACAAACCGTCCGATCCTGATCCGTGCAATACCGCACGTATCTGATCGGACCCTGCTATATCTCCATACGACCTCTACAGCGTTTCGCCCGAAAGCTTGAGTAACTGAAAGTGTGGTGGACTCTAAAGACTCGTCAATACTATGGCTGTGGATTTAACCACTAGCACGTCAGAGGTATAAGCCAATACGTGACGGGCCACCAGCTATTGACCAAAAGGGACGTCGATGAGGAAGCTCACCCCGACACCCAACTGAGCCTGTCAGTGACAATATCCGTACAGTCCGGTCCGTTCGTCTATGAGCATCGCATGGCGGGCCTAGGGGGTTGGTAAAAGTCAGACCCCCAAAAGCGGTACAAGTCGTGTCGGAGTGTAGCCCAGAACACCTTGAGATACTACTGGAATACCTACCAGTAAATCTCCTGCCTTGGCCAAGGTCTTCGTGTAATGGCTCTCCTAGACACAGCGCGACCTCACCCCCAATACCGGGAGAGACGAAACCCCCGAAGATCCGCTCACTGCCTCCATGTGGCTCGGGACTGTACCCAACTACAACCTGTTTGCACGACTCCTTTGAGCCGTGGTAGGGTAGTAATCAAAGCACAGTGGGAACTCACACGAGACAAATGACGATCCCCAGGTCGATGAACTAACCTGTACACATGTCACCAGGGAACTGCCATCTGACGTCTGGTATATGACCAACTAGCATGTTCCCGGCGAGTCCTGTCCGGTGTACTCATAACCCAATGAGCACCTGTATACATCTTAGGTGAACCAACTGACACCAGTGGCTTGTGAGACCGGCCACCGCCCCTCGTCGGGGTCTCGACTGTATACACTAGTCTACTCTGGAGTATCGATGCCCTGTCTCGAAACTCCCACGACTAGGGACCTTTTAAGGATGTGCTTATAGACTCCAGCTCTCACTTATATGATCGCCCTCATACTGCTGGCAGTCAAGCAAGAATCCAAGGGGCTCTATCAACGTGCAATAGCGACATGTCAGGTCACCTAAAGCAGTACACGATGATAAAGGTAAACCAGATAGCATACTATCATCTCGAGCAAGACTGTCCTACCGGGATAGGTCCTCCCTCAATCATTGCAATCACGTGCCTGTGATCCAATAATTGACTCTGAGGGCACTATCTCCAACACGTAAGTCCCTCTTTTCTATCCTTCTTTTCTTTCATTAAAATACGACTTTTCAAACCCGACGGAAATCGGAACAAACCGATTTCCGATTCGGTTTTCTATCAAATCTCACTTATCACTAATTCCATAATACTTAAACATATTCATGTTGACTACTAATCACTTAAAATTTAATTTGAACAAGTTTTCACACATGAAATGATAGCCTTTTTAATATATCGTATTCTTTCACTTTAATACCACTATGTTTAGTTTATCACATTTAACCCTTTAATATTGCTATACCTTAAAGTAGATCACGAGGTAATGACCTACCTCCACACACACGCAAATACAACTCTAATTTATATCATCAAAACTTAGAATACGATAATACAAGATTTTACATTTAAATACCCTTTTCTTAATAAAACCTTTTCTAAAAGTTCTAAGTTTTAAAAAGTTTTAAACAATTTTAAAACAATATCTTTTAATAGGAAAATACGATATGTCGTGGACATCGATCGTTTATCTAAACCTGACTTTGTGGTGTCTAGGCGAGTGTGTCTAAGGCGAGTGGTTACTTAATTAGGACCACTACTTGTAGTGGAGAGCCCCCCACTCACCTGGCACTTACCTGGCCGCAATTGGCGGTGAAGAGGCGATTTGAGGCTTCTAATGACTTATCGTTTAGACCATTTAGAAATAGATTAGTTGGCATAGTGAACCCTAGAATCTAAAATACGGAAATTTACACCCCTTTTCAAATAAATACCTTATCTTTATAAAATCGTTTTCTAAATGATTAGTATTTATTAAATCTTTGCAAAGCGCCACTACAACCCACCTTTGGGGAACTCGTTAGGAATAGTACGGTTTATCGTGCACCCTCGGGCTTAGTAGTGCGAGATTCAGACCTCCGCAAGGAGCATTCGGTCTCGAAAGGTTTAAAATACGACATTTAAGAAAAATGAGATTTTTGGAAAATAAAATATTTATTAAAAATTATTCTTGTATAAACATATGTATATTTATCATTTAAACACCTATTTTATTATAAGATAAAGTTTCCACCTTTTCTAAAAATTACAAGATTAAAATTTACATTAAAATACCATGAATTTCAATATTACAAATTAATACCTTTATTTATGAAACTAGGATATTTTCCCTAGAAATATCACAAAATAAATCACACTCATTATAACTATAAAGACGAATAATAAATACTTGGGGTGTATCTTGAAAACTATTCAAAAGTATTTTTACATAAAACCCCCTCAAGTTTTATAAATTACAATAAGGACCCTAACAATTATAGAACTTAGACTTACATTTCTTTTGGTCTGACGCGGGTTTGAGTCTGATTATTTCTGACTTGAATATGATTCAAGTCAATCTACATTCTTTAATATTCCAACTCAATATGAACACATGAATCTCTGAATCCAGTTAACAATCTATACAACTTGACTGAACCAAACCATGGATATACACCCATTATTCCGTTATACCATTTACCTGATTATGCAGTTACAATCTGTTTACTGATATCATGGTTTTGGTCAGTCATCCAACTTATACAATGCAATACAACAATACAATCAAAACACTACGGGGTTTAAGGGGTAGATTGGTACGGAAGATGTTAAAAGTGGCACGAGACGATCAGATTTAAGACACCTAACATGAATCCAATTGCCGTTGTTCCGGGCCTTCTAGCGGAGCCTTGTACTCTATTTTCCGTTTGCCCTGGTCTCTAGCATATAGAGACCCCTCTCGTGTACACTGGCATTCTTCTGTACCAAGCTACAAACAACAGCGTTAATACAACATTACAACAATACAATACAACATTAAAAGCTACTCTCTCTCTCTTACTCTTTGTCTTTTTCTCCCTTATCTTTGGGACTTACCGAGCGACCCGTTCGCTGACGACATTCTATTTCTTTCTTCTTTGAATGTCGTCAGGTGCTTTGGACACAGCAGAGATCGAGCCCACCGGTGAAGACTTGGAGCAGTTTTACGAAGACCCTGAGCTCTAGACATTGTACCTTGTTCTATTCAGTATTTTCATTTCCTGTTATGCCATTGTTTAGGCATCGCTTTTCATTCCAGTTGTATTTACTTTTCATGCATTGTACAAAAGAATGTTATTAATAAAGTTGCTGTTATTTTTTATATCTCTTGTCTCTTGTGATTTACTTTTATATTGCTTAGATACGCTTAGCGTATGTACTTCTAAGTATATACGTAGCGGACCTCGTCGCGTCCCCTTCGCCGTACACTGGGAAGCGGGGGAAGCGGGGCGTGACACGCCCAGCGCTCAAGCGCAAAGCGCCCACGTGGCGCGCTTGCGCTCAAGCGCAAGGCGCCCACGTGCCGACACGTGGCGTGCTTGCGCCTAAGCGCACAACGCTCGAGGCGCTGGCCCCACGCATCCTTTGGATGCCTTTTCCCCCTCTTTTTATATACATACATACATATATATATATACATATGTATACATATGTACACACACATTCCCCAACACTGTTCCCCTCAAAAACTCTGCGAGGCCCCCGATACATCCAAAACCCCCTTTCAAAACACATCACACGTACACGGCACATTGAGTTCGCATTGTTGGATATAGTGCCCTCAAAGTCAATTATTGGATCGCAGGTACGTGATTGCAATGATTGCGGAGGACCTATACCGGTAGGACAGTCTTACTCGAGATGATAGTATGCTATTTGGTTTGCCTTTATCAGTCGTGTATAGGTTCAGGTGACTGATCACGATTACACTTTGATAGAGCCCTTAGGATCTTGCTTGACTACCAACAGTATGAGGGCGATCATATAAGTGAGAGTTGGGTGGTCTATAAGCATATCCTTAATAGTGGTCCCTAGTCGTGGGAGTTTCGAGATAGGGCATTGATACTCCGGAGTAGACTAGTGTATACAGTCGAGACCCCGACGAGGGGCGGTGGCCGGTCTCACAAGCCACTGGTGTCAGTGGGATCACCTAAGATGTATACAGGTGCTCATTGGGTTATGAGTACACCGGACAGGACTCGCCGGGAATCTGCTAGTTGGTATTATACATATCGTCAGATAGCAGTTCCCTGGTGACATGTGTACAGGTTAGTTCATCGACCTGAGGTCGTCATTTGTCTCGTGTGAGTTCCCACTGTGCTTTGATTTCTACCCTACGACGGCTCAAAGGAGTCGTGCAAACAGGTAGTTTTTGGGTACAGTCCCGAGCCACATGGAGGCACGTGAGCGGATCGGCAGGGGATTCGTCTCTCCCGGTATTGGGGGTGGAGGTCGTGCTGTGTCTAGGAAAGCCATTACACCAAGTCCTTGGCCAAGGCAGGTGAGATTTACTGGTAGGTACTCCAGTAGTATCTCAGGGTGTTCAGGGCTTGTCTCCGACACGACTTATACAGCTATTGGGGGTCTGACGTTACTAGCCCCCTAGGCCGGATATGCGATACTCATAGACGAACGGACCGGACTGTATATACATTGTCACTATTGTAAGTGCACGACGGCACCCCGGCCTCCATCCCGAGGCCAAATGCGGAAGCGATGGTTAACTTTAATTTTTCTTGAACCGGCACCACCGCGCACTAAATACCCGGATCGGGCCATTAACTAGTCCTAGCTAACTACAAGATGGGGAAGAGAGATATACCGAGCGATCCGTGTCCTCCGGTCTTCTCGCCGTCGTCCCGATCTCCCGCGGAAAGTCCGGTCTCCACCTCCTTGCCGGAAGGGCACCACGTCGCCTGCTTCTTTTACGGGCTCCCACCTCTATACCGAGGCAACTCGGGCACGAAGTTGGCGAGCCGACGTGCCCAAGCTTTGCTGTAGAATGTGTAGAGAACTCATGTCTCATTTTTTGGGGTAGTGGTAGTTGCCATAGGTGGAGGATATGAGATAAGCTTTTGGAGGAGGAGCTAAAAAGACTTTTTCCTAGCCAAATGAGCAACAACTTCACCCCACCAAATTGGGACAGCCCCTCTATGAGCATGGCCGGCCACTAGAGGTGAGGGAGAGGAGAGAATGAGGGAGAGAGTGTAACAAAGCAATGAGGGTCTCTCATAATCCAAGAGAGAGAAAAACAAGATGATGAGAAGAAATCATCACAAGGAATAACCAACACTCAACCAACCAATCATTCCAAAAGGTCAAGCCACCATCATCAAGCATGATGACTTCAAAAAGTCAAGCCATCATGAAGAAGTCAAGAAGTCAAGGTCATGGTTCAACCATCATGACACCACAATGTGCAAAGACAACCCTCCAAAATGCTTATTTGCACAAATGCAAATAAGCCCTCCTCCACCAATCTTCGGCCATTGAAAGATACAAATGAAAATGGCCAAAACGGAAAGCAAACGGGCAACTCCAGAAAACTGGTCCCGTAATAAATTACAGGAAAACCCCGACACTGTGTATACACACCCGCATTTGTATTCCGACCGAATACAAATGCAATGAGACAACATCTACACTGTACTATACTAGGATCCGGCTTAAACCAAAGCCGGCTAGTATTATCTGTCCGATCCTGATCCGTGCAATACCGCACGTATCTGATCGAACCCTGCCATATATCCATACGGCCTCAAGTACAAACCGTCCGATCCTGATTCGTGCAATACCGCACGTATCTGATCGAACCCTGCCATATATCCATACGGCCTCATGTACAAACCGTCCGATCCTGATTCGTGCAATACCGCACGTATCTGATCGAACCCTGCCATATCTCCATACGGCCTCTACAGCGTTTCGCCCGAAACTTGAGTAACTGCATGTGTGGTGGACTCTAAAGACTCGTCAATACTATGGCTGTGGATTTAACCACTAGCACGTCAGAGGTATTAGCCATACGTGACGGGCCACCAGCTATTGACCAAAAGGGACGTCGATTAGCGAACTCATCCTGACACCCTACTGAGCCTGTCAGTGACAATATCCGTACAGTCCGCTCCGTTCGTCTATGAGCATCGCATGGCGGGCCTAGGGGGTTGGTAAAAGTCAGACCCCCAAAAGCGGTACAAGTCGTGTCGGAGTGTAGCCCAGAACACCCTGAGATACTACTGGAATACCTACCAGTAAATCTCCTGCCTCAGCCGAGGACTTCGTGTAATGGCTCTCCTAGACACAGCGCGACCTCACCCCTAATACCGGGAGAGACGAACCCCTGAAGATCCGCTCACTGCCTCCATGTGGCTCGGGACTGTACCCAACTAAAACCTGTTTGCACGTCTCCTTTGAGCGTGGTAGAGTAGTAATCAAAGTACAGTGGGAACTCACACGAGACAAATGATGATCCCCAGGTCGATGAACTACCTGTACACATGTCACCAGGGAACTGCTATCTGACGTCAGGTATAAGACCAACTAGCATGTTCCCGGCGAGTCCTGTCCGGTGTACTCATAACCCAATGAGCACCTGTATACATCTTAGGTGAACCAACTGACACCAGTGGCTTGTGAGACCGGCCACCGCCCCTCGTCGGGGTCTCGACTGTATACACTAGTCTACTCTGGAGAATCGATGCCCTATCTCGAAACTCCCACGACTAGGGACCTTTTAAGGATGTGCTTATAGACTACCAGCTCTCACGTATATGATCGCCCTCATACTGCTGGTGGTCAAGCAAGAATCCTAGGGGTTCTATCAACGTGCAATAGTGACATGTCAGGTCACCTAAAGCAGTACACGATGATAAAGATAAACCAGATAGCATACTATCATCTTGAGTAAGACTGTCCTACCGGGATAGGTCCCCCCTCAATCATTGCAATCACGTGCCTGTGATCCAATAATTGACTCTGAGGGCACTATCTCCAACAATCTCCCACTTGCACTCAAGGATAATTATTGCGATGTCGCATACTCACAGCCCGTGTGATACCGAACACCCAATTCCTCTACTAGTCAGTCTCACAAAGCCCGTTTGCGAAACTATTGCGTTCGAGGAAAAGCCTCAGTGGGTGGATCCGCTTTGATGTTTCCTTCTATGTCTCTCTATATCTCATGTTCGCGGAGAAAGCCATCTCCCGAAATGAGCAATACCTGTCTTAGAATGTGTCTGGATGTATGATGGGACCTAGCTCATAAATGAACTCCAAATCCAAACTTCTTAGACTGTATCGTCAACTGAACTCAATCAGTATCCTGCGCCATGCCTCCCTCAGTATTGCCTTGGACCACCTGTCCAAAATACTGCCCCTCGTTAGAAGGAAAACTATAACTCTGACAACCTCCTTGTCGTCCAGGTCACCTTGGAAGCCTGGAATGATAACCGTCTCCCTAAAGAGGCTGTCGTTATCATATCCCTAGAACATCCGCTTATGTTCTAAAACTGCTTCCGACTGTTTCTCCAGGATAGGATCAATGTCAACTTATTGCATCTAGTGCAAGAACAACATCTGGTGTGGTACTTGACATCTCATGATTGACTCAATTTCCTAAGCAAGTGATCTGCCAATCATGCACATCCCTCTCCCCTTTAGTCTGTAAGACACCTTTAGATAGGGTGACTCCATTACCTGCAGGTACACTACCGTGCCAGGAGTCGTCCATTCTAAATACTCTTAGAATGTTGTCTAAGTACCCTTAATTGGGAAACCACCCAAATCTAGATCTAAAACCATAGATCTAGTAACCAGTATGTCTGATATAATGTCCAAGTCCCATGTGGAGAAATCACTGTGTGACGACCAAAGTATAACCGATCGTAGTATAGGAGTTTCTTTTCCTATTCTGTGTATGTCATCCAAATACCATGACATCATACCCTACTACCTTCTCAACAGATCCATCCCCTATTCTGATGAAGTCAAACCTATGACCGTCATATCAGAAATTGATGATCTATCTCCGCTACATCTGCTTTAGTCTATAAATAGACATAAGCCACCTATCCACCAATTCTTCCGCTGCTCCCACTGACTACGACAACCCTCTGGCAGAGTCATATACACGTACACTTCTAAAGTTAGTTTAGAACGACGCTATACTCATCCTCCTGCCGGGACTCGCAGCCTGGAACAACAGCAATGGCAAGTGTGGGTAAACAAGAACTTCCCTGTCACCGTCCTTGAGGCTACCGGAGTACCTCTCGGGTGCCTGAAGTTACCCACCAAATCTTTGGAGTGGACAATGGAATGTCAAACCAGATTGAATCTTTAGGTTCCTATGAAATCTTCAGTAATCGTTTGTGGTTCTGGAATCACTTCCAGTTCTACCATACTCCCACTACTGTTTTCTGAAAAAATCCATTTTATTTAAAACTGTGGCGAGTCTAGAACAATATCACTATTGACCTTCCAGATGGTAGAAAGTCAACCCTCGTCATAGCCTGGGTCAACCCACAAACAGCCATTACAGAAACGTGCCTTGAGTTGTCCAGTGTCTGGTTTTAATCATAAGCCGGACAACTCCCCGTACCTTAACAATGTTAAGATATGAAATGTACTATATCCAATATAGAACCAGAGGCACTGATTTAATTGAATCAGATTCAAATCATGCAGCTGTCTCCAGTGCATGTCAACTAAATGGAAAGAGGCCGATCAACGTTACTCAACTTAGGAATGCTTCCAATTATGAATAACCTGAAAGAGAAGCAAGATCTCTTAATCATTTCTATCATCTGAATACCATACTCAAGTATCTACATCTTCGATCACTTTGAAGAATCCCGATACTTGCAATATCTGGTTCTCTACTTTATTCAAATACCTACAACTTCTCAAAATTCAGACCCTGTGTTTCCACGAAACACCTGTCTAAAAACTAGAGAAGTCATAAGTAAACCGAATATAGTACGAGGACCAACCCCTCTGTCCTGATGGACCCTGGACAACATACAATACTCTGTATAAGTCCATTGAGTCTGATAACTCATTCACTGTGTGTCGTAGGTTGAAAACTGTACTTATGGTTAAGAAGAATTACACCGCTGTTTAATGCTCCTTACTTAACCATCCGCTGATATAGGTAAATGTCACAGACATAATTTCAAAAAGATATATCTCACTCTATAAAAATAGACGTACAGATGTATCAATTTGAAATTGGTGCATAACAGCGGATATTCAAAACCAAATATTTGCCGTCCGGCAACCAACCCAGGTGACTTCCTCAAATATCACCGATTACAACGAATTCCGATATAATGAGGATGATCACCCAATTCCCAATAACTTACTCCCACTCATCATCTGTAACACAATACAGATGTGAGAATCATACCTGGTAAATACATACCCTGGAGCAAGTGTCTTAATTGGGAAATCAGTTTTCCTTTAACAGTACACAGTGAAACTAAAACATTGAAATGTTTCGTATGGGTATTCTGGTATTCCTAGTAATGCCTCTTCCATTATCCATATTCACAAATGTAACCGTGTAATTCTTTGCCACCTCTCCAAATCCCTTTAAATGTCCTTAGTCATTACCTTCTGCACACCACTTTAGGCCAAATGGTTTTCTTCCTTCCCTACCGTTCGGCACCAGCCTATGGTTTGGAAGAAAACTATCCAATAAGCATAATGGGTGTACTGTCCTAATCCTGGGAGCACTCGCAATGCGAGAGAAGGTGAAGATAAAAGACAACCGAATAAACCTTATTCCTATTTCTCCTGAACCAGAATCCATCCCCGAACTGGAACAAGTTCCTTTTGAGTTCGTATATAACCATACGATGGAGTATCCAATAAACTGTGGATCTTCGTAGTGATACGGAGTGTCCTGGAGAAATACAAAGGTGAAGTGGGAGTGGTAATGAAATACCTGGTTTTGTCGTGAATATCAGTTGCAATTTACTTTGCCTTCTTACTAATCCCTTGCTTTGTCTTAACTTAATACCTTCTGTACACCATCGTTAGGCTAATTGGTTTTCTTCATTCCCTACCGGTCGGCACCTGCCTATGGTTTGGAAGAAGACTATCCAATTTGCGTAATAGGTGTACTATCTCCTAAGCCAAGGAGTACTCGCAATCTGAGAGAGAAGGTAAAAGGAAAAGAAAACTGAATAGTCCTATTCGTTTTCTCCAGAACCTGAAACCATCCTCGAATAAATTCTTTCGAGTTCGTATCTAACCATACGATGGTTTTGTCCAATGGAAGTGGACGTTCGTAGTAATACGGGGTGTCCTAGAGAAAAGGGTAAAAGTAGGAGTGGCAATGAGGTTTGCAACTCTGACAATCCAAAAGCCAGTGTTTAAGAAGGTTCGGTCAACTTAGTCACTGCGTCATAGTCTTAGGGTCGGGTCAATGGTCGCTGCCAGAGAGAGAGAGAAAAGAAACACTCAGCGTGCACTCTAACCTAGATCAGAATGGTTACCAATTTATCTAATCTGGAAACCTCCCACTGTACCATCAAATTCTCCTCCAAACCTGAAAGAAGAATTAGTCGGGATCACCCGAGGAGTAAACTAACTCATCAGTTGGAATCGGGATCCAACTATCATTGCATGATAACGTGACGGAATCCGCTCACGGTGTCACACTCCAGAAGGTATGCGCATATCTGGCAAGTTTCAGTTTCTTTAGAAACTCCCGATGTGATTTCTGCCCTATGCTCTTATGACCTTGACTTTGGCCAACATATCATAAGTCACATGTCAAGTTCTACCCGTCATTCTCCAGGTTAATTTGAACCCACCCGTACCTACCCTTGACTTTGGCCAAAATGGCAGTACGACTGTCCCAAACCAACGCATCTATCTATGCTGCATATGAATACCCCAATAGCTACCAATCACTGTGCCTTGACTTTGGCTAACATACATAGCTTGAATACTATTGACCAGCCATATGAAACGACGGAGGGCTACGAATGGTTTCTGGCGAAAACCTTTAACGTAATGAACTTGATATCGTTGAAGGAACGGATAGCTTTTAAAAATATAGCGACGAAAACCTTTGCTAAAGAGGTCACTCCCGGTGAAGGGGTCTCGGCTCTTTCCCCGTAGAATGAGGTGCAGGATATTCCAATTGAATACTACGGTGCAAAACAAAAGTGAACGTCCTTGCAATAACAGCTTTTTGAAAAGTGTTCTAACAACATCAGATTAGGTTTGTTTTTAACTTGCATTGATCCGAATCAACGCAGTCCCATCAATTGATCACACCACAAAGAACGAAAAATATACTGATGTACTTATATGCCATCCGCATTCGCCACTGGGTCCCGTCATTACCCGTTAGGTTAGCTAACTAACGACAGAGCGGGGACTGGACTAGCGCGGATGCAAAACATATACAACATCTACTAATATATATACCAATATATTATATTTCGCTCAAGGCGTGATAAAATGCAACATCACAGAAATGTACAGTATCACAGAACAATACTGATATCTGGGATCCCCGGGTTTCACAGAGCCACTACGGAAACCCGACGTTCCCCTGATCGTGTGGATAGCCTGTACAATGAAATCCTAGACCCCTACGGGCGCGGCAAGTTACCCGCCAAAACCTGAAGCGAGGCAGCCCCCTTCAGCACCGTGAATGGACCACCCAGCACTTCACGAAATCTGGTAACTTGGGCACCCCTCTTGGGTCAACCTGTACCCCCTACGAGTACGGCGAATAGCCCGCCAATCCTAGAGTGAAGCCCCCTCCGTCTCAATGCTATGAGATGCGGGCCCGTTGCCCTCTAGAACCTGGCTATCCGTGCACCCCACCTTGGGGTAATCCTAGTACAGAAAGTAAAATATACATACAACGGGTACATCGACCGCAACCTGGTCGTGCCCCAAAATAATAATACAATCAGGCAGTGACGGCAGTCCACATGTCGGACGCTCGCCCCGCAATATCAAATGTACATAATACAACAAAAACTGTACTAGCATTGCATCCAGGCTATCCCCCACGACCGATCCGCAACATCACAGCAATACACAGAACATCAACGTGAAAGTCACGTTCGCAAATCCGTCTAACCGGGCTATAGCAGTCAGACATGATTTACCGATCAAGCGACATTCACGGTCGCAGATATAATGTAAAAACTGTGAAATAATGTGTTTAAAATATCCGATCGATTAAATTTTATCAAGTGGGCCCCTAAGTACTACTGTAGCACATCAAGAAATTCTGGGCCCAAAAATAACATTCCAGAAACCACATTTTCAACTCAGGAGCATTCTGCAAAAGTTTGGGGGACTGAACAGTTAAAGTCGCGGCGGAACCGCGGCCCAAGCATGGGTTTGGCCGCGGTTCCGCGGTGGTTTTGACTGTTCACGAGCCCAAATTTTCATAGAACTCTTAAAAAAACCCTGCACATCATTCTGAGACAACCTGAAAAATTTTTGGACTTCAAAAAATTTCGACAGAAACTGATGTGAAGAAAAATACGGTTTTTGGAAAATTGTTCGATCGGAAATGTAAAACACATTAGATAAAGCTAGACTATGTTAATGGAGAGTCTCTGATACCACTGTAAGTGCACGGCGGCGCCCTGGCCTCCATCCCGAGGCCAAATGCGGAAGCGATGGTTAACTTTAATTTTTCTTGAATCGGCACCACCGCGCACTAAATACCCGGATCGGGCCATTAACTAGTCCTAGCTAACTACAAGATGGGGAAGAGAGATATACCGAGCGATCCGTGTCCTCCGGTCTTCTCGCCGTCGTCCCGATCTCCCGCGGAAAGTCCGGTCTCCACTTCCTTGCCGAAAAGGCACCACGTCGCCTGCTTCTTTTACGGGCTCCCACCTCTATACCGAGGCAACTCGGGCACGAAGTTGGCGAGCCGACGTGCCCAAGCTTTGCTGTAGAATGTGTAGAGAACTCATGTCTCATTTTTTGGGGTAGTGGTAGTTGCCATAGGTGGAGGATATGAGATAAGCTTTAGGAGGAGGAGCTAAAAAGACTTTTTCCTAGCCAAATGAGCAACAACTTCACCCCACCAAATTGGGACAGCCCCTCTATGAGCATGGCCGGCCACTAGAGGTGAGGGAGAGGAGAGAATGAGGGAGAGAGTGTAACAAAGCAATGAGGGTCTCTCATAATCCAAGAGAGAGAAAAACAAGATGATGAGAAGAAATCATCACAAGGAATAACCAACACTCAACCAACCAATCATTCCAAAAGGTCAAGCCACCATCATCAAGCATGATGACTTCAAAAAGTCAAGCCATCATGAAGAAGTCAAGAAGTCAAGGTCATGGTTCAACCATCATGACACCACAATGTGCAAAGACAACCCTCCAAAATGCTTATTTGCACAAATGCAAATAAGCCCTCCTCCACCAATCTTCGGCCATTGAAAGATACAAATGAAAATGGCCGAAACGGAAAGCAAACTGGCAACTCCAGAAAACTGGTCCCGTTATAAATTACAGGAAAACCACGACACTGTGTATACACACCCGTATTTGTATTCCGACCGAATACAAATGCAATGAGACAACATCTACACTGTACTATACTAGGATCCGGCTTAAACCAAAGCCGGCTAGTATTATCTGTCCGATCCTGATCCGTGCAATACCGCACGTATCTAATCGAACCCTGCCATATATCCATACGGCCTCAAGTACAAACCGTCCGATCCTGATTCGTGCAATACCGCACGTATCTGATCGAACCCTGCCATATATCCATACGGCCTCAAGTACAAACCGTCCGATCCTGATTCGTGCAATACCGCACGTATCTGATCGAACCCTGCCATATCTCCATACGGCCTCTACAGCGTTTCGCCCGAAACTTGAGTAACTGCATGTGTGGTGGACTCTAAAGACTCGTCAATACTATGGCTGTGGATTTAACCACTAGCACGTCAGAGGTATTAGCCATACGTGACGGGCCACCAGCTATTGAACAAAAGGGACGTCGATGAGCGAACTCATCCTGACACCCTACTGAGCCTGCCAGTGACAATATCCATACAGTCCGGTCCGTTCGTCTATGAGCATCGCATGGCGGGCCTAGGGGGTTGGTAAAAGTCAGACCCCCAAAAGCGGTACAAGTCGTGTCGGAGTGTAGCCCAGAACACCCTGAGATACTACTGGAATACCTACCAGTAAAACTCCTGCCTCGGCCGAGGGCTTCGTGTAATGGCTCTCCTAGACACAGCGCGACCTCACCCCCAATACCGGGAGAAACGAACCCCTGAAGATCCGCTCACTGCCTCCATGTGGCTCGGGACTGTACCCAACTAAAACCTGTTTGCACGTCTCCTTTGAGCGTGGTAGGGTAGTAATCAAAGTACAACGGGAACTCACACGAGACAAATGACGATCCCCAGGTCGATGAACTAACCTGTACACATGTCACCAGGGAACTGCTATCTGACGTCAGGTATAAGACCAACTAGCATGTTCCCGGCGAGTCTTGTCAGGTGTACTCATAACCCAATGAGCACCTGTATACATCTTAGGTGAACCAACTGACACCAGTGGCTTGTGAGACCGGCCACCGCCCCTCGTCGGGGTCTCGACTGTATACACTAGTCTACTCTGGAGAATCGATGCCCTGTCTCGAAACTCCCACGACTAGGGACCTTTTAAGGATGTGCTTATAGACTACCAGCTCTCACGTATATGATCGCCCTCATACTGCTGGTGGTTAAGCAAGAATCCTAGGGGCTCTATCAAAGTGCAATAGTGACATGTCAGGTCACCTAATGCAGTACACGATGATAAAGATAAACCAGATAGCATACTATCTTGAGTAAGACTGTCCTACCGGGATAGGTCCTCCCTCAATCATTGCAATCACGTGCCTGTGATCCAATAATTGACTCTGAGGGCACTATCTCCAACAACTGTTAGGCTCAGTAGGGTTTCTGGATGAGTTCGCTCATCAGCCTCCCTTGAGGTCAGTCCATGGGCAGCCGTTACGCATAGCTAGTGCCGCTGACGGCTTGTGGTTAAACCCACTGCCAGGGTACTGACGAGTCATTAGAGTCCCCCACAGACAGTTTCCTAAGTTCGGGCGAAACGTTGTAGAGGCCGTATGGTTTTATGGCAGGGTTCGGAAAATGCACGTGCGTTTACGCACGTGTTATTTTTCGGGAAGATAATACTGGTGGGCTTTGGTTTAAGCCGGATCCATGTATTATATAGAGTAGATATAATATCTTTGTCTCAGTTGCATTTTTATTCAGTCGTAATACAAATGCGGGTATATTTATATAGTTACGGGGTTATCTTGAAATTCGTTTCGGGATCACTTTTGGAAGTTGCCAGTTTCCTGTTTTCTATCACCCGTCTTAAACATTCGGTTTAATGCGGAATTATCTTTTCTTCATTTGTTTTGGATGAGGGTGAGTCATGAGGGTGAGTCATGTGGGTGCTTCTAGAATTACATGACTAGGTTTTGTGAGGTGGCTTGGTTCATTAATGCAAGCATGGTTATTATGCAAGGTGTCTTTTGCATTAAAGTTGTTTGTAAAAGCTTAAGTTTTTTTTTATGGAAATTTCCTTTAAAGTCACCACTTCTTGCGTAGTGTACAGCCCCTCCCCCCCCAAAAAAAATCTCAGAATTTCCAGTGAGCATTTTTTCTCTTGGCCGGCCACTAATTGAGTGGGCTGAAATTGATTTCTTCATGCAAAATATTTCCAAAGAGAAAATTCCATATAGCTCATTTCATCCAAACTCAAAGTGGCAACTTCATTTACCTAGAGACAAAGTATTCTACACTATCTCTACATCAATCTTGGACATGTCGGCTAGCAAACTTCATGTCCGAGTTGCCTCGGTTCAGAGGCGGGAGCCCGTTTAAAGATCCGTAGATGTGGTGCCACCTGGACGAGGAGATCGGAGATCGACGAGATCGGAGCAGCCGCAACGGAGCGTGGGATGATGGTTAAAGAATGAAGGACTCGGATCGTTCGGTATAACCTTTCTTCCATCTTTGTAGATTGTTAGTTTAGCATTAATGGCAGATCCGGGTTATAGTATGCGATAGCGCCAGTTATAAAAGTTTTTGTTCCGCATTTTGGCGTCTGAAAGACGGCCGGGGTGCTACCGTAGACTCACATGGTATCAGAGCCACTCCATTAAGCTTTACTAACTTGTGCTAACGCGTTTAAAATATCGATCGAACGGATTTTCAAAAATCGCAATTTCTAGTGTTAAAGTTTCTGTTAATTTTCAAACTGGTCTAAAAATCATTTTGACCATACCAGAAAATCAAGCAGGGTTTTTGAGGAATACTGTAGAAATTCGACCAAGTGATTCCACTGTTCCGCCGTGGATCTGCGGTCCAAGCTAGGGTTTGGCTGCGGATCCGCCGCAGGAAAGTGAGATCAATTGCTCAATTTTCTACTGTGGATTCTATGTTGGTAATTGTGGTTTCTGGAACTGTTTATTTGGGCCCAGTGTTTTTTACTGTGCAGCAGATTTGCGTGGGGCCCACTTCGGGAAATTTAGTCGATCGAAATTTAAACGTGTTAGTTTACAGTGCTTACATTATATCTCCGACCGTGAATGTCATTTGATTGGTAAACCGTGTCTGATTGCTATAGTTCTTTTAGACGGGTTTGCGAACGTGACATTCGCGTTGATGTTCTGTGTTGTGCTGTGATGTTGCGGATTTGTCGTTGTGGATAGCAGTGTGCAATGGTAGTACAGTTTGGATTTATTTGTACATTTGATATTGCGGGGCGAGCGTCCAACTTGTGGACTGCCGTCACTGCCTGTTGTATAATATTCTTTTGGGGCACGACCAGGTTGCGGTCGATGTACCTGTTGTACTATTTTTCATTTCGGTACTAGGTTTTATCCCGCGACGGAGTGCACGGATAGCCGGGTTCTGGTGGGCAACGGGTCCGCATCTCATGGCTTTGAGAGGCAGAGGGGCCTCACTCTAGAATTGACAGACTATTCGCCGCACTCGTAGGGGGTACGGGTTGACCCAAGGAGGGGTGCCCAAGTTTACCGGATTCTGTGAAGTGCCGGGTGGTCCATTCACTATGCTGTAGGGGGCTGCCTCGCTTTAGGTTTTGGAGGGTAACTTGCCGCACCCGTAGGGGTCTAGGTTTCATTGCACAGGCTATCCACACGACAGGGGAACGTCGGGTTTCAGCAGCGGCTCTGTGAAACCCGGGGATCCCAGACTATCTGTATTGTTCTGTGATGCTTATTACTTTTTTGTAATGTTGCATATTATCACGCCTAGAGCGATTATTGTATATTGGTTTATATACTATTAGATGTTGTATATGTTTTACACCCGCGCTAGTTCAGTCCCCGCTCTGTCATTAGTTAAGTAACCTAACGGGTGATGACGGGACCCAGTGACGAATGCGGATGGCATATACGTACATTTTATATTTTCGTTCTTTTCTGGTGTGATTAATTGATGGGACTGCGTTGATTCTGATCAATGCAAAGCAAAACAAACCTGTTTGGATGTTGTTGGAACAATTTAAAAAGTGTTATTACAAAGATGTTTCCTTTTGTTTTGCATAGTGGTATTCGGTTGGAATATCCTGCACCTCATTCGACGGGAAAGGGCTGATATCCCTTCACCGGGACTGACCCTTTGGGCAGAAGTTTGCGTCAGGGTGATAACATCACTATAGTCGATTACATGTTGCTTTGCATCGCGGTACTCAGTGGAATATCCTGCACCTCATTCCACGAGGAAAGAGCCGAGATCCCTTCACCAGGAGTGACCTCTTTAGCAAAGGTTTTCGCCACTATATTTTATAAAAAGCTATCAGGTTTCTTCAACGAGATCAAGTTCATTACGTTAAAGGTTTTTCGCCAAAATCCAGTCGTAGCCCTCCGTCATTTCTTATGGATGGTCAGTAATATTCAAGCTATGTTTGTTGGCTTTCGTTAAGGCATAGTGTTTGGTAGTTGCTGGGGTATTCATTTGTTGCATAGATAGATGAGTTGGTTTGGGACAGTCGTATTACCTTGTTGGCTTTCGTCAAGGGTATGTACGGGTGGGTTCGAATTAACAAGATAATGATGGGCAGAACTTGACATGTGTCTTATGATTTGTTGGCTTTCGTCAAGGTCATAAGAACATGGGGTAAAAATCATATTGGGAGTTTCTAAAGAAACTGAAACTTGCCAGGCATGCGCATACCTTCTGGAGTGTGATAACGCGAGTGGATTCCGTCACATTATCATGCGATGAGAGTTGGATCCCGATTCCCACTGATGAGTTGGTTTACTCTTCGGATGATCCCGATTGATTCTTCTTTCAGGTTTGGAGGAGAATTTGACAGTACAGTGGGAAGTTTCCGGATTAAATAAAGTGATAACCATTCTGATCTAGGTTAGAGTGCACACAGAGTGTTTCTTTTCTCTCTCTCTTTGGCAGCGACCTTTGACCGACCCTAGACTATGACTCAGTGACCAAGTTGACCGAACCTTCTTAAAATACTGGCTTTTGGATTGTCTAAGTTGCATAAGTCACTGCCACTCCTTCTTTTACCCTTTGCATTTCTCAGAGCACCCCGTATTACTACGGACATCCACTTCCATTGGATAGATCCATCGTATGGTTATATACGAACTCGAAGGGACTCCTTCGAGGATGGATCAAGGTTCATGAGAAATAGAATTGGTTTATTCAGTTGTCTTTTATTATCACCTTCTCTCAGGTTGCGAGGGCTCCTTGGTTTAGGAGAGTACACCTATTACGCTTATTGGATAGTCTTATTCCAAACCATAGGCATGTGCCGAAAGGTAAGGAATGAAGAAAACCAATTAGCCTAAGAAGGGTGTACAGAAGGTAATATGTAAAGACAAAATAAAGGGATTAGAAAGAGGGCAAAGTAAGTTGCGACTGTTATCATTCACGACCAAACCGCGTACTTCATCGCCACTCCTATTTCACCTTTAAAAGAGTAAGGTATTATTCAGTTGTCTTTTATCATCACCTTCTCTCAAGATGTGAGTACTCCTTGGTTTAGGAGGGTGCACCTATTATGCTTACCGGATAGTCTTCTTCCAAACCATAGGCTGGTGTCGAACGGTAGGGAAGGAAGAAAACCATTTAGCCTAACGATGGTGTACAGAAGGTAACGACTAAAGACAAATAAAGGGTTTTGGAGAGATGGCAAAGAAATATACGGTTAAAGTCATGAATTGGATTATGGAAGAGGCATTACTATGAATACCAGGATACCCCTACGAAACATTTTCATGTTTCAGTGCATTGTTAATGGAAAACTGTTTTCCCGATTAGATACTTACTCCAGGGTGTGTATTCACCAGGTTTCATTCTCATATCTGTATGGTTTTACAGATGATGAGTGGGAGGAAGTTATTGGGAATTAGGTGATCATCCTCATTATATCGGAATTCGTTGTAATTGGTGATATTTGAGGAAATCGCCAGGGTACAGTTTTCAACCTACGACGCACAGGTTTTGAGTTATTCAACTCAGCGGACTTATACAGAGTATTGTATGTTGTCCAGTGTCCATCTGGACAAAGGGGTAGGTCCTCGTACTATGTTCTGTTTACTTATGACTTCTCTAGTTTTTAGACAAGTGTTTCGTAGAAATACAAGGTCTAAGTTTTGAGAAGTTATGGGTATAAGAATAAAGGAGAGAACCAGATGTCGCAAGTATCGGGATTCTTCAGAGAGATCGAAGATGTAGATACTTGTGATTGGTATTCAGATGATAGTAAAAGTTTTGAGAAACTTGTTTCTCTTTCAGGTTACTCATAATTGGATGGATTTCTAAGTTGAGTAATGCTGATTAGCCTCTCTCCATTAAAGTTGATTTGCACTGGAGACAGCTGCATGATTAGAATCTGGTTCCAATTAAATAAGTGCCAAAGTTTCTATATTGGATATAGGTGAGTTGTCCGGCTTATGCTTCAAACCAGACTCTGGATAACTCAGGGCACGTTTCTGTAATGGCAGTTTGTGGGTTGGCTCAGGCTATGACGAGGGTTGACTTTCTACCATCTGGGAGATCAATAGTGATATTGTTCTTGACTCACCACAGTTTTAGTAAAATGGATTTTTTCAGAAAACAGCAGTGGGAGTATGGTAGAACTGGAAGTCATTCCAGAACCGCAAACGATTACGGAAAATTTAATAGGACCAATAGATTCAATGAGGTTTGACATTCCATTAGCCACTCCGCAGATATGGTGGGTAACCTCAGACACCCGAGAGGTACTCCGGTACCTCAAGGACGGTGACAGGGAGGTTCTTATCTACCCAGACTTGACACTACTGTTGTTCCAGGCTATGAGACCCGGTAGGAGGGTTGTTGTGGTCAGTGGGAGCAGCAGAAGCAAAGTAGGCAAGTAGCTTATGTCTATTTATAGACTAGAGTAGTTATAGCGGAGATTGATCATCTAATTTTGATGTGACAGTCATGGGTTTGACTTCATCAGAATAGGGGATGGATCTGTTAAGAAGGTAGTAGGGTGTGATGTCCAGGTATTTGGATGACATACACAGAGTAGGAAGTAAAATTCCTATACTACGATCGGTTGTACTGTGGTCGTCACACAGTTGTTTCTCCAGACAGGATATGGATATAATATTTGACATTTTGGTTTCTAGATCTATGGTTTTAGATCTGGATTTGGGTAGTTTCCTAATGTGGGTACTTTGACATTATTCTAATTGTTTTTAGAATAGATGACTCCTGGCATGGTGGTGTACCTGCAGGTGATGGAGTCACCTTCTCTAAAGGTGTCTTACAGACTAAAGGGGAGAGGGATGTCCATGATTGGCAGATCACTTGCTTAGGCAGTTGAGTCAATCATGAGATGTCAAGTACCACACCAAATATTGTTTTTGCACTAGATGCAATAAGTTTGTATTGATCCAATCCTGGAGAAACATAAGGAAGCAGTTTTAGAACATACGTGGATGTTCTACGGATTTGATGACGGCAGCTTCCTTCGGGAGACGATTATCATTCCAGGCTTCAAAGGTGACATGGATGACAGAGTGATTGTCAGAGTTATAGTTTTCCCTCTGATGAAGGGGCAGTATTATGGACAGATGGTCCAAGAGGATACTGTGGGAGGCAAGGTGCTGGGCACTGATTAGTTTCAGTGATTGATACAGTCTAAGAAGTTTGGATTTAGAGTTCATTTATGAACTAGGTCCCATCAGATATCCAGACATATTCTAAGACAGGTATTACTCAATTCGGGAGATGTCTTTCTCCGCGAACTTGAGATTAAGAGAGACATAGAAAGAAACATCCTGGCGGATCCACTCACTGAGGCTATTTCTCGAACACAATAGTTTTACAAACGGGCTTTGTGAAACTGATTAGTAGAGGAGTTGGGTGTTGGTTTCACACGGGCTGTGAGTACGCAACATCGCAATAATTAGCCTTAAGTGCAAGTGGGAGATTGTTGGATATAGTGCCCTCAAAGTCAATTATTGGATCGCAGGTACGTGATTGCAATGATTGCGGAGGACCTATACCGGTAGGATAGTCTTACTCGAGATGATAATATGCCATCTGGTTTGCCTTTATCAGTCGTGTATAGGTTCAGGTGACTGATCACGATTACACTTTGATAGAGCCCTTAGGATCTTGCTTGACTACCAACAGTATGAGGGCGATCATATAAGTGAGAGTTGGGTGGTCTATAAGCATATCCTTAATAGTGGTCCCTAGTCGTGGGAGTTTCGAGACAGGGCATCGATACTCCGGAGTAGACTAGTGTATACAGTCGAGACCCCGACGAGGGGTGGTGGCCGGTCTCACAAGCCACTGGTGTTAGTGGGATCACCTAAGATGTATACAGGTGCTCATTGGGTTATGAGTACACCGGACAGGACTCGCCGGGAATCTGCTAGTTGGTATTATACATATCGTCAGATAGCAGTTCCCTGGTGACATGTGTACAGGTTAGTTCATCGACCTGAGGTCGTCATTTGTCTCGTGTGAGTTCCCACTGTGCTTTGATTTCTACCCTACCACGGCTCAAAGGAGTCGTGCAAACAGGTAGTTTTTGGGTACAGTCCCGAGCCACATGGAGGCACGTGAGCGGATCGGCAGGGGATTCGTCTCTCCCGGTATTGGGGGTGGAGGTCGTGCTGTGTTTATGAAAGCCATTACACCAAGTCCTTGGCCAAGACAGGTGAGATTTACTGGTAGGTACTCCAGTAGTATCTCAAGGTGTTCAGGGCTTGTCTCCGACACGACTTATACAGCTATTGGGGGTCTGACGTTACTAGCCCCCTAGGTCGGATATGCGATACTCATAGACGAACGGACCGGACTGTATATACATTGTCACTGTTAGGCTCAGTAGGGTTTCTGGATGAGTTCGCTCATCAGCCTCCCTTGAGGTCAGTCCATGGGCAGCCGTTACGCATAGCTAGTGCCGCTGACGGCTTGTGGTTAAACCCACTGCTAGGGTACTGACGAGTCATTAGAGTCCCCCACAGACAGTTTTCCAAGTTCGGGCGAAACGTTGTAGAGGCCGTATGGTTTTATGGCAGGGTTCGGAAAATGCACGTGCGTTTACGCACGTGTTATTTTTCGGGAAGATAATACTGGTGGGCTTTGGTTTAAGCCGGATCCATGTATTATATAGAGTAGATATAATATCTTTATCTCAGTTGCATTTGTATTCAGTCGTAATACAAATGCGGGTATATTTATACAGTTACGGGGTTATCCTGAAATTCGTTTCGAGATCACTTTTGGAAGTTGCCAGTTTCCTGTTTTCTATCACCCGTCTTAAACATTAGGTTTAATGCGGAATTATCTTTTCTTCATTTGTTTTGGATGAGGGTGAGTCATGAGGGTGAGTCATGTGGGTGCTTCTAGAATTACATGACTAGGTTTTGTGAGGTGGCTTAGTTCATTAATGCAAGCATGGTTATTATGCAAGGTGTCTTTTGCATTAAAGTTGTTTGTAAAAGCTTAAGTTTTTTTTTTATGGAAATTTCCTTTAAAGTCACCACTTCTTGTGTAGTGTACAGCCCCCCCCTCCCAAAAAAAAATCTCAGAATTTCCAGTGAGCATTTTTGCTCTTGGCCGGCCACTAATTGAGTGGGCTGAAATTGATTTCTTCATGCAAAATATTTCCAAAGAGAAAATTCCATATAGCTCATTTCATCCAAACTTAAAGTGGCAACTTCATTTACCTAGAGACAAAGTATTCTACACTATCTCTACATCAATCTTGGACATGTCGGCTAGCAAACTTCATATCCGAGTTGCCTCGGTTCAGAGGCGGGAGCCCGTTTAAAGATCCGTAGATGTGGTGCCACCTGGACGAGAAGATCGGAGATCGACGAGATCGGAGCAGCCGCAACGGAGCGTGGGATGATGGTTAAAGAATGAAGGACTTGGATCGTTCGGTATAACCTTTCTTCCCTCTTTGTAGATTGTTAGTTTAGCGTTAATGGCAGATCCGGGTTATAGTATGCGATAGCGCCAGTTATAAAAGTTTTTGTTCCGCATTTTGGCGTTTGAAAGACGGCCGGGGAGCTACCGTAGACTTACACGCATGACCAGTTTAACCCGTCAATCGGAGGTTCCCTCGCTCCAAACCCGAGGGGTAATTAATGGCAGTTTAGTCCGCGGCTGCCGGAGATTCGGATCCCCACAATTATTAAACCCCGGCCTACCCTAGGCAGGGGGGAATCTGTAGTATGCCTGACAAGCGCGTGCGTATTCCCATCTCGATGGGGTGACGAAAAACACCCTACAGATTCTGGCACGCTCTGTGGGACCTTTCTCTCCTCCCATATTTCGGGTTAAACGTTCACGCGAACTCAATCAATATATATGTCTATATTTATACTAAAATAATGCTCTTTCATGTAGGTTTTCAAGCAATCACTTATCAACAATGTCTCCAATGATGAACTCAGCTCTCAGCACGGCTCGCATCTCCTACACGATGAAGATGGACTCCAGGACGGTCCTTCCAGCCAGTCTTGGGCGACAATGGGAGGAGGAGCTGCTACCATTTGGCTCTATTATATTCGTGTCAGCTAACGCCATCCCAGCTCCTCAAGCCCCGGTGACAGACAAACCGGTCTCGAAAGGCAAGAGGCCAAATGTGGTGGTCTCGAAGGCGTCCCACTTAAACGCAAATCGGTGTTTGAACGGCTCTCCTTGGCCCCACCTGGGGGCAAGGCCATCAACACCAACAAAGTAACAGGGCGTCTCGAGCAAGCCCCGACGATGCCCATGACAACTGCTCAATTGGGTATCTTCTCTAAGCTCCCCATCACTCAGCCTATGGCGGCTTCCCGGAGAGCAGAAGCCTGCCAAGCGCTCCAGGCAGAGAAGCTGAGGCAGAAGCGGCTCAGATACAGAGCCAACAAAAGGGCTAGGGCTCCGGCCATGTTAAAATTTTTGAATTTACAAAGCTCGAACCGCTCCGCGAAACATGGTGGGCACGCGTCCCAGCGACAACCTTCTATGAGATAGTTGGATCCCGATACCCACTGCGAGTAAGAGTTACTCCTGGGAGAGTTTTACACATTACAATTAGCCGATCAAGTAGGTGTCTAGAAGGGTGTCAACGGGGTTACGCCTCTGGGAAAATGTGGTTTACGTTAATTAGGTTCGTGCGAAAGCACGGGGGACCTCCCTCAAAGTACCGACACTGGCCTGACTGAAAGATTGGCGAACTTGTAGTGTGTAATTAATCCCGGCTAGTCTTTCCTTTTTGGGTTTGAATGAAGATTTGATAAAAACCAGTGGGAGCCATCCTGATTAGATAAGATAATAACCAATCTGATCTTGCACGAGCATACGCTAAAGTGTTTTCTTCTCTCTCTCTCCAGGTAGCGACCATGTCATGCCCTAATAAAGATAATAATATGGATGTATTGACCGAACCCGCATGTTATACTGTGCTGGGGAACGTTGGTTCCGTTCTTTCTTATAAGAGTTATAGGAATGAACAGGACATAGGGGAATACCAGGATTCCCATGCCACCCGAATGAAGAAAGTACATGATGATGCATTTTCTTCGGGTGTGTTCGTTACAGAGAACTGTTTCTCCATTTGCTCCACGTCCTGGGTATTAGATACCGGGTCAGGATCCCATATATGTAATCAGTTACATGGGCTCAGGAAAGGTAGAGAACTTGGAGAAGGTGATAAAGACATTAAAGTTGGAAATGGTGCAATTGTTGCAGCTAAGACTGTCGGGGAATATCACCTTGCATTACCAACTGGTAATACATTGGTTCTGAACGAATGCTATTACATGCCGAACCTGATATGCAACATTATATCGGTTTCTTTATTGAGTAAAGAGGGATATAATTTTGTATTACAGGACAATGTTATGAATATTTTCCGTAACCAAAAGTTGGTTGGATCAGGCACGTTGTGCAATGGCATTAATGTTCTAAATCAATCAACAGTTCTGAGCATAACAAACACACACAAGAGGAAGAGTTCAGAACTGAACGAATCCTTCTTGTGGCATTGTAGACTCGGTCACATCAATGCGACACGACTGGCTAAGTTGCATAAGGATGGATATTTAAATCCGTTTGAATTTTCATCTTATGACACTTGCCAGTCATGTCTCAAAGGAAAGATGACCAAAACTCCGTTTACGGGACACGGAGAAAGAGTTGCTGAACTCTTGGGACTGATACATAGTGATGTATGCGGTCCTATGTCTACACATGCCAGGAATGGTTCTTCGTACTTCTTTACATTCACTGACGATCTCTCTAGATTCGGATATGTGTTCCTGATGAAACACAAATCAGAAGCTTTTGAGAAATTTAGAGAATATAAACAAGAAGTTGAAAACCAAACCGGAAAAAGTATTAAAATCCTTCGATCTGATCGAGGAGGTGAATACTTGAGCAATGAATTCCTAGACTTCCTAAAAGAGAATGGGATTCTCTCTCAGCTGACTCCTCCATATACACCACAGCACAACGGTGTATCAGAACGGAGGAACCGCACCCTATTAGATATGGTGCGCTCTATGATGAGTACAGCTGAGTTACCTATTTCCTTCTGGGGATATGCACTGGAAACAGCTGCAGACCTATTGAATATGGTTCCCACCAAATCCGTGCCAACCACTCCATATGAGATATGGAAAAGAAAGAGACCATGTCTTAATTATGTTAAGATATGGGGTTGTCCGGCATACGTAAAAACGCAAAATCCGGACAAACTCGCGGCAAGGTCCATTCTGTGTAAGTTTATTGGATATCCCAAACATTCGCGCGGGTATATCTTCTACCACACCGAGGAACAAAAAGTGTTTGTTTCTCGACATGCCACCTTTTTAGAAAAGGAATTTCTTGACAAAGAGATTAGTGGCAAGGAGGTAGAACTGGAAGAGGTTCCAGCGACACAAACTATAACAGAAGACTTGGTAGAACCAGAGGATTCAGTAGTACCCGACGAACCCCAGCCTCTCCGCCGATCTAGTAGGGTTCCTCGCCAACCTGAGAGATACTACGGTTTTCTCATGGATGGTGGAAGCGAGGAATGCATCATGGAGGATGATGACCCAACTAGCTTCGAGCAGGCCATCACGAGTAGGGACTCAGTGAAATGGCTGGATGCTATGCGGTCCGAGATGGAATCCATGTACACCAAGAAAGTATGGACTTTGGATGTTGCTCCTGAAGGGGTAAAACCCATTGGGAGCAAGTGGATCTTCAAGAAAAAACTTGGTGTAGATGGGAAAGTGGAGACTTTCAAAGCTAGACTTGTTGCAAAAGGCTTTCGTCAAAGACCAGGTGTGGACTATGACGAAACCTTTTCTCCAGTGGCTATGCTTAAATCCATCCGGATCATGCTTGCCATCACTGCATATCATGACTACGAAATCTGGCAAATGGATGTTAAGACCGCCTTTCTAAATGGTGATTTAGAAGAGTGCGTGTACATGACTCAGCCAGAGGGCTTCGTAGACAGTGGGAGTGGCGGGAAGGTGTGCAAGCTGCTTAAATCCATTTATGGATTAAAGCAAGCATCGCGGAGTTGGAACATCTGCTTGATTAAAGCTGCTTAAATCCATTTATGGATTAAAGCAAGCATTTATGGATTAAAGCAAGAGTTTGATTTCGTCAAAAACCCAGATGAACCTTGTATTTACAAGAAGGTAGCAGAGAGTAAGGTTGTCTTCCTCGTATTGTACGTGGACGACATACTCTTGATAGGAAATGATATTCCTATGCTGCAATCGGTCATGCTCTTCTTATCACAAAGATTCTCAATGAAAGATCTTGGTGATGCCTCCTGCATATTGGGAATAAGGATCTATAGAGATAGATCCAAACGGATATTGGGATTGTCCCAATCCAGGTACATTGACACCATACTAAAGAGGTTTAGTATGGAAGAATCCAAGCGTGGGAACTTGCCCACGATCTCTGGAATCACTCTCTCCAAAGAGATGTCTCCCAAGACTGATTTGGAGAGAGCTCGCATGCAAGGGATACCCTATGCTTCGGCTGTAGGCTCTATCATGTACGCGATGCTATGTACCAGACCCGATGTTGCATACTCACTAAGTGTAGTGAGCAGGTATCAAGCTGATCCTGGAGAGAGTCACTGGACAGCTGTGAAGAGCATTCTCAAGTACTTGCGAAGGACTAAAGAGATGCTCTTGGTGTATGGTAACGGAGAACTCCAAGTGGAGTCCTTTACCGATTCGAGCTTTCAGAGTGATAAGGATGACTCTAAGTCGCAGTCGGGATTTGTCTTTACCCTTTACGGAGGGGCGGTTAGCTGGAAGAGTTCCAAGCAGGAAACCGTGGCAGACTCGACGATGGAGGCTGAATACATCACTGCCAACGATGCTGCCAAAGAGGCTGTCTGGATCAAGAAGTTCATTACTGAACTTGGAGTGGTTCCATCCATTGAGCATCCAATACCTTTGTATTGCGATAACAATGGAGCGGTGGCTTTAGCCAAGGAACCCAGGTCCTATCAGCTTTCCAAGCATATTCTGAGGCGGTATCACCTGATCCGGGAGATAGTTGATCGCCGGGAGATCGAGGTCAGGAGGGTTGGCATGAAGAACAACACGGCGGATCCACTCACGAAGGCCATTCCCCAGATACAGTTTGAGAGACTCTTCGGGATGCTCGGTATGCGATACTACAGCAGCTGGCCTTAGTGCAAGTGGGAAATTGTTAGTTGTATGTATACCCTATAGGCCAGTATTGTACAGATGATGTATATTATATTGGATGCTTGGACATATATAGAGATGACTTTCTTGCTCGATATGATAGTATGCTATCTGGTTTCTCTTTATCTTAACATGTATACTAGTCTCTTTAAACTGTCTTATAGTTACATGTTGGTAAAGCCCTTAGGATGTGTACTTGACTGCCTGGACTATGATGTAGATCATACTAGTGGGGACATGGTAGTCCATAAGTACATCCTTCAAGGTCCCTAGTCGTGGGTGTATCGAGATGGGGCATCGATATACCAGTGTAGACTAGCGTATACGCTTCTCGACCCATGAGATGGGTGATGGATGATCCCATATCCATTGGTGTTTGACATCAAAGATGGTATACGGGTGCTCAGTAGAGACTGGGTACACTGGACGGACTCGCCGAGAACTCCCAGTTGGTATTATACCTCACGTCAGATGGCAGTTCTCAGGTGACACTTGTGCAGGTTAGTCTGTAGACCCGAGATCGTCATAGAGTCTTGTGTGATTCCCACTGTGCTTTGATCTCCACCTTACCGCATCCATGAGGGCGTGCAAAACGGTGGTCTTTGGGTACAGTCCCGAGTCACATGGAGGCAATGAGCGATAGGAGGGGTTTCGTCTCTCCCGGTATTGGGGGTTGATGTTGCGCAGTGCTCGATTGGCCGTAACAGGGAAGTCCCTGGCCAGGGCTGATCAGAGATTTGCTGGTAAGTGTTACCAGTAGTTTCTCGACCCGTTATGAGCCTCACATCGGCACGACTTATCGGTTATTGGGGTCTGACGTATACCACCCATAGACTTGATATGCGACATATCAGACGAACAGACCGGACTGTACGGTAAGTGTTACTGGTTGGATTCACAGGAGTGTGAGCGGGCTAGTTCGTCGATCTTCTGATCGCTCAATACCCGGATGGCCGTTACGTTTAGCAGACCGCTTGTGGCTTGTGGGTGCTTGATATGATCATCATCTGCTACCGGCGTATTGACGAGTCTTTAGAGTCCTACACAGAGGTTTCCTGGCTCAAGCGAAACGAAATAGGAGCACATATGAGATATGTGCGGGACCGAGAATAATGCGTGTATGTGATACCGTATTACATTCTCGCGACGAATGTTTCGATTGGTTGTATACGATATAACCTAGTTATCGAATCATTGATTCGATAAATCGATACATTGTATACTAGTCGGTTATGTGCGACATGACCGGATCATTGAATCAAGTGTTGATTTAATGATTTAATGTATAATTATATATTTGATATATTACTTTGCATTAACTAGTATTGGTTCATTTTAAAAGGGATTTTCTCACTTGATATGCACATTGTATATGTGATATATTTTGTGTGCACTTGATTGTATCATGTTTGATGATACATACTCACTTGGATTTGTGTAAAGGCTTAAACCATGTTTAGTGAATGGTTAGGGTTTCATATTTTCACTTAATTATTTATCTTTTCTTTTTTGAGAAATAGATAATAGAAAACAAAATGGTTTCTTTTATCATGATGCTTGTTGAAGCTATAGGGTTCCTAGGCACTCTAATGGAGTCTCACAAGTGATCGAACATGCCAATTTCTAAAAATTACGGTGCCGAGAAAACCTAGAACGGATCGTTGGCTAGAAGTATAGGCAAAGCAAGCATGTAAACGGAAATATAGCTAAAGGAAAGGGGCTACAACCTTTGTAGATCCGGTCCACCACTTCCTAGGCTCCGTGATGAAGTCCCCTCGCTGTCCAAATCGTATCTTGGGCTCTAGCGTCGGCTTCATCAGAGGAAAAACGGGCTAGGTCATCGACGACGTGCCGAAGATGATCTACGTCGAGGCATCACTAGATCAAGCTCCACCTTCACCAAGCCATGAAAACTTGTGAAGGAAAAACCCTATACTACTTGGCAAGAGGTAGAGGATGAAGAAATAGGAAGTGGGTAGACTTTAGTTTTGGATTTCTCACTAGTTTTCATCACTTGCCATTGGAGTAGCAAGCTTTCTTCATGGAAGAAGAAGATGAAGAAGAAGAAGAAGATATGATAAGTTATTTTAAAAAGGAAAATAAAAAGAATACTTATCATAACTTCAACCATGGTTTAGTGTAGAGATTTAACCAAGGAACGGATCGTTGGCTAGAAGTATAGGCAAAGCAAGCATGTAAACGGAAATATAGCTAAAGGAAAGGGGCTACAACCTTTGTAGATCCGGTCCACCACTTCCTAGGCTCCGTGATGAAGTCCCCTCGCTGTCCAAATCGTATCTTGGGCTCTAGCGTCGGCTTCATCGGAGGAAAAACGGGCTAGGTCATCGACGATGTGCCGAAGATGATCTACGTCGAGGCATCACTAGATCAAGCTCCACCTTCACCAAGCCATGAAAACTTGTGAAGGAAAAACCCTATACTACTTGGCAAGAGGTAGAGGATGAAGAAATAGGAAGTGGGTAGACTTTAGTTTTGGATTTCTCACTAGTTTTCATCACTTGCCATTGGAGTAACAAGCTTTCTTCATGGAAGAAGAAGATGAAGAAGAAGAAGAAGATATGATAAGTTATTTTAAAAAGGAAAATAAAAAGAATACTTATCATAACTTCAACCATGGTTTAGTGTAGAGATTTAACCAAGGTTTAGATGAGTGGTTAGGGTTAAAGAAGAGACAAGAATGGTAGACTTGTTCAAAGCTTTAAGAAGCTTCAAAGAAAAAACAAACTAATCCACCATTTCTTTTTCTCTTTATCTTTTCCAAAACAATAATAAATGGATAAATAAATAAGAGAAAAGAAACCCTAACCATTCACTAAACATGGTTTAATCTTTACAGAAACCCAAAAGAGCAAGTATCATCAAACATGATACAATCTTGTGCACAAAAGTATATCACATATACAACTTGCACAATTCAAGTGAGAAAATCCTTTTAAAGTGAACCAATACTAGTTAATGCAAAGTAATATATCAAATATATATAATTATGCATTAAATCATTAAATTAACACTTGATTTAACGATCCGGTCATATCGCATATAACCGACTAGTATCCAATGTATCGGCTTATCGAATCAATCCATGATTCGATAACTAGGTTATATCGCATATAACTAATCGATACATTCATCACGAGAATATAATACGGTATAATATACACGCATTATTCTCGGTCCCGCACATATTTCATATGCGCTCCTATTTCGTTTCGCTTGAGCCAGGAAACCTCTGTGTAGGACTCTAAAGACTCGTCAATACGCCGGCAGCGGATGATGATCATATCAAACACCCACAAGCCGCAAGCGGTCTGCTAAACGTAACGGCCACCCGGGTATTGAGTGATCAGAAGATCGACGAGCAAGCCCGCTCACACTCCTGTGAATCCAACCAGTAACACTTACCGTACAGTCCGGTCTGTTCGTCTGATATGTCGCATATCTCGCCTAGGGGTGGTAAACGTCAGACCCCAATAGCTCGATAAGTCATGCCGACGTAAGGTCCATAACATTCGTGAAACTACTGATAACTCTTACCAGTATATCACTGCAACCCTGGCCAGGGATTTCCTGTTATGGCCAGTCGAGCATAGCGCAACATCAACCCCCAATACCGGGAGAGACGAATCCCCTCCTATCGCTCATTGCCTCCATGTGAATCGGGACTGTACCCAAAAACCACCTGTTTGCACAACTCAGCAGAGCCGTGGTAGGGTGGAAATCAAAGCACAGTGGGAGACACACAAGACTCTATGACGATCTCGGGTCAACAGACTAAGCTGTACCAGTGTCACCAGATAACTGCCATCTGACGTGAGGTATAATACCATCTGGGAGTTCTCGGCGAGTCCGTTCAGTGTACCCAGTCTCCACTGAGCACCCGCATACCATCTTCGATGTCAAACACCAATGGATATGGGATCATCCATCGCCCATCGCATGGGTCGAGAAGATATGTGCTAGTCTACTCTGGAATATCGATGCCCCGTCTCGACATTCCCACGACTAGGAACAATGAAGGATGTACTCATTGGCTACCCATGCCCCACTAGTATGATCTGCATCACAGTCCTGGAAGTCGAGTACACATCCTAAGGGCTTTATCAACATGTAACAGAGAGACGGAAAGTATACATGTTAAGATAAAGAGCAACCAGATATCGTACTATCATGTCGAGCAAGAAAGTCCTACCTATATATGTCCCAGCATCCACTACAATATACATCCAATGTACAGTAATGGCCTATAGGGCATACATATAACTAACAGAAGCTTCATGAAGCTTTGACCAAGTGACCACTTTGTCTTCTTCTCCTAACCCTAACCACTCATCTAAACTATAGTTAACTCTCTACACTTGACCATGGTTAGAAGATGATAAGTATGGATTTTATTATTCTTTTTTGACAACACTCATCATATTCTTTCTTCTTCTTCATCATCTTCATCAAGAAAGAAAGCTTGATTCCATCAATGGCATCTTGAGTTCTAAAGTGAGAAATCCAATTTTAAAGTGAACCCACCTCCTATTTCTTCATCCTCTACCTCTTGCCAAGTGGTTTTGGGTGTTTTCTTCACAAGTTTCACAACTAGGTGAAGTCGGAGCTTGATCCAGTGTAGCCTTGACGTAGATCATCTTCAGCATCGAAGCCGACGACTAGTCCGCTCATTTCTCCGAAGAAGCCGATGAGAGAGTTCGGGATTCGAGATGGACAGCGAGGGAACAACTACATGGAGCTAAGGAAGTGGATAACCGGATCTACAAAGGTTGTAGCATTCTTCTTTTAGTTAAGATGTTAACTAGTTTTTTGTTTCGCCTAAAATTCTAGTCGACGATTCGTATTAGGGTTTCTCGGCACTCATAAAATTTAAAATTGGCATGGTTGATGCCTTGTGCGACTTCATTAGCGTGCCTAGGAACCCTACACTTTCTAATAGCGCAAAGCGCATTTTGATCAATTTTTAGATCAAAGAACAAATTTATGTTCTTCAAAGGAGGCTTTGCCTCAAGTTCCAAGAATAAAAGTTCTTGTTTTTTATAAAAGGCTCCGTCTTTATAGATCAAAGATCTATGAATGAAGTAAAATACTTCTTTTATTTTTATGATTAGATCTTTTGATCTTTTCTTTTTATCAAAGACCTTAGTCTTCTTTAGATCTATAATCTTTTTAGAAGATGATTCTTCTTTTTACGAGATGGATTCATCTCTGTTGTTCAAGAACATAGTTCTTTACCTTGAATATGAAGAAATGATCTTCTTTTTTCCAAGGGCTTGCTCTTCTTTTTCTCAAAGTTTTCAGAGGGCTTTTCTGTCTCTTTTTTGTCTATGAGACTTGAAGTCTAGGGGCTTTTATATAGGGCCAATTGATTTGTTGAATCAGTTTTAAAAGATCTTTCTCTGATTGATTTGGAAATATTCCCCACCGTTGGATTTTTGATCCTAAGGCTTCTGTTTTACAGAAGATAATCTTCTTGTTTCAATAAGATTGAAAAGATCTTTCCATAACAGAATTTTAGTTTTGATTAATTAATAATTTATTATCAGTAGATCTTTTGATCTAGCGGTGGAGGATTTTTAATTCCAGCGCTGGCGCACCTTGCGCCAGCGCACTTACGTTTGCCACGTGGTGCGCAGCGTAGAGCGCAGCGCAACTACGCTAGCGCTCCCGTGTTTGACACGTAGCGCGCAGCGCAGAGTGCAGCGCAACTGCGCTTGCGCACCCGTGTTTGACACGTGGCGCGCAGCGCAGAGCGCTGGATCTAAAGCGTTGCTTCAACTTTTTAAATTTTGAATTTCAAAACAGAGCTTTGCTCTGATTGGTGGTGCGCTGCCTAGGGCGCAGCGCCTCTGGCGCTGGCGCGTCTGCTTTTGACAGGTGGCGCGCAGCGCGTAGAATCTGAAGCGTTGCTTCAATTTTTGAATTTTGAAATTCAAAATAGAGCTTTGCTTTGATATGGGGAAACAGTTACGTTCTTCTAGAGGGTCCACAGATACGCTTGCATGATTTTCCGAAAGTTTCAAAACCGTGAAAAATCCAACACTTGAAAGTTTTCCAATACGGGAAAAAGTGAGTTATTGATATTCGTTCGAACATTTTAACACGTTCTAAATTACCTGAAAAACTAAACGATGTTAAACATTCCGATCGAATCAACGAATACAAAAGATCTCCAGAAAACTCAACACCTGAGTAATATTAAAAATTCCCAGAAGCATGTAGTAATACATAAGGATGAACTCTAGAAATAACTATCCCTGACACCCAAGTACCGCCGCGGAACAGCCGCCAAAAGCATGGTATGGCCGCGGTTCCGCGGCGACTTAAAGGCTACAGTGACTCGTATTTCACAGTAATCCATACAATTACCTGCTTGATTTTTTGAGTATTTTTAATATGGAAAAAATCTAGGTGTTTCGTGGTTCGATCGGACTTTTAACTTCGCCTACGCATCGCCTAAAGCTCTAGCATGGCTCTGATACCATTGTTGGGTTTACCTAGCACCCCATCTAGGGTTTGGAAGCATCACATATACCACAATCAAATTTTAAAGGTGCTAAGTGAACTTGACAAGAATCATAACTAGAAATTTAGGGTTTCATGCAACTAAGCATCACATGCAAATAAAAAACTATCACTAAGGGTAGAGATTACAACCTTTGTAGACCTCCCTTGGTGATTCCTTGGCACTATGAGAGTTTGGAACGGATCGATGGAAGCCTTCCTAGTCCACGAAGATCCACCCGAAGTCCCTTTGCCCAAAGCTCCTTGCTTTACTTGATTTGTGAATAAAGTAGAGCAAACACCCTACACAAATGGGCTAGATGTGTGTAGTATGATGATGTGGTTTGTATTCTATAATCAAAACCCTATCTTTTTATCAACCTCATTCAAAGAAAATTTTAAGAGAGGAAGAAGAAGTATGATAGCTTAGCTTGAGCTCAAAGTATTTGTGATGAATAATTGAGATGAGGATGAATAATCAATAATATATCCTTCTCACTTCAACCATGGTTTGTAATTATTTAGATATTTATCAATGAGTTAATAAAGCAAAAGGAAAATTAACTCAAGGTTAAAAAGTAGGTCAAGTATGGTCAAAGATGATAAACATTAACCATGAGTGAATTATCTTTCCTTTTAATTCAAAATGATAAATATATATAATTACTACCATGTGAGTCTTGCATTGCCACCAAATGTGTATCAACAACCATGATACAATGTATGTATGTATGTGTCCATGCACATCATCATGTGCATACATGCATGCATACAAAATAGAAAATGGTTTAATTAAAGAATTAATCTAAAAGTCATTTGTTAAATCAACACTTGATTTAGCAAACCGGTCATATCACATACGACCCGAGCAATAGAAAACGCCCGATTAATATATGGTATCACATAACCGTATTTAATTGGGTCCCCGCGTATATCTCATATGCACACCACATCTTTTCGCCTGAGCCAGAAAACTCCTGTGTGGGACTCTAAGACTCGTCAATACGCCGGCAGTAGGTGATGATCATATCAAACACCCACAAGCCGCAAGCAGTCAGCTAAACGTAATGGCCACCCGGGTATTGAGCGATCAGAAGAAAACCAACGAAGCTGTCAAAACTCCCGTCGAGCCAATTGGCAACACTTACCGTACAGTCCGGTCTCCTCGTCAGATATGTTGCATATCGAGTCTAGGGATGGTATCGTCGACCACAATAACTCAATAAGTCATGCCGGTGTATGGCTCATAACAGATCGAGAAACTACTGATAACGCTTATCAGTATATCTCAGCAGCCCTGGCCAGGGACTTCCTGTTATAGCCAATCGAGCATAGCACAACATCAATTCCCAATACCGGGAGAAACGAAACCCCTCCTATCGCTCATCGCCTCCATGTGCCTCAGGACTGTACCCAAAGTACACCTGTTTGCACGACTCAGTAGAGCCGTGGTAGGGTGGATATCAAAGTATAGTGGGAGGACATACAAGACTCTATGACGATCTTGGGTCTACAGACTAACCTGTACCAGTGTCACCTGAGAACTGCTATCCGACGATAGATATAATACCACATAGGAGTTCTCTGTGAGTCCGTTCAGTGTACCCAGTCTCCACTGAGCACCCGCATACAATCTTTGGTGTCACCTCACCAGATGGATATGGGATCATCCATCGCCCATCATATAGGACAAGAATAGTATATGCTAGTCTACTCTGGAATATCGATGCCCCGTCTCGATATACCCACGACTAGGAACAGTTCAAGGATATGCTTATAAACTACACGTGCCCCACTAGTATGATCCGCATCATAGTCACAGTAGTCAAGCAAATATCCTGAGGGCTTTATCAACATGTGCAAATGAATAAAATCATGATCAAATCAACATGTCAAGATAAAGTAAACCAGATAGCATACTATCATGTTGAGCAAGAAAGTTATCTATATTCATATATACATGTCCAAGCATCCACTATACATATAATGGCCTCTAGGGCATACATATATCTAACAAAAACACAAAAGAAAACCCAAAATCAGCATGAAAACCATAATAATACAACGCGCGACTCTAAGGTCGAAATAATAACAAGTCTGGTCTTCTATCTCTATCAAATAAACAATCTGGTTGATGGAGTTTCTAGATACAATTGAAATAATAAATAAACAATGGTGGTCCTGATGCAAAAGAACCCACCTACCAAAGCAATCATCTGGAAGGAACAGTGTGCCAGCAAAGCCGCAGCGAAACCTGTACGGCAAAACCTGCAAGGAACTGTGGCACAACGGGGGTGAGTTGCCAACTCGTGAGTAGAAATTGTTAGTTATGTATATGCCCTAGAGGCCATTGTTGTACATATGATGTATATTATAATGGATGCTTGGATATATATAGAGATGACTTTCTTGCTCGTCATGATAGTATGCTATTTGGTTTCACTTTATCTTAACATGTTGACTTGTATTGGTTTACTGTTTTACTCTCACATGTTGATAAAGCCCTTAGGATCTGTACTCGACTACTGGGACTATGATGAGATCATACTAGTGGGGCCGCGGTAGTCGATGAGTACATCCTATAACTGTTCCTAGTCGAGGGTATATCGAGACAGGGCATCGATACACCAGAGTAGACTAGCGTATACGCATCTTGACCCATATGATGGGTGATGGATGATCCCATATCCATCGGTGTTTGACATCAAAGATGGTGTACGGGTGCTCAGTGGAGACTGGGTACACTGGACGGACTCGCCGAGAACTCCCAGATGGTGATATACCACACGTCAGATGGCAGTTCTCCGGTGACACTGGTACAGGGTAGTCTGTAGACCCGAGATCGTCATGGAGTCTTGTGTGATTCCCACTGTGCTTTGATTTCCACCTTACCACGTCCAAGAGGGCGTGCAAAATGGTGGCTTTTGGGTACAGTCCCGAATCACATGGAGGTAATGAGCGATAGGAGGGGATTCGTCTCTCCCGGTATAGGGAGTTGATGTTGCGCTGTGTTCGATTGGCTATAACTGGAAGTCCCTGGCCAAGGCTGATATAGAGATTTACTGGTAAGTGTTACTAGTAGTTTCTCGACCCGTTATGAGCCACACATCGACACGACTTATCGGTTACTGGGGTCTGACGTATACCACCCCTAGACTTGATAAGCGACATATCAGACGAACAGACCGGACTGTACGGGAGTGTTACTGATTGGATTCACAGGAGAACGCATAGGCTAGCTTGTTGATCTTCTGATCACTCAATACCTGGGTGGCTGTTACGTTTAGCTGACCGCTTGCAGCTTGTGGGTGTTTGATATGATCATCACCCGCTACCGGCGTATTGACGATTCTTTAGAGTCCTACACAGAGGTTTCTTGGCTCAGGCGAAAAGGAGTAGAGGCACATATGTGATATGTGCAGGACCGAGAATAATGCGATATGAGATACCGTATTATATTCTCGCGATATTTAGATATGAACTGAGACATCGGATCAAGTGTTGATTCGATGAATCGGTACATGAAATATTAGTCGGTAATATTCGATATAGCCGGATCATCAAATCAAGTGTTGATTCGATGATTTAATGTATAATAATATATATGATATATTGTATTACATTATCTAATATTGGCTCGCTTTATTATTTCATTTTCTCACTGGATGATACATTGATATATATGCGATATATGTTAATTGTATTATTTTCTTTTGTTGCAAATATATAATATATATGTGATATATATTATTGTGACATGATATGATTAATTGTTAAACATGTTTAAGGATGATTAATTGAGGTTAGGGTTTGATTTGGGTTAGATGCTTCATGCACCTTCTAGAAGCTTTTTTCTTTTGTCATTCTTAAGATATTTTTGGATGACACATTCTTAACCCAACCAAACCCTAACTCTAGTTTATTCTCTATTAAATCCTAGCCACTCATCCTTGACCATGGTTTATAAATCAATCATATAGCTTTCATTCTATTCATCACAAAAGGATTATCATATTGATTGATTTTCCATTATAATCTTCTTCTCTCTTGAAAAAGCTTACTTGATTTTCTTTATGTGATGAATAAATATGAGAAAATGATTTAAAAAGAAAGCAAAATTACTACTCTCTCATCCTCATCTCATCTAGCCCATGAGATTAGTGTGTTCATCTCTTTAGAGTGAGAAAGCTTGAGTCTTTGCAACTTCGACGTAGATCATCGGAGATTTGGAACACTTCAAGCTAGCATGGATCGTTCGAGTCGTGGAGCCTCTCATGAGTCCGGGAGATCGTGGATCGCGGCAAAGGGACTTCTACTCGGAGCTTGTGAAGCGAAGGAGCGAACTGCAAAGGTTGTAATCCCTCACACTTAGATAAAAGTTATCATCTTGCATGTTTAAACCTAATAATCTAGCAAAGATCCCGGCTTTGGGTTGTTCGGCACATCTAAATTTTTATCCGGGCATGTTTGATGCCTTTTGAACCTTCACAAGAGTGCCTAGGAACCCTACAGAAAACATCTACGAGTAGAAATCGCATGTATAACGCTATCTTAGGTCATATCAGATATTATCCTCAAATAATATCCTGATCCATCTACATATAAGTGCAATACCACGTGCTCGTGTCAGTGCCTCAGATAGCAACATATCAGATCTATATGATGTATGAATGCATTACGAATGGAAACAGAATATATCATGAGTGAGACAACTGTTTTCTTTAATCAATGAGATTTCTATATGTATATCAATCAAGTATCATCAATGAAAGCAACAGCGAAATCAGTGTCAGCATCGACACAAAACATAAGTCTCAGTATCTCAATATCAAATCTCAATATCTCAAATCTCAGATCTCAAATATCAATATCTCAGGCATCCGTATCATCTACGGGATCGGCCCGTGGGCTCCGGCAGAACGGATCAACCTGTATCCATCTCATGACTCCGGCCGGTATCCTCCGGATAACCGACGAGTCCAAATAATATCACCTAGTGCTCCCCTGCCAGGCACATCGAATACAACTCGAGCTTCTTGCCCCGGGGTACCATACCGGGCCCACCATGTACCCGAGACGGTTCATCCAACTCCTCGAATCGGGTCTCGAAATCCAACAGCAATCATGAAAACTCATGGTGGACGACTCATACATCATGAGAAAACCGCAATGTGCATTTTAAAATGATGATACTAAGCTTTTATTAAATTCTTACGGTTTTCCCCCAAATCCAGAAATCTCATGTAAATCCGAAATCATCAAAATCATGATGCCAATAAACAGTGAATACCGACATAAATCTCCATAATACTGCATAACCAATGAATATATGAATGCACCTAATATCATGCAATGAATGCAATATTTAAACTAGCATATGGAAGCTATAACATATTGCGACTATCAGTTATCAAGCTATGTCAATGAAAAGGTATTTTCTAAAGTGTACGTGACATGGCAATTACCGATGATGATGTGTGTGAGCTGGAAAGTAAGTGTATGTGGAACATACGCATCATCGGTAATGGTGCTGGTGTCCTGACAGCATGGTTCATAATCACTAAGTACACAATAAACATGCAAAGAGACGATAACAACATGATAAATGTCAATGAATAGTAATTGCAACAATAATATGCGGAACATGAATGATAACGTAACAATAAGAATCCACATCGCTACACCTGTGTTATACTGTTTTGCCGTTTGAAATAGTACGAATCATGGTGTTTTGAAAATAAGGCTACGGTGTTTTTAAGAAAAAGGTACGTCTTTTGAAATATCCGCAGTATCCCTTGACATTTCTTTAAAATCCTCACGATTCGTTAGTTTTGGAAATAGGTACGACTCGGGTCCAGTCTAACATCTACTAGGTAAACTACAGGTCTAACTAACAACCAATCAGAAGGGGTATGGAAACTACCTAAACCTGAGTCGATATATATATATATATATATATATGTGTGTGTGTGTGTGTGTGTGTGTGTGTGTATAATAGTCGGTGATCCCGCCTCAATAGTATCCCATACGATACCCTATATAATATGACATCCTCGAGTCAAGAGTGCGGATCTATCATCAATATATAGCTCGTACGGTAAATCCGTCGTACGGCCTCCCAAATCTGGGTACGGGTCAAATATCACATTTATCTCATTATTCGTCTGGTATCCTTTCCATCATATATCATGATCTGGGGGTACTGATCTAAGTCTAGTACAATACTGGTACCATCTATGTAATGCATGCGTGTGTATGAAAACACCATGCCTAAATAACCCGCTAAAATATCATGTCGTATCTCAAATACGAACCATATCATATCACCGATCTCATGGCCTCAAGCCCAATCTCATCGACTCATCTCCAAGTCCAAGTACTTATCCTCAAAATCCATGTATATGTACACACACACACACACACATATCCCCATATACGCACAAGTAAAATAAATGTATGCATGTGTGTGTGTATGTGTGGGTAAAAACTTGTTCTAGGGTTCGCGACTAAGAAGCTAAACTAAGCTACTTCTAACTATCCTAAACTAAACCATAACCACAAAATCATATCTTGATAATCATCCTCGTATCATAAAACACCTATATAAACATATATATCATAAACTATACTACGGACTGCGGGGGTGCTATACGCCATTCACTCGACTTCCCCCGTAGATATAATCTACTCACCTGGTCCTCGCTTGCCGAAATCGATATCGCCAGGCGCTTGCTTGTTGTCTCGAAGTCCTCATGAGGGTACCTACGTATCATAACACATATAATCGCATAAAAATCCAATTCAAAATCGAAACGGTATACGAAAACCAAATCGGCACGCGTATCACGCATAGGTCAAAACCTATCGCCTACGCATGCAAAAATAGCCAAACCAACCCTCGATGTCGATGTACAAACGTCAAACCATCGAGAAAAACCCAAATGCCCCAATCGTGTTTTCACAAATCACTAATTATATATGAAATAGGGTTTAAATCATCAAAACATTAAAATTAATCAAATCATTTTATTTCCCCAAAACCTAGTTAGCACAAATTCCCATTTCGGTTCAAAACTTGATGTTTTAACCAATCTAAATATTTTAACGATTCTAATGGCCAAAATGCTCACTTAATATTATAATTAGGTCACACAAATATTCACTACTAATTTATCTCACCAAAATATATACATTTTAAAAACCTAGTTTGCAATTTATACAATTATTACAAATTTAAATTAACAAAAATGCAAACTAGTAACTAGATTAGTTTTAGCAAGCATTAACATATTAATCTACTCATTGTAACCTTAAGCAAGTGACCACCACTCTAATTGAATCTAAACCCTAACTTTTTAATTCAAAGCCTTCTCTTGCTAATTTTTCCATGAAATTAAACCCTAATAAAATACCTAATTAGGTTTGATTAAGATAATTTAGAAACAATTAAAACATGGGTTAAGATTATACCTCAAAGATCATGAGATCCCACATGCAACTTATCTCCAAAATGCAAACTTTTCACCAAGATCCATGCTATATGGGCTAAGGAAAAATGGGTAGGGCTTGGATTTTGATTTAGCTTGATTTTTGTGTTGATTTTGGAAGGATTTTATGAGGGTTTTTGAAGTGAAAATGGGGTCAAAATGGGGGGGGGGGGCTGCTTGAGGGAGGGCTCGGCCAGCAGGGATGGGGAGGGAGTGTGGGGTGTGTGGGAGTGGGGAAAGAAAGTCCAAGTCAAGAAAAGATACCCTAAGTCAATACACAACCCTTCTCTCTTTATTCTTTTCTTTTCTTTTACCAAAAGAAGTGGGGGAAAACTTTGGGGAGGGCTGCTGAATTCTACAGAAATGAGGAGGAAAGATGGGTGTGTGTGAGTGTGTGTGTGTGAGTAGCAAGTTCCAAGTGAAGGAAATACCCCCATATCTCAATTACTTTAATTAAATTCACAATTTTAGCCTTTTCCTTTAACATTTTCTAAACCATCTTGACAAATTTCATTTCATTTCAAAAACAATATTTTACATGTTAGTTTAGTGTGTCATGATGCAAAAAATTTGTATTAACCCATTCCAATTTGTAAATTTCCCTAATTAAATGTATTAATGACGGCTTAAAATAATATTAAAATAATTAATTTCTTAAAAATTTTCAATAAATTAAAAATTTTACAAGTGGCTCAATAAACACCAAATACTAGCAATTACATAGCTAGAATATGTATATTTAATTTTATATTAAAAGATATTTATAACCTGATTTTTACGGAAAACACCCGTTATTTTACCGATTAACCGAAATTTCACCTGAACGATTTTCAAAACGTTACATGGTTGAGGAGCGCCTTTCCGAGACGTCGGTCGTTCCGGAACCGAAGAGGGTTCGCACTGGTGTATTAGCACGGAGACAGCCGTTTAGACGTCGCGACAGATTTCGTTCAGGTATGGGGGTAGCAGAGACTCGGGACGAGGCCAGTTATTCAGCTCTTATCCCCATGAGGGTCGGCAGTTATCGTCAGGATGTTTCCGGTGCGGGGGTTCTTATCATCGTGTTCGAGATTGTACTGAGCCACGTGAGAGCGAGGCAGTCGTACCACATGTTACCTTACCACCTTCTCCACCTCAGAGAGCGTTGCCTCCTGTGCCTGTTGTTTCTCCGCGTCAGACTTATGCACAGAGAGGCCGTGGTCGCGGAGAGTTTGTTCAGAGAGGATGGGGTAACCGAGGCAGAGGACAGCCAGCTGTCGGTAGAGGACAGCCGGTCGCGGGTAGAGGGCAGGCACGGGTATTTGCTTTGACTCATCAGGACGCGCAGGCGTCCAATGCAGTGGTTTCAGATACTCTTTCAGTATGTTCTTTTGATGCACACGTGTTGTTTGATCCGGGATCTACGCACTCTTATGTTTCTACACACTTCGTGCCGAGATTGGGCAGAGAGTTGTGTTTGCTAGATCAGCCACTTGTTGTGACTACTCCTGTTGGCGAGTCGTTTGTTGCGCGACACGTGTTTCGGTCGCGTGTTGTCCATATTGGTGAGAGAGAGTTGTCCGTCGACTTGATCCTTCTTGAGATGTTGGATTTCGACGTTCTCTTGGGCATGGACTGGTTAGCTACGTGCTATGCGTCTGTGGACTGCCGTGAGAAGACAATTAGGTTTTGTTTTTCCGGTGAGTCGGTTTTTGTTGTGCAGAGGGACTGTGGTGCCGCCCCTCACAGTTTGATTTCAGCCCTTTGCGCTAGTCGGCTTTTGAGGATGGGATGTCAGGGATTCTTGGCTTTCATTCATGATACCGGAGCCACAGTAGATTCATTGGATAGGGTTCCTATCGTGCGAGAGTTTCCCGACGTCTTTCCCGATGAGTTGCCTGGATTTCCGCCAGAGCGTGAGATAGAGTTTTGCATTGATCTGATTCCCGGCATGGGGCCTATTTCTATACCGCCTTACCGGATGGCCCCGGTTGAGCTTAGGGAGCTTAAGGATCAGTTGCAGGAGTTGGGATGGCGTTAGCTGACATGAACAGAATAGAGCTAAATGGTAGCGGCTGCTCCTCCCATTGTCGCCCGAGACTGGCCGGGAGGATCGTCCTGGCGTCCATCTTCATCGTGTAAGAGATGAGAGTTGTGCTAAGGGCTGAGCTTGTCCTTGGAGACATTGTTGAAAAGTGATTGCTTGAAAACCTGCATGATAGAGCATTATTTTAGTATAAATATAGATATGTATATTGATTGAGTTCGCATGAACGTTTAACCCGAAATATGGGATGAGAGATAGGTCCCACCGGGTGTGCCAGAATCTGTAGGGTGTTTTTCGTCACCCCATTGAGATGGGAATACGCGCGTGCTTGTCAGGCGCATTACAGATTCCCCCTGCCTAGGGTAGGATGGGGTTTATTGATTGTGGGGATCCGAATCTCCGGCAGCCGCGGACTAAGCTGCCGTTAATTACCCCTCGCTTTTGGAGCGAAGGAACCTCCGATTGACGGGTCAAACTGGTCATGCGAACTCAATGTACAGTGTGCATGTGTTGTATTTTGGAAGGGGTTTTGGATATATCGGGGGCCCCGCAGAGTTTTTACGGGGGTCCCACTATTCGGGTCAAGGGGGTTAGCAGCCCCTTTGCGGGGTGCGGGGCAGCGCTCCGTTAGAAATTTTTTTCTAACGGGGAAGGTATTTTTAGTGTGGAGTACATGTAAAATGAGGGGGAAAAGGCGTCCAAAGGACGCGTGGGCGCCAGCGCTTGGCGCTTGGGTTAGCGCTCGGGCACTGGTGCTAGCGCTTCACGTGCCCGGCACGTGGGCGCTCAGGATTTGGGCGCTAGCCCTTTGGGCACTAGCGCCTCACTTGCCCGGCATGTGGGCGCTCGGGCGCTAGCGCCTCACGTACCCGTCACGTGGGCGCTCGGGCGCTAGCGCTTTGGGAGCTAGCGCCTCGCGTGCCCGGCGCTCGGGCGCCAGCGCTAGCGCTTTGGGTGCTAGCGAAAGGAAATGGGTTTTTACCCTCAGAAATAGGAGTTAAACTCCAAAGGAGGATTTTGATAGGAGTTGAACTCCAAAAGATCTGGATTAGGAGTTAAACTCTTTTGAGGATTTAGATCTTGGAGTTGAACTCTCTAAAAATCTTCAGAGGTTCTTCTCTCTTATGCCTGGGATCTTCTCTTGAGCCTTGGATCTTTTCCAAGGGGGGATTTTCGGAGATGGTCTCCTTCTTTCTCCTCTTTGTTGGCCGGATCTTGAAGAACAAGAGGGGTGAGATTTTAAAAATCTCCCCTTTTTGAGATCTAATGGAAGATTTGAGCTCCCCTTTATGGGTTTTGTGGTGAAAAACTATTTAGTTTTGGAAAAGGAAGAGTAAAACTCTTGATTTAATTCAAAAGAAAGAAGAAGGTTTAGAACCTTGAGGAAGGAGAAGGAGGCACATACCTTGATTTTTTAGAGAGAGAAAAGGATCCTTAGATATTTTCATCATGTTTATCTTTATAGGCTACACACTTTACATATAGCCCCTTGGGCTTTACAAAATGGCATTTTGCCCATCCCATGCCTCTTGTGCTTAATTCTTTTGCACATGAGCCATGGGTTTTACAAAAAATTGGCTTTATACCCATTTTGCTTACATTCATGCATAAAAAATTATATCAAAATTATTTATTACATGATTTTTATTTTGGCATGGGGAAGGCCGGCCGCGGGGCTCGACTTGGGCATGGGCCCACTTGCTTGGGCTTGGGCCCGCTTACTTGGGGTTGAGTTTGACTTTGACCCGGTCAACTGGGGTGCAAATTTTGACCCCAACAATCATTAGCTCACTAATTATTCTTCCATTATATATATATATATTAATATATATATATATATATTAATATATATATATTAATATATATATATATATATATATATATATATATATAGAGAGAGAGAGAGAGAGAGAGAGAGAGAGAGAGAATAATGGAGGAAAGATGCCATATGAGGGAATTTCCTCCTATGGCGTCGAAAAAATACCCCCTCCCTCATTTTTTTTAGACGATCGACACTCACCATCTTCATCGTTATCATCTAAGATGTGGGTACACCAAATTTCATGTGATTCTACAACTTTTTCACCGTTGATTTAGCAATGTAAAAAGTTCTATTCTCGGTAAACCGTTAATTTTGAACCCACTAAATCAACGGTGAAAATGTTGTAGAATCACATGAAATTTGGTGTACCCACATCTTAGATGATAACGATGAAGATGGTGAGTGACGATCGTCGGAAAAAATGAGAGAGGATGTATTTTTTTGACGCCATAGGAGGAAATTCCCTCCTATGGCCTCTTTCCTCCATTAACCTCGTATATAGATATAATAATGAAGTATGGCTTGAATTTCTATTTTTGAGAAAAATAGAAATGAGTTGGAAAATGAGAGCATGGTTGCAAGCATGAGATTTATATTTTTTTATTCATCTTGACTCACTATTTAAGCATGGTTGCAATTTTATATTGCAAAATTCCATGCTTGAATGAGTGGGGGGTCAAAAGTTGCTATTCATTCTTTGCTCATTCTCAACACTTAGCCATTTTCTTTAGTTACTCCCATTTTCTCTCTAGCTTCTTCTTCCTCCTCATTGCCATGGTTCAAACTTCAACCCTCACATGTGATGTGAACCATGAAGCTTGAACACAATCTTGTGAGTTTTAAACATCCCCTACTTCACCATCATACACTTGACTAGCGATCGAGTGTAGCGTGTTTACTACGCTAAAGAGTTTAGTGTAGAGGTAGCTTGAGTTGAAGGGACTTCGCGTGGATCATCTTCGGCACGAAGGTCATCGGAGGAAGTTCGTCCAAAGCCTCATGTGGAGCCTAGTGGAGTCGCATGACTACTACACGGAGCATATGAAGTGAAGGACTCGATCTATGTTGGTATAACCTCCTTCCCTTCTTGATGATTTTATAGAAAACCCTAATATTCTAGCAAAAATTTGAATTTTGCATGCTTGATGTGTCACGACCCGAAATGACATGTGACTGGCACTTGAATCATATGAAATCTATAGGACCCCATCTAATTCAAGTAAGCCAAAAATCCCAGAAATCTAAACCATTTTAAAGAAGAAGTGAAGAAAACTTGTTTAAAAGCAAGTGGTTTTAATAACATAAGCCGAAATATGCATTTTTAAAATCTCAAGTCTTTTCTGAAAATTTCGGCAGAGTTTCCTTTGTAAATACTGGCCCCAAAAGGGTACAACAAGCATAATATGAATAAAGGCATCCCCAAGCGGGAGCTAGCTCTTCGCCAATTGGTGATCACAACCACGCAAGCAATGTAATAAACAACGCCGAAAGGCGAGGATCAAAACTCAAAAGGAAACTCAACATTATCAAGAAAACCCATAATAATACAACGCGCGACTTTAAGGTCGAAAGAATATACAACTGGTCTTCTAAGGGTATAAAATATACAAGTCTGGTTGATGGAGTTACTAGATACAACAAAAATAAATAAAGTACAATGCTGGTCATGATGCGACTAAACCCACCTACCAAAGCAATCACCCGAAATGAAGTAGTGTGCCAGCAAAGCCGCCAAGGAAAATCCTGTACGGCAAAACCTGAAAGAAACTGTGGTACAACAGGGGTGAGTTGCCAACTCATGAGTAGAAAACATCACCGAGCAGAAATCGTATGTATGACTCAATCCTAGGTCAATACGATCAAATATATAAAACCTCAAAATGATAAAGCATGAAGCATGATAAGGTGGCAAGGGTAAACATCTATACATAAGTGTAATACCAAGTGCTCGTGTCAGTGCCTCAGGTAGCAACATATCATTTATGTGAGGTATGAATGCAATATAAGGAAAACAGAATACATCATGAATGAGAAAACTGTTTTCTTAATTTAGTGAGATTTCTGTATATTTAAATCGAGGTATCATCAATGAAATCAACATAGAATCAGTGTCAAGCATCGACACAAAACATATATCTCAAAATCTCAAAATCTCAGGCTCCGGCAATCCGGACTGGCCCGTATCCTCGAATCTCAATATCTAGGGCTCCGGCTATCCGGACTGGCCCATATCATCAAATCTCAATATCTAGGGCTTCGGCTATCCAGACTGGCCCATACTCCGATCGGTATCCTCCGGATATCCGTCGAGTCACAATAAAATCACCGGTCGGTAGAGCTCCTCTGCCAGGCTCAACGCCATCATCTGCGACCTTCTCTCCCCAAGGTACCGCACCGGGTCCACCATGCACCCACAGACGGTTCCTCCTCCTCGAATCGAGTGTATGATATCGCTCAAGAGCCGAGAAAACTCATGGTGGACATATCTCAAATCATATCATGAGAAAACCGCAATTTTATCTTTAGAAATGATAATCAGTTTACAAAATTCTTGCGGTTTCTCCAAAACCATAAATTTCATGGAAATCGGAAATCTCAAATCACGATGGAAAATAAACAATGAATTCCATAATATTGGGCTCCGGCAATCCGGACTGGCCCATAATGTCATGGCAAATGAATATATACGAATATACATGAAAATCACAGTAATAAATGAAATGTCTAAGCTATCATATAAAAGCAAGCGCACTAGTATCATGTCGAAACTATCAGCTAACAATTTATACTAATGAATAGTGTTTTCTAATGTGTACGTGACATAGAAATTTCCGATGAAGATGTGTGTGAGCCGGCAAGTAGGTGTACGTGGAGCATACGCATCATCGGTAATGGTGCTGGTGTCCTGACAGCATGGGTTTCATAATAATTACGATAACACAAATAAGCATGCAATGCGATGCGAATAATAAGAATATGCGGAAAATGAATGGTAAACGCAGCAATTAGGAATATACATTTATATAATCGAGTCATACTATTTTGGGCATTTGAAATAACACGAATCGTGTTGTTTAGAAAATAGGGCTACGGTGTTTTTAAGAAAAGGTACGTCCTTTGAAATATCTGTAGTATCCCTTGGCCTGTCTTTAAAATACTCACGATCCGTTAGTTTTGGAAATAAGTATGACTGGAGCCCAGTCTAACATCTACTAAGTACACTACAGGTCTAAACTAACATTCTAGTCGAAAAGGGTAGGAAAAACCACCTAAGTCTGAGTCGATATCTGTATCTATATCTAGTAGTCGGTGATCCTGCCTCAATAGTATCACGTATGATACAATATATATAATATGACATCCTCGAGTCAAGAGTGCGGATCATCATCATAAATATAGCTCGTACGGTAAATCCATCGTACGACATCTCAAATCTGTGTACGGGTCAAATATCATATTATCTCATTATTCATCGGGTATCCTTATCATCATGTCCTGTATTAGGGGTACTGATCTAAAATCTAGTACAAACTGATACCATTTACATATATATGCGTGTATATGAAAACACATCGCCTAAGGACCCGCTAAAATATCATGTCGTATCTCATAATACGAACCATGTCTCATCACCGATTTCGTGGCATCATGCCCAATCACATCGATTCATCTCCAAGTACCATGTACTATCCCCAATATCCATGTATATGTATATATATATATATATATACACACACACACACACATACTCACAACATATATGTATATATGTGTGTATATATATATATATATATATCCTCATATACGCACAAGAAAGTAAAATGTATGCGAGTGTGTGTGCGCGCGTGTATGCAAATCATTAATCTAGGGTTTCGCGACTAAGAAGCTAAACTAAGTTACTTCTAATTACACTAAACTGTTAGTTGTATATATGCCCTAGAGGCCATTGTTGTACATATGATGTATATTATAGTGGATGCTTGGATATATATAGAGAGGACTTTCTTGCTCGATATGATAGTATGCTATCTGATTTCACTTTATCTAAACATGTTGACTTGTATTGGTTTACTGTCTTGATCTCATATGTTGATAAAGCCCTTAGGATATGTACTTTACTACTAGGATTATGATGCAGATCATACTAGTGGGGCCAGGGTAGTCCAAGAGTACATTCTATAACTGTTCCTAGTCGAGGGTGTATCGAGACAGGGTATCGATACACCAGATTAGACTAGCGTATACGCATCTTGACACATATGATGGGCGATGGATGATCCCATATCCATCGGTGTTTGACATCAAAGATGGTGTACGAGTGCTCAGTGGAGACTGGGTACACTGAACGGACTCGCCGAGAACTCCTAGATGGTATTATACCTATCGTCAGATAGCAGTTTTCTGGTGACACTGGTACAGGTTAGTCTGTAGACCCGAGATCGTCATAGAGTCTTGTATGATTCCCACTGTGCTTTGATTTCCACCTTACCACGTTCAAGAGAACGTGCAAACCGGTGGCTTTTGGATACAGTCCCGAATCACATGGAGGCAATGAGCAATAGGAGGGGTTTCGTCTCTCCCGGTATTGGGAGTTAATGTTGTGCTGTATTCGATTGGCTATAACTGGAAGTCCCTAGCCAGGGCTGTTATGGAGATTTACTGGTAGGAGTTATCAGTAGTTTCTCGACCTGTTATAAGCCTCACATCGACACGACTTATCGGTTACTGGGGTCTGACGTTAACCACCCCTAGACTGGATATGCGACATATGAAACGAAGAGACCAGACTGTACGGTTGTGTTACTGATTGGCTCGATGGGAGTTTTGACAGCTTCGCTGGTTTTATTCTGATCGCTCAATACCCGGGTGGCCGTTACGTTTAGCTGACTGCTTGCGGCTTGTGGGTGTTTGATATGATCATCACCCACTGCCGGCGTATTGCCGAGTCTTAGAGTCCCACACAGGAGTTTCTTAGCTCAGGCGAAACGATGTGGTGTGCATATGAGATATGCGCGGGACCAGATTGAATGCGAGTATGTGATACCGTATATTAATCGGGCATTTTTCTATTGGTCAGGTCGTATGTGATATGAACGGTTTGTTAAATCAAGTGTTGATTTAACATTTGACTTTTAGTTTAATTCTTTATTTAAACCCTTTTCTTTGTTGAAGATGTATGCATGCATGTATGTGTTAGTTGTATGTATGGCCTAGAGGCCAGTATTGTACAGATGATGTATATTATATTGGATGCTTGGACTTATATAGAGATGACTTTCTTGCTCGATATGATAGTATGCTATCTGGTTTCTCTTTATCTTAACATGTATACTAGTCTCTTTAAACTGTCTTATAGTTACATGTTGGTAAAGCCCTTAGGATGTGTACTTGACTGCCTGGACTATGATGCAGATCATACTAGTGGGGATATGGTAGTCCATAAGTACATCCTTCAAGGTCCCTAGTCGTGGGTGTATCGAGATGGGGCATCGATATACCAGAGTAGACTAGCGTATACGCTTCTCGACCCATGAGATGGGCGATGGATGATCCCATATCCATTGGTGTGTGACATCAGAGATGGTATACGGGTGCTCAGTGGAGACTGGGTACACTGGACGGACTCGCCGAGAACTCTCAGATGGTATTATACCTCACGTCAGATGGCAGTTCTCAGGTGACACTTGTGCAGGTTAGTCTGTAGACCCGAGATCGTCATAGAGTCTTGTGTGATTCCCACTGTGCTTTGATTTCCACCTTACCACGTCCATGAGGGCGTACAAAAACGGTGGTTTTTGGGTACAGTCCCAAGTCACATGGAGGCAATGAGCGATAGGAGGGGTTTCGTCTCTCCCGGTATTGGGGGTTGATGTTGCACTGTGCTCGATTGGCCGTAACAGGGAAGTCCCTGGCCAGGGCTGATTCAGAGATTTGCTGGTAAGTGTTACCAGTAGTTTCTCGACCCGTTATGAGCCTCACATCGGCACGACTTATCGGTTATTGGGGTCTGACGTTTACCACCCCTAGACTTGATATGCGACATATTAGACGAGGAGACCGGATTGTACGGGAAGTGTTGCCGATTAGCTCGACGGGAGTTGTAGCAGGTTCGCTTGTTCTCTTCTGATCGCTCAATACCCGGGTGGCCATTACGTTTAGCTGACCGCTTGTGGCTTGGGGGTGCTTGATATGATCATCACCCACTGCCGGCGTATTGACGAGTCTTAGAGTCTCACAATGGAGTTACCTAGTCCAGGCGAAATGTTGGGGTGCGCGTATACGATATGCGCATGGACCCGATTAAAATACGCGTATAGGATACTGTATATTGATCGGGCGGCTTGCTTTTGGTTAAGGTCGTATGTGATATGGCCGGATTGATAAATCAAGTGTTGATTTATCATTTAACCATTAGATTCTCACTAGAAATCCTTTCCTGTTTCTTTGGATGTATGGATGCATGTATGCATTCCTTATTGTTTCATGCACATATGGATGTGCATGCACACATACATACATACATCAACTATCATGGTTGATTATACATAGAAAATGGTGGATATATAAAACTCACACCATGGTTTATATTATGGATATTTATTTCTATTTTTGCAAAATCAAAAGAAAAGAGAAAAAGGTGAATGATTGGTTATCTTCTACACTCTTCTCTTAACCTAATCATTTTCACCTACCATTTAACCATGATTTATCTTCCTCTCCTCTTTTAACTAAGATGAAATAAATATCCATATCTATTAACCATGGTTTGAAATGAGAAAGGAAAATATATATACTTATGTTTTTCTTTTTCTCTTTAGAATTATTCTTCTCTTCTTCATAATATCCATCATCTTCTTCAACCTTGAGCTTATGCTTTCTTGAATTTTCAAGTGAGCAAAATATTCATCAAAATATGATTTTGAAGTGAGAAAGAGAACCACAACACCATTCTACACAAGTCTAGCCCACTTGTTTAGAGTGTTAGCTTCGATTTTCATTCTTGATCTTGCGAAGTTGCTAGCTTGGACAAAGCGGACTCCGGGTGGATCATCGGTGACCTCGAGGAGTTCAAGCGGAGCCTTTTTCAAACCCCAAGTAGCCGAGGGGTCCAGCGTAGGGAGCTACAAAGGTTGTACTCTCTAAACCCTAGCTTTTCTTTCATATGATGATGCGATAAATTTTGAAACCCTAATTTTTCTATGATCGATCCTTTGCATGTTAACTTAGCACCCTAAAAATTCCATTTTTGGTACATGTGATGCTTCCAAACCCTTCATGAGGTGCTAGGCTAACCTTTCATTGGTATCAGAGCCGACCTAGAACATTAGGCGACACTTTAGCGAAGTTAAAACTCCGATCGAACCGAAAAATACGGTTTTTTTAGTGCTCTCTGGACATTTTTCCAAAACTGTTGTTTTTCAGAATTAAAAATATGTAAAAATTACAGCAGGTAAATATACGAATTACTGTAAAATTCGATTCCATGAACAGTCTATATTGCCGCGGAAACGCGGTCTAAGCTTGCTTAGGCCGCGGTTCCGCGGCCGTAAACATCAATCACTTAATGAATTTTGTATAGTAATTCTTGCTTCTGCTTGTATAATTTTTAGGGTATTTTTAATCTGAATTTTGTGCTGTTTGTTCTGGAGATGGTTTTGGACTCGTCGATTCGATCGGAATTTTCATTTCGTGACTTTTCCGGATAAATTAGAATGTATTGAAGTGTTTGAACGAGTATCATTTGCTCACTTTTCACGGGGTTTAAAATCTTTCGGAAATACGTGCAAGTTTGTTTGTGGTGGACCCTCTAGAAGACAACAAACCTTAACTCGATTATGTGACCGTCTTGAACTGCCTTTTGAATCTTAGGGTTTGGGGCAGTACGGCGTGCCACATGTGAGGCGTTGGCTTGACCCTTCTACGACTGGACCGCTACCACTGTGTCACACTCCGGGTTTTTGAACTCCGCTCAAGTGTTGAGCTTTAGCGAATCTTGGGTATTTGATCGTTCGTTCGAAAACTTTAATACCGTCTATTTATCTGGAATGTGATGCAATATGTGGAATTCATATAGTCGGACATGAAATACGAAGTATGTGATATTTCGTATTTATGATGTCTAAAGAGAATGTGGATTCCAAATATTGCAGTTTTACACTTTCTTTTCTGTGACCGTAAATGTAGTATGTCGATATCGCCGGTTTCGTTGCTATACATCAACGACAATTGGGGTACGCATACTTACTTACGTTGATGATATGGGATATTATGTGTTGCTGAGATATGATGTGCAGGATTGTCGCGATTGAATAGCCGGGTTTTTTTTATGTAAGATGAGAGTTTTATATTTTCATTCATGTAAATTCAAATGTAATGTAATATTCTTTTATTTGGGGCACTTCCGGGTTGAGGTCGATGCCACCTGTGTTGTATATTATTTACTTTTCCGCATTAGGATAGACCCAAGGAGGGGAGCACAGGTGGCCGGGTTCTAGGGTTCAGTGGGAGGCCATCTCGAAGAGTCGAGACCGGGTCTCCTAAACTCCAGAATTGGTAGGGTCGCTTGCCGCTCTCGTAGGGGTCCAGGGTGTGGGCTTGGCTATTCGTCGCGACTGTGGAATCCGTATTTTCTATTGTTGGCTAAATACTAAATACGGACGTCCTAGAATATCCCACATTATATCTATGTTTCTGCTGCGATATCTGTGATGTGATCATTAGATATGTTCTGTGATGGATACAGTATATAGTATATATGATATATTATATAGGCGTTACTTATGTTTTACACCCGCGCTAGCCCTGCCCTGCTCTGTCGTTAGTTACCTAACCTAACGGTGCACGAGGGGACATCAAGGCGAATGCGGATGGCATAAGTGTACGTCGTATTTATCTGTGATGTTTAGGTGAGATAAATGATGGGACTTCATTAATGTTCTTAATGAAAGAAAAGAAACCTAAAAGATGTTGTAGAATCAAATTTTCAAATAAAAGGGTAGCTACAGTTTTGCTTTGCATAGCGGTATATATGATATACCCTGCACCTTATTCGATGGGGAAAGAGCCGAGATCCCTTCACCGGGAGTGACCTCTTTAGCGAAACTGGCAGATGCTACAACACTCGGTTTGCTTTTTGATTGCTTTTGGAGTTTTGCTTTGCATAGTGATATATATGATATATCCCGCTCCTCATTCGACGAGGAAAGGGCCGACGATCCCTTCACCGGGAGTGACCCCTTTAGCAAAACTAGAAAAGCCTCAAGAACACTCCATTTCAAAATTCATTCGATTCTACAACGATATCAAGTTCATTACGCAATAGGTTTTCAGAAAAACCTGTCGTAGCCCTCCGTCATTTCAGATAAATCCTACTTAGTATTCGTGCTACGTTTGTTGGCCTGCGTCAAGGCGTAGTGTGCGGTAGCTAACTAGTATTTATCTGTTAATGCATGTGATGCAGATTGGATTAGGGTAGTCGTGCGACTTTGTTGGCCTGCGTCAAGGGTCGTACGGGTGGGTTTAATTCAATCAAGAAATGACGGGTTGAACTTGACTAGCGCACTATGGTTTGTTGGCCTGCGTCAAGGTCATAGGACGCTAGAGGCAAAATATTATCGGGAATTTCAAGTGTTGAAATTTGCAATGAGATTGCATACCTTCTATGAGATAGTTGGATCCCGATACCCACTGCGAGTAAGAGTTACTCCTGGGAGAATTTTACACATTACAATTAGCCGATCAAGTAGGTGTCTAGAAAGGTGTCAACGGGGTTACGCCTCTGGGAAAACGAGGTTTACTTTAATTAGGTCCGTGCGAAAGCACGGGGAACCTCCCTCAAAGTACCGACACTGGCCTGGCTGAAAAATTGGCGAAGTTGTAGGGTGTGATTAATCCCGGCTAGTCTTTCCTTTTAGGGTGAAGGAAGATTTGATAAAAACCAGTGGGAGCCATCCTGATTAGATAAGATAATAACCAATCTGATCTTGCAAGAGCATACGCTAAAGTGTTTTCTTCTCTCTCTCTCCAGGTAGCGACCATGTCATGCCTTAATCAAGATAATAATATGGATGTATTGACCGAACCCGCATGTTATACTGTGCTGGGGAACGTTGGTTCCGTTCTTTCTTATAAGAGTTATAGGACTGAACAGGACATAGGGGAATACCAGGATTCCCATGCCACCCGAATGAAGAAAGTAAATGTTGATGCATTTTCTTCGGGTGTGTTCGTTACAGAGAACTGTTTCTCCATTTGCCCTACGTCCTGGGTATTAGATACCGGGTCAGGATCCCATATATGTAATCAGTTACATGGGCTTAGAAAAGGTAGAGAACTTGGAGAAGGTGATAAAGACATAAGAGTTGGAAATGGTGCAATTGTTGCAGCTAAGACTGTCGGGGAATATCACCTTGTATTACCAACTGGTAATACATTGATTCTGAACGAATGCTATTACATGCCGAACCTGATATGCAACATTATATCGGTTTCTTTGTTGACTAAAGAGGGATATAATTTTGTATTACAGGATAATGTTATGAACATTTTCCGTAACCAAAAGTTGGTTGGATCAGGCACGTTGTGCAATGGCATTTATGTTCTAAATCAATCAACAGTTCTAATTATAACAAACACACACAAGAGGAAGAGTTCAGAACTGAACGAATCCTTCTCGTGGCATTGTAGACTGGGTCACATCAATGCGACACGACTACCTAAGTTGCATAAGGATGAATATTTGAATCCGTTTGAATTATCATCTTATGACACTTGCCAGTCATGTCTCAAAGGCAAGATGACCAAAACTCCGTTTACGGGACACGGAGAAAGAGTTACGGAACTCTTGGGACTAGTGCATAGTGATGTATGTGGTCCAATGTCTACACATGCCAGGGATGGTTCTTCGTACTTCATTACATTCACTGACGATCTCTCTAGATTCGGATATGTGTTCCTGATGAAACACAAATCAGAAGCTTTTGAGAAATTTAGAGAATATAAACAAGAAGTCGAGAACCAAACCGGAAAAAGTATTAAAGTCCTTCGATCTGATCGAGGAGGTGAATACTTGAGCAATGAATTCTTGGACTTCCTAAAAGAGAATGGGATTCTCTCTCAGCTGACTCCTCCATATACACCACAGCACAACGGTGTATTGGAACGGAGGAACCGCACCCTATTAGATATGGTGCGCTCTATGATGAGCACAGCTGAGTTACCTATTTCCTTCTGGGGGTATGCACTGGAAACAGCTGCAGACCTATTGGATATGGTTCCCACCAAATCTGTGCCAACCACTCCATATGAGATATGGAAAGAAAAGAGACCATGTCTTAACTATGTTAAGAGATGGGGTTGTCCGGCATATGTAAAAACGCAGAATCCGGACAAACTCGCGGCAAGGTCCATTCTGTGTAAGTTTATTGGATATCCCAAACATTCACGCGGGTATATCTTCTACCACACCGAGGAACAAAAGGTGTTCGTTTCTCAACATGCCACCTTTTTAGAAAAGGAATTTCTTGAAAAAGAGATTAGTGGCAAGGAGGTAGAACTGGAAGAGGTTCCAGCAATACAGACTACGGCAGAAGATTTGGTTGAACCAGAGGATTCAGTAGTTCCCAATGAACCTCAGCCTCTCCGCCGATCTAGTAGGGTTCCTCGCCAACCTGAGAGATACTACGGTTTTCTCATGGATGGTGGAAGCGAGGATTGCATCATGGAGGATGATGACCCAACTAGCTTCGAGCAGGCCATCACGAGTGGGGACTCAGTGAAATGGCTGGATGCTATGCGGTCCGAGATGGAATCCATGTACACCAACAAAGTATGGACTTTGGAAGATGCACCTGAAGGGGTAAAACCCATTGGGAGCAAGTGGATCTTCAAGAAAAAACTTGGTGTAGATGGGAAAGTGGAGACTTTCAAAGCTAGACTTGTAGCAAAGGGTTTTCGTCAAAGACCAGGTGTGGACTATGACGAGACCTTTTCTCCAGTGGCTATGCTTAAATCCATCCGGATCATGCTTGCCATCGCTGCATATCATGATTACGAAATCTGGAAAATGGATGTTAAGACCGCCTTTCTAAACGGTGATTTAGAAGAGTGCGTGTACATGACTCATCCAGAGGCTTCGTAGATAGTGGGAGCAGCGGGAAGGTGTGCAAGCTGTTTAAATCCATTTATGGATTAAAGCAAGTATCGCGGAGTTGGAATATCTGCTTTGACGTCGTTATCAAAGAGTTTGATTTCGTCAAAAACGTAGATGAACCTTGTATTTACAAAAAGGTAGCAGAGAGTAAGGTTGTCTTCCTCGTATTGTACGTGGACGACATATTCTTGATAGGAAATGACATTCCTATGCTACAATCGGTCAAGCTCTTCTTATCACAACGATTCTCAATGAAAGATCTTGGTGATGCCTCCTGCATATTGGGAATTATGATCTATAGAGATAGATCCAAACGGATATTGGGATTGTCCCAATCCAGGTACATTGACACCATACTAAAGAGGTTTAGTATGGAAGAATCCAAGCGTGGGAACTTACCCACGATCTCTGGAGTCACTCTTCCAAAGAGATGTCTCCCAAGACTGATTTGGAGAGAGCTCGCATGCAAGGGATACCCTATGCTTCGGCTGTAGGCTCTATCATGTACGCGATGCTGTGTACCAGACCCGATGTAGCATACTCACTAAGTGTAGTGAGTAGGTATCAAGCTGATCCTGGAGAGAGTCACTGTCGGGATTTGTCTTTACCCTTTACGGAGGGGCGGTTAGCTGGAAGAGTTCCAAGCAGGAAACCGTGGCAGACTCGACGATGGAGGCTGAATACATCGCTGCCAACAATGCTGCTAAAGAGGCTGTCTGGATCAAGAAGTTCATTACTGAACTTGGAGTGGTTCCATCCATTGAGCATCCAATACCTTTGTATTGTGATAACAATGGAGCGGTGGCTTTGGCCAAGGAACCCAGGTCCCATCAGCGATCCAGACATATTCTGAGGCGATATCACCTGATCCGGGAGATAGTTGATCGCCGGGAGATCGAGGTCAGGAGGGTTGACATGAAGAATAACACAGCGGATCCACTCACGAAGGCCATTCCCCAGATACAGTTTGAGAGACTCTTCGGGATGCTCGGTATGCGTTACTACAGCAGCTGGCCCTAGTGCAAGTGGGAGATTGTTAGTTGTATGTATGCCCTAGAGGCCAGTATTGTACAGATGATGTATATTATATTGGATGCTTGGACATATATAGAGATGACTTTCTTGCTCGATATGATAGTATGCTATCTGGTTGCTCTTTATCTTAACATGTATACTAGTCTCTTTAAACTGTCTTATCGTTACATGTTGGTAAAGCCCTTAGGATGTGTACTTGACTACCGGGACTATGATGCAGATCATACTAGTGGGGACATGGTAGTCCATAAATACATCCTTCAAGGTCCCTAGTCGTAGGTGTATCGAGACGGGGCATCGATATACCAGAGTAGACTAGCGTATACGCTTCTCGACCCATGAGATGGGCGATGGATGATCCCATATCCATTGGTGTGTGACATCAGAGATGGTATATGGGTGCTCAGTGGAGACTGGGTACACTGGACGGACTCGCCGAGAACTCCCAGATGGTATTATACCTCACGTCAGATGGCAGTTCTCAGGTGACACTTGTGCAGGTTAGTCTGTAGACCCGAGATCGTCATAGAGTCTTGTGTGATTCCCACTGTTCTTTGATTTCCACCTTACCACGTCCATGAGGGCGTACAAAAATGGTGGTTTTTGGGTACAGTCCCGAGTCACATGGAGGCAATGAGCGATAGGAGGGGTTTCGTCTCTCTCGGTATTGGGGGTTGATGTTGCACTGTGCTCGATTGACCGTAACAGGGAAGTCCGTGGCCAGGGATGATTCAGAGATTTGCTGGTAAGTGTTACCAGTAGTTTCTCGACCCGTTATGAGCCTCACATCGGCACGACTTATCGGTTATTGGGGTCTGACATTTACCACCCCTAGATTTGATATGCGACATATTAGACGAGGAGACCGGACTGTACGGGAAGTGTTGCCGATTAGCTCGACGGGAGTTGTAGTAGGTTCGCTTGTTCTCTTCTGATCGCTCAATACCCGGGTGGCCGTTACGTTTAGCTGACCGCTTGCGGCTTGGGGGTGCTTGATATGATCATCACCCACTGTCGGCGTATTGACGAGTCTTAGAGTCCCACAATGGAGTTACCCAGTCCAGGCAAAATGTTGTGGTGCGCGTATGCTTTATGCGCATGGACCCGATTAAAATACGCGTATAGGATACTGTATATTGATCGGGCGGCTTGCTTTTGGTTAAGGTCGTATGTGATATGGCCGGATTGATAAATCAAGTGTTGATTTATCATTTAACCATTAGATTCTCACTAGAAATCCTTTCTTGTTTCTTTGGATGTATGGATGCATGTATGCATTCCTTATTGTTTCATGCAAATATGGATGTGCATGCACACATACATACATACATCAACTATCATGGTTGATTATACATAGAAAATGGTGGATATATAAGACTCACACCATGGTTTATATTATGGATATTTATTTCTATTTTTGCAAAATCTAAAGAAAAGAGAAAAAGGTGAATGATTGGTTATCTTCTACATTCTTCTCTTGACCTAACCATTTTCACCTACCATTTAACCATGATTTATCTTCCTCTCCTCTTTTAACTAAGATGAAATAAATATCCATATCTATTAACCATGGTTTGAAATGAGAAAGGAAAATATATATACTTATGTTTTTCTTTTTCTCTTTAGAATTATTCTTCTCTTCTTCATAATATCCATCATCTTCTTCAACCTTGAGCTTATGCTTTCTTGAATTTTCAAGTGAGCAAAATATTCATTAAAATAGGATTTTGAAGTGAGAAAGAGAACCACAACACCATTCTACACAATTCTAGCCCACTTGTTTAGAGTGTTAGCTTCGATTTTCATTCTTGATCTTGCGAAGTTGCTAGCTTGGACAAAACGGACTCCGGGTGGATCATCGGTGACCTTGAGGAGTTCAAGCGGAGCCTTTTTCAAACCCTAAGTAGCCGAGGAGTCCAGCGTAGGAAGCTACAAAGGTTGTACTCTCTAAACCCTAGCTTTTCTTTCATATGATGATGTGATAAATTTTGAAACCCTAATTTTTCTAGGATCGATCCTTTGCATGTTAACTTAGCATCCTAAAAATTCCATTTTTGGTACATGCGATGCTTCCAAACCCTTCATGAGGTGCTAGGCTAACCTTTCAGTATGAACATGTTGATGTGCATGGACACATACATGCATACATGGATAGTTATCATGGTTGATGATACACTATATGGTGGCAATGCAAGACTCACATGGTAGTTAATATACATATTTATTTATTTTTGAGTTAAATTTAAAGATAATTCACTCATGGTTAATGTTTATCTTGCTTTGACTTTTTGACCATTCTTGACCTAACATTTAACCATGAGTTAATTCTCTTTTGTCTTTTTAACTCAATGTAAAATATCTAGATATTAACTAACCATGGTTTGAGGAGAGAAGGATTTAATATGATTATTTCATTCTCATCTCAATTTAGTTTTATTATTCATCACAAAAGCTTTTGAGCTTGAGCTTTGCCATCATCTTCTTCTTCCTCCCTCTCTTGAGTTTTCATTTGAGTGAGTTAGAGAAAAGAAAGGGTTTTGATTAGAGAATACAAACTACCTCATTATTCTACACACATCTAGCCCATTTGTGTAAGGTGTTTGCTACACTTCTTCCATTGATCAAGTAAAGCAAGGAGCTTTGGGCAAATGGACTTCGGATGGATCATCGTGGACTTGGAAGGTTGCTAGCGATCCGTTCCAAACTCTCAAAGGTCCAACGAGTCACCAAAGAGAGACTAAAAAGGTTGTAATCTCTACTCTTAGTGATAGATTGTTCTTTGTATGTAATACAAAACTTGTTACCCAAAATATTCTAGTTAAGATTCATGGTTTGTTTGCTTTGCACCTTTCTAAATTTTAAAGGAGCATGAGTGATGCTACCAAACCCTAGACTAGGTGCAAGGGAAACCGAACAGTGGTATCAGAGCCAAGCTAGAATTTTAGACACGGTGTTAAAACAAATACGAAAATGAAATCGACTCAAAAAATACAGTATTATGAAACCCTAAAATTGCACTCTGGAAATTTTCTAAAAAGTCGTTTAAAAATTTTTCAAACATGTGCAGAACATTGTATAGGAGAACCTAAGAACATGGGTGAAATACGCGGAGTTGTGCTCGGATTTTGGCCGAGCACCAGGCCAGAAATTCCGGCCTGGCCGGCCCCCTTACCCCCTCTGCACTCCGTATTTCTCCTTTGTTCTTCTCTTCTGTATTTGGGGTTTCTAGTATTGTTTGCTTAGCCCAATTTTCATGTGATGATTATTTTGACCTGGGGGTAATTCGTAGTGTTTTGTAGTCGTATAATTTAACACTATATTGGTAACCTTGACAATGTTTAGCAGTTCGAACGAACTTCGAACACTACATTTTGTACCCCGCTGAAATTTCCAAGTGTTGTGATTTTCCTTAGTTGATTGTATTCGTAAAATCGCGCAAGTACCCCAATGGACCCTCTAGAAGAACATAATAACTGTTAGTTATATGTATGCCCTAGAGGCCATTACTATACATACGATGTATATTGTAGTGGATGCTAGGACATATATAGGGAGGACTTTCTTGCTCGACATGATAGTATGCTATCTGGTTGTACTTTATCTTAACATGTACTCTGATTGTCTCTATAGTACATGTTGATAAAGCCCTTAGGATATGTACTCGACTACTGGGACTATGATGAGATCATACTAGTGGGGCCATGGTAGTCGACGAGTACATCCTATAACTGTTCCTAGTCGAGGGTGTATCGGGACAGGGCATCGATACACCAGAGTAGACTAGCGTATACGCATCTTGACCCATAAGATGGGCGATGGATGATCCTATATCCATCGGTGTTTGACATCAAGGATGGTGTACGGGTGCTCAGTGGAGACTGGGTACACTGGACGGACTCGCTGAGAACTCCCAGATGGTATTATACCATACGTCAGATGGCAGTTCTCCGGTGACACTGGTATAGAGTAGTCTGTTGACCCGAGATCGTCATAGAGTCTTGTGTGATTCCCACTGTGCTTTGATTTCCATCATACCACGTCCAAGAGGGCGTGCAAAAAGGTGGCTTTTAGGTACAGTCCCGAATCACATGGAGGCAATGAGCGATAGGAGGGGATTCGTCTCTCCCGGTATAGGGAGTTGATGTTGTGCTGTGTTCGATTGGCTATAACCGGAAATCCCTGGCCAGGGTTGTTGAGATTTACTGGTAAGTGTTATCAGTAGTTTCTCGAACTGTTATAGACCTCATATCGACACGACTTATCGAGCTATTGGGGTCTGACGTTTACCACCCCTAGGCGAGATATGCAACATATCAGACGACGAGACCGGACTGTACGGGAGTGTTACTGATTGGATTCACAGGAGAAGTTACAGGCTTGCTTGTTGATCTTCTGAGCGCTCAATACCTGGGTAGCTGTTAAGTTTAGCTGACCGCTTGCAGCTTGTGGGTGTTTGATATGATCATCACCTACTGCCGGAGTATTGACGATTCTTTAGAGTCCTACACAGAGGTTTCTTGGCTCAGGCAAAACGGAGTAGGAGCATATATGTGATATGTGCGGGACCGAGGATAATGCGATATGTGATACCGTATTATATTCTCGCGATATTTGATATCAGCCGGGTCATCGGATCAAGTGTTGATTCGATGAATCGGTACGGATAAATATTAGTCGGTTATATGCGATATAGCCGGATTGTCGGATCAAGTTTTGATTCGATAATTTAATGTATAATAATATATATGATATATTAAATTACATTAACTAATATTAGCTCACTAAAAGATTCTTTTTCTCACTCGGGTAATACATTGATATATATGCGATATATGTTAAATGTATTATTTTATTTTGTTACAATAAATATTGTTTATGTGATATATAATATTGTAACATATTATAATTATTAATGCAACATGTTTAGAGGAGTTTAAACATGATTAGGGTTTGGATTAGGGTTAAACCTTCTAGTTGATTCTAGAAGCTTTTCTTTTGTCATTTGTTAAGATATTATGATAGATATCTTTTGTGACTCACCCTTTAACCCAACCCAAACCCTAACCCTAGTAAACTCTCTACAATGGTTACTACAACCATGGTTGCATAAATGATTATGATAACATTTTATTATTCATCACAAATGATAATGTTCATCTTCTTCTTCCTTCATTCTTTGATGAAAAAGCTTTCTAGATTTTTTCCAAGTGATGAATAAATATGAGAAAAAGATAAATAAAGAGAGCAAAAATCCTACTTCATCATCCTCATCTTCCCTTGCCATTTAGATGAGGGTGTTCACATCATTTCATGAGTGTTAGCTTGTGTTAACGAAACTTCAAGGTAGATCATCTTAGTATCGAAGATCGGAAGCAAAGGTTGCATCTTTCTCTTCGTGGAACCTCTCGAGAGTCCGGAACCCGATGATCGCAGCGAAGGGACCACAACACGGAGCATATGAAGTGAAGGACCGGATCTACAAAGGTTGTAATCCCTCTCACTTAGTGTTAAAGTTGTTAACATATTAGTTTTCGCCTAATCTCTAGTTTAAAGATCCGTATTCGGGTTGTTCGGCACGGCTAAATTTTTAATCGGGCATGGTTGATGCCTCGTAGACCCTTGTCCGCGTGTCTAGCAACCCTACAGTGGTATCAGAGCCAAGCTAGAGCTTTAGGGGAAGTCTAGACGAAGTTTAAAGTCCGATCGAAACCCGATACCCCGATAAAACCCGCTCTCTGGACTTTTTCTAAAAACTGGGATTTTTCCACATTAAAAATGCTTAAAAAATTCAGCAGAGAATTATAAGAATTACGGTGCAAAATGTTTTCGATGAACAGTACAAAGTGCGGCGGAACCGCGGTAGAAGCATGTCTTCTGCGGCGGTTCCGCGGCTAAATGATGACATCATCATCCCCTGTTTGCACAGTAACTCCTATTTTATTATTCTGGATTTTCTGGGAATTTTTAATTTTTATTCAAGAGTTGAATTTTCTGGGGTTGTTTTGGGGATTCGGTGTTTCGATCGGAGTATCAGATTTTGTCTATGTGGCTTTCCGGATAACTTTTAGAAACTGTTAAAAAGTTCAAACGGATATCAATGACTCACTTTTTCCCCTTGTAGGGCTGGCCTAGCACCTCGTCAAGAGTTTGGTAGCATCACACATGCCATAATAAAAAATTTAGAGGTGTTAAGTTAACCCGACAAGAATCGAAACTAGAAGTTTTAGGGATTAAACATCACATGCAATTGTAAAACTATCACTAAGAGGAAAGATTACAACCTTTGTAGATCTTCTCTCGGTGACTCCTTGGCACTATGAGAGTTTGGAACGGATCGATGGTAGCCTTCCTTGTCCACGATGATCCACCCGAAGTCCCTTTGCCCAAAGCTCCTTACCTTACTTGTTTCGCAAACGAAGTAGAGTAAACACCCTACACAAATCGGCTAGAGGTGTGTAGTATGATGATGTGGTTTATGTTCTTCAATTGAAATCCTTTCTTTTGTCAATCTTCACTCAAGAGAGAAATCTAGAGAGGAAGAAGAAGATAATGGTGGCTTGAGCTTTCTTTCATATCACATATGATAACTTATATTTTTCACACCCTTGCACTCAATTTTTTTTCTTGTTGTGTGCTTCTTGTTTCATATCACATATAAAGCTATTTATAGTGTTAAGAAAGGAATAATCACCATTATTCCATTACCACCATAATTATGAGTGGAAATTCTTTTCCTAAAAATTAAGCATGGGTGGAAATTCTTTTTATTAAGTTAATTAAAGTTTACCCACTAAATAATAAAGGAGAATTAGTGGATATTCTTTATATTAACTTAAAATGATAAATACAAATTAAAAGCTTCAATATAAGTCTTATATTGCCATCATTCTTGTATCATCAACCATGATACTATGTATGCATGTATGTGTCCATGCACATCATCATGTGCATACATGCATGCATACAAAAAGATTTACTTAAAAGATTAATCTAAATGTAATTAGTTAAATCAACACTTGATTTTACCAAACCGGTCATATCTCATACGATCGGACAAATAGAAAAATGCCCGATTAATATACGTTATCACATAACCGTATTTAATCGGGTCCCGCGCATATCTCATATGCACACCACATCATTTTGCCTGAGCCAGGAAACTTCATTGTGGGACTCTAAGACTCGTCAATACGCCAGCAGTAGATGATGATCATATCAAACATCCACAAGCCGCCAGAGGTCAGCTAAACATAACGGCCACCCGGGTATTGAAACGATCAGAAGAAAACCAGCGAAGCTGTAAAAACTCCCGTCGAGCCAACTGGCAACACTTACCGTACAGTCCGGTCTCTTCGTCAGATATGCTGCATATCAAGTCTAGGGATGGTATCGTCGACCCCAGTAACTCAATAAGTCATGCTGATGTATGGCTCATAACAGATCGAGAAACTACTGATAACTCTTATCAGTAAATCTCAGCAGCCCTGGCCAGGGACTTCATGTTATAGCCAATCGAGCATAGCACAACATCAACCCCCAATACCGGGAGAGACGAAACCCCTCCTATCGCTCACTGCCTCCATGCGCCTCGGGACTGTACCTAAAGACCACCTGTTTGCACGACTCAGTAGAGCCGTGGTAGGGTGGAGATCAAAGTATAGTGGGAGGACACACAAGACTCTATGACGATCTCGGGTCTACAGACTAACCTGTACCAGTGTTCCTGAGAACTGCTATCCGACGATAGATATAATACCACATAGGAGTTCTCTGTGAGTCCGTTCAGTGTACCCAGTCTCCACTGAGCACCCGCATACAATCTTTGGTGTCTCCTCACCAGATGGATATGGGATCATCCATCGCCCATCATATGGGACAAGAATAGTATACGCTAGTCTACTCTGGAATATCGATGCCCTGTCTCGATACACCCTCGACTAGGAAAAGTTCAAGGATATGCTTATAGACTACATGTGCCCCACTAGTATGATCCGCATCATAATCACAGTAGTCAAGCATATATCCTTTGGGCTTTATCAACATGTGTAAATGATTAAATCTACATGTACAGATAAAGTAAACCAGATAGCGTACTATCATTTTGAGCAAGAAATTCATCTATCTCCATAGATAATATGTCCAAGTTTCCACTATCCATATAATGGCCTTTAGGGCATACAAATTACTAACAATCTCCCACTTGCACTAAGGCCAGTTATTGGCGTATCTCATACCCAACATTTCAAACAGTCGCTCATGCTGCGGCTGTGGAAGTGCCTTGGTGAATGGATCCGCTGTGTTATCCTTTGTATCTACTCTCCGAATCTCGATCTCCTGGCGATCCACTATCTCCCAGATCAGATGATATCTCCTTAGGATGTGTCTAGATTTCTGATGGGACCTTGGTTCTTTAGCTAATGCTATAGCTCCATTATTATCGCAATATAATGGTATTGGATCAACAATGGTTGGAACTACTCCTAGTTCCGCAATGAACTTCTTCATCCAGACGGCTTCCTTAGCAGCATCACTTGCAGCAATATACTCAGCTTCCATCGTGGAGTCTGCAACGGTGTCCTGTTTGGAACTCTTCCAACTAACCGCTCCTCCATTTAGGGTAAATACAAACCCTGAGATTGATTTACTGTCATCCTTGTCACTTTGGAAGCTTGAATCGGTAAAGGCCTCCATCTGGAGATCGCTATTACCATACACCAAGAACAATTCTTTAGTCCTTCGCAAGTACTTAAGAATGTTCTTCACTGCTATCCAATGTTTCTCCCCTGGGTTGGATTGATACCTGCTTACTACAGCCAGTGCATAAGCTACATCAGGGCGAGTACACAACATCGCATACATTATAGATCCCACGGCTGAAGCGTAGGGTATAACGCTCATGCGAGCTCTCTCTTTATCAGTCTTCGGACAGAAGTCCTTAGAGAGAGTGATTCCATGACTAGCAGGCAAGGCACCACGTTTGGAATCTTCCATACTAAACCTCTTTAGAATGGTGTCTATGTACTTTGATTGGGACAGTCCCAATAACCTCTTGGATCTATCTCTATAGATCCTAATGCCCAAAATGCGCGAGGCATCACCCAGGTCCTTCATGGAGAACCTTTGTGATAAGAATAGTTTGACCGATTGTAGCATAGGAACATCATTTCCTATCAGGAGAATGTCATCTACGTACAATACGAGGAATGTGACAGTACTCCCTACAATCTTCTTATAAATACATGGCTCATCTTCATTTCTGACAAAATCAAACTCTTTGATTGTATCATCAAAGCAGATGTTCCAGCTCCTTGAGGCCTGCTTTAATCCATAGATGGATTTAAGCAATCTACATGCTTTCCCGCTGCTCCCACTATCAATGAAGCCCTCTGGCTGATCCATAAAAACGCATTCTTCTAAATCACCATTTAGAAATGCAGTTTTCACGTCCATCTGCCATATTTCATAATCATAGTGAGCAGCAATAGCAAGTAGGATCCTAATGGATTTAAGCATTGCTACCGGAGAGAAAGTTTCATCATAGTCCAAGCCTGGTCTTTGACGAAAACCTTTCGCTACAAGCCTTGCTTTATAGGTCTCCACCTGTCCATCTACACCAATCTTTCTCTTAAAGATCCATTTGCACCCAACGGGTTTTATCCCAGGAGGCGCAACGTCCAAAGTCCATACTTTGTTGGTGTACATTGACTCCATTTCAGATCTCATTGCTTCCAGCCATTTCACTGAGTCACCACTCGTGATAGCTTGCTGAAAACTAGTAGGGTCATCATCATCTATGATGCAATCTTCTCTATCACCATCTATGAAAAACCCATAGTATCTCTCTGGTGGGTGAGAAGTTCTACTAGACCTCCTGAGCGGCTGAGGTTCTTGAAGTTCTACTGCAACATCAATTTCAACCAATTCCTCCTGAGTAATTTGTGTCTCTAGAACCTCTTCTAGTTCTACCACATTGCCATTAGTACTTTCCGTAAAGAACTCATTTTCCAAAAATGTGGCATGCTGAGCAACAAACACCTTTTGTTCCTCTTTGTGGTAGAATAGATATACATACGAATGTTTTGGATACCCCACAAATTTACACATGACCGATCGTGTCTCGAGTTTGTCTGGATTCTGCTTTTTAACAAAAGCCGGACAACCCCAAATCCTAAACCTTTTAAGAGATGGTCTCTTTCCATTCCACATCTCATATGGAGTGGTAGACACGGTCTTGGTTGGCACCCTGTTCAATAGATACATTGCTGTCTCCAATGCATGTCCCCAAAAGGAAAGCGGTAACTCAGCATCACACATCATGGATCGTACCATATCCAATAGGGTACGATTCCTCCGTTCTGACACACCATTGTGCTGCGGTGTGTAAGGAGGAGTGAGCTGAGAGAGAATCCCATTCTCTTTTAAGAAGTCTAGAAACTCTGTACTTAAATACTCTCCACCTCGATCCGATCGAAGTTTCTTGATGCTCAAGCCTGTTTGCTTCTCTACTTCAAGTTTATACTCTTTGAATTTCTCAAAAGCTTCAGATTTGTGCTTTATCAAAAACACGTTTCCGAATCTTGAGAAATCATCAGTAAAAGTGATGAAGTATGAAAAACCACCTCTTGCAAGTGTAGACATTGGTCCGCATACATCACTATGTATGAGGCTTAAGAGTTCACCAGCTCTCTCTCCGTGTCCACTAAACGGAGTTTTGGTCATTTTACCTTTGATACAAGACTGGCAAGTCGTATAAGATTTATATTCAAACGGATTCAAATATCCATCTTTATGTAGCTTGTTTAGTCTTGTTTCATTAATATGACCAAGTCTACAATGCCAAAGAAAAGCTTCATTTATATCTGAAAACTTTCTTTTACCAGTATGTTGTATATTTAAAACTGTGTGTTGGTTCAGGATGTAAATACCGTTATTTAGTGTACCAAACCCAATCAACTCTTGATTCAGGTTAATGTTCATAACATTATTTTGCAACATAAAATGATATCCTTCATTGTCCAACAAAGAAACGGATATAATGTTACACAGCATACTTGGTACAAAATAACACGGGTTCAAAACCATAATACTTCCTGAAGGCAACCCTAGATGATACTCTCCCACGGATACAGCATGTATATTGGAACCATTTCCAACCCGCAGAGTATGATCTCCAACTTTTAAAACTCTACTATTTCTCAATCCCTGCATACAATTGCAGATGTGAGAACCAGAACCGGTATCCAATACCCAGGATGCAGAGTTTAAAGAAAAACAGTTTTCAGTTACAAACACACCTGAAGTGGAAGCATCAGCATGCTTCTTCTTCTTGAGATCAGCAAGATATTCAGCACAGTTGCGTTTCCAATGTCCTGACTTTTTACAGTAAAAACATTCTCCTTTTCCACTTCCCATAGCCCCCACTTTGTCTTTCCCCTTCGCCTTTCTAACTCCACCTTTCTGTTTGATGGACTTCTTCTTCTTCTTTCCCTTGGCCTTAGCTTTTGGGAATGAAGAGGAAGATGGCCCAGCAACCAGAGCGGGAGTCCTTGCCGTTTTCAATGTGTTCTCTGCACTTCTCAACATATTGAGAAGTTCAGGCAATGATTTCTCCAAACCATTCATATTGAAATTTACTATGAACGGAGCAAAGGCAGGGGGGAGAGACTGAAGAACAATATCCGTATATTGCTCATTATCCATAGTCCATCCCAGTCCCTCAAGTTCTTCAATAAGACCAATCATTTTCAAAACATGGTCTCCAACTGACGCACCGGCGGCCATTCGCATCTGAAACAGCTTTCTAGATGCCTCGTATCTCAAAGTACGAGTTTGCTCTTCATACAACTCCTTTGTGTGAAGAAAGATGGATTGCACATCCATATTCTCGTGTTGCTTCTGATGGATATTGTCCATAGAAGCAAGCGCGAGGCACTTGGCTGTGTTGCAGTCAATTTCCTAAGTTTTCCGGATCTCCCTATCCGCGACAGATGATTCAGGTCCTGGGACGGGTGGGGCTTTAGTATTGAGAACATATGATACCTTATCATATGAGAGTGCAATGATCAAGTTCCTCAACCATTCTTTATAATTTGGTCCTGTCAGTTTATTTTTCTCAAGTAGAAGCTTAAGTCCTGACATCTGTAATTGTCATTCGGAGAGAGAAAAAGATACACTTAGCAAATTGCTCTTTCAAAGAATTAGATTGGTTATTATTTTATCTAATCAATATCTCCCACTGCTTTTAATCAAATTTTCTTTCAAAACCTGAAAAGAAAACTAGCCAGGAAAGTTTTCCTGGAAGTAACACTTACTTACAGTGAGATCGAGATCCAACTATCATATAGATGGTATGCAATCTCATTGCAAATTTCAACTCTTGAAATTCCCGATATGGTTTTTACCCCTAGTCACTTATGACCTTGGCTATGGTCAACATATCATAAGTACTAGTCAAATTCTACCCGTCATTTCGTGATTAACTAGACCCACCCATATGACCCTTGACTATGATCAACATAATCACATGAATGTCCTAACTAATCGCATCATATGCTTTGTAGGAAGACATCACTTAGCTACCGTACACTACGCCTTGACTATAATCAACATACGCAGCACGAATACTAAGTACTCTACTTCCTAAAATGACGGAGGGTTGCGGATGGTTTTTAAGAAAACCTTTAACGCTTTGAACTTGATCTCGTTGTAGAATCAAAACGGTTAAGAAAAGGAGTGGCTTAAGCTCCGCATCTTCTTGAAACTTGCATTTTTCATAAAAAGCCGAGTTTGTTTCAGATCTGATTCTACAAAATCATTAGGTTTCTTTTCTTTACATTAATCTCATTAATGTGATCCCATCATCTAAGTTCCTAAGCCATCACAGAATAGAACGTATACTTATATCATCCGCATTCGCCACAGTGTCCCGTTATGCACCGTTAGGTTACTTAACTAACGGCATAGCGGGGCGGGACTAGCGCGGGTATAAAATATAAGCAACGTTTATTATATATCATATATATAATAATAATCCATTCGTCTCAGATACTAAGTAATCACATTACAGAATATCAACAGCAGAAGCATATAAAAGGATATCTAGGACGTCCGTATTTTGTATCGAGCCAACAATAGAAAATACGGATTCCACGGTCGTGATGAATAGCCAAGCCCACACCCTTAGACCCCTACGAGAGCGGCAAGTGATCCCTCCAATTCTAGAGTTTAGGAGACCCGGTCTCGACTCCTCGAGATGGCCTCCCACTGAACCCTAGAACCCGATCACTTGTGCTCCCCTCCATGGGTCTATCTTAATGCGGAAAAGTAAATAATATACAATTGATTTATTACATGAATGAAAGATAAAACTCTCATCTCACAAAAAACCCCCGGCTATTCAGTCACGACAATCCTGCTCATCATATCTTAGCAACACATAATATCTCATATCATCAACGCAAGTAAGTATGCGTATCCCGATTGTCGTTGACGTATAGCAACGAAAACGGCGATACACCACATACTACACTTACGGTCACAGAAAATAAAATGAAAAACTACAACATTTGGAATCCACAATCACCTTAGACATCATAAATTCGAAATATCACATACTTCGTATTTCATGCCTAACTATATGAATTCCACATATTGTATCACATTTCAGATAAATAGACTATGTTAAACTTTTCGATCGAATATACAAACACCCTAGATTTCCCAAACTGCACAACACTTGAGCCGAGTTCAAAATTTTCTAGAACATGCCACAGCACCTTATGGACCAACCGTAGAAGGGCCAAACCAACGCCTCACATGTGGCAACGCTAAACTACCACAAACCCTAAGGTTCAGTGATAGTTTTGACGGTCACATAATCGAGTTAAGGTTATGTTCTTCTAGAGTGTCCACAGATATGCTTGCATGTTTTTCGAAGATTTTGAACTAGGGAAAAATCCAACATTTGGAATTTTTCCAATACGGGAAAAACTGTGTTTCTAATATTCGTTCAAACATTTTAACAAGTTCTAAAAATCTGAAAATCTGAACAAAATTAAACCTTTTCCAATCGAATCACCAAAACCAATATTTCTCCAGAACACTCAACACTTGAGTGAGTTTTAAACATTTCAGAGGCATCTTTAGAATTTATCAGGTCCACTGTAGAAAACACTGTTCCTAATTCCCCAAAAGGGCCGCGGAAGGGCCGCACAAAGCATGGTTATGCGGCGGATCCGCGGCGCTTTAGTGAGATCACTGAAAAATTTTTATATGGTAATTCTTAGATTTGCCTGCTGATTTTTTTAGGACCTTCAAATTTGGAAAAATCCAATATTTTAAAAAATTTCCAGAGAGCTGTCAAAATTGGTGTTTCGTGGTTCGATCGGACTTTTAATTTCGCCTGCGCATCGCCTAAAGCTCTAGCTTGGCTCTGATACCACTGTAGGGCTGGCCTAGCACCTCGTCAAGAGTTTGGTAGCATCACACATGCCATAATAAAAAATTTAGAGGTGTTAAGTTAACCCGACAAGAATCGAAACTAGAAGTTTTAGGGATTAAACATCACATGCAATTGTAAAACTATCACTAAGAGGAAAGATTACAACCTTTGTAGATCTTCCCTCGGTGACTCCTTGGCACTATGAGAGTTTGGAACGGATCGATGGTAGCCTTCCTTGTCCACGATGATCCACCCGAAGTCCCTTTGCCCAAAGCTCCTTACCTTACTTGTTTCGCAAACGAAGTAGAGTAAACACCCTACACAAATCGGCTAGAGGTGTGTAGTATGATGATGTGGTTTATGTTCTTCAATTGAAATCCTTTCTTTTGTCAATCTTCACTCAAGAGAGAAATCTAGAGAGGAAGAAGAAGATAATGGTGGCTTGAGCTTTCTTTCATATCACATATGATAACTTGTATTTTTCACACCCTTGCACTCAATTTTTTTTCTTGTTGTGTGCTTCTTGTTTCATATCACATATGAAGCTATTTATAGTATTAAGAAAGGAATAATCACCATTATTCCATTACCACCATAATTATGAGTGGAAATTCTTTTCCTAAAAATTAAGCATGGGTGGAAATTCTTTTTATTAAGTTAATTAAAGTTTACCCACTAAATAATAAAGGAGAATTAGTGGATATTCTTTATATTAACTTAAAATGATAAATACAAATTAAAAGCTTCAATATAAGTCTTATATTGCCATCATTCTTGTATCATCAACCATGATACTATGTATGCATGTATGTGTCCATGCACATCATCATGTGCATACATGCATGCATACAAAAAGATTTACTTAAAAGATTAATCTAAATGTAATTAGTTAAATCAACACTTGATTTTACCAAACCGGTCATATCTCATACGATCGGACAAATAGAAAAATGCCCGATTAATATACGTTATCACATAACCGTATTTAATCGGGTCCCGCGCATATCTCATATGCACACCACATCGTTTTGCCTGAGCCAGGAAACTTCATTGTGGGACTCTAAGACTCGTCAATACGCCAGCAGTAGATGATGATCATATCAAACATCCACAAGCTGCAAGAAGTCAGCTAAACATAACGGCCACCCGGGTATTGAAACGATCAGAAGAAAACCAGCGAAGCTGTAAAAACTCCCGTCGAGCCAACTGGCAACACTTACCGTACAGTCCGGTCTCTTTGTCAGATATGCTGCATATCAAGTCTAGGGATGGTATCGTCGACCCCAGTAACTCAATAAGTCATGCTGATGTATGGCTCATAACAGATCGAGAAACTACTGATAACTCTTATCAGTAAATCTCAGCAGCCCTGGCCAGGGACTTCATGTTATAGCCAATCGAGCATAGCACAACATCAACCCCCAATACCGGGAGAGACGAAACCCCTCCTATCGCTCACTGCCTCCATGCGCCTCGGGACTGTACCCAAAGACCACCTGTTTGCACGACTCAGTAGAGCCGTGGTAGGGTGGAGATCAAAGTATAGTGGGAGGACACAAAAGACTCTATGACGATCTCGGGTCTACAGACTAACCTGTACCAGTGTTCCTGAGAACTGCTATCCGACGATAGATATAATACCACATAGGAGTTCTCTGTGAGTCCGTTCAGTGTACCCAGTCTCCACTGAGCACCCGCATACAATCTTTGGTGTCTCCTCACCAGATGGATATGGGATCATCCATCGCCCATCATATGGGACAAGAATAGTATACGCTAGTCTACTCTGGAATATCGATGCCCTGTCTCGATACACCCTCGACTAGGAAAAGTTCAAGGATATGCTTATAGACTACATGTGCCCCACTAGTATGATCCGCATCATAATCACAGTAGTCAAGCATATATCCTTTGGGCTTTATCAACATGTGTAAATGATTAAATCTACATGTACAGATAAAGTAAACCAGATAGCGTACTATCATTTTGAGCAAGAAATTCATCTATCTCCATAGATAATATGTCCAAGTTTCCACTATCCATATAATGGCCTTTAGGGCATACAAATTACTAACACCCCTGTCGGAAATTTTTTCAAAAGTTGGATTTTTCTTCGTGTTTAAGAACGTTCTAAGTCGTGCAAGTAACTCGGTGGACCCTCTAGAAGACAACAAACCTTAACTCGATTATGTGACTGTCTTGAACTGCCTTTTGAACCTTAGGGTTTGGGGCAGTACGGCGTGCCACATGTGAGGCGTTGGCTTGACCCTTCTACGGCTGGACCATTGGTACTGTGGCACGTGATGGATGTTTTTAAACTGATTTCAAGTGTTGAGATATATTGGGGAAATCTTGGGTGTTTGATGATTCGATCGGAAAGTTTAACTTTGTCTATTTATCTGGAATGTGATACAATATTTGGAATCCACACATTGTTATGAGATAACTGATTTGAATATTATAAACATAGCAGTTTAGTCTCAAATGATCGGTTGCCACGGAATTTTGATGTGATCAAAAGTCCGTCGCAATCACGTAGCGTACGCGGATACTCGCCGGATAAACTTAATAGACAGCTACACCTCTTAGCCCCGACCAAGTGACTGTAGGAGAACTCCGTCGCCAAAAGCATCCGTTCGGGTGCTCGCGGCAGCGGTGTTCCGCCTTAGTGCACTTCGTCGACGGAATCTAGGGGTGCGGCCGTCTACTAAAGTTTGCGACGAGCATTCGATCATGACGTCGGGAATCTTGTTGAATTGCCCGACTAGATATTGAAAAGAGTTTTCGATAATGAGACTAAAATGCGGGGTTTATAATTGTTAGGCATGTGATGTCTAAGGAATTCATTTGGTTAGGCATGCGATGTCTAAAGAGGTTGCGGATTCCAAATGTTGTAGTTTTACACTTTCTTTTCTGTGACCGTAAGCGTAGTATGTGGTGTATCGCCGGCTTCGTTGCTATACATCAACGACAATCGGGATACGCATACTTGCTTACGTTGATGATATGAGATATTATGTGTTGCTGTGATATGTTGTATTGGATCGTCGCGTTTGAATAGCCGGGGGTTTTATGTGAGATGAGAGTTTTTCTTTTTCATTCATGTAATATTTTTTGTACGTAATATTCTTTTATTGGGGCACTTCCAGATAGCGGAAGATGTCACCGTTGTATATTATTTACTTTTCCGCATTAGGTAGACCCAAGGCGGGGAGCACAAGTAACCGGGTTCTAGGGTCCAGTGGGAGACCATCTCGAGGAGTCGAGACCGGGTCTCCTAACCCTAGAATTAGCAGTGTTGCTTGCCGCTCTCGTAGGGGTCTAGGGATGTGGGTTTGGCTATTCATCGCGACCGTGGAATCCGTGTTTTATACAGGCTCGTATTGAAAACACGGACGTTCTAGTATATCCAATATTTCATATATGTTCTTCTGCTGCAATGTTCTGTGATGAGATCATATTACTGCCTGAGACGAATGTTTATATTATATATATGAGATATATGTTATATTGCAGATTTCGTTTTCAAATGTGATGCTTGCGAAGCATAATAAAATGGGACTTCATTAATGAGATTAATGAAATAAAAGAAACCTAAGATGTTGTAGAAACTTGTTTAAAAACTGGTAGCTCTAGTTCTTGCTTTGCATAGCGGTGTTCCTTGTAGAACATCCAGCACCTTATTCGATAAGGAAAGGACCGAGATCCCTTCACCGGGAGTGACTCCTTTAGCAATAACTGGCAGATGCTACAAACTCGGTTTGTCTTTTGATTGCTTCTATAGTTTCTGCTTTGCACAGTGATATATATGATATATCCCGCACCTCATTCGACGAGGAAAGGGCCGACGATCCCTTCACCGGGAGTGACCCCTTTAGCTAAACTAGAAAGGCCTCAAAAACATTCTATTTAAAATCACTCGATTCTACAACGATATCAAGTTCATTACGCAAAGGGTTTTCCTAAAAACCTGTCGTAGCCCTCCGTCATTTCAGATAAGTACTGGTTAGTATTCGTGCTGCGTTTGTTGACCTTAGCCAAGGCGTAGTGTGCGGTAGCTGATTAGTGCTTCTCTGTATAAGCATATGATGCGATTGAGTTAGGGTAGTCGTGCGACTTTGTTGACCTTAGCCAAGGGTCGTGCGGGTGGGTTTAATTCAATCGGGAAATGACGGGTTGAACTTGGCTAGCACTTATAATTTGTTGACCTTAGCCAAGGTCATAAGATGCTAGGGGTAAAATATTATTGGGAATTTTAAGTGTTGAAATTTGCAATGAGATTGCATACCTTCTATGAGATAGTTGGATCCCGATACCCGCTGCGAGTAAGAGTTACTCCTAGGAGAGTTTTACACATTACAATTAGCCGATCAAGTAGGTGTCTAGAAAGGTGTTAACGGGGTTACGCCCCTGGGAAAACGAGGTTTACTTAATTAGGTTCGTGCGAAAGCACGGGGGACCTCCCTCAAAGTACCGACACTGGCCTGGCTGAAAGATTGGCGAACTTGTAGCGTGTGATTAATCCCGGCTAGTCTTTCCTTTTAGGGTTTGAAGGAAGATTTGATTAAAACAGTGGGAGACATCCTGATTAGATATATTAGATAACCAATCTAATCTTGTAAGAGCATACGCTGAGTGTTTTCTTCTTTCTCTCTCCAGGTAGCGACCATATCACGCCTTAATCAAGATAATAATACGGATTATTGACCGAACCCGCTTGTTATACTGAGCTGGGGAACGTTGGTCCCGCTCCAACTTATAATTGTTATAAGACAGAGAAGGAGATTGGGGAATACCAGATTTCCCGTGCCGCCCAAATGAAGAAAGTGCATATTGATGCATCATCTTCGGGTGTGTTCATTACAGAGAACTGTTTCTCAGTATCCTTTACGTCCTGGGTATGTGATACCGGATCAGGATCCCGTATATGTAATCTGTTACATAGGCTACAGATAGGTAGAGAACTGAGAACGGGTGATTAGTTTCATGAGACAGAAAACGGTGCAAGTGTTGCAGCCAAGTCTGTTGGTCACTATCACCCTGTATTACCAGAATACATTGATTCTGAACAAATGTTATTGATTCCGAACCTGATGTACAACATCATATCAGTCTCTTTATTAGTAAAGAAAGGATATAATTTTGTATTGTTGGATAATGTTTTGAACATTTCATATATCAAGAGTTGATCGGTTCAGGCACGTTATCTAAAAGCATTGATGTTCTAAATCAAACTACAGTTCTTAGTATACGGAACACACACAAGAGGAAGAGTTCAGAAATGAACGAATCCTTCTTGAGGTATTGTAGACTAGGTCATATCAATGTGACCCGACTAGCTAAGTTACATATAGATGCATATTTAAATTAGTTTGAATTTACATCTTGTGAAACTTGCCGGTCATGTCATAAAGATAAGATGACCATAGCTCTGTTTATTAGAAACAGAGAAAGAGTTAGTGAACTCTTGGGATTGATACATGCTGATGTATGAAAGTCTCCTGTCTACACATGCCAAGACCGGTTCTTTGTACTTCATTACATTCTCTGATGATCTCTCAAGATTCAGACATATGTTCCTGCTGAAACACAAGTCCGAACCTTTTGAGATATTCATAGAATATAAGTTATAAGTAGAGAACCAAAATACGGGTATAAGTATTATGTCCTTTGATGAGATCAAGGAGGAGAATACTTGAGCACGGAATTCCTGGACTATTCTAAAGGAGAATGAGATTCTCTCTCAGCATTACTCCTTCGTATACACCATAGCACGACGGGATATCGGGGCGGAGCAATAGCACCCTATATGATATGGTGTGCTCTATGATGAGTACTACTGAGTTTCCTATTTCCTTTAGGGAGTTATGCACTTATGAAGTTGCATACCTATTGAATAGGGTTCAAATCAAATCAGTAGCCTACCACTTCATATGTGATATGGAAAGGGAAGAGCCCATATCTTAAGATGGTTAAGATTTGGGGTTGTCCGGCCTATGTCTAAAAGCAAAATCCGGACAAGCTCGAGGCAAGGTCTGTTATGTAGAACTGGAAATGTTCCAGCTATACAAACTGCAACTGATGATTTGGTAGAACCAAAGGATTCAATAGTTTCCAACGAACCTCAGCCTCTCCGCCGATCTAGTAGGGTTCCTCACCCACCTGAGAGATACTTCGGTTTCTTTATGACAGTGGGAGCGATGATTGCATCATGAGATGATGACCCAACTAGTTTCGAGCTGGCTATCAGGAGTAGGACTCTGTAAGAATGGCTGGATGCTTATCGATCTGAGATGGAATCCTTATACACCAACAAAGTATGGACTTTGGTTGCTTTATCTGAAGGGTTAAATCCCCATCAGGAGCGAGTATATCTTGAGAAGATTACTTGGTGTACATGGAAAAGTTGAGACTTTCAAAGCTATGCTTAAGTCCATCCAGATCCTACTTACCACGGCTACATACCATGACTACGATATCTGGTGGTTGGGTGTCATGACTGCTTTTCTAAATGATGTTTTAGAAAAGAGCATCTATAAGTACACAGCCAGAGGGCTTCGTAGACAGTAGGAGCAGCGGAAACGTGTGCAAGATGTTTTATATGATAAAACAGGCATCGCGGAGTTGGAACATCTGTTTTGATGTGGTAGTCAAAAAGTTTGACTTCATCAAAATGGTAGATGAACCTTGTATATACAAAAAGGTAGTAGGGAGTATGGTGGGGATCCTCGTAGAGTACGTGGATGACATACTCTTGATAGGGAAGAAGTTTCCTATGCTACGCTCGGTCAATCTCCGCTTATCACAAGGATTCTCCATATAGGATCAAAGTGATACCTCCTAAATCCTGGGTTTTTGGATCTATGAGATAGATCTAATTGGATGTTAGGATACTCACTAGATGTAGTGAGATGGTATCAATCGATTCTGGGGAGAATCACTGGAAAGGTTCCAGGGTGATAAGTACGACTGAATGTCAGTCGCAGGCATTGTCTTTACCCTTAGTGGAGGGACGGTATGTTGGAAGAGTTCCAAGCTAGATACCGTGACATATACTAGACGATTAAAGGCAAGATACATCATTACCAAGGATGCTACCAAAGAGGCAGTCTGGATACATATTAGTTCATGAGATGAACTTCGTTCCTACCATTGTGTGACAATGGAGTCGTGGCTTCAGCCAAGGAACTACCGTCCCATCAGAAATCCAGATATAATTCTTAGGCAGTATCACCTGATCATGGAGATGGTTGATCTCCAGGGAGATCGAGGTTAGGAGAGTAGACACAGAGGACAACAGCGCGGATCCACTCACAAAGGCCTTTTTCCCAGTAGAGACTCTTACGGGATGGTTGAGTATGAGAAACTACAACCGCAGCTAATTGTTGGGTATGCGATACCATAACAGATGGCCCTAGGGCAAGTGGGAGATTGTTAGTTATATGTATGCCCTAGAGGCCATTACTGTACATACGATGTATATTGTAGTGGATGCTAGAACATATATAGGGAGGACTTTCTTGCTCGACATGATAGTATGCTATCTGGTTGTACTTTATTCTTAACATGTACTCTGATTGTCTCTATATTACATGTTGATAAAGCCCTTAGGATATGTACTCGACTACTGGGACTATGATGAGATCATACTAGTGGGGCCATGGTAGTCGACGAGTACATCCTATAACTGTTCCTAGTCGAGGGTGTATCGAGACAGGGCATCGATACACCAGAGTAGACTAGCGTATACGCATCTTGACCCATATGATGGGCGTTGGATGATCCCATATCCATCGGTGTTTGACATCAAGGATGGTGTACGGGTGCTCAGTGGAGACTGGGTACACTGGACGGACTCGCCGAGAACTCCTAGATGGTATTATACCATACGTCAGATGGCAGTTCGCCGGTGACACTGGTACAGAGTAGTCTGTTGACCCGAGATCGTCATAGAGTCTTGTGTGATTCCCACTGTGCTTTGATTTCCATCATACCACGTCCAAGAGGGCGTGCAAAAATGTGGCTTTTGGGTACAGTCCCGAATCACATGGAGGCAATGAGCGATAGGAGGGGATTCGTCTCTCCCGGTATAGGGAGTTGATGTTGTGCTGTGTTCGATTGGCTATAACCGGAAATCCCTGGCCAGGGTTGTTGAGATTTACTGGTAAGTGTTATCAGTAGTTTCTCGAACTGTTATAGACCTCATATCGACACGACTTATTGAGCTATTGGGGTCTGACGTTTACCACCCCTAGGCGAGATATGCAACATATCAGATGACGAGACCGGACTGTACGGGAGTGTTACTGATTGGATTCACAGGAGAAGTTACAGGATTGCTTGTTGATCGTCTGAGCACTCAATACCTGGGTAGCTGTTACGTTTAGCTGACCGCTTGCATCTTGTGGGTGTTTGATATGATCATCACCTACTGCCGGAGTATTGACGATTCTTTAGAGTCCTACACAGAGGTTTCTTGGCTCAGGCAAAACGGAGTAGGAGTACATATGTGATATGTGCGGGACCGAGGATAATGCGATATGTGATACCGTATTATATTCTCGCGATATTTGATATCAGCCGGGTCATCGGATCAAGTGTTGATTCGATGAATCGGTACGGATAAATATTAGTCGGTTATATGCGATATAGCCGGATTGTCGGATCAAGCGTTGATTCGATAATTTAATGTATAATAATATATATGATATATTAAATTACATTAACTAATATTAGCTCACTAAAAGATTCTTTTTCTCACTCGGGTAATACATTGATATATATGCGATATATGTTAAATGTATTATTTTATTTTGTTACAATAAATATTGTATATGTGATATATAATATTGTAACATATTATAATTATTAATGCAACATGTTTAGAGGAGTTTAAACATAATTAGGGTTTGGATTTGGGTTAAACCTTCTAGTTGATTCTAGAAGCTTTTCTTTTGTCATTTGTTAAGATATTATGATAGATATCTTTTGTGACTCACCCTTTAACCCAACCCAAACCCTAACCCTAGTAAACTCTCTACAATGGTTACTACAACCATGGTTGCATAAATGATTATGATAACATTTTATTATTCATCACAAATGATAATGTTCATCTTCTTCTTCCTTCATTCTTTGATGAAAAAGCTTTCTAGATTTTTTCCAAGTGATGAATAAATATGAGAAAAAGATAAATAAAGAGAGCAAAAATCCTACTTCATCATCCTCATCTTCCCTTGCCATTTAGATGAGGGTGTTCACATCATTTCATGAGTGTTAGCTTGTGTTAACGAAACTTCAAGGTAGATCATCTTAGTATCGAAGATCGGAAGCAAAGGTTGCATCTTTCTCTTCGTGGAACCTCTCGAGAGTCCGGAACCCGATGATCGCAACGAAGGGACCACAACACGGAGCATATGAAGTGAAGGACCGGATCTACAAAGGTTGTAATCCCTCTCACTTAGTGTTAAACTTGTTAACATATTAGTTTTCGCCTAATCTCTAGTTTAAAGATCCGTATTCGGGTTGTTCGGCACGGCTAAATTTTTAATCGGGCATGGTTGATGCCTCGTAGACCCTTGTGCGCGTGCCTAGCAACCCTACAATAACCTTAACTCGATTCTATGCCCACGGAACCGCGATCAAACCCTAGGGTTTGTCGTAGTTCCGTGGTGTCATAGGTGAGGCATTGGTTAACACCTTCTACGGCTGGTCCATGGACACTGTGGCACGGTTTTTGAGTATTTTTTACTATGCTCAAGTGTTGAGCTCACAGGGTAATTTGTGAGTGTATGTTGATTCGATCGAAACGTTAAACATCGTCTTGATATATCTGATTATGATACAATATGTGGAATTCACATTGTTAGGCATGAAATCCGTAATATGTGATATTTCGGGTTTACGATGTCTAAGGTGATTGTGGATTCCAAATGTTGTAGTTTTTCACTTTTCTTTTCTGCGACCGTAAGTGTAGTATGTGGTGTATCGCCGGCTTCGTTGCTATACATCAACGACAATCGGGATACGCATACTTGCTTACGTTGATGATATGAGATATTATGTGTTACTGTGATATGTTATATTGGATCGTCGTGTTTAGAATATCCGAGGGTTTTATGTGAGATGAGAGTTGTTATTTTCATTCATGTAAAATTCATTGTATGTAATATTCTTTTATTGGGGCACTTCCGGGTTGAGGATGATGTCACCATTGTATATTAATTACTTTTCCGCATTAGGATAGACCCAAGGAGGGGAGCACAAGTAACTGGGTTCTAGGGTCCAATGGGAGGCCATCTCGAGGAGTCGAGACCGGGTATCCTAACCCTAGAATTGGCAGTGTTACTTGCCGCTCTCGTAGGGGTCTAGGGATGTGGGTTTGGCTATTCATCGCGACCGTGGAATCTGTGTTTTATAAAGGCTCAAAATAAAACACGGACCTCCTAGTATATCCAATATTTCGTATGATTCTTCTGCTGCTGATATACTGTGATGTGATCATATTATATGCGTGAGACGGATGCTTTATTATTGTATGTATGATATATAATAAACGTTGCTTATGTTTTACACCCGCGCTAGTCCTGTCCCGGTATGCCGTTAGTTAAGTAACCTAACGGTGCATAACGGGACACTGTGGCGAATGCGGATGGCATAAGCGTACGTTGTATTTTCGTTTATTCTGTGATGCTTAGGAAGCATAAATGATGGGATTCATTAATGAGATTAATGAAAGAAAAGAAACCTAAAAGATGTTGTAGAATCAAATTTATAAAAAAGTGTAGCTATAGTTCTTGCTTTGCATAGCGGTATTCCTTGTAGAATATCCAGCACCTTATTCGATAAGGAAAGAGCCGAGATCCCTTCTCCGGGAGTGACCTCTTTAGAGAAACTAGCAGATGCTACAAACTCACGGTTTAGTTTTTGATTGCTTCTATAGTTCTTGCTTTGCATAGTGGTATTTGTGAAATATCTAGCACCTTATTCGATAAGGAAAGAGCCGAGATCCCTTCACCGGGAGTGACCTCTTTAGCAAAACTAGAAAAAGCCTCAAAAACACTCCTTTTCAAAAATCACTTGTTTCTACAATGATATCAAGTTCATTACGCTCATGGTTTTCTGAAAAACCTACGTAGCCCTCCGTCATTTCAGATAGAGACTAGTTAGTATTCGTGCTGTGTTTGTTGACCTTAGCCAAGGCGTAGTGTACGGTAGCTAATTAGTATTTATCTTCTAAAACATGAGATGTGATTGAGTTAGGGTAGTCGTATGACTTTGTTGACCTTAGCCAAGGGTCGTACGGGTGGGTTTAATTCAATCGGGAAATGACGGGTTAAACTTGGCTAGCGCTTATGATTTGTTGACCATAGCCAAGGTCATGAGTTGCTAGGGGCAAAAGTATTATCGGGAATTTCAAGTGTTGAAATTTTCAATGAGATTGCATACCTTCTATGAGATAGTTAGATCCCGATACCCACTGCGAGTAAAAGTTACTCCTGAGAGAGTTTTACACATGACAATTAGCCGATCAAGTAGGTGTATAGAAAGGTGTTAATGGGGTTATGCCTCTGGGAAAACGAGGTTTATTTTAATTAGGTCCGTGCGAAAGCACGGGGAACCTCCCTCAAAGTACCAACACTGTCCTAGCCGAAAGATTGGCGAACTTGTAAGGTGTAATTAATCCCAGCTAGTCTTACCTTTTAGGGTTTGAAGGAAGATTTGATGAAAACAGTGGGAGCCATCCTGATTAGATAAGATAATAACCAATCTAATCTTGCAAGAGCATACGCTAAAGCGTTTTCTTCTCTCTCTCTCCAGGTAGCGACCATGTCAGGCCTTAATCAAGATAATAATATGGATGTATTGACTGAACCCGTTTATTATACTGAGCAGGGGAACGTTGGTCCCGCTCCAACTTATAATTGTTATAAGTCTGAGCAGGGAATAGGAGAATATCTGGATTCTCACGTCGCCTAAACGAAGAATAAGCATGATGATGCATCTTCTTCATGTGTGTTAGTTATCGAGAACTGTTTCTCAGTTCACTCTACGTCCTGGGTATTAGATACCGGATCGGGATCCCATATATGTAATATGTTACATGGGCTACGGAAAGGTAGGGAACAGGGAGAGGGTGATCATTCCGTAAGAGTAGGGAATGGTGCAAATGTTGCAGCCAAAGCAGTTGGCGAATATCACCTTGTATTACCAAATGGTAATACATTGATTCTGAACGAATGCTATTACATTCCGACCCTGATATACAATCTTATATCAGTTTTTTTATTGAGTAAAGAGGGATATAATTTTGTAGTACAGGATAATGTTATGAACATCTTCCTAAATCAAAAATTGATTGGATCATGCTCGTTAAATAATGGCATATACGATCTCAATCAAACTACAGTACTTAATGTGCAAAACACACACAAGAGGAAGAGTTCAGAAATGAACGAATCCTTCTTGTGGCATTATAGACTAGGTCATATCAATGCGACACGACTAGATAAGTTACATAAGGATGGATATTTGAATCCGTTCGAATTTTCATCTTATGATACTTGCCAGTCATGTCTCAAAGGTAAGATGACCAAAACTCCGTTTAGTGGACACGGAGAAAGAGTTACTAAACTCTTAGGGCTGATACATAGTGATGTATGTGGTCCCATGTCTACACATGCCAGAAACGGTTCCTCATACTTCATTACATTCACTTACGATCTCTCAAGATACGGACATGTGTTCCTGTTGAAACACAAGTTTGAAGCTTTAGAGAAATTCAGAGAATATAAGAACGAAGTAGAGAACCAAACGGGTAAAAGTATTAAAATCCTATGATCTGATCAAGGAGGAGAATACTTGAGCAATGAGTTCCTGGACTATCTAAAAGAGAATGGGATTCTCTCTCAGCTTATTCCTCCTTATACACCACAGTGCAACGGTGTATCGGAGCGGAGGAATCACACCCTATTAGATTGTAAGTCGATGTGCAACACCCCACGACTTGCGGGGAGACGGAAATATGAAAAACGATCTTGTTCTTTGCTTAAACATCGACTAACCGCATGAATCGAAGCTAAACGATAACTAACATCAAACATAGAAGTTCTAAACTACTATGTGAAGGGATTATACCTAAAGAACCGTGTCCTTCATCTTTACGAACTCCACCTCCTCCTCGGCCTTCTCCAAGTAGTAGACGATCCACCACGAGAGCTAAACTCCAAGCTTTGCCTCTAAACTTGAGGCAACTAGGTATCTTTAAGTGCTAATCAAAGTACCTAGATGAAATAGAGTATGGTTATGGATTAAGTAGTCTAACTAATCCTTGTACTCAACACATGAGAGGGGAGGATTAGGGTTTGAAGAGAGAGAGCTTGAGGAGAGAGAAGATGAACATAATAATGAAATGAGAAAATGAGTTATCATAATATATATCAAGCATTTTATTTTATCAAGAAAAGAAAAGATAATGATTTACAACCATGCTTGATAAATATCTAATGGTGATTCATCTCCATGAGTCATTAAGCATTTATGAAGCATTAATGACATGGATGAATCATCCATATGACTCACTAATCTCATTTAATGTATATGCCACCTTAACCTCCTTAGTCACCATCTTCTAGAAGCTTCTCGCGCAATTACGAGAACGCCCCTCCTATCCGTGAAAACACGGAAAAACTTTAGACTGTATAAATCCAATAACCGGATACTAGTAACTGGCTTAAACCAAAGCCGACTAGTAAAAACTGTCCGAAAGTCGTACGTGCGTAAACACACTTATGCGTCCGAACCCTTGTCGTAAAACCATACGACCTCTATATCGTTTCGCCTGGAGTAGGGAAACTCTCTGCGTGGGACTCTAGAGACTCGATTACTACGCTGACAGTGGGTTTAACCACAGACCGCAAGCGGTACTAGCTGTACGTAACGGTCCCCAGGTAGATGTCGATAAGAAGGCCGATGAGGAAACCCATCCGAACTCCTACTGAGTCTGATGTGACAATCTCCGTACAGTCCGGTCTGTTCGTCTAAGACTATCGCATATCGGGCTTAGGTGGGCGGCAAGCGTCAGTCCCCTAATAGCGGTATAAGTCGTGTTGGAGCGAAGCCCATTACACCCTGAGAAACTACTGGAACCTACCAGCAAATCTCGCTTGCCCTGGACAGGGACTTTGCGTAATGGCTCTCTGACACAGCGCGATATCAACCCCCAATACCGGGAGAGACGAATCCTGTCTAACCGCCACTGCCTCCAAGTGCTCGGGACTGCACCCAACTGCTACCTGTTTGCACGACTCCTTTGAGCCGTGGTAGGGTAGCAATCTAAGAACAGTGGGACACACTCGAGGCGAAGTAGCAGTGTCAAGTCTGCGGACTATGCTGTACTCATGTCACCTGGGAACTGTTCACTGACGACTGGTATAAAACCAACCAACAGTTCCCTGTGAGTCATGTCCGGTGTACCCGTAACCTAACGAGTACCTACATACTATCTCCAGTACGACGTACTGACGGCTGTGGGACAGACCATCTCCCCAACTGGGATGAGAAGCGTACACACTAGTCTACTCCGGAGTATCGATGCCCTGTCTCGATAATCCAATGACTAGGGACCTGAATAAGGATGTGCTTGTAGACTACCCAGCCCCCACTAGTGTGATTGCCATCACAACACTTGTAGTCAAGCAAGATCCTAAGAGCTCTATCAATACGTATACTCACATATTAAGATAGAAAAAACCAAGTAGCATACTACCATGTTTAGCAAGACTGTTATATACATGTGAATATCCCAAGCTTCCATTAAGTAATATACAAACTAGTATGATACAATAATGGCCCCTAGGGCATATACACTAACAATCTCCCACTTGCACTAGGGCCATGTACTGGCATATCGAAGACCGATGATCTCGAGTAGCCTCTCGAACTGAATCTGAGGTAGGGCCTTCGTGAATGGATCAGCAATGTTCTCTTCAGAAGCAACTCTCCGAACCTCGATCTCCTGACGATCAATGATCTCCCTGATCAGGTGATACCGCCTTAAGATGTGTCTGGACTTCTGATGGGACCTTGGTTCCTTCGCTAAAGCTATAGCTCTGTTGTTGTCGCAATACAGAGGTATTGGATCAACTATGGTAGGAACCACCTGAAGTTCTGTTAGGAACTTCTTCATCCAGACTGCTTCTTTTGCGGCATCGCAAGCAGCTATATACTCCGCTTCCATCGTCGAGTTAGCAACGGTGTCCTGCTTGGAGCTCTTCCAGCACACCGCCCCTCTATTGAGGGTAAAGACATAACCCGACATGGACTTGGAATCGTCCTTATCACTCTGGAAGCCAGAATCAGCAAAGGCCTCCAACCTGAGGTCTTTTCCGCCGTAAACCAAGAACATCTCCTTAGTCCTTCTCAGGTACTTGAGAATGTTCTTTACTGCTATCCAGTGCTTCTCCCCTGGGTCTGACTGATACCGGCTTACCACGCTCAGTGCGTAAGCTACATCTGGTCTGGTGCACAACATCGCATACATTATAGAGCCTACCGCAGAAGCGTAGTGTATAATAGACATGCGTTCCCTTTCCAAATCAGTCTTGGGAGACATCTCTTTGGAGAGGGTGATTCCGTGACAAGCCGGTAGATTACCGCGCTTAGAATCTTCCATACTGAATCTTTTCAGTACAGTGTCGATATACCTGGACTGGGAAAGTCCCAATATCCTCTTGGATCTATCACGATAGATCCGGATCCCCAGAATGTAAGAGGCATCACCCAGGTCTTTCATGGAGAACCTGTGTGATAAGAATCCTTTGACAGATTGTAGCATAGGAATGTCATTTCCTATTAATAGAATGTCATCCACGTACAAGACGAGGAATACGACACTTCTGGCTACAACTTTACTATATATGCACGGTTCATCTGGATTTTTGATAAAGTCATATTCTTTGACTGTCTCATCAAAACAGATGTTCCAACTCCGCGATGCCTGCTTTAGTCCATAAATGGACTTAAGCAACTTGCATACTTTCCCGCTGCTCCCACTCTGATTGAAACCCTCTGGCTGATCCATATAGACGCACTCTTCTAAATTTCCATTCAGAAAAGTCGTCTTTACATCCATCTGCCAGATTTCATAATCATGGAAGGCAGCAATAGCAAGAAGGACCCGAATGGATTTGAGCATAGCCACTGGAGAAAAAGTTTCGTCATAGTCCAAACCAGGTCTTTAACGAAAACCCTTTGCAACAAGTCTAGCCTTATAGGTTTCCACCTGTCCATCTACACCAATCTTTTTCTTGAAGATCCATTTGCATCCTATGGGTTTTACCCCATCTGGAGCAAAGTCCAAAGTCCATACTTTGTTGGTGTACATGGACTCCATTTCGGTCCGCATTGCATCTAGCCATCGTACCGAGTCGCCGCTCTGGATGGCCTGCTGGAAGTCAGTAGGTTCATCATCATCTATGATGCAATCCTCTCTATCCCCATCTATGAGAAAACCGTAGTATCTCTCAGACGGCCTACTACTCCTGCGGAGGGGTGCGGGAATTTCCTGTTCTTCTTGAACTACTTGTTCTACCAAACTTTCAGTATTAGTTTGTGGTTCTGGAATTTCTTCCAGTTCTATTTCGCTCCCACTTATTTCCTTTTCTAAAAACTGCTGTTCCAGAAAATGGGCATTACGAGAAACAAAAACCTTTTGTTCCTCTGCGTAATAGAAATAATATCCCTTGGAGTTCTTTGGATATCCCACAAACTTACATTTTACTGATCGTGCCTCGAGCTTGTCCACATGCTGCTTTTTAACAAAAGCTGGACATCCCCAAATCTTCATATGCTGAAGATGGGGTTTCTTTCCACTCCACATCTGATATGGGGTGGTAGGCACAGTCTTGGTAGGAGCCATGTTCAGAAGATATGCCGCTGAATCTAGCGCATAACCCCAAAAAGATCGCGGTAACTCAGCATTACTCATCATGGATCGTACCATATCTAATAGGGTTCGATTCCGTCTCTCCGATACACCGTTATGCTGTGGAGTGTATGGAGGAGTAAGCTGAGAGAGAATTCCTTTCTCTTTTAGGTAACCTAGGAACTCGGCACTCAAGTATTCACCACCTCGATCAGATCTAAGTGTCTTGATACTTTTGCCGGTTTGGTTTTCTACTTCATTCTTATACTCTTGGAATTTCTCAAAAGCCTCGGATTTATATTTCATCAGATAAATGAATCCGTATCTTGAGTAATCATCCATGAAAGTAATGAAATAGGAAAAATCACCTCTTGCATGCGTAGACATTGGACCACATACATCGCTGTGTATGAGTCCTAAGAGCTCGCTCGCTCTTACTCCTTGTCCAGTAAATGGAGTTTTTGTCATCTTTCCTTTGAGACAAGATTGACAAGTGTCATAAGTTTGATATTCGAACGAGTCCAAATATCCTTCTCTATGCAACTTAGTCAACCTTCTCTCATTGATGTGACCCAGTCTACAATGCCATAAGAAAGCTTTATTTAAGTCTGGAGACTTTCTTTTTAGTGTGTTCTGGACATTGAAAATTTGGAGTTGGTTTAACAGATATATACCGTTTTCCAGTGTACCGGACCCAATCAAACTATGATTAAGGTGGATGTTAACAACACCACTTCCAAACATGAATTATTTGATAACAAGTAAACAGATATGATATTACACGTTAAGCTGGATACACAAAAACAGTTATGTAAAACCAAAATGTGTCCACTCGTCAATCCCAGGTGATAATCCCCTACGGACACAGCTCCCACGCTAGCTCCGTTAGCAACCATCAGGGTCATATCACCTTCCTTCAGCACTCTACGGTTTCTCAGTGCCTGCAAATATGAGACCCTGATCCGGTATCCAATACCCAGGAAGTAGAGTTGATTGACAGACAATTCTTAATTACAAACACACCTGAAGTCGAAGCCACAGCTTGCTTCGGTTCCTGGTTCTTGGCGTTCCACGCCTTGCAATCCTTTTTCCAGTGCCCTTTCCTGTGACAATGGAAGCACTCATCCTGGCCCACTACCGGTACCGCAAGCTTTTTCTTTCCCTTCCCTCCCACCTTACTTACAACTCCTTTAGGTCTGGGGGCGGCCTTCTTTTTCCTTCCTTTGGCCCTAGCCTTGGACCCGGAAGAAGAAGCACCGCCAACAAACATAGCGGGTGTTTCCCTTGCCTTCTGCACTCCTTAACATGTTCAGGAGTTCCGGAAGTTCAACTTCTTTTCTTTGAATGTTGAAGTTCAGGATAAACTGGGCGTAGGTGGGAGGAAGGGACTGGAGAATAAGGTCTGTATAGAGCTCATTATCCAAAGTCGTCCCAAGGTCTGCGAGCTCTTCTATATAGCCGATCATCTTTAGGACATGTTCTCCTACCGATGACCCGACAGCCAACCTCGCTCGAAACAAGTTCTTAGAGGTCTCGTATCTTGCTATACGAGATTGCTCTCCATAAAGTTCCTTTGTATGGAGAAATATGGCATCTAGTTCCATATCCTCGTGCCTCCTCTGATGTTCATTGTTCATCGAGGCAAGCACGATGCACTTGGCTTTCGCGCAATCGAAATCTCAGGTTTTGCGGATTTCCTTATCCGCATTACTGGATTTGGGACCAGAGACAGCAGGTGCCGTAGCGGTGAGGACGTACCCCAATTTGTCATAGGTCAAAGCCATTTTGACATTCTGCAGCGAATCTTTATAGTTTGGCCCTGTCAGTATATTTTTCTCTAAAAGTAACTTAAGTCCAGTCATTTTCAGGGTCGCTGCAATTAGGAGAGAGAGAAGAAAACTCTTTAGCATGATGCTCTTGCAAGTTTAGAGTGGTTTTTAGTTTATCTAAACTGGATGGCTCCCACTGTTTCTCGAATCCTTCCTCAAACCATAAAAGAAGAATTAGCCAGGACTATTCTCACTGTACAATACTTGCTTAACCGTTCAGCCAGGCTGGTGTCGGTACTTCGAGGGAGGTTTTCCAACGCTTTCGCGAAGTTCCTTAATTAAATAACCTCTTTTCTCTGGGGGCGTAACCCCGCTGACACCTTTCTTGACACCTACTTGGTTTATTGCATTGATCGTTAAGTGACGAATATCCTGATGAGTAGCATATACTCATAGTAGGATCGGGATCCAAATATCATCGTATGATAATGTTGAAGGAATGCTACCAACATTCATCAAACTCCAAATGGTATGCATCTCTTTGCAAATTTCAGTTTCTTTAGAAATTCCCGATATAAGTTTTTGCCCCATGCTCTTATGACCTTGGCTTTGGTCAAAATGTCATAAGTCACATGTCAAGTTATACCCGTCATTATCTTGTCAATTTGAACCCATCCGTATATACCCCTGACTTTGGTCAAATGATAATACGACTGTCCCAAACCAACTCATCTATCTTATGCAACAAATGAAAACCCAGCAGCTACCAAACACTATGCCTTGACTTTGGCCAAAATGCATAGCTTGAATACTACTGAATACCCAAATGAAATGACGGAGGGCTACGAATGGTTTTGGCGAAACCGTGAACGTAGTGAACTTGATATAACCGAAGGAACCTGATAGCTTTTAAAAGGAGTGGTTAAAGCTCCGCATTTAAAAATATCTGTTTTAAAATTAACCGAGTGGTTTCTTTTAAATTGTTCCAACGATTAAACTTTTGGTTTATTTTCTTTGCATTATAAATAATGTGTCCCATCATTAACCTATCATTGCAGAAAACAACGAAAATACAACGTCCTCTTATGCCATCCGCATTCGCCATGGGGTCCCGTCATCACCCATTAGGTTACTTAACTAACGACAGAGCGGGGGCTAGGTTAGCGCGGGTGTAAAACATAAGTGACGTCTAAATAGCTATCATATATAGATATTGTACATTCGTCAGACGCAATAATAGGCATTCCAGATCACAGATGAACTTTATTGGATTTACAAGCAATCCGTGTTTGTTTTGAGCCTGCAACAAAAGACGGATTACACAGTTGTGATGAATAGCCATTACCCCACCCAAGACCCCAACGGGTACGGCAAACTACCCACCCGGCAGTTTGTGCACCCCACCTTGGGTCTGTCCTAGGAGCAAAAACAGTAAAATGAAATAATACAACGGTGGCTACAACCGCAACCTGGATGTGCCCCGCAAAATAATATTACAACAAATTACATTTACATCAAATGAATTAAATAATAACCCATCACATAACCCCGGCTAATCATCACAACAGTCCAACACAGTTCATATACACAAACGGTAAAAACCATTACAGAAATATGCAACCCCCTGCCAACCGACATACTAGCAGTTAGGGGAGGTTTATGAACACATTATACAAACACAGATATAATCCAACAAGCAAATACCGTATAATTTCGATCGATTAAACACATTTAATTTTTCTCCAATACTTGTCTGTAGATCTGAAACCTGAGAAAAAATTAAAAAATTCCAGAAAATACCAAATATCACAGAGAACCAACACAGGAAAATTGGGCAGATGAATCGGCAACTCGGCGGCGGAATCGCGGCGGATCGGGGGTATTCGCCGCGGTTCCGCGGCGCTTTAGCCGATTCATGAGCCCATTTTTCTTGGGTGTTCTTCTACTATCATTTTAAGCTTTCTGAAGGTCCCTGAAAAATTTTTGGACCTCATTTAAAAATCGACAGAAACACATGATATCGGGGTTTTCCGGTTTTGTTTTTTTCGTTCGAAATTCATACAATTTTGCAAGTGAGTTATTTATTGTTTAGCGAGGCTCTGATACCACTGTAAGTCGATGTGCAACACCCCACGACTTGCGGGGAGGCGGAAATATGAAAAACGATCTTGTTCTTTGCTTAAACACCGACTAACCGCATGAATCGAAGCTAAACGATAACTAACATCAAACATAGAAGTTCTAAACTACTATGTGAAGGGATTATACCTAAAGAACCGTGTCCTTCGTCTTTACGAACTCCACCTCCTCCTCGGCCTTCTCCAAGTAGTAGACGATCCACCACGAGAGCTAAACTCCAAGCTTTGCCTCTAAACTTGAGGCAACTAGGTATCTTTAAGTGCTAATCAAAGAACCTAGATGAAATAGAGTATGGTTATGGATTAAGTAGTCTAACTAATCCTTGTACTCAACACATGAGAGGGGAGGATTAGGGTTTGAAGAGAGAGAGCTTGAGGAGAGAGAAGATGAACATAATAATGAAATGAGAAAATGAGTTATCATAATATATATCAAGCATTTTATTTTATCAAGAAAAGAAAAGATAATGATTTACAACCATGCTTGATAAATATCTAATGGTGATTCATCTCCATGAGTCATTAAGCATTTATGAAGCATTAAAGACATGGATGAATCATCCATATGACTCACTAATCTCATTTAATGTATATGTCATCTTAACCTCCTTAGTCACCATCTTCTAGAAGCTTCTCGCGCAATTACGAGAACGCCCCTCCTATCCGTGAAAACACGGAAAAACTTTAGACTGTATAAATCCAATAACCGGATACTAGTAACTGGCTTAAACCAAAGCCGACTAGTAAAAACTGTCCGAAAGTCATACGTGCGTAAACACACGTATGCGTCCGAACCCTTGTCGTAAAACTATACGACCTCTATATCGTTTCGCCTGGAGTAGGGAAACTCTCTGCGTGGGACTCTAGAGACTCGACTACTACACTGGCAGTGGGTTTGACCACAGACCGCAAGCGGCACTAGCTGTACGTAACGGTCCCCAGGTAGATGTCGATAAGAAGGACGATGAGGAAACCCATCCGAACTCCTACTGAGTCTGATGTGACAATCTCCGTACAGTCCGGTCTGTTCGTCTAAGACTATCGCATATCGGGCCTAGGGGGCGGCAAGCGTCAGTCCTCTAATAGCGATATAAGTCGTGTCGGAGCGAAGCCCATTACACCCTGAGAAACTACTGGAACCTACCAGCAAATCTCGCTTGCCCTGGCCAGGGACTTTGCGTAATGGCTCTCTGACACAGCGCGATATCAACCCCCAATACCGGGAGAGACGAATCCTGTCTAACCGCCACTGCCTCCAAGTGCTCGGGACTGCACCCAACTGCTACCTGTTTGCACGACTCCTTTGAGCCGTGGTAGGGTAGCAATCTAAGAACAGTGGGACACACTCGAGGCGAAGTAGCAGTGTCAAGTCTGCGGACTATGCTGTACTCATGTCACCTGGGAACTGTTCACTGACGACTGATATAAAACCAACCAAAAGGTCCCTGTGAGTCCTGTCCGGTGTACCCGTAACCTAACGAGCACCTGCATACTATCTCCAGTACGACGTACTGACGGCTGTGGGACAGACCATCTCCCCAACTGGGATGAGAAGCGTACACACTAGTCTACTCCAGAGTATCGATGCCCTGTCTCGATAATCCAACGACTAGGGACCTGAATAAGGATGTGCTTGTAGACTACCCAGCCCCCACTAGTGTGATTGCCATCACAACGCTGGTAGTCAAGCAAGATCCTAAGAGCTCTATCAATACGTATACTCACATATTAAGATAGAAAAAACCAAGTAGCATACTACCATGTTTAGCAAGACTGTTATATACATGTGAATATCCCAAGCTTCCATTAAGTAATATACAAACTAGTATGATACAATAATGGCCCTTAGGGCATATACACTAACATAGATATGGTACGCTCTATGATGAGCACTGCTGTGTTGTTTATTACCTTTTGGGGGTATGCGCTTGAGACAGCCATATACCTATTGAATAGAGTTCCAACCAAATCGGTGCCTACCACTCCATATGAGATATGGAATAGGATGAGACCATCTCTTAAATGAATTAAGATATGGGGTTGTCCGGCCTATGTTAAAAAGCAAAATCCGGACAAGCTCGAGGCAAGATCAATTCTTTACAAGTTTGTGGGATATCCAAGCAATTCGTATGGATATCTATTCTACCATGGTGAACAACAAAAGGTGTTTGTTGCTCAACATGCAACCTTTTTAGAAAAGGAATTTCTTGTTAAAAGAATTAGTGGCGAAGAGGTAGAGCTGGAAGAAGTTCCAGTACCACAAACTACAACTGATGATTTACTGGAACCGAAGGATTCAGTAGTAACCGACGTACCCCAGCCTCTCCGCCAATCTAGTAGGGTTCCTCATCCACCTGAGAGATACTACGGTTTTCTCATATATGGTGGGAGCGAGGATTGCATCATGGAAGATGATGACCCGACTAGCTTCGAGCAGGCCATCACAAGTGGAGACTCTGTGAAATGGCTGGATGCAATGCGATCTGAGATGGAATCCATGTACACCAACAAAGTATGGATTTTGGAAGTTGCTCCTGAAGGGGTAAAACCCATTGGGAGAAAATGGATCTTTAAGAAGAAACTTGGTGTAGATGGAAAAGTTGAGACTTTCAAGGCTAGACTTGCTGCAAAGGGTTTTCGTCAACGAACAGGTATGGATTATGACGAAACATTTTCTCCAGTAGCTATGCTTAAGTCCATCCGGATCCTGCTTGCCATTCCTGCATACCATAACTACGAAATCTGGTAGATGGATGTTAAGACCGCCTTTCTAAATGGAGATTTAGAGGAGTGCGTGTACATGACTCAGCCAGAGGGCTTCGTAGATAGTGGGAGCAGCAGAAAGGTGTGCAAGCTGCTTAAATCCATCTACGGGTTAAAGCAGGCATCGCGGAGTTGGAACATCTGTTTTGATGTGGTAGTCAAAGAGTTTGACTTCATCAAGAACGTAGATGAACCTTGTATCTACAAGAAGGTTGTAGAGAGTAAGGTTGTCTTCCTCGTATTGTACATGGATGACATACTCTTGATAGGAAATGACGTTCCTATGCTGCACTCGGTCAAGCTCTTCTTATCACATAGATTCTCAATGAAAGATCTAGGTGATGCTTCCTGCATATTAGGAATTAAGATTTATAGAGATAGATCTAAACGGATACTGGGATTGTCCCAATCCAGGTACATTGACATCATACTAAAGAGGTTTAGTATGGAAGAATCCAAGCATGGTAACCAACCCACGATCTCTGGACTCACTCTTTCCAAAGAGATGTCTTCTAAGACTGATTTGGAGAGAGCTCACATGCAAGGGATACCCTATGCTTCGGCAGTAGGCTCTATCATGTACGCGATGCTATGTACCAGACCCGATATAGCATACTCACTAAGTGTAGTGAGTAGGTATCAAGCAGATCCAGGAGAGAGTCACTGGACAGCTATGAAGAACATTTTCAAGTACTTGAGAAGGACTAAGGAGATGTTCTTGGTGTATGGTAACGGAGAACTCCAGGTGGAGTCCTTTACCGATTCAAGCTTCCAAAGTGATAAGGACGACTCTAATTCGCACTCGGGATTTGTCTTTACCCTGAATGGAGGGGCGGTTTGTTGGAAGAGTTCCAAGCAAGAAACCGTGGCAGACTCGACGATGGAGGCTGAATACATCGCTGCCAACTATGCTGCCAAAGAGGCTGTCTGGATGAAGAAGTTCATCACTGAACTTGGTGTGGTTCCGTCCATTGGGCATCCAATACCTTTGTATTGTGATAACAATGGAGCCGTGGATTTGGCCAAGGAACCCAGGTCCCATCAGAAGTCCAGACATATTCTGAGGCGGTATCACCTGATCCGGGAGATAGTTGATCGCCGCGAGATCGAGGTCAGGAGAGTTGACACGAAGGACAACACTGCGGATCCACTTACGAAGGCCAACCCCATATACAATTTGAGAGACTTTTCGGGATGTTGGGTATGTGATACTACAACAGCTGGCCTTAGTGCAAGTAGGAGATTGTTAGTTGTATATATGCCCTAGAGGCCATTGTTGTACATATGATGTATATTATAGTGGATGCTTGGATATATATAGAGAGGACTTTCTTACTCGATATGATATTATGCTATCTGGTTTCACTTTGTCTGAACAGTTGACTTGTATTGGTTTACTGTCTCGCTCTCACATGTTGATAAAGCCCTTAGGATATGTACTCGACTATTAGGACTATAATGCAGATCATACTAGTAAGGTCAGGGTAGTCCAAGAGTACATCCTATAACTGTTCCTAGTCGAGGATGTATCGAGACATGGCATCGATACACCAGAGTAGACTAGCGTATACGCATCTTGACCTATATGATGGGTGATGGATGATCTCATATCCATCGGTGTTTGACATCAAAGATGGTGTACGGGTGCTCAGTGGAGACTGGGTACACTGAACGGACTCGCCGAGAACTCCTAGATGGTATTATACCTATTGTCAGATAGCAGTTCTCTGGTGACACCGGTACAGGTTAGTCTGTAGACCCAAGATCGTCATAGAATCTTGTGTGATTCCCACTGTGCTTTGATTTCCACCTTACCACGTTCAAGAGAACGTGCAAAACGGTGGCTTTTGGGTACAGTCCCGAATCACATGGAGGCAATGAGCGATTGGAGGGTTTTCGTCTCTCCCGGTATTGGGAGTTGATGTTGCCCTGTGTTCGATTGGCTATAACTGGAAGTCCCTGGCCAGGGCTGTTATGGAGATTTACTGGTAAGAGTTGTCAGTAGCTTCTCGACCTGTTATGAGCCTCACATCGACATGACTTATCGGTTACTGGGGTCTGACGTTAACCACCCCTAGACTGGATATGCGATATATGAGACGAAGAGACCGGACTGTATGGTAGTGTTACTGATTGGCTCGACGGGAGTTTTGACAGCTTCGCTGGTTTTCTTCTGATCGCTCAATACCCGGGTGGCCGTTACGTTTAGCTGACCGCTTGTGGCTTGTGGGTGTTTGATATGATCATCACTCACTGCCGGTGTATTGACGAGTCTTAGAGTCCCACACATGAGTTTCCTAGCTCAGGCGAAACGATGTGGTGTGCATATGAGATATACGCGGGATCCGATTGAATGCGAGTATGTGATACCGTATATTAATCGGGCATTTTTCTATTGGTCAGGTAGTATGTGATATGGCCGGTTTGTTAAATCAAGTGTTGATTTAACATTTGACTTTTAGTTTAATTCTTTATTTAAACCCTTTTCTTTGTTGAAGATGTATGCATGCATGTATGCACATGTTGATGTGCATGGACACATACATGCATACATGGATAGTTATCATGGTTGATGATACACTATATGGTGGCAATGCAAGACTCACATGGTAGTTAATATACATATTTATTTATTTTTAAGTTAAATTTAAAGATAATTCACTCATGGTTAATGTTTATCTTGCTTTGACTTTTTGACCATTCTTGACCTAACATTTAACCATGAGTTAATTCCCTTTTGACTTTTTAACTCAATGTAAAATATCTAGATATTAACTAACCATGGTTTGAGGAGAGAAGGATTTAATATGATTATTTCATTCTCATCTCAATTTAGTTTTATTATTCATCACAAAAGCTTTTGAGCTTGAGCTTTGCCATCATCTTCTTCTTCCTCTCTCTCTCTTGAGTTTTCATTTGAGTGAGTTAGAGAAAAAGAAAGGATTTTGATTAGAGAATAAAAATCACCTCATCATTCTACACACATCTAGCCCATTTGTGTAGGTTTTTTGCTACACTTCTTTCATGGATCAAGTAAAGCAAGGAGCTTTGGGCAAAGGGACTTCGGGTGGATCATCGTGGACTTAGAAGGTTGCTAGCGATCTGTTCCAAACTCTCAAAGGTCTAACGAGTCACCAAAAAGAGACTACAAAGTTTGTAATCTCTACTCTTAGTGATAGATTGTTATTTGTATGTGATACAAAACTTGTTACCCTAAATATTCTAGTTAAGATTCATGGTCTGTTTGCTTTGCACCTCTCTAAATTTTAAAGTGGCATGAGTGATGCTACCAAACCCTAGACTAGGTGCAAGGGAAACCCAACATAAAGTAACCAATGAACACATAAACCTATCATGATAATCTTAGTCTCACAATACACCTTTATATTTATAATATAATATATTCATATTTTACACTACGTAACTGCGGGGGTGCTATAATCCTTCTACCCGACTTCTCCCGTAGATATATATCTACTCACCTTGATCTTGCCTGCCGAAGTCGATGTCGCCATCCTCTTCTTCATCGTCCGAAGTCCACGTGAGGGGGGTACCTACATATATATCACATGACATCGTAAATAGAATTCGCGCACGAAAACCAAATCGGCATGCGTATCACACATAGGTTAAAACCTATGATCTACACATGCAAGAATGACTAAACAACCCTCAAGATTGACGTGCAAATGTCAAGTGATTGAGATAAAACACAAATACCAAATTCCTGTTGGAGATAGTGCCCTCAGAGTCAATTATTGGATCACAGGCACGTGATTGCAATGATTGAGGGAGGACCTATCCCGGTAGGACAGTCTTACTCGAGATGATAGTATGCTATCTGGTTTACCTTTATCATCGTGTACTGCTTTAGGTGACCTGACATGTCGCTATTACACGTTGATAGAGCCCCTAGGATTCTTGCTTGACTACCAGCAGTATGATGGCGATCATATGCGTGGGAGCTGGTAGTCTATAAGCACATCCTTAAAAGGTCCCTAGTCGTAGGAGTTTCGAGACAGGGCATCGATTCTCCAGAGTAGACTAGTGTATACAGTCGAGACCCCGACGAGGGGCGGTGGCCGGTCTCACAAGCCACTGGTGTCAGTTGGTTCACCTAAGATGTATACAGGTGCTTATTGGGTTATGAGTACACCGGACAGGACTCGCCGGGAACATGCTAGTTGGTCTTATACCTGACGTCAGATAGCAGTTCCCTGGTGACATGTGTACAGGTTAGTTCATCGACCTGGAGATCGTCATTTGTCTCGTGTGAGTTCCCACTGTACTTTGATTACTACCCTACCACGGCTCAAAGGAGTCGTGCAAATAGGTTTTAGTTGGGTACAGTCCCGAGCCACATGGAGGCAGTGAGCGGATCTTCAGGGGTTCGTCTCTCCCGGTATTGGGGGTGAGGTCGCGCTGTGTCTAGGAGAGCCATTACGCAAAGCCCTCGGCCGAGGCAGGAGATTTACTGGTAGGTATTCCAGTAGTATCTCAGGGCGTTCTGGGCTACACTCCGACACGACTTGTACCGCTTTTGGGGGTCTGACTCTTACCAACCCCCTAGGTCCGACATGCGATGCTCATAGACGAACGGACCGGACTGTACGGATATTGTCACTGACAGGCTCAGTAGGGTGTCAGGATGAGTTCGCTCATCGATGTCCCTTTTGGTCAATAGCTGGTGGCCCGTCACGTATTGGCTAATACCTCTGACGTGCTAGTGGTTAAATCCACAGCCATAGTATTGACGAGTCTTTAGAGTCCACCACACTTACAGTTACTCAAGCTTTCGGGCGAAACGCTGTAGAGGCCGTATGGAGATATGGCAGGGTCCGATCAGATACGTGCGGTATTGCACGGATCAGGATCGGACGGATATTACTAGCCGGCTTTGGTTTAAGCCGGTCCTAGTTTAGTACAGTGTAGATTTTGTCTCATTGCATTTGTATCCGGTCGGAATACAGATGCGGGTGTGTATGCACAGTATAGGGGTTTTTCTGTAATTTATTACGGGACCATTTTTTTGGAGTTGCCAGTTTGCATTCCGTTCCGGCCGGTTTTCCTTTGTTCTTTCCCGGCCGGACTTTTCCGATGGAGGGGGTAATTTGCAGTTTTGCAAATTACACTTTGTGGAGGATTTTCTTGCAAATGTATTTATCATGATAGCATCTTTAGATGCCATTCTTTTCCTTCATCTTTTCATGCTTTATTATGATTAGTTGTGATTAGAGTTGATGTGAGGTTGTGATGATGAGGTTTAGGATATGGTCACCCTTCATGCTATCCTACACTCACCTCCTTCTTGTATGATATATTCTTTTCTCCACCATTTTTAGAAGAGAGGTTTTTTCTATGGTTGAGAGAAAGAAAAAGAAGATGAGAGCTTCATCTTGAGAGTTTCATTCTTGATCTCATTTTCATGCTAGAAAAATGCAAGCACCATTTTTCTAACCTTGATTCCTCCATCATCTTCAAAGGCAACAAACCCCAAATGAGACATAGCCTCTACACCACACATTCTACAGCATATCTTGAGAATGTCGAGTTGCCGGCTTCATGCCCGAGTTGCCTCGGTATTGAGGCGGGAGCCCGTAAAAGACGCAGGCGATGTGGTGCCCTTTCCGGCGTGGAGGCGACGATATGGAGACAATACTGTCCGCGGGAGATCGGGACGATGAAGAGAAGACCGGAGGACTCGGATCACTCGGTATACTTCTCTTCCCATCTCTTGTTAGCTAGCATTAGGTTAATGGTTTACGATCCGGGTATATTGTCCGCGGTAGCGCCGGTTTAAAAGATAAGAAAATTTTGATTCCGCAATTTGGCCTCGGAAAAGACGACCGGGGCGCTGCCGTGGCGCAACATGGTATCAGAGCCACGCCATTAACCTTGCCTAGCTTGTTCTAATGCGTTTTACTTATCCGATCGACCAAAATTCCAAAAACCGCGTTTTTGCTTGCATCAGTTTTCTGTCGATTTTTTCCGGGCTCGAAAAATTTTTCAGGTGATTGCAGAATGATGTACAGGGAATCCTAAGAACACTGCAAAAATTTGGTAACCCAACTCTTCCGTACGACCGCGGAACCGCGGCCTTAACCCCTCTTTGGCCGCGGTTCCGCCGCAGGAAGTTGGGGTCACTTTGCCATTTTTTTGCAGTGGGCTTTTGGGCTTCAGATAGGGGTTATGGAATATTATTTTTGGGCCCAGATTTTCTGTAAGTGCTACAGTATTACTTGTGGGGCCCACTTGGTAAGTTTGATCGATCGGATATTTTAAACACATTATTTCACAGTATTTACATTATATCTGCGACCGTGAATGTCACTTGATCGGTAAATCCCGTCTAACTGCTATAGCCCGGTTAGACGGATTTGCGAACGTGACTTTCACGTTGATGTTCTATGTTTATGCTGTGTTGTTGCGGATCGGTCGTGGGGGATAGCCTGGATTCAATGCTAGTACAGTTTTGTTGTATTATGTACATTTGATATTGCGGGGCGAGCGTCCGACATGTGGACTGCCGTCACTGCCTGTTTGTATTATTCTTTTGGGGCACGACCTGGTTGCGGTCGATGTACCCGTTGTATGTATATTTTACTTTCTGTACTAGGATTACCCCGCGGAGGGGTGCACGGATAGCCGGGTTCTAGAGGGCAACGGGCCCACATCTCATGGCATTGAGACGGAGGGGGCTTCACTCCAGGATTGGCGGGCTATTCGCCGCACTCGTAAGGGGTACAGGTTGACCCGGGAGGGGTGCCCAAGTTACCGGATTCCATGAAGTGCTGGGTGGTCCATTCACGGTGCTGAAGGGGGCTGCCTCGCTTCAGGTCTTGGCGGGTGACTTGCCGCGCCCGTAGGGGTCTAGGATTTCATTGCACAGGCTATCCACACGACCAGGGGAACGTCAGGTTTCAGCAGCGGCTCTGTGAAACCCGGGGATCCCAGATATCTGTATTGTTCTGTGATGCTGTACATTTCTGTGATGTTGCATTTTATCACGCCTTGAGCGAAATATAATATATTGGTATATATATTAGTAGATGTTGTATATGTTTTGCATCCGCGCTAGTCCAGTCCCCGCTCTGTCGTTAGTTAAGTAACCAAACGGGTGATGACGGGACCCAGTGGCGAATGCGGATGGCATATACGTACATCAGTATATTTTCGTTCTTTGTGGTGTGATCAATTGATGGGACTGCGTTGATTTGGATCAATGCAAGATAAACAAACCTATTATGATGTTGTTGGAACATTTTTCAAAAAGCTGTTATTGCGAGGACGTTCATTTTTGTTTTGCATCGTGGTATTCATTTGGAATATCCTGCTCCTCAGTCGACGAGGCAAGGGCCGAGATCCCTTCACCGGGAGTGACCCCTTGGACAGAAGTTTGCGTCAGGGCATTAACTTCACTATAGCCGATTGCCTTTTGCTTTGCATCGTGGTATTCAGTTGGAATATCTTGCACCTCATTCTACGGGGAAAGAGCCGAGATCCCTTCACCGGGAGTGACCTCTTTAGTAAAGGTTTTCGTCACTATATTTTCTAAAAAGTTATCCAGTTCCTTCAACGATATCAAGTTCATTACGTTAAAGGTTTTTCGCCAAAAACCAGTCGTAGCCCTCCGTCATTTCAGATTAGTATTACTTAGTATTCGTGTTGCGTTTGTCGTGCATTGCCGTGGCGTAGTGTTCGGTAGCTATGTAATGCTTTTCTGTCACATGGATAAGTGGATTGGTTAGGACAGTCGTACGGTCTTGTTGGCATTGTCAAGGACTCGTACAGGTGGGTTTAACGCAATCAAGATAATGACGGGTAGAACTTGACTAGGACTCTTTGATTTGTTGGCATTGTCAAGGTCACTTGGGTCTTAGGGGTAAAAACAAACATCGGGAGTTTCAAAAGAACTGAAACTTGCCAGGCATGCGCATACCTTCTGGAGTGTGGTGACTTGAGTGGATTCCGTCAAGTTATCATGCGATGATAGTTGGATCCCGATTCCCACTGATGAGTTAGTATACTCCTCGGGTGACCCCGACTAATTCTTCTTTCAGGTTTGGAGGAGAATTTGAGGTACAGTGGGAGGTTTCCAGATTAGACAAAGTGATAACCATTCTGATCTAGGTTAGAGTGCACGCTGAGTGTTTCTTTTCTCTCTCTCTTTGGCAGCGACCTTTGACCCAACCCTTGACTATGACTCAGTGACCAAGTTGACCGAACCTTCTTAACACAGGCTTTTGGATTGTCAGAGTTGCAGACCTCATTGCCACTCCTACTTTTACCCTTTTCTCCAGGACACCCCGTATTGCTACGAACGTCCACTTCCATTGGACAAAACCATCGTATGGTTATATACGAATTCGAAGGACTTCGAGGATGGTTTCTGGTTCTGGAGAAAACGAATAGGATTATTCAGTTGTCTTTTCTTTTCACCTTCTCTCATTGCGAGTACTCCTTGGTTTAGGAGATAGCACACCTATTATGCAAATTGGATAGTCTTCTTCCAAACCTTAGGCTGGTGCCGACCGGTAGGGAATGGAGAAAACCAATTAGCATAACGATGGTGTGCAGAAGGTATTAAGTTAAGACAAAGCAAGGGATTAGTAAGAGGGCAAAGTAAAATGCGACTGCTATTCACGACCGAACCAAGTATTTCTTCGCCAATCCTAAATCACCTTTGTATTTCTCCAGGACACTCCGTATCACTACGAAGATCCACAGTTTATTTGGATACTCCATCGTATGGTTATATACGAACTCGAAAGGAACTTGTTCCAGTTCGTGGATGGATTCTGGTTCAGGAGAAATAGGAATAAGGTTTATTCGGTTGTCTTTTATCTTCACCTTCTCTCGCTTTGCGAGTGCTCCTAGGATTAGGACAGTACACCTTTTATGCTTATTGGATAGTCTTCTTCCAAACCATAGGCTGGTGCCGAACGGTAGGGAAGGAAGAAAACCATTTGGCCTAAAGGGGTGTGCAGACGGTAATGACTAAAGACATATAAAGGGATTTGGACAGATGGCAAAGAGATATACGGTTACAGTTGTGAATCTGGATTATGGAAGAGGCATTACTTAGAATACCGGAAAACCCCACCGAAACATTTCAATGTTTCAGTTTCACTATGTAATGTTAAAAGAAAACTGATTTCCCGATTGGACACTTGCTCCAGGGTATGTATTTACCAGGTTTGATTCTCACATCTGTATGGTCTTACAGATGATGAGTGGGAGTAAGTTATTGGGAATTAGGTGACCATCCTCATTATATCGGGATTCGTTGTAATCGGTGATACTTGAGGAGATCATCTGGGTTGTTTGCCGGTCGGCAAATATTTGGTTTTGAATATCCGCTGTTGTGCACCAATTTCAAATTGATATATCTGTACGTCTATTTTCATAGAGTGAGATATACCTTTTGATTTTATGTCAATGACATTTACCTATATCAGTGGATGGTTAGGTAAGGAGCATCAAACAGCGGTGTAATTCTTCTTAACCATAAGTACAGTTTTCAACCTACGACGCACAGTGAAAGAGTTGTTAGACTCAGCGGGCTTATACAGAGTATTGTATGTTATCCAGTGTCCATTAGGACAGAGGGGTTGGTCCTCATACTATATTCTGTTTACTTTTAACTTCTCTAGTTCTTAGACATGTGTTTCGTAGAAACACAGGGTCTAAGTTTTTGAGGAGTTATAGGTATTTGAATAGAGTAGAGAACCAGGTATTGCAAGTATCGGGATTCTTCAAAGTGATCGAAGATGTAGATACTTGTATATGGTATTCAGTTGACAGTAATGATTAAGAGAAATTGCTTCTCTTTCAGGTTACTCATAATTGGAAGCATTCCTAAGTTGAGTAACGCTGATCGGCCTCTCTCCATTTAGTTTACATGCACTGGAGATAGCTGCATGATTTGAATCTGGTTCAATTAAATCAGTGCCTCTGGTTCTATATTGGATATAGAACAGTTCATATTTTAACTATGTTAAGGTACGGGGAGTTGTCCGACTTATGCTTAAAACCAGACACTGGACAACTCAAGGCACGTTTCCGTAATGGCTGTTTGTGTGTTGACCCAGGCTATGACGAGGGTTGACTTTCTACCATCTGGCAGATCAATAGAAATATTGTTCTAGACTCGCCACAGTTTTATTAAAAATGGATTTTTCAAAAAACAGTAGTGGGAGTATGGTAGAACTGGAAGTGATTCCAGAACCGCAAACGATTACTGAAGATTTGATAAGGAACCTAAAGATTCAATCTGTTTTGACATTCCATTGGCCACTCCGCAGATAAGGTGGGTAACTTCAGGCACCCGAGAGGTACTCCGGTAGCCTCAAGGACGGTGACAGGGAAGTTCTTGTTTACCCACACTTGCCATTGTTGTTGTTCCAGGCTGCGAGACCCGGCAGGAGGATGAGTATAGCGTCGTTCTAATCTAGTTTTAGAAGTGCGCGTCTATATGACTCTGGCAGAGGGTTGTCGTAGCCAGTGGGAGCAGCGGAAGCATTGGTGGACATCTGGCTTATGTCTATTTATAGACTAAAGCAGATATAGCGGAGATAGATCATCTATTTCTGACATGACAGTCATAGGTTTGACTTCATCAGAATAGGGGATGGATCTGTTGAGGAGGTAGTAGGGTGTGATGTCCTGGTTTTGGATGACATACACAGAGTAGGAAAAGAAACTCCTATACTACGATCGGTTATACTTTGGTTGTCACACAGTGGTTTCTCCACACAGGACTTGGATATTATATCAGACATTCTGGTTACTAGATCTATGGTTTTAAATCTAGATTTGGGTGGTTTCCTAATCAGGGTACCTTGACAGCATTCTATGAGTATTTAGAATGGACGACTCCTGGCACGGTAGTACACCTGTAGGTAATGGAGTCACCCTCTCTAAAGGTTTCTTACAGACTAAAGGGGAGAGGGATACGCATGATTGACAGATCACTTGCTTAGGCAATTGAATCAATCATGAGATGTCAAGTACCACACCAGATGTTGTTCTTGCAGTAGATGTAATAAGTTGATATTAATCCAATCCTGGAGAAACAGTCGGAAGAAGTTTTAGATCATAAGTGAATGTTCTAGGGATATGATAACGGCAGCCTCTTTTAGGAGACGGTTATCATTCCAGGCTTCCAAGGTGACATAGATGGCAGAGTGGCTGTCAGAGTTATAGTTTCTCCTTCTGACGAGGGGCAGTATTTTGGACAGGAGGTCCAAGGCAATACTGAGGGAGGCATGGCGCTGGGTACTGATTAAGTTCAGTTACCGATACAGTCTAAGAAGTTTGGATTTGGAGTTCATTTATGAGCTAGGTCCCATCAGATATCCAGACATACTCTAAGACAGGTATTGCTCATTTCAGGAGATGGCTTTCTCTGCGAACTTGAGACATAGAGAGACATAGAAAGAAACATCACAGCGGATCCACTTACTGAGGCTGTTCCTCGAACGCATTGTTTCATAAACAAGCTTTGTGAGACTGACCAGTAGAGGAGTTGGGTGTTCGGTATCACACGGGCTATGAGTATGCGACATCGCAATAATTAGCCTTGAGTGCAAGTGGGAGATTGTTGGAGATAGTGCCCTCAGAGTCAATTATTGGATCACAGGCACGTGATTGCAATGATTGAGGGAGGACCTATCCCGGTAGGACAGTCTTACTCGAGATGATAGTATGCTATCTGGTTTACCTTTATCATCGTGTACTGCTTTAGGTGACCTGACATGTCGCTATTACACGTTGATAGAGCCCCTAGGATTCTTGCTTGACTACCAGCAGTATAATGGCGATCATATGCGTGGGAGCTGGTAGTCTATAAGCACATCCTTAAAAGGTCCCTAGTCGTAGGAGTTTCGAGACAGGGCATCGATTCTCCAGAGTAGACTAGTGTATACAGTCGAGACCCCGACGAGGGGCGGTGGCCGGTCTCACAAGCCACTGGTGTCAGTTGGTTCACCTAAGATGTATACAGGTGCTCATTGGGTTATGAGTACACCGGACAGGACTCGCCGGGAACATGCTAGTTGGTCTTATACCTGACGTCAGATAGCAGTTCCCTGGTGACATGTGTACAGGTTAGTTCATCGACCTGGAGATCGTCATTTGTCTCGTGTGAGTTCCCACTGTACTTTGATTACTACCCTACCACGGCTCAAAGGAGTCGTACAAACAGGTTTTAGTTGGGTACAGTCCCGAGCCACATGGAGGCAGTGAGCGGATCTTCAGGGGTTCGTCTCTCCCGGTATTGGGGGTGAGGTCGCGCTGTGTCTAGGAGAGCCATTACGCAAAGCCCTCGGCCGAGGCAGGAGATTTACTGGTAGGTATTCCAGTAGTATCTCAGGGCGTTCTGGGCTACACTCCGACACGACTTGTACCGCTTTTGGGGGTCTGACTCTTACCAACCCCCTAGGCCCGACATGCGATGCTCATAGACGAACGGACCGGACTGTACGGATATTGTCACTGACAGGCTCAGTAGGGTGTCAGGATGAGTTCGCTCATCGACGTCCCTTTTGGTCAATAGCTGGTGGCCCGTCACGTATTGGCTAATACCTCTGACGTGCTAGTGGTTAAATCCACAGCCATAGTATTGACGAGTCTTTAGAGTCCACCACACTTACAGTTACTCAAGCTTTCGGGCGAAACGCTGTAGAGGCCGTATGGAGATATGGCAGGGTCCGATCAGATACGTGCGGTATTGCACGGATCAGGATCGGACGGATATTACTAGCCGGCTTTGGTTTAAGCCGGTCCTAGTTTAGTACAGTGTAGATTTTGTCTCATTGCATTTGTATCCGGTCGGAATACAGATGCGGGTGTGTATGCACAGTATAGGGGTTTTTCTGTAATTTATTACGGGACCGGTTTTCTGGAGTTGCCAGTTTGCATTCCGTTCCGGCCGGTTTTCCTTTGTTCTTTCCCGGCCGGACTTTTCCGATGGAGGGGGTAATTTGCAGTTTTGCAAATTACACTTTGTGGATGATTTTCTTGCAAATGTATTTATCATGATAGCATCTTTAGATGCCATTCTTTTCCTTCATCTTTTCATGCTTTATTATGATTAGTTGTGATTAGAGTTGATGTGAGGTTGTGATGATGAGGTTTAGGATATGGTCACCCTTCATGCTATCCTACACTCACCTCCCTCTTGTATGATATATTCTTTTCTCCACCATTTTTAAAAGAGAGGTTTTTTCTATGGTTGAGAGAAAGAAAAAGAAGATGAGAGCTTCATCTTGAGAGTTTCATTCTTGATCTCATTTTCATGCTAGAAAAATGCAAGCACCATTTTTCTAACCTTGATTCCTCCATCATCTTCAAAGGCAACAAACCCCAAATGAGACATAGCCTCTACACTACACATTCTACAGCATATCTTGAGCATGTTGAGTTGCCGGCTTCATGCCCGAGTTGCCTCGGTATTGAGGCGGGAGCCCGTAAAAGACGCAGACGATGTGGTGCCCTTTCCGGCGAGGAGGCGACGATATGGAGACAATACTGTCCGCGGGAGATCGGGACGATGAAGAGAAGACCGGAGGACTCGGATCACTCGGTATACTTCTCTTCTCATCTCTTGTTAGCTAGCATTAGGTTAATGGTTTACGATTCGGGTATATTGTCCGCGGTAGCGCCGGTTTAAAAGATAAGAAAATTTTGATTCCGCAATTTGGCCTCGGAATAGACGGCCAGGGCGCTGCCGTGGCGCAACAATTCCAATTCATTAAAAGACGCAAAACAAAATCAGAAACATTGAAAACTTCCTCCAGATTTTACCCTAGATGAAATTAGCCAATTTTGCATACATGGAGGGTCTATTCTACAGATGCTGGAGCCATGAACCCAACACGAGCCTATGCTTCCCTAACCTGGCCGCAATTTGTGGCCAGAACTAATAAATATGCGGCCATGGATTGGGGTATGGGTCTCGGGTCTTGGGTAAAGCTTCTAGGATGCCTGCTTGTATCACTGTGTTTGCTAAATAATTTTCCAGATCCCCGAGTCATAGCAGATTACAATTTCCCTTCACAATTTCCACAAAATACGATATCGGGGGTTTCTAAGTTTGGGGTTTGGGTTTAAGTCTATTGTTTCAGTCCATGAAACTAACATTAGAGGGGTTATGTGACCTCTACTAACCTCAATTACACTATCTTAATTCAAAACTTCCTCAAAACCCTAACTTGTGTAAGTCGATGTAGTACACCCCAATACTTGTGGGGAGGCGGAATTTTCAAAAACGAACTTGTTTAGTGAACGAATATCGACTAACCGCTTGAATCGAAGCTAAACTATAAATAACCAAACACAAAGAGTTTCTTAACTATTGTGTTTAGGGATTATACCTAATGAAACCGGTCCTTCGTCTTTACGATCTCCTTGTTCTCCTCGGTCTCCTCTAGGTAGTAGACGATCCACCCGAGAGCAAAACTCCAAGCTTAGCCTCTAAACTTGAGGCAACTAACCTTCTTGGATTGCTAATCAAAGAAGATAGATTGAGATAGAGTGATGGTTATGGATTGATTAGTCTTTCTAATCCTTTGATCTCAACTCATGAGGTGTAAGGATTAGGGTTTGAAGATGAGAGCTTGAGGAGAGAGAAGATGATAATTATTATGAGATGAGATTGTGAGTATCATAACATATTATGAAGCATTCTCATTAAAGAATAAATGAATAAATGTGATGAATAAGCATGCTTCATAAATGTTAAGTGGTGATTCATTAAGCATGTGTCATTATCATTTATGGTGCAATAATGATAATGATGAATCACTCTCATGACTCACAAATCTTATCCAAAGTAACCTCCTTAGTCACATCTTCTAGAAGCTTCTCGCACAATTACGAGAACGCCCCTCCAATCCGCAAAAATACGGAAAAACTTTAGACTGTAAAAATCCAATAACCGGATACCAGTAACTGGCTTAAACCAAAGCCGACTGGTAAAAACTGTCTGAAAGTCGTACGTGCGTAAACGCACGTATGTGTCCGAACCCTTGTCGTAAAACCATACGACCTCTATATCGTTTCGCCTGGAATAGGAAACTCTCTGTGTGGGACTCTAGAGACTCGACTACTACGCTGGCAGTGGGTTTAACCACAGACCGCAAGCGGCACTAGCTGTACGTAACGGTCCCCAGGTAGTTGTCGATAAGAAGGCCGATGAGAAAACCCATCCGAACTCCTACTGAGTCTGATGTGACAATCTCTATACAGTCCGGTCCGTTCGTCCAAGACTATCGCATATCGGGCCTAGGGGGGCGGCAAGCGTCAGTCCCCTAATAGCGGTATAAGTCGTATCGGAGCGAAGCCCATTACACCCTGAGAAACTACTGGAACCTACCAGCAAATCTCGCTTGCCCTGGCCAGGGACTTTGCGTAATGGCTCTCTGACACAGCACGATATCTACTCCCAATACCGGGAGGGACGAATCCTGTCTAACCGCCACTGCCTCCAAGTGCTCGGGACTGCACCCAACTGCTACCTGTTTGCACGACTCCTTTGAGCTGTGGTAGGGTAGCAATCTAAGAACAGTGGGACACACTCGAGGCGAAGTAGCAGTGTCAAGTCTGCGGACTACGCTGTACTCATGTCACCTGGGAACTGTTCACTGACGACTGGTATCAAACCAACCAACAGTTCCCTGTGAGTCCTGTCCGGTGTACCCGTAACCTAACGAGCACATGTATACTATCTCCAGTACGACGTACTGACGGCTGTGGGACAGATCATCTCCCCAACTGGGATGAGAAGCGTACACACCAGTCTACTCCGGAGTATCGATGCTCTGTCTCGATAATCCAACGACCTGGGACCAGAATAAGGATGTGCTTGTAGACTACCCAGCCCCCACTAGTGTGACTGTCATCACAACGCTGGTAGACAAGCAAGATCCCAAGAGCTCTATCAATACGTACACTCACATATTAAGATAGAAAAACCAAGTAGCATACTACCATTTTTAGCAAGACTGTTATATACATGTGAATATCCCAAGCTTCTATTAAGTAATATACAAACTAGTATGATACAGTAATGGCCTTCTAAGGCATAAACACTAACAATCTCCCACTTGCACTAGGGCCATGTACTGGCATATCGTAGACCAATGATCTCGAGTAGCCTCTCGAACTGAATCTGAGGAAGGGCCTTTGTGAATGGATCAGCAATGTTCTCTTCTGAAGCAACTCTCCGAACCTCGATCTCCTGACGATCAATGATCTCCCTGATCAGGTGATATCGCCTCAAGATGTGTCTGGACTTCTGATGGGACCTTGGTTCCTTCGCTAAAGCTATAGCTCCGTTGTTGTCGCAATACAGAGGTATTGGATCAACTATGGTAGGAACCACCTGAAGTTCTGTTAGGAACTTCTTCATCCAGACTGCTTCTTTTGCGGCATCGCAAGCAGCTATATACTCCGCTTCCATCGTCGAGTCAGCAACGGTGTCCTGCTTGGAGCTCTTCCAGCACACCGCCCCTCCATTGAGGGTAAAGACATAACCCGACATGGACTTGGAATCGTCCTTATCACTCTGGAAGCCGGAATCAGCAAAGGCCTCCAACCTGAGGTCTTTTCCGCCGTAAACCAAGAACATCTCCTTAGTCCTCCTCAGGTACTTGAGAATGTTCTTTACTGCTATCCAGTGTTTCTCCCCTGGGTCCGACTGATACCGGCTCACCACGCTTAGTGCGTAAGCTACATCTGGTCTGGTACACAACATCGCATACATTATAGATCCTACCGCAGAAGCGTAGGGTATAATAGACATGCGTTCCCTTTCCAAATCAGTCTTGGGAGACATCTCTTTGGAGAGGGTGATTCCGTGACAAGCCGGTAGATTACCGCGCTTAGAATCTTCCATACTAAATCTTTTCAGTACAGTGTCGATATACCTGGACTGCAAAAGTCCCAACATCCTCTTGGATCTATCACGATAGATCCGGATCCCCAGAATGTAAGAGGCATCACCCAGGTCTTTCATGGAGAACCTGTGTGACAAGAATCCTTTGACAGATTGTAGCATAGGAATGTCATTTCCTATCAATAGAATGTCATCCACGTACAAGACGAGGAATACAACACTTCTGGCTACAACTTTACTATAAATGCACGGTTCATCTGGATTTTTGATAAAGTCATATTCTTTGACTGTCTCATCAAAACAGATGTTCCAACTCCGCGATGCCTGCTTTAGTCCATAAATAGACTTAAGCAGCTTGCATACTTTCCCGCTGCTCCCACTCTGATTGAAACCTTCTGGCTGATCCATATAGACGCTCTCTTCTAAATTTCCATTCAGAAAAGCCGTCTTTACGTCCATCTGCCAGATTTCATAATCATGGAAGGCAGCAATAGCAAGAAGGACCCGAATGGATTTGAGCATAGCCACTGGAGAAAAATTTTCGTCATAGTCCAAACCAGGTCTTTGACGAAAACCCTTTGCAACAAGTCTAGCCTTATTGGTTTCCACCTGTCCATCTACACCAATCTTTTTCTTGAAGATCCATTTGCATCCTATGGGTTTTACCCCATCTGGAGCAAAGTCCAAAGTCCATACTTTGTTGGTGTACATGGACTCCATTTCGGTCCGCATTGCATCTAGCCATCGTACCGAGTCGCCGCTCTGGATGGCCTGCTGGAAGTCAGTAGGTTCATCATCATCTATGATGCAATCCTCTCTATCCCCGTCTATGAGAAAACCGTAGTATCTCTCAGGCGGATAAGACAGCCTACTACTCCTGCGGAGGGGTGCGGGAATGTTCTGTTCTTCTTGAACCTCTGGTTCTACCAAACTTTCAGTAGCAGCTTGTGGTTCTGGAATTTCTTCTAGTTCTATTTCGCTCCCACTCTTCTGATTTTCTAAAAATTCAGTTTCTAAGAAGTGGGCATGACGAGAAACAAAAACCTTTTGTTCCTCTGCGTAATAGAAATAATATCCCTTGGAGTTCTTTGGATATCCCACAAGCTTACACTGTACTGAACGTGCCTCGAGCTTGTCCACATGCTGCTTTTTTACAAAAGCTGGACACCCCCATGTCCTAAAATGTTTTAGACAGGGTTTCTTCCCACTCCACATCTGATATGGTGTGGTAGGCACAGTCTTGGTTGGAACCTGGTTCAAAAGATATGCCGCTGATTCTAGCGCATAACCCCAGAAAGATCGCGGTAACTCAGCATTACTCATCATGGATCGTACCATATCCAATTGGGTTCGATTCCGTCTCTCCGATACACCGTTGTGCTGTGGAGTGTATGGAGGAGTAAGCTGAGAGAGAATTCCTTTCTCTTTTAGGTAACCTAGGAACTCGGCACTTAAGTATTCTCCACCTCGATCAGATCTTAGTGTCTTACTACTTTTGCCTGTTTGGTTTTCCGCTTCACTCTTGAATTCCAGGAATTTCTCAAAGGCCTCTGATTTATGCTTCATTAAGAAAACATATCCATACCTAGAGAAATCATCTGTAAAAGTAATGAAGTAGGAATAACCACCTCTCGCATGTGTAGACATTGGACCACATACATCGCTGTGTATGAGTCCTAAGAGCTCGCTCGCTCTTACTCCTTGTCCAGTGAATGGAGTCTTTGTCATCTTTCCTTTGAGACAAGATTGACAAGTGTCATAAGATTGATATTCGAACGAGTCCAAATATCCTTCTCTATGCAACTTAGTCAACCTTCTCTCATTGATGTGACCCAGTCTACAATGCCATAAGAAAGCTTTATTTAAATCTGGAGACTTTCTTTTTAGTGTGTTCTGGACATTGAAAATTTGGAGTTGGTTTAAAACATATATGCCGTTATTTAATGTACCGGACCCAATCAAACCATGATTAAGGTGGATGTTAACAACATCTCTTACAAACGTGAAATCATAACCTTTATTTGATAACAAGGAAACTGATATGATATTACACGTTAAGCTTGGTACAAAATAACAGTTATGTAAAACCAAAATGTGTCCACTAGTCAATCCTAGGTGATAGTCCCCGACGGACGCAGCTCCCACGCTAGCTCCGTTAGCAACCTTTAGGGTCATATCACCTTCCTTCAGCACTCTACGGTTTCTCAGTGCCTGCAATGAATTGCAAATATGAGATCCTGATCCGGTATCCAATACCCAGGAAGTAGAGTTGATCGACAGACAATTCTCAATTACAAACACACCTGAAGTCGAAGCCACAGCTTGCTTCGGTTCCTGGTTCTTGGCGTTCCACGCCTTGCAATCCTTCTTCCAGTGCCCTTTCCTATGACAATGGAAGCACTCATCCTGGCCAACTATCGGTACTGCAGTCTTTTTCTTTCCCTTCCCTCCCACCTTACTAACACCTCCTCTAGGTCTGGGTGCGGCCTTCTTCTTCCTTCCTTTGGCCCTTGCCTTGGACCCGGAAGAAGATGAACCGCCAACAAACATAGCGGGTGTTTCCCTTGCCTTCTGCAAGGTACCCTCTGCACTCCTTAACATGTTCAGGAGTTCCGCAAGTTCAACTTCTTTTCCTTGAAGATTGAAGTTGAGGATAAACTGGGCGTAGGTGGGAGGAAGGGACTGGAGAATAAGGTCTGCATAGAGCTCATTATCCAAAGTCGTCCCAAGGTCTGCGAGCTCTTCTATATAGCCGATCATCTTTAGGACATGTTCTCCTACCGATGTCCCGACAGCCAACCTCGCTCGAAACAAGTTCTTAGAGGTCTCGTATCTTGCTATACGAGATTGCTCTCCATAAAGTTCCTTTGTATGGAGAAATATGGCATCTAGTTCCATATCCTCGTGCCTCCTCTGATGTTCATTGTTCATCGAGGCAAGCGCGATGCACTTGGCTTTCACGCAATCAAAATCTCAGGTTTTGCGGATTTCCTTATCCGCATTCCGCAGCCAATCTTTATAGTTTGGCCCCGTCAGTATATTTTTCTCTAAAAGTAACTTAAGTCCAGGCATTTTCAGGGTCGCTGCAATTAGGAGAGAGAGAAGAAAACTCTTTAGCATGATGCTCTTGCAAGTTTAGAGTGGTTTTTAGTTTATCTAAACTGGATGGCTCCCACTGTTTCTCGAATCCTTCCTCAAACCATAAAAGAAGAACTAGCCAGGACTATTCTCACCGTACAATACTTGCTTAACCGTTCAGCCAGGCTGGTGTCGGTACTTCGAGGGAGGTTTTCCAACGCTTTCGCGAAGTTCCTTAATTAAATAACCTCTTTTCTCTGGGGGCGTAACCCCGCTGACACTTTTCTGGACACCTACTAGGTTTATAGCATTGATCGTTAAGTGACGAATATCCTGATAAGTAGCATATACTCACAGTAGGATCGGGATCCAAATATCATCGTCTGATAATGCTGTAGGAATGCTACCAACATTCATCAAACTCAAAATGGTATGCATCTCTTTGCAAATTTCAGTTTCTTTAGAAATTCCCGATATAGATTTTTGCCCCATGCTCTTATGATCTTGACTAAGGGCCAACAAATCATAAGTCACATGTCAAGTTCTGCCCATCATTATCCTGTTGATTTGAACCCATCCGTATACTCTTGACTAAGGGCCAAACAAAGTAATACGACTGTCCCAAACCAACTCATCTATCTATGCAACAAATGAATACCCCAGCAGCTACCAATCACTATGTCTTGACTAAGGGCCAAACAAACATAGCTTGAATACTACTGACCATTCATAAGAAATGACGGAGGGCTACGACTGGTTTTGGCGAAATCGTGAACGTAGTGAACTTGATATAACCGAAGGAACCTGATAGCTTTTAAAAGGAGTGGTTAAATCTCCGCATTTAAAAATATCTGTTTTTAAGAATAACCGAGTGGTTTCTTTTTAAATTGTTCCAACGATTTAAACTTGGTTTATTTTTCTTTGCATTATAGATAATGCGTCCCATCATTAACCTATCATTGCAGAAACAACGAAAATACAACGTCCTCTTATGCCATCCGCATTCGCCACGGGGTCCCGTCATCACCCGTTAGGTTACTTAACTAACGACAGAGCGGGGGCTGGGCTAGCGCGGGTGTAAAACATAAGTGACGTCTAAATAGCTACATTATATATAGATATTTTACATTCGTCTGACGCAATGATATTCATTCCAGAACACAGATAAACAATATTGGATTTGCAAGCAATCTGTATTTCTTTTGAGCCTGCAAGAAAAGACAGATTACACAGTTGTGATGAATAGCCGTTACCCCACCCTCGACCCCTACGGGTACGGCAAACTACCCACCCGGCAGTCTGTGTACCCCACCTTGGGTCAGTCCTAGGAGCAAAAACAGTAAAATGAAATAATACAACGGTGGCTAAAACCGCAACCTGGATGTGCCCCGCAAAAATAATATTACAACAAATTACATTTACAACAAATGAATTAAACAATAACCCATTGCTAAACCCCGGCTAAACACCACAACAGTCCAATACAGTTTATATGCACAAACAGATATAACCATTTCAGAAATGTGCAACCCCCTGCCAACTGACATACTAGCAGTTAGGGGAGGTTTACGAACACATTAAACAATCACAGATATAATCCAATATGCAAATACTGTACAATTTCGATCGATTAAACGTATTTAATATTGCTCCAAAAACTGCTCTGTTAAACTGAAACCTGAGCAAAATTAAAATATTCCAGAAACTCCCAAATTTCACAGAGAAGCAACAGAAGAAAATTGGGTTCCTGACTCGCCAACTCGGCGGCGGAAGCGCGGCGACTCAGTAGGCTGAGGCCGCGGTTCCGCGGCGAGTTAGGCGATTCAGGGGCCTATTTTTCTTGGGTGTTCTTCTGTGGTCTTTTCAAGCTCTCTGAACATCCCTGAAACAATTTTGGACTTCATTTAAAATTCGACAGAAACTGAATTTTTCGGGACTTTCCGGTTTCGTTTTTTCCGTTCGAAATTCGTACAAATTTGCAATCAAGTTATTTATTGTTTAGCGAGGCTCTGATACCACTGTAAGTCGATGTAGTACACCCCAATACTTGTGGGGAGGCGGAATTTTCAAAAACGAACTTGTTTAGTGAACGAACATCGACTAACCGCTTGAATCGAAGCTAAACTATAAATAACCAAACACAAAGAGTTTCTTAACTATTGTGTTTAGGGATTATACCTAATGAAACCGGTCCTTCGTCTTTACGATCTCCTTGTTCTCCTCGGCCTCCTCTAGGTAGTAGACGATCCACCCGAGAGCAAAACTCCAAGCTTAGCCTCTAAACTTGAGGCAACTAACCTTCTTGGATTGCTAATCAAAGAAGATAGATTGAGATAGAGTGATGGTTATGGATTGATTAGTCTTTCTAATCCTTTGATCTCAACTCATGAGGTGTAAGGATTAGGGTTTGAAGATGAGAGCTTGAGGAGAGAGAAGATGATAATTATTATGAGATGAGATTGTGAGTATCATAACATATTATGAAGCATTCTCATTAAAGAATAAATGAATAAATGTGATGAATAAGCATGCTTCATAAATGTTAAGTGGTGATTCATTAAGCATGTGTCATTATCATTTATGGTGCAATAATGATAATGATGAATCACTCTCATGACTCACAAATCTTATCCAAAGTAACCTCCTTAGTCACATCTTCTAGAAGCTTCTCGCACAATTACGAGAACGCCCCTCCAATCCTCAAAAATACGGAAAAACTTTAGACTGTAAAAATCCAATAACCGGATACCAGTAACTGGCTTAAACCAAAGCCGACTGGTAAAAACTGTCCGAAAGTCGTACATGCGTAAACGCACGTATGCGTCCGAACCCTTGTCGTAAAACCATACGACCTCTATATCGTTTCGCCTGGAATAGGAAACTCTCTGTGTGGGACTCTAGAGACTCGACTACTACGCTGGCAGTGGGTTTAACCACAGACCGCAAGCGGCACTAGCTGTACGTAACGGTCCCCAGGTAGTTGTCGATAAGAAGGCCGATGAGAAAACCCATCCGAACTCCTACTGAGTCTGATGTGACAATCTCTATACAGTCCGGTCCGTTCGTCCAAGACTATCGCATATCGGGCCTAGGGGGCGGCAAGCGTCGGTCCCCTAATAGCGGTATAAGTCGTGTCGGAGCGAAGCCCATTACACCCTGAGAAACTACTGGAACCTACCAGCAAATCTCGCTTGCCCTGGCCAGGGACTTTGCGTAATGGCTCTCTGACACAGCACGATATCTACTCCCAATACCGGGAGGGACGAATCCTGTCTAACCGCCACTGCCTCCAAGTGCTCGGGACTGCACCTAACTGCTACCTGTTTGCACGACTCCTTTGAACCGTGATAGGGTAGCAATCTAAGAACAGTGGGACACACTCGAGGCGAAGTAGCAGTGTCAAGTCTGCGGACTACGCTGTACTCATGTCACCTGGGAACTGTTCACTGACGACTGGTATCAAACCAACCAACAGTTCCCTGTGAGTCCTGTCCGGTGTACCCGTAACCTAACGAGCACCTGTATACTATCTCCAGTACGACGTACTGACGGCTGTGGGACAGACTATCTCCCCAACTGGGATGAGAAGCGTACACACCAGTCTACTCCGGAGTATCGATGCTCTGTCTCGATAATCCAACGACCAGGGACCAGAATAAGGATGTGCTTGTAGACTACCCAGCCCCCACTAGTGTGACTGCCATCACAACGCTGGTAGACAAGCAAGATCCCAAGAGCTCTATCAATACGTACACTCACATATTAAGATAGAAAAACCAAGTAGCATACTACCATTTTTAGCAAGACTGTTATATACATGTGAATATCCCAAGCTTCCATTAAGTAATATACAAACTAGTATGATACAGTAATGGCCTTCTAAGGCATAAACACTAACAACTTGGAAATTTCAAAGTTCACTAAACAACACTTAAACAACTCTAAAGTAATATGGATGCTAAAGTAAATGTAATACTACTCTAATGGTGCAAGAATTACCTCATTTGGCAACTCAAGGATTTTCTTGATTTTCCCCAAGTCTTCAAAATCCATTTTTTCTTGGTCCAAAATGCTTGGATGATCTTATGCATGTTTTTAGTGAAGTGGAGATGATGTTTTGATGAAGGATTGAGGGTGTTTGTGACGGTTGAAGAGGAGGTGAAGGAGAGGGCAGCCATGGGTGAAGGGGAGGGAGAAAGATGAAGGAAATGATGGAGGGAAGCTAATGGGAGAATGGTCAAAGACCCCTCACCTCTCTCTCATTTCTCTCTCATGCCCATACTCCTTATTTTAATCCTTTTCCTTTTTCTTTTCTTTTCTTCTCAATTCATTTTAAAACAAATCCAATCCAAAGATAAAAAGAAAAGCCATGGTAGAAAATGTAACAAGTGTGTAAAATGATTTGGTGCATGTCATATGCACAAAACAAGCTTAATGCACGATTAGCGATATTTAATCGCGATTAGCATTAAAATGGAATATAATTAATTATAAAGAATTTATAATTTGCTTAAATCATATAAAATACCCTCATTTCAGTAATCCCTATAATTTTCCAAATATTTTCTAATTTATCGGTATTTAATTATACCGCATATTAAAATATTCATAATATTTATTATTTTAATTATTTAATTTCCCAAAAATAATACTTTATTTTTCTGAAATGTTACAATCTTCCTCCCTTAAAGAAATTCGGTCCCCGAATTTAAATTTAAACCCCTTAAATACTAAAACATTTGTAGGGTTCCTAGGCACACTAATGAAGTCTCACAAGTGATCAAACATGGCCAATTAAAATTTTACAAGTGCCGAGAAACCCTAATACGGATCGTTAACTAGATATATAGGTGATGCGATGCAAGTAAACAACTTTAACTTAGAAGGAAAGAGGCTACAACCTTTGTAGATCCGGTCCTCCACCTCCTAGGCTCCATGATGACGTCCCCTCGCTGTCCATATCGGATCCCGGACTCTAGCATCGGCTTCATCGGAGAAATAGGCGGGCTAGGTCATCGACTACGATGCCGACGATGATCTACGTCGAGGCAACACAAGATCAAGCTCCAACTTCACCAAGCCATGAAACTTGTGAAGAAAACACCCTATACTACTAGGCAAGAGGTCGAGGATGAAGAAATAGGAGGTGGGTTCACTTTAGAATTGGATTTCTCACTCATTTGCTCAAGTTGCCATTGATGGAGGCAAGCTTTTCTTCTTGAAGAAGAAGAAGAAGATGATAGAATATGATAGAATATGATAAGTATTTCAAAATAGAAAATAAAAATCAATACTTATCATATGGCAACCATGATTAGGTGTAGAGAATAGACTATGGTTAGTGGGAATGGTTAGGGTTAAGCATGAGACAAGAATGGCGGACTTGTTCAAAGCTTCATGAAGCTTCAACAAACAAACAAAATAAGCCACCATTCTTTTCTTTATCATTTCAAAAAGAATAATAAATAAATAAATAGATAGATAAACAAAACCCTAACCATTCATATAACCATGGTTTAATCTTTACACAAACTCAAGTTAATATGTATCATCAAACATGATACAATCAAGTGCACACTAAAATATATCACATATACAATGTGCACTACAAGTGAGAAAATCCATTTAAAGTGAACCAATACTAGTTAATGCAAAGTAATATATCAAATATATAATTATACATTAAATCATTAAATCAACACTTGATTCAATGATCCGGTCATGTCGCACATAACCGACTAGTATACAATGTATCGACTTATCGAATCAATCTTCGATTCGATAACTAGGTTATATCGCATACAACCAATCGAAACATTCATCGCGAGAATAGAATACGGTATCACATACACGCATTATTCTCGGTCCCGCACATATCTCATATGTGTTCCTATTTCGTTTCGCTTGAGCCAGGAAACCTCTGTGTAGGACTCTGAAGACTCGTCAATACGCCGGCAGCAGATGATGATCATATCAAACACCCACAAGCCGCAAGCGGTCTGCTAAACGTAACGGCCACCCGGGTATTGAGCGATCAGAAGATCGACGAGCAAGCCCGCTCACACTCCTGTGAATCCAACCAGTAACACTTACCGTATAGTCCGGTCTGTTCGTCTGATATGTCGCATATCTCGCCTAGGGGTGGTAAACGTCAGACCCCAGTAGCTTGATAAGTCATGCCGACGTAAGGTCCATAACATTCGTGAAACTACTGATAACTCTTACCAGTATATCACTGCAACCCTGGCCAGGGATTTCCTGTTATGGCCAGTCGAGCATAGCGCAACATCCACCCCCAATACCGGGAGAGACGAATCCTCTCCTATCGCTCATCGCCTCCATGTGAATCAGGACTGTACCCAAAAACCACCTGTTTGCATGACTCAGTAGAGCCGTGGTAGGGTGGAAATCAAAGCACAGTGGGAGACAAACAAGACTCTATGACGATCTCGGGTCAACAGACTAAGCTGTACCAGTGTCACCAGAGAACTGCCATCTGACGTGAGGTATAATACCATCTGGGAGTTCTCGGCGAGTCCGTTCAGTGTACCCAGTCTCCACTGAGCACCCGCATACCATCTCTGATGTCAAACGCCAATAGATATAGGATCATCCATCGCCCATCACATGGGTCGAGAAGATATACGCTAGTCTACTCTGGAATATCGATGCCCCGTCTCGATATTCCCACGACTAGGAACAATGAAGGATGTACTCATTGACTACCCAGGCCCCACTAGTATGATCTTCATCATAGTCCTGGAAGTCGAGTACACATCCTAAGGGCTTTATCAACATGTAATCAGAGAGACAGAAAGTATACATGTTAAGATAAAGAGCAACCAGATAGCGTACTATCATGTCGAGCAAGAAAGTCCTACCTATATATGTCCCAGTATCCACTACAATATACATCCAATGTACAGTAATGGCCTCTAGGGCATACATATAACTAACAATCTCCCACTTGCACTAGGGCCATCTGTAGCAGTGGTTGCAGTATCACATATTCAACCATCCCATAAAAAGTCTCACTTTGGGAAAAGGCCTTCGTGAGTGGATCCGCCGTGTTGTCCTCTGAGTCTACTCTCCTAACCTTGATCACCCTGGAGATCAACTATCTCCATGATCAGGTGATGCTGCCTCAGAATATGTTTGGGTCACTGATGGGATCATGGTTCCTTGGCCAAAACCACACTTCCATTGTCACACAATGGTGGGAACCTAGTTCATCTTATGAACCAATATACACCCAAACTGCCTCTTTGGTAGTATCTATAATAGCGATGTTATCAGCGTTTATCGTCTAGTTTGCCACGGTATCTAGCTTGGAATTCTTTCAACATACCGTCCCTTTACCGAGGGTAAAGACAATGCCTGCGACTGACATTCAGTCGTCCTTATCACCCTGGAACCTTTCCAGTGATTCTCCCCGGGATCAACTGATACCATCTCACTACAATTAGTGAGAATCCTAACATCCATTTAGATCTATCTCATAGACCCAAATCTCAGGATTTAGGAGGTATCATTTTGATCCTATATGGAGAATCTATGTGATAAGAGGAGATCGACCGATCGTAGCATAGGAAACTCCATTCCTATCAAGAGTATGTCATCCACGTACTCTACGAGGATCATTACCATACTCCATACTACCCTGTAGGGTTCCTAGGCACTCTCAAGAGGTCTCACAAGGCATCAACCATGCCAATTTCAAATTTTACGGGTGCCGAGAAACCCTAGTACGGATCGTTGACTAGAAGTTTAGGCGATATACTAATCTAGTTAACAACTTAACTAAAGATAAGAAACTACAACCTTTGTAGATCCGGATATCCACTTCCTTGGCTCCACGTAGGCGTCCTTTCGCTGTCCATCTCGAATCCCGGACTCAATCGTCGGCTTGATCAGAGAAATGGGAGGACTAGGTCGTCGGCTTCGTGCCGAAGATGATCTACGTCGAGGCATCACAAGTTCAAGCTCCGACTTCACAAATTTGTGAAACTTGTGAAGAAAACACCCAAAACAACTTGGCAATAGGTAGAGGGTGAAGAAATAGGAGGTGGGTTCACTTTAGAATTGGATTTCTCACTTTAGAACTCAAGTTGCCATTGATGGCATCAAGCTTTCTCTTTTAAGAAGAAGAAGAAGATGATGATAGAATATGATAAGTTATTTTAATAATTGAAAAGAAATCAATACTTATCATATCCTAACTAAGGTTAAGTGTAGAGAATAGACCATGGTTACTAGGATGGGTTAGGGTTAAGCATGAAGACAAGAATGGTTAAGAAGTCAAAGCTTCATGAAGCTTCAACTAGAAACAAACATAGCCACCATTCTTATCTAAATCTTTTCCAAATAAACAAACAAATAAATAAATGAAAAAACAAAACCCTAAAGATCACTTAACCATGGTTTACTTCTATACACTTAACTAAATGATCAAGTATCATCAAACATGATACAAATATGTGCACAAAAGTATATCACATATACTTCTTGCACATCAAGTGAGAAAATCCATATAAAGTGAACCAATACTAGTTAATGCAAAGTAATATATCAAATATATAATTATACATTAAATCATTAAATCAACATTTGATTCAATGATCCGGTCATGTCGCACATAACCGACTAGTATCTAATGTATCGATTTATCAAATCAATGATTCGATAACTAGGTCATATCGCATACAACCAATCGAAACATTCATCGCGAGAATGAAATGCGGTATCACATACACGCATTATTCTCGGTCCCGCACATATCTCATATGCGCTCCTATTTCGTTTGGCTTGAGCCAGGAAACCTCTGTGTAGGACTCTAAAGACTTGTCAATACGCCGGTAGCAGATGATGATCATATCAAGCACCCACAAGCCGCAAGCGGTCTGCTTAACGTAACGGCCATCCGGGTATTGAGCGATCAGAAGATCGACGAGCCAGCCCGCTCACACTCCTGTGAATCCAACCAGTAACACTTACCGTACAGTCCGGTCTGATCGTCTGATATGTCGCATATCAAGTCTAGGGGTGGTAAACGTCAGACCCCAATAACCGATAAGTCGTGCCGATTTGAGGCTCATAACGGGTCGAGAAACTACTGGTAACACTTACCAGCAAATCTCTGATCAGCCCTGGCCAGGGACTACCCTGTTACGGCCAATCGAGCACAGCGCAACATCAACCCCCAATACCGGGAGAGACGAAACCCCTCCTATCGCTCATTGCCTCCATGTGACTCAGGACTGTACCCAAAGACCACCGTTTTGCACGCCCTCATGGACGTGGTAAGGTGGAGATCAAAGCACAGTGGGAATCATACGAGACTCTATGACGATCTCGGGTCTACAGACTAACCTGCACAAGTGTCACCTGAGAACTGCCATCTGACGTGGGGTATAATACCATCTGGGAGTTCTCGGCGAGTCCGTCCAGTGTACCCAGTCTCCACTGAGCACCCGTATACCATCTCTGATGTCAAACACCAATGGATATGGGATCATCCATCGCCCATGTTGGAGATAGTGCCCTCAGAGTCAATTATTGGATCACAGGCACGTGATTGCAATGATTGAGGGAGGACCTATCCCGGTAGGACAGTCTTACTCGAGATGATAGTATGCTATCTGGTTTATCTTTATCATCGTGTACTGCTTTAGATGACCTGACATGTCGCTATTACACGTTGATAGAGCCCCTAGGATTCTTGCTTGACTACCAGCAGTATGATGGCGATCATATACGTGGGAGCTAGTAGTCTATAAGCACATCCTTAAAAGGTCCCTAGTCGTAGGAGTTTCGAGACAGGGCATCGATTCTCCAGAGTAGACTAGTGTATACAGTCGAGACCCCGACGAGGGGCGGTGGCCGGTCTCACAAGCCACTGGTGTCAGTTGGTTCACCTAAGATGTATACAGGTGCTCATTGGGTTATGAGTACACCGGACAGGACTCGCCGGGAACATGCTAGTTGGTCTTATACCTGACGTCAGATAGCAGTTCCCTGGTGACATGTGTACAGGTTAGTTCATCGACCTGAGGATCGTCATTTGTCTCGTGTGAGTTCCCACTGTGCTTTGATTACTACCCTACCACGGCTCAAAGGAGTCGTGCAAACAGGTTTTAGTTGGGTACAGTCCCGAGCCACATGGAGGCAGTGAGCGGATCTTCAGGGGTTCGTCTCTCCCGGTATTGGGGGTGAGTTCGCGCTGTGTCTAGGAGAGCCATAACGCAAAGCCCTCGGCCGAGGCAGGAGATTTACTAGTAGGTATTCCAGTAGTATCTCAGGGCGTTCTGGGCTACACTCCGACACGACTTGTACCGCTTTTGGGGGTCTGACTTTTACCAACCCCCTAGGCCCGACATGCGATGCTCATAGACGAACGGACCGGACTGTACGGATATTGTCACTGACAGGCTCAGTAGGGTGTCAGGATGAGTTCGCTCATCGACGTCCCTTTTGGTCAATAGCTGGTGGCCCGTCACGTATTGGCTAATACCTCTGACGTGCTAGTGGTTAAATCCACAGCCATAGTATTGACGAGTCTTTAGAGTCCACCACACTTACAGTTACTCAAGCTTTCGGGCGAAACGCTGTAGAGGCCGTATGGAGATATGGCAGGGTCCGATCAGATACGTGCGGTATTGCACGGATCAGGATCGGGCAGTTTTGTACTAGTGGCCGTATGGTTATATGGCAGGGTTCGATCAGATGCGTGCGGTATTGCACGGATCAGGATCGAACGGATTTTACTAGCCGGCTTTGGTTTAAGCCGGTCCTAGTTTAGTACAGTGTAGATTTTGTCTCATTGCATTTGTATCCTGTCGGAATACAGATGCGGGTGTGTATGCACAGTATAGGGGTTTTCTGTAATTTATTACGGGACCAGTTTTCTGGAGTTGCCAGTTTGCATTCCGTTCCGGCCGGTTTTCCTTTGTTCTTTCCCGGCCGGACTTTTCCGATGGAGGGGGTAATTTGCAGTTTTGCAAATTACATTTGTGGAGGGAGTTTCTTGCAAAAGTGTTTATTATGAGAGCATATTTTTTATTCCATTCTTTTCCTTAATCATTTCTTGCATAAAGGTGATTAAGATTGATTTGAAATGAGATGAGTGTTGATGTAAGTTTGTTATGATGATGTTTTGTTTATGGTCACCATTTCTATCTCCTACCATCACCTCCCTCTTGTGATATATTTTGTTTCCCTCCACCATTCTCATTCTAAGGAGATGGTTGAAAAATATTTGAGAGAAAAAGAAAAGAATGAGAGAGTTCATTCTTTGATTGCTCCATCATGGCAACAACATAACCCCAAAGAGACTAGCATGATCTACAACACTTCCTACAGCATATCTTGAGCATGTCAAGTTGCCGGCTTCATGCTCGAGTTGCCTCGGTATTGAGGCGGGAGCCCGTAAAAGACGCAGGCGATGTGGTGCCCTTCCGGCGAGGAGGCGACGATGTGGAGCCAAGACTTTCCGCGGGAGATCGGGATGATAAAGAGAAGACCGGAGGACTCGGATCACTCGGTATACTTTTCTTCCCATCTCTTGATTGCTAGAATTAGGTTAATGGTAAACGATCCGGGTTTTCTTTATCCGCGGTAGCGCCGGTTTCCGAGTAAGGAAAATTTTTGATTCCGCATTTTAGCCTCGAGTACGAGGCCGGGGCGCTGCCGTGGCGCAACATGGTATCAGAGCCACGCCATTAACCTTGCCTAGCTTGTTCTAATGCGTTTTACTTATCCGATCGACCAAAATCTCAAAAACCGTATTTTAGTTCACATCAGTTTCTGTTGAAATTTTTTGGTGTCTAAAAATTTTTCAGGTTATAGAAAACTGATGTACTCGAAATTATAAGACCACTGAAAAAATTCGACAAGTTCAGTCGACTACTTGAGCGCGGAACCGCGGCCAAACCCCCCATTGGGCCGCGGTTCCGCCGCACTCTAGTGTCTTCACTGTGTGGAATTTTTCCAGTGGGCTTGTGGGCTAATTTTGGGGGTTTTGGGATATTAAATTTGGGCCCAGATTTTCTGTGATTGCTGCAGTATTGCTTGGGGGCCCACTTGTTAATTGTTTGATCGATCGGATATTTTAAACACATTATTTCACAGTATTTACATTATATCCGCGACCGTGAATATCACTTGATCGGTAAATCCTGTCTAACTGCTATAGCCCGGTTAGACGGATTTGCGAACGTGATTTTCACGTTGATGTTCTATGTTTATGCTGTGATGTTGCGGATCGGTCGTGGAGGATAGCCTGGATGCAATGGTAGTACAGTTTGTTGTATTATGTACATTTGATATTGCGGGGCGAGAGTCCGACATGTGGACTGCCGTCACTGCCTGATTGTATTATTCTTTTGGGGCACGACCTGGTTGCGGTCGATGTACCCGGTGTATGTATATTTTACTTTCTGTACTAGGATTACCCCGCGGAGGGGTGCACGGATAGCCGGGTTCTAGAGGGCAACGGGCCCGCATCTCATGGCATTGAGACGGAGGGGGCTTCACTCTAGGATTGGCGGGCTATTCGCCGCACTCGTAGGGGGTACAGGTTGACCCAGGAGGGATGCCCAAGTTACCGGATTCCGTGAAGTGCTGGGTGGTCCATTCACGGTGCTGGAGGGGACTGCCTCGCTTCAGGTCTTGGCGGGTGACTTGCCGCGCCCGTAGGGGTCTAGGTTTTCATTGCACAGGCTATCCACACGACCAGGGAAACGTCGGGTTTCAGCAGCGGCTCTGTGAAACCCGGGGCTTCCAGATATCTGTATTGTTCTGTGATGCTGTACATTTCTGTGATGTTGCATTTTATCACGCCTTGAGCGAATATAATATATTGGTATATATATTAGTAGATGTTGTATATGTTTTGCATCCGCGCTAGTCCAGTCCCCGCTCTGTCGTTAGTTAAGTAACCTAACGGGTGATGACGGGACCCAGTGGCGAATGCGGATGGCATATACGTACATCAGTATATTTTCGTTCTTTGTGGTGTGATCAATTTATGGGACTGTGTTGATTCGGATCAATGCAAGATAAACAAACCTAATCTGATGTTGTTGGAACATTTTTCAAAAAGCTGTTATTGCAAGGACGTTCACTTTTGTTTTGCATCGTGGTATTCATTTGGAATATCCTGCTCCTCAGTCGACGAGGCAAGGGCCGAGATCCCTTCACCGGGAGTGACCCCTTGGACAGAAGTTTGCGTCAGGGCAATAACTTCACTATAGCCAATTACTTTTGCTTTGCATCGTGGTATTCAGTTGGAATATCCTGCACCTCATTCTACGGGGAAAGAGCCGAGATCCCTTCACCGGGAGTGACCTCTTTAGCAAAGGTTTCGTCACTATATTTTTATAAAAAGTTGTGCAGTTCCTTCAACGATATCAAGTTCATTACGTTAAAGGTTTTTCGCCAAAAACCAGTCGTAGCCCTCCGTCATTTCAGATTAGTATTACTTAGTATTCGTGCTGCGTATGTCGTGCTTAGCCGAGGCGTAGTGTTCGGTAGCTATGTAGTGCTTTTCTGTTGCATGGATATGTGATTGGTTAGGACAGTCGTACGGTCATATTGGCTCAGTCAAGGACTCGTGCGGGTGGGTCTAATGCAATCAAGATAATGACGGGCTGAACTTGACTAGGATCCTTTGATATGTTGGCTCAGTCAAGGTCACTTGGGTCCTAGGGGTAAAAATCACATCGGGAGTTTCAAAAGAACTGAAACTTGCCAGGCATGCGCATACCTTCTGGAGTGTGGTGACTTGAGTGGATTCCGTCAAGTTATCATGCGATGATAGTTGGATCCCGATTCCCACTGATGAGTTAGTTTACTCCTCGGGTGACCCCGACTAATTCTTCTTTCAGGTTTGGAGGAGAATTTGAGGTACAGTGGGAGGTTTCCAGATTAGATAAATTGGTAACCATTCTGATCTAGGTTAGAGTGCACGCTGAGTGTTTCTTTTCTCTCTCTCTGGCAGCGACCATTGACCCGACCCTGGACTATGACTCAGTGACCAAGTTGACCGAACCTTCTTAACACTGGCTTTTGGATTGTCAGAGTTGCAGACCTCATTGCCACTCCTACTTTTACCCTTTTCTCCAGGACACCCCGTATTACTACGAACGTCCACTTCCATTGGACAAAACCATCGTATGGTTAGATACGAACTCGAAGGACTTCGAGGATGGTTTCTGGTTCTGGAGAAAACGGATAGGATTATTCAGTTGTCTTTTCTTTTCACCTTCTCTCATTACGAGTACTCCTTGGTTTAGGAGATAGTACACCTATTACGCAAATTGGATAGTCTTCTTCCAAACCTTAGGCTGGTGCCGACCGGTAGGGAATGAAGAAAACCAATTAGCATAACGATGGTGTGCAGAAGGTATTAAGTTAAGACAAAGCAAGGGATTAGTAAGAGGGCAAAGTAAATTGCGACTGATATTCACGACCAAACCAAGTATTTCTTCGCCAATCCTAAATCACCTTTGTATTTCTCCAGGACACTCCGTATCACTACGAAGATCCACAGTTTATTGGATACTCCATCGTATGGTTATATACGAACTCGAAAGGAACTTGTTCCAGTTCGGGGATGGATTCTGGTCCGGGAGAAATAGGAATAAGGTTTATTCGGTTGTCTTTTATCTTCACCTTCTCTCGCTTTGCGAGTGCTCCTAGGACTAGGACAGTACACCCATTATGCTTATTGGATAGTCTTCTTCCAAACCATAGGCTGGTGCCGAACGGTAGGGAAGGAAGAAAACCATTTGGCCTAAGGGGTGTGCAGAAGGTAATGACTAAAGACATATAAAGGGATTTGGAGAGGTGGCAAAGAATTATACGGTTATAGTTGTGGATCTGGATAATGGTAGAGGCATTACTAGGAATACCAGGATACCCCAACGAAACATTTCGATGTTTCGGTTTCACTGTGTACTGTTAATGGAAAACTGATTTCCCGATTAGACACTTGCTCCAGGGTATGTATTTACCAAGTTGGATTCTCACATCTGTATGGTTTTACAGATGCTGAGTGGGAGTAAGTTATTGGGAATAGGGTGATCATCCTCATTATATCGGGATTCGTTGTAATCGGTGATATTTGAGGAGATCATCTGGGCTGTTTGCCGGTCGGCAAATATTTGGTTTTGAATATCCGCTGTTGTGCACCAATTTCAAATTGATATATCTGTACGTCTATATTTATAGAGTGAGATATACCTTTTTATATTATGTCGATGACATTTACCTATATCAGTGGATGGTTAGGTAAGGAGCATTAAACAGCGGTGTAATTCTTCTTAACCATAAGTACAGTTTTCAACCTACGACGCACAGTGAAAGAGTTGTTAGACTCAGCGGACTTATACAGAGTATTGTATATTGTCCAGTATCCATTAGGACAGAGGGGTTGGTCCTCATACTATATTCTGTTTACTTTTAACTTCTCTAGTTCTTAGACATGTGTTTCGTAGGAACACAGGGTCTAAGTTTTGAGGAGTTATAGGTATTTGAATAGAGTAGAGAACCAGGTATTGCAAGTATCGGGATTCTTCAAGGTTATCGAAGATGTAGATACTTGTATATGGTATTCAGTTGATAGTAATGATAAAGAGAAATTGCTTCTCTTTCAGGTTACTCATAATTGGAAGCATTCCTAAGTTGAGTAACGCTGATCGGCCTCCTTCCATTTAGTTGACATGCACTGGAGACAACTGCATGATTTGAATCTGGTTCAATTAAATCAGTGCCTCTGGTTCTATATTGGATATAGAACAGTTCATATCTTAACGTTGTTAAGGTACGGGGAGTTGTCCGGCTTATGATTAAAACCAGACACTGGACAGCTCAAGGCACGTTTCTGTAATGGCTGTTTGTGGGTTGACCCAGGCTATGACGAGGGTTGACTTTCTACCATCTGGCAGATCAATAGAAATATTGTTCTAGACTCGCCACAGTTTTATTAAAAATGAATTTTTTCAAAAACAGTAGTGGGAGTATGGTAGAACTGGAAGTGATTCCAGAACCGCAAACGATTACTGAAGATTTGATAAGGAACCTAAAGATTCAATCTGTTTTGACATTCCATTGGCCACTCCACAGATAAGGTGGGTAACTTCAGGCACCCGAGAGGTACTCCGGTAGCCTCAAGGACGGTGACAGGGAAGTTCTTGTTTACCCACACTTGCCATTGTTGTTGTTCCAGGCTGCGAGACCCGGCAGGAGGATGAGTATAGCGTCGTTCTAAACTAGTTTTAGAAGTGCGCGTCTATATGACTCTGGCAGAGGGTTGTCGTAGTCAGTGGGAGTAGCGGAAGCATTGGTGGACATCAGGCTTATGTCTATTTATAGACTAAAGCAGATGTAGCGGAGATAGATCATCTATTTCTGATGTGACAGTCATAGGTTTGACGTCATCAGAATAGGGGATGGATCTGTTGAGAAGGTAGTAGGGTGTGATATCCTGGTATTTGGATGACATACACAGAGTAGGAAAAGAAACTCCTATACTACGATCGGTTATACTATGGTCGTCACACAGTGGTTTCTCCATATGGGACTTGGACATAATATCTGACATACTGGTTACTAGATCTATGGTTTTAGATCTAGATTTGGGTGGTTTCCCAATCTGGGTACTTAGACAGCATTCTAAGAGTATTTAGAATGGACGACTCCTGGCATGGTAGTGTACCTGCAGGTAATGGAGTCACCCTCTCTAAAGGTGTCTTACAGACTAAAGGGGAGAGGGATGTGCATGATTGGCAGATCACTTGCTTAGGCAATTGAGTCAATCATGAGATGTCAAGTACCACACCAGATGTTGTTCTTGCGCTAGATGCAATAAGTTGACATTGATCCAATCCTGGAGAAACAGTCGGAAGCAGTTTTAGAACATAAGTGGATGTTCTAGGGATATGATAATGGCAGCCTCATTTGGGAGACAGTTATCATTCCAGGCTTCCAAGGTGACATGGACGACGAGGAGGTTGTCAGAGTTATAGTTTTCCCTCTGACGAGGGGCAGTATTTTGGACGGGTGGTCCAAGGCAATACTGAGGGTGGCATGGCGCAGGATACTGATTAAGTTCAGTTGACGATACAGTCTAAGAAGTTTGGATTTGGAGTTCATTTATGAGCTTGGTCCCATCAGATATCCAGACATTCTAAGACAGGTATTGCTCATTTCGGGAGATGGCTTTCTCCGCGAACTTAAGATATAGAGAGACATAGAAAGAAACATCACAGCGGATCCACTCACTGAGGCTATTCCTCGAACGCAATAGTTTCGCAAACGAGCTTTGTGAGACTGACTAGTAGAGGAGTTGGGTGTTCGGTATCACACGGGCTGTGAGTATGCGGCATCGCAATAATTAGCCTTGAGTGCAAGTGGGAGATTGTTGGAGATAGTGCCCTCAGAGTCAATTATTGGATCACAGGCACGTGATTGCAATGATTGAGGGAGGACCTATCCCGGTAGGACAGTCTTACTCGAGATGATAGTATGCTATCTGGTTTATCTTTATCATCGTGTACTGCTTTAGGTGACCTGACATGTCGCTATTACACGTTGATAGAGCCCCTAGGATTCTTGCTTGACTACCAGCAGTATGATGGCGATCATATACGTGGGAGCTAGTAGTCTATAAGCACATCCTTAAAAGGTCCCTAGTCGTAGGAGTTTCGAGACAGGGCATCGATTCTCCAGAGTAGACTAGTGTATACAGTCGAGACCCCGACGAGGGGCGGTGGCCGGTCTCACAAGCCACTGGTGTCAGTTGGTTCACCTAAGATGTATACAGGTGCTCATTGGGTTATGAGTACACCGGACAGGACTCGCCGGGAACATGCTAGTTGGTCTTATACCTGACGTCAGATAGCAGTTCCCTGGTGACATGTGTACAGGTTAGTTCATCGACCTGAGGATCGTCATTTGTCTCGTGTGAGTTCCCACTGTGCTTTGATTACTACCCTACCACGGCTCAAAGGAGTCGTGCAAACAGGTTTTAGTTGGGTACAGTCCCGAGCCACATGGAGGCAGTGAGCGGATCTTCAGGGGTTCGTCTCTCCCGGTATTGGGGGTGAGTTCGCGCTGTGTCTAGGAGAGCCATTACGCAAAGCCCTCGGCCGAGGCAGGAGATTTACTGGTAGGTATTCCAGTAGTATCTCAGGGCGTTCTGGGCTACACTCCGACACGACTTGTACCGCTTTTGGGGGTCTGACTTTTACCAACCCCTTAGGCCCGACATGCGATGCTCATAGACGAACGGACCGGACTGTACGGATATTGTCACTGACAGGCTCAGTAGGGTGTCAGGATGAGTTCGCTCATCGACGTCCCTTTTGGTCAATAGCTGGTGGCCCGTCACGTATTGGCTAATACCTCTGACGTGCTAGTGGTTAAATCCACAGCCATAGTATTGACGAGTCTTTAGAGTCCACCACACTTACAGTTACTCAAGCTTTCGGGCGAAACGCTGTAGAGGCCGTATGGAGATATGGCAGGGTCCGATCAGATACGTGCGGTATTGCACGGATCAGGATCGGGCAGTTTTGTACTAGTGGCCGTATGGTTATATGGCAGGGTTCGATCAGATGCGTGCGGTATTGCACGGATCAGGATCGAACGGATTTTACTAGCCGGCTTTGGTTTAAGCCGGTCCTAGTTTAGTACAGTGTAGATTTTGTCTCATTGCATTTGTATCCGGTCGGAATACAGATGCGGGTGTGTATGCACAGTATAGGGGTTTTCCTGTAATTTATTACGGGACCAGTTTTCTGGAGTTGCCAGTTTGCATTCCGTTCCGGCCGGTTTTCCTTTGTTCTTTCCCGGCCGGACTTTTCCGATGGAGGGGGTAATTTGCAGTTTTGCAAATTACATTTGTGGAGGGAGTTTCTTGCAAAAGTGTTTATTATGAGAGCATATTTTTTATTCCATTCTTTTCCTTAATCATTTCTTGCATAAAGGTGATTAAGATTGATTTGAAATGAGATGAGTGTTGATGTAAGTTTGTTATGATGATGTTTTGTTTATGGTCACCATTTCTATCTCCTACCATCACCTCCCTCTTGTGATATATTTTGTTTCCCTCCACCATTCTCATTCTAAGGAGATGGTTGAAAAATATTTGAGAGAAAAAGAAAAGAATGAGAGAGTTCATTCTTTGATTGCTCCATCATGGCAACAACATAACCCCAAAGAGACTAGTATGATCTACAACACTTCCTACAGCATATCTTGAGCATGTCGAGTTGCCGGCTTCATGCTCGAGTTGCCTCGGTATTGAGGCGGGAGCCCGTAAAAGACGCAGGCGATGTGGTGCCCTTCCGGCGAGGAGGCGACGATGTGGAGCCAAGACTTTCCGCGGGAGATCGGGATGATAAAGAGAAGACCGGAGGACTCGGATCACTCGGTATACTTTTCTTCCCATCTCTTGATTGCTAGAATTAGGTTAATGGTAAACGATCCGGGTTTTCTTTGTCCGCGGTAGCGCCGGTTTCCGAGTAAGGAAAATTTTTGATTCCGCATTTTGGCCTCGAGTACGAGGCCGGGGCGCTGCCGTGGCGCAACAGCCCATCTTATGGGTCGAGAAGCATATACGCTAGTCTACACTGGTATATCGATGCCCCGTCTCGATACACCCACGACTAGGGACCTTGAAGGATGTACTTATGGACTACCATGTCCCCACTAGTATGATCTGCATCACAGTCCAAGTAGTCAAGTACACATCCTAAGGGCTTTATCAACATGTAACCATAAGTCAGTTTAAAGAGACTAGTATACATATTAAGATAAAGAGTAACCAGATAGCATACTATCATATCGAGCAAGAAAGTCATCTCTATATATGTCCAAGCATCCAATATAATATACATCATCTGTACAATACTGGCCTCTAGGGCATACATACAACTAACAATCTCCCACTTGCACTAGGGCCAGCTGCTGTAGTATCGCATACCGAGCATCCCGAAGAGTCTTTCGAACTGTATCTGGGGAATGGCCTTCGTGAGTGGATCCGCCGTGTTGTTCTTCGTGTCAACCCTCCTGACCTCGATCTCCCGGCGATCAACTATCTCCCGGATCAGGTGATACCGCCTCAGAATATGCCTGGATCGCTGATGGGACCTGGGTTCCTTGGCCAAAGCCACCGCTCCATTGTTATCGCAATACAAAGGTATTGGATGCTCAATGGATGGAACCACTCCAAGTTCAGTAATGAACTTCTTGATCCAGACAGCTTCTTTGGCAGCATCGTTGGCAGCGATGTATTCAGCCTCCATCGTCGAGTCTGCCACGATTTCCTGCTTGGAACTCTTCCAGCTAACCGCCCCTCCGAAAAGGGTAAAGACAAAGCCCGACTGCGACTTAGAGTCGTCCTTATCACTCTGGAAGCTCGAATCGGTAAAGGACTCCACTTGGAGTTTTGCGTTACCATACACCAAGAGCATCTCTTTAGTCCTTCGCAAGTACTTGAGAATGCTCTTCACAGCTGTCCAGTGACTCTCTCCAGGATCAGCTTGATACCTGCTCACTATACTTAGTGAGTATGCTACATCGGGTCCGGTACACAGCATCGCATACATGATAGAGCCTACAGCCGAAGCATAAGGTATCCCTTGCATGCGAGCTCTCTCCAAATCAGTCTTGGGAGACATCTCTTTGGAGAGAGTGACTCCAGAGATCGTGGGCAAGTTCCCACGCTTGGATTCTTCCATACTAAACCTCTTTAGTATGGTGTCAATGTACCTGGATTGGGACAATCCCAATATCCTTTTGGATCTATCTCTATAGATCCTAATTCCCAATATGCAGGAGGCATCACCAAGATCTTTCATTGAGAATCTTTGTGATAAGAAGAGCTTGACCGATTGCAGCATAGGAATATCATTTCCTATCAAGAGTATGTCGTCCATGTACAATACGAGGAAGACAACCTTACTCTCTGCCACCTTCTTGTAGATACAAGGTTCATCTGGATTTTTGACGAAATCAAACTCTTTGATAACGACGTCAAAGAAGATGTTCCAACTCTGCGATGCTTGTTTTAATCCATAAATGGATTTAAGCAGCTTGCATACCTTCCCGCTGCTCCCACTGTCTACGAAGCCCTCTGGCTGAGTCATGTACACGCACTCTTCTAAATCACCATTTAGAAAGACGGTCTTAACATCCATTTGCCAGATTTCGTAATCATGATATGCAGCGATGGCAAGCATGATCCGGATGGATTTAAGCATAGCCACTAGAGAAAAGGTTTCGTCATAGTCCACACCTGGTCTTTGATGAAAACCCTTTGTAACAAGTCTAGCTTTAAAAGTCTCCACTTTCCCATCTACCCCAAGTTTCTTCTTGAAGATCCACTTGCTCCCAATGGGTTTTACCCCTTCAGGAGCAACGTCCAAAGTCCATACTTTGTTGGTGTACATGGATTCCATCTCGGACCGCATAGCATCCAGCCATTTCACTGAGTCCCTACTCGTGATGGCCTGCTCGAAGCTAGTTGGGTCATCATCCTCCATGATGCAATCCTCGCTTCCACCGTCAATGAGAAAACCGTAGTATCTCTCAGGTGGACGAGATACCCTACTAGATCGGCGGAGAGGCTGGGGTTCGTCGAGTTCTACTGAATCCTCTGGTTCTACCAAGTCTTCTGTTACAGTTTGTGTTGCTGGAACCTCTTCCAGTTCTACCTCAATGCTACTTGTCTGTTTCATAAGAAAACTCTTTTCTAAGAAAGTGGCATGTCGAGAAACAAACACTTTTTGTTCCTCGGAGTGGTAGAAGATATACCCTCGCGAATGTTTAGGATATCCAACAAACTTACATAGAACAGACCTTGCCTCGAGCTTGTCCGGATTTTGTGTTTTAACATAGGCCGGACAACCCCATATCTGAATAAAATTAAGACATGGTCTCTTGCCATTCCATATCTCATATGGAGTAGTAGGCACTAATTTGGTTGGAACTCTATTCAATAGGTATGCAGCAGTCTCCAGTGCATATCTCCAGAAGGAAATAGGTAACTCAGCTGCACTCATCATAGAGCGCACCATATCTAATAGGGTGCGATTTCTCCGCTCTGATACACCGTTGTGCTGTGGTGAATAAGGAGGAGTAAGCTGAGAGAGAATCCCATTCTCTTTAGATAATCTCTGAATTCGTTACTTAAGTATTCTCCTCCTCGATCAGATCGAAGGATCTTAATACTTTTGCCCGTTTGGTTCTCTACTTCTTGTTTATATTCTCTAAATTTCTTAAAAGCTTCTGATTTGTGTTTCATCAGGAACACATATCCGAATCTAGAGAGATCGTCAGTGAATGTAACAAAGTACGAAGAACCATTCCTGGCATGGGTAGACATGGGACCGCATACATCACTATGTACCAGTCCTAAGAGTTCAGTAACTCTTTCTCCGTGTCCACTAAATGGAGCTTTGGTCATTTTTCCTTTGAGACATGAATGGCAAGTATCATAAGATGATAATTCGAACGGATTCAAATAACCATCCTTATGTAACTTAGCCAGTCGTGTCGCATTGATATGACCAAGTCTACAATGCCACAAGTAGGATTCATTCATTTCTGAACTTTTCCTCTTGTGTGTGTTTTGTATATTGAGGACTGTATTTTGATTTAGAATGAATATGCCATTATGTAACGAGTCTGATGCAATCAACTTTTGATCTAGGAATATGTTCATAATATTATCCTGTACTACAAAATTATATCCATCTTTACTCAATAAAGAAACTGATATAATGTTGCACATCATGTTCGGTATATAATAGCACTCATTCAGAATTATTGTATCACCACTTGGTAATACTAGGTGATATTCGCCAACTGCTTTGGCTGCAACATTTGCACCGTTCCCTACTTGAACGGAATGATCACCTTTTCCCAGTTCTCTACCTTTTCGCAGCCCATGTAACATCTTACATATGTGGGATCCTGATCCGGTATCTAATACCCAGGACGTAGGGTGAACTGAGAAACAGTTCTCAATGACAAACACACCCGAAGATGATGCATCAACATGCATATTCTCCGTTTGGGCGATGTGAGAATCCAGATATTCTCCTGTTTCCTGTTCATTCTTATAACACTTATAAGATAGAACGGGTTCAACGTTCCCCTGCACAGTATAACATGCGGGTTCGGTCAATACATCCATATTATTATCTTTATTAGGGCATGAACTGGTCGCTACCTGGAGAGAGAGAGAAGAAAACACTTTAGCGTATGCTCGTGAAAGATCAGATTGGTTTTTATCTTATCTAATCAGGATGGCTCCCACTGCTTTTTATCAAATCTTCCTTCAAACCCTAAAAGGAAAGACTAGCTGGGATTAATTACACCCTACAACTTCGTCGATCTTTCAGCCATGCCAGTGTCGGTACTTTGAGGGAGGTCCCCCGTGCTTTCGCACGAACCTAATTAATGTAAACCTCGTTTTCCCAGAGGCGTAACCCCGTTGACACCTTTCTAGACACCTACTTGATCGGCTAATTGTAGTGTGAAAACTCTCCCAGGAGTAACTCTTACTCGCAGTGGGTATCGGGATCCAACTATCTCATAGAAGGTATGCAATCTCATTGCAAATTTCAACACTTGAAATTCCCGATAATACTTTTGCCCCTAGCGTCCTGTGACCTTGACGGAGGCCAAACTACCCACAAGGCGCTAGTCAAGTTCAACCCGTCATTTCTTGATCGAATTAAACCCACCCGTACGACCCTTGACGGAGGCCAAACTACGCCGTACGAATACCCTAATCCAATCGCATCATATGCTGGCAGATAAGCACTAGTTAGCTACCATACACTACGCCTTGACGGAGGCCAAACTACCGCAGCATGAATACTAAGTAGTACTTATCTGAAATGACGGAGGGCTACGCAGGTTTTTCTGAAAACCATGAGCGTAATGAACTTGATATCGTTGTAGAATCAAAATGAAGTTTTGAAATGGAGTGATTTTGAGGCTTTTCTAGTTTTGCTAAAGGAGTCACTCCCGGTGAAGGGATCTCGGTCCTTTCCTCGTCGAATGAGGTGCGAGATATATCATATATATCGCTGTGCAAAGCAAAAACTCTTAAAAGCAATCAAAACCAAACCGAGTGTGTAGCATCTGCCAGTTACTGCTAAAGGAGTCACTCCCGGTGAAGGGATCTCGGTCCTTTCCTCATCGAATAAGGTGCAGGGTATATCATTTATACCGCTATGCAAAGCAAGAACTGTAGCTACATGTTTTGTTTAAAATTTGATTCTACAACATCTTAGGTTTCTTTTCTTTCATTAATCACATTAATGAAGTCCCATCATTTAAGTCACCTAAACATCACAGATAAATATAACGTACGCTTATGCCATCCGCATTCGCCTGGATGTCCCCTCGTGCACCGTTAGGTTAGGTAACTAACGACAGAGCAGGGCAGGGCTAGTGCGGATGCAAAACATAAGTAACGTCTATATAATATATCATATATACTATAAAAGTATCTATCACAGAACATCACATGATCGCATCACAGATAAAGCAGCAGAAGAAACATATGAAACATTGGATATACTAGGACGTCCGTGTTTTCAATACGAGCCAGTATAAAACACGGATTCCACGGTCGTGATGAATAGCCAATCCCACACCCCTAGACCCCTACGAGAGTGGCAAGCAACCCGACCAATTCTAGGGTTAGGAGACCCGGACTCGACTCCTCGAGTTGGTCTCCCACTGGACCCCAGAACCCGGTTACTTGTGCTCCCCTCCTTGGGTCTATCTTAATGCGGAAAAGTAAATAATATACAAAAGGTGACAACTTCCGCAACCTGGAAGTGCCCCAAATAAAAGAATATTACATACAAGTTTTTACATGAATGAAAATGAAAAACACTCATCTCACATAAAAACCCCCGGCTATTCAAACACGACGATCCAATATAACATATCCAGCAACACATAACATCACATGTCATCAACGTAAGTAAATATGTGCATCCCAATTGTCGTTGACATATAGCAACGAAACCGGCGATATCACATATTACACTTACGGTCACAGAAAAGAAAGTGTAAAACTACAACAGTTGGAATCCGCAATCCTTTTAGACATCACATACCTAATCAAATGAAATACTTAGACATCACATGCCTAACAGTTATAAACCCCGCATTTTAGTCCCATTATCGAAAACTCTTTTCAATATCAAATGAAACTAAACCGCTAGATTTATATCATTCATTCAGTTATCTCATAACTGTTTGTGAATTCCAATTATTGTATCCCATTCCGGATAAATAGAATATATTAAACTTTCCGATCGAACATTCGAACACCCAAGTTTTCCCGAAACCGTCCAACACATGAAATAGGTTCAAAGACATTCACTTCATGCCTCAGTACCAACGGTCCAGCCGTAGAAGGGTCAAGCCAACGCCTCACATGTGGCACACCGTACTGCCCCAAACCCGAAGGTTCAAAGGGCAGTTCAAGACGGTCACATAATCGAGTTAATGTTTGTTGTCTTCTAGAGGGACCATCGCGTTACTTGCACTACTCAGAACGTCCTTAAACCACACAAAAATCCAACACTTGGATATTTTCCGGTAGGGGAAAAGTTGGGTATTTATATCCGGTCGAACTTTTTAACATATTCTAAAGTCATCCGGAAATACACAAAGACGAAATTTGATAATCCGATCGAAACATCGAAGCTCTAAAACACCCCAGAATATTCAACTTTTGAATAAATATTAAAAATACCCATAAAACTCAGCTACTGAAATTATGAATTACTGTGCAAAGGAGTAAGGCTGACGTCATCATTCTGCCGCGGAACCGCCGCAGAAACCAGGCTTCTGCCGCGGTTCCGCCGCAATATTTACTGTTCATGGAATAATTTTTGCATCGTAATTCTTAGATTTCCCTGCTGAATTTTTTAAGCATTTTTAATATGGAAAAATTCCAGTTTTTAGAAAAAGTCCAGAGAGCACTTGGGTTTTAGGGTTTCGGGTTCGTTCGGGTTTCAAACGTCGTCTAGACTTCGCCTAAGGCTCTAGCTAGGCTCTGATACCACTGTAGGGTTCCTAGGCACTCTCAAGAGGTCTCATAAGGCATCAACCATGCCAATTTCAAATTTTACGGGTGCCGAGAAACCCTAGTACGGATCGTTGACTAGAAGTTTAGGCGATATACTAATCTAGTTAACAACTTAACTAAAGATAAGAAGCTACAACCTTTGTAGATCCGGATATCCACTTCCTTGGCTCCACGTAGGCGTCCTTTCGCTGTCCATCTCGAATCCCGGACTCAATCGTCGGCTTGATCGGAGAAATGGGCGGACTAGGTCGTCGGCTTCGTGCCGAAGATGATCTACGTCGAGGCATCACAAGTTCAAGCTCCGACTTCACAAATTTGTGAAACTTGTGAAGAAAACACCCAAAACAACTTGGCAAGAGGTAGAGGGTGAAGAAATAGGAGGTGGGTTCACTTTAGAATTGGATTTCTCACTTTAGAACTCAAGTTTCCATTGATGGCATCAAGCTTTCTCTTTTAAGAAGAAGAAGAAGAAGATGATAGAATATGATAAGTTATTTTAATAATAGAAAAGAAATCAATACTTATCATATCCTAACTAAGGTTAAGTATAGAGAATAGACCATGGTTACTAGGATGGGTTAGGGTTAAGCATGAAGACAAGAATGGTTAAGAAGTCAAAGCTTCATGAAGCTTCAACTAGAAACAAACATAGCCACCATTCTTATCTAAATCTTTTCCAACTAAATAAACAAACAAATAAATGAAAAAGCAAAACCCTAAAGATCACTTAACCATGGTTTAATTCTATATACTTAACTAAACGATCAAGTATCATCAAACATGATACAAATGTGTGCACAAAAGTATATCACATATACTTCTTGCACATCAAGTGAGAAAATCCATATAAAGTGAACCAATACTAGCTAATGCAAAGTAATATATCAAATATATAATTATACATTAAATCATTAAATCAACATTTGATTCAATGATCCGGTCATGTCGCACACAACCGACTAGTATTCAATGTATCGATTTATCGAATCAATGATTCGATAACTAGGTCATATCGCATACAACCAATCGAAACATTCATCGCGAGAATGAAATGCGGTATCACATACACGCATTATTCTCGGTCCCGCACATATCTCATATGCGCTCCTATTTCGTTTCTCTTGAGCCAGGAAACCTCTGTGTAGGACTCTAAAGACTCGTCAATACGCCGGTAGCAGATGATGATCATATCAAGCACCCACAAGCCGCAAGCGGTCTGCTAAACGTAACGGCCATCCGGGTATTGAGCGATCAGAAGATCGACGAGCCAGCCCGCTCACACTCCTGTGAATCCAACCAGTAACACTTACCGTACAGTCCGGTCTGATCGTCTGATATGTCGCATATCAAGTCTAGGGGTGGTAAACGTCAGACCCCAATAACCGATAAGTCGTGCCGATTTGAGGCTCATAACGGGTCGAGAAACTACTGGTAACACTTACCAGCAAATCTCTGATCAGCCCTGGCCAGGGACTTCCCTGTTACGGCCAATCGAGCACAGCGCAACATCAACCCCCAATACCGGGAGAGACAAAACCCCTCCTATCGCTCATTGCCTCCATGTGACTCGGGACTGTACCCAAAGACCACCGTTTTGCACGCCCTCATGGACGTGGTAAGGTGGAGATCAAAGCACAGTGGGAATCATACAAGACTCTATGACGATCTCGGGTCTACAGACTAACTTGCACAAGTGTCACCTGAGAACTGCCATCTGACGTGAGGTATAATACCATCTGGGAGTTCTCGGCGAGTCCGTCCAGTGTACCCAGTCTCCACTGAGCACCCGTATACCATCTCTGATGTCAAACACCAATGGATATGGGATCATCCATCGCCCATCTCATGGGTCGAGAAGCATATAGGCTAGTCTACACTGGTATATCGATGCCCCGTCTCGATACACCCACGACTAGGGACCTTGAAGGATGTACTTATGGACTACCATGTCCCCACTAGTATGATCTGCATCACAGTCTAAGTAGTCAAGTACACATCCTAAGGGCTTTATCAACATATAACCATAAGACAGTTTAAAGAGACTAGTATACATGCTAAGATAAAGAGTAACCAGATAGCATACTATCATATCGAGCAAGAAAGTCATCTCTATATATGTCCAAGCATCCAATATAATATACATCATCTGTACAATACTGGCCTCTAGGGCATACATACAACTAACATACCCTTTTGTACATACAAGGTTCATCTACCATTTTGATGAAGTCAAACTCTTTGACCACCACATCAAAACAGATGTTCCAACTCCGCGATGCCTGCTTTATCCTGTAAAGCAACTTGCACATGTTTCCACTGTTCCCACTGTTTACGAAGCCCTCTGGCTGTGTACTTATAGACTTTCTATTCTAAATCAGTATTTAGAAAAGCAGTCATGACACCCAACCACCAGATATCGTAGTCATGGTATGTAGCAATGTTAAGTAGGATCTGGATGGACTTAAGTATAGTCCCTGGAAAAGGTTTCATCATTTTCCACTCTTGGTCGATGACGAAAACCTTTAACAAGTCTAGCTTTGAAAGTCTCAACTTTTCCATCTACACCAAGTAATCTTCTCAAGATATACTTGCTCCTGATGGGGATTTAACCCTTCAGATATCACAACCAAAGTCCATACTTTGTTGGTGTATATGGATTCCATCTCAGATCGCTAAGCATCCAGCCATTCTTACAGAGTCCCTACTCTTGATGGCCTGCTCGAAACTAATTGGGTCATCATCTCATGATGCATTCCTCGCTCCCACTGTCATCGAGAAACTGAAGTATCTCTCAAGCAGATGAGGAACCCTACTAGATCGGCGGAGAGGCTGAGGTTCGTTGGGAACTATTGAATCCTTTGGTTCTGTCAAATCATCAGCTGCAGTTTTGTATAGCTGGAACCTTTCCAGTTCTACAGAACTGACCTTGCCTCGATTTTGTCCGGATTTTGCTTTAGACATAAGCCGGACAACCCCAAATCTTAACTTACTTAAGAGATAGGCTCTTCCCATACCATATCTCATATGGAGTGGTAGGCACTGATTTGATTCGAACCCTAATTCAATAGGTATGCAACTTCTCAAGTGCATAACTCCCAAAAGGAAATAGGAAACTCGGTAGTACTCATCATAGAGCACACCATATCTAATATTGTGCGATTGCTCCGCCCTGATACACCGTTGTGCTGTGGTGTATTCAGAGGAGTAATACGGAGAGAGAATCTCATTCTCCTTTAGAATGGTCCAGGAATGCCATGCACAAGTATTCTCCTCCCTGATCTTATCATAGGACATAATACTTATACCCGGTTATTGGTTCTCTACTTCTAACTTATATTCTGTGAATATCTCAAAAGGTTCGGACTTGTGTTTCAACAGGAACATATGTCTGAATCTTGAAAGATTATCAGAGAATGTAATGAAATACAATGAACCGGTCTTGGCATGTGTAGACAGGAGACCTTACATACATCATCATGTATCAGTCCCAAGAGTTTACTAACTCTTTCTCTGTTTTCAGTAAACGGAGCTATGGTCATCTAATCTTTGTGACATGACTGGCAAGTTTCACAGGATGTAAATTCAAACTGATTTAAATATGCATCTAAAATTTAACTTCAGCCAGTCGGGTCGCATTGATATGACCTAGTCTACAATGCCTCGAGAAGGAATCGTTCATTTCTGAACTCTTCCTCTTGTGTGTGTTCTGTATACTAGGAACTGTAGTTTGATTTAGAACGTCAATGCTTTGAGATAACGTGCCTGAACCGATCAACTTTTGATATAGGAAATGTTCAAAACATTATCCATCAATACAAAATTTTATCATTTCTTTAATAAATAAAGAGATTGATATGATTTTGTATATCAGGTTCGGTATCTAATAGCATTTATTCAGAATCAATGTATTGGTAATACAGGGTGACAGTGACCAACAGACTTGGCTGCAACACTTGCCCCGGTTTCTGTCTCATGAAACTTATCACCCGTTCTCAGTTTTTCTATCTTTTTGTAGCCCTATGTAACAGATTACATATCTGGGATCCTGATCCGGTATCAAATACCCAGGATGCAGAGGATACTGAGAAACAGTTCTTTGTAATGAACACACCCGAAGGAGATGCATCATATGCACTTTCTTCGTTTGGGCGGCATAGGAATTTTGGTATTCCCCTATCTCCTGCTCTGTCTTATAACAATTATAAGTTGGAGCGGGACCAACGTTCTCCAGCTCAGTATAACAAGCGGGTTCGGTCAATACATCCATATTATTATTTTGATTAAGGCGTGATATGGTCGCTACCTGGAGAGAGAGAAAAGAAAACACTCTGCGTGCGCTCTTGCAAGATTAGATTGGTTATTTATTTTATCTAATCAGGATGGCTCCCACTGTTTTTATCAAATCTTCCTTCAAACCCTAAAAGGAAAGACTAGCCGGGATTAATTACACTCTACAAGTTCGCCAATCTTTCAGCCAGGCCAGTGTCGGTACTTTGAGGGAGGTTCCCCGTGCTTTCGTACGGACCTAATTACAGTAAACCTCGTTTTCCCAGAGGCGTAACCCCGTTGACACATTTCTAGACACCTACTTGATCGGCTAATTGCAAAGTGCAAAACTCTCCCAGGAGTAACAATTACTCGCAGTGGGTATCGGGATCCAACTATCATATAGAAGGTATGCAATCTCATTGCAAATTTCAACACTTGAAACTCCCGATAATGGTTTTTACCCCTAGCACCTATGACCTTAACTATGGTCAATAAATCATAAGTACTAGTCAAGTTCTACCCGTCATTTCGTGATTAATTAGACCCACCCACATGACCCTTAACTAAGGTCAACAAAGTCACGCAACTGTCCTAACTAATCGCATCATATGCGGTGTAGGAAGACATCACTTAGCTACCGTACACTGTGCCTTAACTAAAGTCAACAAACACAGCACGAATACTAAGTACTCTACTTCCTAAAATGACAGAGGGTTGCGAATGGTTTTTGTGAAAACCTTTAACGCTTTGAACTTGATCTCGTTGCGGAATCAAATGGTTTTTAAATGGAATGTTTTTGAGGCTTTTCTAGTTTTGCTAAAGGGGTCCCTCCCGGTGAAGGGATCGTCGGCCCTTTCCTCGTCGAATGAGGTGTGGGATATATCATATATATCACTGTGCAAAGCAGAAACTATAGAAGAAATCAAAAGACAAACCGATGGTTGTAGCATCTGCCAGTTATTGCTAAAGGAGTCACTCCCGGTGAAGGGATCTCGGTCCTTTCCCTATCGAATAAGGTGCAGGATGTTCTACAAGGAACACCGCGATTCAAAGCAAGAACTGTAGCTACCTGTTTTTATTTTGAAATTCGATTCCACAACATCAATTAGGTTTATTTTCTTTCATTAATCTCATTAATGAATATCCCATCATTTAAGTCCACCTAATCATCACAGATAAATATAACGTACGCTTATGCCATCCGCATTTGCCTCGATGTCCTGTCTGCACCGTTGGGTTAGGTAACTAACGCCAGAACGAGGCAGGGCTAGCGCGGGTGTAAAACATAAGCAACGTCTATATAATATATCATATATACTATATATTATATCTATCACAGAACATCACATGATCACATCACAGATAACGCAGCAGAAGAATCATATGAAACATTGGATATACTAGGACGTCCGTGTTTTAAATACGAGCCAGTATAAAACACGGATTCCACGGTCGTGATCAATAGCCAATCCCACACCCTAGACCCCTACGAGAGTGGCAAGCAACCCTACCAATTCTAAGGTTAGGAGACCCGGACTCGACTCCTCGAGTTGGTCTCCCACTGGACCCCACAACCCGGTTACTTGTGCTCCCCTCCTTGGGTCTATCCTAATGCGGAAAAGTAAATAATATACAAATGGTGACATCATCCGCAACCTGGAAGTGCCCCGATAAAAGAATATTACATACAAATTTTTACATGAATGAAAATGAAAAAACACTCATCTCACATAAAAACCCCCGGCTATTCGAACACGACGATCCAACATAACATATCCAGCAACACATAACATCACATGTCATCAACGTAAATAAACATGCGTATCCCAATTGTCGTTGACATATAGCAACGAAACTGGCGATATCACATATTACACTTACGGTCACAGAAAAGAAAGTGTAAAACTACAACAGTTGGAATTCGCAAACTCTTTTGACATCGCATGCCTAATCAAATGAAATACTTAGACATCGCATGCCTAATAATTATAAACCCCATATTTTAGTCTCATTATCGAAAACACTTTTCAATATCAAGTCGGGCAATTCAACAAGATTCCCGACATTCTGATCGAATGCTCGTCGCAAACTTTAGTAGGCGGCCACACCCCCGACGCCGTCGACGACGTGCACCAAGGCGGAACACCGCTGCCGCGAGCACCCGAACGGATGCTTTCGGCGACGGGGTTCTCCTACAGTCACTTGGTCAGGGCTATGGGGTGAGGCTGTCTATTAAGTTTACCCGGCGAGTATCCGCGTACGCTACGTGATTGCGACGGACTTTTGATCACATCAAAATTCCGTGGCAACCGATCAAGTGAGACTAAACCGCTAGATTTATAACATTCATTCAGTTATCTCATAACTGCTTGTGAATTCCAATTATTGTAACATATTTCGGATAAATAGGAAAAATGTTAAACTTTCCGATCGAACAATCGAACACCCAAGTTTTCCCGATACAGCTCAACACATGAAATAAGTCTAAAAACATTCAGTTCGTGCCTCAGTACCAACGGTCCAGCCGTAGAAGGGTCAAGCCAATGCCTCACATATGGCACGCCGTACTGCCCCAAACCCTAAGGTTCAAAGGGCAGTTCAAGACGGTCACATAATCGAGTTAAGGTTTGTTGTCTTCTAGAGGGTCCATCGTGTTACTTGCACTACTTAGAACGTCGTTAAACTACGGAAAAATCCAACAATTGGAAATTTCCCGGCAGGGGAAAAAGTGGGTATTTATATCCGGTCGAACTTTTTAACATATTCTAAAATTACCCGGAAAAACACACAGACAAAATTAGACAATCCGATCGACACACCGAGTCCCCAATACAACCCAGAAAACTCAACTCTTGAGTTCAGATTAAAAATTCCCAGGAAAACCAGCACGACAAAATAGGAGTTACTGTGCAAAAAATAATGGGAGATGCGACCGTACTGCCGCGGAACCGCCGCACGAACCATGCTCGTGCCGCGGAACCGCGGCGATTTGATGGATTCAGCCGCTCTAATTTTACAGTAACTCCTAAATATTCCTTCTGAGTTTTCTGAATATTTTTAATCTGGAAAAAACCCAGTTTTTGAAAAAAGTCCAGAGAGCATTTTGGTTTTAGGGTTTCGGTTCGATCGGGCTTTAAACTCCGTCTACGCATCGCCTAAGTCTCTAGCTAGGCTCTGATACCACTGTAGGGTTCCTAGGCACACTAATGAAGTCTCACAAGTGATCAAACATGGCCAATTAAAATTTTACAAGTGCCGAGAAACCCTAATACGGATCGTTAACTAGATATATAGGTGATGCGATGCAAGTAAACAACTTTAACTTAGAAGGAAAGAGGCTACAACCTTTGTAGATCCGGTCCTCCACCTCCTAGGCTCCATGATGACGTCCCCTCGCTGTCCATATCGGATCCCAGACTCTAGCATCGGCTTCATCGGAGAAATGGGCGGGCTAGGTCATCGACTATGATGCCGAAGATGATCTACGTCGAGGCAACACAAGATCAAGCTCCAACTTCACCAAGCCATGAAACTTGTGAAGAAAACACCCTATACTACTAGGCAAGAGGTAGAGGATGAAGAAATAGGAGGTGGGTTCACTTTAGAATTGGATTTCTCACTCATTTGCTCAAGTTGCCATTGATGGAGGCAAGCTTTTCTTCTTGAAGAAGAAGAAAATGATGATGATAGAATATGATAAGTATTTCAAAATAGAAAATAAAAATCAATACTTATCATATGGCAACCATGATTAGGTGTAGAGAATAGACTGTGGTTAGTGGGAATGGTTAGGGTTAAGCATGATACAAGAATGGTGGACTTGTTCAAAACTTCATGAAGCTTCAACAAACAAACAAAATAAGCCACCATTCTTTTCTTTATCATTTCTAAAAGAATAATAAATAAATAAATAGATAAACAAAACCCTAACCATTCATATAACCATGGTTTAATCTTTACACAAACTCAAGTTAACATGTATCATCAAACATGATACAATCAAGTGCACACTAAAATATATCACATATACAATGTGCACTACAAGTGAGAAAATCCATTTAAAGTGAACCAATACTAGTTAATGCAAAGTAATATATCAAATATATAATTATACATTAAATCATTAAATCAACACTTGATTCAATGATCCGGTCATGTCGCACATAACCGATTAGTATACAATATATCGACTTATCGAATCAATCTTCGATTCGATAACTAGGTTATATCGCATACAACCAATCGAAACATTCATCGCGAGAATAGAATACGGTATCACATACACGCATTATTCTCGGTCCCGCACATATCTCATATGTGCTCCTATTTCGTTTCGCTTGAGCCAGGAAACCTCTGTGTAGGACTCTAAAGACTCGTCAATACGCCGGCAGCAGATGATGATCATATCAAACACCCATAAGCCGCAGGCGGTCTGCTAAACGTAACGGCCACCCGGGTATTGAGCGATCAGAAGATCGACGAGCAAGCCCGCTCACACTCCTGTGAATCCAACTAGTAACACTTATCGTATAGTCCGGTCTGTTCGTCTGATATGTCGCATATCTCGCCTAGGGGTGGTAAACGTCAGACCCCAGTAGCTTGATAAGTCATGCCGACGTAAGGTCCATAACATTCGTGAAACTACTGATAACTCTTACCAGTATATCACTGCAACCCTGGCCAGGGATTTCCTGTTATGGCCAGTCGAGCATAGCGCAACATCCACCCCCAATACCGGGAGAGACGAATCCCCTCCTATCGCTCATCGCCTCCATGTGAATCGGGACTGTACCCAAAAACTACCTGTTTGCACGACTCAGTAGAGCCGTGGTAGGGTGGAAATCAAAGCACAGTGGGAGACACACAAGACTCTATGACGATCTCGGGTCAACAGACTAAGCTGTACCAGTGTCACCAGAGAACTGCCATCTGACGTGAGGTATAATACCATCTGGGAGTTCTCGGCGAGTCCGTTCAGTATACCCAGTCTCCACTGAGCACCCGCATACCATCTCTGATGTCAAACACCAATGGATATGGGATTATCCATCGCCCATCACATGGGTCGAGAAGATATACGCTAGTCTACTCTGGAATATCGATGCCCCGTCTCGATATTCCCACGACTAGGAACAATGAAGGATGTACTCATTGACTACCCAGGCCCCACTAGTATGATCTTCATCATAGTCCTGGAAGTCAAGTACACATCCTAAGGGCTTAATCAACATGTAATCAGAGAGACAGAAAGTATACATGTTAAGATAAAGAGCAACCAGATAGCGTACCATCATGTCGAGCAAGAAAGTCCTACCTATATATGTCCCAGCATCCACTACAATATACATCCAATGTACAGTAATGGCCTCTAGGGCATACATATAACTAACAACATTTCAGTAAACTGATCAAGTTGTCGGGGCTCCGGAATCATAAATACATAAAACAAATCATAGCGCAATGCATGAGCATGAAAACGAGTATATAAATCAAAATCAAAACTCCGTCAAGCATCCCGCAATCATCGGAGTTATGGTGAAGACACCAATGTCAAAGCCTCATACGAAAACCAACATGATATACATCAAACTATACATGTACACACCGTTAAAACATCTGAAAGAAATGCATGCCAAACTCTTTTCCAATCAATGTGCAATGCGCGTATCGCGGCACAGTGGCGGACGTCTATTGTAAGAAAATAACTATATATATATCCATCGTTTAACATACACTCCCCGCCGTTTTGAAAACAATTTAGAAGGGTTCCCTTGTAAAAATTTTCGTGTCATCTCGGACACGTAGGTAAATGCTGAGACTATAGCTCATTTTTGGAAATCCCTTCGATAACTATCAATGCATGCAAGAATATAGTCAGGTACTGTCCTTGAACTAGTCCTGCTCAGCTACTATACCCAATAGTAAATATCATAAAACATACTGCTCCAAAAGAAACCAATCCCAAAATGCGTACAAGAATGCCCTGTGCGTCTGGTGCGCACAGAATCGAAATCCATGAATGTGCCATACATGTGCACAGAACAAAATCTATGTGCAACGGGTGTGCACAAAACACCTGTCGAAGGCAACGGGTGTGCCTGACAGCAATATCAGGTGCATCTAATATGCACGAAGAAATCTCACTTTAGTGCATCTGGTGTGCACCAAAATCACATCAAGCGCGTCAAGTATGCGCAAGAATCCAAATCAAGTGCACAAGGTGCACGAAAACAAATGTCGAGTATCACAATCGAAATCGACGGTATACGACACATTTCAATCCAAATCCAAATCAGGTATACCGTGGTATATAATCTCACAACCATGTGCATCAGTGTGCGCAAATCGAATCAAAATACTAAAAGTGCATGACAACTATGCCGAAAGCACAAGTCAAATCACATGCATACCATAGACATGAAATCAAAATCAACATCTCGAATGATATCAAATCGAAGTCATGTGCAACTGTGGTGCACAAAATCTCAATCATGCAAATAAATCGCCAAATCGAATCAAAATACTAAAAGTGCATGAAAACTATGCCGAAAGCACAAGTTAAATCACATGCATACCATAGGCATGAAATCAAAATCAACTTCTCGAATGATATCAAATCGAAGTCAAGTGCAACTGTGGTGCACAAAATCTCAATCATGCAAATAAATCGCCCAAAATACCGAAATCAAAGATGGCGGAAATAATCCCGCTCTGGCACATCCTCAAAAGATCTGGCCAACTGTCATGGTCACTCATAACATGTCTCGTCGACGATGCCGAACTCTGGCCTACTAGGTGTGCGTAATATGACCGATCCTGGGTCCAAGTCTTCTCATATTGTATTCCAGAAAGGTTCTGTTGAATTCTCCCCCAAATCTCGTTTCTGCCGAACTGCCCAGAAGTTATCACCCTCTACTAAATCTATTTCTTGTTCCGGAACGGCTGCATACTCATCGCGACTCCTTCTAGAAGATATATCCATATACAATGCCTCTGCATGCGTATCACATCTCTGATGTCAGCGGAGTGGAACGTCATCTCATCAAGATCTCGTACGAACCTCTTGCTCCACTTTTCTCTAATGTCGACTGATCCGGACTCGTCTCTTCGTGGCTGCATGGACTGCGCTCCAACGGCTATACTCGTATCTGGAGTCTCCCAAGCAATGTATCCCATCATATGATATCCGAACGACATCGAACCTTTCGATCGAGTAATCAAAGTTCCATAATCCCCCAAGAGCTCAACATCTTGAGTACAGTTTAATAGTATCCCAGTACATGCCACAGTACCTGTAGACCAGCCGTAGAAGGGCAAACCCAAGCCTCATTAATGGCAGCGCGGAACTGCTGCAAACCCTAAGGTTTCAAAGCGTTCTCATGGTCGTTATATCGAGTTAGGGTTTCATTCTTCTAGAGGGTCCACGGAATTACTTGCATGTTTTTTCGAATACTTTAAACTTGGAAAAATGGGTTTCTGACATTCGATCGTTTTCTTTCGACTCCCAACGTACCTGCGTGAAGTCGTCTCTAGCTGGAATCAATCAATCTGATGACCTCGCATCGGGGTAGGCAACGAATCACATGTCCTAGTCATTCCTTCTTGGGTGACTAGCGATCTTCTATCATATCTCTAAGTACAACTCGTGCGGCATTTGCTTCAAACATCTGGGGCGACACAACTGAATCATTTGTCCGCACGCTGAACAGTGCCTCAATCATCAAATAATCGGTGCACTAACGGTCATCACATTCTGGCTGGACTCTACCAGTGGTCCAATCCTCTGGTGATGATCTGCACGTCCGAGAAATCTTGTAAAAGCGATCCATCAAACGCTCATGGCGCGAAAACACAATAGGATGATACATCTATGCAATCGTGTGTCCCTGGAATCACGCCCTGGTCAGTCCTCGTCCGTGACGAGCTCGTGCTGACGCAACTCTAGCCGTAGCTCTCTCTGCCCGTGTAATCGTGGCAGCAAAACCATAAACCGATATCGATGAGGATAGATCATATGAATGAGTATAATACTGTGCAAGGAAATGTACATCCTAAGGCTTGTTAAGCGGAGTGGCTGTCACGACCCGAAAGAGCACGTGACTGGCCCTCGAACCATATGAAATCTATAGGACTCCATCTGATTCAAGTAAGCCAAAGCCCAGAAATCTAAAACCATTTTAAGAGTAAGTGAAGAAAACTGGTTTAAAGAAGTGAAGGAAAATATGTTTGAAGTCGAGGTTTTTAAATAACTAAGCCGAAGGTGCATTTTTAAAAGGTAAAGTCTTTTCTAAAAATTTCGGCAGAGTTTCTTTTGTAAATACTGGCCCCGAACGGGATACAACAAGCATAACATATATACAATAATAAAAGGCATCCCCAAGCGGGAGCTAGCTCTTCGTCAATTGACGGTCACAACCACACATGCAATATAATATACAACGCCGAAAGGCGAGGATCGATCCAAAAGAAACACAGTAAGCATGAAAACCGCAATACTACTAAGCGCGACTCTAAGGCCAAATAAAACATCACTAAAGTCTGAGTCTGAAACAATAAACAAAATTTGGTTTATGGAAATTCTAGATACAAAGAATAATATAAGTACAATGGTGGTTTTGATGCAAAAGGAACCACCTACCAAATGCAATTCACCCGCAAGGAAGCAATGTGCCAGAAATACCGCAAAGGAACCTGTACGGCAAAACCTGCAAGAACTGTGGCACAACGGGGGTGAGTTGCCAACTCGTGAATAGAGAATAACTACAAGCAGAAACCGAACGCAAGACATAATCCTAGGTCAAAACGATCAGTACAAAATCCTCAATATAAAACATGCAGCCTATAACAAGGCTAGGGTAAATATCTAACCCGAATGTAATCTCCTGTGCCTGTGTCAGTGCCTCAGGTAGCAATATAACATAAGAATGAGGTATGAATGCATGAGAACATAATACATGTAAATGAAGAAACTGTTTTCATACTTTAGTGAGATTTCCTTTGTATTTTTAAAATGAGGTATCATAATGAAATCAGCATAAAACAGTGCCTAACATCGGCACAAAACGTAATCCAAATATCCCGATATCTCTGTATCCCAATCACAAAATCTAGGACGCCGTCAGTCCAGACCGGCCCCTACCATCAATCTCAAGACCACGACGGTATCCTCCGGATATCCGACGCGTCAGGTAAAATCACCGGTCGGTAGTGCTCCCCTGCCAGGCTCAACGTCATCACCACATTCATCTTGCCCCGGGGTACCGCACCGGGTCCACCATGTACCTGAAACGGTTCATCCGTCTCCTCGAATCGGGTTTCCAAATCCATCAGCAAACTCATGGTGGACGACTCATACATCATGGGAAAACCGCACTTTTTATTTTAAAAGAGAGAAAATGTTTATCTGTGTTTTTGCGGTTTTCCTCCAAATCCAGAAAATCTCACGGAAATCCAAATCCAAAACCTCAGTAACACGTAAAATAGTGAATATATGCATGAGAATCCATGAATGCGGCATAACAATGAATATCAGTATGCATGAAGTAGCAGGTAATAACTACAATGTCTAAACTATTAGCTAATAGGTTATGTCAAGCAATAGTATTTTCTAAGGTGTACGTGACATGGCAATTACCGATGAAGATGTGTGTGAGCCGGCAAGTAAGTGTACGTGGTACATACGCAACATCGGTAATGGTGCTGGTGTCCTAACAGCATGATATCAATAATGGAGTATGAAACATAATATAAGAATGCGATGCAAAGCGAACCACAAAAAAAGTGGGAGCTGAATCTAGACGCAACTATAACTAATCTGCATTAATCTAATATAAGTCCTACAAATGGTGCCTTTTGAAATATCACGAATCATGGGGTTTTGAAAATAGGGGCTACGGTGTTTTTATGAAAAGATACGCCTTTTAAAATATCCGTAGATCCCTTGACCTGTCTTTTAAAATACCCACGACCCGCTAGTTTTGAAATAGGTAGGAGTCTAATCTAATCTAACAACTACACTAAACTATACAGCTGAACTAACAAGCTGAGCTACAGGTAAGGAAACCTCCTAACATCTGAGTCGATATATATATAGATATAATAGTCGGTGATTCCGCCTCAATAGTATCGCGTACGATACAGTATATCATATGACATCCTCAAGTCATGAGTGCGGATCTATCATCAATGTAAAGCTCATACGGTAAATCGTCGTACGGCATCCCAATAGCTGGGTACGGGTCAATATCACACTATCTCATCACACTTCAGGTATCACTATCAACATATCATATAATCTGGGGTACTATTCTATGTCTAGTATAAATCGATACCATCAATAAAGTATGCATGCGGGGGTAAACACACATCCCAAGCCCGCAAGAATCACATTTCGTATCCCAAATACGAATCATATCACATCACCGATCTCGCGGCACAAAGCCCAATATCATTGACTCATCTCCAAAGTCATCCAATATCATCAACACAGTGCCAGTATAAGTAATATGCAAGGGTGTGCGTGTAGGTGTAATTCTATTCTAGGGTTCGCGACTATGAACTACACTAGTCACTTCTAACCCTACACTATCCATAATACACCTAACTATCATATATAATAACAACTACGGACTGCGGGGGTGCTATACGCAATCCACCCGACTTCCCCCAGTAGATATAATCTTCTCACCTAGCGTCTTCATTTGTGGACGTCGCCACGCGCTTGCTTGTCGTCCCGAAGTCTTCATGGGGTACCTACACATCAAAATATCGTATATGCGCATTAAAACCAAATCAAAGCTAAAACGGCACATGAAATCCAAAACGATATGATAAGAGGCCTATAGGTTAAAACCCATGGCACGCCTTCAAAACCATCAACACATCCTCTATATCGTCGTATAAACGCCAAATAGTCGAGGCAAAACACAATCCACAATTGCAGAATTAAAAATACGGAATACGGAAACATGAATCTAAAACAGCAACTTAGGAAATATGTCCCAGATTTTACCCTAGGTCACTTTATACAAATCTATATATACCAGGGGTCTAACATGAACATGTAGGAGCTACAGAACCAATACGAGCCAAAATGGTGGGACCCAGGCCGCAATTTGCGGCCAATGGGGATAAATTGGCGGCCGGGAAGAAGAAGTGGGAGCTGGGGTCTTGGGCTTAGCTTCCTGGGTGCCTGCACGTGTCACTGTCCAATCAATTTTAATTTAGGGTGTCTCGGGTGATAGCAGATTTAATATACCCTTCACAGATTTCATAAATTCCCCGATATCGGTTTCTAAAATCCGTATTATGGTTTAAGCTTCAGGTTTTGGGTTTCCAATTCATATACTAGGGTGATGGTATAACCTCTACTGACCTCAATTCCATATTACAACCCATAAATCATCACAACCCTAACTAGGTTATCCACAAGTCCACAATATCACACAATATCGATTCGATCTTAATATGAGGGTAAAGGAAATGCATAAACTAAGTTTAAGGTCCAGAAAATACCTCATTTGGCAACTCAAGAATTTTCTTGAGTTGCCCCTAGTGGCCAAAATCTTTGCTTCTTTAACACCAAGTGTAGATCTAGGGATTGTGCACACATTTAATGAAATGGAGATTGGGTTTTGGGGTTGTTTTAGAGGTGTTTTGGAGCTTGAAGAGGGGAGGGAAAGGAGGTGCAGGAGCAGCAGCAGGAGAAGGGAGAAGAAGGAGGGAAATGAGGGGAGAAATGGTTAAGTCCTTAGTCAATGAAGCCCATACCTCTCTCTCTCACCAACTACCCATTTCTTTATTCTTTTCCTTTTCTTTTTCCTTTTAAAACCCTTCTCACTCAAATAGTAAACCCAAATGAAAAGCATGGCAAGAAAATGCACAAGTGTGAAAAAGTGATATGTGCATGTGTTGCACAAAAAGCTAAAAACCGATTAGCGATTTTTAATCGCGATTAGCACTAAATTAGTGTCAAATTAATTACAAAAACTTTAGAATGTCATAATTCTCTAATTTACCCTATTTTAGAATTTTCCAAAATTTTTCCCCATTTATTTGTATTTAATAATTCCAAAATATTAAAATATTCAATAAAATAATATTAAATTATAAAAATTCCCAAAATTAACATTTTATCTTTTTTGAAATGTTACAATCTACCCCCCTTAAAGAAATTCGGTCCCCGAATTTAAATTTAAACCCCCAATACCAAAACAATTTTTGTAATACTCCAATTTGTCGGGGCTCCGAAGACATCAATACATAGAGAATATCCTATGCGTCTGGTGTGCAAGGAATCAAAATCCATATATGTGTCATACAGGTGTACAAAACAACATCTAGGTGCAACGGGTGTGCACGAAACATCTGTCATAGGCAACGTGTGTGCCTGACAGCAACCAAATCAGATGCATGTAACATGCACGAAGAATCCCGATTTAGTGCATCTGGCGTGCACCAAAATCGTATATCAAAACACTAAAGGTGCATAAAAACTCTGCTGGAAGTGTAAATCAAATCACTGTATAAGGTGGGCGTGAATTCACAATCAAAACCTCGAATGTAATAACTATGCGCAAAATATAAATATCCAGTGGGTGCATGAAACAAATATCATGAAACTCAGTCATCAAAACTAAATCATGCAAACAGAACGCCCAAAATACCGAAATCCAAAATGACGGATACGTGATAATCGAATCACAAAATCACAAATCATAGTACCGTCGTCGGTAGTTCCTCCTTCGAGGTCGAGAAGGAGTCGGTGCATCCACTGCTAGCAGCGCAAGATATCTACTTGCCTCTTGCTCACGGTCTGGCGCCCTCTGACTCTGGATCCTTATCTTCTCTAAGGATTACCTATCTCGCAGTCAATCGGCTCATCGACCCTGTCAGGTGTGCTAACGGGGACGATTCCGTTCTGGCACTTCTCTGGTCACCTATCGGTCAATCCTCATGACCACTCGTGAGGCAGCCCATCACTGGCGTCGGCCTCTGGCTCTCTGAATGCACGTCACATATCTGATCCTGGGTGCAAACATCATTGCAGCAATGTCCTGGAAGGAATCCTGCTCAAGGTCTCTTCCGATCTTGCCTATGCCGAACTGTACAGAGGATGGCTCTCCTGCATAATCTCTTCTCACTCGATAGACATCTGTGTCCTCAGCACAATATTTCTCGGAATCTGGTTGCATCCCAATGCCTCTGTAAGCATATCTGACCTCTGGTCTCGACGGGAAGCAATGACAGCTCGTCAGCGTCTCGCCCGAACCTCTGGTTCCACCTGTCTCTATCGTCGTCCACTATGACGTCGCGCCATGCATATCTACGCACTGCACTGTTCTCGGCCACGGTCAATCTGAAGTCTCTCACACGGACTCGAAATCGCGTACTCTGTAGCTTCATCATTCTGTAGAAGATGTCAGGCCGAACAGGCCCTCGGGAACACGTCCCAACCATCGGAGGAATACTCAATACTCGTCCGTCCTTGATCGATTCACAACGCATCTGGGTAAGTTCCTTTATCCGAATCTGGTCAACTACCTCGTCGACAATGCTAACTCTGGCCTGCTGGTTGTGCGCAATAGGACCACTCCTGGGTCAGGTCTTCTCGTATAGTATTCCAAAAAGGTCATGTCGAATCTCTCTCAAATCCCATCCCTGCCGAATTGCCCAGAAGTCATCATCCCTTGCTGAAGCAAATTCTTGTTCCGGAACGGCTGCATACTTATCGCGCTTCTTTCTGGAAGATATATCCATATACAATGCCTCTGGGTGCGTATCACATCTCTAATGTCAGCGGAGTGGGACGTCATCTCATCGAAATCTCTTGCAAACTCTTTCCTTCACTCTGCTTCAATGTCGACTGATTCGGACTCGTCTCATCGTGGCTGCATGGACTATGCTCCAACGGCTATACTCGTATCTGGAGTCTCCCAAGCAATGCATCCCATCACATGATATCCGAATGATGTCGAAACATTCGATCGACTCGTCAGAACCTTATAATCCCCCAAGAGATCAACATCTTGAGTACAGTTTAATAGTATCGAGTACATGCCTCAGCGTCGGTGGTCCAGCCGTAGAAGGGCAAACCCAAGCCTCACTAATGGCGCCGCGGAACTGCCGTAAACCCTAAGGTTCAAAGGCTTTCACACGGTCATTAAGTCGAGTTAGGGTTTCATTCTTCTAGAGGGTCCATAGAATCACCTGCATGTCTTTCCGTATACTTTAAACTTGGAAAATGGGCTCCTGACATTCGATCGTCTCAATCGACTCTCAACGAATCTGCGTGAAGTCGTCTCTAGCTGGAATCAATCTATCTGATGACCTCGCATCGGTAAACGGACGAACCAAATGTCCTAGTCATTCATCCTCAGGTGACTGGCGACTCGCTATCATCTCTCTAAGTATATGCTCACGCTGCAGCAGCTCCAACCATCTGGGCGATATCTCGTCATTTGCAGCAGCAACTGGCTCATTCACCTGCACGCCGAACAGCACCTCAATCCTCCAGGAAAGACGACGCATTGGCGGTCATCTCTGAATCGGTCTGCCCTAGATCTGAGTAAGACTCTCCACACTGGAAATCTTCAACTCAACTGGGCCCGCTCCGGTGCATAAATCGGACGAATCACCTTCGTCTCTCAGATCGAGTAGACTAGCTATAATCTGTCTCATATCTGTCTGGAAGCTCCGACAATCTAAGCTCGTAAGCTCCGAAAGCGACATCCCGTCAATCTCAGCAACAGCTGGTCCCTCTGTCTGCACGGTAGGCGACATCATAATCTCTGAGGTATGATGTACATCAACAGTCCTCTCTCAACTGGCAGCTCTAACAATGGCCCGATCATCCGGTGCAAAACCAAGCACTCGCCTCCACTTGAGGTCACAGTCATCAATACTAACTCGAGACGTTCCCATGTCACCAGAAAACACAATGGTCAGCCCTCGTACCAGACGAGCTCGCACTGACCGTAACCCTAGCAGCAGCCCAAACTGCGCTCAAACATGGCGACAGGAACCTCAATCGAGTATCGAAGAGAGCAGATCAATGGCAAGAAAGGAAACAACAGATCCAGAGTGGATACACGATCATAAGAAGGAACAGCATCAATGAAGGTATGATCATGGACTAATAGAATCGGGGATCTCAAATGGATGTATAATCATGGATATAAAGAGAATCACTGATCTCGAAAATATGTACATCCTAAGGTTCCTTAAGCGGAGTGGCGTGTCGTAAGTATGCCGCGGAACTTACCAACGGTACGTCACTCTACTTTAGTCACCTATTCCATCAACCAAGGGTCATCCTATACGACGAAAGTTCGGGTCTAATACCCCCTCGACTAAGTCTAAGTTCCGTAAGGTCAAGCCTAAGTTCCGTATATATATAAACGCCCTAGGCTCCACATAGTCAAACTTAGACTCGAACCAAGGTCAACCTAGCGCTCTGATACCAACTTTGTCACGACCCGAAAGAGCACGTGACTGGCCCTCGAACCATATGAAATCTATAGGACTCCATCTGATTCAAGTAAGCCAAAGCCCAGAAATCTAAAACCATTTTAAGAATAAGTGAAGAAAACTGGTTTAAAGAAGTGAAGGAAAATATGTTTGAAGTCGAGGTTTTTAAATAACTAAGCCGAAGGTGCATTTTTAAAAGGTAAAGTTTTTTCTAAAAATTTCGGCAGAGTTTCTTTTGTAAATACTGGCCCCGAACGGGATACAACAAGCATAACATATATACAATAATAAAAGGCATCCCCAAGCGGGAGCTAGCTCTTCGTCAATTGACGGTCACAACCACACATGCAATATAATATACAACGCCGAAAGGCGAGGATCGATCCAAAAGAAACACAGTAAGCATGAAAACCGTAATACTACTAAGCGCGACTCTAAGGCCAAATAAAACATCACTAAAGTCTGAGTCTGAAACAATAAACAAAATTTGGTTGATGGAAATTCTAGATACAAAGAATAATATAAGTACAATGGTGGTTTTGATGCAAAAGGAACCACCTACCAAATGCAATTCACCCGCAAGGAAGCAATGTGCCAGAAATGCCGCAAAGGAACCTGTACGGCAAAACCTGCAAGAACTGTGGCACAACGGGGGTGAGTTGCCAACTCGTGAATAGAGAATAACTACAAGCAGAAACCGAACGCAAGACATAATCCTAGGTCAAAACGATCAGTACAAAATCCTCAATATAAAACATGCAGCCTATAACAAGGCTAGGGTAAATATCTAACCCGAGTGTAATCTCCTGTGAAATCTATAGGACTCCATCTGATTCAAGTAAGCCAAAGCCCAGAAATCTAAAACAGCAACTTAGGAAATATGTCCCAGATTTTACCCTAGGTCACTTTATACAAATCTATATATACCAGGGGTCTAACATGAACATGTAGGAGCTACAGAACCAATACGAGCCAAAATGGTGGGACCCAGGCCGCAATTTGCGGCCAATGGGGATAAATTGGCGGCCGGGAAGAAGAAGTGGGAGCTGGGGTCTTGGGGTTAGCTTCCTGGGTGCCTGCACGTGTCACTGTCCAATCAATTTTAATTTAGGGTGTCTCGGGTGATAGCAGATTCAATATACCCTTCACAAATTTCATAAATTCCCCGATATCGGTTTCTAAAATCCGTATTATGGTTTAAGCTTCAGGTTTTGGGTTTCCAATTCATATACTAGGGTGATGGTATAACCTCTACTGACCTCAATTCCATATTACAACCCATAAATCATCACAACCCTAACTAGGTTATCCACAAGTCCACAATATCACACAATATCGATTCGATCTTAATATGAGGGTAAAGGAAATGCATAAACTAAGTTTAAGGTCCAGAAAATACCTCATTTGGCAACTCAAGAATTTTCTTGAGTTGCCCCTAGTGGCCAAAATCCTTGCTTCTTTAACACCAAGTGTAGATCTAGGGATTGTGCACACATTTAATGAAATGGAGATTGGGTTTTGGGGTTGTTTTAGAGGTGTTTTGGAGCTTGAAGAGGGGAGGGAAAGGAGGTGCAGGAGCAGCAGCAGGAGAAGGGAGAAGAAGGAGGGAAATGAGGGGAGAAATGGTTAAGTCCTTAGTCAATGAAGCCCATACCTCTCTCTCTCACCAACTACCCATTTCTTTATTCTTTTCCTTTTCTTTTTCCTTTTAAAACCCTTCTCACTCAAATAGTAAACCCAAAAGAAAAGCATGGCAAGAAAATGCACAAGTGTGAAAAAGTGATATGTGCATGTGTTGCACAAAAAGCTAAAAACCGATTAGCGATTTTTAATCGCGATTAGCACTAAATTAGTGTCAAATTAATCACAAAAACTTTAGAATGTCATAATTCTCTAATTTACCCTATTTTAGAATTTTCCAAAATTTTTCCCCATTTATTTGTATTTAATAATTCCAAAATATTAAAATATTCAATAAAATAATATTAAATTATAAAAATTCCCAAAATTAACATTTTATCTTTTTTGAAATGTTACAGTGGCGTATCGTAAGTATGCCGCGGAACATACACACGGTACGTCACTCTCCTTAAGTCACTTACTCTATCAACCAAGGTCAACCTACGCGACGAAAGTCCGGGTCTAATATCCCCTCAACTAAGTCTAAGTTCCGTAAGGTCAAGCCTAGATTCCGAATATATACAAACTCCCTAGGCTCCGCATAGTCAAACATAGACTCGAACCAAGGTTAACCTAGCGCTCTGATACCAACTTTGTCACGATTCGAAATGGCACGTGACTGGCACTTGAATCATATGAAGTCTATAGGATCCCATCTAATTCAAGTAAGCCAAAAATCCCAGAAATCTAAACCATCTTAAGTAAGAAGTGAAGAAAACTTGTTTAAAAGCAAGTGGTTTTAATAACATAAGCCGAAGTACGCATTTTTAAAATCTCAAGTCTTTTCTGAAAATTTCGGCAGTGTTTCCTTTGTAAATATTGGCCCCAAAAGGGTACAACAAGCATAAAATGAATAAAGGCATCCCCAAGCGGGAGCTAGCTCTTCGGTAATTGGCGGTCACAACCACGCGAGCAATGTAATATATAACGCCGAAGGGCGAGGATCAAAACTCAAAATGAAACTCAACATCATCAAGAAAACCCATAATAATACAACGCGCGACTCTAAGGTCGAAAGAATATACAACTGGTTTTCTAAGGGTATAAAATATGCAAGTCTGGTTGATAGAGTTACTAGATACAACAGAAATAAATAAAGTACAATGGTGGTCACGATGCGAGTGAACCCATCTACCAAAGCAATCACCCAAAATGAAGTAGTATGCCAGCAAAGCCGCCAAGGAAAAACCGGTACGGCAAAACCTGCAAGAAACTGTGGCACAACGGGGGTGAGTTGCCAACTCATGAGTAGAAAACATCACCGAGCAGAAATCGTATGTATGACTCAATCCTAGGTCAATACGATCAAATATATAAAACCTCAAAATGATAAAGCCTGAAGCATGATAAGGTGGCAAGGGTAAACATCTATACATAAGTGTAATACCAAGTGCTCGTGTCAGTGCCTCAAGTAGCAACATATCATATATGTGAGGTATAAATGCAATATAATGAAAACAGAATACATCTTGAATGAGAAAACTGTTTTCTTAATTTAGTGAGATTTCTGTATATTTAAATCGAGGTATCATCAATGAAATCAACATAGAATCAGTGTCAAGTATCGACACAAAACATATATCTCAAAATCTCAAAATCTCAGGCTCCGGCAATCCGGACAGGCCCGTATCCTCGAATCTCAATATCTAGGGCTCCGGCTATCCGGACTGGCTCATATCATCAAATCTCAATATCTAGGGCTCCGGCTATCCGGACTGGCCCATACTCCGATCGGTATCCTCCGGATATCCGTCGAGTCACAATAAATTCACCGGTCGGTAGTGCTCCCATGTCGGGCTCAACGCCATCATCTGTGACCTTCTCGTCCCGGGGTACCGCAGCGGGTCCACCATGCACCCACAGATGGTTCCTCCTCCTCCTTGAATCGGGTGTATGATATCGCTCAAGAGCCGAGAAAACTCATGGTGGACATATCTCAAATCATATCATGAGAAAACCGCAATTTTATCTTTAGAAATGATAATCAGTTTATAAAATTCTTGCGGTTTCTCCAAAACCATAAATCTCATGGAAATCCGAAATCTCAAATCACGATGGTAAATAAACAATGAATTCCATAATATTGGGCTCCGGCAATCTGGACTGGCCCATAATGTCATGGAAAATGAATATATACGAATATACATGAAAATCACAGTAATAAATGAAATGTCTAAGCTATCATATAAAAGCAAACGCACTAGTATCATGTCAAAACTATCAGCTAACAATTTATACTAATGAATAGTGTTTTCTAATGTGTACGTGACATAGCAATTTCTGATGATGATGTGTGTGAGCCGGCAAGCAGGTGTACGTGGAGCATACGCATCATCGGTAATGGTGCTGGTGTCCTGACAGCATGGGTTTCATAATAATTACGATAACACAAATAAGCATGCGATGCGATGCGAATAATAAGAATATGCGGAAAATGAATGGTTAACGCAGCAATAAGGAATATACATTTATATAATCGAGTCATACTGTTTTGGGCATTTGAAATAACATGAATCGTAGTGTTTAGAAAATAGGGTTACGGTGTTTTTAAGAAAAGGTACGTCCTTTGAAATATCCGTAGTATCCCTTGGCCTGTATTTAAAATACTCACGATTCGTTAGTTTTGGAAATATGTATGACTCGAGCCCAGTCTAACATCTACTAAGTATACTACAAGTCTAAACTAACAGACTTGTCGAAAAGGGTAAGGAAAAACCATCTAAGTCTGAGTCGATATCTGTATCTATATCTAGTAGTCGGTGATCCCGCCTCAATACAATATATATAATATGATATCCTCGAGTCAAGAGTGCGGATCTATCATCATAAATATAGCTCGTACGGTAAATCCATCGTACGGCCTCCTAAATCTGGGTACGGGTCAAATATCACATTATCTCATTATTCATCGGGTATCCTTATCATCATGTCCTGTATTAGGGGTACTGATCTAAATTCTAGTACATACTGATACCATTTACATATATATATGCGTGTGTATGAAAACACATCGTCTAAGGACCCGCTAAAATATCATGTTGTATCTCATAATATGAACCATGTCTCATAAACGATCTCGTGGCATCATGCCCAATTATATCGACTCATCTCCAAGTACCATGTACTATCCTCAATATCCATATTTATGTGTGTGTGTGTGTGTGTGTGTGTGTGTGTGTATACTCACAACATATATGTATATATATATCTATATCCCCATATACGCACAAGAAAGTAAAATGTATGTGAGTGTGTGTGTGTGTGTATGCAAATCATTAATTTACGGTTTCGCGACTAAGAAGCTAAACTAAGTTACTTCTAATTACACTAAACTAACCCATGAACACATAAACCTATCATGATAATCATAGTCTCACAATACACCTTTATATATATAATATAATATATTCATATTTTACACTACGCAACTGCGGGGGTGCTATACGCCATCCACCCGACTTCCCCCGTAGATATATAGCTACTCACCTTGATCTTGCTTGCCGAAGTCGATGTCGCCATCCTCTTCTTCATCGTCCGAAGTCCACGTGAGGGGGGGTACCTACATATATATCATATGACATCGTAAATAGAATTCGCGCACGAAAACCAAATCGGCACGCATATCACACATAGGTTAAAACCTATGGTCTACATATGCAAGAATGACTAAACAACCCTCGAGATCGACGTGCAAACGTCAAGTGATTGAGATAAAACACAAATACCAAATTCCAATTCATTAAAAACCGCAAAACGAAATCAGAAATTTTGAAAACTTGCTCCATATTTTACCCTAGGTGAAATTAGCCAATTTTGCATACATGGAGGGTCTATTCTACAGATACTGGAGCCATGAACCCAACACGATCCCATGCTTCCTTAACCTAGCCGCAATTTGCGGCCAGAACTAATAAACCGCGACCATGGATTGGAGTATGGGTCTCGGGTCTTGGGTAAAGGTTCTAGGATGCCTGCTTGTATCGCTGTATTTGCTAAATAATTTTCCAGGTCCCCGAGTCATAGCAGATTACAATTTCCCTTCACAATTTCCACAAAATACGATATCGGGGGTTTCTAAGTTTGGGGTTTGGGTTTAAGTCTATGGTTTCAGTCCATGAAACTAACATTAGAGGGGTTATGTGGCCTCTACTAATCTCAATTAAACTATCTTAATTCAAAACTTCCTCAAAACCCTAATTTGGAAATTTCAAAGTTCACTAAGCAACACTTAAACAACTCTAAACTAATATAGATGCTAAAGTAAATGTAATACTACTCTAATGGTGCAAGAATTAGCTCATTTGGCAACTCAAGAATTTTCTTGAGTTGCTCCAAGTCTTCAAAATCCAATTTTTCTTGGTCCAAAATGCTTATGATGATCTTATGCATGTTTTTAGTGAAGTGGAGATGATATTTTGATGAAGGATTGAGGATGTTTGTGAGGGTTGAAGAGGAGGTGAAGGAGAGGGCAGCCATGGGTGAAAGGGAGGGAGAAAGATGAAGGAAATGATGGAGGGAAGCTAACGGGAGAATGGTCAAAGACCCCTCACCTCTCTCTCTTTTCTCTCTCATGCCCATACTCCTTATTTTAATCTTTTTCCTTTTTCTTTTCTTTTCTTTTCTTCTCAATTCATTTTAAAACAAATCCAATCCAAAGAAAAAAAGAAAAGCCATGGTAGAAAATGTAACAAGTGTGTAAAATGACTTAGTGCATGTCACATGCACAAAACAAGCTTAATGCACGATTAGTGATATTTAATCGCGATTAGCATTAAAATGGAATATAATTAATCATAAAGAATTTATAATTTGCTTAAATCATATAAAACACCCTCATTTCAGTAATCCCTATAATTTTCCAAATATTTCTCAATTTTTCGGTATTTAATTATACCGCATATTAAAATATTCATAATATTTATTATTTTAATTATTTAATTTCTCAAAAATAATACTTTTTTTTTTCTGAAATGTTACATGATGTCACTTGGAACCTCATGGTGGTGCTACGGTCGACTTTCAGAGGTTGCGTCAGTGGGTAAGTGCCGCCGCCCACTAACCCTAACCCTGGTTTTGGATTTAGATTATTTTGGGTAAAATTTAAAAGTTAGGGATTTTTCTGAATAACTGTTTTCGGAAAAAAAATAGAAATAAAAAAGATTTGTTTGTTAAAAAGGCTAGCAGGCCAATCCAATTTAGGCCTGCCCTTCGTAGGCCACAACTTAGCACGGATTGAGCCCTTTAGTTTAAAACTCTGATTATTTTAAGTAGGCTTAGGAAACATTGCTCGCTTTCGTCCCAATAAGGGAAATCCTCTGAACTTTGGAAAAAAAATTGCACTTTATCCCGTAAATTTAACACCGCTGGTTTATTTGGTATATATTTAGCAAAATAGTTTTCAAGGCTCTTCTCTAAATTCTTTCAATCTTTCTTCTCTAAACATTTTTCCTCCAAATTTCTTTTCCTTTTTCTAAATCTTCATTTCAAATCATCACAACCTTCTCTCTTCTCCTTCAAAGAGTAAACCTGGATTCAAGAAATTATGAATTTGGAAAAAGAAAAAAAAGAAAATAGAACAATTAGGTTAGTAAGAGGGACATTTTTGGCATAAAAAAATAGCGTGTATGGAAAAATTAGCAGCGAATTTTGAGATAAACTGTGTTTTTCAAGTTTAAGGTGTTCCTTACTTTTCGGGCAAAAGTGAATGATGCATTTTAGCTGTTTCTTTTTTTAATTTGGTAAAACATACTTATTAGAATGGATAATCCTTATTTATTTTTAATATAATTTTGGCTAATTTGCAGAAAAAATCCTGACTTCTGCCCCCAATAGCAAAAAATACATTTAATTTTCTAAAAGCTGCATTTTATCCCCTGAACATTAATTTATTCACAAAATGCCATAATTTTCATTTTGCAACTTTCATCTGCTTTTTTCCAATTCCAGATATCCATATATTTAGATTTTTAATTTTCTCTATTTGTATAGATCAAAATATGTTGCAGCATGAAAACGAAAACCACTTAAATTTCAATATTTTATATATGACATCTTGAGAATATTAGGTGACAATGAATTATTAAATATCCATGTGCCCTGGCATGTACACATAACCAGTCGGTGAGAAATAGGGCTGTCAAAAATACCCGAACCGGATAACCCGACCCAAAAATGGTGGTCCGAACCGTTAAGTTTTTAATCAGGTTAAGACAAAGGGGCCGGGTATGAGTCATGCATCATGATTTGCTTCGACTCTAATACATTATCCCCTTGTTTTCTCTCTTGTTGCCTATAATTTAGCATTTTTGGGTTTTATTTTTTGAATATCCGCAAACTTATTCATAAGCGTCAAATTTTTAATCGCTAATTTGTATTGTTCATAGCATAAAACAAGAAAAAAAATAACGAATCAATTTAGGTCGGCTCGGATGACCCGATTATAACCCGACCCTAATATTAAATGGATCGGATACGGGTCTCAAAATACTAACCCGATCATTAAGCGGATCGAATCGTGACCCACCCGACTATGGTTCGCCTGTTTTCACAACCCTTGGGAGGACGATGATATTTAAAATTTCCTTCGTGATTTAATGAAAAACGAAAAACATGGATTTTGTTTAATGTCCCTTTGGTTGGAAAAGAAGGAATCGCTGGGCTTTTAAATCTACCGATCCTATAATTAAACCGATCATCGTCCTCTTCATCTTTCTCAACAAAAATTTAGGGTTAGGGTTTCTCCATCTCCTTTTGCGCGTGGATTGGTGTCGGATTCTCTCAAATCGATGATGATGGAGTCGATGCGTAGGGTTCCGATCAAGTTCAAGCGCAGGGCGGTCTCGACTATTCGCGATTTCCCAAATGGCTGCGGAACTAAGGTCGTTTCAAACCCTAACCCTAATTTTGCTCCTCATGTTGAATTAGGTTCTGAACCTAGGCTTTGAAACCTGAAAGCTTCGGAGAATCTTCGATCGGAATCTAAGAAGGGTTCAGTTCAAGATGCTGTTGAAACACAAGTGTTGGCTCTTCCGATTGAGTGTTTGGATCGGTCCGAGACGGTGCCGGTTGAGGGGGTGAAGATTAATGGGCATGTGAAGGAGGAGACGACTAATATAAGTGTATTTATTCCTCATAAGAGGAGGAGAGTCTCGGCTTTTCGAGACTTTCCGGTTGGATGTGGAAGGGCTGCTTCCAAAGTTAGCAAAGCGATGGATTCTGGAGTTTGGCCTGTCGCTGGTAAATCCTGTGAGAAGATAATTGGAGAGTCGATCCAAGAAAGAAAGAGCGGGGCTGTTGTGATGGGAGAGAAGAAGAATGCTTCTGAAGTGCTCGAGGGTGAGAAGACGAACATGAATGAATCTAACCATACGAAAACAAAGGTTAGAAAAGTGAAAAGGAAAAATATGGTTTAGTCACCTAAAATGAAGAGCTTGGACGTGGACACAAAAGCATGCAAAAAAGGAAGGTTCAGTGAAGTTTTCGTCTGTAAACGAGGTGAAAAGGATTGGTAGTTGGGAAATCGGACAGAATCGTGGAAAAATAAGCCGTCGATGAGTAGTTCAATTGGAAATGTCTCTGAAGAAAATAAAGAGAGGAAACCGTTAATTCGATCTTCTTTTGAGAAACAATTAGGCATGAATAGTCAATTTAAAGGACCGCAAGCGCTCAATCTGGCAATAAAATAGTGGACAAAGTAGATAAGACTATCATCTTGAACTCGGCAAATAACGGACCGAACAATTTTTCGAAGGATGTAAGCGGGAATTTTCCGAACCGAACTCTTTGGAACCGATAATACTCATAAGTGGGAATTTTCCGGATCACGACACATAGCAGATGACGTGTCATCCACGTAAGCCCACTAGATCCCTGGGGGTTACGGATCTAGAATAGGTATAATGCGTTAGGGGAATTTCTCGGCACCTTGCCTTCGAGCTTGCATCCGACCTTTTGGAGACCTCTCCTGAGTACATTCCCTTTTCGGCTAACCGTCAGCCAATTGCTCGTCTCCGAGCTATCCAATAGCTGAGATTCCTCAGCTCCTTTGCTCTTCCCTGAGCTATCCTATAGCTGAGGTTCCTCAGCGTCCCTGTTTGACCAGGAACACGGAGGACGAGCGCCTCCGTAATGATTCCATGTATCTCGTCACGACGAGATCTCCGCCGCACCACGTCCCGCATCCCATGCTAGCGTATCTCGTCATTAATGAGCGTCTCTGGCTATTAATGAGCGTATCTCGCCATCAACGCGAACATGATGCAGGGGCGAAACGGATGACGAGAATGTCGCATCGACTCGCTCCAATGTGACCCCAATATAAACCCCTCCTCCAGACGATTCAGATAACTCGAATTGAATCCAATACACCCTACTCTGCCCATCTATTCCTCGGTACTTACTTGATCGTCGGATGGTCCTACGGTGGTTTTCCACCCCAGGACTTCCTTTGCAGGTAGCTCGGCTTTAATAACAACAAACAATCCATTGAGATCCACATCTAACTTTCACCATAAATCTCAACCGTTCAGCCCTGCTGGCCGTAAGATCGACAGAGGACAACATCTGAGGGAGATTCCGACCTCCATTAGTAGGCGCCATCTATGGAAACTCTTTTCCACCCAAAAAGCTGATCTTCTGGTTTCGATTCGATGGCCAGCGATCATCACAACGAAGATCCCAGCACGAGCTGTCTCGTTCTCCGCAACGGAGGCGGGGCAGTTCTACCCTGCCTCCCAACGTCGTCGAAACCTTATTTGTACGGATCGACAGACTCACAACGATGATGGACGCGCTCGCTCATGTTCAAACTGCCAGCCACGCTCGCCAAATCGCCGCCCATGCTCCTCGGAACGACGGCGTGCACGAGGCGGCAGAGAGGCACGTTCGAGTTCTCGGTCTCGTTCGTGCCAATCTCAACGTCACGGAACACCGGCATGCTGATTCCGGAAGGCGTAACCCACATACGAGGAATGACTCCATGACTCGCTGGGCACCGGACAGTCCAACGCCGAGGTCTCAGGTTCAACCAAATTATCGCTTCAACGCTCTCCGTGCTCCCTCGCCCTCCGAAGAGACATCGGTCAGGTCGCCTGATTCCAGGGAAGACCGACGTCACCATACTCATCGAGGTCGTGCACATGACGCACGTCGGGAAGAACCACGAAGGGTTCACCCCAAGGATATGAGGAACATGATAGAAAGGAGCCGAAGCCGCTCCATCGCGCAGGCCCGAAGTAGAGACATCAGGTACTCCGATTATAGAGAATCCTCGGGGTACCAGCAGCGGATTGAGATCCTCGAGAAGAAAATTGAAGACATGCGGCTCGCCACCCATTCGCCCGGAGGATCGGTAAAATACTCTGCGGATTCCCTCACGAGGCCCTTCACGGAGCAGTTGCTGGGTGTGCGAGTCTCATCTTGGAATAAACCACCCAAGGTTGCCTTTTTCAACGGGATGTCTGACCCAGAAGACCATTTGGACGCGTTTACGGCGGGCATGAGCTTCCAAGATAACTTGGAAGCGGCTCAGTGCCGAACCTTCCCCACCACCCTCATCCGGGCCGAGCGAGATTGGTTCCGCGGCCTGGCTCCGCGTTTAATTTCAACCTTCGATGAGCTGGCTACTCAGTTCCTCGGTCATTTCGTTGGCAACTGACGACAGAAGAGGGCGATCGACCACTTGTTCACCATCAAGAGCGATAACAAGGAATCTTTTAAGGGTTACGTCATCCGGTTCTACAATGTCCTCCTGGAGGTACCCGAGCACCGGGACTAGACGGTCATCACCGCATTGAGATCCAGTCTTAGGCACAAAGAGTGGCTCCGCTCTTTTGCATTAGTGCAACCTAAGACCATGGCTGAGGTAAAAGTCTGAACCGAGCTGGAGATCCAACTTGAATCTGAAGTGAACGCCAACTTTCCCCGCGGAGACCGGATGAACTGAAAGAAACGGGATCGAGAAGAGAAGAAAAAGACCGATCGTTCGAAACCTTATTCTCTGAGGTTTCATGAGTACACTCTTCTGAATGTCTCTCAGGTCGAGTTGCAAGAGAAGGTAAAGAGCGAGAGATTCTTCAAACTCCTGCCGATGATACAAAGGCCGGATAAGCGACTCCGTGGCCCATACTGTGCCTTTTATCGGTCATAGGGACACCCGACCGAGAACTGCAAACAGTTCCGCGATTATATCGAGGAGTTGATCAGCTTCGGTCACCTAGCAAAGTACCTACAAGACAAACATCAAGCAGATCGAGAGCAAGCTGACCAATCTCCAACCGGAGAGTTGACAGTTGGACAGATCATGACCGTCTCCGTCTCGACTCTGAGCAACGAGAACACTTGCCGCATCCGGCCGGTCATGACCTTAAGTACTCCTCCCTCCAAGTGGTGTAAGACAGTTGCTTCCATCACCTTCATCGATGAAGACTTTCATGGCATATCCGTCCCGCATAATGACCCCCTGATGATCATAGCCCAGGTAAATCGGTACGAAGTCAGGAGAATCCTCGTCGACTCGGAAAGCTCAGTGGATATCCTATTCTACGACTGCTTCCAACGTATGGGATTAGATCCGTCTGATCTCCAACCTACTACGCACGTTCTTTCCGGGTTTACTAACAACTCCGTCCAAGCCGAGAGAACGATCACTCTCCCTTTTAACATTGGGGAGGCCGGAAGAACACGAAAAATGTTAGTGACTTTCCTTGTCGTCCGGGTTCCTTCGTCTTATAACATCCTCTTGGGTGACCCCACCATAAACGCCCTTCAAGTTTAGATCTCGACCTACCATCTCGTGCTCAAGTTTCCTCTTGGCGATGGAGGATAGGCCGGGCTTATGGAGATCAGCAAACCGCTAGGGTATGTATCGATTCGACGTTTCCCGAAGACAAAGAAGTTGATTTGTCCGAGGGACCGTGCTGTTCTCGCGAATCGCTGAATACATGTGATGGAAAAAAGGAGATCTGGGGTTCTCCAATGGAGGCCTTGTCCGAGGTTCCTCTCAAGGAGGGAGACAATTGCCGAACTGTCCAGATCGACTCCCTCTTGACCGAGGAAACTCGGAACAATCTTATCCAGTTCCTCTGAAATAACTCCGACGTGTTTGCTTGGACTCGCGCGGATATGTCGGGGATCGGCCCTAAGGTGATCTCCCACAAGCTCGGAGTTGACTCAAAAATCCGTCCGGTCCGACAAAAGAAAAGAAGTTTCGCACAAGTCAAATAGAAGGCGATTGAGAAGGAGGTAGACCGACTCCTTACGACAGACTTCATCAGAAACCTGGACTACTCGGCCTGGCTAGGTAACATAGTTATGGTCATGAAAGCGAATAGAAAGTTGCGAATGTGCGTCTACTTTACCGATCTTAACAAGGCTTGCCCGAAAGATAACTATCCGCTCTCTCGGATAGATTAGCTGGTAGATAGCTCGGCCGATTATGAGCTGCTGAGCTTCATGGATGCTTTCTTCGGTTATAATCAAATCCGGATGGACCTGACCGATGAAGAGCTCACTGCCTTCACCACCGATCGAGGGGTCCACTGCTACAAAGTAATGCCCTTCGACCTCAAAAACGCTGGGACAACATACCAGCGGTCAGTCAATAAGTTGTTCAAGCCATAAATTAAGAAGAATATGGAAGTCTACGTCGATGATATACTCGTGAAATCGACCCGGTCATCCAGGCATACCACGGACCTTGGCGAGACCTTCGCGGTCCTGCTTTTGGCATCACGGGCAGAAAGTTCCTCGGATTCATGGTCACCAAACGAGGAATCGAGACAAATCCAGAGAAGATCAAGGCCATCATTGATATTACAACGCCCAGGAGCAATGTAGAAATCATGCGACTCACAGGTAGGGTGGCCGCTCTGAGTCGATTCATGTTCAGATCCGGCGAAAAATGCCTACCTTTCTTCAAAATCTTAAGGAAGATCCCTAAGTTCGCGTGGATCGGGGAGTGTGAAGTCGCCTTCGAGCAGCTCAAGACTCATCTGTCGACACCACCGCTCCTCACCAGACCAGTCGAGGGAGACGAGCTGCTGCTGTACCTGGCCGTCTTCGACCAGGTAGCCAGCTCCGTGCTCATCAAAGAATCCGAGGGGATACAGAGGCCAGTCTACTACATTAACCATGTTTTCAAAGACGTAGAGACCAGGCATCCGGCCATTGAAAAGATAGTCCTGGTGCTCATCGTCGCCTCCAGGAAACTCCAGCACTATTTCCAGGCTCACACGATCTTCGTTCTCACCGACCAATCCCTGGAGAACATCCTCGGTTCCTCCGAATCGTCGGGCTGTTTAGAGAAGTGGATATGGGAGTTGTCGCAATTTGATATCCGGTACCGACCAAGGCAAGCTATCAAGGCACAAGCCCTAGCCGATTTCGTGGTTGAGTGCACCATTCCCAACAACGAAGAAGCACTAACACGAGATCTGAACCAACAACCCTCAGTCGAAGAAAAGCTCGGTCCGATTCCGGACTGGGTACTCTATGTAGACGACTTCTCCACAAAAGAAGGAAGTGGGGCTGGGCCGGTCATCCACGGTCCCAATGAACCCGAGATGGAATATTCTCTGCGGTTCGACTTCAAGGTCTCGAACAATGCCGCGGAGTATGAAGCCTTATTGGCCGACCTCCGAATCGCCTCAGGGGTGGGCTAAAGAGAATCAAAATCCATAGCGACTCTGCGTTGGTCATCGGTCAAGTGACCGGACGATTCGAAGCACGTGAACCCCACCTTGCGGAGGTGAAAAGAGTATGAAAAAATTTCGACGAAGTTCAAGTGGAGCAGGTTTCCTAGAGCATGAATGTCGACGCCTTGAGCAAGCTTGCCTTCTCCTATTCGGCCAATCACAAGAGGAGTATCGTCTTCGAAATACTGCCACGACCCAACATCGAAGATAAAGAAGTGATACACCATATCTACACCACTCAAAGGGAGTATCCCGGATTGGAGAAAGCCCATAGTGGAGTTCCTCAAGGACGGAATACTCTCCGAGGACTGAATGGAAGCATGCTGGCTCCACATGAAAGCTCGCCACCTCATATGGAGCAAAGAAAACTTGTACATAAAGTTGTACCTCTATTCAGATGCATCGATTCCGACGAAGCTGAGTACGTTCTCCGAGAAATACACGAAGGAGTCGGAGGTGCATATCAGGGAGCCCGCAATTTAGTTCAAAAGATGCTGCTACAGGGGTATTATTGGCCAACAATCCATAACGACACGAAAAAGCTCGTACGAAAGTGCAAGACGTGTCAACTCTTCGACAACATTTCTCGGTTACCAGCTACAGAGTTAACACCGCCGAGCTCCCCTTGGCCATTCGCACAGTGGAGAATAGACATGATTGGCCAACTCCCCACCGGCACAGGGGGTACAAATACATCCTTGTTGTCGTGGACTACTTTACGAAATGGGTCGAAGCCACTCCGATCAGGAAACCAGATGCTGCCTCTACGGTGAAGTTCCTGCAGAATAACGTAATTGCCCGATTTGGAATTCTAAGGTGCATCATCACCGACCACGGAACCAACTTTGAAAATGATAAAGTCAGATAATTCTGCAACGACCACCACATATTAATGAAGTTCTCTACGGTCGCACATCCCTAGTGCAATGGGCAAGCCGAGATAGCAAACCGAGGTGTCATACGAGGCCTTAGAGCTCGCTTGGAAGGAAGATATGGCGGATGGGTCGAAGAACTGCCATGGGTGCTGTGGGCATTGCGTATGTCGAAGAAGACACCCACGGGAGAAACCCCGTTCAGTCTCTGTTATGTCCAGATTGTAAATTGATAGTGGGATCTTGTAATAACCTGGTTTACCAGCCATAGGCCGAGAATGCAATTCTTTTTTAATGGACAAACTATCCAAATCCGTCAAATCACGGCGGACGTTGAGATTGTCCTTCGTTTTTCCATCCTTATAAAGCAAAAGATCGATGACGTGTTCAGAGACGCCCTTCTCGATATGCATAACATCTAAATTGTGGCGGAGCGGTAGATCGGACCAGTACGGAAATTGAAATAAACCACTTAATTTCTTCCAACCGGTTAGGCATGGCATTTCATCTTTGTTTTGTTTCTTTCCGAATGTGATATTCTAATAACCTCTCCATTTTTGCAATATGTCGTTACCGGATAATGGTTTAAGAGGCCTACCGGTCTCCGTCTTTCTGTTAAACAATTCTTTATTCTTTCTGAAGCTATGAGTTATAGGTAAGAAACGCTGGTGGCCCATAAACGACTCTTTCCCGCTAAACTTCAAGCGTACGACACTTGTATGAGTATGACAGCCGGGGCAAGCAAGATTACCTTGAGTAGTCCACTCCGATAGCATGCTATAGGCTGGAAAATCATTAATAGTACACAACAAAGCAGCCTGCATATGAAAAAATTGTTTACCGTCTGCGTTATAGGTTCTCACGCCAGGTTTCTACAGCAACTTTAACTCACCGATCAAGGGTTGAAGGTACACGTCGATGTTTTTCCCAGGAGACGAGAGACCGTCAATTAAAAGCGCCAACGTAAAATAAGACAACGTTATAGCCCTCCATGTCGGCATGTTGTATATAATCACCACAACGAGCCAAGTATTGCGAGTACGCCCGCCGTGAACCATCCCAAATGGACTGAAACCGTCGCTCGCAATTCTCAGCATCATGTTATGAGGGTTTGCGCTGAATGAAGGATGTTTTTCATCTAAAAATTTCCATGACATCGAATTTCTGGGATGACACATTTTTCCCTCTTTACAAGGCGTTTTATGGTGCCATTGCATTTTGGATGCCATCTCCTTACACATAAATAACCGTTGTAGTCTCGGTATAAATGGAAAATGACAAAGAATCTTCATGGGCACATCACTCGACTGAGGGTCTTTCTTAGGCTTATCAGCTGGTCTCGCACACGGGACAGTTTCTGAGTGTAGCGTGTTCATTTCAGAACAGAACACAATCATTCTCACATGCATGTATCTTATGATACTTCTGGCCGATATTTGTGATTATCTTTTGTGCCTCATACCAGCTCAGTGGCACTTCATTTCCGTCGAGAAAACCTTTCTTCAGCAGTTCTAGGAGATCGGTGAAAAGCTGGTTACTCCATCTATTCTTGCACTTGATTAGGAAGAGACATACAAAAAATGACAGTTTTGAAAACCCTTTGCAATTTAGATATAGCAGGATCCTAGAGTCAGCCTTATACTTCTCCAATAACGAGGGTCCAGTGCTTTCCGTATCATAAGGAAGTCCAGCGGCATTTATAAGCTCATCCATGTTATCGATCGGCGCGAATACGACGTCATCTTCTTCGACTGTTTCTTCTTCTTCAAACTGCCATTCCTTTTCCTCCTCTTCTTCTACTATCTATTACCATTCTGCGGTTTCCGTTTCGATGAATTCGTTTTCTGTTTCTTGCAATCATGCCCCGTCTCCCTTTACAACGACCTTTTCTCCTTGAAGTTCCTGTTGGAGATAGTGCCCTCAAAGTCAATTATTGGATCGCATGTACGTGATTGCAATGATTGAGACAGGACCTATACCGATATGACAGTCTTGATCAAGATGATAGTATGCTATCTGGTTTGTCTTTATCATCGTATACATGCTTTAGTTCGCTATTGCATATTGATAGAGCCCATAGGATTCTTGCTTGACCACCAGCAGTATGATGGCGATCATATACATGGGAGCTGGGGTCTGTAAGCACATCCTTAAAGTGTCCCTAGTCGTGGGAGTTTCGAGATAGGGCATCGATACTCCAGAGTAGACTAGTGTATACAGTCGAGACCCCGACGAGGGGCGGTGGCCGGTCTCACAAGCCACTGGTGTCAGTTGGATCACCTAAGATGTATACATGTGCTCATTGGGTTATGAGTACACCGGACAGGACTCCCCGGGAACATGCTAGTTGGTATTATACATATCGTCAGATAACAGTTCCCTGGTGACATGTGTACAGGTTAGTTCATCGACCTGAGGTCGTCATTTGTCTCGTGTGAGTTCCCACTGTGCTTTGATTTCTACCCTACCACGGCTCAAACGAGTCGTGAAAACAGGTCTTTTTTGGGTACAGTCCCGAGCCACATAGAGGCTAGTGAGCGGATCGGTAGGGGATTCGTCTCTCCCGGTATTGGGGGTGAGATCGCGCTGTGTCTAGGAGAGCCATTACACATAGCTCTCGGCCGAGGCAGGAGATTTACTGGTAGGTACTCCAGTAGTATCTCAGGGTGTTCTGGACCACTCTCTGACACGACTTATACCGCTATTGGGGGTCTGACGTTTCCAGCCCCTAGGCAGATATGCGATACTCATAGACGAACGGACCGGACTGTATGTATATTGTCACTGTTAGGCTCAGTAGGGTTAATGGATGAGTTCGTTCGTCAGCTTCCCTTCCAATCAATACTGAAAGGTTCCTAGACACTCTAGTGAGGTCTCACAAGGCATCGAACATGCCAATTTAAAAAAAAATGGTGCCGAGAAACCCTAGACTACGGATCTTAGACTAGATGTTTAGGCGAAAAGATAATCTAGTTAACTACTTAACTAAAAGTTAGATGCTACAACCTTTGTAGATCCGGATATCCACTTCCCTAGCTCCACGTAGTGGTCCTCTCGCTGTCCTTTTCCAATCCTAGACTCGTTCATCGGCTTCATCGGGAAAGCGAGCGGAATAGGTCGTCGGCTTCGTGTCAAAGACGATCTACGTCGAGGCATCACAAGTTCAAGCTCCGACTTCACCAAGTTGTGAAACTTGTGAAGAAAACACCCAAAACAACTTGGCAAGAGGTAGAGGGTGAAGAAATAGGAGGTGGGTAGACTTTAGATTTGGATTTCTCACTTTGGAAGTCAAGTTGCCATTGATGGCATCAAGCTTTTCTTTTTGGAGATGAAGAAGAAGATGATGCTAGAATTATGATAAGTCTTTTAAAATGAAAAGAAAAAGCATACTTATCATAATCTAACAAGGGTTAAGTGTAGAGAATAAACCATGGTCATTTTGAGAGTTAGGGTTAAGCATGAGGATAAGAATGGTTGAAAAAGTCAAGGCTTCAAGAAGCTTCAACTAATGACAAAAGAAAGCCACCATTCTCTTTAAATCTTTTTCAAATAAATAAATGAATAAATAAATAAATAAATGAATATGCAAAACCCTAATTATCAAATCAACCATGGTTTAATTCTATATACTTAACTAAACAATCAAGTATCATCAAACATGATACAAATGTGTGCACAAAAGTATATCACATATACTTCTTGCACATCAAGTGAGAAAATCCATATAAAGTGAACCAACACTAGATAATGCAAAATAATATATCAAATATATAATTATACATTAAATCATTAAATCAACATTTGATTCAATGATCCGGTCATGTCGCACACAACCGACTAGTATTCAATGTATCGATTTATCGAATCAATGATTCGATAACTAGGTCATATCGAATATAACCAATCGAAACATTTATCGCGAGAATGAAATGCGGTATCACATACACGCATTATTCTCGGTCCCGCACATATCTCATATGCGCTCCTATTTCGTTTCGCTTGAACCAGGAAACCTCTGTGTAGGACTCTAAAGACTCGTCAATACGCCGGTAGAAGATGATGATCATATCAAGCACCCACAAGCCGCAAGCGGTCTTCTAAACGTAACGGCCACCCGGGTATTGAGCGATCAGAAGATCGACGAGCTAGCCCGCTCACACTCCTGTGAATCCAACCAGTAACACTTACCGTACAGTCCGGTCTGTTCGTCTGATACGTCGCATATCAAGTCTAGGCGTGGTAAACGTCAGACCCCAATACTCGATAAGTCGTGCCGATGTGAGGCTCATAATGGGTCGAGAAACTACTGGTAACACTTACCAGCAAATCTCTGATCAACCTTGGCAAGGGACTTCCCTATTACGGCCAATCGAGCACAGCGCAACATCAACCCCCAATACCGGGAGAGACGAAACCCCTCCTATCGCTCATTGCCTCCATGTGACTCGGGACTGTACCCAAAGACCACCGTTTTGCACGCCCTCATGGACGTGGTAAGGTGGAGATCAAAGCACAGTGGGAATCACACAAGACTCTATGACGATCTCGGGTCTACAGACTAACCTGCACAAGTGTCACCTGAGAACTGCCATCTGACGTGAGGTATAATACCATCTGGGAGTTCTCGGCGAGTCCGTCCAGTGTACCCAGTCTCCACTGAGCACCCGTACACGATCTCTGATGTCAAACACCAATGGATATGGGATCATCCATCGCCCATCTCATGGGTCGAGAAGCGTATACGCTAGTCTACTCTGGTATATCGATGCCCCGTCTCGATACACCTACGACTAGGGACCTTGAAGGATGTACTTATGGACTACCATGTCCCCACTAGTATGATCTGCATCATAGTCCAGGTAGTCAAGTACACATCCTAAGGGCTTTACCAACATGTAACTATAAGACAGTTTAAAGAGACTAGTATACATGTTAAGATAAAGAGTAACCAGATAGCATACTATCATATCGAGCAAGAAAGTCATCTCTATATATGTCCAAGCATCCAATATAATATACAACATCTGTACAATACTGGCCTCTAGGGCATACATACAACTAACAATCTCCCACTTGCACTAGGGCCAGCTGCTGTAGTATCGCATACCGAGCATCCCGAAGAGTCTCTCAAACTGTATCTGGGGAATGGCCTTCGTGAGTGGATCCGCCGTGTTATTCTTCGTGTCAACCCTCCTGACCTCGATCTCCCAGCGATCAACTATCTCCCGGATCAGGTGATACCGCCTCAGAATATGCCTGGATCGCTGATGGGACCTGGGTTCCTTGGCCAAAGCCACCGTTCCATTGTTATCGCAATACAAAGGTATCGGATGCTCAATGGATGGAACCACTCCAAGTTCAGCAATGAACTTCTTGATCCAGACAGCCTCTTTGGCAGCATCGTTGGCAGCGATGTATTCAGCCTCCATCGTCGAGTCTGCCACGGTTTCCTGCTTGGAACTCTTCCAGCTAACCGCCCCTCCGTAAAGGGTAAAGACAAAGCCTGACTGCGACTTAGAGTCGTCCTTATCACTCTGGAAGCTCGAATCGGTAAAGGACTCCACTTGGAGTTCTCCGTTACCATACACCAAGAACATATCTCTAGTCCTTCGCAAGTACTTGAGAATGCTCTTCACAGCTGTCCAGTGACTCTCTCCAGGATCAGCTTGATACCTGCTCACTACACTTAGTGAGTTGCTACATCGGGTCTGGTACATAGCATCGCATACATGATAGAGCCTACTGCCGAAGCATAGGGTATCCTTTGCATGCGAGCTCTCTCCAAATCAGTCTTGGGAGACATCTCTTTGGAGAGAGTGGCTCCAGAGATCGTGGGCAAGTTCCCACGCTTGGACTCTTCCATACTAAACCTCTTTAGTATGGTGTCAATGTACCTGGATTGGGACAATCCCAAAATCCGTTTGGATCTATCTCTATAGATCCTAATTCCCAATATGCAGGAGGCATCACCAAGATCTTTCATTGAGAATCTTTGTGATAAGAAGAGCTTGACCGATTGCAGCATAGGAATATTATTTCCTATCAAGAGTATGTCGTCCACGTACAATACGAGGAAGACAACCTTACTCTCTGCCACCTTCTTGTAGATACAAGGTTCATCTGGATTTTTGACGAAATCAAACTCTTTGATAACGACGTCAAAGCAGATGTTCCAACTCCGCGATGCTTGCTTTAATTCATAAATGGATTTAAGCAGCTTGCACACCTTCCCGCTGCTCCCACTATCTACGAAGCCCTCTTGCTGAGTCATGTACACGCACTCTTCTAAATCACCATTTAGAAAGGCGGTCTTAACATCCATTTGCCAGATTTCGTAATCATGATATGCAGCGATGGCAAGCATGATCCGGATGGATTTAAGCATAGCCACTGAAGAAAAGGTCTCGTCATAGTCCACACCTGGCCTTTGACGAAAACCCTTTGCTATAAGTCTAGCTTTGAAAGTCTCCACTTTCCCATCTACACCAAGTTTCTTCTTGAAGATCCACTTGCTCCCAATGGGTTTTACCCCTTCAGGAGCAACGTCCAAAGTCCATACTTTGTTGGTGTACATGGATTCCATCTTGGACCGCATAGCATCCAGCCATTTCACTGAGTCACCACTCGTGATGGCCTGCTCGAAGCTAGTCGGGTCATCATCTTCCATGGTGCAATCCTCGCTTCCACCATCAATGAGAAAACCGTAGTATCTCTCAGGTGGACGAGAAACCCTACTAGATCGGCGGAGAGGCTAGGGTTCGTCAGGTACTATCGAATCCTCTGGTTCCACTAAATCTTCAGTTATAGTTTGTGTATCTGGAATTTCTTCCAGCTCTACCACTTTGCCACTAATTTCTTTTTCAAGGAATTCCTTTTCTAAAAAGGTGGCATATTGAGAAACAAACACTTTTTGTTCTTCAGCATGGTAGAAAAAATATCCTTGAGAATTCTTAGGATATCCCACAAACTTGCAAAGAACTGACCGTGCCTCGAGTTTGTCTGGATTTTGCCTTTTGACATAGGCCGGACAACCCCATATCTTAACTCGTTTAAAATATGGTCTCTTCCCACTCCATATCTCATATGGTGTGGTAGGTATAGATTTAGACGGAACTTGATTCAATAGGTATGCTGCTGTCTCCAGCGCATAACCCCAGAAGGAAATAGGTAACTCAGCTGTGCTCATCATAGAGCGGACCATATCTAATAGGGTGCGGTTCTTCCGTTCAGATACACCGTTGTGCTGTGGTGTATATGGAGGAGTCAGCTGAGAGAGAATCCCATTCTCTTTTAGGAAGTCCAGGAATTCATTGCTCAAGTATTCACCTCCTCGATCAGATCGAAGGATTTAATACTTTTTCCGGTTTGGTTCTCGACTTCCTTTTTATATTCTCTAAATTTCTCAAAAGCTTCTGATTTGTGTTTCATCAAGAACACATATCCGAATCTAGAGAGATCGTCAGTGAATGTAATGAAGTACGAAGAACCATCCCTGGCATGTGTAGACATGGGACCGCATACATCACTATGTATCAGTCCCAAGAGTTCGGTAACTCTTTCTCCGTGTCCCGTAAACGGAGTTTTGGTCATCTTGCCTTTGAGACATGACTGGCAAGTATCATAAGATGAAAATTCGAAAGGTTTCAAATATCCATCCTTATGCAACTTAGCCAGTCGTGTCACATTGATGTGACCCAGTCTACAATGCCACAAGAAGGATTCGTTGAGTTCAGAACTCTTCCTCTTGTGTGTGTTTGTTATGCTCAGAACTGTTGATTGATTTAGAACATAAATGCCATTGCATAACGTGCCTGATCCAACCAACTTTTGGTTACGGAAAATGTTCATAACATTATCCTGTAATACAAAATTATATCCCTATTTACTTAATAAAGAAACCGATATAATGTTGCATATCAGGTTCGGCATGTAATAGCATTCGTTCAGAACCAATGTATTACCAGTTGGTAATACAAGGTGATATTCCCCGACAGTTTTAGCTGCAACAATTGCACCATTTCCAACTCTAATGTCTTTATCACCATCTCCAAGTTCTCTACCTTTCCTTAGCCCATGTAACTGATTATATATATTGGATCCCGACCCGGTATCCAATACCCAGGACGTAGAGCAAATAGAGAAACAGTTCTCAGTAACGAACACACCCGAAGAAAATGCATCAACATGTACTTTCTTCATTCGGGTGGCATGGGAATCCTGGCATTCCCCTATATCCTGTTCATTCCTATAACTCTTATAGGAAAGAACGGATCCAACGTTCCCCAGCACAGTATAACATGCGGGTTCGGTCAATACATCCATATTATTATCTTCATTAGGGCATGAAATGGTCGCTACCTGGAGAGAGAGAGAAGAAAACACTTTAGCGTATGCTCGTGCAAGATCAGATTGGTTATTATCTTATCTAATCAGGATGGCTCCCACTGCTTTTTATCAAATCTTCCTCCAAACCCTAAAAGGAAAGACTAGCCGGGATTAATTACACACTACAAGTTCGCCAATCTTTCAGCCAGGCCAGTGTCGGTACTTTGAGGGAGGTCCCCCGTGCTTTCGCACGAACCTAATTAATGTAAACCTTGTTTTCCCAGAGGCATAACCCCGTTGACACCTTTCTAGACACCTACTTGATCGGCTAATTGCAATGTGTAAAACTCTCTCAGGAGTAACTCTTACTCGCAGCGGGTATAGGGATCCAACTATCTCATAGAAGGTATGCAATCTCATTGCAAATTTCAACACTTGAAATTCCCGATAATATTTTGCCCCTAGCATCTATATGACCTTAACATAGTCAACAAATCACAAGTGCTAGTCAAGTTCAACCCGTCATTTCAAATTCACCCGCACGACCCTTAACATAGTCAACAAAGTCGCACGACTACCCTAATCCAATCTGCATCATATGCATAAGCAGACAAATACTGGTCAGCTACCGCACACTACGTCTTAACATAGTCAACAAACGTAGCACGAATACTAACTAGTACTTATCTGAAATGACGGAGGGCTACGCAGGTTTTCATAAAACCATGAGCGTAATGAACTTGATATCGTTGTAGAATCAAATGAAGTTTTGAAATGGAGTGATTTTGAGGCTTTTCTAGTTTTGCTAAAGGGGTCACTCCCGGTGAAGGGATCGTCGGCCCTTTCCTCGTCGAATGAGGTGCGAGATATATCATATATATCACTGTGCAAAGCATAAACTATAGAAGCAATCAAAAAGCAAACCGAGTGCGTAGCATCTGCCAGTTATTGCTAAAGGAGTCACTCCCGGTGAATGGATCTCGGTCCTTTCCTCATCGAATAAGGTGCAGGATATATCATATATACCGCTGTGCAAAGCAAGAACTGTAGCTACCTGTTTTATTTTAAAATTTGATTCTACAACATCTTAGGTTTCTTATCTTTCATTAATCACATTAATGAAGTCCCATCATTTAAATACCTAAACATCACAGATAGATATGACGTACACTTATGCCATCCGCATTCGCCTCGATGTCCCCTCGTGCACCGTTAGGTTAGGTAACTAACGACAGAGTAGGGCAGGGCTAGCGCGGGTGTAAAACATAAGTAACGTCTATATAATATATCATATATACTATATACTATATCCATCACAGAGTCACAACACAGATATCGCAGCAGAATAAACATATGAAATATTGGATATACTAGGACGTCCGTGTTTTCAATACGAGCCAGTATAAAACACGGATTCCACGGTCGTGATGAATAGCCAATCCCACACCCCTAGACCCCTACGAAAGCGGCAAGCAACCCTGCCAATTCTAGGGTTAGGAGACCCGGACTCGACTCCTCGAGTTGGTCTCCTACTGAACCCCAGAACCCGGTTACTTGTGCTCCCCTCCTTGGGTCTATCCTAATGCGGAAAAGTAAATAATATACAAAGGGTGACAACTTCCGCTACCTGGAAGTGCCCCAAATAAAAAAAATATTACATACAAGTTTTTACATGAATGAAAATGAAAAACACTCATCTCACATAAAAACCCCCGGCTATTCAAACACGACGATCCAATATAACATATCCAGCAACACATAACATCACATGTCATCAACGTAAGTAAATATGCGCATCCCAATTGTCGTTGACATATAGCAACGAAACCGGCGATATCACATATTACACTTACGGTCACAGAAAAGAAAGTGTAAAACTACAACAATTGGAATCCGCAACTTCTTTAGACATCGCATGCCTAATCAAATGAAATACTTAGACATCACATGCCTAACAGATATAAATCCCGCATTTTAGTCTCATTATCGAAAACTCTTTTCAATATGATGTGGGACTAAACTGCTAGATTTATAACATTCATTCAGTTATCTTATAACTGTTTGTGAATTCCAATTATTGTATCACATTCCAGATAAACAGAAAATGTTAAACTTTCCGATCGAACAGTCGAATACCCAAGTTTTCCGATACAGCTCAACACATGAAATAAGTCTAACAACATTCAGTTCGTGCCTCAGTACCAACGGTCCAGCCGTAGAAGGGTCAAGCCAACGCCTCACATGTGGCACGCCGTACTGCCCCAAACCCGAAGGTTCAAAGGGCAGTTCAAGACGGTCACATAATCGAGTTAAGGTTTGTTGTCTTCTAGAGGGTCCATCGCGTTACTTGCACTGTAAGTGCACGGCGGCGCCCCGGCCGTCAATCCGACGGCCAAATGCGGAAACGGTGATAAACTTTTATTTTGCGGACTTAGCAAACCGGCACCACCGCGCACTAAACCCCGGATCGTGCCATTAAACTAGTCTAAGCTAACTAGAAGATGGGTTAGAGATATACCGACTGATCCGAGTCCTCCGGTCTTCATCTCCACTCCGATCTCCTCGCGGGATCTCCGGTCGTCGCCTCCTCGCCGGAAGGGCACCACGTCGCCTGCATCTTTTACGGGCTCCCGCCTCGATACCGAGGCAACTCGGGCATGAAGCCGGCAACTCGACATGCTCAAGATATACTGTAGGATGTGTAGTGTAGAATCGTAGTCTCTTTTTGGGGTGGTGTTGCCATGATGGAGGAATCAAGATGATATGAACTTAGGGATTTTTGAGGCAATGAAAAATGATATGAATCAATAATTTTCCCACACCCTCACCAAAAATGAAATGAACCCTCATCCTCATCTAAAGTGGCCGGCCAACATTTTGTATGAAATGGTGGGAGGAAAAAAAAACTAAGGGAGGTGAGTGTAGGATCAATCAAGAGGTGACCATAACCAAACATACACCATGCTTCATTAAATCCAACCATACCCTTTCATGTCTTAATTAATGCAAGTGATGGATGAAAGATATCATAATCAATCTATATGCAAGAAAACCCCTCCACAAATGTAATTTGCAAATCCGCAAATTACCCCCTCCATCGGAAAAGTCCGGCCGGGAAAGAACAAAGGAAAACCGGCCGGAACGGAATGCAAACTGGCAACTCCAGAAAACTGGTCCCGTAATAAATTACAGGAAAACCCCAATACTGTGCATACACACCCGCATCTGTATTCCGTCCGGATACAAATGCAAAGAGACAAAATCTACACTGTACTAAACTAGGACCGGCTTAAACCAAAGCCGGCTAGTAATATCCGTTCGATCCTGATCCGTGCAATACCGTACGTATCTGATCGAATCCTGCCATATTCCTATACGGCTACTAGTACAAACCGTCCGATCCTGATCCGTGCAATACCGTACGTATCTGATCGGACCCTGCCATATCTCCATACGGCCTCTACAGCGTTTCGCCCGAAAGCTTGAGTAACTGAAAGTGTGGTGGACTCTAAAGACTCGTCAATACTATGGCTGTGGATTTAACCACTAGCACGTCAGAGGTATAAGCCAATACGTGACGGGCCACCAGCTATTGACTAAAAGGGACGTCGATGAGGAAGCTCACCCCGACACCCAACTGAGCCTGTCAGTGACAATATCCGTACAGTCCGGTCCGTTCGTCTATGAGCATCGCATGTCGGGCCTAGGGGGTTGGTAAAAGTCAGACCCCCAAAAGCGGTACAAGTCGTGTCGGAGTGTAGCCCAGAACACCCTGAGATACTACTGGAATACCTACCAGTAAATCTCCTGCCTTGGCCAAGGACTTCGTGTAATGGCTCTCCTAGACACAGCGCGACCTCACCCCCAATACCGGGAGAGACGAACCCCCGAAGATCCGCTCACTGCCTCCATGTGGCTCGGGACTGTACCCAACTAAAACCTGTTTGCACGACTCCTTTGAGCCGTGGTAGGGTAGTAATCAAAGTACAGTGGGAACTCACACGAGACAAATGACGATCCCCAGGTCGATGAACTAACCTGTACACATGTCACCAGGGAACTGCTATCTGACGTCAGGTATAAGACCAACTAGCATGTTCCCGGCGAGTCCTGTCCGGTGTACTCATAACCCAATGAGCACCTGTATACATCTTAGGTGAACCAACTGACACCAGTGGCTTGTGAGACCGGCCACCGCCCCTCGTCGGGGTCTCGACTGTATACACTAGTCTACTCTGGAGAATCGATGCCCTGTCTCGAAACTCCTACGACTAGGGACCTTTAAAGGATGTGTTAATAGACTCCAGCTCTCACTTATATGATCGCCCTCATACTGCCGGCAGTCAAGCAAGAATCCTAGGGGCTCTATCAACGTGCAATAGTGACCTGTCATGTCACCTAAAGCAGTACACGATGATAAAGGTAAACCAGATAGCATACTATCATCTCGAGTAAGACTGTCCTACCGGGATAGGTCCTCCCTCAATCATTGCAATCACGTGCCTGTGATCCAATAATTGACTCTGAGGGCACTATCTCCAACAATCTCCCACTTGCACTCAAGGCTAATTATTGCGATGTCGCATACTCACAGCCCGTGTGATACCGTACACCCAACTCCTCTACTAGTCAGTCTCACAAAATCCGTTTGCGAAACTATTGCGTTCGAGGAATAGCCTCAGTGAGTGGATCCGCCTTGATGTTTCTTTCTATGTCTCTCTATAGCTCAAGTTCGCGGAGAAAACCATCTCCCGAAATGAGCAATACCTGTCTTAGAATGTCTGGATGTCTGATGGGACCTAGCTCATAAATGAACTCCAAATCCAAACTACATAGACTGTATCGTCAACTGAACTTAATCAGTATCCTGCGCCATGCCACCCTCAGTATTGCCTTGGACCAACTGTCCAAAATACTGCCCCTCGTCAGAAGGATAACTACAACTCTGACGACATCCTTATCGTCCAGGTCACCTTGGAAGCCTGGAATGATAACCGTCTCCTAAAGGAGGCAGCCGTTATCATTTCCCTAGAACATTCACTTATGTTCTAAAACTGCTTCCGACTGTTTCTCCAGGACTGGATCAATGTCAACTTATTGCATCTAGTGCAAGAACAACATCTGGTGTGGTACTTGACATCTCATGATTGACTCAATTGCCTGAGCAAGTGATCTGCCAATCATGCACATCCCTCTCCACTTTAGTCTGTAAGACACCTTTAGAGAGGGTGACTCCATCACCTGCAGGTATACTACCGTGCCAGGAGTCGTCCATTCTAAATACTCTTAGAATGCTGTTTAAGTACCCAGATTGGGAAACCACCCAAATCTAGATCTAAAACCATAGATCTAGTAACCAGTATGTTAGATATTATGTCCAAGTCCCATGTGGAGAAAACACTGTGTGACGACCAAAGTATAACCGATCGTAGTTTAGGAATATCACTTCCTACTACCTTCTCAACAGATCCATCCCCTATTCTGATGACGTCAAACCTATGACTGTCACAACAGAAATAGATGATCTTTCTCCGCTACATCTGCCTTAGTCTATAAATAGACATAAGCCTAATGTCCACCAATGCTTCCGCTGCTCCCACTGACTACGACAACCCTCTGGCAGAGTCATATAGACGTGCACTTCTAAAGCAAGTTTAGAACGACGCTATACTCATCCTCCTGCCGGGTCTCGCAGCCTGGAACAACAACAATGGCAAGTGTGGGTAAACAAGAACTTCCCTGTCACCGTCCTTGAGGCTACCAGAGTACCTCTCGGGTGCCTGAAGTTACCCACCTTATCTGCGGAGTGGCCAATGGAATGTCAAATCAGATTGAATCTTTAGGTTCCTTATCAAATCTTCAGTAATCGTTTGCGGTTCTGGAATCACTTCCAGTTCTACCATACTCCCACTACTGTTTTCTGAAAAAATCCATTTCTTTTAAAATTGTGGCGAGTGAAGAACAATATCACTATTGATCTTCCAAATGGTAGAAAGTCAACCCTCGTCATAGCCTGGGTCAACCCACAAACAGCCATTACAGAAACGTGCCTTGAGTTGTCCAGTGTCTGGTTTTAATCATAAGCCGGACAACTCCCCGTACCTTAACAACGTTAAGATATGAACTGTTCTACATCCAATATAGAACCAGAGGCACTGATTTAATTTTACCAGATTCAAATCATGCAGCTGTCTCCAGTGCATGTCAACTTATTGGAGAGAGGCCGATCAGCGTTACTCAACTTAGGAATGCTTCCAATTATGAGTAACCTGAAAGAGAAGTAATTACTATCAACTGAATACCATACACAAGCATCTACATCTTTGATCACTTTGAAGAATCCCGATACTTGCTACACCTGGTTCTCTACTCTATTCAAATACCTATAACTCCTCAAAACTCAGACCCTGTGTTTCTACGAAACACATGTCTAAGAACTAGAGAAGTTAAAAGTAAACAGAATATAGTATGAGGACCAACCCCTCTGTCCTAATGGACACTGGACAACATACAATACTCTGTATGAGTCCGCTGAGTCTAACAACTCTTTCACTGTGTGTCGTAGGTTGAAAACTGTACTTATGGTTAAGAAGAATTACACCGCTGTTTAATGCTCCTTACCTAACCATCCACTGATATAGGTAAATGTCATCGACATAATGTCAAAAGGTATATCTCACTCTATGAAAATAGACGTACAGATATATCAATTTGAAATTGGTGCACAACAGCGGATATTCAAAACCAAATATTTGCCGACCGGCAAACAGCCTAGGTGATCTCCTCAAATATCACCGATTACAACGAATCCCGATATAATGAGGATGATCACCCAATTCCCAATGACTTACTCCCACTCATCATCTGTAAAACCATACAGATGTGAGAATCATACCTGGCAAATACATACCCTGGAGTAAGTATCTAATCGGGAAATCAGTTTTCTTTTAACATTACACAGTGAAACTGAAACATTGAAATGTTTCGGTGGGGTATCCCGGTATTCTTAGTAATGCCTCTTCCATTATCCAGATTCACAACTATAACCGTATAATTCTTTGCCACCTCTCCAAATCCCTTCATTTGTCTTTAGTCATTACCTTCTGTACACCCCTTTAGGCCAAATGGTTTTCTTCCTTCCCTACCGTTCGGCACCAGCCTATGGTTTGGAAGAAGACTATCCAAAAAGCATAAAGGGTGTACTGTCCTAATCCTAGGAGCACTCGCAACGCGAGAGAAGGTGAAGATAAAAGACACCTGAATGTACTTTATTCCTATTTCTCCTGAACCAGGATCCATCCCCGAACTGGAACAAGTTCCTTTCGAGTTCGTATATAACCATACGATGGAGTATCCAATAAACTGTGGATCTTCGTAGTGATACGGAGTGTCCTGGAGAAATACAGAGATGATTTAGAATTGGCGAAGAAATACTTGGTTTGGTCGTGAATATCAGTCGCATCTTACTTTGCCCTTTTACTAATCCCTTGCTTTGTCTTAATCTTAATACCTTCTGCACACCGTTTAGGCTAATTGGTTTTCTTCATTCCTTACCGGTTGGCACCAGCCTATGGTTTGGAAGAAGACTATCCAATTTGCGTAATAGGTGTACTACTCCTAAACCAAGGAGTACTCGCAACATGAGAGAGGGTGAAAAGAAAAGACAACTGAATAATCCTATCCGTTTTCTCCAGAACCGGAAACCATCCTCGAATAAATTCCTTCGAGTTCGTATATAACCATACGATGGTTTTGTCCAATGGAAGTGGACGTTCGTAGTAATACGGGGTGTCCTGAAGAAAAGGGTAAAAGTAGGAGTGGCAATGAGGTTCGCAACTCTGACAATCCAAAAGCCAGTGTTAAGAAGGTTCGGTCAACTTGGTCACTGAGTCATAATCTTAGGGTCGGGTCAATGGGCGCTGCCAGAGAGAGAGAGAAAAGAAACACTCAGCGTGCACTCTATCCTAGATCAGAATGGTTACCAAATTATCTAATCTGGAAACCTCCCACTGTACCTCAAATTCTCCTCCAAACCTGAAAGAAGAATTAGTCGGGGTCACCCGAGGAGTAAACCAACTCATCAGTGGGAATCGGGATCCAACTCTCATCGCATGATAACGTGACGGAATCCGCTCACGGTATCACACTCTAGAAGGTATGCACATATCTGGCAAGTTTCATTACTTTTGAAACTCCCGATGTGATTTTTACCCCATGCTCTTATGACCTTGACTAAGGCCAACAAATCATAAGTCACATGTCAAGTTCTACCCGTCATTGTCCAGGTTGATTTGAACCCACCCGTACAAGCCCTTGACTAAGGCCAACAAGGCTATACGACTGTCCCAAACCAACGCATCTATCTATGCAGCATATGAATAACCAATAGCTACCAAACACTGTGCCTTGACTAAGGCCAACAAACACAGCTTGAATACTATTGAGTACCCAAATGAAACGACGGAGGGCTACGAATGGTTTCTGGCGAAAACCTTTAACGTAGTGAACTTGATATCGTTGAAGGAACGGATAGCTTTTTAGAAAATATAGTGACGAAAACCTTTACTAAAGAGGTCACTCCCGGTGAAGGGATCTCGGCTCTTTCCCCGTAGAATGGGGTGCAGGATATTCCAACTGAATACCACGATGCAAAGCAAAAGTAATCGGCTATAGTGAAGTTAATGCCCTGACGCAAACTTCTGTCCAAGGGGTCACTCCCGGTGAAGGGACCTCGGCCCTTGCCTCGTCGACTGAGGAGCAGGATATTCCAAATGAATACCACGATGCAAAACAGAAGTGAACGTCCTTGCAATAACAGCTTTTTGAAAAGTGTTCCAACAACATTAGAATAGGTTTGTTTAACTTGCATTGATCCGAATCAATGCAGTCCCATCAATTGATCACACCAATAAAGAACGAAAATATACTGACGTACGTATATGCCATCCACATTCGCCACTGGGTCCCGTCATCACCCGTTAGGTTAGCTTACTAACGGCAGAGCGGGGACTGGACTAGCGCGGATGAAAAACATATACAACATCTACTAATATATATACCAATATATTATATTTCGCTCAAGGCGTGAAAAGAATACAACATCACAGAAATGTACAGCATCACAGAACAATACAGATATCTGGGATCCCCGGGTTTCACAGAGCCACTACTAAAACCCGACGTTCCCCTGGTCGTGTGGATAGCCTGTGCAATGAAATCCTAGACCCCTACGGGCGCGGCAAGTCACCCGCCAAAACCTGAAGCGAGGCAGCCCCCTTCAGCTCCGTGAATGGACCACCCAGCACTCCACGGAATCCGGCAACTTGGGCACCCCTCCTGGGTCAACCTGTACCCCCTACGAGTGCGGCGAATAGCCCGCCAATCCCAGAGTGAAGCCCCCTCCGTCCCAATGCCATGAGATGCGGGCTTGTTGCCCTCCAGAACCCGGCTATCCGTGCACCCCTCCGCGGGGTAATCCTAGTACAGAAAGTAAAATATACATACACCGGGTACATCGACCGCAACCAGGTCGTGCCCCAAAAGAATAATACAAACAGGCAGTGACGGCAGTCCACAAGTCGGACGCTCGCCCCGCAATATCAAATGTACATAATACAACAAAAAACAGTACTAGCATTGCATCCAGGCTATCCCCCACGACCGATCCGCAACATCACAGCATAAACATAGAACATCAACGTGAAAGTTACGTTCGCAAATCCGTCTAACCGGGCTATAGCAGTTAGACCGGATTTACCGATCGAGTGACATTCACGGTCGCAGATATAATGTAAATACCGTGAAAAATGTGTTTAAAATTTTCCGATTGACCAAACCTTAACAAGTGGGCCCCCAAACAAAACTGTAGCACTCACAGAAAACCTGGGCCCAATTTTAATGTTCCAAAACCCATATTTTAAGCCCAGAAGGCCTCTGTAAAAAATTGGTGAAGTGATGTGAATAGTGCGCGGCGGAAGGGCCGCGGGAATGGGGTTTGTGCGGCGGTTCCGCGCTCCAACTGTGGATTCACTTCATCGAAATTTTACAGAGTTCTTAGATTTTCCAGTACATCAATATTTTACAACCTGAAAAATTTTTCGAGACCAAAATATTTCAACAGAAACTGATGTGAACAAAAATACGGTTTTTGGAAATTTTGGTCGATCGGAAATGCAAACACACCAAACGAAGCTAGACGAAGTTAATGGCGAGGCTCTGATACCACTGTAAGTGCACGGCGGCGCCCCGGCCGTCAATCCGACGGCCAAATGCGGAAACGGTGATAAACTTTTATTTTGCGGACTTAGCAAACCGGCACCACCGCGCACTAAACCCCGGATCGTGCCATTAAACTAGTCTAAGCTAACTAGAAGATGGGTTAGAGATATACCGACTGATCCGAGTCCTCCGGTCTTCATCTCCACTCCGATCTCCTCGCGGGATCTCCGGTCGTCGCCTCCTCGCCGGAAGGGCACCACGTCGCCTGCATCTTTTACGGGCTCCCGCCTCGATACCGAGGCAACTCGGGCATGAAGCCGGCAACTCGACATGCTCAAGATATGCTGTAGGATGTGTAGTGTAGAATCGTAGTCTCTTTTTGGGGTGGTGTTGCCATGATGGAGGAATCAAGATGATATGAACTTGGGGATTTTTGAGGCAATGAAAAATGATATGAATCAATAATTTTCCCACACCCTCACCAAAAATGAAATGAACCCTCATCCTCATCTAAAGTGGCCGGCCAACATTTTGTATGAAATGGTGGGAGGAAAAAAAAACTAAGGGAGGTGAGTGTAGGATTAATCAAGAGGTGACCATAACCAAACATACACCATGCTTCATTAAATCCAACCATACCCTTTCATGTCTTAATTAATGCAAGTGATGGATGAAAGATATCATAATCAATCTATATGCAAGAAAACCCCTCCACAAATGTAATTTGCAAAACCGCAAATTACCCCCTCCATCGGAAAAGTCCGGCCGGGAAAGAACAAAGGAAAACCGGCCGGAACGGAATGCAAACTGGCAACTCCAGAAAACTGGTCCCGTAATAAATTACAGGAAAACCCCAATACTGTGCATACACACCCGCATCTGTATTCCGTCCGGATACAAATGCAAAGAGACAAAATCTACACTGTACTAAACTAGGACCGGCTTAAACCAAAGCCGGCTAGTAATATCCGTTCGATCCTGATCCGTGCAATACCGCACGTATCTGATCGAACCCTGCCATATTCCTATACGGCTACTAGTACAAACCGTCCGATCCTGATCCGTGCAATACCGTACGTATCTGATCGGACCCTGCCATATCTCCATACGGCCTCTACAGCGTTTCGCCCGAAAGCTTGAGTAACTGAAAGTGTGGTGGACTCTAAAGACTCGTCAATACTATGGCTGTGGATTTAACCACTAGCACGTCAGAGGTATAAGCCAATACGTGACGGGCCACCAGCTATTGACTAAAAGGGACGTCGATGAGGAAGCTCACCCCGACACCCAACTGAGCCTGTCAGTGACAATATCCGTACAGTCCGGTCCGTTCGTCTATGAGCATCGCATGTCGGGCCTAGGGGGTTGGTAAAAGTCAGACCCCCAAAAGCGGTACAAGTCGTGTCGGAGTGTAGCCCAGAACACCCTGAGATACTACTGGAATACCTACCAGTAAATCTCCTGCCTTGGCTAAGGACTTCGTGTAATGGCTCTCCTAGACACAGCGCGACCTCACCCCCAATACCGGGAGAGACGAACCCCCGAAGATCCGCTCACTGCCTCCATGTGGCTCGGGACTGTACCCAACTAAAACCTGTTTGCACGACTCCTTTGAGCCGTGGTAGGGTAGTAATCAAAGTACAGTGGGAACTCACACGAGACAAATGACGATCCCCAGGTCGATGAACTAACCTGTACACATGTCACCAGGGAACTGCTATCTGACGTCAGGTATAAGACCAACTAGCATGTTCCCGGCGAGTCCTGTCCGGTGTACTCATAACCCAATGAGCACCTGTATACATCTTAGGTGAACCAACTGACACCAGTGGCTTGTGAGACCGGCCACCGCCCCTCGTCGGGGTCTCGACTGTATACACTAGTCTACTCTGGAGAATCGATGCCCTGTCTCGAAACTCCTACGACTAGGGACCTTTAAAGGATGTGTTAATAGACTCCAGCTCTCACTTATATGATCGCCCTCATACTGCCGGCAGTCAAGCAAGAATCCTAGGGGCTCTATCAACGTGCAATAGTGACCTGTCATGTCACCTAAAGCAGTACACGATGATAAAGGTAAACCAGATAACATACTATCATCTCGAGTAAGACTGTCCTACCGGGATAGGTCCTCCCTCAATCATTGCAATCACGTGCCTGTGATCCAATAATTGACTCTGAGGGCACTATCTCCAACATGCACTACTTAGAACGTCGTTAAACTACGGAAAAATCCAACACTTGGAAATTTCCCGACAGGGGAAAAATTGGGTATTTATATCCGGTCGAACTTTTTAACATATACTAAAAATTATCAGGAAATACACAAAAGACGAAATTTGATAATCCGGTCGAAACACCGAAGCTCTAAAACAGCCCAGAAATTTAAACTCTGGAATAATTATTAAAAAATACTCATAAAGCTCAGCTGCAGAAACTATGAATTACTGTGCATTGGAGGAGGGATGACGTCATCAAGACGCCGCGGAACCGCCGCCTAAGCAGGCTTAGGCCGCGGTTCCGCCGCGATTATCACTGTTCATTGGATGAAATTTGCATCGTAATTCTTAGAATTCCCTGCTGAATTTTTTAAGCACTTTTAATATTGAAAAATCCCAGATTTTAGAAAATGTACAGAGAGCATGTTAGGTTTAGGGTTTCGGGTTCGTTCGGGCTTCAAATTGCGTCTAGGCTTCACCTAAGGCTCTAGCTAGGCTCTGATACCAGTGAAAGGTTCCTAGGCACTCTAGTGAGGTCTCACAAGGCATCGAACATGCCAATTAAAAAAAAAATGGTGCCGAGAAACCCTAGACTACGGATCTTAGACTAGATGTTTAGGCGAAAAGATAATCTAGTTAACTACTTAACTAAAAGTTAGATGCTACAACCTTTGTAGATCCGGATATCCACTTCCCTAGCTCCACGTAGTGGTCCTCTCGCTGTCCTTTTCCAATCCTAGACTCGTTCATCGGCTTTATCGGGAAAGCGAGCGGAATAGGTCATCGGCTTCGTGTCAAAGACGATCTACGTCGAGGCATCACAAGTTCAAGCTCCGACTTCACCAAGTTGTGAAACTTGTGAAGAAAAAACCCAAAACAACTTGGCAAGAGGTAGAGGGTGAAGAAATAGGAGGTGGGTAGACTTTAGATTTGGATTTCTCACTTTGGAAGTCAAGTTGCCATTGATGGCATCAAGCTTTTCTTTTTGGAGATGAAGAAGAAGATGATGCTAGAATTATGATAAGTCTTTTAAAATGAAAAGAAAAAGCATACTTATCATAATCTAACAAGGGTTAAGTGTAGAGAATAAACCATGGTCATTTGGAGAGTTAGGGTTAAGTATGAGGATAAGAATGGTTGAAAAAGTCAAGGCTTCAAGAAGCTTCAACTAATGACAAAAGAAAGCCACCATTCTCTTTAAATCTTTTTAAAATAAATAAATGAATAAATAAATAAATAAATGAATATGCAAAACCCTAATTATCACATCAACCATGGTTTAATTCTATATACTTAACTAAACAATCAATTATCATCAAACATGATACAAATGTGTGCACAAAAGTATATCACATATACTTCTTGCACATCAAGTGAGAAAATCCATATAAAGTGAACCAATACTAGCTAATGCAAAGTAATATATCAAATATATAATTATACTTTAAATCATTAAATCAACATTTGATTCAATGATCCGGTCATGTCGCACACAACCGACTAGTATTCAATGTATCGATTTATCGAATCAATGATTCGATAACTAGGTCATATCGAATATAACCAATCGAAACATTTATAGCGAGAATGAAATGCGGTGTCACATACACGTATTATTCTCGGTCCCGCACATATCTCATATGCGCTCCTATTTCGTTTCGCTTGAACCAGGAAACCTCTGTGTAGGACTCTAAAGACTCGTCAATACGCCGGTAGCAGATAATGATCATATCAAGCACCCACAAGCCGTAAGCGGTCTGCTAAACGTAACAGCCACCCGGGTATTGAGCGATTAGAAGATCGACGAGCTAGCCCGCTCACACTCCTGTGAATCCAACCAGTAACACTTACCGTACAGTCCGGTCTGTTCGTCTGATACGTCGCATATCAAGTCTAGGCATGGTAAACGTCAGACCCCAATACTCGATAAGTCGTGCCGATGTGAGGCTCATAACGGGTCGAGAAACTACTGGTAACACTTACCAGCAAATCTCTGATCAGCCCTGGCCAGGGACTTCCCTGTTACGGCCAATCGAGCACAGCGCAACATCAACCCCCAATACCGGGAGAGACGAAACCCCTCCTATCGCTCATTGCCTCCATGTGACTCGGGACTGTACCCAAAGACCACCGTTTTGCACGCCCTCATGGACGTGGTAAGGTGGAGATCAAAGCACAGTGGGAATCACACAAGACTCTATGACGATCTCGGGTCTACAGACTAACCTGCATAAGTGTCACCTGAGAACTGCCATCTGACGTGAGGTATAATACCATCTGGGAGTTCTCGGCGAGTCCGTCCAGTGTACCCAGTCTCCACTGAGCACCCGTACACGATCTCTGATGTCAAACACCAATGGATATGGGATCATCCATCGCCCATCTCATGGGTCGAGAAGCGTATACGCTAGTCTACTCTGGTATATCGATGCCCCGTCTCGATACACCTACGACTAGGGACCTTGAAGGATGTACTTATGGACTACCATGTCCCCACTAGTATGATCTGCATCATAGTCCAGGTAGTCAAGTACACATCCTAAGGGCTTTACCAACATGTAACTATAAGACAGTTTAAAGAGACTAGTATACATGTTAAGATAAAGAGTAACCAGATAGCATACTATCATATCGAGCAAGAAAGTCATCTCTATATATGTCCAAGCATCCAATATAATATACAACAGCTGTACAATACTGGCCTCTAGGGCATACATACAACTAACAATCTCCCACTTGCACTAGGGCTAGCTGCTGTAGTATCGCATACCGAGCATCCCGAAGAGTCTCTCAAACTGTATCTGGGGAATGGCCTTCGTGAGTGGATCCGCCGTGTTATTCTTCGTGTCAACCCTCCTGACCTCGATCTCCCGGCGATCAACTATCTCCCGGATCAGGTGATACCGCCTCAGAATATGCCTGGATCGCTGATGGGACCTGGGTTCCTTGGCCAAAACCACCGCTCCATTGTTATCGCAATACAAAGGTATCGGATGCTCAATGGATGGAACCACTCCAAGTTCAGCAATGAACTTCTTGATCCAGACAGCCTCTTTGGCAGCATCGTTGGCAGCGATGTATTCAGCCTCCATCGTCGAGTCTGCCACGGTTTCCTGCTTGGAACTCTTCCAGCTAACCGCCCCTCCGTAAAGGGTAAAGACAAAGCCCGACTGCGACTTAGAGTCGTCCTTATCACTCTGGAAGCTCGAATCGGTAAAGGACTCCACTTGGAGTTCTCCGTTACCATACACCAAGAACATATCTCTAGTCCTTCGCAAGTACTTGAGAATGCTCTTCACAGCTGTCCAGTGACTCTCTCCAGGATCAGCTTGATACCTGCTCACTACACTTAGTGAGTATGCTACATCGGGTCTGGTACATAGCATCGCATACATGATAGAGCCTACTGCCGAAGCATAGGGTATCCCTTGCATGCGAGCTCTCTCCAAATCAGTCTTGGGAGACATCTCTTTGGAGAGAGTGACTCCAGAGATCGTGGGCAAGTTCCCACGCTTGGACTCTTCCATACTAAACCTCTTTAGTATGGTGTCAATGTACCTGGATTGGGACAATCCCAAAATCCGTTTGGATCTATCTCTATAGATCCTAATTCCCAATATGCAGGAGGCATCACCAAGATCTTTCATTGAGAATCTTTGTGATAAGAAGAGCTTGACCGATTGCAGCATAGGAATATCATTTCCTATCAAGAGTATGTCGTCCACGTACAATATGAGGAAGACAACCTTACTCTCTGCCACCTTCTTGTAGATACAAGGTTCATCTGGATTTTTGACGAAATCAAACTCTTTGATAACGACATCAAAGCAGATGTTCCAACTCCGCGATGATTGCTTTAATCCATAAATGGATTTAAGCAGCTTGCACACCTTCCCGCTGCTCCCTCTATCTACGAAGCCCTCTGGCTGAGTCATGTACACGCACTCTTCTAAATCACCATTTAGAAAGGCGGTCTTAACATCCATTTGCCAGATTTCGTAATCATGATATGCAGCGATGGCAAGCATGATCCGGATGGATTTAAGCATAGCCACTGGAGAAAAGGTCTCGTCATAGTCCACACCTGGCCTTTGACGAAAACCCTTTGCTACAAGTCTAGCTTTGAAAGTCTCCACTTTCCCATCTACATCAAGTTTCTTCTTGAAGATCCACTTGCTCCCAATGGGTTTTACCCCTTCAGGAGCAACGTCCAAAGTCTATACTTTGTTGGTGTACATGGATTCCATCTCGGACCGCATAGCATCCAGCCATTTCACTGAGTCACCACTCGTGATGGCATGCTCGAAGCTAGTCGGGTCATCATCTTCCATGGTGCAATCCTCGCTTCCACCATCAATGAGAAAACCGTAGTATCTCTCAGGTGGACGAGAAACCCTACTAGATCGGCGGAGAGGCTGGGGTTCGTCAGGTACTATCCAATCCTCTGGTTCCACTAAATCTTCAGTTATAGTTTGTGTATCTGGAATTTCTTCCAGCTCTACCACTTTGCCACTAATTTCTTTTTCAAGGAATTCCTTTTCTAAAAAGGTGGCATATTGAGAAACAAACACTTTTTATTCTTCAGCATGGTAGAAAAAATATCCTTGAGAATTCTTAGGATATCCCACAAACTTGCAAAGAACTGACCGTGCCTCGAGTTTGTCTGGATTTTTCCTTTTGACATAGGCCGGACAACCCCATATCTTAACTCGTTTAAAATATGGTCTCTTCCCACTCCATATCTCATATGGTGTGGTAGGTACAGATTTAGACGGAACTTGATTCAATAGGTATGCTGCTGTCTCTAGCGCATAACCCCAGAAGGAAATAGGTAACTCAGCTGTGCTCATCATAGAGCGGACCATATCTAATAGGGTGCGGTTCCTCCGTTCAGATACACCGTTGTGCTGTGGTGTATATGGAGGAGTCAGCTGAGAGAGAATCCCATTCTCTTTTAGGAAGTCCAGGAATTCATTGCTCAAGTATTCACCTCCTCGATCAGATCGAAGGATTTTAATACTTTTTCCGGTTTGGTTCTCGACTTCCTTTTTATATTCTCTAAATTTCTCAAAAGCTTCTGATTTGTGTTTCATCAAGAACACATATCCGAATCTAGAGAGATCGTCAGTGAATGTAATGAAGTACGAAGAACCATCCCTGGCATGTGTAAACATGGGACCGCATACATCACTATGTATCAGTCCCAAGAGTTCGGTAACTCTTTCTCCGTGTCCCGTAAACGGAGTTTTGGTCATCTTGCCTTTGAGACATGACTGGCAAGTGTCATAAGATGAAAATTCGAAAGGTTTCAAATATCCATCCTTATGCAACTTAGCCAGTCGTGTCACATTGATGTGACCCAGTCTACAATGCCACAAGAAGGATTCGTTGAGTTCAGAACTCTTCCTCTTGTGTGTGTTTGTTATGCTCAGAACTGTTGATTGATTTAGAACATAAATGCCATTGCATAACGTGCCTGATCCAACCAACTTTTGGTTATGGAAAATGTTCATAACATTATCCTGTAATACAAAATTATATCCCTATTTACTTAATAAAGAAACCGATATAATGTTGCATATCAGGTTCGGCATGTAATAGCTTTCGTTCAGAACCAATGTATTACCAGTTGGTAATACAAGGTGATATTCCCCGACAGTTTTAGCTGCAACAATTGCACCATTTCCAACTCTAATGTCTTTATCACCATCTCCAAGTTCTCTACCTTTCCTTAGCCCATGTAACTGATTACATATATAGGATCCCGACCCGGTATCCAATACCCAGGACGTAGAGCAAATAGAGAAACAGTTCTCAGTAACGAACACACCCGAAGAAAATGCATCAACATGTACTTTCTTCATTCGGGTGGCATGGGAATCCTGGCATTCCCCTATATCCTGTTCATTCCTATAACTCTTATAGGAAAGAACGGAACCAACGTTCCCCAGCACAGTATAACATGCGGGTTCGGTCAATACATCCATATTATTATCTTCATTAGGGCATGAAATGGTCGCTACCTGGAGAGAGAGAAGAAAACACTTTAGCGTATGCTCGTGCAAGATCAGATTGGTTATTATCTTATCTAATCAGGATGGCTCCCACTGCTTTTTATCAAATCTTCCTCCAAACCCTAAAAGGAAAGACTAGCTGGGATTAATTACACACTACAAGTTCGCCAATCTTTCAGCCAGGCCAGTGTCGGTACTTTGAGGGAGGTCCCCCGTGCTTTCTCACGAACCTAATTAATGTAAACCTCGTTTTCCCAGAGGCGTAACCCCGTTGACACCTTTCTAGACACCTACTTGATCGGCTAATTGCAATGTGTAAAACTCTCCTAGGAGTAACTCTTACTCGCAGCGGGTATAGGGATCCAACAATCTCATAGAAGGTATGCAATCTCATTGCAAATTTCAACACTTGAAATTCCCGATAATATTTTGCCCCTAGCATCTATATGACCTTAACATAGTCAACAAATCACAAGTGCTAGTCAAGTTCAACCCGTCATTTCAAATTCACCCGCACGACCCTTAACATAGTCAACAAAGTCGCACGACTACCCTAATCCAATCTGCATCATATGCATAAGCAGACAAATACTGGTCAGCTACCGCACACTACGCCTTAACATAGTCAACAAACGTAGCACGAATACTAACTAGTACTTATCTGAAATGACGGAGGGCTACGCAGGTTTTCATAAAACCATGAGCGTAATGAACTTGATATCGTTGTAGAATCAAATGAAGTTTTGAAATGGAGTGATTTTGAGGCTTTTCTAGTTTTGCTAAAGGGGTCACTCCCGGTGAAGGGATCGTCGGCCCTTTCCTCGTCGAATGAGGTGCGGGATATATCATATATATCACTGTGCAAAGCATAAACTATAGAAACAATCAAAAAGCAAACCGAGTGCGTAGCATCTGCCAGTTATTGCTAAAGGAGTCACTCCCGGTGAAGGGATCTCGGTCCTTTCCTCATCGAATAAGGTGCAGGATATATCATATATACCGCTGTGCAAAGCAAGAACTGTAGCTACCTGTTTTATTTTAAAATTTGATTCTACAACATCTTAGGTTTCTTATCTTTCATTAATCACATTAATGAAGTCCCATCATTTAAATACCTAAACATCACAGATAGATATGACGTACACTTATGCCATCCGCATTCGCCTCGATGTCCCCTCGTGCACCGTTAGGTTAGGTAACTAACGACAGAGTAGGGCAGGGCTAGCGCGGGTGTAAAACATAAGTAACGTCTATATAATATATCATATATACTATATACTATATCCATCACAGAGTCACAACACAGATATCGCAGCAGAATAAACATATGAAATATTGGATATACTAGGACGTCCGTGTTTTCAATACGAGCCAGTATAAAACAGGGATTCCACGGTCGTGATGAATAGCCAATCCCACACCCCTAGACCCCTACGAGAGCGGCAAGCAACCCTGCCAATTCTAGGGTTAGGAGACCCGGACTCGACTCCTTGAGTTGGTCTTCCACTGAACCCCAGAACCCGGTTACTTGTGCTCCCCTCCTTGGGTCTATCCTAATGCGGAAAAGTAAATAATATACAAAGGGTGACAACTTCCGCTACCTGGAAGTGCCCCAAATAAAAAAAATATTACATACAAGTTTTTACATGAATGAAAATGAAAAACACTCATCTCACATAAAAACCCCCGGCTATTCAAACACGACGATCCAATATAACATATCCAGCAACACATAACATCACATGTCATCAACGTAAGTAAATATGCGCATCCCAATTGTCGTTGACATATAGCAACGAAACCGGCGATATCACATATTACACTTACGGTCACAGAAAAGAAAGTGTAAAACTACAACAATTGGAATCCGCAACTTCTTTAGACATCGCATGCCTAATCAAATGAAATACTTAGACATCACATGCCTAACAGATATAAATCCCGCATTTTAGTCTCATTATCGAAAACTCTTTTCAATATGATGTGGGACTAAACTGCTAGATTTATAACATTCATTCAGTTATCTTATAACTGTTTGTGAATTCCAATTATTGTATCACATTCCAGATAAACAGAAAATGTTAAACTTTCCGATCGAACAGTCGAATACCCAAGTTTTCCGATACAGCTCAACACATGAAATAAGTCTAACAACATTCAGTTCGTGCCTCAGTACCAACGGTCCAGCCGTAGAAGGGTCAAGCCAACGCCTCACATGTGGCACGCCGTACTGCCCCAAACCCGAAGGTTCAAAGGGCAGTTCAAGACGGTCACATAATCGAGTTAAGGTTTGTTGTCTTCTAGAGGGTCCATCGCGTTACTTGCACTACTTAGAACGTCGTTAAACTACGGAAAAATCCAACACTTGGAAATTTCCCGACAGGGGAAAAATTGGGTATTTATATCCGGTCGAACTTTTTAACATATACTAAAAATTATCCGGAAATACACAAAAGACGAAATTTGATAATCCGGTCGAAACACCGAAGCTCTAAAACAGCCCAGAAAATTAAACTCTGGAATAATTATTAAAAAATACTCATAAAGCTCAGCTGCAGAAACTATGAATTACTGTGCATTGGAGGAGGGATGACGTCATCAAGACGCCGCGGAACCGCCGCCTAAGCAGGCTTAGGCCGCGGTTCCGCCGCGATTATCACTGTTCATTGGATGAAATTTGCATCGTAATTCTTAGAATTCCCTGCTGAATTTTTTAAGCACTTTTAATATTGAAAAATCCCAGATTTTAGAAAATGTACAGAGAGCATGTTAGGTTTAGGGTTTCGGGTTCGTTCGGGCTTCAAATTGCGTCTAGACTTCGCCTAAGGCTCTAGCTAGGCTCTGATACCAGTGAAAGGTTCCTAGGCACTCTAGTGAGGTCTCACAAGGCATCGAACATGCCAATTTAAAAAAAAAATGGTGCCGAGAAACCCTAGACTACGGATCTTAGACTAGATGTTTAGGCGAAAAGATAATCTAGTTAACTACTTAACTAAAAGTTAGATGCTACAACCTTTGTAGATCCGGATATCCACTTCCCTAGCTCCACGTAGTGGTCCTCTCACTGTCCTTTTCCAATCCTAGACTCGTTCATCGGCTTCATCGGGAAAGCGAGCGGAATAGGTCGTCGGCTTCGTGTCAAAGACGATCTACGTCGAGGCATCACAAGTTCAAGCTCCGACTTCACCAAGTTGTGAAACTTGTGAAGAAAAAACCCAAAACAACTTGGCAAGAGGTAGAGGGTGAAGAAATAGGAGGTGGGTAGACTTTAGATTTGGATTTCTCACTTTGGAAGTCAAGTTGCCATTGATGGCATCAAGCTTTTCTTTTTGGAGATAAAGAAGAAGATGATGCTAGAATTATGATAAGTCTTTTAAAATGAAAAGAAAAAGCATACTTATCATAATCTAACAAGGGTTAAGTGTAGAGAATAAACCATGGTCATTTGGAGAGTTAGGGTTAAGCATGGGGATAAGAATGGTTGAAAAAGTCAAGGCTTCAAGAAGCTTCAACTAATGACAAAAGAAAGCCACCATTCTCTTTAAATCTTTTTCAAATAAATAAATGAATAAATAAATAAATAAATGAATATGCAAAACCCTAATTATCAAATCAACCATGGTTTAATTCTATATACTTAACTAAACAATCAAGTATCATCAAATATGATACAAATGTGTGCACAAAAGTATATCACATATACTTCTTGCACATCAAATGAGAAAATCCATATAAAGTGAACCAATACTAGCTAATGCAAAGTAATATATCAAATATATAATTATACATTAAATCATTAAATCAACATTTGATTCAATGATCCGGTCATGTCGCACACAACCGACTAGTATTCAATGTATCGATTTATCGAATCAATGATTCGATAACTAGGTCATATCGAATATAACCAATCGAAACATTTATCGCGAGAATGAAATGCGGTATCACATACACGCATTATTCTCGGTCCCGCACATATCTCATATGCGCTCCTATTTCGTTTCGCTTGAACCAGGAAACCTCTGTGTAGGACTCTAAAGACTCGTCAATACGCCGGTAGCAGATGATGATCATATCAAGCACCCATAAGCCGCAAGCGGTCTGCTAAACGTAACGGCCACCCGGGTATTGAGCGATCAGAAGATCGACGAGCTAGCCCGCTCACACTCCTGTGAATCCAACCAGTAACACTTACCGTACAGTCCGGTCTATTCGTCTGATACGTCGCATATCAAGTCTAGGGGTGGTAAACGTCAGACCCCAATACTCGATAAGTCGTGCCGATGTGAGGCTCATAACGGGTCGAGAAACTACTGGTAACACTTACCAGCAAATCTCTGATCAGCCCTGGCCAGGGACTTCCCTGTTACGGCCAATCGAGCACAGCGCAACATCAACCCCCAATACCGGGAGAGACGAAACCCCTCCTATCGCTCATTGCCTCCATGTGACTCGGGACTGTACCCAAAGACCACCGTTTTGCACGCCCTCATGGACGTGGTAAGGTGGAGATCAAAGCACAGTGGGAATCACACAAGACTCTATGACGATCTCGGGTCTACAGACTAACCTGCACAAGTGTCACCTGAGAACTGCCATCTGACGTGAGGTATAATACCATCTGGGAGTTCTCGGCGAGTCCGTCCAGTGTACCCAGTCTCCACTGAGCACCTGTACACGATCTCTGATGTCAAACACCAATGGATATGGGATCATCCATCGCCCATCTCATGGGTCGAGAAGCGTATACGCTAGTCTACTCTGGTATATCGATGCCCCGTCTCGATACACCTACGACTAGGGACCTTGAAGGATGTACTTATGGACTACCATGTCCCCACTAGTATGATCTGCATCATAGTCCAGGTAGTCAAGTACACATCCTAAGGGCTTTACCAACATGTAACTATAAGACAGTTTAAAGAGACTAGTATACATGTTAAGATAAAGAGTAACCAGATAGCATACTATCATATCGAGCAAGAAAGTCATCTCTATATATGTCCAAGAATCCAATATAATATACAACATCTGTACAATACTGGCCTCTAGGGCATACATACAACTAACAAATACATAGGCAACCGTTACGTACAACCAGTACCTTTGACGTGCCAGTGGTTATACCCAGTGCCAGTGTGCTGATGAGTCATTAGAGTCCCCCACAGGCACTTTTCCAAGTTCGGGCGAAACGTTGTAGAGGCCGTATGGTTTTATGGCAGGGTTCGGAAAATGCACGTGCGTTTTCGCACGTGTCGTTTTTCGGGAAGATAATACTGGTCGGCTTTGGTTTAAGCCGGATCCGAGTATTATGCTGTGTAGAAATAATATCATTGTCTCAGTTGCATTTGTATTCGGTAGTAATACAAATGCGGGTATGTTTATTCTGTTACGGGATTATCCTGAAATTCGTTTCAGGATCACTTTTGGAAGTTGCCAGTTTCCAGTTTTCTATCGGCCATATTTAACATTCGGTTAAATGCGGATTTATCTTTTCTCCTTGAGGGTGAGTCATGAGGTGATTCGTGGTTCTAGAAGCTTCTAGATTGGTGATAAGGATTGTGACTCATTCATTTGCATTAATTAGGTGGTGACTAGGTTTAGATGAGTCATCCTTTATATTAATGCATTTTTTTTGTGCTAAGATATTTCTTCATGATAAGCCTTGCTTACACTCACCCCCTTGCTCCTACACTCACCCCCTCCTCTTTATATGGCCGGCCCCTCTCTTGAAAGAGGATGGTTGTTCATTTGAAAAAGATTAAGGATTTTGGTTCATGGAAATTAGTATACTCCATTTCTCATTTCATATCGATCCAAAAGGCAAATTCATTAACCGTTCGTCCATAGCCTTGGACGTAACGAGACAAAGTGTTCTACTCATTCTCTATATCATCTTGGTCGTCTCTTCTAGCAAACTTGACGATCGAGTTGTCTCGGTTCAGAGGCGGGAGCCCGTTTAAAGATCCGTCGACGTGGTGCCACCTGGACGAGAAGACTGGAGATTCAGGAGATCGGAGCAGCCACAACAAAGCGTGGGATGATGGTTGAAGACCGAAGGACTAGGATCATTCGGTATAACATTTCTTCCTACTTTGTAGTTTGTTAGTTTAGCTTTAATGGCAGATCCGGGTTATAGTACGCGATAGCGCCAGTTGTAAAAAGTTTTTGTTCCGCATTTGGCGTCTGTTAAACGGCCGGGGCGCTACCGTGGACTTACAGTTCCTACATAGTGTAATCTCTAATGAAACCGTATCTCATGATGTGTAACTCAACTTCCGATTTCTTGAGCAATCGATTGTTCATACACTTAGAGGAAGGACAACAGATTTCGTGTTCTTTCGGTAACCCGACGTGCGTAGGCAAAATTGGTGAAAAAGCTAACTCCATCAATGAAAAAGCGCTTGACTCTCGAGAGAGTATCGACGTATATCCAACTCTTGTTGTGTAGGTACGGGAATGCCATATTGGAATAGCTCAGATGAAGCAAGGTTGTTATTGTAAGGTTGGGTCGTGCTCGCTGGACGGGTTTTGACAAAATTTGTGAAAGCGTGAAAATGGAAATTCCAAGCGAACACAACACCCTAATACTAGAATCGACCATAGACTATAATTTGTAAAGAATAGAGCTAGAGTAGAAAGTATACAACCTTTGATACTTCTTCATTTGCTCCAATGATGAAACTCCGAACTCCGGTTGTGCTCCAAGGTGCTTCGGATCGCACTTGGTTCCCGATCGGCTTGGTCGAAGATGATCCACACGAAGGCCACCGGCTCTAGCTCCAACTTCAACAAGAGTGAAGTAACTCTCATTTTGTGTGTGCTGATCATCAAAATGCGAGAGATGCAATTTGTTTTGTGTGAACTCTCTTGCTCTCTTTTCTTCTCTACTCTTTTCTTTTTCTTCTTCTTGCAAGTATGGATGAGAGAGGCCGGAAAAAAACATCAAGCATGAACACTTGTGTTGTGAGAATGAGAGTACCCTTTCTCAAATCACTCATGTCACCTCACTTGTCCATGTGTCAAGGATAAGAGGGAGTGTGCCATGCTAGCCTCCACCACTTATTCATGTCATGCAAAAACATAAGAAAAGAAAATGAGATTAAATATATATGAAATAATTTTTTACATATATAATTAACCATGATATTTAACATGACATGTAGTAAAAAGAGATTATCAGAATAACACTATAATACTAGTTTGTATATGCACTATCATATATAACTAATATTATTAAATCAACACTTGATTTAATAACACGGTTCAATCATAAACCGGCTAGTATCATCCGTCCGACCAATACATGTAGTATAACATACACATGTTTAATTGGACCTCGTACGCATCGCCGTATGTCCACTACATCATTTCGCTAGAACGGGAAAACTCTCTGTGTGTGACTCTAAAGACTCGACAATACGCTGGCAGTAGGTCATGTAAGTCAAAATTTCATGCTCTACAAGATTTGTAGAGAAGCGGAATTTCAAAATAAAACTATTTTTAAGCATGCAATCAAGACTTTAACCCAAGATTTACCACAAAACCCTAACTAGGAAGACTACATAGGTAATTATTCTATTGTGTTAGAATCTTATACCTATCAGATTCTTATCCTTCGGGTCTTGATTCCTCTTCTTAAGCTACTTTTGGGGTCCTCGGTCTAGCTTGGTTGCCGGTCTCTTGGATCCTAGATGATCTACCCGAAGGTCCTGAAAGTGTGTCTTAGCACCTCTACTAGGTTTCCACATACACCCAGTATGCAATTTTAAAAAATCTAGAGATCTAAACTACACTAACCTAGAATCGAACTAGAGAATTAAGGTTTTTAGGAAGCTAACAAGTTCTATAACTAAGTGAAGAGGGTTAAAAGCTTTGTAGACCAAGTTATTCACTTTTATAGCTCCAAGTAGTAGCCCCTAAGCTCCAAGTAGTAGTCACTAGAACTCTTCTTGGCTCCACTTGAAGAAATGAACAAACATACTATGTGATCTTCGAAGCTGAAGATGATCCACCTTGAAGCCTCACTAGGTCAAGCTAACTCTTCACTAATCAAGGTATTAGTGGAGCAAACAACCTATACTAAAGTGCTAAGATAGTGTAGGTCGATGAAGTTGGAATTTTCCTCACTTTAGAAATAATTTTCTCTTTATTTTTCCAACTCAAGAAAAACCCTAGAGAGCTCTCAAGAGGAAGAAGATGAACTTGGGTGTGTGAGGTTGAATGAAAGAATGAACCATGAGCTCAAGATAATAATTAAGATGAATAAATATCTAAGAGTAAAACAAAAACAAGAGATGGGTCATGGCTTTGTTTCCCCCAATCAGAGCAAAGCTCTGTTGAAAATCAAAATTCAAAATTTTGAAGCAACGCTTCAAATCCCGGACGCAACGCGCTGGCGCAGACGCATCAGCGCAGCGCCCAAGGCAGCGCACCCAATCAGAGCAAAGCTCTGTTTTAAACAAAATTAAATGAAGCAACGCTTCAGCTGCGTAAGCACCGCGCTGCGCGACACGTGTCAGCGCAGATGCGCTAGCGCAGTTGCGCTGCGCTGTGCGCTGCGCGACACGTGTCAGCGCAGATGCGCTAGCGCAGTTGCGCTGCGCGACACGTGTCACGCTCTGGAGCATTTGCGCCAAACAGAATTAAAATTCTGAGAAATCTTTCTGTTCTTGTTAAAACAAGAAGATTTTCTTCTGTAAAACAGAAGCCCTTGGATCAAAGATCCAACGGTGAGGGAGATTCCCCAAATCACTCAGAGAAAGATATCTTTAACAAATTTAACTAATTTATGGGCACTATAAAAAGGACCCTAGACCTCAATTCAGAGGCGTCAACATTTTCTGAAAAAAAAGAGAACTCTGAAGAATTCCTCAAGAACAAAAAGGTAAAAACCTTTAGCGAAAGAGAAAGTTCTCTTATGAACAGATCATAGATCTAAAAAGAAGATCAATGATCTTTAATTAATTAAATAGTGCTTTGCACTTTTCATGAACCTTTGGTTCTCTGAGATAAGAAAAACAAGAAAAACTTATTTTTCTTTGATCTAAATTAGATCAAGAAATCAAATAGTGCTTCACACTTCTCTTATGAACTATCGGTTCTTGAATCTAAAAGATTTTCAAATTAATAGTGCTTTGCACTTATAAATCTGCACTGTTGCGCTCTTGGGCTGGCGCAAGCCACCAGAGAGCGCCACGTGTCAGCGTCTGAACCATTTGCGCTATGCGCTTTTGAATAGAGTTTTGCTCTCTGAAATTGGCGCAACTCACCAGAGCGCGCCACGTGTCAGCAGTGCAAGCGTAGCGCACTAGCGCAGCGCACTGCGTTGCATGACACGTGTCATCACCACGAGCGCTTGCGCTCTCTGATTGGCGCAAAGCGCCTGATAAATGCAATGCATTTCCTAAAAGGGCCAGGCCCAAATCAAAAAGACCAAGCATGCCATAATAAATTGCAAAGCAATAAAAGGGCAGAGCCCAAATAAAATTGATGCTCTGCATCATTTATAAAGGGCAGAGCCCAAAACAAATTGATGCTCTGCATCCTTTCTGGGCAAAACTCAAATAAAAATAAAAAGAAATGCAATGCAAAAGCAAATAAAGTGTTGAACATTTTCAACTGGACTTAGCCCAATTTTGGCCGTAAGTCCTTAAATTAAATTGACTGAGCAAGATTGCTCTCTTAAATCAATTTACCTCCGGTTCGAGGGTACATCTCCAAACTCCTCTGACACCCGTCGTTGTAATCCTTCAACGACGTCAGAGAGGTGACGGGTCCCGACGACCACACACGTATATGGACTGCGGGGTCCTTAAACTCGTGGACCGAAACGTCCTTAAACTAATGTCGGACCGAAATGTCCTTAAACTAATGATGGACCACCACGTCCCTAAACTGGAACATGGACCACCACGTCCCTAAACTGGAACATAGACCACCACGTCCCTAAACTGGCGATAGACCACCACGTCCCTAAACTGGAACGTGGATCCCAGCTTCCCTAAACTGGAATATGGACCCCTACGTCCCTAAACTAGAACAATAGAGCCCCCAAATGCTCTTTTGTCGGATCCAAACGATCCCGTTAAGTTGATCTTAGTCTCAAATCAGACTAACGTATCCTTAACAAACGTTTAAGTCGATCTTAGCCTAAATACGGCTAACGTATCCTTAAACCAAAACACCAAACCCAAATCTAAGTAAATACGGATTTGGACTAATCCACGTCCTACGGGCGACGTTATTACTCAGTCTCCGTATAGAATCCACGGGCAACCACAAACAAAACAAACACACACGACACGAAGTGAAATTCTGGAGAAGGAGAAAGTTGTTACCGCGATGTGGTAGTGTAATTAACTGCAGGGGCTTGCGCCTGCAGGGAAGAACGTCCCCACAATCAAAAACCCCTCAAGCGAGGGGGAATCTGACGAAGTCTGCTACATCGGCCGCATCCGTCTAAACCTCCGATACACGGTGCCATAAATCAACTTGGCATCTTCGGAGAGGTGGACGGATAAAACCAAATAGCATCTGCCCCGAATCTCAGTGTCAGGACCCCGCGGTCTTGTGCGCCGTCCTTCGGAGGGGAATAGTGCACGCCCGGTGGGACTTTTTCCTCTTTCCACTCCACACTTCGTGTGTCGTCCTCGTGAACCAATCACGGTTTGTTAAATGGTTGCCTTCGGATTTCAAGTTACTAAGATTTGGTCTTTTGCCTGGCGCAGAACTCAAGATTCAATGGCCTATAACTGCACCAACTGCTCGAAGTGCCACTGTAACGGACGCTCCACCTCACCTGGAGGTGTAGCATATGGGCCCCAAGCGGCCTCCTTCCTCGCTCTGCCGGTAGAACAGGTGACCCAGGCCACCACCGGCCTGTTTTTCGGGACCATGACCCCACCTACAACCTTCTCTATGCCAATACCTGCATCGGAAGTGAACAAAAAGTCGGTCTTCGACCGGCTCACTGCTACGGCGGCCTCTGTCAACGGGTCTCCCACTACCAAACCGACAGCCTCTTTTTTCACCAGGCTAAATCAGAACTCTAAATTGGCTGTCCCAAGGAAGGCAATAACTGCTGCTCCGGAAGTCGTCAAGGCGGCTTCCCCTGTTAAAGAATCAGTCTTTTCAAGACTGACGATTCCTGCTCCTGCCCCTGCTCGAGGATCCGTCTTCGACAGGTTGAATATCATCCCTCAAAGGACAACCTCAGTCTTTGAGAGGTTAACACCAGCGGCGCCCTATTCAGACAGGGGGTAAAAAGAAGCTATCTCTATCTTTGAGCCAGTCCCAACGGCTCGTCATGCTCGACGTCGCCATTGGCGACGAGTGAGGAAGGCAGGGGGCAACTCTCCCTCAGGGCTAACTCCACCGGCTCCAGTGGTGGAAGTCAACGCTGCCGTTCCAACTGGGAACAGCTTTGAACTGCTGAGGAGGGTACGTAAGAATTCTCCAACCGCTACTTTGAACAGATCCCCTCCTCCCGCGGAGAGAGTTCCGGGAACAAAGCAAGAACAACCCCCTCAACAGCTGTCCAAAAAAATATACAAGGTTTGGCGAAGGGTTCAAGACTCCGTGATCGACCCAGATCACTCTCGTCAACAAAAGAAGACGAAAGTGCAAAGAGAAAAGGACCGTCCTATTAAACAGCAGAGGACAACAATCGCTAGGGTGCCCACTGCAACGACCCCCTCCACTTCAACGGCCTATAAAAGAAGGAGGCCGGAGAAAACCCCCATGCCGGCGACAAATATCAGAGGTGGTGAACCCAAACGCCCTAAGTTAGGGGGCATTGTAGTTCATACCATCTATGTGGCGTCTGGTAAAGAAGACAGTCGCATATCTACGGGTCATCGACCGCTTACGCGATCAGTAACCAAGGCGCAGGAGCAGCAACAGAAGCTCCAAGAAATGATGAACGCTATGACCGCACTTACAGGGCCAAAAGAAAACCCCGAAACGTCCTCGGATGAACGCCAAGAGGAAGAAACTGACGCCGAATTCCTTCGTCGGATATTGGAGAAGAAGGACAAAGAGGCTGCTGAACAAGCAGCCAACATACAACGTATGGGCCTCTTCTTCCAAGACATGATAGGGATGATGATACAACAAGATCCTCCGACCGAAGAGCCCCCGATCGTCCTTGGGGACGATAGGGGAGAGACATCAAATCCTCCACCAGCTCTGTCGATGGCTAAGGAGGATACAATCTCCAAAGCTGATTTGGATGAGTACATCGCCCAGCAAATACGGGTTCATCATGCGACCGAAGCGGCCGGTCAGGTCGTAAAAATGGGGCGGCCATATCCAAATTGGTAGGATCAAATCAAGTACCCACCCGGTTACACAATTCCCAAGTTCCATGTCTACAAAGGGACGGGCAATCCTCATCAACATGTTGCCCAGTTCAGGGCACTCTGCGGCAACACCGGCGGTGATGACAAGCTGTTGCTTCGCCAGTTTGTTGGAAGATTATCAGATACGGCGTTCGAATGGTACTCTGAGCTCCCGAACGACTCTATTAAAACCTTCGCGGAGATGGAGCTGCTGTTTACTCAGCGTTTTGCAAGCGCCAGTGAACGTACCCCGATGACGGCACTGATTAACTCCAGGATAAAACCCGGCGAGACGTGGGTTCAGTACGCTATACGATAGCGGAACTTATGGTCAAAGTGTGAGCAGCGCATTGAAGAAGCTCCCGCGGTGGGTATGTTTGTGGGAACCCTTGATCCGCAAGCAACCATCTCACAATTTATGATGTTTTTCAAGCCAACTACCTACCAGGCCTTGATTGACAAACTAGCGCAAATGGATCAAATGGGCCATAAACCCCCTCTTCCAAGGCCGGACTCCCGAAATGACAAAGGGAAGGGAAAAGCGATCGTCGTCGCTAATGCTCAACAATAACCGAGCGACCCGAAGCCGGTTGCTTGTCAAAATAATATGCGCCCGTACGTACCCCTTGAGGATAGGATGGGACGTCCTTATTCCTTTCCCCGCGATAAAACAAGGAGGTTATTCGAGCTGGCGTTGCGCAACAGACTCATAAATCTGCCGGATCCAAAACGTCCGTTGCAACCAAGTGACGTCAACGAGCCCAACTACTGTCCTTATCATCGAGTACTAGGCCATCCGATCGAAGATTGCTACGTTTTCAAGAATTGGCTTGAAAACCAGTACCGACAGGGTAAGTTCGCGTTATCTGACAAATGGAAGGTGAATCCCCCGCAGCCCCACACCTCTAAGGGGACGAATACGCTGGGGGCAACATGCTCCGTCATTGAAGAAGCTCCTTGGGAGGTTGTATTATCAGCCAAGACAAAGAGGATGCTAAACGATCTTCAGACATGTCCAGCCATCAAGTAGAAGAACCCGTTGGAACCGCAGGTCATTGAAGGGATGTTGAAGCCACGTCCAACTCCAAAGACCGATGGTGGTGGTTCAAGCACTTGCATCCAGCCGTCAAAATCTTCGAAAAAGAAGAAGAAGAAATCTAAGAAGCCCGTGAAGCCTGGCGACAAGTGCACGGACTTACAAAAGCAAATTGACGCGCTCGATGAATAAAACCAAAAGGCACGGACTCCCATTACGCTCCAAGAATTCCTCAATCACGTCTTTCAAGAAGAAGATGAGGGAGAAAGTTCATCGGATGAATCCGAGGAATATATGGCGAGCTGTCATATGATTTCCCATTCGATCACGAACGATGAGGAGACTCCTTGCACTGAAACGCTGGGGGCAGATCTTGAACCAAAATTTCCGGAGCTATCAAATGAAATGATTGACGCGTTCCTTAACGAAGCTCGATTGAAAAGTAAAGCTGATCGAGAACGCGAGACGACTATATTTGAAAGGGCCAAGCGCCAGCGACTTGATGGAAGAGCTGAGACGATCCCGCTGGAGCAAAACACCTCCGTTACCGACAAAAGCCAATTCAAGATGAGGAAAAAGTTTGCTAAGGCCATATCAATGGGCATGAAGCTACCATCCTCTGAAGGAAACATCACTGGTGAAATGGAAATGCACCCCTCCTATTGCTTATATCATCAAAAGATTTCGCACCCCACTCAAGAGTGCAAAGCTTTCGATAGATGGTGGCAAGGATATGTTGCCCATCGACAACGCTTTAAGCGGGAAAAGCGTAAAACTCGTCGAGAGCAAAGAAATACGACCGAAGGGCTTAAAAGAACTGCTGGCGATTGTTACATGGTTAACACCGGTAGATCACAAGTGCCTACATTCGGGAGTGATTCTGATGAAGAGCTAGAACTTGCCCCTCTCTTTAAAGAGTCCACTTCGAGAAAAGAAGAAGAACCGAAGGTCTGCGAAAATATTCGGCTGCGGAATCGGACGCTGCCTGAAAAGAACCTCGGACCCTCAAGCAAAAAAGATAAAGGGAAAGAAAAGGTCTCTGAAGATATCGTCTTAGATGACCAAGTTCTGGAAGAGCTAAATGCCAACAACCCGCCGAAGAGGAATAAGGTGGATTACAACGTCTTAGCACATCTGAGAAAGCTGCCCTCACAACTCAGCATTTTTGACGCCCTTTTGCTATCAAAAGAGGCGAGAGATTCGTTGATTAAGGCGCTCCAAGACCCAGAACAATTCCAAGCATGCCTGGCCGAGGAAAAGATGAAGGATGAATTGGAGGAAGTGCACACGGCCGATGTTACTTTTGGCGATGAAGACCTTCTACTTAGGACGTGCGAACACAATCGCCCTCTCTATGGCTCGGGATACTGCCATGATATAAAGATACGCAAAATCCTGATCGATAACGGGTCCTTCGTTAATCTCCTCAACGTGCGGGTGTTAAAAGAAATCTGCATGAGCGTCCAGCACCTTGCTCGTGACAAGATCACCATCTCCGGGTTTGACTCCCAGTCATCAAGAACTCTTGGGTCTGTGATACTGACGTTACGCTTCGGGCTACTCGTCACGGACGTTAAGTTCCACGTCATAGACGCCAAGACATGCTACAACGCTTTGCTCAGCCGGCCATGGTTACACGAGTACAACATCATCCCTTCTACACAACATCAGTGTATGAAGTATTTTAAGGATGGTTTCGAGTATACCGTGACGGGAGAAATGAACCCGTTCTCCGTGAACGAGGTCCGCAAATACGAAGATGCCAAATATTTCTTACTTGATTTCGAAGATACGGAGAAGTGTCACAAACCGGAGAATAAAGCTAACGCCACCATCCCTGTCTTCGGCAGTGATACCGAGGAGGAAGAGGAGATAGTGTATTCGGGTCCGCCCCAACACAACAAGCCAGGATCGTCCGCTCCTACGTTGATCTTTGGTAGCGACCCGGAAGATGAGATCCGTGTATTCTCTGCTCGACCTTCCATACGAACGTCCGCTGATGAAGAGCAAAGTCTATAAGTCGCCATAGTGCCGCTTAAACACCATAAGGAACTGGATGCACTTAATATTTACAATGTAGAAGAGCTACAAACATTCTACATCCCTCCCAGGCGAGAAAGCGAGAAAACAATTTTGTTCTACCGCTCTGAAGAAACCAAGGTGGAAAAAGAAATCTGGCGTGGCGCGGATCCTACGCTCGACAGGCTTCAGCCTATCCGTCTTCCCAGATATTATACAGAGGGTTTGAAAAAGCTGCTGAAACGCCAGGGGATATCCTTCAAGCAGACCGTTCAAAAATCCAAGTTCTATGACAAAGTCTGGAACGTTCCCGGGACTCAACGCAAACTGCCTAATGGGAGAATGGAAACAATTGGGCTTGGATACGTCCGGTCAAAGAAACGGGAGCTACTAAACAGCTGCTATGTCGTGTATGACTTCGATGAAGAAGCGGATGCTCAATGGGAGGACGCTAATCCTGAGACAATGAAAGTTCCGGATGCAAAAGTGCCCAGTCCGTCGTTCGAAGAACAAATGGACAAGCTTATAAGGGAAGCGGGTCAAAAAGTCCGAGACGATCATAACCGCGAAATGGTCATCTACGAGAAAGCCAAGACACAACGCCTTCTCCAACAGGCCGTGAAAGATGAAAAGGCCGCTCCTTGTCAACCTGTTATAAAGAAGGCTCGACGCAAAAGCAGAAATAAGTCGAAAGGCCAAAAAGGCGCTCAGCAGCAACAAAGCAGGGCTAAGAAGCCACGCAAACGGGAGTCGAGCGTTATTGATCTATCCCTTATGAAGAAAATAGGTCGAGCGTACTCGTTTCCTCGGGACAAGACGAAGAAGATACTTGACCTCGCTATAAAACATCAGATGCTTACACTGCCGGAGTCTAAACACCCCGAACAAGCGGGCAATGTCTCACACCCGGACTATTGCTTTTATCACCGAGTGATAGGGCACCCTCTCGAGGACTGCTTCACCTTCAAGAATTGGGTCGAAGATCAGTATCAGCTTGGCAAGTTCGCTCTGTCCGACAACTGGAGGGTAGCGCCGCCACAGAAGCACGAGCCCAAAGCCACGGAAGAAGAACCAGTTCCGCATTGGGATTGGAAGCGAATTCGTACTTGTCACGTGATAACGATATCAAAAGAAGAGCCCGAGAACATGGATGACCTTCCCTGGTGCTTCGAAAATAGCAACGACGAGGTAATCTCAGAGTTCCCGCCTGCGCCAAAAGAGCTAGAAGATGGAATCCATACCACTGCAGATAACCTCAAGAAAATTGAGTTGGGAACAGCAAATGACCCGCGACCGACATTCATCAGCGAGCTACTATCTGAAGAAAGGGTGGCTGCATTAAAGGACATGCTTCTACAGCATAGGGATTGCTTCGCGTGGAACTATTTCGAAATGCCGGGACTAGATCCGGAAATTGCTGTGCACAGATTGGCGATATCTCCGAACGTCAAACCAGTCAAACAGGCACCAAGAAGAATGCGGCTCAAGCTTGAGATGAGTATCAATGCCGAGGTCAAGAAGCTGATCGACTCTGGCTTCATCCAGGAAGTTCAATACCCTGAATGGATCGCCAACATCGTCCCGGTGATGAATAAAAATGGGACAGTGTGCATATGCGTAGACTTCCGGGATCTTAATAAAGCCTGCCCGAAAGACGATTTCCCAGTGCCAGTCACCGAACTGATGATAGACAATACGTCCACTCATGAGATTTTCTCCTTCATGGACGGCTCGTCAGGATATAATCAGATAAAAATGCATCTAGAAGATCAGAAGCACACAGCCTTCAGGACCCCTCTGGGAATATTTTGTTACAAGGTGATGCCCTTCGGTTTAAAGAACGCCGGTGCCACCTACCAAAGGGCCATGACGAAGATCTTCGATGACCTTATACACGAAATCGTCGAATGCTATATCGACGATCTCGTGGTTAAAAGCAAATCATACGAGGAACATCTCGAGCATTTAAAGATCGTATTTCAACGCCTTCGGCAATACAACTTGAAGATGAACCCGCTCAAGTGTGCATTCGGAGTTTCCTCAGGAAAATTCCTGGGATTCATTGTTAGACACTGAGGTATTGAAATAGATCCGTCAAAGATCAAAGCGATCATGGAAATGCCTCCGCCGAGAACTCTCAAACAGTTGCGATCTCTCCAAGGGAAGCTCGCATACATACGGCGATTTATAGCCAACCTTTCAGGCAAGTGCCGTCCCTATAGCCACCTGATGAAGAAGGGAACCCCATTTGTCTGGGATCACAAATGCCAAGGCGCACTGGACGAGATCAAGCAGTACCTGCAGAACCCTCCAGTATTGGCTGTTCCAGTTAAGGGAAAGCCTCTCATTCTTTACACGACCGCCCTCGAAGGTTCCTTAGGCGCATTATGGGCACAAGAGAACGATCAAGGGAAGGAAAGAGCACTCTATTACTTAAGTCGAGTTCTGCTGGGAGCAAAAAGCAATTACTCTCCCATTGAGAAGCACTGCCTGGCGCTAATCTTTGCAATAACAAAGCTCAGACATTATGCATTAGCACATGAAGTCCGTCTCATTTCGAAGGTGGACCCTCTCAAATATCTAATGTCAAGGGCCATATTGACAGGACGAGTCGCTAAATGGGCTCTGCTCTTGATGGAGTTCTCGATAACGTATCAACCTCTCAAGGCAGTGAAAGGCCAGGCCATCGCCGATTTCCTCGCTGAGCATCCGATATCGGCTGATTCTATTCTGAATTGCGATTTGCTGGACAAACATGCGTTTGACGCGATCGACGGTGGTGATACCCAATGGGAACTTTATTTCGATGGAGCATCTTCCATGAAAAAGCGCAAACAAAGTACCCCTAAATCAAATCGGGGGTAGGCCTCATCTTCGTGACTCCACAAGGAGGGATAATGCGCTTCGCTTTCTCCTTAACAGAGCCGAGGACAAACAATGAAGCCGAATACGAAGCTCTGATAGCAGGCCTCGAGATCGCCATCGACATGGGAATTGAAAATCTCCTCATATACGGGGATTCTCAACTGGTCGTTAGTCAAGTAAACGGCGACTACCAAACGTGCAAGCCGGAGTTGGTAAAGTACGGCGAAAAGGTGCAACAACTGTTGACCCAAATTCCTTCCTACACTTTGGAAAACATACCGCGCGCGGAAAATAGCAAAGCAGACGCATTGGCCAAACTTGCTAAAGAACTGGCTGACGAGAATCTCGATGACGTTAGAATCATGGTACAAAGCCGTCAAGTGTTTGCCCCAGCAGAAATATCTCCGGAATCATCCGAAGAGAAGGGAGCGACTAAACAGACGACCCTACAAATAAAAGAACGAAGAAAGGCTGAGGATTGGAGGGAAGTCTTTATAGACTACTTTAAGTCCCACCGAATGCCCGGAGATGCGTCCACAAGACATCAGCTCATGAAACAAGCTCTGTCTTTCGCCTTCGTCAACGATACTCTGTACAAGAGGTCATTCGATTCTTTGTGGCTGAGATGCCTGGGACCTGACGAAGCAAAAAGGGTCGTCCAGGAAGTTCATGATGGACTCTGCGGTTCTCACCAAGCGGGCCCAAAAATGAAATTGAAGATAAAACGGATGGGCTACTACTGGCCCACGATGATTCAGGACTGCCTCGAATATGCGAAGCAGTGTCACTCATGTCAAAATCATGGGGATTTCATCCATCAGCATCCAAATCCATTACATCCAACGGTGGCTAGCTGGCCGTTCGAGATGTGGGGAACTGACATAGTCGGCCCTATCGAACCAGCATCGTCTAGGGGACATCGTTTCATCCTGGCGACGACTGATTACTTCTCTAAATGGGCAGAAGCAGTACCGTTAAGAGAAGTTAAGACGGAGAATATCCTCTATTTCTTCAAGACGCATGTCATATATCGGTTTGGAACTCCGCGACGGATCATCTCCGATAACGGGCCAGCCTACAGAAGCCACAAGATCAGTCGCTTTGCACAGCAGCACAATATAGACTGGAGATATTCCTCGGTTTATAATCCGCGAGCTAACGGTCTAGCCGAGGCCTTCAACAAGACCTTGACAAAGATCATAAAGAAAACGGTGTCCCGAGATAAGAAGGACTGGCACGAAAGACTGCAAGAAGCTCTTTTGGCGTATCGAACTACGTTCAAGACGGCCATGAACACAACGTCGTATGCGTTGGTATTTGGGACGGAAGCAGTGCTCCCCCTCGAGATAGAGTTACCCTCTCTACGGGTGGCAGTCCACTACGAGCTGACGGACGAAGAAAATGCTCACCTTCGGCTTGAAGAGCTTGACGCCCTTGATGAAACCCGGCTCATAGCGCAACAAAATCTGGAAGCTTATAAAGCAAAGATGACACGCTCATATGAAAGATTGACCCGACCGAGGACATTCCGCCAAGGCGAACTCGTGCTAGTGGTCAAAAGGCCTATGATCCCCAATTGCACCAAGCGGGGAAAATTCGAGCCGAACTATGAAGGCCCGTACATCATAGACAAAGTCTACCATGGTGGAGGTTATCTACTCATGGATATGCACGGTGAAAGGCCTTTCAGGCCAATAAACGGTCGCTTCCTAAAGAAATACTACGCTTAATGAGCCACAGCCTAGGTCAACGATAGATGACGACGACTATGTCCACTCACTATCTTCCTAAGCTCAAGCTTTCTATGCAGTAGCCAGCCTTCTCCATGACGGACCGAGACGTTCTTAAACTAGTGACGGACCGAAATGTCCTTAAACTAATAGCAGACCGAAACGTCTTTAAACTACTACCGCAGCATCTTTAGGCTGACGAGATATAAAAAAAATATAAAAATAAAATTAAAAAAAACGGTATGTCCATAAGCAAAAAGGGCATGGATTAAAACCCGAAAGGGCTCCGTGAGTAAAAACAGCAGGGCTACCGGCGAGTGTTCGTGAAAACCCGAAAGGGCGCGACCTCGTAAAAAAAAAATAAAATAAAAAGAATAAAAAAAAAACAAAACGGTATATCCATAAGCAAAATGGGCACGGATGAAAACCCGAAAGGGCTCCGTGAGTAAAAACGGCAGGGCTACCGGCGAGTGTTTGTGAAAACCTGAAAGGGTGCAAACTCGTTAAAGGACACTTATAGGGTCCTCTCGACCTTGTAAGGAGAAACCACCTGCGTGAGATCCTTACGACTCACAAAGGTGCAACACACTTAGGGATCCCCACGATTCCTAAGGAGAAAATACACTTGCGAGATCCTCACGACTCGTAAGGAGAACTTTCTTATGGGACCCTCACGGCTCATAAGAGTTGAAAGTCTTAAGTTACAGAGACCTAAACCTGTACTTAAGCAACCCCCACAACCTTCGATATTGTCCTACAAGTGGCTCAATACTGACCCTTGTATACAATCTACGGGCGCGAATAAACATTTCCCTAACCAAGATCCAGCCGTGACTGGGGATATGTTCGCACGACCCTTGTAAGTCCTCTCGATTTACAAGGAGAAAACCCTCCTGTAGGATCCTTACGACTTACAGAAGAAACAAACACTTAGGAATCCTCACGATTCCTAAGAAGAAAATACACCTATAAGATCCTCACGACTTGTAGGGAGAAATAACTTTATGAGACCCTTACGGCTCATGAAGTCAAAGCCTTAGTCGACAGGACCTTAACCCGGTTCACTAAGCCACCTTTGTTCGACATCGACGGAAGCAGATGATGATTCGTTCCTGGTAATATCCCAGTTGTAGCGGTGCTGATACCGAAATCGGCTTACGGCGAAAAGCCAGTAGGCCGCACATGCATACGAAATAGCCGAAATGATGGGGCAACTTGCAATAAAGAGCAGCAAGTAAAAATGTATGCATGCAAAATAGCCGAAATGATTGGGCAGCTCGCAATAAAAAGCAGCGAGTGAAAATAAAAAAAATAAATAAAATAGCCGAAATGATTGGGCAACTCGCAATAAAAAGCAGCGGGTAAAAATAAAATAAATAGCCGAAATTATTGGGCACCGCGAAAAATGGCCGAAATGATTGGGCAATCGCGACCTTCGCGATATAAAAGCTGAAATGATAGAGTATCGCGGAGATAAAACAAAAAATGATGATAAAACTTTGGCACTATAATTAAGATCACATCGATCCCTGTATACGATCCAAGGGCGTAAACAAAGAGGGAACCATACTTTCCCAACAGGCTCCGCCAGAAGAGGAAGCCAAATCTCGACGGTTCAGTCCAACTCTGAAGAAACCAGTGCCTTTAGCAAACTCCTCGACTCACGGATACAAACACTCCTTGACGAGAGCCTCCTGATCCGCGTCGACTCGCAGAGCCACCAGTGCCTCCGTGGGAAATCCTCGACTCGTTTCAAACCTCAAGGAAACAAATAATCCTTGGCGCTTGGGAAACAAATAATCCCTAGCAAACTGCTCGACTCACGGATACAAACACTCCTTGACGAGAGCCTCCTGATCCGCGTCGACTCGCAGAGCCACCAGTGCCTCCGTGGGAAATCCTCGACTCGTTTCAAACCCCAAGGAAACAAATAATCCTTGGCGCTGGGGAAACAAATAATCCCTAGCAAACTCCTCGACTCACGGATACAAACACTCTTTGACGAGTGCCTCCTGATCCGCGTCGACTCGTAGAGCCACCAGTGCTTCCGTGGGAAATCCTCGACTCGTTTCAAACCCTAAGGAAACAAATAATCCTTGGCGCTGGGGAAACAAATAATCCCTAGCAAATTCCTCAACTCACGGATACAAACACTCCTTGACGAGAGCCTCCTGATCCACGTCGACTCGCAGAGCCACCAGTGCCTCCGTGGGAAATCCTCGACTCGTTTCAAACCCCAAGGAAACAAATAATCCTTGGCGCTGGGGAAACAAATAATCCCTAGAAAATTCCTCAACTCACGGATACAAACACTCCTTGACGAGAGCCTCCTGATCCGCGTCGACTCGCAGAGCCACCAGTGCCTCCGTGGGAAATCCTCGACTCGTTTCAAACCCCAAGGAAACAAATAATCCTTGGCGCTGGGGAAACAAATAATCCCTAGCAAACTCCTCGACTCACGGATACAAACACTCCTTGACGAGAGCCTCCTGATCCGCGTCGACTCGCAGAGCTTCCAGTGCCTCCGTGGGAAATCCTCGACTCGTTTCAAACCCCAAGGAAACAAATAATCCTTGGCGCTGGGGAAACAAATAATCCCTAGCAAATTCCTCAACTCACGGATACAAACACTCCTTGACGAGAGCCTCCTGATCCGCATTGACTCGTAGAGCCACCAGTGCCTGCGTGGGAAATTCTCGACTCGTTTCAAACCCCAAGGAAACAAATAATCCTTGGCGCTTGGGAAACAAATAATCCTTAGCAAATTCCTCGACTCACGGATACAAACTCTCCTTGACGAGAGCCTCCTGATCCGCGTCGACTCGCAGAGCCACCAGTGCCTCCGTGGGAAATTCTCGACTCGTTTCAAACCCCAAGGAAACAAATAATCCCTGGCGCTTGGGAAACAAATAATCCTTAGCAAATTCCTCGACTCACGGATACAAACACTCCTTGACGATAGCCTCCTGATTCGCGTCGGCTCGCAGAGAAACCGGTGTCTCCGCGGGAAAATTCCCGATTCGTCTCAACTTGCAAGATGAAGCCTCAGGCAGCAGGAACCAAAAAACTTGCTTCCTGAACAATGGGACCCTGCAAGTCGATCTAAAATGGTCTCTTGCATACTATTCACGGGTCTCACTCTCCAAAGTCGAGTTTCAACAAGGAGGGAAACAACCGCTTACGAGTCCTCTCGACTCGTAAGAGGGAAAAATTCTCTTTCAGGATCCTTACGACCTATAAGAGAAAACCACACTTAGGAATCCTCACGATTCCTAAGGAGAAAACCCACCTACGAGATCCTCTCGATCCGTAGGCAGAAGAATCTCTATGAGACCCTTACGGCTTATAGAGTTGAAAAGTCTTAGGCAGCAGATCTGAACCTGCGTCCTAAGCCATCGCTATTTCTTAAGAAAGTCAAGATGCGTGCTCTATTATCTGTTGACCATGTTTACTAAGGTGGCATGCTGATAATAAAAGAAAGAAAAGGCGGAGAAATGACACAAGACATTACAAAAAATGTGCATCTTTTATTCATAAACTTTATTGAGTACATGATATATTGTGCTAAAGAATAAGAAATATACATACATTTTTTATTTACAAGTACAAACGATACAAGGAGAATTACTGAAAAGGAAGCATCTTGCATAGATCTAGCAATTGTTCGCGCAATTCCTTCCCCGCTTTCTCCTGATCGGCTACCACCGCCCGTGGCCTCATCACCCGACTCAATAGGAACCGTTGTTGTGCTCGCAAGACCTGGAGACGGCGGAGAACCATAGACGGGGAGGGCTATAACTGGGGCATTCCCAGATTCCAGAGAAGGAGCGGTTGGCTCGTCCTCGGGAGTCATGGCCACCTCACCCGCTACTCCCTCGGGTTCATTAGTCGTGGTTGTCTCGTCCACCGTCACCACGAGGTCACTAGCCTCAAGCGCCTTGTCCGCCAACACCCTGGGCTCAGTTATAATGATCATTTCATCTGCCACCACTTCAGGTTCGGCATCAATGACCTTCTCGGCTGCAGCCCCCTCAACCTCCACCTCAGACTCCAAAGCCTCACCAACGTTTCCCACAGTTGGCTCGAGTTCGGCAGGTATCATCGCCTCCTCTGCTTCCTTGGGTTCAACGGTCTCCGCCTCCCCCTCGGTTGGACTTGGCCCTATAAGATAAAATATAAGAACCGATGGCATTATAACTCTTACAACAAAATCTTGGGAGAAATATTACCTGAAGTGGATTTATCATTTGCGCTCCGAGCTGCGCGCGCTACTTGTCTCCGAGCAGTGGATAGGAGGGCGACAGGGGCCTCTTGGGAAGGAGTATCAGCATGAGAAACGGTGCTGGGGCCCGCTCCCATAGCCAAGGCAGCCCTCCGTGCCTTTGCTTCGCGCCTCGACCGCTTCCGTTCCTCCCGGGCTGTCGCAATGGACCTCTGTGACGCTTCCTTCAGGGCGTCGTCATCCTCGTTCAGAGATGCCTCCAAAGCCTTTAAGGCGTCTCTCATCGGCTCTTCAAGACGAACCTCCTGCAACTGGTAGAACATCTGCGTCACTTGGAGGGAATGACATTGAGGTTCCTGTGATTAAAAGGGAAAGGTTAGATCGACCATAACACAAGGGAAATGAAAACTTGATGAATCGAAACTTACAAAGGCCCATGGATGCTCTAAGACGTTCCTCCTCCTGGAAAGTCTTCAGAGAAGCGGCAATGGCTTCTTCATCAATGATGCCTGTTGAAAGAAAAGAAAGAAAAGCGTTAGTCAAAGGCAATGAAGAGGATATGTTGCAATAAAGAAAAGGCGACTAGTAGTTACCTGATTGCGCAAGCTTTGCTATGTAAGTCGATGTAGTACACCCCAGTACTTGTGGGGAGGCGGATTTTACAAAAACGATCAAGTTTAAGGAACGAACATCGACTAACCGCTTAAATCGAAGCTAAACAAATAATAACCAAACACATAGCTATACTAAACTATAGTGTTAAGGGATTATACCGATCGAAACTAGTCCTTCGTCTTTGTGTCCTCCTTTGTTCTCCTCGACCTTCTCTAGGTAGTAGACGATCCACCCGAGAGCAAAACACCAAGCTACACCTCTCACTTGAGGTAACTAATCAACTTTGATTGCTAATCAAAGATGAAAGGATGAGATAGAGTGATGGTTATGGATGCTTAAGTCTAACTAAACCTTTGATCTCAACACATGAGGATTAAGGATTAGTCACTTGAAGATGAGAGCTTGAGGAGAGAGAATATGAGATAAGATAATGAGAGAAGAGAGAGAGTGTATCATAATATTATGAAGCATTCTTATTTAAGAATAATGAATAAAAGAAATGAATAAGCATGCTTCATAAAATATCTAGTGGTGATTCATTAGCATGAGTCATTAAGCAATAAATGTGCATTAATGAAATGAATGAATCACCACCATGACTCACTTTCTTATCCAAAAGAAACCTCCTTAGTCACATCTTCTAGAAGCTTCTCGTACAATTACGAGAACGCCCCTCCAATCCGCAAAAATACGGAAAAACTTTAGACTGTAAAAATCCAATAACCGGATACCAGTAACTGGCTTAAACCAAAGCCGACTGGTAAAAACTGTCCGAAAGTCGTACGTACGTAAACGCACGTATGCGTCCGAACCCTTTGTCGCAAAACCATGCAACCTCTATATCGTTTCGCCTGGAGTAGGAAACTCTCTGTGTGGGACTCTAGAGACTCGACTACTACGCTGGCAGTGGGTTTAACCACAGACCGCAAGCGACACTAGCTGTACGTAACGGTCCCCAGGTAGTTGTCGATAAGAAGGCCGATGAGTAAACCCATCCGAACTCCTACTGAGTCTGATGTGACAATCTCCATACAGTCCGGTCCGTTCGTCCAAGACTATCGCATATCGGGCCTAGGGGGGCGGCAAGCGTCAGTCCCCTAATAGCGGTATAAGTCGTGTCGGAGTGAAGCCCATTACACCCTGAGAAACTACTGGAACCTACCAGCAAATCTCGCTTGCCCTGGCCAGGGACTTTGCGTAATGGCTCTCTGACACAGCACGATATCTACTCCCAATACCGGGAGGGACGAATCCTGTCTAACCGCCACTGCCTCCAAGTGCTCGGGACTGCACCCAACTGCCACCTGTTTGCACGACTCCTTTGAGCCGTGGTAGGGTAGCAATCTAAGAACAGTGGGACACACTCGAGGCGAAGTAGCAGTGTCAAGTCTGCGGACTACGCTGTACTCATGTCACCTGGGAACTGTTCACTGACGACTGGTATCAAACCAACCAACTGTTCCCTGTGAGTCCTGTCCGGTGTACCCGTAACCTAACGAGCACCTGTATACTATCTCCAGTACGACGTACTGACGGCTGTGGGACAGACCATCTCCCCAACTGGGATGAGAAGCGTACACACTAGTCTACTCCGGAGTATCGATGCTCTGTCTCGATAATCCAACGACCAGGGACCTGAATAAGGATGTGCTTGTAGACTACCCAGCCCCCACTAGTGTGACTGCCATCACAACGCTGGTAGACAAGCAAGATCCTAAGAGCTCTATCAATACGTACACTCACATATTAAGATAGAAAAACCAAGTAGCATACTACCATGTTTAGCAAGACTGTTATATACATGTGAATATCCCAAGCTTCCATTAAGTAATATACAAGCTAGTATGATACAGTAAGGGCCTTCTAGGGCATAAACACTAACAATCTCCCACTTGCACTAGGGCCATGTACTGGCATATCGTAGACCAATGATCTCGAGCAGCCTCTCGAACTGAATCTGAGGAAGGGCCTTCGTGAATGGATCAGCAATGTTCTCTTATGAAGAAACTCTCCGAACCTCGATCTCCTGACGATCAATGATCTCCCTGATCAGGTGATACCGCCTCAAGATGTGTCTGGACTTCTGATGGGACCTTGGTTCCTTCGCTAAAGCTATAGCTCCGTTGTTGTCGCAATACAGAGGTATTGGATCAACTATGGTAGGAACCACCTGAAGTTCTGTTAGGAACTTCTTCATCCAGACTGCTTCTTTTGCGGCATCGCAAGCAGCTATATACTCCGCTTCCATCGTCGAGTCAGCAACGGTGTCCTGCTTGGAGCTCTTCCAGCACACCGCCCCTCCATTGAGGGTAAAGACATAACCCGACATGGACTTGGAATCGTCCTTATCACTCTGGAAGCCGGAATCAGCAAAGGCCTCCAACCTGAGGTCTTTTCCGCCGTAAACCAAGAACATCTCCTTAGTCCTCCTCAGGTACTTGAGAATGTTCTTTACTGCTATCCAGTGTTTCTCCCCTGGGTCTGACTGATACCGGCTTACCACGCTCAGTGCGTAAGCTACATCTGGTCTGGTACACAACATTGCATACATTATAGAGCCTACCGCAGAAGCATAGGGTATAATAGACATGCGTTCCCTTTCCAAATCAGTCTTGGGAGACATCTCTTTGGAGAGGGTGATTCCGTGACAAGCCGGTAGATTACCGCGCTTAGAATCTTCCATACTGAATCTTTTCAGTACAGTGTCGATATACCTGGACTGCGAAAGTCCCAACATCCTCTTGGATCTATCACGATAGATCCGGATCCCCAGAATGTAAGAGGCATCACCCAGGTCTTTCATGGAGAACCTGTGTGACAAGAATCCTTTGACAGATTGTAGCATAGGAATGTCATTTCCTATCAATAGAATGTCATCCACGTACAAGACGAGGAATACGACACTTCTGGCCACAACTTTACTATATATGCACGGTTCATCTGGATTTTTGATAAAGTCATATTCTTTGACTGTCTCATCAAAACAGATGTTCCAACTCCGCGATGCCTGCTTTAGTCCGTAAATGGACTTAAGCAGCTTGCATACTTTCCCGCTGCTCCCACTCTGATTGAAACCCTCTGGCTGATCCATATAGACGCTCTCTTCTAAATTTCCATTCAGAAAAGCCGTCTTTACGTCCATCTGCCAGATTTCATAATCATGGAAGGCAGCAATAGCAAGAAGGACCCGAATGGATTTGAGCATAGCCACTGGAGAAAAGGTTTCGTCATAGTCCAAAAACCAGGTCTTTGACGAAAACCCTTTGCAACAAGTCTAGCCTTATAGGTTTCCACCTGTCCATCTACACCAATCTTTTTCTTGAAGATCCATTTGCATCCTATGGGTTTTACCCCATCTGGAGCAAAGTCCAAAGTCCATACTTTGTTGGTGTACATGGACTCCATCTCGGTCCGCATTGCATCTAGCCATCGTACCGAGTCGCCGCTCTGGATGGCCTGCTGGAAGTCAGTAGGTTCATCATCATCTATGATGCAATCCTCTCTATCCCCGTCTATGAGAAAACCGTAGTATCTCTCAGGCGAACGAGACGGCCTACTACTCCTGCGGAGGGGTGCGGGAATGTTCTGTTCTTCTTGAACCTCTGGTTCTACCAAACTTTCAGTAGCAGTTTGTGGTTCTGGAATTTCTTCCAGTTCTATTTCGCTCCCACTTGATTCCTTTTCTAAAAACTGATGTTCTAGAAAATGGGCATTACGAGAAACAAATACCTTCTGTTCCTCTGCGTAATAGAATAGATATCCCCTGGAGTGCTTTGGATATCCCACAAACAAACACTTTACTGATCGTGCCTCGAGCTTGTCCACATGCTGCTTTTTAACAAAAGCTGGACATCCCCAAATCTTTATATACTGTAGATGGGGTTTCTTCCCACTCCACATCTGATATGGAGTGGTAGGCACAGTCTTGGTAGGTACCATGTTCAAAAGATATGCCGCTGATTCTAGCGCATGTCCCCAGAAAGATCGCGGTAACTCAGCATTACTCATCATGGATCGTACCATATCCAATAGGGTTCGATTCCATCTCTCCGATACACCATTATGCTGTGGAGTGTACGGAGGAGTAAGCTGAGAGAGAATTCCTTTCTCTTTTAGGTAACCTAGGAACTCGGCACTCAAGTATTCACCACCTCGATCAGATCTAAGTGTCTTAATACTTTTGCCGGTTTGGTTTTCTACTTCATTCTTATACTCCTGGAATTTCTCAAAAGCCTCGGATTTATGTTTCATCAGATAAATGAATCCGTATCTTGAGTAATCATCCGTGAAAGTAATGAAATAGGAATAACCACCTCTCGCATGTGTAGACATTGGACCACATACATCACTGTGTATGAGTCCTAAGAGCTCGCTCGCTCTTACTCCTTGTCCAGTAAATGGAGTCTTTGTCATCTTTCCTTTGAGACAAGATTGATAAGTGTCATAGGTTTGATATTCGAACGTGTCCAAATATCCCTCTCTATGCAACTTAGTCAACCTTCTCTCATTGATGTGACCCAGTCTACAATGCCATAAGAAAGCTTTATTTAAATCTGGAGACTTTCTTTTTAGTGTGTTCTGGACATTGAAAATTTGGAGTTGGTTTAAAACATATATGCCGTTATTTAGAGTACCGGACCCAATCAAACCATGATTAAGGTGGATGTTGACAACATCTCTTACAAACGTGAAATCATAACCTTTATTTGATAACAAGGAAACTGATATGATATTACACGTTAAGCTGGGTACAAAATAACAGTTATGTAAAACCAAAATGTGTCCACTCGTCAATCCTAGGTGATAATCCCCGACGGACGCAGCTCCCACGCTAGCTCCGTTAGCAACCCTGAGGATCATATCACCTTCCTTCAGCACTCTACGGTTTCTCAGTGCCTGCAATGAATTGCAAATATGAGATCCTGATCCGGTATCCAATACCCAGGAAGTAGAGTTGATCGACAGACAATTCTCAATTACAAACACACCTGAAGTCGAAGCCACAGCTTGCTTCGGTTCCTGGTTCTTGGCGTTCCACGCCTTGCAATCCTTCTTCCAGTGCCCTTTCCTGTGACAATGGAAGCACTCATCCAGGCCAACTACCGGTGCTGTAAACTTTTTCTTTCCCTTCTTTCCCACCTTACTAACACCTCCTCTAGGTCTGGGTGCGGCCTTCTTCTTCCTTCCTTTGGTCCTAGCCTTGGACCCGGAAGAAGATGAACCGCCAACAAACATAGCGGGTGTTTCCCTTGCCTTCTGCAAGGTGCCCTCTGCACTCCTTAACATGTTCAGGAGTTCCGCAAGTTCAACTTCTTTTCCTTGAAGATTGAAGTTGAGGATAAACTGGGCGTAGGTGGGAGGAAGGGACTGGAGAACAAGGTCTGTATAGAGCTCATTATCCAAAGTCGTCCCAAGGTCCGCGAGCTCTTCAATATAGCCAATCATCTGTAGGACATGTTCACCTACCGATGACCCGACAGCCAACCTCGCTCGAAACAATTTCTTAGAGGTCTCGTATCTTGCTATAC